>OV651815.1:96409304-97811804 GCA_927349885.1 Psylliodes chrysocephalus
AATGTTAATGAATACATAAAATGTTAAAAAATACATAAAATGTTAAAAAATACATAAAATGTTAAAAAATACATAAAATGTTATAAAATACATAAAATGTTAAAAAATACACAAAATAGTTTTATCACATTTTGCTGACGTACCCACATATTATTCAATCACTTTGAGTCATATTTTGATTTAATAATTTTATATTTGAAAATTGACGGAATGAAAATGTTTTTATTTCATATAAATTATGCCATTTTAAAAAAATGGCATTTATTATCACCAAAACTGACTAGCTCGAGTTTGACTTATGTCTTAAAAGGGTAATGTAAAAGTGCAAACACTTTTAGTATCGTCATTGCATCTCTTTATTCTATATCTATGATTTGAAAGATTCTAATGCTATGCCCTACTTTGTGACATCAGTGTGTGTGTTGCTCAAAATAACGTGATTTTAGTGACTTTAAGCAGGTCATTGTTCGTTTTACGGATCTGTTAACGTATTGACATCTCTTTTTAGCTAGAGGCTTTCGAGAAAGCATCTCACTCCCTTGGGCACACTCACAAAAATAAGCTAAAGAAACGCGATTAACTAGAGCTCAGTGGCGTACCAAAAAATAGAGATTTAATACGTATAAAAACAATAAAATTATTAATATTAAATTTATATTTTTGTTATTTATTTTAAAATATTGTGTTTTTATGACATGTAACTGGGCGTTTACTGCACAAATGAATCAATGGAGAAACCGCCCCTGGTATAGATATTATGTTTAAAGATAACGAAATATACCTAACAGTTTATAAATAAATAAAAAAATTGGTAATGCCTGTTTAAATAAACAAAATTACAAAGGTCCTTTCTTTTTCAGGCGGTGGTAAAATCATTTGAACCATCAGTAGTACAATGCTTGTTAGATCCATGGTTTCGAGAAGTCGGCTTCATAATCTGCTACGGCGCCATTATTTTGAAGCTTTACAGACATCTTATAGAGTTTCGAACGAGGAAAGCCCATAGATGGGTGGTCAAGGATACAGATCTTCTTAAGTATCTGCTTATCATGACCATGTCGGTAAGTACGCCATATTTGTAATACTAACCGTAAATTAGTATCAATAATCTGTGATGTTTTTGATTGTGTGCCATCAAAATTCGTCACAACAATAAGTACTGGTGAAGAGAGATTAGTTTACATAAAAAATTAATTAAAATTGGATATTTATTTATGGAAACATATTTCTGGTAAAAGTCTATTTTCATGGAGTTTAATTACATCTATTTGCATTTGCACTTAATCAAAAATCATAAAATAGGACAAGAGACATGTAATTTTGATGTAAAATATTTGGAACGTTTTGATACTTTGTTTTGCTCTATCCACTTTGTACCGTGGACCTGTTGAAATACGTTTTAATTATATTTAAAACATACAGTATAACGACTTTATTTATTATTTACTGTGAGAAAACCTGTGTAAAACCCTTAGTAAGTGAGGCGGCTGTGCGGATCGAACCAACTACCTTAATAACAATTTTTGCATATTTTGTATCTGTTTTATCTCAATATTCTACTAGCAAATCTCAATTAATTAAGTATATATTTTTAATATTTCCAATGACTACCTATCTTTTAAAGAATTATATTTTTGTTCATTTACAATATTACAGAAACTAAAGAATCAATTATCCTGAAATCTAAATTGAAACTACTATAAAGGGTGTAACTACATAAGTGTAAAACATTTAAGGGGGTGATTCCTCATCGAAAAAAAGATGGGATCTTTGATATAAAGAAACTTCATTGGAGTATCACTTGTTTAGATACAGCCCTTTAAAGGGGGTACATAAAATTTGTTTAACAATTTTTTTCACAAGCACTTAACAAATTACAGTATTGAAATTAACCTGTCATTTTGTACTACCAAAAAGACACTTAGCTAGTAATTTATTTGGTTTACCCCATGGTTGTAAGGGGTGGAAAACGCAACCCCTAAAATTTCGTTCCAACGTAACTTTTTGTTTTATTATTTGTTTACCATTTAAAATTTTATTTCCGATAGCCTGTTTCATTTTAAACAAAAAATGTCTCCTGAATTTTTTGCTAAAAATAAACCAGTTCGCAACAAAAAATTATTTTACGAACAAGATAAATATCGCCATAAAACGAAAATACGAAACTAATTTATCTAGTAGGCCGCTATTAGAGATACTGACAATTACATTGAAATCAAGCTGTCAGTTTGTAAATTTTTGAAATTGAAGTAATACTACGAAAGGAACACCTCTTATACCCTGTATAAATCACAATTATACTAAGTGCCATTATTTCACTTAAAATCGATTGGCTCGAAACGTCGATAAATTTTCCTAGTTCACATTCGCTCTTTTAACACAATTATGAGAAAAGCTCACAGATGGTTACTCAAAGACTCGCCGATTTTCTTATCATGATCACGTTGGTAAGTTAGAGAACTTTACTCGAGTTTAAAGTAGTTTTCGTGTTCTCAAATTGTTTGTCATGCACAAGTTACCGTTTATGAATTTGTCGCGAATGTTTAGAGACCTTTAGATTATCTGGGTAAGGTGAAAGTCTGGAATAATTAATTATTCTGTAAAGTAACTAAGTGAGAATGGAAATCTATTAGAGAACATTAAAAATAGGTTGTTAACAAGTTTGCCTGGTCTTGACAATAGCGAGAGTGAAAAGCATGAAAACCAGAGATAACAGAAATATAACTCTAGCAAATGGTTGATGTAATTGTGTGGTAGATAAAAATAAATGAGAAAAAAAATAAAAGCAGCTACAAGCGTTAGACTTTTATTAATTGACAATACTTGACATTCTACATCATAATCATCACAACTAAAAACAAAACAAATATTATACAGGAACACTCAAAATTCTTGTTCATTCTTCAATACTTCCTCCTGAACAAAATTTACTTGAATAAATTCCCATCAATGTCCTCAGTTTTGTAAACCTAGTCTTTGGAAGAGATTTAGTTAACAGGTCTGCTACATGTTCTTCTCCAGGAATTTGTTCTATAAAGAAATAACCTTCAGCAAACTTTTCTTTAATGAAATTGTAACGAATCAATGTGCTTAGTGCGTTTATAAAATTCGGGATTCTTGACTAGCTTCACAGCACTAGCATTGTCAACTTTCAGTACAGAAGTTGGCAATTTACAGGAAAGCAGCTCATAAAGAAGTTTATGAAGCCAAACGATTTCTCTTGCAGCTTCGCAACTGGCAACAAATTCTGTCTCTGTTGTTGACAAGGCCACAGAGCGTTGTTTTTGACTTGACCATATAACTGCCCCATTAGCTAATTTACAGATTACTCCAGAAGTAGACCTTCTGGTTTGGAGTCGTAATCGGCATCACTGAAAACTTCTAAATTTTCTGATCCAAACTCAAAATATATTCCTAAATCTGTTGTTCCGCGTAGATACTTTAAAATTCTTTTTACATATAACCAGTGGTAATATTTAGGATGTGAAAGATTTTGAGAAGCTGTATTCACAGCATAAACTATGTCAGGTCTGCTCACCACAGCTAGATACGTAATACTTCCTACTGCTGCTCTATAGGGGGTACTTTCATCTAAATCTTAGCCTTCCACCACAGCATTACATTTTTCCGAGGGTGTCGAGACTGGAAACGACTCATTCATCTTAAATTTCTACAAAATTCTTTTAGTATATGGTTGCTGGTGAATGAATTAAAAATTTCATTGACAACCATGTCATTTTCACCAGAAATCAACCCATCATCGACATATAGGACGAGTAAAATTTTGGGATCTTTATTTGAGCAGTATAGACAAGGATCTGCTACACTTTGTACTAAATCTAAAGTTTTTAAAAAGTCTGAAAATCTACGATTCCAGCAACGTGGAGATTGCTTGAGACCATAAAGACTTTTTAAAAGCTTACAAACTCTGTTACTTCCATCCTGATATCTTTTGGGCTGTTGCATATAAATTTCATCAAGAAAATCATTTAGGAAAGCTGTCTTCACATCAAACTGAAGAATTGACATTTTTCTTAGGGTTACGGTAGCAAGGAAACATCTTATTGTCTCAAATCTTGCTACTGGTGAAAAAGTTTCTTCGTAATCCACACGAGACGAGCTTTATACCTTGCAATAGTACCGTCAATGTTTTCTTTAATTCTAAAAACCCAGCGACTTGAAATGGTTCTTCTTCCAGGAGGGAGATCAACGAAAGTCCACGTTTCATTATCCTTAAGAGATTTAATATCTTCCTCCATAGCAGACTTCCATTCCAAAGTGTCTTCTGACTTTAAAGCTTCCTCATATAATTTGGACTCCAGTAGGATGGCTCTCTGTAACCATAGCACATGCATCAAACCAGACAAGTTGCTTTAGCTTTGATCTATCTCTTAGACCTTCTTTCCTAGTTGTGAAATGCTTGCTTTCTGTCGTTTCCTTTATTTTACGATTATTTTGTATTTTATTATCCCTTGGCGACTTTTCCATTTCCTCTTCATTGTCATTTATGTCATAAGTTTGACTAGTCTAGTCAACATACTTTATATTTAATTTACTTTTTACTGTTTCTTCCTCCTTAAATATAACGTCTCTAGTCTCTACTTAGAATAACACCATTCTTGTGAGTAATCCATATTCTGTAGCCCTCTTTGTTTCCACAGTATCCAACAAAATAGCCTTGCATATTCTTTTTATCCTATTTCTGCCTTTTTGTTTGAGTACGTGTAAAAAGCATTCAGATTAAAAAATTGTAAAGTGATCTATAGATGGTTTTTACCTGTCCATAGTTCAAATGGTTGCTTATACATTTTTCGATAATAATACCAATATACATAGAAACTATCTCCATTAAATACATAATTCACATTCAGAATTCAGGTTTTCGGTTCACGTAAACTTTAATACCAAATATTCATGAATCCTGTCGACGTGGACGTGGCGTAAGTGGAAATGTCCTTTCAAATGAAATTAATTGAACTCCAGGCAAATTATGTTCCAAAAAGTCAGTTTCGTGAGGTACCTTCGCAAGATTTTAATGTGACATGTGATTCCAAAGATTAATATCCAAATTTAATTAATTTTGTATGTAAAATAATGTCTCCATTTGGCAGTACTCTTGGCGAGAGCAATATTTTGCCAAATATATTACACTAAATCATAAAAACAGATCAAGAATTATCGATATGAAAGAAGGTATCGTTTTTTGGACCCGTTAAGGATGTGATTAAAATTTATAGATAATAAAAAATATATACTTCTCAAAATGGCAGTTATCAAAACGGCTAATATCTCAGACAGAGAGGACAGTAAACAATTTTTTTGTTGCCATGATACACATACTTTGATTACTGTACGGTGCAAGAGAGAGGTCCGACACGCCCAACATAGGACGCAGCCATTTTGATTCCTCTGCCACAGTTTATAGCTAAAGAATCAGATCGCTCACTCTGCGTCGGCACTTTTGATCTCAATGTTCCAGTTTATACACTGCGCAACTCGGATAATACAATATATGACAACCGCCTATAATAAAACAGCAGTGTTCTTCTTTCCTCTACTCATAATTTTCTCAGTCTGCTTTAGATATACTTTAATGATTCCTGTTGTATTAGCCAAAGGAGGGAAAAAAACTTTTGTACTATTTTGCGATATTTGGCTGTGAGATTTTCTTTTATTATTTTATATTCCCTTTTATTCACATTTGGAATAATTATCCTATTCATAATTTTCTTGACTTCAGAAATACCTTCCAGATTCAAATAGAAACCGTTTCCTGTTAAATAATATCCTATATTTAAGGTTATCAAAGCGTAATTATGTTTCTAAAATTAGATCTATTATAGGGCGCCAGCCTTTTAAATACCACTTCTGAGTTTCTATCTAGTATCCTTTTTCAATCAAATCAAGTGAATCAAAATGGTAAACGCTGTACACTAAAATGAAGGGAAAATGAGATTTTCATTACCAACTTTCTAAATAATTTTCCAATTACATGGAAAAGGAGGATACTAAAGCTTTGGATTGGTCTATTTTTTTTGTACGTATATTACCCCATAACGAAAGAAATATTCAACCCGATTTAAAAGTATTGATTTTGTATTAAGGTTACAAGCAAGCCAATATAGATCTTTTTCATTGAAACTCGTAAAACGGTAATAGAGCATTGGAGGGATAAAAAAATTACCTTTGTATGTTAGAACATAAAAAAATGAATTTTAAAATTGAAAGATTCTTGATATGCTTGAATGTGGATTTGGATTCTGACCTAGTGACCTAAGAGAACAATTTGCTAAATGTTAACAATTAACTTGAGATTGTGGGGATGGATTCCTAATAAATAGATAGTTACGATATAAGTGCAGTATGAACATTATTAATACTCGTATATGCATGTGAAAATAAGTATATTAATAATGTGTTACCGGCACGAATATTGTACAATATTTTATCTACAACTGTTATGTAACAACAACTCCGAAAATTCGAAATTATATTGAATCAAATTATGTCGGCATATCGTTAAAATTGACTATTTGCGAATACAAGTAACCTGTCAGTATTTTGTAACCATAGCAACGGAATTAATAATCAACTTCTGTCAAAGTGGCGTTTAAAATCGTAAAAATTCTGACTTAATATCGCTCAAATAACCTTTACAAGGCGCTAGTTCAGTGATGATGTAATTATGGTTCCACTGACAATTAAAGTGACAGTAGATTTTTTGAGTGCGTTTTGTTAGTTTTGTTTACCTAAATTATATCGTTTTTTTCACTTTTATAAATATAATAATAATAATAATAATACTCTCCCTAATTCACCCCCTTACGAGTGAATTTCAACCCCTGAATTCGACTGAACGACTTGTGTAGGGGAAGGGACGGCTATTATTATTATTTGCCGTGGCGCTCCGGGGCGACTTAAAGAAGATTGATGGTGCCATTTGACTTACAGGTGAGGAAAACCCGGAAAACCTCACCCACCATCATCGAGACGGTAATGTATGGCGAATTTTTTTAATCTGCATGTCATATCATTAGAAATTGAATTTCTATTAATACGCCACACATCAAATCCTAAACCGAACCATGCAATTTAATTAAAAATCCACATGATCTGGTCTGGGATTCGAAACCCAGCAGTCTCAGACTCATAAACTTGCCTATAAATGAATATAAGCGCGATAGACCGCTACACCACCGTCCTGTTCCTAAAGTAAGTAGATAGCATGTATCAAATATACAATCGTTTAGTTACCAATTACATACCTTTAAACTATTTTTTATGACCTGTAAACAATATTTTGAAATAAAATAAAAACAGTAAAAACGTATATATCAAATTTATTGATGTTTTTGTTAAAAGTTTGGTTAGAATTAAATGTCATTGGAACCAAAATGACATCACACTGAACTAGCGCAGTACATATATTATCAATTATGTCTTCAAGTGAAGATGATCTTCCACAAGATATTGAAAATGCAGCAACCGGCGTAATATAAAATTTAGTACCACAGAAATCACGTGAGAGATATCATTTAACTTATGACAAATAATGAGGAATGGTGTAAAGATAACAAAATTTTAAATATTACAAATGAAAAAGCATTATTGGTATATTTCAACGAATTGAGTAAATTACAGAAACCTACATCTCTTTGGTGTTACTACTCGATGTTGAGGACATAATTACTTATTAAACAAAATATCGATATCAAAAAACATATCAATTTGATAGTATTGTTAAAACGAAAATCAGAAGGGTACAAACCTAAGAAATCTAAGGTATTTTCGAAAGAATAAATAACTAAATTTATTGTAAATGCAGGAGATGAGAAATTTTTATGCATGAAGGTAATATATTGTGATGTTTGTTTATTTTCAAACAACAGTTTAATTATTAATAATTTATTTAAACACTTATTTATTTTAAACAATACTATTTTAATTTATATATACTTCGAATGTCTTTAAACTGATCACTATTTATATTCACCACTGTCTATCTACTAATTACTATTTATCTTCACTGTCCATATATCAACTTATTTTGATGGCTCTCCTCCACCAATTTATATACAAATTGGTTATATAGAATGCTCCCCCACCAAAATTACCAGTATGTACCAGAAACGTTATCACGTTCTAGAAATAGTATCTCGTTGATCCTGGAATGTTCGCGAAAGTATCTCCACCATAGTCGTCCCATAGGTTTGGTCTTAAGGGGTTTAATTATGTATAATAATCGGACAAGTGGAGCCTCAAAGGCCAAATAAGACAGAGAGAGACTTGTAGGGTTAGAGCATGACTGAATAATGAAATGGCTCACATAACAATATAATAGATATTTGTATAAATGTAAATAAATATTAATGTAATATATATTTTAAGGTTGTGCTAATTATTGGTTTGGCAGGTGCATGTCGGAGAGAAGAGTTGACAAATTTATTGATAGAAAATGTAAAATATCAAGGATTTTGCTATCAATTTGTCATTCCAAATACCAAAACAAAAATATCGCGAGAATGTTTTGTTACATCTGGGAACATTGATGGTATTAATTTAGTTACAATTGTTAGAAAATACTCTACATTAAGATCTAAAAGTTGTGGCCATCAACGATTTTTTGTTGGATACAGAGCAGGAAAATGTACAACAGAACCTATTGGAATAAATACTATTGGTAGTGTTCCAAGATTAATTGCCGAATTTCTTGAACTGCCCAATCCAAAGCAGTATTATACAGGGCATTGTTTACGGCGTTCTTCAACTTCAATTTTAGCCGACTCTGGTACAGATCTTCTAAATATTAAAAGACATGGCGGCTGGAAGTCTAATTCTGTCGCTGAAGGATATATTGATACTTTGGCAGAAAATAAGAAAAAACAGCTTTGAAAATCTTGGGAGAAAACCAAGAAAATATACCATCGACTTCAAAACATATGGAAACTAATATTTTCAATTATCGGGCATCGGGCATGTCTGCATCTGGCAAGGATTGCATTATAAATATCTATAACAAATAATTTTTTTATATTGAGTTCATTATTAATATTATATTTGTTCTGTTTTGTTAAATAAATTATTAATTTTAATTAACTATTAGTTCCGCGTCATTACCGCACTAGTGCGGTAATATACGCCATTACAAAATTTAAATAAGTGTCAAATCAGTGTCATTACATTACAGTTGTAGATAAAATATATTACAGCACTCTGAATTACGTTTTTATTATTAGTAAATGTTTCATTTTTTTTTGTACTATGGAATGGATCGAACCTAGGCATATATGCATGTCTTGTGTGATCCCTTTTTCCATAAGAAAAAAAGTACTAGTTTATTTGAACTGTTGATTTTTGCATATTTTTTTTATAATAGAAAGAATAATATAGTGCATGCGTGTGATGTTTGTAGGGTTTAGAAGATAAGAGGATACTTTGAATGAGAATAGGTTATCGTAGACAGGATATAAAGTTTAGGAATTTTCGGTGGAATTTAAGTAAGAAGAAAGTAACATTAAAAGGCAAGTGTGAGGTAATAACTTAAGTAGGGGGAATATGAAGTATTTTATAAAAAGTTTGTAAACGTTTAAAAGTGATATATTAGAAGGTTGGTTTGATGGAAGAACAGAAGAGAGATGATGAGAGCGAGGATCAAGTAGGACAAGGAGGTATGGAACAGCAAAATGTAGGAGATACAATTATTATTAAAGAAAAAGATAGAGATAAGAACAAAATGGATCATCTGTATATTTTACATATTTGTTTAATTTACATACGACAGTATTACCAAATTTTCTTATTTCTCAAACCCCATGCACAATTTAGAACATTATTTTCAGTTCATGGCCTTCTATAAAAAAAGTATCTTGAATAAAAAAAATTTTGCAACAATGTCACATATAAATTGACCATCGAGACTAGCACAGACCGCGATGCTACAGGATGGCGATTGCCTAATGCGCTCCTACCTTTATTATGCTTACATAAACTTTATTTTACAATACGCTCATGTATTTGCATTTTAGTGCATAAATTACACCTTGATAGAAAAACTCTCCGTTTAAGTTATATATAACGGCTTGAGCAGCAACTCAATTTAAACATTAAGCACTGTTATAATTCTTTCGTTTTCCAGGTGCTGGCCTATATGGCAGCGTACACTTCCATAACTCTCAACTTCATTCAAGAAAATTACAGCCTTCTCTATCTCGGCCGGACCCTGGACGGGGAACGTTATTACGCTTGTAAGTCGCTCTGGTGGGACTACGTAACGGAGACCGGGGAACTCGTTATATTAATATTCGGGATCCATCTCAGCTACGCCAGTAGGAATGCCAGGACGCAGTTTCACGTGAGTCTTTACGATATTACATTTTTATTGCGAGAAAATTGTTCTCTGAAAGTATGTGTGTCAGTTCCTACAGAGGGTTTTAAAAAGGAATATTATTTATTTTTCTTTGTGAATCTTTAATATTTAAATTGCATAGATATTATTATTACCGCAGGTACTATCTTACAGTCCTACGATTTATCTCAGTTAATTCATGAATCGAATCGGTATGTGTACATTCCCGCAAGTAGGAACAATAGAAAAATAGACTGAATGTCTTCCAAAGTTGTTCTATTAAGTAATAGTTAAAAAAATAAAACGATTAAGATAAAACGATTGAGACCAAATTACTTACCCAAACTACATCTAAGGGTGACGTGAAAGCTCTCCTTAATTCCGGTATCCAAGGGATGATCCAGACTTCTTCCTACCACATGTTTTATTATTCTAATTTTACAGATAAGAAGGTTTTGCACAAACATTTAGTTTTACCGGTTCTCGATACGCTTATTTCGCACTGACCTTTTTAAAGATCTTCGCATGGTACGAATCTACAAACGTGACTGGGTCTCAAAATCCACGTAAATATATTTGAATCTACTAAAAGGCAACTCAAAGTACACGTGACTTGATGATTTGTTTAATATATTACCCCTCGAAATGGCAAAGATTTGAAATAATTAGGATTCAACAGTATGGATGCTACTGCTTTGGACTTGGTTATATTATGCTCTGAAACTATCAAGGATAAAGTATCTGTAACTGATGCATCTTTTGTAGCTGATCACTGTATATAATATGTAACATTTTCCAATAAAGCTCCAAAAAAGATCCCTCCTTTATCACGTTTAGAAATTTCAAGTCTTTTAAATTTCCCCTTTTATTGCTAAATTGGAAGCAGCTAATTTTGATAAAAGTTTTCATTTAGATAATATTGCTGATAAAATTGATTATTTTAGTAAAATCCTTCTCGCCCTTTTTGACGACCACGCACCACAAAAGACTGTAAAAATCACACGTTCTTCTGCTCCTTGGATCACGTACACAATTAAGAAAATGATGTTTCTTAGAGAGAGAGCATTAGTATGGTTTAGTACAAACAGTGTTCAAGGTCATTGGGAGTATTACAAACAGTTAAGAAATGAAATAAAGACAGCAATACAAAGAGAAAAATGGCTTATTTAGAATTTAATTTAAGAAACTGCGGAATTTAAAAAACATTCTGGAAGGCATTACGTAATCTAGATATTTACTCTAAAACTGGTGGAATCGAGACCTTTCCAAAAAAAGAGCAGATGTTCGTAAACTGTTTAACCTGTTCAAAAGGTCGGGGAACTGGGAAGTCTACAAGGCGTACCGGAGAGAATATGGTTATACCATTAAGAAAGCCAAAGAAAATTACCGGAAGAAATTCTGTGACGGCATTGAAAGCCTTCCAGAATGTGCTAGACTTAGAAAAACTCTACAGAGAGATAAGCAATGATGCATGGGATCTCTGAAAAATCAACAAGAAGAACTCACAAAAACAAAGAAGGAGACTTTAGATTTACTACTAAAGTCACACTTTCCTGGATGTGAGATAATTATTGACCAAGAGAACAGGAGTATCGAGTCACTAATTTCTAATGAATAAATTATTGTTCAAGTTTGATTTATAAATTCATTGCAAGTAAACAATTTTCATATTTCTTAAAGATTCCCAGCTGCTTGCTGTCCCCACAGAGCTTAGTACCGTATATCCAGATTTGTTTTAATAAATGTAATTTCGTATATTAGAAGTTTATTGTATAAATGTTAAACACTCCATATAATTTATTATAAAGTTATTTACAAAGATAAACACAAATAGTTAGAATTAATGACATCGTAAGTAAGTACGGAAATAATAGTTGCATATCGCATACCTTAAGATACTGTCTTAGGTCCTAGGTTGTTTAATTTTTATTTTAAATAATTTGTCGTTTATATACAGATGGAACTATTGTAAGTTTTTAAGACGACACAGCTATCTTGTAAAATGCAGAGAACTGAAATTGATTAAAATTATTAATATGGAAACAGATCTTATAAAAATTGACGAATGGTTCAATTATAAAAACTTACAAACCTTTGATAAAACTTATGTTGTTCCATTATGCAGTTACAAAAATATGCCCTCTTCCTATAGAAACATAATTAAAGGTAACGTCCAGCAGTTTCATATAAGTATTACAAATTATATCAAATACCTTGGAGTACAAATTGACTCTCATCTTAACTGGACTAAGCATATAAATAATGCGTTGCCTTTTACCAAAATTTAAATTCCAGCGATCAAATTTGAATGTACATTTAAAAATAATCTATTTTGCACTCACAGAATCGTTATTACTTTTTCGTCATACTGTACTATTATCTTACCATAATATGAGCGAAATTGATATCGAAAAGGTGCATTTAATGGCCGCCGGCCGTTAAATAAAATAACGGCCGCGCACCACCTACAACAATCACAACAATCTAAAGTTGCCTAGCAACCACATCAATATACTATACAAACATTGTAAGTTTGACAGTACTGTTTCTTGTTGAGTGATTATAGAGCGGAAAAGATCAAAGATGGAAGAAATTTTCGAAAACGATATTCCCTCCGATGTACTGGAAGAAGCAGCTGCGACAACCAAAAATTTATTTCCGAGTACAACCCAACAAAGATATCTGCAGGAATACGACAACTTCGTGAAGTGGCGTCAGAATAAAAACATACATAGTGTAAGTGAAGAAGTACTGCTAGCTTATGCAAAAGGAATGTCTGAAACGTATTCTCCTACATCACTGTGGACAAAAATATCAATGCTGAAACTTGCGTTAAGAATACATGAAAACATTGACATATCAAGGTAAATTACTATACTATCCGCCAACATTGAACTAACTATATACTCATCGAAATTATGTTTGTTTGTAGATTCGGTAAACTATTCTTGTTCCTGAGGCGCAAAAATGAAGGTTATACCCCAAAGAAAGCCAAGGTTCTATCGAAAAATGATATACTTAAATTTTTGCTGGACGCGGATGATCGTACCTGGCTACTGGAAAAGGTTGTGTTAGTGCTCGGTATTCTAGGAGCTTGCAGGAGAAGTGAACTTACGTCTCTCACCATTAACAGTTTCGAAGATACAGAGAAAAACATCCTCGTATCACTAAAAAATACTAAGAATAAAAAAGACAGAAATTTTCTTATCCCAAAAACAGGACTTCCATTTGATGCATATAGTTTATACAAGAAATACAGTAATCTGCATCCTCCTAGTTTCAAAAAACAGAGATTTTTCGTTGGTTATAGGAATGGCAAATGTGTGCAGCAAGTCGTCGGCATACATACCATCGGAAGCGTTCCTAAGAAAATTGCCACCTTTTTAAAACTTGAAAATCCCGAACTTTATACAGGACACTCATTTCGTAGAACATCAGCAACTATGCTCGTAGAAAATGGTGGTGACTTACTGTCATTAAAAGAACTGGGAGGATGGGAATCATCAACGGTGGCGGAAACTTACATAGAAAAATCGGTTTCTAAAAGAATGAAAATAACAAAACAACTTTTTCCAAATAATCCGGAGAATATTGCATCTTCAAGTACTGCAAATAGTTCACATTCTTCAGAAATATCTTCCTCTGTAAAATCTAAATATCCTTGGGACGGGTTACAGATTTCAAATAACACCAATTGCGAATTCAATTTCCACATCCATTACAATAAGGAATAAATTGTTTTATTCCGTACCTATCTTTTAAGAGTTACGTTTAATAAAATTTGTTCTTAAATTAGGTGTTTTGTTTTTGTAGCAGTATGACGAAAAATCTTGAACGAAACACGGCCGATAACAGCAAATAACGGCCTTGGCTGTTTATGATCCTCGGCTATCGCCTCGGATCACAAACTTCAGCCCGGCCGTTATTTGCTATTTATCGGCCTTATAACGTTAATAACTATATAGGATCCTTTCATGCAAAGGTATTATACCAACTTATGCAAAATTTAAGTCCTGCAAAAATTTTACTAATAATAGCTTTGTTCGCGGTAACAATCCTGAACTGATTCAGAAGTAGTAATTCATACTTTGAGCGCATGTCCGAATCATTGCCAATTCAGAATTTTTACCGCACCCGCTATCCCTATTATATCTCGGTGTTTCAGGTATAGACAAGCGATTCAAAGTCAATAATAATTTTACCGCTAACACAGAATAGAACCAATAGTTCAGTTCTTTTTGTTCCCCGAACGCTTTTTAACTGCTGCGCTTGAGAAATCGTTACTATTAATAATAATTCGGTTCAAGATTCTTGCCGCGAACAAAGCTATTATTATGTAATAAAATGATCAGATCTTCTCTTTGATATTAGGAAGTTTCTTATGTACTCAGACTTGCATAATATAATTACAAACACAAATACATGCCTACGGCGCGGCGTTGTGCTCAAATTTCGTCTTCGTGCGATATGGCCATCATATCCACTCTTGTTAAACAAACGTACTATTTTTTAAAGCATCTAAAAAACATATTTAATTTTCAAACCTTAATAAACACGACATACTGTTTTTGTAAAATTTATACAATTTGTAAAATTTAAATTAATAAAAATATTGTCATAATTAAGACGTAAAAAAATTTACAAATTTCTTTTATTAATACACTATTGCTTTGATTTTTCAAATTAAATCCCTCTATAATTTATACCGAAAATATTTTCCTATATTTATCCCACCCATCAAGAAATTTTTAAGTAAAATTAATACACATAATGATGATTAATTAAAAAAATGCAAACTTCTCGCAAGAAAATAGCTATTCGGTAAAATGAGAGAAATCGGTAAATTTAGATAATATAAAAATGAGAATTTATTATTCTTTTTTCTACGCACCCTTATGACAGTACGTCACTAATAAACCGGAAACACTTCTCGCCATATTCGTCTAGTTCACTGTCAAAATTAGATACCATCGCGATTCCAAGGTCATTTAGGATTCTGCCTTCTTGACTATATTTATTCAAAGGTCACAAACCCTCGAAAATCACGTGATCGGAGATATCCTTCTGGTTATTATTTATTCTTATGTTTTTAGTATACAAGGTGATATTAATTTTTTTCTAAATTAGATAATCCTTTTGTTTTATTTATTAAAAATTATAACAATATACTTTGAATCGACGCGACGTCAATCTTAATCTTTCTTGGCTATAATGAATAATAAAACCAGATGTTCGATGAATTTATCATGAGAACAGTAGCTTGTCAAATAACTTTCTCTCCTATATTTATTATCCTTTCGTTTATCCGTCTTATAGGAAAAGTCAACTCTCTAAAGACAAACTATGGAGAGTGAAGTTTATTTATGGGAAGCGAAAAAATATTGCCTGGGATATATCGGACGTTATCTTTTAGCCAGTGCTTAATTTCTCTTTGGACCTGATGACCTTTTCGATATTTCATGTCAAGATAGTAGATAAAAGATCAATAAACAGAACTATATATCGTATCGGTGCTTTAATATATAAAATTAATATAAACAGTATACAGTATCTAAATAACACCGAAAAAATTAAAGAGGTGATTCTGTGATGAAAATTAATGTGAGTGTTTGGTATAAAATTTTTTGAAAAAACCCTCCCCGGAAAAGTTACACCCCTTCGAAAATTAAAAAAAAAAGGTTTTTCTTTTTTATGTTCCCTGTATATCAAGCTAAAGACACGAAACTTGGTAAACATTATCTGTCAAAAAAAGTACACTTTTTGAAATTTTTCAACCCTGAAGTATGCTTAGAAGGGGTTGAAATAATCAACCCCTAAGATATTTTTTCTTACAACTTTTTTTTAGATGAAAATTTTTTCTTTAAAAAAGTATGACTGAAAAGCCCAATTCATTGACTAACTTTTTTATCTCTACAAGTTTTTTTCCAAAACTTAAGCATTTATGAGAAAAAAATTAATAAGCTCATGTTAAATAGCATTTTATTAAACAACAGCCAACCAAATTATGATTCTTAAGACTTCTACAACTAAAAACAAAAGTGAACAAACAATGAACAAAAACCTGTCGAATATCGACAATACAATTATAATAAATGTTGAAAATGCCCGCCTTCAGCTTCAATACAAGCATCTACCCTTTTCCTCATAGAATTGCGTATACGATGAAATATTCCTGGAGAATTTCTTATAGTTTCACACCCTGCTACAATGCGGTTTCGCAGATCATCGATATTTTCAACTGGGTTTGTGTATATCAAAGATTTCAGATATCCCCATATGCAAAAATCCAAAGGATTAAGGTCAGGGGAGCGGGCTGGCCAGTTTACAGGTCCTCCTCGACCTATCCATTGATTGGCATACACCTCATCCAGGTGAGTTCTTGCACGTATACTAAAATGAGCTGGTGCACCATCGTGCATAAACCATAAATGTTGCATAATTTGAATGGGAACCTCTTCAAGAAGAACAGGTAATTTTTCAAGGAGATGACAATATGCTTCACCATTTAATCGTAGCGGAAGAAAATGGGGACCAATTATATGATTATCAATAATTCCGAGCCACACGTTTAATGAAAATTGATACTGATGATTTCCTTCAAAAAAGCCATGAGGATTTTCGTCAGCCCAAAGGTGATTGTTGTGAAAATTTCTAATACAGTCTCTTGAAAAACTCGCCTCGTCAGTAAATAAAATATTACCTAAGAACTGTGGTGCTTGGCCAATCATATTAATAAGCCACTGACAAAAAATCACACGGGGTAAAAAATCTCGAATCATTAACGCCTGCACCCATTGAAGATGATAGGGATACAACATTTGTTCTTTTAAAATTTTAAAAACAACGGAATGGCTTACATGTAGGACACGAGCTATTCTCCTGGTACTAGTTGCTGGGAATTCTTCAATTTAATTAAGTACGGCTTCTTCTACAGGTGCAGTTTTAACTTCTCTAGTACGACCAGAATCATAACTTCTTTTTTCAAAATTACCACGTTCCCGCAAGCGTCGGTGAATAGTTGTGAACGTAGTATGATGGGGTAGTCTACGCTGTGGGTACTGTTCAGCATAAAGTCTTTACGCTTCCAATGAATTACCGTTAGCACGACCGTATGTAAAATGCATATCTGCCATTTCCAAATTCGAATATGCATTCATATTTTCAATCAACTAATATTTCCTACAATACACAATCATAAAACTTGTGAAACAATAAGATGGGTAACAGAAAATGACACTACACAATCCTGGTATCAGTATTAATGTTTTTATGCAAAGCACAGGCCACTAGACTCGCGTTAGCTCATCTTTTTGAAAATGCATTGCATTAGATTTTTTTCTCGTAAATGCTCAAGTTTTAGAAAAAACTTGTAGAGTTAAAAAAGTTAGTCAATGAATTGGGCTTTTCAGTCATACTTTTTTAAAGAAAAAATTTTCATCTAAAAAAAAGTTGTAAGAAACAATATCTTAGGGGTTGATTAAAAAAATTTCAAAAAATGTACTTTTATTGACAGATAATGGTAACTAAGTTTCGTGTCTTTAGCTTGATATACAGGGAAAATAAAAAAGAAAAACCATTATTTTTTTTTATTTTCGAAGGGGTGTAACTTTTCCGGGGAGGGTTTTTTCAAAAAATTTTATACCAAACACTCACATTAATTTTCATCACAGAATCACCCCTTTAATTTTTTTGGTGTTATTTACATACACCCTGTATTTTGTGGCAAATATTTTTAGCTACCCAAGGAATAGAAAATTATAAAATTAGGTTAATATATTGAAGGATATTTTTTACAAATAATTCAAATTTATTTATGTATTTATTGCAGGACACTACAGATATAATCCAAATGGTGCATGACAAGAGCAAAAGATATAAGAAAGATATAAAAAGATAAATAGCATCAAAAGGTTAAAACTAGATTTAAAAACATACAAACACAATTAGAAACATTATAAATAGATTTAAAAATAGATTTAAAAAAAGATTTAAAAATATAAATAAAATGGAACACAAATACAAATCTTTCCAATACGAAAAAACAATGAAATTCAGATAGAGAAGAGACCTATAGTCTAATGTTATTTTTTAATAGTTTGCAGTGAATTATGAAAGATATGGTGATTTGAAAAATTATTATTATAGTTACCCAATAACCTGTCGATAAATTAATTTTTGCCGTAATTAGTCCTAGAAGTCCTCACATAAAATAAGTTTAGGTGACGTGTTCGTCTTAAAGGAACAGAGAAACGGACTAATTTTAGCAAATATTCACAATCCACCTGGTCATTAAGTAACTTGTGTAGAAAGAACAGTCCTGCCTATGGACGCGAATAATATGATAAAAAAAACGAATAAAAAAAAACCAATAGCTTCATAGAAAAAAAATACTGTTTTCCACTCAATTTATTAAAAAAAAATGATAAATTAGGGTGTTCATTTTTTTCTCCGAAGCTATTGGTTTTAGGAAAAAATTCAAGAATAAAAAAAAATTAAATAAAACAAGGATTTCAAGTTATAATTTTATTTCATAAAAGTTTATCTCGAAAAAAGTTTTGATATGAAATAAAGTAAGTGTTGCTATGTTCACCCCCCTATAATGTAACAGAAATATTGAAAATATACCCGTGGTTAGTCCTTTGCGAATGCAGAATTTCAAGTTTCTAGCTTTACTGAAATTTTAGAAACAAAATAAAAACTCAATTTTTATCACCACTTTTTAACGAAAAGAGGTGGGCTGAGGAAATTTTGTTATAGGAAAGACCCATATTAATTTCATACGGGCAATCACCTCCTGAATTTTGTAGAAACACCCTGTATATTACACATTTTTTTAAGCGGCCAAAATTCTTAACCGTTTCTTTTCCCTAATTGGCACATGTCGTATTTCTCTAGGATTTACTAACTCTGGCAGCAAACAATTAAAATAGAAATTTGTCAGCTGTGGTAGCATTTTTGCCTTCCAGAATTTTTCATTTCATAAATTAACTAAAAACCTAACAACCCCTCAACAACAAACTAAGACGATCACAATAATTTCGCACCTCCTCAAAAACAACTACCTATTTTTCTACACAGGAATTAACAAATTTAACTAAACAGCAGCTACCCTTTTAACCACGGGCTTCATAGACTAGCAGCGTTGGCATATTCACTGGTATCATTGTTTTAATAGAATTAGTATCGGAATGAAAACTATGTTAATCTTTGGTCCTGTTTACAATTGGTAATCTTTAAAAAAAAAAGTTATTTAGAAAATAGTTAAGATATTTGTTATAGAATGACGCTAAAGAGCCAAAAAATTAACTGCGTCAAATGTAAAATTGATTTTTGGCGGAGGAGCGCCCGTCATGTTTGCTTTTAAATCTAGGGTTTAACACTTGTCTCCAAGCTGCTCATCCACCATCTTTTTTTATTAATGACAGTTTTCAGATTTTCTGTAACTCACCATATTTATTTATGTTTGTAAAAAACGTATTATTTAGCATTCTTCTAATCACAACTCTCATGTTTTAATAATTACAATATTTTAGTCATAACCGAATCATAGAAAACCCTACAGACTTTCATTTTTGTTAATTTAAAAAATCCATCTTGTAATCCTACTCATCTGTCGAAATCATATTCATGTAATCCTCTTTCATCCTTCACACAATTTCGCTCCCATGAAAATGCATATTTTCAACAAGCCCGTCATAGAGAGACAGATAAGTTCGTTGAAGGTTTTTATAATTAAAATGGGAACTAGAAAATAAGTTTATCATTTTAATTAGTTTGTTTGCATGTTTATGAAGTTTAAGTGAATTTAGATCCCTAGTTTAATCCACTAAAAAAGTTCAAATTTAATCATGGAAATAGAGAGATTTTAAAATTATATTTTCTTGTGTCAGACGTTAATTGGTTTTTCTTTTTATACTTTATTAGACAGACAGTCAATTATCTTTAACAATTAAGTCAATTATCAATAATCCACTAAAACTTATTACTTTATAACAAACATTTAATATGGAATTCTAATAGGTAATCAACTAGAAGAGCAACGACTCGCAAAGTTGTTTTAATTAACAGTTTCATTAAAAAAACTAAATTTTTTGCTATCATATTGATTTAATATTTTTGGTTAATGTATACAATTCTTAAAACTCTTTTTGCACTCTAGATCAACAGTAAAGAAAAATGTATCAGATATATTAATTAAATAAAAAACTTAAATTACTATTAGACCAGTAGATAATTTATGATGGTAATGTTCTCTTAGATTTATGTTCATTATCTCAATGTTTCTCTATAAATATTTGAGTTTGTCAGATTCTCATTCTCTCTCAGACGCATATATTCTTCAGGAAGTCTGGCGAATCCAATAGCTTTCATCTGCAGTAATTCCTGTTCAAATTTCTCATGAAGCTGTGAACCATTATAATTTTATAATTTAGAATATAACTAAATGAAGTTGATGGTTACTTATGCCGCGGAAATTTCCCTCGGAACATTCCAGTTTTAATGGAACAACGTCTCTACGTTTTAATGTTATTTAAACAGGTAGTAAATAAATCACAGGGAATTCCCAATTTAGAGAATGAATCTTGGATAAATTACAAAAAAAAAATCGAATATGGAAACTTTTATTTTAAAAATATATGATTTTTTAAGGTAGTGAAGAAAAAAAATAATGTAACAATTGTTTAATTTAAAAATAATTTATTTATTTAAAACAGTTAATTTGTCTACACTTCTAATTTATTTATTCTCCCTCCCTCTTCTATTTGATATCCTCCTAGATATGGTGCCTTTAAATTCTGGAGTGCTACACATTCAGTTAGGATGTGAATGGAGGTTTCGTCCTTCTCCTCACAGAATCTGCACTCACTATCCTCTACTACTCTCAGTTTACTTAGATGCCCTTTTAGTCGGCAATGCCCGGTAAAGATCCCTGTTACAATACGTAGCCTGTTCTTGCTCAGGCAGATGCAGGCTTCCAATCTTTTCTTGTTATATTTACTCAGAAGTATGTTGGCCTGTCTCAGCCCCAAGAGATTGTTCAAATTATCGGTTCTTCTACTGCCCAATTCTTTTTTAATCTCTCCTAATATTATGTTACTGCTGATACCGCAGACGGCTCAGGTCCTACAAAGGGTGTTTGAGCCCCTTTCCTTGCAAGACTATCTGCAATATTGTTACCCTGTACCCCGTTATATCCCGGGACCCAAGTGAGAGTAACTTTATTTTTCTCGCCTAGCTCGTGCAGTTGTTCTAGGCATCTCCAGACCATTTTTGAGCTGATTACGTAAGAGCTCAGCGCTTTGATGGCTGCTTGACTATCGGACATGATGATAATCTCTTGTCTATGATAGTTTCTATCGATGTTAAATAGATACACCTCGATGGCGTGAATTTCCGTCTTGAAGATGCTTCGGTATTTTCTCAAGCTTTTGGAGTGCTTGGTTCTCGGCCCATATACTACTATTCCAGTTCCTTCTATGGTTTCAGAACCGTCCATATATCACTGAATAGCACGTCTTTCTGTTGCAAGCGCGATGGATTCTTGGCTCCATTCTTTCTTGCAGTCTGTGGTTTTGAAGTTTTTCACAAAACTGTACTTCTTTAGCATTTCATCCTGGGGCATGTCCCAGGTATCTTTAGTTCTGAAGCGAGTAGACTTTCGTCTGATTACTCCGTTTCTGATCATTCTATATCTTTTTGCCACATTCTCTATCATCAATTGTAGAGGGGTGAGGTTTAAGATCACCTCCATTGCGGCCGTGGGACAGGTTCTCATTGCACCAGTAATTCAAACACAGGCTAGTCTTTGTACTTTTGAGATATTAGCTCTCGTAGTAGCTAAACTAGTTCTGTTACTTCAGGCTATAGCCCCGCCCAGCAAACATTTTCTATAACATTAGTTATAACTCGACTTTTTTAAAGACGAATTTACTTATTGAGGTAATTATTACGTAAAATTGACTAGAAAAATATACCTCTAATGTAAATTTACCAAACGGTTTTAATTTATATTTAAATTTACGTAAATTATACCAAGAAATCTACCTTTTACACAAATCTACTTAAAAGTAACTTTAACCATATCAGCAAGGGAAAAACTATTAAAAAAAATAACCAACAATTACTTCAAAGTTAAATTTCCTTTGTAGTAAAATTAGGTGCCATATTTAGGTAATATCTACCTGTTTGGCAACTAAAAATCGTCTTTATAGTAGAATATCCAACTAGGTAGATTTGCTTTAAAATTCTACGTAATTTTATGCCTCCATAGTAACCTATTTGGCCGCTTTTATTTACTCTCCTTTAAAGTAATATTAGGTCGATATCGTAGCAAAATTCTACCTATTTATCTACCTAATTTCAACCAAATAGTCGAATACTCATTTAGTTGACCTATAAGTCATCTTGAAGAAATATTTATTAACTTTGTTGTAGCAATTACCTAAAAAATCTACCACAAAGTAAATTCGACTAAAAACCACCAATTTAAAAAGAGTCATACATAACCTATTTGTAAAATTTATATTATTTAGGTTATTTTAACAATTAGGTTGTTCAGTTACTGTCTTCGTCATTATTCTTAAGAATTTCGGCCATTTTAAAAAAACCATTACAGTCGTAATCTTAATTTACGTGTGGTGTAGATAGAGCTTTAAATGAGTGCGAAAAATAATTTAATAAAATGAGTTCGAAAAATAATAAATCATATCGTTATACTTCCGATTTTTATCGTAAAGTGAAACGTCTAAAATCTCAAGTGCAGAACAACGTGACCTAAATATGTTATATTTACCTATAGGTAAATTTTTTATAAAACCTATAAGTTATTATTTCTTTAAATAGGTAAAGTTAACTAATATGTCGTGAAATTGAAGTTAATTCAACTTAGTAAGAAGCTATTTGTAAAATACGTAGATTTCCTTAGTCATATTAACTTTTAGGTCGAATTCGCACAATACGCCATATTTTCTTAACGTAATTGAAGTACGATTCCAAATTTTAAATTTTTAAAATGACCATAACTAAAACATACGAATGAAAATACCGAAAAACGAAACATTATTGATTTTCTAAAGTGATACACAACAAACGTAACATAGTTTTAGCTCATAATATTATTATTATTATTTTTTTACACGATCATATATTTTCTTATATTTTTTTAATTAGAGAGTATTTTGGAAGGGCATTGTTATTTTTCTAAGTAGAACTGTTAACATGCACGACAAAATTTTCTTCGCATTAATTTCAACAAGCGTGAACTGTATATTCACCGCAATTACATTACATATATTTTTGTCATCGACATTTATTTATTTTCAATCTTTCATGTGAACTAGGTATATGTTTTAGTTGTGTTGGTGACTTCTTACAATATTTCTACTTATATATAGATAAAAATACCAAATAAGTATAAAAATTCTTTTCGTACACTTGGAGGCATACGTCATCTGCAAATATTTTGGTAGTTTCTACCTAAACTTAATTTAATCAACGTCGAATTAACGTTATACTGACGTCAAATTTCCCTAGAGAGGTATTACTAACCAAACGTACTGGGCTACTACAATGTGGATTTAGATGTAATTCTACCTATTTTGGTAAATAAAACCAAATTTCGACGTCGTCTTATTCTCCACTTATGTCGAATCCACGTCGAGCCAACGTAAATTTTACTTAATTATGGTTAAATCTAATTTTGCGACCAAATTTATTATATATAATTTAGGTAGTATCGACGTCAAATTACACCAAAATGTTTGCTGGGGCCGTAAGTAATGGTTGGTCTGTCTATTGCAGTATACATCCATCGCAGTATATATGGGTTACACCCCCATCTTTTACCTGCAATGTTTCTGCATACCTTTAAGGCTTTTGTGGCCTTATTTACTACTTCCTTCTCATGTGTGTTTCAGAGAAGTTTGTTGTCCAGGGTTAGGCCTAGATATTTGACTTCATTTTTCCATTCTATATCTATCCCGTCTAATTTAACGGTTTTGAGATTGTTTTCTTTTCCTTGAAAATGCTACTAGTGTTGTTTTTGTAGTCCCACTTCACGGCACCATCTTTTGGTATATTCTAGTCCTCGTTGGACTATATTTCTGCCGTTCTTGTAGATAACAGCTGAGCCATCCATCTGGATGTGATGTTGTCTACTCCTCTGTATGTAAGTTTTTTTTTACAGATTCGTGTGGCGTGTTGTCAAAAGCACCTTCTATGTCTAGGAAGGCACACATGACCATTTCTTTGTTTGTCAGTGCAACATGGATTACGTCAGGCAACTATACCAGGGCATTTTCTATAGATCTTCTTGCTCGGTGCGCGTGTTGGCTGTGGTGGAGTGGTGCCCTCTCCAGGACTTCCGTTCTGATATATTTATCAACAGCCTTCTCCATTGTTTTTAATACAAAGGATATGAGGCTGATTGGTCGAAAAGATTTAGGATGTGTGGTATCCTTTTTCCCTACTTTTGGAATAAAGGTGACTGGTATATATCCCAGCTCCAGACTGCTCCGGGATAGCCGGATTATGTGTAGTAGTAATTTCTCCTGTGCCTGCTGAAGCAGGGCAGGACATATTCCATCCACACCTGGAGACTTAAACGGTTCAAAAGTGTTTACGGCCCACTTTAACCGATTTCTGCTGCATATGTGTTTGGCCACTACAGCGGCCTCTCTTGGGGGCCTGCTTACCTTAGTTGTGTCCCTTATTAGAAAAGGTGAGCTTTCAGGAAAGTGAGTTTCGAATAAAAGGCGAGCTCTTTCCTCCTCACTCTCCGTGAAGCTTCCATTTGGTTTCTTTAATGCCATAGCTGTATCAACTCTCCCTTTTGCCAGGGCCCTGTGCAGTCTCGCTGCCGCAGGTGTAAAGTTAATATCCTATCTAAAGCTGTTACGTTTAGCTTTCCTGATTTCTGTGTTGTAGGTAGTAAGCGCCTCGGTGTAGCTCTGCCAATCTCAGCTGTGCTTGGCCCTATTATAGAGCTTCCGCACTTCGGATCGTAAGTTTGATAGATGACGGTTCCACCAAGGAGCATCCCTACTAGTTCTATTTGCTTGAATGGGGCAGCTTGATTCATAGGCTTCAAGTATTGCCCCATTTAGTTTTTCGAGATCGCTTTCCAGAGCAAGTGGGTGCCCGGGTCCCTTTTTGTCTGGATACGTGCTAAATTTTGTTTTAGAATGGTGTTGTATTTGATCCAGTCTGTTTTTTTAGGATTCCTCCTGAGGATCGTCTTATGATCAGATAGAGATGGTTCACTTGATACCCTCCAGTTTTTAACTAGATCTGTAATGCTCGTTGTGCTTAATGTGATGTCTAATAGCTCACTTCTTGCCCTTGTTACAAATGTTGGATTATTTCCAATATTTTGCATAATAAGGTTCTTATTAAAAATATATTCCTTTTAGAGCTTATGAAAAATCGTACTCGATTTTTTTTATTTTTATGAAATGGTATACCTAATTTAAACGTGACAACTTATTTAATTTGTATAATTATTGTATAATTTGTGTAATCTTTTTCGATTATTTTCTTTGGATACTCCTGCGAATTAAAGTATTATATAATTGTAAAAGTTTCTAGTTTAGTTCTAGAAGTTTGAATTACACAAGTTCAAAAGTTGTGTTTAAAATTTATCCTTTGGCGTCGGTCGCCATCGTCACCTAAAAACAGAGACAAACTTTCTAAACGTTGGACAGGTTGTCAATTTAATGATGAAGTTTAAAAAGATTAACTAAGTTTTGAACTGCAATAGAGAAGTTGAAGAATCAAAACAATTTTAGCGCAGAGGGAATTAAATATCTAAGTGGAATAGATACAATGAAAAAAATATATATATTATATACTAAAATGCCATTAAACATAATTAATTTAAAATACGATGACGACTAGATTGGGATTTAAAAGTTTAGTATTCCTAGCAACGAATTTGTTTAGAAATGAATTAAGTTAAAATTTAAGATACCTGAGGCAAATAAGGCCCACCTAAGGAACAAACTCATTTTATTTGAAAAAAAGTTTAAATAAAAGGAAAAATACACATAATCAAAAACAGTTACGCTTCTTGGAACTACTGAATACATTTCTAAGAGAAATTTATTTATTTATTTTTTATTTTTGAGCCTTTTTTAAAACGCCTGCAATGGGCCTTATTATACAACCAAGAGGGTAATAGCTTAAAATTCTATTCTTTTAAAAAGGCCCACAAAATATAACGCTTACACGTGTATTTATAAATTAAAAAACATTTTTAAAACAAAATAAACTAAAAAAAGGCACAAATATTAAGCTTATAAAAGAAACTAAGGCATTCTAAAATAGTTCATTAGCAATACTTTGGACAAACAAAACATTCCGTATCGCGTTGTGTTAACCCTAAACAAGCTTCATGACACCATTTTGCGCAAGTTACACATTGTCTCATGTCCAGTTTGTCTTCACTTCCGCAAAGAAAACAGTACCACAAATCACTGTCCAATGCTTTTTTTTGAGAAAATTAAAGCCGAAAATGTTGACGTTCTTTTGCTGTAGACTTACTGATTGACGTTGATGATTTAGATTCTTTTGATGCAGACCTGATGTCTGCTGTTGAAGGTTTAGATTTTTTGCTGCAAACTTCCTGGAGGTAGCAGATACTGATGTCGACTTTGTGCTAACGGATGAAAAAAGGTCTTTTGTTACCGCTTGCGCTTTATAATTAAGGGATTTTTTCCTGTCAGCTGTGTTATTGTTTTTATTCTTTGTTGCAAAAAGCTCAGGAGTAGGAAGCAATTCCTTAAAAAACCCATTAAGAAGTTCATTACTAGTGTCCATCCTAATGTTGTCTGTTAACGTCTTATCTGTAGTTGTGGTCCCTCCCGGCGATTTTCGTGATTCGTCATTTTTACTGGTATTTTTTCTCCATATTTGCTGCTTCCTGCTATTGCTGAATCTTTCACGATTTTTGATAGCTTATTTAGCGGTATGCCTTCTAACTCATCATCGGACTCAGATCTATGATCCGTTGTATTTGTAGCGTTATCAATTTCTAAAATATTCGAAATTACACTGCTGTTTGTGTTGTCTCGCAGAATTCCTTCATCAGGTACAGGTCGTACAGGGTCTTCTAAATGGCGCTGGCTTACAAATGATGGGGCAAATGCTGACTCTGGAATCTTTTGTGGATCAAGTGGAAACATTCCAGTGGCTTTAAATCCGCTAATGATATTCTCAGGCGTCATACATTTGGGCCAGACTTTGGTAAAAATTTTACCGAATTGACTCTTAAGACGTCGATCCGGATGCGCATCCCAGAATTTAAGCAGTTCTTGATCCCAGTGATGCTCAAAGGATCTGTTAATTACCTTATCCAGTGGTTAGAGTTCATGCGTCGTATTTGAAGGTAGACAAAACAATCTAATTCTAAGACGGTCTGCAGCGTCCACAATAGAAATATCCAGATGACTAGAGGCTCCATCGAAAACTAGTAACGCCGGTCCATTACCTTTGTAGCGAGCTAGATGTTTAATAAATTAAATGAAAAGTGATGTTGTCATGCTACCCTTATATGACATTTTTACCAGGGTACCAGCCGGTAAAGCATTTTGCCATTCTGGCTTCAACCTTTTCCCTTTAAAAATAACTATAGGGGGTATGGTGTTTCCTAGTGCATTACAACACTCCGCAATAGTCACATTTTCAGCGTGCTCATGTGCTACCATGTGAATTCGTTTCGCACCCCTTTGTCCAATTATTTGATGCTGGTGGTGGACAGTCAAACGGCAACCCTTTTCATCCATGTTAAACAAGTTTTGAGGGTTTTGATGAATATCCATTTCCTGGTAAATTTCAGAAAGCTTCGTGAAATAATCGTTTACAATATATTTGTTCAACTTTTGCGCTTTTCCTGGGTTCATTAATTGAGCTTTCCGTTTAGAAAGTTGCAGGTTTCGTTTCAAGAATGCGTAAAGTCAATCTTTACCGGCGACTTCCTTGCTCACACGAAAGGAATGTTTAATGTTGTTTTCGACACAAAATTTAAAAACTGATCGCCTCACCAAGATTGGAGTTAATGGTAGTCTTATTTCACATAAACGAATACTTCGTTGAGCAAATTCATTTTCTTGTTCTTTCGTCAGTACTGCAGCCCTGCCTAACTTTCTTTCTTCTACCTTTTCCGATTTAAGGTTTCTAAGCGTCCTTCTGGGAATTCTGTAGCGATCTGCGGCCTCCCTTTGAGACAGTAACTCCGTTATTTACCGCATTTATAGCCCTTTTCATCTGCTCTAAGGTCCACTGTGCACGTCGTCTAGGCATATTCTTTGTAAGTATCTAAAAAAAAAAAAAAAACATTTATCATCGTTTAATAAGGCCCGGGCCTTAATCGCAAAATATTAATGGGCCTTAATAGCCGACATGACAATTAAAAGTTATAAATTAAAAAACTCAACAATCTCCTACCTTTTCGCAATTATTTTTTTGTCGAAATATGCGGTAGAGACTGAGGAACACCACTGGCAGTAATAGCCGAATAAAAAATCTTTAGAAACACTAAATCGTAAACAAAACGTGGTGCGCGAAATTTATAACACTGGACGTTGCAACACACATGCTCACAACCTTGGATAGTACTGACGACGATTCTAAATTTCAGCGGGGTCGAAATTAGCGGATATGATTAACTCGTAGTGGGGGTTGAATCGGCATTGCCAGGTTTAATAATATGTTTCTATTTTGTGAGATAATTAGGAAAGGGTAAAACAGTGACTTTTTAATAACCGGTACAGTCTGCTTCAGTTCCATAAAATATCTGTTTCAAAAAACCTGTTCCAGTTCCAAGTTGTTCCAACAATTTAAACCGTTGATTGTTGTTTCGCGTTTGTTGCGACTTGCGAGCGCGGAGTCCCACACATACAGAAACACCGAAACCACGATACTGAAACTAAGACAAGACAGTTTTACGTCGACGGAACAGTTTGATTTTTTAGTGTTTCAACTGTTTCAAGGGTACCTGTCAGTCACAGTGTAGCAGTCGCAAAAACGCAAATTTCAACTTAATAGTTGTTATTAATTATTATTACACCTATTATGAATGTTTTTTGCTGAAAAAAAAAAAAAAACTAAACTAAAAACACTATAGAATAAACAAATAAGTATGTTTCATACAATCTTATTTTATTTTTGTTTCGTTTAAGAAAAATAACACAGATCCCAGATTCTATAATTCATTATTTATTAAATATCAAGCTGTTTCAATATTACTGCTGGCTAGTCTGTAACTGCAACAGGCAACTGTCACAGTAACAGTAATTAATATTAATAAATTTGCGCTGTGCGACTGTGACAGAACGTAGCAATTTAAAATAAACAGTCTCCGTCCACCGAAGCAACTGTTCCGTGGAACAGTTTCGTGATTCGACGTATACCTGTTCCAATTTGTTCCAAGTGAAAACCTGTTTCAAAAATAACAGATACTGCTTCAGCGACACAACCCTAGAGATAATATTTTTGGACTTTATTAGGCGCCGGGCCTTATTTGCCGCAGGTACTTTATCTATTATTTTATATAACGGTAAAATTATGTTAAATTATTTTGTAAACGGTTTCTATTAACCATTAGAAAATTTGACTGTCCTAGCTCATTTTGTATCATTTGCGTAGAGATGGAAATTAGAGTGTATAACAGGGGATCAGATATAACGTATGTAACAAAAGTTTGGACAACAAATTCTTCCTTATTGCAAATGCTTTTAAATATTTTATGTGGAAATCGTCTTATGTATGCTTTATAAATTGTCATGGAACAAAAGCTATATATTAGGTATATCTGATTTTATTCCATGACAATTTCCACAGAATACATGAGACAATTTCCACATAATAGATTTATTAGATGCACAAATGGAGACATTGTTTGTCAAAAGTTTTGTTACATACGTTAAGATACTTCCTTTCGGTGCACGATTCAATTTTCTAAAAATACTTGTAGCTAATTATTAAAATAAATAATTTACACTAATTACTTACTATCAACTACTATTCCACCATGTGCATCCTGTTTAATCTCTTAATATAGTTAGTGGTTAGACGAAAACGACTCCTCAATCATTTTCACATTAATAAGACCAAAGCAAACAGCCTAAGGGCTTACAATTTCATTAAACTGCTCACGTCGTTCTGATTTCAAAACCCAGAACGTCGAGTCGTGACTTAAATAACCACAGTAGCCTGTAGCCTCTAGGAGTCTAGGATAACATTTAATGATTCTGGACTTATAATTGCATTGCTGTTAGAGTTCTTGTCAAATAAATTTTGCAGCAGTTGCACCGAAGACTGCAACTGCTGGCGTCAATTATAAGTAAGTAGAGTGCTCCTGTTGAGCGAATTCAAGAAATACATACGGGAACTAATGGTCAAAAGTTGTTTGCAAGATCCAAGCTAAAATGATTTAGACACTCAAAAATAGATTTTATTGTTTATTTTTTCATTTATTCGGTACACAGACAGGACTAGTCCAAAAAAGTACAAAGTTATACAATAATTATATTATTTATAATAATACCTACTCAAAAATAAAACTAAAAACTATTGACAAGAGAGATTACATATACTGATTTAGAAAATATTTTAACAGTGCTTTCTTTACGAACATGAAACTATGAAATAAAATATCTACCCAAAGCAGCACGGAGACATGATTATAAAAGAAAATTATTTTATATTTATCGTATAAATGCTACAATAGGCACTAATTTAACATATAACTGTTGCCCTAGAGATAAATATGTCTCAGAGAGTAATATATTTTATTATTTTGTTATATAGATAATTATAAGACTACTTTTAAAACATGTTCAAAAACAGAACAATGTAATGACTTATAAATATTTATATAACACTCCATATATGATTATTCTTGCTTAAGTGTAATATATTTTATAAGTGTTTTATACTTATATTCCAGATACGTATAAAACATTTATAAAAATTCCAAACAATTTTTATTACACGCTTATAATGAAATTTTATATGTAATTATATAACTCTCTAATATAACAAATTATACTCGGCGATAATTTGATATTTATGTATTCTTTTAAATAACAGTTTTATAACTGTTGCAAAAGAGGACATATTAAAACATTTATAAATCTCTTACAAAATTAAAACATCTTAAAAGAGGATTTAGGTTCACTTAGTCTAACCTAACTTTTTCATTTTAATTTCTTAAAATGTCCAGTACGTGGAAAAACCGGAAGAGAAAAAAAAATTAAAGCAAATTATGAGAGAATTTTGAGTAACACCGTTACTAGGGTACAATATATCCAAAAAGTTAATGCTGACATAATAGGACCGAGTAAGCACTGCACTGAAGAATCAGCCAATATACATTGTAGTCGTGAGTCTGATCAAGAAAACAGATGTTTAGATATCAATAATGATAGCAGTAGTAGTAGCCCAGGTTTCTGCAATGCTCTATAATCTAGTGATGATGAGGATAATGCTATATTGACTGAAACCAGTAAAAACTGTAAAACAAATCCGAGCTTGGGCTGTTTCATTTAATATTAACCACGCCGCGTTAAAAGGGCCATTTAAAATTTTTAATGAAAGAATACCCAACGTTCCAAAAGTCCCAAGAACGTTGTTGAATACAATTCGAGAAGTCCATTTGGGTAAAATGCACAATGGTTATGTTTTTATTTTCAAAACATCACAAACGTATTAAGTGCGTATACGACATGTACACGAGGATAATTTTATATTAACATGCCTTTGTATAAAATAAAAGTATTTTATTAGTGATTTATAATAATCGCATGAAGCGTAATAATGTTACTGTCACGCTCCCTTTTGCTAAAATTGACAACTAGAGAAATTTCTGTCGAATATTACCAAATCCGGGGTTGCCGATACAAAAAACTTTACACTAAAATAACTGAAAAAATTATAAAACCTATAACGTTGTATTATTTTTATAGGTTACATACCCAGGTATATCTAGTAGTTTATGAGTGGCGTTGTCATTGTCATAAGAATATTTTGTCAATATACAAAAAAATTAATCATAAAAATACCAATCTGTGTTGACGTTTATATTAAACATTTGTATAAAAATCGTATTATCTAGCAAGGCCATCAGTGTCTTCAAACAAACCTGCGTGTTTTACGTATGTCAACTTTAATTTTATTATTTGACACTTTCAATCTATTCTAACGATACAAATGAACAAGTTTTGAGATTTTTTTATGGATAGGATAGATAAAATATTTTAGTTAATACCATTAAACCCATAAATCAATTTGGAACCAATTGAATCGGTGAGTGAAAGAACAATACATATCCAAAATGACCATTTAGAGAAAAACAAAAAAAACTATTTTAAAGGAGAACTATGGGTTATTCGGCCAAATTATGTATTGTGAAGTTATAGAATTTTTGTTAACCGATAATAATATGTACATAAATTTAAAAATAAAATTATGCAAAAAATTATATTTGAAAAAAATGACTTGCAGTTATACTGTTCTTTCACTCAATTTAAAAAAAAATGCTTTACATTTTTTTTGTAGATTTATTGATTATTATTTAACAAACTTATTTGTAATTTCTTTATCAGAATCTTCATTTTTGACTTTCCCAGAAATAATATATGTTAGTAAAACTCTAGGATTTCATCACTAAATAAGTAGAATAAAAGTATCTTTATATTGACTATCTGCTTTACGTTAATAGGGAAAACTTCCGAGTATGCCTTTTCTAATGGCTAGCATACACGTAACGGTCTACCAGAGAGGTCCACTTGTGCAGGTGTGCCTACGCAGATCGGCTTCATGTCGTAGCGTGTATGTCTACCTGCACAGACAGACCGTAGCGTGTATGCCCGCCATAAGGGTAACTGCAGATTGGCATTAGGTTTGATCAGCCTAATGCGCTCCACACATAAAAGTGTGCGAGACAAAACCGCCTATGATGGCACTTGTAGTAACATATCCAGGAGTTTTACCAGTGTATGTAAACTGGTTGTTCTGTGGAATGACAAAATTAGCTTTATGTTCATCTACTGATTTAGAAGTGTTTTTTTATGAAATTGCGACCAGCAGTTTTTGAAATCTGCGTCAAATTTTTCTACGAAACGACATGGCTACTGAGTGAACAAACAGTACATTCGCCGTACTTGTACTGTTTTTTCACTCAGCCGAAAATTGAACAAGGCCCCATCGCTCGTATGATGTTGGTCGGTGTATTATTCTTTCGCTATGTGATAGGCCTATGAATTTTAAACAATTTTCCTATCTCAGTTAAAATTACCGTTTTTGGCACTTGTATTGTTCTTTCACTCACCGATTCAATTCATGTTGTTTTGTCAGGAGAAAAGTACGACTTCGGCGCATAAGACATATCTGTAGAATAAATTTCTATAATTTTAAAATACTGGGCATACAACATGCGTAGAAAAGATGGTGAAGATTCTGTACTTTAATCAATCAATAGGGTTCTAAGTTAGAAGTATTAGAATTATTCAATAAAATCAAAACCGCAAGTCAATCAGAACTTTCGTTATAGAGTTATCGTGCCGGCATGCATACACACAGACGACCAGACGCAATTTTTTTTGCATTTTCGCACTCAGAATGATCGGAAACTTAAAAAAAGTTTTAAAAAATGCGGGTAAGAATTTTTTAGTCTGCACAAATGCAATACTGAGGCCCCATAGGAAGAGCCTCAGTAATTTAATAAGCTTTGATTTTATAGTGAAGCGTCATGTCGCTAAGACGCATAGTTTTTGAGATATAAGCCAAAAAACGAAAAATGGGACCTTCAGGCCCCCTCTCCCCCTCCGGGTTAAAGATTACGGACGGGAACTTTTGATATATTCACCTCCTAACTAGTCCAAACAAAGTTACGAAGTCAAAAATTGTGTTCTATGCATTTCCTTCTACAACTTTTTTTTGAGCATTCGTTGCTTGAACTATAATTAATCTATTGCAATATGTCCTTCCTTTGCAAAATATGTGAATAAAACATTTTTTTATTTAATATGGCTTACCGAGCTTACCCAAAGTATGCTATCTAAAAATTAACGATTAATTTAGAATGTACAGAAATAATTATTACAGTCATAAAGAGTAGATAAAATATTCTTGATGGTTCATCAAATTCCGCTCGTTTATTAATTTTCCCATTTTGTGCTGTAATACGAATATGAAATATTACGACCCTTATATCGTAAATATAAGTTATTTACTTCGAGCTATTTTTTATAATACAAAAATGTGTTATAAAATAAAAATATCGAAAACGTCACATGCTTTCAATCTATTCAGAATTATTAATAGGTTGATTTATGGTCGCTTTTGTTTCCTGGTGAAGCTTTACATTTGTGGTAGCCAATTCTTCTTCATTAACGCTTTGAAAGACTTCAAATTTTAGCCATTCATCAAGAAGTTGTGTTTCCTATTTAGGGATTCTGTACATTCAGAATATTTCGCTGACTAATTAGAAATAAATTGGAATAAGGCAATCAGCAGTTTATACTCGTATACGGCTTGATTATAAATACTCTTTTTGAAATTACATAATTTACCATACCAATTTTGCTTAAAGAAACGATTTTTGGAACGCAATATAAACTTTAACTAATCTACAATGTTTAGAATCAAAAGGTCTGTTCCAACAACGATAAGATAAGAAACGAATCACTGACATTAGTATTCTGCACAATAGATTATTGGGACTGCCAAATTATCTACTGACCAGAATCATGATATCAGTGATTGGTTTCTGATCATTGTTGGAGCAGACTTTCCTCTACACTCTATAAACAGACCTGTAATGTTAAGGTTCGTTTTTGTTTTGATTAAAACACAGTCATAAACTTTACCATCTTTTATCCGATAACTACGAGTTATTACTTTGCCTGTTGTAAATATTTAATTTACCCAGTGTTTTTTGTTTACTTTGTTTAAACCTGTAAATATAGGTCAGAAAACAGCTGTTCGAAGAATGGTGCGGCCGTTGACCGCAGAGCGATATCTGGGTTACTGTCACAAATTAGCGGAGTTCGGGTATCGACACTCTGCGTTATCCGGGACAGTTGGTTTTCGATACAAGACTGGTGTCACGCTGTGTTCTGTGGATTGAGATCGAACCAGTTGCGTGTATTTGTCTGTATTTGTTATTGTTGTGTTGGTGTTCTGTGTATTAGTAACTATATGATTTTTGATATTTCCAGACCTGGTGGTCTGTCATTTTTGGTCTTGTCACTTTTTGGTTGATGTAAGGATGTATGGTGGTGAATAACGTTTGGAAGGTTTTTCAAATATATATGACGAAGTGTTGGTCATCCGATAAGGGATTATTTTGGAGCCTACCTATTAGACCAGGAGAATTTTATAGTCGTTGAGTTTTATGGATAATTTTTGGGAAAATTTTCTTGGTAACCTGTTTAAGGGATTAATTGCTGTTTATCATCCAGTCCAAATCTGTACACATGGTACTGATCTGTCAAAAACCCCAAATTGGTTTAGTTGGGGTTTTTCTTTTACCTTGTGGTGTTTCGTTAACACTACAGGTGGTTTATTGTAAGCCCACGTACACCCGGAAAGGGTTGAGACTAGCCGAATGACTGGGGACCTAGTTCTAGAAGGATCTGGATCTGCGAGATGGAACATGATTTGGTTGCTGTGTAAGCATGTGCTTGAGTGCTACTCTAGCTGGTATCCGCCACATCCAACTGACAAATCTGGCAGTTTGACTTCCCCGCATAGTCAGATTAGGGAGTTTATCCTTCGAGTAAGGTATTTATACTCCAAGCTACTCGTGTTCCCATCGTGGAAACCCCAGTAAAGGAAATCAAGCTTATTTAGAATTGCTTATTTTAAATGCCTACTTAAGTTTATAAATTTATTTGTATTAACCATGTCATAAACACGTGATGAGCTCATAACGCGTTATTAGGTCATAAGTTAGGTTAAGTTATTGGGATCCCTTAATTAGTGTACTTACGTTTATTTTGTTTCCACGCTGTATATACTTATTTTGTTCTATAATTGAAAGCCATGCCTGGCCTCAGAGTACTTGTAAAGTATTTTATTTGTATATTAAATATACTTATTTTGTTCTATAATTAATGCCTCACCTGGCTTCAGGGTACTTGTGAAATATTTTAATTTGTTTATTAAAGCCAATTAAACTTTCACCTAGTTTCATTTTTAGTTTTATAGTTGCCTGGTGCATTTAAATTAAGACCCTGTCTAGGAATTAACCAAATTGGTGATTTGGTGGTTGGTTCAATACTTCTAGAGGGTATTTTTCCATCAAATTTAACCTGGTGCCCCCCTTACAACTTTTATTATCGGACTACTCCCTTCTCCGGCTCGAGCTACTCGCGGTGAAAATACGCAATTGTCACCCAGGACAATTGAAACTCTTTTGCTATCGTTGACAACCCTCTAAAAGCCTTAATTAACTATTTGTGTTGTGGTTTGGCGCAGAGGCGGTTGGCAACGTGGCAGTAAGTAATTTTGTTTCAAGGTTGAACTATTAATTTTTTTATGTCAAAGTTGTCTTTCTTGCAAAGCTCATCGCGCCTGCAATCATAGGCCAACCCAAAAGTAGTGGTGACTTTTATTAAAAGATAAATTTGGCACTTGGGGGGGGGGGTGTAGGGATATATGTCCCAAATCAACAATTATATTAAACTGAGTTTAAAGTTTTAATATTCGCCTTTGAATAACGGTTTTTTTAAATATCCAAATTGTCACTCCAAATTGTATAAGGCTTAAATTACTTATATCCCTTTTTTCCATTACTTATATCCCTTTTCACAGGGGTACAGAATGAGTTTAGAAGTATCGTGGCAGATTTAACTCATTTTAAATATTTTAAACTTATATCCCTTTACCCCCCCCCCCCCCCCCCCAAGTACCATTTGATCAGGTGCTTCTTTCATAAATCTGTAAAATTCACTTTTGTCAAAATTTTGGCATTTTCGGAGGTATCCCACATTTTTATTTTTTAAATACGATGTCAGCTTTGAAATATTGACTTAAATCCAAATATACTTTGACTTTAAACTGACCCGGAGAAAATTGCAGCTGTCAGAGATTGGCCGAAGCCAAGAGACAAAAGAGAAATTAGAAGTTTTCTTGGACTGTGTTCATATTACCGAAAATACGTCAAGGACTTTGGTCAAATTGCTAAACCACTTCATCGACTAACTGAAAGTAGTAGTCTATTTGACTGGCCGCCGGATTGTCAAAATGCCTTCACCGAGTTAAAAAAAACGATTGACCACGGCACCCATTCTAGCATACCCTCGGGAAAAAGGGCAATTTATTTTAGACTGCGACGCATCCCAATGCGGCGTGGGTGCCGTGCTATCCCAAGAACAGGAGTGGAAAGAGAAGGTAATTGCGTATTTCAGTAAGACCTTAGGAAAAGCTGAGAAGAATTATTGCGTCACAAGAAAAGAACTTTTAGCTATTCTCAAAGTTCTCGAACACTTCCACACTTGCCTTTTTAATAGAAGTTTTATTATTAGAAGTGACCATAGCGCCTTGTACTGGCTGATGAATTTTAAAAAAACCTGAAACACAAGTTGCTAGATGGATAAAAAATAGAAAGACTGCAACAATACAACTTCGAGATATTGCATCGAGGGGGACGTCTCCATAGCAACGCGGACATTCTTTCCAGGCCACCGTGTTTAGAACGACAATGCCGGTACTGTAAAAGGCTTGAAGAACGAGAAGAGCTGGTTGAAGAAGTTAGTCTTCAGGCGATTACTATCAATCCAGAGGATGACGAAAACAAAATTACCCTTGAAAGCCTAAGAAAGGCTCAAAAGAAAGACAATGACTTGAAGATTGTCCGAGAATAGCTCAAAAATGGAGTCAGATCTACATGGTAAGAGAGAGTCAAATATAGCAGAACCATTAAAGGGTACTGGACTCGATGAAGTACTTGTAGTCCGTCAAGTGATACTGCTGAAGTCACAGGTCAAAAGTGTGTTGGAGGAGCTTCATAGCAGCCGTTTAGGAGAACGCTTTGGTACTAAAAGGACACTTGCACGAGTTCGGGAAACATTTTATTGGGTCAATTGCCGACGGGATGTAGAAGATTGGTGTAAATAATGCGACCTTTGTAATGGCAGAAAAGGGCCCAAAACAAGAAGTCGTGGTAAAATGGCACAGTACCTTTCCGGAGAGTCTTTCGAACACTTCCCTTAACAGAAAAGGGAAAGAAATACTTAATGGTTGTTATGGACTATTTTTCAAAGTGGCCCTAAATAGTGCCTATTTCTAATCAGGAAGCGACGACAGCAGCGAAAGCCTTTTTGACGAACGTCATTGCGAGACACGGAGTCCCCCTGGAATTACATTCTGACCAAGAACGAAATTTTGAATCCGAATTATGACAAGAATTGATGAAACTGTTAGGTATCAGTAAAACCGGCACTACGCCTCTCCACCCACAGTCCGATGGAATAGTAGAAGGACATAACAGAACGATATGCCAGTATCTTTTAATGTTCGTCTCCGATTATCAAAAGGACTGGGACACTTTAATTCCTCTATTTGTGCTAGCCTACCGAAGTTCTAAACATTAAACGACCAGTTATACTCCATCCATGATGATTACTAGAAGAGAGATGAAACTTCACCACGATCTTCTTTTTGGAAGGCAGCTTCCTGGTGAAGAAGAGGGCCGTACACCTCCCACGTACATACAGAACCTAAGAGAAAGATTAGAGAAGGTACACGAATTCGCTCGGTAACGTTTGAAAGTTAGTAGCGACAAAGCAAAAGCCAGAATCGACATACATGCCACAGGGACACATTTTGAGGGAGACGATCCAGTATGGCTGTACAATCCTAAGCGCCGAAAAGGCACTTTGTCAGAAACTGCAACGGAACTAGGAATGCCCTTACACCGTCCTCAAGAAAATTAACAACCTGATCTACCGCATTCAGCTGTTAGCGGGAAGTAAACCCAAGATAGTTCACCTTGAAAAGTTAGCGCCATATCGTGGTCCAGATCCTCCCCGTTGGCTCCAACCAGGTCCCAGTAATGAAGTTATTCGGGGCGAATAACTAGAGAGGAGGGAGCAATGTTATGCAACACCCTGTAGTAGCCTGCGGTTATTATAGGAAACATACAGATAGAAAAAGAAGTGAAAGGTTACTCATCGCCCTACAGTGTGCTGCGGTCGTCATAAGTAAAAGTACAAGTATAAGTACAAGTAAAAGAAGATAGAATATTCCAGAAATGTTTGGAAATGTCATTACCCGTCAAGATTATTCTAGACGACAACTATATAAGGATGATCCTGACGTCAGTTTTCAGTTTTATGACGTTACATGTTAATGTTTTCAGTTATTAATTGAGATACCAAAAACCTGTGTAACAATATTCTGCATGTTTAGAAAATGTCAAATGTTCAAAATATAAAAAACACAAATGGTTTAAAAATCCATCAGAATTTATCAGTAACATATATTCTGCTTGTTTAGAAAATGTTTTGCCGTTTTGATGTTTTTCTGTCACTCATGTTTTTTTTTTTTTGTCACTCATATTACTTTTACTCAGGTACCTTTTTCAGATTATTTTGATTCTTTTCATCGCTTTATTACATACCTATAATTACTCATACGTATAATTTTAATTTGAAAAAAAAAACTGTTGGTGTTTGCAGATTTTTACTGACAGAAACAGAGCAAAAATCTGACATGTGTCAAATTTGAAGGGTGCACTTGACTATATTATAGTAATTATTTATCATTAATATTCTCAAATTATAGGCTAATAAAATTTGATAGTACTTTGCGTTTGGACGTTCTTGACATGGTTCCATAATATGAAGACTAGACGTGTGATTTTTGGGACCGTATTTTGAGCATGCCGATTCGCCTCCTTATCTCTAGTCTTCATATTCCATAAAAAAGATGTTTCCCTAAAAACTTTTGTAAATGGATACATTTTTGGAAACGCAAAAAAATGTTATTTTCGAGGATGTTAAAAATTGTTAAGTATTTTGGGGTGAGAATATTAAAAGAGATACTATGAATTTCACTTGAAGTGTCCAGAACAACTCTTAATTTTACAAAATTTAGCGTGTCCGCATAAAAGTTGTACTTACTTATTCGATAATTTGGCGAAGGAACTTGAAACACCACAGAACTATTTTCCCGCAATCTCTCTAAACAAATGCCTCATCCATCGTAACTAAAACTTCGAGTTGCTGTAGCATAATTCAATTTAATTGAAATATCTTTTAAAACAAAAAGTTGGAAGTCAATTCGCGTAAACTTTGGAAAACAGACTGGAAACGAAAATAACTATTCCCAGAAAACATTTGAATAAAGTCAGTTATAAATATGTTTATAAATGTATAAATTATAAGAATTTCTGAGTTTAAAACTAAAGTTTTGGAAGATGAAATTTTAAGAGTTCAGATTGTCAAATAATGAATTGAAGGAAGGATGGAATCGAGTTCTCGATGTTCAAGTTTCTGCAGACCATTCCAATATATAATATGAAAATTCGTTAAAGGCAGGGGCGTGCCGTGACATTTGGCCGCCCGTGTGCAAAACTTTAGCACCATCGAGTAGCCTTAGAAGAGTTAGGATAGGGAGATGTAAGCCGTTTTGCCAAATATTCAGCAGTTTTCACAAAACATTGACCTAAAGTTGAAAAATAGGTGATTTTAACACCCTATCTCTGTAAATATTTAATTTAGACCGTAAGTATGTGGTATCTGCGAAATCAGCTCTTCAATGAGAATTCAAAATTACGAAAATATATAGGGTGTTCCATTTAAAAAATAGTAACTTTGATATGGCACACTTTTTTGGAACACCCTGTATATTTCAAAATAATTTTAAAACGTAGTGTTAAATGACATGTATACCATATTAAGATAGATATGTATACTGTATATACAAAAAATTACAATTTACAAAGTTTATTGTCAATTTTTTTAATTTTTGATAAAGGAGAAGATTAAATAATGATTATACTAAAAAATACTATTCTACTATTGAAATTGTTTATGCCAATATTTTCATAAAATTAAAAGTAAAAGTTAAAAGTATTTGTTTCTAACATGCGAATATAATAAACACACATACATAAATATCTATTAATCTATTATTCCTGTATTCCTCAGTCAAAATAAAAATTTATATAGGTTAAAATAAGAATTATTATACCTACCTACACTTAATTGATTATTAATTTGTTTGAAATTAAATTAAGTTTCAATTTTCAATAATATTTATTATGCCAAAAATAAAAAATCTTAAGAATGGTTAGTTATTATATTACATTTCACTGAATTGACAAAAATGAAAATAGAATATAAATAAAATTGCTAATAATACTAAGTAATTACAATTACTTACTACTTACAACTTATAATTACTTACCATCTTTCATAGGCACAGTTTTCACTTTTCACGATCGCATTACATAAGATACAACACAAATACATTATCAGTTATCAATTATCAATCAAATCAGAAATAGAAATCAAATCAGTTAAGTAAATAAATATTATTTATGTTATTGAGATGAAGAAAACAATAGTAATGCAGATGCATTTTGATAAACCTTTTCTTTTATATTATTTTGAATGTAGGTAGGGGTAGCCGACAAAGTAAACATTACCATTTTGAAATGATAAAAAATAATAATTTTCTCATATTTTGTCCACCGCACCACTTGATGCGGCCGCCTAACGAACACTATCAAAGCGTCGGCACTCGGCAGTCGCCTATTTTTGACTTTAATCATTACTACCGACTACTGTCGGCCGGTCGTTTGTGGTTTGTGGATAAGTGAAGTGAGTAATTAAATCGTCATTTTGCCGCGGCCGGCTGCCGCCCCTTGTTTGTTAAGGTCCACGTGCCACATTTTAAAACAGTAGACATTTTTATTACAATAAAGCTACCGCCTTACTTTTTTGCCAGTCTAGTCGGTGCGCGCTTTCTGCAAGAAGGGACCATTGCTGTGGCGGCCTACGGCCGCCCTAAATTTTGGCCTCCTGTGTGCATTGCACACATTGCACCCATGGATGGCACGCCCCTGGTTAAAAGCATACAGCGGGAACAAAGCGTACATGAGCTTCAGATAGAACAATATGCAGGGGGACCACAAGACCCCTCCAATGTAAAAAGTACAGTGATTGTGCTGTACGAGTAGCAGCTCCAATAAGTAAGAATGACAAGGGAGCCCTTTCAGCTTACTTATGTGGTATAGAAGACAACCTTCATTACTGAAAAAGGATTCATGGAATTCTACTTTTTTGTATAAACAATATAGATACCACAGTTTATAGCTAAATAATCAGTTCGCTTACTCTGCTTCGGCACTTTTGATCTCAATGTTCCAGTTTATACACTGCGCAACTCGGATTTGTATCCCTGGCGCATACAGAATCAAATCATAACCAATACAATATATGACAACCGACTATATTCAAACAGCAGTCTTCTGCGCATCCTGAATTTGTGTCCCTGGAGTGGATATTATGTTGGAACATTCAACTGGTCCAATTGAGCTAACTGATTCTTTAGCAATAAACTGTGTAGATACTATATAAAAGATTTTTTTATTGTGGTGTTTTTTTTTTTTCAAAATTAAAATGTTTTCTTTATAAAAAAATATCTGCCTAGTAGTAGTCTCTAAAAATTTAATTCAATTATCCAATATTTAACAATCTACAATTTTTTTTTCATATTTTGACTCAAGTTATTAAATTATTAACCAATAAAGTATGTAATCAATTATTTTTTCATATTAATACAAAAACCGACATACGTAAAAATAACGCAGTGATGATTTTCTTCCATTTTTCAATTTGCTCCAAAACAAAAAGTAACTGAAATCGTTAATTTAACTAAAAGAAAGCTTGTGGTATTCACAGAATTGAATAGAGCTGATAATTAAAAGCTTGAATCGGCTCTAAAACGAGGTCAGCCATTAGAGATGTTTGCTGTGCCACCTTTGCAAATACATGCGGCACATATCCCCCAATAGTTTCTATTCAATAGCCTGCCCGGTCGGCCGGAACAATGCTACTAAAACAAACACTGCAATGGGTATTACGTAAATGTTACGTTTAAAACGTAATTGGTATTTGTTTCGGAGTCGATAATACGAACGAGATTTTTCTTATTTAGTTTTGGTAATTGTATTTTATTTTACCGGGAAATAGTTTTTCCACTCAAGCAGTTCAATTCCAAAAAGTTTAAAAGCAAACAGTTCAGGGTCCCGAAAATAAAAGAAAGAACCCCGCACAAATCTTATGGAAATTGGTTCCCGGTCAAATTGGCTAAAATTTAGATATGTTGTTCGTTTCGGCAAAAGCTCAATTTTGCTTATTTTGGCTCCTACGGAGCTCCAAAGCTCCACGGATTGACCATTATTTACTACTTAAAAAGGCAATCTCCTCGAAAGTTTAGTATTTGCTGCGTTAAAAAAGAAGTACCTTCTTATGTTTTCGGGGTCGCTGCATTCAAATCCATTGCCAATATGTGCCGCGTTTGAGAATCCACATCGGATGCATCTGAGATGTAGTAAATCTTTGATCACGTGATTCAGTATACGTAAATGTAATGGATGTGGATAAAAAAACGCTCGAGATGTAAAAAATGCATCCGATGTGGATTCTCAAACGCGGCAATAATAATATTGACAGTTAACAGTTGACAGCTGTCAACTAGCTGTCAAACAACAAGCAATAATCAAAATTGATAAAAATCCACATGTAAATATCTGTTTTTGAGGTTGGTAAGTTCAAAAATTATGTAAACAACTCGATATTGACAGTTGACAGTAGTCAACTAACTGTCAAACAGTATGTGACAATTAAAATTGACAAAATTCAGAAGTAAATAGATATCTTCGAGTTTGCCGAGTTCAAAACTGATGTCAAAAAGACGATATTGACAGTTAACAGCTGTCAACTAACTGTCAAACAGAATGTGACAATCAAAATTGATAAAGTCAATATGTAAATATATGTCTTCGAGGTTGCTACGTTCAGAACTGATGATAAAAAATCGATATTCACATTTTACAGCTGTCAAATAACTGTCAAGTCACAAGCATTAATCAAAATTGATAAAATTTACATGTACATATCTGTTTGTTAGGTTAGTAAGTTCAAAACTAACAACTGGATATTGACAGTTGTCACATACTGTTTGACAGTTAGTTGACATCTGTCAGCTGTCAATATCGAGTTGTTGACATCAGTTTTGAACCCAGCTGCCTCAAAAACAGATATTTACATGTGGATTTTTCAATTTTGATTATTGCTTGTTGTTTGACAGCTGGTTGACTGCTGTCAACTGTCAATATTATTATATTGGCATTGGATTTGAATGCAGCGATCCCAAAAACATAAGAAGGTACTTCTTTTTTAACGCAGCAAATACTAAACTTTCGAGGAGATTGCCTTTTTAAGTAGTAAATAATGGTCAATCCGTGGAGATTTGGAGCTCCGTAGGAGCCAAAATAAGCAAAATTGAGCTTTGTGCCCATTGAGACTTTTGCTCAGGATGCCGAAACGAACAACATATCCAACATAGCCAATTTGACCGGGAGCCAATTTCCATAAGATTTCTGCGGGGTTCTTCATGCCCTTAATAGTACATTCTATAAATAAGTGGTTCCCAAACTGTAAGCCGTGACTCCCAAGGGAATCCCAAAGTGTTTTCTAGGGTATCACCATGTTATTTATACTTCTAATTTCACATGGAGGATTTTAACATATATCTAATAAATTCATCCATCTGCAAGATCAACGGATATAAGTTCTAAATAATTGCAAAATATTATATTTATTCATGTGGCATCAAAGAAGAGTTCCTGTTTTGTAGTGCACTTGTAACCACTGTAAAGAAGATAAGAAGATAAATACTTTCTTCGAAGCATGAGAAGTATGTGTGTACAGATCTAGCACTAGTTGAGCTTTTAAACAAAAGTGAAATAACTTGCTTCCCAAGCGAGAGGCATTCACTACATGATTCATCTATATGATCTTGCCAGGAAGACTATTCCAGTTTATTTGCAAGAGGTACTTATTTGTCTGAATCATGGATTTTATTGATTATATCTAGAGGCCTAAATATTTTTCTATTCTATTAATTTTAAAGTATGGAAGAAAAGAGCTGACATCCTAGACCAATTAAATAATATGAGCCAGAAACTTCAGAAAAAGGAAACGCATATTAAATCTTGGAAATATTACTATGTTTAAAAAAATTCTGGGCTGTGATAAATAAATTTGGATATGAATAGGATGATAATGTGAAAGAAGAGATTACTGAGTACCTAGTATACTTTGAAAATTAATTTCACCGGTACTTCTCCGAGCCCACTGAAGAAGAATGGGAGTCCAATTTTTCTTTATATTAGAACAAATGAAGAGAATGACATTAGGTTGGATGTAACAGGTAAACAAAGCCTTGACCAAGCAGTAGACTAAGTTAGTAAGGTCATTATAACCGCTTACGAAAAAAAGTTTACGCAAAAAACAAAAATAAAAATGATGATGAAACAAACGCTTAGAACGCCTTAGAGGTTAAAGTGCGAAGGCTATTTAATAAGCCAAATTAGTCTAAAACTGGGACCTATATAGGGCTAAACTTGCGCACTACAACAAGGAGATAAGAAAGGCTAAAGGACAATCATATAGGAAGATCTATGAGGAGTTATCTGAAACACCCACATGCTCTAGAATCCAGAAAGTCTAAGCTTAAGCTAGATGAAGAGGGTACTGCAAACCACGTAGGATTTTTTAGGAAAGATAATGAAATCTATAAAAAAACTTACGAGGAAACGTTAACAATGCTCACAAAATTACACTTTCTGGCTGCAGAAATTTTGTTAGACTCAATAGTAGCATACAGCCCTCAAAAAGAAGGTCTAGTAGGCCAACTCCTATGGAATGGAGGCTAGTTACATAAATATCCGGGCCGAACAAAATTAGATAGGCCACAAACTTATTTCAGATATACAAATCTCCAGGATTAGATGAAATATTTCCCATTCTACTACAAAAGCGACAGGAAACTTTAGTTTACGTATGTGTCGCATATTTAAAGCATGTATAGCCTGGAAACACATACCAAAGGCGTGGAAAAAGGTGAAAATCATATAACATTAATAATTTGTAGTCAGCAGTTGCAATTCCAATTTTCATGTTTCTAACTTCATAGAAAACAAAAAAATCGATAGTCCCATACAAACTTTCACCCCCCGTTTTCCCCCCTTAAAATGTAAAAATCCAAAAACTCTGAAACACGTCATTATTTATTTATGCTTAGTAGCTGTAATTTAAATTTTCATGTTTCTAACTTTAAAGAACAAAGAGTTTCATTAAAAGCTCCCTCCCCCCATTTCCTCCCATTTCCCCATCTTCAAAGTTAAAATTTCCAAAATTCTTTCTTAGCGCATGCTTACGTTATAAAATAAACCTATGTTCCAAATTTCAGCTTTCTAGGCTTAGTAGTTTTGGCTGTAGGTTGATAGGTCCGTCAGTCAGTCAGGACAAACAATTTTATATATATACTAGCTATTGCCCGCGGCTTTGCTCGCGACTTTGCTCGCATATAGTCGTGTTATTAATATAAAAAAATACATGACTTCATTTTTTATTAATTTTTATTAATTTTTATTAATTTTTATTAATTTTTATTAATTTTTATTAATTTTTATTAATTTTTATTAATTTTTATTAATTTTTATTAATTTTTATTAATTTTTATTAATTTTTATTAATTTTTATTAATTTTTATTAATTTTTATTAATTTTTATTAATTTTTATTAATTTTTATTAATTTTTATTAATTTTTATTAATTTTTATTAATTTTTATTAATTTTTATTAATTTTTATTAATTTTTATTAATTTTTATTAATTTTTATTAATTTTTATTAATTTTTATTAATTTTTATTAATTTTTATTAATTTTTATTAATTTTTATTAATTTTTATTCATTTTTATTCATTTTTATTAATTTTTATTAATTTTTATTAATTTTTATTAATTTTTATTAATTTTTATTAATTTTTATTAATTTTTATTAATTTTTATTAATTTTTATTAATTTTTATTAATTTTTTATAATTTTTATTAATTTTTATTAATTTTTATTAATTTTTATTAATTTTTATTAATTTTTATTAATTTTTATTAATTTTATTAATTTTTATTAATTTTTTATTAATTTTTATTAATTTTTATTAATTTTTATTAATTTTTATTAAATTTTATTTATTTTTATTAATTTTTAATAATTTTTATTAATTTTTATTAATTTTTATTAAATTTTAATAATTTTTATTAAATTTTTATTAATTTTTATTAAATTTTAATAATTTTTATTAAATTTTTATTAATTTTTTATTAATTTTTAATAATTTTTACCCCCGTTTTCCCCCCTTAAAATGTGAAAATCCAAAAACCATGAAACACTTCATTATTTATTTATGATGAGAACCTACAATTCCAATTTTCAACCTTTAAAAAAATCGATATTTCCAAATAAACTTTAACCCCCCGTTTCCCCCCCTTAAAATGTGAAAATCCAAAAACCCTAAAACTCGTCATTATTAAATTTTCGTGTTTCTAACTTTAAAGAACAAAGAGTTTCATTAAAAGCTCCCTCCCCCCATTTCCTCCCATTTCCCCCCTTTAAAGTTAAAATTTCCAAAAATCCTTTCTTAGCGGATGCTTACGTTATAAAATAAACCTATTTTCCAAATTTCAGCTTTCTAGGCTCAGTAGTTTTGGCTGTACGCTGATAGGTCAGTCAGTCAATCAGTCAGTTAGTCAGGACAAACAATTTTATATATATAGATAGAAGATAATATATAATACAAAATAATTAATATTTTGTGACACATGGCCTCGATATTTTCTTGTTCTTTTCTATTTTATAATTCATTTGGTCAAAGAGGTTTAGTTTCACTGCCTCCTTTAAGAGATTATACGGCTTTGTTTAATACAGCTCGTTTCCATTTAATAAAATTTGGTTACGGTGAATTTGAAGAGGAGATTTTTAAAAAACACCCTGTATAGGTAATACATAATTTCTGTGTCACGGAATCAAAACTTATAGAAAAATAACACATATTAACAAAAACCGCACGTTTCTACGATTTATTTAAAAGTTATAAGCTCTGGAAACGGGCTACTTTTCATTGGGACACCCTGTATTATTCACAAATATTAAATATAAACACCAAATACAAATAAATTTATTTATTTATTTATTTTTTTTTTTTTCATTGCCCTATGGTCCGCTCATGTATTTATTTGAGAGTAATTCAAATAAGCTCGGAGGACGTCTCAATTGTGCCGCTCTTTTACCCCAATTATTTAACATAACATCTAATCAAACTCAATATTAACTCACCAACTCCTTCAACGAAACTCATTTACGAACTTAAATTAGATTGTTGGATTAGCGAAAATATTCGCTACAAAACGAATTTTTGGGCGGAAGCGGTTGTAAAATTAAAAATGGAATTATTTCTAGTCAAGTGCGAAATGAGAACGTCAGACGAACTTGTAGAGTTTAATTTTATCAATTGTTCTTCTTAGGCCCAGTTCAACGGAGTTGACGATTAAAAGATGATTTTGCAATAAATTGGCAGGAATTAAAAGAAGTTATCGTGATTAGAATGTCGTCGATGACCTGCCAATAGCTCCTATGTGATTCTACCTATATTTTACAGGAGGGTCAAAAAAACGCATATTACTTTTTATCCAATTTTGAAACATTAAAATGACTTTATCAATTCCATAACAATAACAAATAAAGTTTTATTCACTAGCAACTAAAAGAGTGAGTTAAATTTTTTTTTAAGTCACTAGTGACTTAAAAAACTTTTCAGTCACTGTTAGTTAACCTAATAATGTACCTATATTACTATCGACAGCCAAATGTGAAAGTCGCTATTTAGGTATCGATATTAGCAGTCTTTAGGCATGTGTGCATATATTATGTAAAGCCAATATAATAAACAATGGAATCAGTCTAAAAGTTTTATTATAAAAATCGACTTGTAACAATAATTATGGAAACAATGAAAACAATAATACTTAATGGAAACTACAATGAAAAATATCTTTGCATAATTATTTTTTATAAGCAAAATAAAAGTTACAGTTATTTAAATTATTAAACTGGAGCTTCATTTCGTTGTTTAATGGAATAGTTAGTTGCTCTGAAACATTAGAAACTACGTTTTAATGGATGGGTCCATTGTTAGAATCGATGTTTGTACCGATGGCGATGGGTTCATTGTTTAAATTGGAAATTTGTAATGTATTCTCCGATATATTATATTTATTATTGGCTACTGTCCCAGCTTTTTCTGGTACACCTACTCAAACTTCATTACCCAATATTTTTCTTGAAATTTCTATTTTATTTCTTATAGACTGTTCAACATATCCTTCTGCAACTGAGTCAGAACGCCATCCTCCATGTCATTTTAATATCGATAAATCGGCGCCTGCTTCCGCCAGCAAAGAGGCAGAGGATCGTCTAAAACTATGTCCAGTATAGTCTCCCGCATTTTCTAAGCCAAGAAACTCTGCTATCTTCTGAGGCATTTTGGAAAATGTGTTGAAACCTACAGGCTGTACCGTGCATTTCTCATTTTTATGGTTAAGGAATAATCGTGTATGTGGTACATTTTGCGGGCGCAATTTCTTATATTTCTGAAACACATCAATTGCATTGATATTATTGCTTCCATTGACAACAGTGAATATTCTTTCTTTGTAAATTTTAATGTCAGAAATTTTCACCACTAATACACTTCCTCTGTCGTCAACATTATTAGTTGACATCGCTACCAGTTCGCAAATACTGCAGCCTCCTGAAACTCCCATTATCAAAGCTATTTTAAGCAGTAAATACTTGTCATCAGGAGCAGTATCTAAAAATTTTTCGACGTCTTCTCTGCTAAATGCATTTGATTTCTTTGGTCTATATCCCACTGATTGGTTCTTTAAAAATGCTTTCACTTGGTGAAATCTGAAAAAGTAACCTTTTATTAACTCAAACGTCTATTTTTTAATATAATTTAAAAACCTACTTGCTTATGTCCTAATTTTCTTTGACGGACAACATCTTCTTAAGTTGCGAATAATAGGACCATAATGACGAAGACTTCACATTTTTTGATTTTTCAGATATGTATGCCATTATTATCTTCTCGTTAACTCCTTTAACCTGCTTTTTGTTTCGCCATTGGCAAAAAAGCATATACTCCTTCTCGTACAATGATTTAGATTTATTGGGTACCTACTATTTTTGCTAAAGCCTCATTTGCTGCATTTAACACTTCTTCTGGAACAAGTTCTTCGTTCACAAAATCTAAGATATCCATTTTTCCAAAAATTAACTCTTTTGCCGATGTTTTATATCGTAGATTTTAGTCAATAACAGTAATATTCAACTAACTATAAACAAAGTCTAAATAAACAAGCCCTGACAACGCCTAACAACTAGACTTAATATAAATTGCACCGACTACTTGTCAAATACATTGCCATAAATGGTTGTTAAATACAAAATTAAATTTAAAAAACACCTATATTTTGATCTAAAAATGTCAAAATTGGATAAAATATTGTATACGCCTCGTGAGTTAATTAATTTGTATTCGCTCGGAAGAAATTAATTTAACTCACTTGGTGTATAAATATCTATTATTGTGTTCTTTAATATTTTTTTTATTTCTAAATGTTTCATCAGACATATTATGGATCTTTTTAACAATCATTTCAAATTTTTTATGATTTTGATTTGTTTAGATTAGTTAGGAGAGAATGCTTTGAACGTTGTGACTTATAGGAGAATTTGGACATAGGTAAATGTATACTTAGGATAAGTTGTTACTAAATAAATTTACTGAAAAAAATTAAAAACAGATTTAATAACTTCATTTATTAAAAAAAATTAACAAAGTTCGAAGAAAACATTTTTAAAACAAAGAACAAACAAATAAAACAATTGTAACATAAAAGTAAATAAAAAGCGAAACGTTTAAGAACAAGTAACAAAACGAGAATAAATTACTAAAAAATATTTAAAAACATGTAATAGTACATTATATACCTAGGGTGAGAAGTGAGCTATTATTTACCGAGCACTTTTATATCCTGAGGCGTTTTCAGGCGTTAGTAACATTCCTTCGACTGATGCTTTTGCTTCGTCTTTTAGACATTTTTGTAACTTCGATAATGTTATTGAATTGACAGTAAAAAAGTGGTCATTCCTCTGGTTTTCCATCAAAGTAAGGAAAATCTGTATCTATGGTTTGTGGTGCAATACATTTTTTTTTGTGTTTGCAGTGGGATTTGAGCTTAATGCATAAAGTATTTTCGTATCATTGTCTTGTTCTTGCGCTCCTTGTTATTGCCTACATTGCCTGCTTCGGTCTTTTCATTATCAACAACTCTGCAATTTTATAGGCAAAATTAGCTCTAGGAAGGTCAGGAAGATCAATTTTAGATGCGGTTTTTCTTGAACCTCTTTGACTTTCTTCACCCGAAGTTCTAAGTTCTGCTTCTTGCAGTCCATATACTAGATCTAACAGTTTTATGTTATTCTCTATTTTACTTTTTTGTTTTTCTATTTCAATTTTTGTCTTTTCAGTTTCTGTTTTTTCTTTTCTTCATCCAATTCATCCAATATGTAAATGCTTATACTAGATGATGAAGAACATGCTTCGGAAAAGGTTTTTTTGTCGTTGGCTGGGATTGACTGAATTTCTCTATTTTCTTGCCTGTCAAAATTATCCAAAATCAGTGGACAAACTTTTATTAACACGGGCTCCACTCCTTCTGGGTCTATCCATCAGAAATACATATGGGATCACCAAAATGTTCAATTTAGTATGTTTTTAAATCAAAATTAAATTCTTTTTTTGTCTTTAACGTGTTTTATTTTCCGAACTAACTTAAATTAAAATCATTCAAAAAATTTAGTAATCTATATAGGTATAAGGAGGGTTTAAGCACAAATGATGCCACCACCACCTTAATTGATAAAATAAATAAGGCAATGGATAATACTAAACCGTCACTCTGCGTTTTTTTGGATCTTACTAAGGCCTTTGATACTGTGAGCCATACACAATTGCTCCAATCTATCGAAGATACTGGGATACGCGGAGGCTCTCTAGACCTTATAAAAAACTACCTAACAAACAGAGAGCAGGTGGTAAAAATTAATGAACATTTTAGTGATACGAAAATAGTAAAATTCGGTGTACCACAAGGTACTGTACTTGGTCCACTTTTATTCTCAATATACTTAAACAATCTCTTTAAAATTGTGAGCTTTGCAGACGATACAGCTGTATTCTATGAGGCAAACAGCTGGACCGAATTGAAAGAAATAGCAGAAAATGATATAAAAAATATAATTAACTGGTTTAAACATAAACTGCTTACAGTAAATTATGAAAAAACTTATTTTGTTCCGTTTTGTAGCTACAAAAATTCACTTCCAACTTATAACGCATTACAAATAAACAATGTAACAAACAGTGAAGACATAAAAAAAAGGGAACAAATAAAATATCTTGGAGTAAGTATTGACTGTCACTTAAGATGGGATATCCATATAAATAATACGGTAAATACTCTGAGAGCATTTTTATATAAATTCAAATATTTAAAAAAATTTATAGATAGTACTCACTTGCGCAAAATTTATTTTAGTTTAGTAGAATCCCGAATAAGATATGGTATAATATCGTGGGGTGCAGCAGATATGACCTATCTAAAAAAACTGGAAATAATACAAAAAAAAAATAATTAAAGTTATTTACAATAAAAAAAATACTTACCGATCAAATCTATTGTTCCAAGAAACACAATTACTGGATGTTAGACATATCTTATTATATACCAAAAAAAATATAAATGTTTTAAAAGAGATACAACATAAATACATAACAAGAGCAAAAATTCAAACTAATGTACAAATTCATTTATCAAACAAATCTATTGGCCAGAGTTTTCAATTCACTACCTGATATATACAAAATTTATTTACGGACTATCAACTCAATACATTTGCTTAAAAAAATTATCAAAAATTATTTAATAACATCAGATAGAGAACTTTTGCATATGCTAATCGAACATAAATAATAAAAAACGGAATCACTTGTATTTCCATGTGTATATATGTTTTATGTATTAAAATTTTCCCATATATATATATATATATATATATATATATATATATATATATATATAATATTACTACTGTTTTGTGTTCCCTTTAATTTTAAATGTGTGTTAAATTAAACTAATTTTTATTATGTACTCAATTAATTTTTATCATAAAATTTTATTATATACTTATATATTCATATTACTTACTATCTATTTTATTTGTATAATGTTTATATGTTTTAATTGTTTAAATAAGCCAACCTCTTAGAGATCATCAATGGGTGTCTTTCTTACTTTATTCGTAATATTTCCAATTAATCTATATTGTTATGTGAGCTATTTCATTATTCAGTCATGATCTAATCCTCCAAGTCCCTCTCTGTCTTATTTGGCCTTTGAGGCTCAACTGGTCTGATTATCATACATAATTAAACCCCTTAAGACCAAATATATAGGACGACTATGGCAGAGGCACTTTCGCGAACATTCCTGAGTAATAATGTTTCTGGTATATTCCGGATATGAGATGTTTTGGTGGAGGAGCATTCTGGAATCATCAATTTGTATATAAATATTGGTGGAGGATCAACAAAAAGTCATTAGTAGATAGACAGTAGTGAAGATAAATAGTGAACAGTTTAAAAACAATCAAAATATATATAAATTAGAATAGTAGTGTTATAAAATAAATAGTGTTTAAATAAATTATTAATAAATAAACTGTTGTTTAAAATAAACAAACATCACAATATATAAACAAAGCATAAAGGCAGTAGTCTAGATAAAAACATCTTTACTGGTTACAATAATGTAAAAATTAATAATAGGTAGATATTTAAAAATTATAAAAAAAACCTTTTTAATCTTATATTTGTTATGCATGCTTAAATATCATCATAGAAAACCACTCTGTCTATCTGCAAATGCTCTTATTTCTTTATTTCAAAACAAGGAACTTTAATCTAAATAACATCTTTTTAATTAAAACCAACGATTAAGGATTTAAAAAAAAAGTCTGCAAATTATGTTTTTTATTTTTCTTATTCCGCAAATATTAATTTCTTAAAAGAGCCGTCGCCATGTAAAAAAATTTGAATTTTCAAGATGAAGGCGGAGAGAATATTGTTTGCTTTTACTAATGAATGCGAAATAAATTTAAAATTTTTATTTCTGATGAAGCGAACTCCAAATTGCTGCAAACGATATTGTGTAGAATTTTAATTTGTGTAAATTGAAACAGACTTTGGAATTATGAAGAGATGTGTAAGTATTTTATGAGTGGGAACTTGGTATTCATTAAAAACATCCAAAAAAAAATTACAAAGAATAATAATTGTAATTGAATGGCGATGTATGCTTTTATATAGCGTACGTTTGTGATTTCGTTCCAGTAAAATTTTGAGAATAATATTTATAAACTTAAACAAATTAAGGTGAGCAAACCATCTTAGTTATAACCGAGAATAACGATCAAGGAGAAGCGACAGCTTGGTGTTTTTAGTGTACCGTTTTGTAACGCGCATGTGCGAAAATAAGTTGTGTATCACTCAAAATGATGTTATCTGTCAAAGTCAGTCCAAGTTGTGTTTAGTACGTGAGCAATGTTAAGTGAAATTTTTGGTGTTTGTTTTGTGTAGTAATAAGATGAAGATTTTTACACACTTAGGTATTCTAATGCAGATATAAAATGTGCCAAAAAAGTTACTAAGAAACTAAGAATTTTATCACATGCATAAATATTAAGTATAATGATTTAATCATTTTTGACATTTTATTTTTCATATGTAGGTATTGTATTTTGTGAAATATATGTTTTCTTCTTTTAAATAAATTTAATTAACAATGAACTGGAGATTTTGTTTATTTTATTTTGAAATTATATTTAAAAAAATATAATAAATCCGCGTGTTTCAATTAGGATTGGTCAAAATGGACCAAATCCCTTTATTATGGCTAAATTGTAAGGTACAATTATGTCAATATAAAGATGTTTTGCCCATTCATATTTATATTTATTGAATGAATCATACTGTATTTGATTTTGGAAATATTGGTACATACTTTAATAAGTTATATTTCAAAAAATTCGTCTATGCCCAGACAGCACATATAGTCCAATGTACGTCCACTTTAGATCTATTTGAGGGTCAGGACGTCCATATCCAGACATCCAGTGTACGTCCGTTTATGATAATTAAATTGACAGCTGAATATTGATACCCAGAAAACGTCTGTTTTTGGACTTAATTTTAAGTTTAGTAGTATTTTGACGTCCATTGGACGTCCATCTTAGGTCATTATTTATTAAGCCTACCAGATAATACTCATCTATAATATATACTTCTTTTTTTAATATAACTGGTCATTAAAAATTGACAAATTGATTTTATTGCATTTCATTCTATCAGCGGAAGTTTGAAATCTTATTCAATTATAACTGTATCTAGTAAATAGTTTTCAAGTGGTTCCTTGGTCGAGCTCGTCTAGCGATTGAAAGGGTAAAACGATAATGGATGTATCGTGAGTTTGATGCCTGCTCAGGTCAAGCGATTTTTAACACAAAAAAAATAAATGGTGTATAGCGGTTTGCGAAAATAATAAACAAATTATTAATAATATAAAATAGTGTGTGGTAAGTTGCGGTTCTGTAAAAAAAGTGGGGATGTGGTCTCAATGGAAATATAATCCTGGACGTTTTTTGAATGTTCAGTATTCGACGTCCAAAATATTCCAGAATTGAACGTCCTCTGAATGGTCAAAAGTGTGCCATTTGTATACTTCACTGGACGTCTATTGGATGTCGGAAGTCCAGAAAAAAACTCATTCTTGGACGTCTAGACACCCAAAATTGTATATCGAATGGACGTCCAATGGACATATTTGTATTGTCTGGGTGATAGCTAGGCCAGGTATTTAACTCTAAATACATAAACCTTAAATGACATCTGTCTTAACTTGGCGAGAAAACACTTGTTTATACAGAAATGAGTGATAAACTTGAAATTCCTTTTAATATAATATAAATCCAGAAATTCTAAAAATATGTAAGTACTTTTTAAATCTAAAAGTTTTTGAAAATATAAGCACATTGCAAATATTTAGTTAAATATCTCAAACTTAATGTCTTTTTAATTGTTACCTAATTTTTTTTGGCACCCTTAATTTTATTTGCCTTATTTTTACTTAAAGAAAAGGTAATTTAATTTAAATATGGGGCTTTTATTACATTTTTAACAATAAATAAACCAAATATTGAACAAATTTTATAGATAAATTATAAAATCATAAACGTCTTTTACTTTTATAATAAATAATTAATTATTACATAATGAATTATATTTTGGTGCCGAAATTTCACCATTGCTATTAACCCTAACTACTTCAATGTAATTAAATCACATTACAACATTTGCGCATGGACTATAACAATTATTTCAGATAATTTGCCAAACTATTTCGCTCAGTGTAGAAAATAAGCATGTTTTCTCAGCGTGCTAAGTTGTGTATCAATCAAAGTCATGCTGTGAAAAAGGTACATCCGATATCAAAGGCACCGACAGCTACTGTCGCTTCTCCTTGATCGTTATTCTCGGGTTATAAGTTAAAAGCATATTTGTGCGTAATAATATTACGCTAAATCATATTTTCAACTTTAAATGCCGATAATTTTAATTGATCAATGGCCTTTTACAAAAACTTTTTTTGCACAATTCCTGCTATTGTTCAAACCTTCTCATTTAATTTTTCTATGGTTCCGCGTATACGCAATTTTGATACACCTACATGAATTGTGTTGTAGATATATCTAACAAACATTTTTTGTTACAGGAGAGAACTTTCCTATGCGTAGCAATAAGCTTAGAGCTAGCAACCAGTGCACTGTTCTACGCAGCACGTGTCCTATTCTTTCCTGGTCTTCATCCAGATCTAATATTAATAATTTACTGTATTAGAACCCAGATGTCACAAACTATGGCATTGTTGTTGATTTTTGTACCGAAATTTTGGTACCAGCAGAAACAAGTTAGAAATCTGGCTCAAGAGTACTCCTGTAGAATACCTGTAGATGCTTTTAAGGTAAGTCGTTTTTTATTAGTAGATTGATGTATGTATGGAACACTACCCTTATTTCTAATTGTTTTCACCAGACACAAACAACAAACAATTTTTATCGATTTGCATTCTTTCATTTTAAAAGCTTCTAAAAACACGCTCCAGTTTTACGCAATAAAAAAGTACACAATCTAATAATTCTCGCCGACTTTGAGTCGTAAAAGATACCTCTTTGTGACCAAATGCAATAACATTCCATATATTTTATCTTGTGTGCGTGTTACAACCCAAGCACTTAAGCTTCTTAATGATTCTATTGTGTCGTAAACCCACAAAATTGGGATTTGTTTGGAAGGGATCCTAATCTTGTAACTAATTTGTTTAAAAAACGAAACAGTTTGCTACCATCCTAATAAACGATTCTTGAGTACACACAATAATATATATCATGTTTTATCTACGAAAATTCCAAATAAAGAGAAAGTTGTGATTTAAAATGAAATAAAATACGGATTTTTAACTGAAGTTTTTCAGTGATTAATGATTTAAGAGCATACAGTAGCGCGTCATCACATTGCCTCGAATTTCCTAGATTAACATTTGAATAGCCCTTGGCAACGCTGTAACGTCAAAGAAGGGTCTATAGTCTATAGCAAGCGTCTATAGAAGGGTCAATCAAGTATAAATTATAATAAATAATTTTAGAAATAGAATTTCCATTTTCAGTAGGTGGTACAGATATTTTTTAAATTAAATAACACCGACAAGTACCTATAATCTTGATAATTAATTTTTCGATTGAAAATTAGGGTGTTTTTTCGATATTAAGTCAAAATAAGGTGAAAAAATAAATATTTCAAATCAAAAAAATTACAGTGTCTTTAGGACATAAAAAGGTAAGTTTTCACCAAATTTCGAGAAAAAAAATTTTTTTTGCATAAGATAATAAAAAACCTAAAACTTGATTATTTGAATTTTTCACATAAATTTTGAGATTATGTGAAAAAAGTGTAATCACAAAAGTTGTAGGTTGTAACAACCAGTTCTAGCCTAAAGGCCAACGCTCGTCACCAAATGTAACAACCAGTTAATCCTAAAGACCATTTGCAACTACTGTTAGGTCTTTAGCTACTGTTACTATACTATTAAGGGATAAAGGCAGCGCCTGTCACCAGCCAAAGGGTCCTGGAGTCCTTAAGGAACATCCATTCGCCAGTGGCAAAATAAAATAATAAAAGAAAATAATAAAATTACAAAAAAAACATCCCTTAATAGCATATGTCGAGCGGTTCTTGGCAACTAGTTTTAGACTCTTTTAGTCCTAAGGGAATAGAAACGCCGAGGCTTCTCAAATGCTCGGAGTATTTTGCTGGTTTGGGAAAGGAGGAGAGATTAATAATAAGTATTAAAACATTAACAAATGTATATTAACAATAAATAAAAAAACTTGACAAATAGTCTTCAGAAAAAATGAATAAAATTCCATTTAGAGAATAATGCACTATAACTAATAGTAATAAAGATAAGCATAAAATATCATTCGGGACGAAAATGTAAAATTGGCATTTATATGTAAATCAATTAATCAATTATTATTAAACAAAATTAAGTTAAAATATTTACCCATAATTCACATCGTACACAAAAAACTTTACACATTACTTTACAATAAAAAAACCAGGGTTTCGCCCGAGGGGCGAAAGTTCTGGACCTTAGTCCGAACCCGACTGAGCCTTTCCCCCAAGTGATCCTTTCTATATAAACCAAAATTTATGTGACTGTTGATTGTATTTTACAATGTCACGTTCAATGTAAATTAATAAAATGAAGGTTTGTTTCATTGTCATAAGTGTCTTTTTAATTATTTAATTTAAACATTAAATACTTGTTTAGAATTTTTGGTAAATTCTTTAGATTTTTTCAATTAATAATAATGCCAATTATTACAAGGTCTCTTTATTACCTACAACTTTGTCATTTCATTTTTTCCACAGGACTTGTAGTTTTGCCGGAAATCGAGATACACCGTTTTTTACCCTTAAAAACTCACCCCCCTCCATTTCCCGACCTCAGATCGCCCGTAAATTATTTTTCCTTTCATTTTTGTTATATTCTCGTCCTTTTTTAACGGGTTTCATCCTACTATTATTTTTTTTTGTTTCAAAAATCATCGACCCTGGTCTAATAGATTATAACAGCAAAATAAGGAAATGATTTGACCTAATTATTGTCGTAAAACTCAAGTAATTTTTTTCTTAGTACCTACAATAAGTTATTAATTAGTAATTGATGAACTAGTAATTATAATCTGATGGTAAGTAGGGTAGAATAATTATTGTTTATTTGCTAAAATGGTTTAGAGGGATTAACATATTTTAAATAAATTCAAGGACAATGTACTACAAAGTCAATGACAATAAGATTTTGTGTAATTTATTGTTTGGTGTAAAGATGGGTAGAAGTGGTTTGACTAAAGAAAAACATGTGCATTTGAGTAATGCAAGAAAAAGTCATCGAAATATAATGAAAAAGTAAGTGAGAGAGTCAAATAGTTAATATATTAGGGATGGACGTGAATCGAACCAGAATTTCTTATTTCGGATCGAATCAGGCATTTTCTTATACCAATTCATCCCTAAGTCAAATATACAAACAAAAATAATTTTGTAATATTATATTTTTACCATAGATATCATGAAAATGGGAGTTTTTCGGTAAAAAAAGTATCCTTTGACCGAAATACAAAATATCGAGGAAACGTTATTAAATTTTAACTTACAATACTAATACAATTATACTTCTCATAGTCACGTACAGGACATGTCAATATGGGAACCGTATGTAATAAGGCAAACTGCTACTTTTACCAATACGAACACTATAAAACTTCTCTATTAAAGTTTAGTTAGGACCAAGTTGGAATACGCTTCTCTAATTTGGTATGGAGAGTATCAATATTCAATGAAAGAAGTTGAAAAGGTCCAAAACAAACTACTTAGATATTTGTACTACAAAACACACCACGTTAGACCAGATTATAATATAATAAGGTCAACTCAGTTGAGAAGAGAGTTTAAAATTATATCGTTGGACAGCAGGCGTTGCCTAAACTTGATGATGTTTCTCTATAATACGCTTAATAATAATATAAATGCACCTGATATATTATCCTTAATACAATTTAACGTTCCACCACGTAGAATGCGATCATCAGCTATGTTTAATATTCCCTTTACTACAACCAGAGCTCCTCTCGTAGCCATGTTGAGACTAGCCAATCAGTTCAATGTGTGTATGGATTTGGACTGGACAGTGACTAAGAGAATTTTCCGTCGAATAATTCTAGATCACATAGTAAACATCTCTATATAGGAATAGTTATTTTATTAAAGTTGATTTATTAGAATTAATTTATTAAAATTAATTTATTAAAAGTCATTTATTAAAATTAATTTATTACAGTGTTTTAAAATTTGATCCCCTACAATTTTGTAAAACTTACATATATTTCAATGTTTTTTGTCTATTTTTGGTATTTTCTCTCATCAGTGAGAGCTTAATAATGATACATTTGTATTTTAAATTTTATTTTTATCCATGTAATTAAATCTTTTTGGTTAGTATGGAAAAAAGATCAATAAATAAATAAATAAATGGCTTCTGTGACTTATTTTTTATTATATGTTTTTTATGTATGTATATTTTTAAATTATATGTGTAAACTTATTGATTCATAATAATAAACATTCATTCATTTTTTCAAATCACCAAAACTGTCGTTATTGGGCTGCAGAGATGAGGGAACTTCATACTCAGCGCCCGCAGAAAACTAATGTGTGAGCCGGAATAATACGCGATAAAATTTTAGGACCATATTTCTTTGATGACACTAATAATGTAGCAAGATACTTGCATTTTTGCCAGCATAAATTAATGTCAGTTATTTGTCATTTATTTCCAAATTTCTTGAACCCCAACTTGACCAATGAGAGCCTATGGTTTCAGCAAGATGGGGCCCCGCCACACTACGCTGCTATTGTTCGTCAATATCTGGACAGATTGGAAGACGAGGTACTATTGAGTGGTCAGCAAGGTCTCCAGACCTTACACCGCTTGATTTCTTTTTATGACGACATCTCAAAAGTAAAGTCTACATTCAAAAACCCAACAACATAGCAGACCTACAGGATAGGATAAGAGAGGAAATCAATAAAATAACACCGGAAATGTTGCGTAACATAAGAGACGAAACATACCACCAACTGGGATGCTGCCAACAAGTCAATGATGCACATTTTGAGCACTTGTTACATTGAAAATAAAATAAATTTTTAAATTACGTTTTGAGTTTATGCAACCCCCAAACGCACTAGAAAGTAAAATTTGATAAGTACGCAGGATTCCTCGTTTCATCGGCTTTGTAATGAATGGTCACAAGCCACAGCGATTTGTTTGAAGAAAACATGTTGAGGGTGGTTTCAGCTACCCCCGCAGGGCTATATTTTTCAAATTGCTTGCAAAATGTAGGTAAATATATTAAAACGTTGACATGTCTCGGGAAATTTTTGAAAAATTGTTTACGTTCCCGCTAGCGAATTTATTTCAGTTAAGGTCTCCACCCTGTATATTAAAATTAGTTTAAAACATGCAGATAATTTTTGAGTATCGACCAAAACAGACCTAAATAAAATGTTTAAATTTCATTATATTTCTCTCAACATAAAGTAGGTGTGCATAAAAAAGATTCGTATATCAAACAACACAATTGTAAATATTGGAAAAATTGTGAAATCATATATTTTATGTTGAATAATGTAATTTAACTTTACAAATTATATTTGCCCTTTATATATTTCAGCATTACTCTAGTTCTACTCGTATAAAAATGCCTACAGTTTACAAATCACCAAATCACTATAGCACACAGAAAGTAAAATCAAGAACAACTTTGAGCATTTCCTTAAACATTCTCGCTAGATATTTTCAATATCTGAAACATTATTGGTAAATATAGCATCAAATTGCATTGACATATCAATAAAGGAATATCTACGGACACATACTTATTTTTCAAATGGAATATTTCCTGCAGGATATTGTGCACTTATTCACTTGAGATGGGATTTTTATTTGGCCGCATTCCATAACGATACCATATTCGTAATAATGATCACAAATTTCACAGGCCTGCGTTTAAATACTCTGTAAAATGTGAATTGAACTTCTCAACTGAAATTGGATATTTCAGTGACGCTGATTTCAAATCTGCTTTTAGTTTTATTCTATCACGTAAGGTTTTTAAACAAAATACTACAAGAATGCAAAAAGTAAAAATATCTTTATAGATACTTAGGATAAAAAAAATAATAAACCAAAAATCACTCGACCATTCACTGTTGGGTACTAATTAACAGTGCTGTTCCTAAAGTGGCGCTGGGAAACAGTAACAAAGCCTGCACAGAACACGAGGCTAATAACCGTAGCAGTTGATACCGATGACACAAAAAAAAATAAACTAAGAAAACAAACAATAAAACCGGGGAAGCAGGTAAAAATAACATACATTAATTCTTTGTTTTCTTGAAAAATCTTTCTCTTTTTCTGGAAAAGCTTCTTTTTGTTGTTTTTCGTGCATATTCTGCAGTAGGACGTCCCTTTTAAGCATCCAACAGTAGTCGGCCATCATTTTGATATCCCAGCGCCCTTGATATCGCCGTTCCATCTCTTGTATGTCCTGGTGAAAGCGCTCCCTTTGCTGTTCACTGACATCGCCAAGATAATCCGGAAAAAAGTCAAGATGAGCATGTAGAAAATGAATTTTTAAGCTCATGTTACAGCCTAATTTTCTAAATTTGTCCAACATGTTTTCAACAATACTTTCAAATTCAGGGTCTTTGTTGTTTCCTAGAAACTTATTTATAACTTGTTAAAAGCTGTCCATGCTTCTTTTTCGTCTTCCTTGCATAACCGTCTCAATTTCATTAGTTTTCATCAACCTTCTTATTTGTGGCCCAACAAAGATGCCTTCTTTTAATTTAACTTCAGAGAGACCCGGAAATGTTTCACACAAGTACTTAAAGCAACCACCATTTTTGTCTAGAACTTTGACAAATTCTTTCATCAGCCCCAATTTTATATGTAGAGGGGGTAAAATTTTTTCGAAATCAAATAGGCTTTCCCGAATTACTTTTTTGGAGCCAGGCGTTAAATTTTTTCTTGGTGGCCAGTTTTTTTTGGTCCAGTGGTCATCTGTTGCTCTACTGTCCCACTCACATAGGAAACATGGGTATTTCGTATATCCAGATTGTTGACCTAAAAGCAACCCTAAAATTTTAAGGTTACCACATAGAATCCAGTTATGTTGTCTGTAGTTTATTCTTAAAAGCAGTAACTCAAGATTTTCGTAATTTTCTTTTAGCTCAGTAGATTTAGGAACAGATGCATATAAATTGCCCTCATGAAGTAGAACAGCTTTAGGACTTCTCTTTGAAGAGTCTATAAAAAGTCTCCACTTGGCAGGATTGTATTCAGGAGCACCTAGGTGAATAACCAAATCAGATACATTTTGACAATATACAAGTGAATCAGCTGCGGCAAAGTAATTGACAAATTCAGCCTCACCATTTCTATACCAATAAAATGTAGTACCTGGAGCAAGTATTTTTTTTTCTTTAAGCCTTGATCTTAAAACCTCAGAGAGCTCTTTTGGAAGTCCCAAATCCCTGACTAAGTCATTCAGTTCTACTTGAGAAAATAGCGGCGGTTCACGGGTTCCTGAGGTAGATGGCTCAAAAATTTCAATTTCTGAATCTGTTGAAGATTCTGATTCGATAGACTGTAATACTTTAGGTGGAACAGGTACAGGTATATCAGCGTCCTGTGAAACTGGTCTTACTGCAGACAAAAGATTAGGATAGTTAATATACTTTAGAGATTTTGTGTTATGACCTTTAATATCACAAAGACAAAAATAGCAGTCGTTAATGTGATTTTTAAGGTTCTCTTCAGACCATTGGTATTCCAAACGGTAGGGGTTTTCTTGTTCCATTAAATCAATGCCTTAAGGCTTCTTCGCAAATCTTGCAGATAACATATGGCGCCCAAGGTTTATCTTGATCTACTAGTCTGACTTTAAAATATGCAAAATATGCATTTTTTACGAAATCAGTAATGTTTCTTTTAAACTTCTTTACTATAAAGTGTCCACAAATATAACAAAAGTCATTAGGCCTATTTTTATAACACTTCCTAGACATTTTTTTAATAGAAAGTGCACAACGAAACACCGGTAGAATTCGATAGACAACGCCTGTCTCAATACCACGAGGATATTAAATATATCGCCCTCTTTCCTGAATAAATCGAGTCTCGGGGAATCCCCAAACAATATTCTAGTAAGTACCGGTAAATCCCCCTACAAATGCGCCAACTAAAACGAGGTTTTAATGCGTCTCAACGTTTTGAACAAAAATAAGGAATTCAAATTAATTTGTTTGCGATGTTCAGGGATAATACCCTTGATACTAGTTTACAAAAAAAGTTTACGTGATAGAATAAAAAGGGGGTTATTTTAGCTATGTATAAGTTGTAAATAGGTGAAAAAAAATAAAATGGCTATGGCTATTTAATGTTCAGTTCATCTTTGGTGTATACTTGACAAATCGACTCCTTTATATATCGGGTATACAGGAACATACGTTATAAGAAGCCATGTCTTTCATTATGTTTTAAAATTTATTTAATTTTTTATATGAAAAATATTCGATACAATTCTTCATAAAATCACCCTGTATATAAAATTCGATATGTGAACGTGTCCCTTCGACAGTATACCTGATTTATCACCATAACGTTTTTTATTTTACAGTTAATAAGAACAAGTCTAGTTTTACATTTAAATTTCAGTAGATAGATCTGTATATGTAACGTGTGGATGGTGAGTTTACCCACGGCACTTCACTAGGCCCATTAAGCTGTAACGAGGGTGTCAAGGGTGGTGGATGGGGTAACCTGGATATAATAACTGTGTAATTAGAAAATTGACGACACTGTATTTAAATCTGCATATATCTCTACGTATAAAGTAATTGATAAAAAAAATAAAGAAACAAAAATTACTATTAAATTTAAATGAAAAATAAAGGATATGCTTTCAGTAGATACGGGAAAACCAAATTTTAATCTACAATAGTTTCTAATAATAAAATGACTTTTAAATTTATTTATTTATTTGTGAATAGCATTCGGTATGGTAGGATTTCTTAAAAGGGTAACACAAATCTCTACGATGAAAGGTCTTCCATGGTACTTCTTAGGTCCTCAAGACATTAACTTTTATTAAATCAGCTAAATCTTTTTTCTACAACAAGGTAATAATTATTAATCATTCTTCAAATAAAAAAAAGAATCATCTAAGTCTTCCTTCAAATAAACCCATTCATATGTTGCATCGCTAAAATAATTCGACCTTTTAATGGATAATAGAATAGGTAAGATGGATGAGACGAACGTTTTAAATAATAAAAAATAAAATATATTTATTTTACACTTTTACAGGAACTAATATATTCAAATCGTTCGACACACAAAACAAAATATTCTCAAAAATTAAAAATATAAATTCGTTAATCTTTGATAATCACTGTATGAAAAAAAAAAATACTATATTCAGTACTTACCATAATTAACCTAATGGTTTTTTCCAAGTAAAAAATAACCTCTTTCTTAGAGGATCATCTGGGTAATTTAAATTTGTCTCACAAAATTCAGGTAGCCAATGACACTCGAAATGAAATTTGATTGACAGACCCGAATGGTCATCCAAGGAAAGATGAGACAATAGAGTCTGAAAAATAACGGTATGAAAGACATATCGTTACTGCCTACAAATTCAGTAAATAGAAGAAACGTATTATATGTATATTAATCTGAAGTTGCATACATGTTAATGTTAAAACATTCTAAGCTTTTTCTATCTTTACACTATCTATTAATGGTAAAACTGGTACATCATTTGCTAACGACCTCTGGTGTATTTTAGAGCCATATCTTTTTTGCTTTTATAAGAGATTTGAAACATTTATAATAATTATTATGCTCCTCGATTATGACCAAACTGTGGCACTCAACTTCAAATGCCTTTTATTAATACAACGAACTTTTGTTTTCAGTAAATAAGAATATTTCCGGGATTAGACTTTCGTGGTTTTATGTAAAAAACGTACCCACAGGATTAAAAAAGAAAGACGTCTAAATCCTACTGAAATAATAATCTTTCTTTTCAGGATGTAAACGCACACGGGCCGCTGACAGGGAACAATAGCGATGTTGAAGTGGGCGAAGTAACTTTGGCCGATATGAGTCCCGACGACATAAGGGCCGAATTGAAAAGACTTTATCTCCAACTGGAAATTTTCAAGAGTAAAACCATATGCAGAGATAATCCCCACATATCAAAAAGACGCGGCGGCAGAAAGGCGCAGCATCGCAGGTTTAGTCTACAGGTAAATTATTTTTCAGTAATAATCTAGATTTTAAATGTTATAACATGGTTGTATTAAAAACATTTCATTTTATTACGCAATGAAAAAACTTCTTGTTAACAATAATAGTAGATGAAATAATGGGTTGCCCGAGATATTTTCTAATATAATCTCAAAAAACAATATGTCCATCGAGTTCTAGTGTTTGACAGTTGGAGGGATGTTAAAGAAGCTTCCTGAGATTCGAAAATAAAAAAGAGGAGCTATGGGAGTAACATAAGACCATTTAACACGAGAATTCGTCGAAGAAGAGACAGAAATATCATGCGCAATAGCATTGCCAAAAGGTCTTAAACTTATATCTCCATTACTACTTGGTCGATTTGAATGGGACAAACGGCGTCTCTAGGTGCCATTTACGATAAGAAAAGTATAGCGACTTAGATAAAATGATCTGAGCTCATAATCCTATTTATGATTTGTTCGATGCAAATGGGGCAAATGTCATTCAGCGTGAACTGTCATTTAATTGTCATTTATGATAAAAACATGCGCTGTATCATAGCCTAAGGGGCATAAGCCCCTAAACCTCTAAACCTTTCAGTGAGTGGATCAGGCGTTTAAAAAAAAATCGTTGGTTCACAATGTTTCTTTAAATTTCACGGTCAGCTCTCTATATTATCGTGAGAGTTTTTAATACCGCAGATTTTGTGTGAGATAAGTACCTCAAAATGCTGTTTGACTATCACAACATACATCAATGCACCCTTTATCCAGTGCTACCAAAATATTTTTTAACACAAGGACGGAGATATGGGTCGCTCACAATACATTATCATGACAGGTTATGCATATATGAGTGGTGTAAAAATTACTGTTCAGCAGAGAGTTTTCTATAAAAGTTTGTTCTTGATTTATCAGTATCGTCACTCTCATCAAAGTCTGCAGTTTGTAGAGTAAACTATCATGTTTGAAGCCTTGGTTTCTTTGAACACTTCGTCGCGGTGAGCGGACAGTCCGTCAACCGTCGCGTTTTGACGATTTTATCCAACCAGAGTATTTAAATGGGAATGGTTTTCTTGAATCCACTTAGGTGAGCAGGACGGCGTCATGCCGCTGATTTGTCGCGAAGAGTCGGTTGATATCTGTTGAGTTTGATATCAGCGGAATCGTCGGCGTGTGCGGAGATCATATTGTTATTAATTTTAAAACAATGGGTGACAAATTCACACATACAAATGACATCATGACTTTATTTTTAGATTTCTTGAAATTATGTCCTTTATAAAACTCAACACGAATTCAGAAAGATCTGTAGAAAGTCTAAAATACTCCCTAAATTTGGTTTCATTTCCAAACAACCTCAGCTGCACAATGATATTAAAGGCACCTTCTATATCGCGACACAAAAACAACTCATCCACTGGCTTATTGGAAACTTTGACGGTTGCAATTGCCAGTTCCTCTTGTTCTTCCTCTTCCAACAATAATAACAACGCAAACAATTTATTTGCATCCATTTTAGTACCTTTCGTTTACATTCATAATACATAAACAGCACGTACAGACCTAGAGAAATTATCATTTTCTATATTTTTTAACAAACCACCTCGGGCGAAAATTGCTGTCCTCAGCGGTCGACGGACTGTCCGCTCACCGCGACGGAGTGTTCAAAGAAACCAAGGCTTATGAGTGCCCAACACGCACTTGTTCTGCGTCAATACTTATGCGGAACACCCTATATAACGATTTCTGCATTGGGTTAGAATGCAATATTATTATTTAAAAATGGTTTTTTTATTGTAATATACAAATATATAGGTTTTTAGGAACTATAGAAATATTCAATATATATTTTTGTTTCATGCAGAAAAAAGGAAGTAGGGAAAAGGTAAGCACTCACTGCAATAATGTCATATTGTGCAACAAGTGCAGAAACTAACCAATTTTACACGATGTGTCAAACGTGTGGCACGAGTGAATGCGAGTACCACAATCACACGAGTGTGACATAGGTTTTCTGCACGAGTGGCACACTAATTTAAATTTTATGTTTAGGAGTAAGGGTAGCCATATGGGAGTGGGATTGAGTACGAAGGTTGTAAAGAAGAGTCCTTTCTATCTGAGATAGAAAGGACTTTTCTTTACAAACTTTCTGTGTTCAAATATAAAACAAAATGCTAAAAAAACAAAATAAAGTTTTGTGGGAAATCTATTCAGCTGCATAGAGCACAACGCATACATAAATACCATAAATCGCTATCCCTGCTGAATTCTCCACATATTGGACAAATTTCATTTGTTTTTCTGATTTCCTTAATAAATTCGACTCCACATTGGGTGGATTAATCCAATTCGCGTAATACTCTACAGTGTCACTCCGTTTTTCCCTATCCTGTACTTTTTCTTGACAATTTCACTTCTGCACTGGGTATATTTTCTAATCTTATGAGCGATGTGGTTCAAACCAACGAGAGCTTTAAAATCAGAAGCGTTAGAGTTAGAAGCTTCAGAGATGGAATCTTCAGAGATGGTGAAGTGATTAGAGAGATCTCAAGTATATTAAAAGCCTGTAGGGTGTACAAATGAGAGAAACTTAAAGGAAAACTTCAAAACTTCAAACTTCTTAACCATAAGAGTGAGTGGAATAACAAAATATAGTTGGTAGACTCAATTAAACGAGAAGTAGAATTTGTGATGATGTTGGATTGTCACCTTAAATATATTCAATCTTTTATGTAATAAATCTATGTTAAAAAAAAGAGTAAATAAAGAAATAGTTGGAAGGTACCAAATATTTAATTTATTAACTAGGTACATATCACTCACCTTAAACTAGAATACTTTACTTTAGGTAGCATTACTCAAATAGTTGATAGCATCTCTACTGCAATAACAGGAAATTTTTGTAAATATAATATATATATATATATATATATATATATATATATATATATATATATATATATATATCCTCAATTTTCAAATTTTCGGTTGCTGTCATTGAGTAAATTGAGAATAATTGTAAAGTCGCTGGACAATAAATGTACTACTTATGAATTCCTTAATTCCAAAATGTTGAAAGAAGTATTTGCAACGTGTGGTCATGTTATCTTAAATCTAATTATTACTTCTCTTCAGACTGCAACAGTACCAGATTCACTAAAAATAAGTACAATAGTTCCAATACAAATTGAGTGTCCCAGCTTGGTTCCAGAATATAATACCCACATGGGAGGGGTGGATGCCATGGACAGCTTTATTGGAAGATAAAAAATTAGGCTAATATCAAAAAAATGGTACATAAGACTTTTTTACCACCTAATTGACATGACGCTTGTCAACACATGGCTGCTTTATAGACGGGCACAGAACGACACAGAGAAGTTGATGTCTCAGGTTCATGTTCGTCTTGAAATAGCAGAGTGCCTTTGTAAGGCTGACAATAGCAGTAGAAAGCGAGGCAGGTCTTTTAAGGAATCAGTTGAATCAATGCTGACAGAAAAGAGAAAAAAATCTACAGTCTTCTCTCATGTACCACCCAAAGACGTTCGAACAGATTCGGTGGATCATTAGCCAATATACGAGCAAACAAGACAGAGATGTAAATATCCCTCGTGTTCTTCATTTTCTCATGTTAGATGCTCTAAATGCGGAGTACATCTATATTTAAATAAAAACAACAATTGCTTTGTCTCATTTCATAATCAGTAAAATGTTTAATAATTTAATGCTTAATGTGTCAGATTTGATACAACTATATTTTTGTCAAAATAATTTTTTTCCCCACATCCTGGAAGAGAAACAAGCCTAAAAAACATTTTTTTGTTTAATTTTAAAAAATTAAGCAGGGTAGGGTTAATTTAATAAAAATGTACGTGTGGTATTAATTTAGAGTTGCTTTACTCCTATGAGTAACATTTCCACATTTGTGAAGATGGATAATCTTTTGATTAATTTAATTAACACAAACGTACTATCTATTTATTTCCAAACAAATTTTCCCATCAGATAAGCTTCGCATTTACCCAATTCCTCAAGCGAATTACTATCGAGGAGTGACCATGCAAAATTCCTTCGTAACATTGCAGATTATCTAAAGACAGAACCCGTATTTAACACATATTTTCATCGTAACTCGTGACATTGTCGGAGTTACATAAATGGTACTCTTCAGTAATATCAGAAGAGTCCCAAAGTGGTGCCTCGAGGCGTCGCATTTTCAAACGTGTTCACCGTGAAGATCGAATGCAAGATTACAGCAGTCAGTGTTACAGTAGCGAACCTGATCGTTAGTTCAGGGACTATGTGGGTCAGATTGTGCTAGATAATATGCCGGTATGATCAGATACAGGGTGCTTCAAAAGTTGTCTTTAATTTTAATACTTATTTATTTTGATAGAAATAAACTAGTTTTGACACAAAAATGTAAGAATAAAAAAATATAACTTTTTTTGTCTTCTAGAAAATTGGAAGTAAGTGCTAATTCCTAGATGAATCAGTCACATGTCTATGATTCTCTAGGTAGAGGAAGGTCGCCTATTGTGGGCACCATTTTAATTATTACTAAAATTTAATGTTTCATATAAATCAAAAAACTTGAAAACGTTGTTAGGACTAACTTATATACACAAAATATACACTAACACTCCTACTTTTAGCCTATTTATAACAAATATATTACCATGTATTAAAAAAATATCGTTTTATTAAGCATCAGATAAAACTTATGTCAATACTTCAAGCAAATAATCGAAAAGACAAAACAATTAATTAGCGCATGGCTTTAATATTAAGTAGAATTCGATACCAGCTTGGAAGGTGTACTTTGGCTATTGAAACATAGATGTCTCTGTTTTAGTTGCACGAATATATGCATACCCCATATTAGGAATATACTCCATAATAGGCGACTTTCCTCTACACTAATTACATAAATATCCTCTAATTCATCAGTTCAAGAGTGCAAATAAAAATCAGGCAATTTCTTAATTTAAAAAATGCTACTATAATAACAATATTTAGAATGGGGCAATAAGAATTATTTGATAAGGCTTCTAAAAATCATGAGCTAGAAATTTTATTTACAGAAAAAATTTATACCAAGTGTTAACCGTTAAAATTAGTCTCGTAAACTAATAATTACTTTTATTTTGAAAGAATCTTAAGTACTTATCAAGGATAATACCAAAATAGTGGAGAATTTTTTTAGTTTATATTTCTTTGAAAATTATGTGTTTAACTTTTATGAAAAATAGTCTTCTTAAAATACCACGAGACATCAGCTGAGTAATATTTCGTCTTTCTCCATTCAGAGCGAAACCGGCTAAAGAGAAAAAGTGAAGTTCAACTAATATAATTACGACAGATTACTGAATAGTTAACCTAATGAAAACCAATTTTTGTTGCTTTTTCAGATTACGATTGAAAATTGTTTATCTTTGATATAGTAAATACAAATCGCCCATTAGATTTTTAAAATTCAGTCTACAATCAAATAATATAGAAATAAAAATATATATATATAAAATTACAACGTAATCTCAAAATTTTTATATAATGAAATTTTTGTACGTTTAAATAGCGATATTTAAATATTTTTCTCATGTGTTAATTATTATTTTTTTTAATTTGTTTTAGAATCTACATGGGAAGCATAAAGACAGAGATCGATACAAACATCAGCAAGAAGAAGTTACAGAAGCAGAAGCTTCTAGAACTCCAGAGGATTCTGTATGTAGTAATGAAGGCCCAAGTGCAATATATGCGGATTTACCCTCAATAACCCAAAGTGATAACAAATAATGTTCTAAAAAAATATACTATTATCCCTCTATCCCCTGCCAAATTATCCATTCTCATTTTTTTTAAATGCATTAAAAAATATTTGTAAAATTGAAAATAGAAATATTACATGAATTTAAATTAAGAACAATTATTTATTTATCGTTCTATTTTAAATTATTATGTTCTTTTCGTAAACTAGGTACACAATACCTAATTAATTAATTGAAACTTAAAAGTTTCTTGAAATATTTTGAAGATAATTGATGAATAAATCTACTGCACTGTTAATGCATGTGGAATTTGTAAAATTATAAGTGAAAATTAAAAGTACCAATAAAACAAGAATTTATTTGACTAAGAAGCAAATTGTTTTAAAAGAGTAGGAGTAGTTGAATTAAAAAAGAAAGCAAGCTTTATGTGATAAATACTGCAGAAAAAGGCAGTTTTTTGTGCAGAATTAAGTATGTGTAAATAGATGTCACAAACAAATGGTTATTTTATTTAAATAGCTTTATCCTAATTATTTACTAATAAAAAATGAACAAAATATTGGTCTATATATATTTACTTTATTTTCTATACAGAGTATAGATAGTTCCAATACAGTTAAATAGGAAAAGGACATTTTATAAAACTACATTACTGATGTTTTGAAGATAAAGCTATCGGGTGCGGTATTCAAGATATTTAAGGAAATCTGACGGATCGATTGTCTTTCTTATCTGTGATGTCTTTATTATTAAAAACATTAAAAGTATAATGTGTATATGTTCCTGTAAGTACATTGAATAACATTTTTTGATATTTGATATTAGATATTATGATATTTTAAGCTTTAGACCATGCACAACTTTTTTGAAAATTATTTTCACTGATGCATATCTACATAAAGTATTTCATCCAGGGAAGTTAGAAAAAATAGCGGAAATTTTTAGGGACAGCAGATATCGAGATGCGGTTTTCTGCACTGTGTTTAAAAAGATCACAGGAAAAAAGTCTATATCGTCTGGTTTAGCCATTTTTTGAAAAATGCCGTTTGGGCCGGAAAATGCATTTTCCAATTGCATCATTACTTGCACCATTATAGGAACGACTGGAAACTCGGAAAATCGCTTGGAAATCGACAGACTGGGGTTTTCGGGGCTTCCGAACTCGATTCTGGCATTAGAATTACCCGGGTGTGAACGGGGGTGGCTCTGTGGGGGTGCGCGGTGGGCTAATTGGGAAGAAATGGCAGCGTGCATGAAAATCGCTCCAAACTCGTTACTCTGGAGTTTTCGAGGATGCCGAATTCAATTCTGGCATTGGAATTACTCGGGGGCGGCTTTGCGGGGGTACCCAAGAGGTCATTCTGGGGGGAAATTGCATAGTCCATGGGAAGCACTCCAAACTCATTACTCGGGGATTTTTGGGGATGCCAAATTTAATTCTAGCATTAGATTTCCCCGGGGGCGCTCGGGAGTTGTTCTGTGGGGTTGTCTGGGGCTGATTGGGGGAGGAAATTGGCAGCGTTCATGAAAATCACTCCAAAATCGATACTCTGAGGTTTTCGGGGATGCTGAATTCAATTCGGGCATTACACTTCCCCGGGGGCGCTCAGAGGTCCTTCTGGGGGTGATTTGGGGGGGGGGGAATGGCAGCGTCCATGAAAATCACTCCAAAATCGTTACTCGGGGGGTTTTCGGGGATTCCGAATTCAATTATGGCATTAGACTTCCTCGGGAGCACTCGGGGGTGGCTCTGTGGGAAATGGTAAAGGATAAAGTGAAAAATCATAAATTATGAAAAAAATAACTTTATTCAAATAACATATAGGAGTTTTTAATAATGTTGAATTATTCATTATATACTTAAATTTTTAACTTAAATATTAAACATCTTATTCAAACTCTTTTTCTTCTTATTCTTCTTCGCCTTCTTCATCTTCTTCCCCTTCATCTTCTTCCCCTTTTTTATCTTCATCTTCCCCTTCTTCATCTTCTTCCTCAGCATCCTCGAAAACCCCCGAGTAACGATTTTAGAGCGATTTTCATATACGCTGGCATTTCCTCCTAATCACCTACAGACAACCCCACAGAGGGACCCCCGAGCGTCCCCGGGGAAGTCTAATGTCAGAATTGAATTCGGCATCCCCAAAAACCCCAAGTATCGATTTTGGAGTGATTTTTATGGACGCTGCCATCCCCCCCCCCCCCCATTCACCCCCAGGCAACCCCACAGAGCCGCCCCCGATCACCCCAGGCGAAGTCTAATGCCAGAATTAAATTCGGCATCCCCGAAAACCCCCGAGTAATGAGTTTGGAGCGCTTCCCATGGACTATGCAATTTCCCCCTCAGAATGACCATCCGGATACCCCCGCAGGACCGCCCCCAAGTGCCCCCGGGTAATTCCAATGCCAGAATTGAATTTGGCATCCCCTAAAACTCTCGATTAAAGAGTTTGAAGTGATTTTCATGCACGCTGCCATTTCTTTCCAATTCACCCCCTCCGCACCCCCCCCCACTGAGCCATCCCCGTGCACCCCCGGATAATTCTAATGCCAGAATCGAGTTTGACAGCCCCGAAAACTCCCCCGAGTAACGATTTCCGAGCGATTTTTCCGAGTTTCCAGTCGTTCCTATAATGGTGAAAGTAATGATGCAATTGGAAAATCCTACCAAGGCATCAGAATTAATTTTAAATAATTATAATAAATAAAAAAAATCCTGGTCAACGGTGGGATTCGAACCTGGAACCCTTGGATCCGCAGGCAGAGACTCTACCACACTCTATTGGTTTGAAAAGTCATGAACATTGAACAAATATAATGACAGCTGTCGTCTATAATAAACGTCATTCGTTGAAATATTTGGAATAGGCAGATTTTTGGAGTAATCAATACAAATGGCTTCTACGTTGTCGTAAAGCATGGCTTATCTTTTAAAAGCACGTTTTCTATCGTTAAATGCATTAGCTCCTGATAGATATACTTTCTTTTCTGTCTCAAGCTTTTCTATTTCTGTTAAGAGTTTTGGTTTTTCATATTCTTGTGCTTTAGCTTCTGTAGACTCCAAGGTTTCCAGGACAACAGCAGTTTCGTCACATTTGGAGCAGGTGTCCGATCTTGGATAGCCAAAACCAATATTGAATTTGTCATTGAAAATTTCTCTGTACCTGTTATACGATATTTTCACCTGCGGAAACTTAATCTTGAATAAATCGTACATTTTTGTCACGTTTAGTTTTTCGGAAAGGTATGTTCTAAAAGACTTTTCCAAACTATAATGGCTTGATATATCACGGAATGATGAAATGTGTTGACAAACTTTATTGACTGTTTCATTTGTGAGCTTGTGTGGTTTATTTTTGTGCCTGTCTCTGCCATATTTCTTGGCACTTCCGAATTCTTTCACACTTGTTTGTATACTTTGTATTCTACGTGGCGTTATTCCATGCTGAGATAAAAAAGCTTCATAACATACTTGCGTATTCACGATATTCTCGTTCTCATCCTCTACGTTGGATCGCACTCTATAGGCATATGAAGCATCGTTAAATCTTGAAACTTTACTCTCTGCACATCTAGGCCTTCGCCTGTTCACAGACATAACAGTTATAAGGCCAGCAAGGTAAGAATTCTGTTCATCCAAGGTCTCCAGTTGATTGAAATATCCAAGTATTTTCCTTCTTTCTGTTTTCCTGATTTTCGAGAAGCACTTAAATCGTTTACATTGACAATCTACACCAATTTCATGGCTTTGAACTATAAGTTTCTTTGCAACGTCCGTTATTCTCCCGAAGCTTTTACGTTTTCTTGTTTTTCCCTCCATGTTGCACCAATATGACGAAAAATACTTAGTAAACGTATGAAAACGTTTTAATTCACGGATGATTGCAAACTGCGTCGGAGGCCGAAGAGCATCGTAATAATTTCAACCGATGCTCTTCGAAGGAACTGGACTATCATCGTTCTTTCCCGTTACACGCGGATTTTCATCGTTTTTTGCGAGTGCATAGACACTTTAAACGCCGATTCTCTTCGAGTGCTATCATTATTCCCGTTTCTGATAGTGGCAAATGATAGAGCTGCCCGAGATGTATAAATAATTCGTATAATTCTCATTTTGAGATAAAATGGACCTTCATCGTTTTTCCCGTGTGGTTCTTCATTTTTAAACAGAGAATCTTCAGTTGTTCTGTTCCATTTTTAACAGAACACCATGTATAATAGGTCCCTACGTAATGATACCAAGACCTTTTTGCTGTCCTTTGACTGGAACTAACGATGAACAAATAAATAAATATACCAGCATCCAGAATCTAGATCTAAAAAATATTATTTACTTGCTATCTGCAAAATATTTTGCAAGGTCAAGAATCTCGTTTGCCTATCGCGGTGAGGCTCGAGGTGCTGAACTTATTTTAGCACAGTTACCGTTTAACTGCACAGTGTTGCCATGTTGATAAGATATCTAAGACCGAATATATAACAAATATAATTATTACGCCATCTTTTGAACAAAAGAACTATTAAATATGAAATAAATGTTGCAGTATTAGGATTTAGAAAATGAAATTAAAAATTATATTTTTACTTTAATAGGACTTAGTTTTAAAAATAATTTACATATTTTTGGCTTTAGTTTAAGTCGTACCAACTTCTATTCTAGACATATTTTATTAATTCCACGTTAGAATAAAAAGAATATAGACTGACAAAAGAAATTTATTCGCCCAAGTTCTAAACATAATATAAGCATGAAAAAATCGATTTTCATAAAATAACCATTTGCTTGAACTATTAAAGAAATAGAAATAAGTAGGTAAACAATTTTTTAATTTAATTAGCTATTTTTTGTATTTTTTTAGATTTTTTTTTATATAGCTATTTGGTTTTAAAAAGATTTATGTTTTGATTGTTATAATTATTAAGTATACTTTTTTTACCATCCATAAATGTAAATACACTATAAATTAGGTAGCATCATTACCATCAAAAGAACCATTTTAACCATTACTTATATTCCTAATATTGCATTACCATTGTTTAATGAATTTTACGTAAATTTTTGTGATGAAATAAATAGCTATTTGTGTATTAGTAGCGAAAAGTGATACTTTGCCTCTTGAGACAGAAAGTTGGCCTGTCGAAAGCGGTCACGAACTTTTCGCTCCAAATGCATACAAGATTTTTTCTACGATCACATTATTTAAAAAAAAAATAGATATAAAAGCTGAAAATTTGTCGTAAGTAGTGTATAATGTATTGCCTATGTCTAAGTTAATCATGATATTCAAAGTCAATGTTAACTTGGATAAAAGTACAAAAAAACATCAAACTACGTACAAATACTTGAAAATCATTTATTTAAAAGAAAAATGATATCTCATTTATACATTAAGAAAGAATCAAAGCTGTCAAGTTTTCCGTTCGGCTAGCGACGAAGCTGTCACGTCAGTTCGTGGATAACGTCAACTTTGCGGTTGTATTTCGAAGCGCAAAAGCCTACTTTGGATAGTGATCGTAGAAAATTTATTTTACCTTCCTTATAAAGAGATTATTTAAATTATTACCTATCAGCCTATTAGATCATTAAATACCATTCAATTCTTGGATTAACTATCTTAATTTTACTTAAAATTTATACATAAAATTTAAGGGTTAACATTCATATTGTAAGATATATATAATTTAGTGTTAACTATTAATATATATAAAATGCTATAGAAATGTCTTCAAAACGTACAAAATGTTAAAATATTTCGCAATCAATGAAAAACTATTTGGGACGTTCTGTATAGCCAAAATTATTTTGTAGTCATTCCCCTATTTAGGCAATCCGTCTGAAAGGTCCAAGAAAATTAGTAAAGAAAAAACATAGATGTAAGAAAATGTATCTTAAAAATTTGCAAGCTGTACCAAAACAAAACCTTTTTAGAAACCTGCTTCTCATTAAATTCATATTTATTTATTTTTATATCACATAAACACCTTTGGAGATTTTTTGTAGTGTTTTTCCTCTTTCCTCTTTCAGTATGATTATCTTTTGTCTCTCCGCCTCTGTCTGTTGATACTTTCTCACTCTCCTTTATCTGCTTTTAAATTCTCATTCTGCTATCCTACTTTGCTTTTTTCAATTTATTAATAAAATTTATTTAACTTTTTTTTTTTTTCTTAAAAACTTTAATCAATTTCTCAACTTGTAGAAATATAAAATCAAATTATTAAAACTCTAATATAACCCTCTGACTTCTACCAAACTCAATTTTCAATTGGCAGTCAACAAAAAAATCAATAAGCCCATCAAATTCCCATTACATCCTTTTTTAACAAACTTTATATTCTTTTTAATTGCTTTTCTAGACTTCAGACCACCCAGCTTTGCTAAATTCTTTTCTGAGTTTTGACAGTGACAAACTGTAATTCAATTACACAATCTGAAAATTTTCCATATCAATACATATTATATCAAATCTATTTAGAGTAGAGCGAGTTTAAAAATTTCAGAATTAGTAATTACCGAATTTGTGTTTTTATTTCTATTATTTTCAAGATTATATTCACTTGAACATTAAAAATTATTTAAATACCTTTAATCTACTTTTTCATGACATGCAAACATTAAAAAAGAAAAGTATAGGTAGTTAAATTTCAATGACTTTTATTTCAATGAATTTTATTTTCGTTAAAAGTTATTTGTTTTGAAAACAAAATTTAGTCATACTAAATATAATTCTCTTTTCTTGAGGGATCTTTGATTTGGTACATCAAGTGAATTTTTGTTGCATGGATCTCGCCAATCGCATTAAGAATTCAGATATTACGCTTAGAAAATTAGATTGTTATTCTGGCATTATTTTTTTTTGTAAAATAAGGTTAAAATGATATGGGACCAATATAGTCCTTCAATAAAAATGAAACTTACCGAAACGAAAAATGTGAAAACCTTTTTAAATTAATAAAATTTATTTATGTACTTTTTTTATATTAACATTTCCAGAGATAGATGCAATTAAAGTTGTTTTCTTCATTCAAAAAACAATGAAGATTTTTCAAAAGAAAAACAAAATTAGAAGTAGGTAACTGAAACAAAGTATTTAAGAAGAAATGAAAACAAGTGGAAAAAAATTGAATAAAAATTATATAATTAAAAGAATCTTAAAACAAAAAATATTGTAAATCATTAGAATCGTAATCGACAAACAGGTGTATCTCAAAATTACAAGATTTGAGTAATTACTTTTTAAAGATTTTTATTAACTTCAATTAACTTTAAAAGTTGCTTAAAAAATGCTAATAACACAAAATGTTTTGTCAATACCAATATATAACGTATATAAATATATTTCAATTCCGAAAACGATTGTTGATGGACCTAACTCAAATCCAGAAATTTTTGAGATCGCCCTTTCCTCATATGGTGAGTAAAGAAAGTAACACAAATTCGAAACTATAAGTAGGTAATCCTTTTCATTAACTGCAAGTGGTTTAGGTCATATGAGATTATCATAAGACCAACTAACAAAGCAATCCAAAATAATACAATAATTAATAATAACTGTATAATAATGTTTATTTGTATAAAAAAATAAAGTAGGTACAATAACCCATTCAACATAAACGAAACTACAATAAAATAAATACCACGAAATAATGCAAAGTTACTTATGTGATTTAGTTAGTACTGTTACGCAGCACCCTGCAGTAGCCTGCGGCTATTATAGGAAACGTACAGATAGAAAGAGAATTGGAATGTTGCTCAGTAAAAGTACAAGTAAAAGTAGATAGAATAGTCCAGAAATGTCTGGAAATATCATTACCCGTCAAGAATATTCTAGACGACAGTTTGAGAAGGTTCGAGAAGGGTCAAGCAAGCTATATAAGAATGATCCTGACGTTAATTTTCAGTTTTTATGATAGACGTTACATGGTAAATACTAGATCCACTGAGTACGAAGCAGGAATGGATATTTCTGGCCCATCAGAATGGTTTTTGAAGATGGAAGAGGAGAGAGTAAGGTGAGAAGAGGAAAAGTAAAGGCGTAGGAAGGAAGAGGAGGAGGAAAAGAAAAGGCATAGGATGGAAGAAGAGAAGGAAAAGAAAAGGCGTAGGAAGGAAGAAGAGAAGGAAAAGGAAAGGCGTAGGAAGGAGGAAGAAGAGGAAAAGGAAAAGCGTAGGATGGAAGAAGAGGAGGAGAGAGTAAGGCGAAAAGAGGAAAAGGAAAGGCGTAGAGAGAAAAAAAAAGGAGGAAAAAGAAAGGCGCAGGAAGGACGAATAAGACAGCAAGATATTTTAAAAACTAATGTAGAACAACAGCAAGAGCATTTAACTCATTTAGATTAGCAGCAACAGCATTTAAAAACCAATTTAGAACAACAACAGGAAAAGACAAAAGTAGAGTTAGAAAGGCAAATTAGAGCTCAAATGGTAGAGTTAGAAAGAATTAGTAGCCAAGCTTTAGTAAGCAACATTGAAGCTGAAAACACCTCCTCATTTTCATCCATAACCGAACCAAGCTACATTCGAATCTAGCCCAATCGAATTAGTATTTTAGATTCTGAAAAATTCGAAGCAGCAATTTTCCTTCGGAATTCGTTGGAGGGGGTCTCTGGTAGTCTAAATTCAAAAAGTTGGGATTCCAAAGTTCTCGTTACCTCCGCCATCTTGATTTAAAGGGTTATTTTTTGTATCTTGAATAACTCATTTATTTTCAATTTTACACGGAAAATAGTTTTTACAAAAGTTATTTAAAATTAAATTTCCTACAATTCTGCTTTTTTTTGTACGATCAATTTTTTTCGATTTATACTCGAAAAGAGGGGGTGAATTTTTGGTTATAGAATAACTCGTTTATTTTCAATTTTACGAGAAAAATTGTTATAAACAAAGTTGTTTAAAATTAAATTTCCTACAATTCTGCTTTTTTTTGTACGATCGATTTTTTTCGATTTATACCCGAAAAGAGGGGGTGAATTTTTGGTTATAGAATAACTCGTTTATTTTCAATTTTACGAGAAAAATTGTTATAAACAAAGTTGTTTAAAATTAAATTTCCTACAATTCGGTTTTTTTTTTGTACGATCGATTTTTTTGTATTTATCCCTGAGAAGAGTGGGGGTGAACCTAAGTATTGTATTGTCACGTTTATTATTGATGTTGTACCATTATTTTTTCTGTTTGTTTTTTTTTTGCTGATTTTCAAAAATGTTATTTGGTACAATTATGATTCCGATTTTTTCTAAAGTTTATATTGTTGGGTCGCACGTTCACGGTAAAGGAAAAGAGGGGTGTAAATAATCAGTTTATCGAACAATATAATTTTTACAATTAAAAAAATGAAATTTATTTTCTTTTCAGTACACTTTTAAAAGTCTATCGAAACGTCAATGACGTCTGTTTGGAACGTTTAGCCGATGGCTCGGCCAAGTTTAAAAAGAAACGTGATAATACAATGATAAGAGTTTACCCCCACTCTTCTCAGGGATAAATACAAAAAAAACGAGCGTACAAAAAAACAGAATTGTAGGAAATTTAATTTTAAACAACTTTGTTTACAACAATTTTTCTCGTAAAATTGAAAATAAACGAGTTATTCTATAACCAAAAATTCACCCCCTCTTTTCGGGTATAAATCGAAAAAAATCGATCGTACCAAAAAAAAGCATAATTGTAGGAAATTTAATTTTAAATAACTTTTGTAAAAACTATTTTCCGTGTAAAATTGAAAATAAATGAGTTATTCAAGATACAAAAAATAACCCTTTAAATCAAGCTGGCGGAGGTAACGACAACTTTAGAATCCCAACTTTTTGAATTTAGACTACCACAGACCCCCTCCAACGAATTCCGAAGGAAAATTGCTGCTTCGAATTTTTCAGAATCTCAAGTCTGTTCTTCACCTAATCCGATTGGGCTAATCCCAGTTTCACAAAATTATACTAGCAAGACTCTTAAGCCACCGACGTTTGACGGTCAGACAACATGGGAAACATATCAACTCCAATTTGAAGCTGCAGCTGGAGCCAATGGCTGGACCGAAAAAGAGATGGCGGCTTCATTGATAGGTCACTGCGAGCTTGGGCAGCAACCGTTTTACAATTACTTCCCCAAGAAGAACCCAGTTATTCATCTCTCGTCCAAGCTTTGGAAACAAGATATGGCCAGCAGCATTTGAAAAAGGTATTCCAAAGCCAGCTAAAAGTTCGTAGTCAGAAACACGATGAGAGTCTACAAGAATTCGAAGCCGATATTAAAATATTGCTGCATCTGGCCTATCCACAGGCACCTAAAGATTTCTTAGAACAAATCGGCATACAGGCATTTATTGATGGACTACAGGATGTGGAAATGCAGCAGGCTCTTCGGCTACAACACCACAAGACGTTAAGCAAGACACTGATTGCAGTCCAGAAATACGAAGCAGCAAAAACTATATCTAGATCTTCGCGCGCAAAATTGAGAGAAATTAGATTCTAGGAAAGTGAAGAGGCCACTACTAAAATTATCCTTCAACCTACCCTCTCATATATCATAAATATCCTGCAAAATATGCAACGAAATAGCCAAAAATGAGAGCAGATGATACTTTAATTGCGGAAGAATCGGACACCTTCAAAGAACTTGTCGAAGCAGAGCTCGTTCTATGAATCGAGAATCGGAAAATGATGCTAGAAATTCACCTAAATCAACCTCCCGAAGCCCGTCACGAAGTCCAACAAGGAGTAATTATAGCAGATATGCCTCTCGAAGAAGCCGATCACCCACACCTAGCCGGCTTTCTAACAAGAGTCAGGGAAACGAATAAAGGTCGAAACTACGGGGCAGGTGTCGGCTGTAACAGAGGGCCCCAAAATTCGCACTTACACCTTAAATAAAAACGAACAAAATCTATTGGTCAAGGGGTATATCGATAACCAAGAAGGCACCTTCGTCCTTGACTTAGGTCTTTCATTCGAACAGGGATCCTGCATCGAACACCACTACCAACTCGAAGAAGCTTAGTTCTGGAAACAGCTACAGTTTTGAAAGAGTAAAACCAAATTTGGTAGATTTTCACACTTTTATTTTAAAAATAAAAATTTTTAAACAAACACTAACATGACATATGTTTCGAAGTACAACTTCTTTTTCAAATGTGACTATTTACAATTCGGTATCCAATATATATACAAAATAATTTAACAAAACAAAGTACTTAAGAAAACATCAATAACATTACAAATTAAACTAACTATTTAAAGTAAATAAGGGTACTTAGGTAATTATAATATCCATCAAATAACAATAAGATAGCCCATTACCGGGATTATCTCACAGAAAACTGGGAAAGAGGTTTAATAAGGGTGAATTATTAATATCTAATTGATCATTTAGTAAGTTATCTGAATTTTTAAATCTATTTATTTCAAGTGTTTCTAAATGGTTTAATTTAAGGCTCTTATTTTCTACATGTAAAATTTCAAAGTTGTCTGTAAAAGAATGATTTTCAGCTAAAATATGATTTGAGTAAGTAGAATTATTTTTGTTTTTTGTATAGCTATTATAATGTTCGGAATAGCGTTTTTTGAAAGTACGGCCTGTTTGACCAATATACAATTTTGGACAACTACCACAATTTAATTTATATACCCCCGATTTATTATTAGGATTAATTTTACCCTTATTGTTTTTAATATACTTCCCAAGCGTATTATTGGTTTTAAAAGCTACGTTAATATTTTGGTTTTTTAAATATGATGATACCTTTTCACTAGGAGCTCCTATATATGTAAGACTCTTATATCTGCAATTTGGATCTTTAATTATGGGATAAACTTGTTGAATAGCCTGTTTAAAAAGTTTTTTCTCTAAAATGTTGTCTACTAACTTTGAATTAAAATTATTATTTACTGCGATTTGTTTAATGATATTTAATTCTTTTGTGAAGTTCTCTTTGGTAAGGGGAAAATTAACTAATCTATGGATCATACTGTTGTATGCTGCCAGCTTTTGTTTGTATGGATGAGATGAACTATTATTTATTGTAATATCCGTATGTGATGGCTTATGAAATATCCCAAAACTATGGCCTTTATTATTTTTAATGATATTTAAGTCTAAAAAATTAATTGAATTATCCTTCTCTGTTTCCATAGTAAATTTAATATTAGGGTGTATAGTATTGATAAAAACTAATAAAGAATTTAACTGTCTACTAGTACCAGTAAAAGCAGTCAATATATCATCAACATATCTATGCCAATACAGACAATGTTTACTTAAATTATTGCTATGAATTTTATTTTCTATATTATCCATAAATATTTCTGCAAGCAACGGGCTTAATGGGTTCCCCATAATAAGACCTTCATTTGCTGAGTAGATGTTATTTTGAAATTGAAAATAATTTTGTTTTAGGCAAATGTTTAACAAATTTAGGATTTCTTCTTTGATTATAATATTGACTTGATTACGATCTAATAAGTTTTCTACTAGCTTAACTGTTTCTTTAGGAGGTATACTAGGAAATAAGTTTGTTACATCGCAGAAATATTTATGGATAATATAGAAAATAAAATTCATAGCAATAATTTAAGTAAACATTGTCTGTATTGGCATAGATATGTTGATGATATATTGACTGCTTCTACTGGTACTAGTAGACAGTTAAATTCTTTATTAGTTTTTATCAATACTATACACCCTAATATTAAATTTACTATGGAAACAGAGAAGGATAATTCAATTAATTTTTTAGACTTAAATATCATTAAAAATAATAAAGGCCATAGTTTTGGGATATTTCATAAGCCATCACATACGGATATTACAATAAATAATAGTTCATCTCATCCATACAAACAAAAGCTGGCAGCATACAACAGTATGATCCATAGATTAGTTAATATTCCCCTTACCAAAGAGAACTTCACAAAAGAATTAAATATCATTAAACAAATCGCAGTAAATAATAATTTTAATTCAAAGTTAGTAGAAAACATTTTAGAGAAAAAACTTTTTAAACAGGCTATTCAACAAGTTTATCCCATAATTAAAGATCCAAATTGCAGATATAAGAGTCTTACATATATAGGAGCTCCTAGTGAAAAGGTATCATCATATTTAAAAAACCAAAATATTAACGTAGCTTTTAAAACCAATAATACGCTTGGGAAGTATATTAAAAACAATAAGGGTAAAATTAATCCTAATAATAAATCGGGGGTATATAAATTAAATTGTGGTAGTTGTCCAAAATTGTATATTGGTCAAACAGGCCGTACTTTCAAAAAACGCTATTCCGAACATTATAATAGCTATACAAAAAACAAAAATAATTCTACTTACTCAAATCATATTTTAGCTGAAAATCATTCTTTTACAGACAACTTTGAAATTTTACATGTAGAAAATAAGAGCCTTAAATTAAACCATTTAGAAACACTTGAAATAAATAGATTTAAAAATTCAGATAACTTACTAAATGATCAATTAGATATTAATAATTCACCCTTATTAAACCTCTTTCCCAGTTTTCTGTGAGATAATCCCGGTAATGGGCTATCTTATTGTTATTTGATGAATATTATAATTACCTAAGTACCCTTATTTACTTTAAATAGTTAGTTTATTTTGTAATGTTATTGATGTTTTCTTAAGTACTTTGTTTTGTTAAATTATTTTGTATATATATTGGATACCGAATTGTAAATAGTCACATTTGAAAAAGAAGTTGTACTTCGAAACATATGTCATGTTAGTGTTTGTTTAAAAATTTTTATTTTTAAAATAAAAGTGTGAAAATCTACCAAATTTGGTTTTACTCTTTCAAAATTAAATGGATTTTCATCAAGTAAAGGCCGAAACAATAAATAAAAAAAAAATAAACAGCTACAGGGCACACTACTCCTGTTCTAGGCGAGATATCAGCAACCGTACAGATTGGTAATATCCTGATAGAACACTTATTTCTGGTGGCCGATATTAAAGTTCAGTGTGTCCTTGGTATGGACATTATGCAAAATAAGTTTATCATCAACCTTCAAAACAAGATCTTGTTAATTGGAAACGAGGAAATTGTCCTAAATTCGGAAGAAAAGACTCAACCGATAAAGGTCCTAGTGGAAGAAAACATAAAAGTACCCCAAAATTCTGAAGTTGTCGTCTCGGCAAGACAGCGAGAAATCACACGGATTGCATGTGGGCATTGTGGAAAGTGAAGAATCTGTGAGTGACGGAATTCTGGTAGTGTTGAAATTACATTCAACATGTCCTATCTACTAATCTAAATCAGCATTTAACAAACAATAAGAATAAAATACTAGATAGTCACTCCCTGTATAAACCTCCGCACTTAACAAACAAAAAGAATAAAATACTAAATAGACGCTCCCTATATAAACCAATTATCCAAAGTTGTGAAATAACAACCCCGTTAACTTTCAAATAAACTTATAAATTAATTTCAAGCATTGTGTGAGTTGATTTAATAAAGTTAATATGTAATCGATCAATAAATTTATGTAAACAAGTAGTAAATGTGTAAAATGTAGGGTGATAGTTTTATTTGAATAAACCCAATGCTTCAACCAGAACTTTAAGAATATCTCCCAGAGGCTACAGGGTGGAGCATAAGGCCTCCACCCCAGGTAATATACTATGATACAGTCCACCATGATCGAAGGCAGTAGATGTCAAGCCCAATAAAGCTAGGGTAGAACAGGTAGCTAGATGTCCCGTTAACGTTGATCAACTAATTCCAGTAAGGGTTGCCAATTTAACGAAGAGACCATTCAAACTGAAGAAAGGACAAGCAATAGGGCTCTGTACACCGATGGAAAACAATCAAGTGCGAAGACCGTTCCACGGGGAAAGCCAGCACAAGTAACTGAATTGACGTCAGCTTCGTAAAACAGCTAGTTAAAAATTATGACCACCTGACAGCTGAAGAACTTAGAAAAGTTAAAGAATTCATCAATACCAACTGTGACATTTTCGAGACAGGAACATCTACGAGGCGTACCAGTCTTGTTCAGCATAGAATTTATGCAGGCGATGCAAGGCCAATACGACAAACACCTAGAAGACTTCTATTTGCTAAATAAAAAGAAGTAGCAAATATGATACAGGGCATGATGACTGCAAATATCATTGAAGAAGCTTCTGGTCCCTGATGCTCACCTTTTTACAAAAAAAAAATTTCCATGCGAAATAGAAGGATGCAAATTGGAATAGATGTTCCAAAAACTTGTATGAGTTATGTCACCAGTTTGCAGCACTTCTACAGTTTTTTTATCTATTTTATAAAAGAAAATTATATTACAGACTTTCAAAAAAGTTGCATATCTGATATAATGTTGAAAAATAATACAATATATATTTAATAAATATTCCTACAAAATTTGAAAACTTTTATAATTAATGTAAATTGATTGCCTGGCCTATTTACTTCAAATTATCTGACAAAACTTTTTTCCTATCATTTTACTTATTTTCCGCTTCATGTATTCCAAAATACACTATGCCATTAATTCAGATAATTAAATTATTAAAATTATATTCTTTATTAATTTCATATTCATTCAATTTTTATTTATTCGTTAAACATTTTAACAATTCTGCTTCTTCATTATAATAACATAAATTTATAAACTAGCTCATTAGCATACTTTTCTTTCTAGGTCTGATGTTGGACTCATATTATAAAAACTGTTTGTGGTCAATAAAATTATTTTTGAAATGCAAACTGTGTATTACCTCTTCTCATTTAATAGAAATGGAATATGAGCAGAAAACAACAATAAATTAATTGAGAAATCGATTGACATTTTGAGGCAGACGTAGATGAAAAAGAATGCGAATGCAATATAATTTTAATATTTTCTTCATTAGTTTTCGTAATGGATACGTTTACTAGCAGTGTGATAAAAGATGAAGTTATAAAGTTAATGTAGATAACTGTTAATATATATTTAATATCTGCCATTATCGGTTTTATGACAAAATTACTACTGTACATTTAATTTTACAGCCTCTGTATAAATTATATACCGATTTAATAGATGAAGCTTTAATACACGGGTTTTCACATTTTTTTCGAAATAATCAAAGCATTCAATAACATTTATTTGTGTTTGTAAATATCCGTAGTCTTCATTGTTGTAATTTTTATTTAAAATAAAAATATTAAATATTTTGTGGCTCTTAATTTCAATCTTTAGATTAGTATTATTATCGATTTCTAAATATTTATTCTACTCTTCTCACAGTAGTCTGTGAAAAGTATTATAGGTTTACTTTGAAAAAACTAAAATTTTTATTATTGGTCTAAATTTAAAACTACCAAAATCCTTATTATCAAATTTTTTTTTCTCCACACTATAAGTCAAAAACGAAAAATAATATCAAGTTGAACATTTTAGGAAAACTCAAGCTCTATAAGAGGACGAAAAATATTGATTTTAAAAAATCCGAATAAAAATAGAGGTTAAGGGGGGTTGAAATTATAAAAACAATCATAAATCAAAAATGAAAAATGAGATCAACATGAAATTTTTAGTAAAAATTAAGATCTATAAGGGTATGAAGACTATTGATTCTGAAAAAAAAAAATATGAATAAAAATGAGGATAAGGAGGGGTATATGTTAAACTGTGAAGAGTATTATATAATATATTCTTTTTAGAGATTTTCTTAAATCCGACACAAATCCATTTATTTTCAGGAGTATAACCCTATTTTGGAAAAATTTATTTTTAGAAATTCTCTTTAAGAAAGGTTATTTTTCGAATGATAGATTGGGTTTAATAAATAGACAACTAATTCCCTCTCTTTCAGCTAGTGCTATCAACTGACGACTACTAGACTACAGGACCAAAAAGGTGTAAGATACTAACAAAGTAACAAACGTCATACGACCAGGGTCAAGTCATCAGTTTGTCGGGGTTAACAGCCCTTGGTTGGTAAGACTGCCACACACTAGTTGGATTAGGGACTCCCAAATTACTGACCAAAAATAACTAGCTCCATCCACAAACCTTTTGTCACCACCATGGTGGTGACCCGCAAAAACATTACGCCGGATCCACTGCATCTTCCTTGCAGCAATACGGCTAAGGCCCTACCACAATGGCAACAATCCCCTCCCCAAACCCAAGCCAAACAAGCTCCATTCCCACACTTATGGATCAGACCATAGTTAAGCCAACTAACATCTTCCAAAAACTTAGAGACAATACCCCCCAGAAAACACTTCGATAACCCCTAAAACTCGTACAACTTCCTCCTCAACCCGACAAACAACCCGACAATCAACCAGACAGCCAACAGCGATCTCCTACTACTCACTCACTCTGCCCCTTTCGATATACTAAATACAAACGAACTGTTTAGACAAAACCTAACATTCGTAGAAGCCAACTTCAACAGGACTGCTCTCATGCTGACTACCTCCACTAAAACTCCCACCGAACTCCAGACACTTATTCGTCAATGGATGGGAGGGAGACAACAAAATAATTCTAAACCCAAAATACTCACAAAACCGACCCTCTCTGCCCTCCCAATTCTCTCTTGTCATCCACCAGGTTGATACAAATATAATCTTAGAGGAAAGTCAAACGGTTCTCGAGGAACTTAGCATTGCTTATAATAAGGTATGGAGAATACGGTCCCAGAAAACCCAAGACTTTACCTCTTTCATCAGGGTGTTGACTCCTTCAGAGTCGCACTACTCATATCTAATCCGCGAGGGTTTCGGCATATTCGGATGAAGATACCCCTGCGAGCCCTCCAACCAAAACCCTCTTCCTCCCATCCCCAAATATTGCACCCAGTGCACCGGCCTTGGGCATTCGGCTTCTTCCATAACCTGCCTAGAACGGCAAAAGCTCCCACAAAACCCCGAACAGGTAGCACCTGTCATTCTCCCAACATCCACTCCCCTGTTACCTTCTTTTAGATTTCTACGATGTAAATTGTACTTAAGAGGTGATTTAGCTCAAATTGCTGATACTGCGAGGATTTATAAATTGACCAGGACAAATAAAATTAGAGTAGCTTGACCGATTCGCGGGCCAAAGTCTACTTTACGATAAAATGAAAGATATTATAATACGATAACGACAAAAAAATGTTGAGTTGAGTTTTTGAGTAACCTGGAAAACCTATCTCTAGTACTTAAAGTTATCTGTAGTTCTGGAAAATAAAAGAAAGTGAGAAAATGTAATACATTTAATAAAAAAAAATGAAATTTTACATATAATAAATTAATAGTAGTGATTAAATCTGAATCGAAAATGAATTATGATAGTTTATATGAATGAATAAAATTTACTGTTAGATAATTAGATAATTATTAATTGTCCCGACCATGTGGCATTCTAGTACAGTAAGTACGGTACTTCCCTTTTGTATGTCGTGTCGTGGACAATCCGATACTTGGGGCTTGAAGCTCGGAACTTGGAGAAACTACGTAACTCGGACTTCTTGTTTCTTAGAGCTTAGATCTTAGAGCTTCATGGAGCAACTACGTAACTCGGTACTTCCTGTTTCTTAGAGATTAGATCTTAGAGCTTCCTGGAGCAACTACGTAACATGGTACTTCCTGTTTCTCAGAGCTTCTAGGAGCAACTAGGAACTTCCCAACGTTAACACACAATAAACACAAAAAAGACAAGACAAAATTTTCATCTAAAAAAAGTTGTAAGAAAAAATTTCTTAGGGGTTGATTATTTCAACCCCTTCTAAGCATACTTCAGGGTTGAAAAAATTTAAAAAAGTGTACTTTTATTGATAGATAATGTTTACCAAGTTTCGTGTCTTTAGCTTGATATACAGGGTAAATAAAAAATAAAAACCATTAGTTTTTTTAATTTTCGAAGGGGTGTAACTTTTTCGGGGAGGGTTTTTTCAAAAATGTTTATACCAAACACTCACATTAATTTTCATCACAGAATCACCCCTTTAATTTTTTCGGTGTTAACAATATAATAGTTTTAAATCTTACCATATAAAATCATACGGAATATGCGATAGATAAAAATGATTTAGTACATCGGATGACCCAGATAATTTAAAATTTTAAAATCAACTGATTCGTTGACAAATACAAATCAAAATGAAATAGGAACTTAACGAAAACGGTTCCAACCGTTACATTAGAATTACGTGGTTTTCCCAAATCATATTCCCCTCCTTATACCTGGACTTGTCCATTTATGAGGTTGAAAATAGCAAAATTTGCGTTATTTTCGGGGTCTCACACGCGTACACGGCAACTAGGTTACTTATTGTAATCAGGGCAAACCACCCTGAAAAGGAGGATAACTCATATAGCAGGTTATTAGGGAAATAAATTATCCTAGAAAAATGTAAATTTATGAAGTCAATATTAAAAAACAAAAAATAATAATAATATTTTAGTTTTTACGGAATCTCGCTCTACTCGTTTCGCAAAGATTCATTCGTTACCTAAAATAGGGCAATATTGTCAATTTCTATTTTTTCAAACATTTAATACTTTTCAAATAAAATAGTAATTTATTAATCTTAAACAAGATTGTATCGTACGGGTCAGAAAAATATAAATAGTCATAAACGTTACAATCATCTTGTACATTTCATAGGTAATTCAAGATTCAGTTCAAACACCTCGGAGGTTAAATTTTTAAACAATTGCTTTTATCCGTTATAAACGTGAAGTGCAGTCATGAAGTTTTCGTAAATTTCACACATATTCAGCATAGAAAAGTAATTAACTAGATAGACGTGATTAAAATTGAAAAGGTGGACGTCTATTGTTAATGATACTACGAGGGCTGAAGAATAAATTTATTTACCCCTATCAACAATCACATTGGTTTTTTTTTGTTGTTTTTGTTAGTAGTGCAGCGTTGAAAAATAAGGTTTTAGGCGACTGTCACAGAAAAATTATATTTTACGGATTTATTAACATCCCTAAAGTGTCATTTTTTTGGTCGCATTTACTTTACGGCCGCCGTTTATAAACACAAGTTTATCATACATATCGTTAGTAATTCTGTACAAAGGACCCGCAATAATCTTATGGAAATTGGGTTTCTGTCAAATTGTCTGAATTTTTGATATGTTGTAGATTTTGTCATCCTGAACAAAAGTCTCCATGGGCACAAAGTGCTAAAATTAATATTTTGGCAGCTACGGGGCTGCCAAAGCTCCCCTGACCCGTTGCAAAACTATTCATTTTCAATACTATTTGCAGATGTCAAAAGCATATTTTGATTATTCTAATAAATAGGGTAATGTTTTTGAGGTCACTGGATTCAACCCTCATGTCAGATTGGACAAATTGACCGTTGACAGCTGTTAATTCACTGTCAACGAGGAATATAAAAGTAAATAAGTATCCTCTTTTCACATTGAGAGTTTGGGTTTTTGAGGTCGTTGACAGCTGTCAACTGTCAATTTGTCCAATTTGACATGATAATTGAATTCAGCGACCTCAAAAACTCAAACTCTTAATGTGAAAAGAGGATATTTACCTTTATATTCCTCGTTGACAGTCAATTGAAAGCTGTCAACTCTCAATTTGTCCAATCTGACATGAGAATTGAATTCAGCGACCTCAAAAACCCAAACTCTCAATGTGAAAAGAGGTTATTTACCTTTATATTCCTCGTTGACAGTCAATTGACAGCTGTCAACTCTCAATTTGTCCAATCTGACATGAGGGTTGAATCCAGTGACCTCAAAAACATTACCCTATATATTAGAATAATTAAAATATGCTTTTAACATCTGTAAATAGTATTGAAAATGAATAGTTTTGCAACGGATCAGGGGAGCTTTGGTAGCTCCGTAGCTGCCAGCTGCCAAACTATTCATTTTGGCACTTTGTGCCCATGGAGACTTTTGTTCAGGATGACAAAATCTACAACATATCAAAAATTCAGACAATTTGACAAAAACCCAATTTCCATAAGATTATTGCGGGGTCCTTTTATTAATTAACGATTGGTTTATATTCCATACAAATTTTGGCCTCTTTTTAGAAATAGGAATGTAAAAAAAAACAATAAATCTAGTTGATAAGATAGTCGTCTAAAAAATGTGCCCTTTGGCCGTTTTATATTTTTTTGGCCTCACCAGAAGTTGCTTGGCCTCGGCTACGCTTCTGATTCGACCAAAAAAGATTAACTTTACATAGTCTGGCTCTAACACACAGATATACATTCTAGCACAGTTCATATTCTTTAAACAGTGATTCTACTAAAAAATTTACTTATTTGTGTTTTGTTGTTTTTTTGTCCGTTTAGTGGAAAACCGCCATTATTATACGTACTATAATGCCTATAAATAGTTAGTAAGGTCTTTGTGAAACACCCTCTACATTTAATAAAAAACAATATGGATAAAATTCCTATTTATAAATTATTCTTCCATTGTTCCAACTATAAATTGATTTCTATTCAAGGAAACGTGTGTAAGCGAAATGTTCAATATATTTTTATTATTTGTTTTTTTTTTTAAATAATTATTCTTCTCTTATCATATTCATTTTTAATTCTTCTTAATTCATATAAAGCTCTTTAGAACTTTTTTTCTAATTTATAATGAAACCTAGCAATATTTTGGAATTATCCTCGTAGAACAACACATGCGCTTTACAGTTACACGGGCCTCTTGTATATGTCACATCAAAAGTCTATTAACCCAGTTGTAACGTCAAGGAAGACGAAGAATACTGAAGGAGTGGGTGTTCGTTGGAGTGATTAAACGATTAACTTAATAAAGTATTCTCATTCGCTTTAATTGCGACTTGCAGGTAAACAGCGTATTAGATAATTTCGCGGCATATTACAAAAGTAGAACTATGGAATAACGGGATCTGCATGCATTAAATTATTGTTCACCGTAACTTTAAATGTCGAAATTTACTTCGACATACAAATAATTCAAATTACGTGTTTTTTTTTACTTTCCTTAAACCTATTCATTTTTATATTAATTTTGAGGACCACAGAATATTTTTTAGTCGAATGTAAATACTTCCCGCATTAACCAAATTTAGAAATAAATCAATAACTAAATTACGTCACTATTATAAGATATATTCTCCAATTAAAACGTAAAAATACTTATATGTAACTAGAAAAAATTAAATTCATATAGTAAAACGGTCAATTTTTTAAAATACAAAGTACAAACCCGAATGCTATTTGAAACACCACAAAATATATTTTATCATTAACTACACACTATCGTAAGAAAATTTATCACTTCGTAATAAATACCAAAAATAACCATCTTTTCTTGACTTATACATTCTCCGATTCCGAGAAAGGAACGCATGGCATCCTAAAGATTTATAACCCTCAAATCACCTCTTTTATCAAATCCTGACGTTACATAATGGCGGTTCGCGATATTTAAAAATCCAAGTGGAACACGATTTTACCGTTGCGAACTGTCAAAGTTGGTTTTGCTTCAATATCTCAAGAACTTATCAGAAGATAGAAATAATAAGATATTTTTATTCCTCGAGCTGTTTAAGGTAAAGCTCACAGCGGGATGATTATTGTAATGATTCAGTGAATAATGCAGTTTGCATTGTCGTAAGCATCAAATTTAACTGTTATGGTTACAAAAACCTTTAATACAGTAATTTTCAATTAGGACGGATTGATTATACAAGGTGTTTCATTGCGGAAAGTACACACGTTAACTGTGGAATAATTATTTACAAAATATTAAGGACGCCACAGAACTTCCGGTTTTTGATTCAATGATTTAAATGTGAATTTTAGTTAATCCTTTCCTACGTAGATGTAGCTACACTCTTTAACCTCCATATTTTGTCCATTATATCGCAAAAATCGGCCAGCTAAATAATAAACGCAACATACTCTGTTTTATGTTTTCAAATAAGTTGGTCTGGTAAAAAAGATTTGTCAACACCGCATATTTATAGAAATATATTATTAGGTAGTCTACCAATTCTTTAGCCAGGTTTTTCTCGTTTACGGTGAATTAAATATTTAGCTGTCTAATTAGGGTGGCAACAGGTACTTGGGATAATCCGATTAAATAATAATCATAAGAATTTGTTAGTAGCACTGACCTTCCCTAATCTATTATAAATAAGTAGGTATATTTACCCCTATTTTCAAATAATGATTGAAATAAATAAGTATATATATGGGCTATTTGTTTTATTTATTTTAGTTATGTGTATTTTTGATTTGTGTTCGTAAGTTTAATTTGAGTGTTTATTATATTTCCGGTACATTTTTATTATTTTTCGTCAATTTTACATTTCCTGTGTAGTTTTTTTGTGTACTAAATTTGGGTGGTAAGTACCTATTACTATTATTAAACTATAATTTAAATTCATTATATATAAAATAAGGTTTGTGGATTGAAGTCTCCAAAAAAATCCATCGAAATCAGGTGTTAGGTCATTTTAACTTTATACCGAGTTCCCCTGAAAATTTTGGATGGCTTTATTTTTGGTAAAATTCAAATTGGAATCTTGAATTTTTGGGGGTAAGGCAGTGCATCGAGGCAAGAAATTTCACATTCTTTTCATACATAGCTCCCTTGATTTTTCCTAGCAAATAAAATATTTTGCCAAAATTTTAAATTAAAATATTCTAAAAGGTATTCTTTTTAATTTTTTAATATGGATTTACTTAAAAAAGTGTGCTCTTTCATAATACTTTACAATAAATGCAGGATACCATTGAAAATTTTGAGATAAGGGTAGGTTGATGCAAAGCGTGATAAAAAATATATGGAAGTACGATCCCTATGCACTGCTTCATATCTTAATAATTTAAAATTTAAGTTTAAACAGAAATAAACTAAACCGAAGGGCGGTAGGGGTAAATATTTTTGTTGAATAAACACATGTCCGAAATACAGGGAATTTTAACCAAAAGTTATGGGTCTATTAGATATTTACAATGTTGATACTTGTTTTGAATAAAGCAACTATAAATACAACTTTATTGTCTCTATATATTTTTGCGAATCTCTTTTCGCTTTCTGATAAACTAATAATATCTAAACTTTTGCATACACGTCTCTGAAGCAACTAAAAATACAACTCAAAACGGCGCTATACAACAAAAAAAATAAAAGACAAAGAGTTGTATTTTATAACCATTATAAAAATTTAAAAATATACATAGTGATATTCTTTTTCAGCAGAAATCTAATAAAATTATATAATAACGCTGGATACACGCTAAAAGGTACAAAAGATAATTTATTAAAATAGGTAACAACAAACTTTAAAAATTTCATTGAAATTAATTAAAATGTTTCGAGATATTCATTAAAATTTGAATTTTATTTAAAACTTTTATCTTAGAAACGAAGAGTTTTCGGACATACATCTATCGAACAAAAATTGTATATTTTAACGTCCCCTACCACCCTAAAAGATTGTCGGCATATATATATGTATATTAGAGTGCTCCATTTGAAACGAAAATTTTTTTTGTTTCGCTCACACATGAAAATTTTGTTCCTTTTATCGAAAAAAACTTCCCTTAAAATTTGAGCCCGTAATTTTGATTTTAAATGGTTCCTTTCGATCGATGTATATTTTCCCATTTAAATAACATAAAAACCATGATTTTTAAAATTTAAATTAATATAGCTCCGTTTGATTTCATGGTAATCCATTGGGATTAGTCAGAATTTGTAGTATATTAGTGACTCTTTGAAAGGACCCACTAACATTTTTTTTGTACTTGAACCCGTCTCATCGGTGTCGGCTTTGAAAGTCCAATTTTTTCAAAAATTGTTATATTTTCGTTCTTATCAACAAAACAGTTAAAGTTATAAAAAAATTGTCAAAGAACAATTTGTAGGAAATTAAATTTTCTACAAAAATACCCCTGTATGGATTTTATGAGGTGCGTAGTCCGAAAGGTATAAAAATCTAAAAAATAAAAATATGAAATTTTAATTTTTATGGATGATTTTTCAACTTACTTTTACTTGAGGTGCGTAGTCCGAAAGGTATAAAAATCTAAAAAATAAAAATATGAAATTTTAATTTTTTATTGATGATTTTTCAACTTACTATTACCAAGTGAGAATTTGAAATTATTTGCCTGAATATTTTTTCATCTTTCAATATTTTTATATTTGCACGAAAATAAAATAATGATTTAAATTTGTTTTTAGCGTTAAGTAAAAATAATAGTAGCATTTTTTTTTTCAATTCATAAAGTTTTTTTTTAGATTCAAGTACAGCCTAATATTTGTAGAAAAAATATGTGTTTTTTTATAGTTTACATAAACGACAAACAACCCCTACATATAGAAGTCATTCTAAGAGACCAACATTTTTGGCAGAATAATTACTAAAATTACGAAATTTTTATAATCAGTATGTAATGCCAGAGATTGTGTACAGGAATATTCCAAAACGACTGAAAGCCAGAGAGGCCATTTGAGAAGAATATTTTGTTATTTATTTACATATTTATTGAATTAAATAAAGCTTTTACTGGATAATTAGAAATTTTTTATTTTATCCTTCCTAATAAAAAACATGTTTGAAGAGTAAATGAAAGAGTCATGAGTGTTATTTTAACTTTTTTTTTTTTTGAAACCATGAACTGGAGCAAAAAGATATGGGTGTCACTGATAGCCTAATAAATATATTATTACATTACTGGTCTTCAAAGTAGCATCACTTTATTGCATTGATGAATATTTCTCTCATGATAATTCACATATTGAATAACCAACTCCTGCCCATTTTGCCGAATTCACACTTTGTTTACAAAAAAAACTCAGCATACATCAAAAAAATTACATCTTTAACCAATTTTTTTACAAATTTTTGTTTTTCCTCGTATAGAGACATTTATTTTAAATATTAGTTAATTTAGAATTTAATTTTAAACAAAGCACCAAATTTTATTAAAAATACGTCTTAATAAGAAAACGTTAAAAAATGAGTCTCCCTGTATATATACTTTATATTTGTGTAAATTGTAAATAACCATAATAATATAGTTTTGTCTAAATTCAAGACAATTTTAAAATATGGCAACACGGCGTCGAAGCTTTCGCTACTTTTGCTCCATCGGACATCTATAATTTAGGTCTTGAACTAAAATTCAACATGGACGCTGTGAAATTATCAATTTTAGATGAAATCGTATTTTGTACAGAACTTAAAAAGTACGCAACATTGAGTATTAAAATTTGGCAAGAATATTCAAAACAAATATGTAGAACGCTATAAAGTTTTTTGAACTACATCTGTGACTATCACTTTTTTATATTTTTTAATAGTATTTAATAAATAGCAGGACAAATGAAAATGTCTCATTTCAATCATTAAACATTTTTCTATAAGCTGCCAAAGTTTCACTAAAATCCATCCAGGGAAAAATAAGTTTGACCACGTAAAATACACTGAAATGGCGGCCTTAATGGCCAACAACAATTAAGAGGAAACATGACGGGCGCTCCTCCGCCAAAAATCAATTTTACATTTGAGGCAGAAAAAAAAAATTGTAAAAAAAATTGTTCAGGCCAATCGTTCTAAAAATAAACCAAGAATGACGCTAAATCACGAAAAACTTATAATAATTTTAAAGAAAAACAACAAAAATTTCAACTTTTTAACAAATTTAATTTTTTGGCTCTTTAGCGTCATTCTATAACAAATATCTTAACTATTTTCTAAATAACTTTTTTTTTTAAAGATTACCAATTTTAAACAGGACCAAAGATTAACATAGTTTTTATTCCGATACTAATTCTATTAAAACAATGATACCAGTGAATATGGCAACGCTGCTAGTCTATGAAGCCCGTGGTTAAAAGGGTAGCTGCTGTTTAGTTAAATTTGTTAATTTCTGTGTCGAAAAATAGGTAGTTGTTTTTGAAGAGGTGCGAAATTAATGTGGTCTTCTTAGTTTGTTGTTGAGGCGTTGTTAGGTTTTTGTTTAATTTAGTTTTTAGTTAATTTATGAAATGAAATATTCTGGAAAGCAAAAATGCTACCACAGCTGACAAATTTCTATTTTAATTGTTTGCTACCAGAGTTAGTAAATCCTAGAGAAATACGACATGTGCCAATTAGGGAAAAGAGAATGTCAAGAATTTTACCCGCTTGAAAAAATGTGTAATATACAGGGTGTTTCTAAATACATGCGACAAAATTCAGGAGATGATTACTGGTATGAAATTAGGATGGGTCTTTCCTATAACAAAATTTCCTCAGCCCACCCCTTTTTGAGATATCAGTAAAGCTAGAAACTTGAAATTATGTAATCGCAAAGGACTAACCACGGATATTTTTTCAATATTCCTGTTACATTATAGGGTGGTGAAATTAGCAATACTTACTTTATTTCATATCAAAACTTTTTTTCGATATGACCTTTTATGAAATAAAATTATAACTTGAAATCCTTGTTTTATTTAATTTTTTTTTATTTTTGAATTTTTTTCCCAAAACCAATAGCTTCAGAGAAAAAAAAATAAACACCCTAATTTATCATTTTTTTTAATAAATTGAGTGAAAAACAGTATTTTTTTTCTATGAAATTGTATCAGAAATAAAGTCAATATTTTCACTACCCCCCCAACTTAAACTCTGGATGCGCCACTGAAATTTTGTATGTTTTTATTCTATTAATATTAGTTTCTATTTTAAAATTTCTTATTGTTTATTATTCTTATTCGTTACAATTTATTTTTTATTTGTTGATATGAAACATTTCTACTAAATACATATGAACGTATCTTGAATTCATTTGACAAAAATGTATAGTGTTTTTTTTTTTTTAATTAAAAATATATAACTAAGTAATCCGGCCCTGGAAATTGGACAAAATAAGATTAATGGTGCAGTATAGGCACTAAAGTCTTATGTTCGACTCGTTTTAGTTTAAATGTATACAAATGACAATGTTTTCTTTAAGTTATAACATTATTATGTTACCTCATAAGGTGATTTTTCAGTTTTGCCCAAAATCGAAACATAATAAAAAAATTAACGAAAATGTGACAAAAATGTCAGATACACAGTTGAGTGTCTGTCTATGTACTTTAAAAATATCTTATTATAATTTTAAAAAATCGCAACTTTTTGATACGAATAGTTGAGAATAATTTTTCCTAAGCCTATCCTGGAATGTTTAACCTTTTGAGGATATAAATTAAATGCTAGACAACAGCGTACAGTTTCATAAAAAAAAATAGAAAATCTAAAGTCTATTCAGATTTCATTTACGCCGCGTCAAAACAATTTCTCCCATCCAGCAACAGCTCACGTGACATTTTTTTGCGCTTTTATTGGTTAATCGGTCGTTAGTCATTTAGACGACGCGCAAATATTTTTTGTCAGAGTCGAATTCAGTTCAATTTGGATAATTATAAACGGCGTTTTGGTAGCATTCACCGTGTTGGTTAGTTTGGACATTTTGTATGTTTGATTGATTATAATTCATTATATTATAGTTTAGATATACATATATTGTGTTATTTATTTTTTTTTTGTTTTTGTGGTTGTTGTTAGTTTGAACATGTTTTACTCTATTTTATGGTCATTTAATTGACTATATTTTGTAATTGCTGCGTGACACTATGTCCTCCACAGATACAGCAGATGAAGTCCAGAAAAATGTTTTTACTCCTTCTAAAAAGCGACTGAAAAAGGGACATTTGGTCATCCGTACTAAAGAAATAGTTCTTAATATTTATAAGCATTAAATTTTATAAAACCCTGATATGTTGGTACATGATGTTGAAAGGAGAGTTGCTGATAAAACAGGGATGTGCGCTAAAACCGTTTTTAATGTTATGAAGGAGTATAGGCAGATTCATACATTTTCTGAACCAAAAAGAAAGCTACGTTATAAACAAATTAGTGGCTCTGTGGATGATTTTGATAAAAATGCAATAAGGCGCAAAGTACATCAATTCTTCTTTAGAAATTAACTTCCAACAATTGATAAGGCTTTATAAGAAGTCAACGATGATCCATATTTGTCTACTTTTAAGCGAGCTACATTTTACAAGCTTTTCAAAACCCTTAATTTTAAATTTAAAACTCGAGGAAAAAATAGTTTGCTTTTAGACAAAAATGAAATTGTTTCATCCTACGCCACAAAAAATAAAACGGTACAGAGAAGAAAAGCAAAAAATATATTATCTTGATGAGACTTGGATTAACGCAGGCCACACCAAATCAAAAGTATGTTTCGATATGTCGGTTTTTTCATCCAGACAAGCCTTTTTGGATGAACTTTTAACTGGTTTTAAAAATCCATCAGGTATTTGCGTAAAAACAGCTCATTATATATTGGAAGTGAAGAAGGCTTTGTCTCTAATGCACTTTATGTATTTGAGCTGAAAAATCCGGTGACTACCATGAAGAAATGTGTGGAGAATCGTTCAAAGAGTGGTTTTCAAACACCTTACCAAAATTAGAAGATAACTGCATTATTATTCGAGAAAGCTGGAAAAAATATCTACGACGTCTAAAAGGTGATATTTAAAAATGGCTATAAGGGAAAAAAATTGAATTCGACTACCAAATGCTTAAGATCCAACTTATAAAACTTGGTAAGCAACATAAACATTATGATAGGTATGTAATAGATGAAATGGCTAAGCAGCAAAACAACATAATACTTCACATGTCTCCGTATCATTGTGAACTTAACCCTATTGAATTAATCTAGGTTGACGTTAAACAATACGTAGCAGATAAAAACTCAACATTTAAATCTGGAGACATTAAAATTCTTTTTGAAGAAGTAATATTATTAATTTCTCCAGAAAAATGGAAAAAGTGTATCGACCATGTGCGCCAAAAAGTTGAAGTAAAAATGTGGGAGTTGGATAATATTATAGAGGTTCAGGTAGAACCACTTGTAATTTTGATTAATGAAGATAGCCTTTCAAGTCTAACTAAGTTATCCGATTCAGAATAGTGCTAAGTCAAGTAAGGAAGCTATAATACAGGGTACAAGTTGTCTAATCTAAATACTAGTAGAACAAGAAAAATAAATAACAAAAGTTATCAAAAATACAAAAGGTTTCTTTTTAAGATGCACAATTTTAAATCAAATACCAAATTCAAATACCAAATACCTCTTATATTTAAAGTTTTTTTAATGCTTTTAGTAGATATATATTAGCTATTAAAGAATTTGCAATTATTTGGACACCCTGTACAATATAATTTTATAATATGATTGTTTTAATGCTCTGTATCACAGTAGACATATGTAATGAACTAAATATAATGCAACCATCTCTTTTAAAGTCAAATACATTTATTAATTTGTATTGCAGGTTAACGCAGTTTATGTCGCTCACCTATCTTCGTCCAGAAATGTCACTAAAGTCTGGGAGACCGTGTATGGCATTTATTTTATAGTTTTATTTTACAAAATATGTTTTTATCGTAATAAAAAAAATAATTTCACAATTACACTCTTTTATTTTACATTTTTGCAAGACGGAAAAGTAAAATACGGCCCTGCTCAATTTTAGCATCCACCTGCTTCTGTTTACATCAGATGTAAATTAAATTTGCATAGACTTTAGTAATCCTTGTAGATTTTACAGCTATATAAATTTTGTCAAAATTCACAAAACACCCCGTATATTATTAACGAAGGGGAATTGGCACTTTTTAATGCTTAATCCAAGTATACGTATATGAATTGTATAAAACGAATAATAAATTTAAAAAACTGGGGTCTATGGGATATTTAAGTAACTTTTTAAAATTATCAAGAATCCCTATAAAAAACGTTTCAAGTTTAGTGGGAAATTATTGAGAATAATAAATATATGGTGATTGTTAAACCCAACAAACAAGTCCTAATATCACGTAAGCTTCACTGCTTAAAAAAATCACATAAATCCATACTGCATTATGCACGACACTGCAACGAGACGTACGGCACATCGACCCCACCAGAACACAAGAAGTGGTTGTTGCTGAAGATGGTGCGTCTGCTTTTAGTCAAATGTGTTCTTTCTCCTTCAAAGTCAGAGTCAGACCCGATCCTGCTGTCAGGCTGAGTAGTACCGTCCTCGAAGAGAAAGTACCGCGTGCGCGAATAGAAGATCGCGATCGGTTTCGTAAACGTGATTTGACGCGCGAAATTTTTTATTTACTTGTGACTTTTTTCGCTATAGCAAAATTTTGTTAATCATTACGACTTTTGTAGAATAACAATATTGAATATGTGTTGGAAAATGTATTTTGTATTTTTTGTAATCGCAGTGGCACGATGTGCAGTTGCAGATTTTGATTCAAGTAAGTTCATAAGTTTTTATTTGTTTTTTTATTTTAACATTCGTTAAGAGGAAATTTATATTATTAATAATTGGTATAGTAGTTTGTGCAACAAGTGTGGATATCACATATCGCACAAAGTTGATGTGTGAGTACGACGCCGTGGGCGAAGTGCTTAATCGTCTGAGGGATGTGAATCCTGCACCTTTCTAACTCACGCTAATATCTTATAAGTTTTGAAAGGCTTGAAATTTTTAATTGATTTACTTTTAGACAGCTTTATTTTACGGTTTATTTGTAAATAGGTATAAACGAATATGATCACATAGTGGATCGGCATTATTTATTGATTCTTTACAAAAATCACTAATTTTTAATTATATTTTATTTCAATAACTAAAAAAATATAAGTACAGGCAATTAGTTTGATAGAGTTGTCACTAATTTAAAATTTAAAAAGAAGAATCGGTCAGATACTACGAGTACATATGATCTGGGATTGATGGATTTCATATTCTTACTAAAATGAATATGAATTTATATCCGTTCAGTAGACTAAATTAATCGTTCTGTAGTTTATGCACAAAGTGATAATATTATAATAATAATAATAATAATAACAACAATAATGATGTATTACTTGCCAAAGCATAAACAAAAGATTACAATTACACATTGGTTATAATTAGAGAGAATAATAATAAGAACTATAATTCATTTATTTATTTTTTCATTTAATTTAATTATTCAAAATTAATTCTGATGCCTTGGTAAAATTCCCCACTCGACCATTCACTGTTTGTTTCTAATTAACAGTGCCGTTTCTAAAGTGGCGCTGGGAAAGAGTAACAAAGCCTATACAGAACACGAGGCGAAATAAAGTTGAAGCCGATGACACAAAAAAATAAGAACTATAAATTAACTTGTGGTAAAAAAAGTAAAATACAATATACATATATTATTAAACATTTTGCAATTTTTCATTTGCAAGAAATACGATATCTTCTCCTTATACAATTGGGTGTAGAAAATGAGTTCATTGTATAACGAGGGAGGAATAGTACTTATTTCCTACGAATACGATTATATCAATATACATGTATTGAGTGAGTATAACTATATAAGGACAATTAATGACTACACCAGAGTAAAAAAACGATCAAAAAAGTTGTATAGACCATATTATTTATAAAATCATTAAAAAATATCAAATACACAATACATCCGTTTATTATCAAAACAAGTATTACAGATCATTTTTCAATCGTATTAGATATTATGGTTGCTAAAGTAAAACAAAAGGAAATTATAGAAAATAAAAAGATATTTAATGATAAAAAATTACTTATATCTCTAATCAAAAACGAAACATGGTTGAATATATACAGGGTAGCTGTTAAAGATGGAACCAAACCTATAGTGCTTGAACGGTTCAACATACAAAACCCAAAATTTTAGGATTTCAATATATTTGCGCATATTTTAGCCCAAAAATTATTTTTTTTATAATTACAAAATTTTAAGCATGGCCGCCATCTTGATTTTTTTAAATGGCAACATAGGTCATGTGATATACCATTTGAAAGGGGGATTACAAAAATGTATGACACATAGGGCCTAAACACAAAAGAAAAGATATTATTAATAGGGAGCGTAGGAGGCTGTGCATTTGACACAAGACCCATGTGTGATACATTTTTGTAATCAGGGTGGTAAACCCTTTCAAATGGTATTTCACATGACCTATGTTGCTATTTAAAAAAAATCAAGAAGGCGGCCATGCTTAAAATTTTGTAATTATAAAAAAAATAATTTTTGGGCTAAAATATGAGCAAATATATTTAGTTGAAATACTGAAATTTTGGGTTTTGTATGTTGAACTGTTTAAGCACTATAGGTTTGGTTCCATCTTTAACAGCTACTCTGTATAATACACCTGATATTAACGTATGCGCAGAAATGTTCATAGATAAAATAAAATCATATATTAAAAAATCCACTAAAACAATTCATTTTAAATCCAGCCAAAGAAAACGTACAGAATGGATTACTCATGGGTTAATTAATTCAATCAACGAAAAAAATTAAATTCACAAAAAAAATGCTGAAAAACTCTACCGAAGAGAATAAACGAGAATTTAAACAATACAGGAATCGTCTGCATAATATGTTACGGCTTGCTAAGTCAGATTACTATAATAACAAAATATTTGACAATAAATAAAACTCGTCCAAAGGCTTATGGCAATGCGTAATAGACCTGTGTGGTAATAAAATAAAAAAAAGAAAACATAAAATCAATAAACATAGAAAATAAAACGATTACAGACAACAAACTAATGGCTAACCTATTTTATGAACACTTTACAGGTGTAGGACACAAAATGGCTGAAAAAATTAAAACCCATCCCTCAAACTTAAATTAAAGTAAGCCATACTGAGAGTTTGAAAACAATAAATGGGCTAAAAAATAAAAAAACTCCGGGTATAGATGGTATTCCAGCTGAAATAATAAAATTAATAGCCCCTTACATTGCATCAGTATTAGCTTATATAGCCAATAAAATGTTAAATGAGGGGATATTTCCAAACATTTTTAAAGATGCTATGATCATACCACTTCATAAAAGTGGAAGTCTGACAGATATAAATAATTATAGACCTATATCAATTATCTGAACCTTTTCTAAAATTTTCGACAAAATTATTTACTCAAGAATGTTAAATTTTTTATCAAAATACAATATATTGTCTGCTAAACAATTTGGGTTCCAAGTTAACAAATCTACATCAGATGCCATTGCCAGTTTAACTAAATTGATAAATAATTTTATTGATATATCTAAACCAGCAATATGTATTTTTGTTGATCTGGCAAAGGCATTTGATACTGTGGATCACAAACTACTATCTACATTATATTGCGGTTTTAGAGGATCTACATATAAGCTAATGAAAAGTTATCTAAATAAGAGAAAACAGTGTGTAAAAATAAACGACACTATGAGTAAATATGAAACTGTTACCTATGGAGTTCCTCAGAACTAAATTTTAAGTGACTAACCATCAGTCCATAAATTTTTTTTACTTAAATACCATTAGAGATACATTTTTTTTGCAGGAGAGAAAAAATGCTACAAATGAAAACAGCTCTCCACAAAAAAAAAATTAGGGAACAGGGGTGGCCCTGAAAAAAAATACGATGTCATTTATGGTAGGATTAGAGTGGTTTTTACCCTTCCATAATTTCAGTTGGTGTAATTTTTGCTTCAATTAAAATAGCTACACACCAAATTTTATAAAAATCGAAAGAAGCGTTTTTGTGTTATTAAAAAAAATTTAAAATTTTCTTCCAACTTTGAAGCTTCCTCACAGGCAAACGATGGACTTTGTGATATAGGTAATTTTGGCTCAATCGACTTATTTTGATCTCACCAACATACAGTTGATCTATGTACACGGAATTTTGGTACACCCTGTATATCACATACCTGAACTCTGTAAATATTTTTTATATTTCTATTAATTTACTTTTTCGCTATTAGACTTTAGGAATTTTTGGCACTAATGAATTACTCTGTATATGGCTATAACAAACTGCTACCCAATCCTAGTTAGTTTTTTTATGACCTACCAACAAATTAAAATGTCTGTTTTTCTATTGAAAGCATCTCTGTACCCTACTAAATATATAATACATTTTAAAAATAAATAAAATGTAAAACCTTATGTACTCTAAAGCCTTAAAAACGAAATAGAAATTGAAAAAAGAAAAATAAACAGAAATAAACAAAAAAATAAGAAATAAAAAAGAGAAAAAATGCACTAATAGACAATATTAAAAAATTAAAAAGTACTACCCGTGGACTATGAATTTTTTAATTTGTGTATACCAAAAAATCTAGATATGTCTGGCTAATTGACAATAACATAATAAAAAAAATAAAGTGGCGGCACTAATATTAAAACATTAACAGAGACTTTTATTTTTCTATTATAGTACATCTTGATTTATCGTTATCTATATTAAAAACTGAAATTAAAATATATTTTTTTATAATTAAAATTAATTAAAGCTATAAATTATTTTACGATCCTAGTTTCTTTATTTTTATTTTTATAAAGCTCAGTTCATTCCAGACGAGTTAGTAATTTTGATATTCCTGGTAAATCAAACTGCATAATAAAGAATTAGTTATTTATTAAGTCATAGCTCTTAGTTGGCGCCGATCAAGTAACCTTGTGTAATTGATTGTTCAAGAAAATTCTGAACATAAATAAATAAATAAAAACAATTTAATTTTTTTGCTGTTTTTTAATATTATAAAAACCATAATTTATCGTACAGTTAATAAAATATTGCTGTCTACATTATTTAATATCAAACCTTCGTATGTCAAAAACCATTAAATGTACATTTAGTTATTTACCTTATTTTTAATAAATCGTAATTACAAAAAAAAAAAAATATATTATTTCTGATCGCATCTTAATCTTCAAGGCTTTCTGGATATTAAAAACTCGATTGTGTAATGCTTTTAATATGATTACGTCACGTAGTAAGTTTCGTTTTGTAAATGAACTTGAAATGAATGCAAAATTAATTGAATTTAGTTGTTTTCGAAATATTCACTATATACAAGAAGCTGTATTGTATTATAGGGGAGATCAGGGTAAGATGATGAACGGGTTAAGATGACATACTTCTATATTTAAATAACATAATTAATTTTTGAAGTGATACTACTGGTGCCATCTAGGTACAAATGCCCCGCATTAAAATTGATGCGCAGTTGGCCGGCCCGCTTATTACTGCAGCAGAGATACGTCAACAACGGCTTGTAATATTTTCTAAATTTTATTAACGATTTGTGCCTTTCTCAAGTAAGTAAATAAATTCAATGTATTACCAACAATTCTTTAATAGGTATCAATAGGTATTGTCAGTAGTAAAACTGTTGAAGTTGTTTTTTTTACATTATAGGAGGGACACTGCCAAAGTTCACGGAAAATGAAAAGCAAAACACAAAGTAAGTTATGTTATGTAAATCGCTTTATTGCTTCTCAAAATATTCTTCTTTAAAATCTATACACTATTGCATCCGATGAAACCAATCTTCAAAACAATTTTGCGATTCTGAGCGAGGTACCTTCAAAACAAGTGAATTAAATGCTTCAACAGTCTCTTTAGGCGATGAAAAACGCTCGCCACGCATTTTATTTTTGATATGTCGAAATAGGAAGAAGTCATTGGGCGATAAATCAGGCGAATATGGGCAATGAGTCATTAATTGGATGTTGTTACTGGTCAAAAACTCTACAGTTTGTCGTGCTGTGTGAGCGCTTGCATTGTCATGAAGAAGAATGATTCGCCGGTTTATGTTGTTCCTTCCGGCAAACAAATTGAAGTATACCAGTCAGAATTAACTGTCCTTCGATCCTCTAATGTAACAGTTGCAACATGACCCGTTTTTCCGAAGAAACAAGAAATCATTCTTTTCGAAACGCTTCGTGAACGCACCACTTTTGTGGGTTTAGGTTTATTTTGGAACACCCGTGGGTGTACAAGTGCAAAACCAATCGTAGGGAGTGGAGTAAAGACTCCCTTGCAGCAGCTATGAGGGAAGTACGCGAAGGATCTTTAAGTTGTAACGCAGCTGCAATAACTTACGATATTCCTGAGCCTACGTTACGAAGATACTTAACAAGAGATGCTGGAGGTGAAAAATACCTTTAATGTTGAACAGACGAAATAATTTAGCTACCTAAAAGAATGTAACCAACGAAGCCTTAGATTAACTTTCTCGCAAATTCGGAAACTCGCATATCAATATGCTGAAGCGAATAATATAGAACACAGGTTCAACAGGAAAACAAAAGCACTTGGGACTGATTGGTTCAAATATTTTAGTGCACGCAACAAGTTGAGTCATAGAAATCCTGAAGCGACTTCAATTGCACGGCTACGAGAATTTAATAAGATCGCAGGTCAGGACCAAATACAAATTTAAAGCAGATAGCATCTACAACGTAGACGAATCGGGTCTTTCAACAGTGCCAACGAAGCTACCAAAAATCATCACTTCAACAGGAAGGACAACGACGAATTGCTAAAATAGTGACATCTGAGAGAGGTCGAAATACAACTTTGATGTGTGCAATGAATGCTGTTAGATCGTACATACCTTCATTTTTGATATTTGGCCGAGTTAGAATGAAACCCGAGTTGTTAAATGGTTGCCCTTCCGGTTCTGATGGTAAGGCACAATCTTCAGGCTAGATGACGGCGGAAACTTTTCTTGTCTACTTAAAAAACTTTGCGCGCTGCACAAAACCGTCTGTTGATCCTGTATTGTTACTGGGTGATACTCTCCCATATCTCCCTTCCTGGAATCAACTTCTGCCGAGAAAATGGAATTGTGCTCATACGATTTCCTCCCCACATAACCCACCGATTACAACCATTATACTTTTCGTTTTTCGGACCTTTTAAGGCATTTTATAATCAAATGTGTGATTCGTTTCTAATAAGTCGTCCAGGAACTCCAATAACCGACAAAAATATAGGACCTTTGTTCGGGAAGGCTTACTACAGGGCAGCTAATGCAAATAACAGAGCTGGGGAGGATTCGAATCACATAGGATTCGAATCCTGAGAATCGAATCCTTTTTGAGGATCCGCGAGCGGTATTCGAATACTTAAGAAAAAAAGGATCCGTTATCCGGATTCGCCGAAGAAATTCTTAAAGATTCGTATTTATAGAAAAAAAAAATAAGTTTATTCTTTTCAACAAGTTAAAGTCGGTAATAGACACATAGTTGATATTGATATTAGATTCGGAATCATGCATAATACCATGGTATGACGCTGACAGTGATTCGTATACGTGATCCGTAAAAAGGATTCGGACATAGGATCCGTGATTCGAATCACATCTCGTGATTCGGATTCGTGATTCGAATCAATTTTTTGAGGATTCGTCCCAGCTCTGGTAAATAATGCTGTAAACGGTTTCAGCAAGGTTATTCTACTAAATTTATAGCCCGGCTACAATTTGGATTTTGGCTTGAACTTTATATGTTCCTAACTTCAAAATCCAACTTGTAGCCGGGCTATAAACTTTTAGCCGGGCTATAAATTTAGTAGAATAACCCTGCTGAGCTTGTGGCTTTTGATGACAGTGATTTCGTACCTTCAAAAACAACTGAACGTGATGAACAACCTGAAGTGAACGATTCCCTTTTTAGCCCAATCGGATTAGGTGAAGAACAGGCTTGAGATTCTGAAAAATTCGAAGCATCAATTTTCCTTCGGAATTCGTTGGAGGGGTCTGTGGTAGTCTAAATTCAAAAAGTTGGGATTCCAAAGTTGTCGTTACCTCCGCCAGCTTGATTTAAAGGGTTATTTTTTGTATCTTGAATAACTCATTTATTTTCAATTTTACACGGAAAATAGTTTTTACAAAAGTTATTTAAAATTAAATTTCCTACAATTCTGCTTTTTTTTGTGCGATCGATTTTTTTCGATTTATACCCGAAAAGAGGGGGTGAATTTTTGGTTATAGAATAACTCGTTTATTTTCAATTTTACGAGAAAAATTGTTATAAACAAAGTTGTTTAAAATTAAATTTCCTACAATTCTGTTTTTTTTGTACGCTCGATTTTTTTGTATCAAGATCAAGATCAAGATGGCGGAGGTAACGACAACTTTGGAATCCCAACTTTTTGAATTTAGACTACCAGAGACCCCCTCCAACGAATTCCGAAGGAAAATTGCTGCTTCGAATTTTTCAGAATCTAAAATACTAATCCGATTGGGCTATTTGATAAATGATTGAGATGATGACGATTCCAGGTCATCAATCTGAACAGACCACATTAAATGAAACATTTAAAACTTTAACCAAAGGTCAAATAGAGCCACATAAACGTTATCTTTTTTCAGATAAAGATACTTCAAATGAGCCCCATTCTACGAGCCCTAACACAAAAATGTTCGGACATCAACTGATTTTGCGAAAAAGTTTGAAAATTTCCTTAAGGGATTCAATATCATATGTTTTTCATTTATAAGACATAATATTGATTAATAAAACTAAATTAATGTTGATAAAAATGCAATATTTGCTGACACATAAATGTTCGGATACGTTAGTAAAACAAATAATAGCAAGCCTTGGAAACAAAAAAAAGTGTTTCTATTTTGACATTTTAACTTGAGAATTAATTCGATTATCAATTGGCTCCAAAATGTCGCTTGGTAAAGCAACAAATGGTGCAATTAGAGAATTAATAGTAAAACTGTTTAACCAAGGAAAAACCTTTCGGGATATTGCTAAACAAATAAATGTCGCAAAGTCCAAGGTGTCAAATATTGTGAAAAAATATGGAGAAACGGGTTCAACTCAAATTTCAAGACATGGTGCTGGTCGGCCATGCAAAGTCACTTGTTCGGATTTGTAAAACTGATCGCCGAAGTACTGTAAGGGAAATAACAGCAAAATGGAATGAAGAAATAATTGGAAATGTTTCACGAGAAACGTGTCGCTGGATCCATAAATCTGGTTTACATTTTTATAAGGTACGTAGGTTACGTTTATGTAAAATCTCATATTTATGCAGTGAAATCATTGGTTTAGGCAAAAAAAAGCCGTTGCTGACGGAAAAACAAAAGAAAAGACGATCAGCGTGGGCAAAGGAACGGGCAATGTGGACTTTTGAATACTGGAAAAGAATCATTTTTAGCGATGAATCAAAATTTGATGTTTGCGTGGGTGACCATCGATCACGTGTTATAATAAACAAAAATGAAGCCTTTCACAAAGACTGCCTAAAGAGAAAAATAAAATTTCTATCAGGTGTTATGGTATGGGGAAGCATGTCTGATTTCAGTGTTGGAAAACTGCACTTTATAGACGGAATTGTAAACGCAGAAAAATATCAGAACAATCTTGAAACGGAAAATTTTACAAAAGAGTAAAACATTGTTATAAAATAAAGACTATTTTTTACGAAAATATACGTCGAACCTATTTTTTATATAATAGGATACAAATTAAATAATGTTCGGTTTCTATTACGAAACATTTAAAAACAGTCTGAACAAATTTTTAAAATAGCAAAATTTAGTAAATCTCAGACAGCAAATAATTATTTACATAATCGACTTAGGTAGTTTGCGGCATGACCCACGTTATGAGCTTTCGAAATGATGTTTATTATCAACAAACTAAGATCAGTTATTATATTTCTTGGTATTTATAAGTTAATTTACCTAGACGAACAGGTAGCTAAAGGCAACAGGTCATTTTTCCTTTAATAAAATTTCTCACGCTTTTCAAACCATTTGGGATTTCCAAACTTTCTCACCGTAACATAAGGTAAATGGACAATATTTTGATAACAGATGTTATAATATCTTTTAACACGTTGAATGCGTAAAGCTTCTATAGGCGGCCTTGAATGTAGCCACTGCAGTGCGTAGGCCGCCGATAGGCGCCCGGCAGAATTCAAACTTCTATGGGTTATAACTAGAGTCAGGCAAATATGCAAAAGTGCATATACATGTTCATTTGCATATTTTAGACATAGTGCTATGGTTCCGAGCAAACTTCAACGTCGCTTGGTGACTAATCATCCTTTGCTTTCAACAAAAAATAAAAGCTACTTTCAAAAGTCTTCAAAATTCAAGCAAGTAAAAGTTTTTGAACTAAAAAATAAGTATAGGGAGGAGTGGGGGAAAATAGATATAATAAAGAACCAAAATACCAGCTGTTATGATGGCATACCAGCAGTTTTAAAGCAATTTGTATCCTGCGGAGAGCGTAAAATATGCTCAAAACATGTCGAAGCTCCCACATTTTAGGATATTTTAAATAAAAAATAAATAGAATCCGTTAATTAAAAATGTGAATTATCTATTATTTATTTTACTATTTTATTATACAGTTAAGAATTTTAAGAGGATATTTTATTGTTAATTACTTTACCGCTACATACCATTTGAGCTCACAAAAACATCAAATATCGTTGACCATATACACAAAGTTTATTAGGTAAAAAAAATTATTGTTATGAAAATAATCGTAAATTTTATACATTATTTAAAAATATTCAACTTCCCAAAGAATCTCCAATATAATTTTATTCGTACTAAGAAAAATGTAGATATTATAAAAACAATTTTGAATTAATATTATTAGCAATAGGTAATTTTGAAACAATTTTTTGATATATTGTCAATTTTTTTAATCGTTACATGATACTTTGTAGAGTCTTCCACCTGATCATTAGACTACTCCAGCTAAGTGGTTGTTATCTTTTTTTGTCCTGTCTGTATGTATTCATAATAGAGGACATTCATGCTTCATTATACATTTTCTTGGTGAGACCTTTTATTTTCTTTATGTTCTTTGACTAGTTTTTACAATGGCGTATCTGGCATCTTTAAAATGGCATCCATAGTGGCTTTGTGAAAAAATATATATTATCTCAATTTACATAAAACAGCAACTGGCTTATTCAACATGCACAATTATTAACTAACACCACTTGCACCTGAACAGAGACTAAAAAACAATCCATGAAATAAAATGTAAGTAAATTGACAGTAGAATTTAACTGAATTACCCTTAGGAATTACCAGCAAATTATAAGTCATACAGGTCTATACGGAGTGTCCTTTAGTTTACAGATTCTATATACAGGGTGTTTCTTAATTCATGCGACAAAATTCAGGAGGTGATTGCTCGTATGAAATTATGATGGGTCTTTCCTATAACAAAATTTCCTCAGCCCACCCCTTTCCGAGATATCACCCTTAAAAGGTGGTGACAAAAATAGAGTTTTTATTTTTTTCTAAAATTTCAGTAAAGCTAGAATCTTGAAATTTTGTAATTTACGTGCACTCGCAAAGGACTAACCACGGGTATTTTTTCAATATTCCTGTTATATTATAGCTACAAGTGGTCATTTCCAGCATTTATTATGAATCGTATTACATTTTACATCGTTACTGTCTTCCACTCAATTTATTAAAAAAATTATAAATTATGGTGTTTATTTTTTTTTCTGCAGCTATTGGTTTTGGGAAAAAAATTATGAATAAAAAAATTTTTAAATAAAATAAATATTTCAAGTTATAATTTTATTTCATAAAACTTCATCTCGAAAAAAAGTTTTCATATGAAATAAAGTAAGGGTTGCTAATTTCCCCCCTATAATGTAACAGGAATATTGAAAAAATACCCTTTGTTAGTCCTTTGAGATTGTACGAAAATTACAAAATTTCATGTTTCTAGCTTAACTGAAATTTTAGAAAAAAAATAAAAAGTCCATTTTAGTCACCACCTTTCAAGGGTGATATCTCGAAAAGGGGTGGGCTGAGGAATTTTTATTATAGGAAAGACCCATCTTAATTTCATACGAGCAATCACCTCCTGAATTTTTTCGCATGAATTTAGAAACACCCTGTATGCATATAGCAAGAAAAGTTTCAAGTAAAGATAACAAAATGATGTACTTTAATTTTCGGTTATTAATGCCCTTCAAAGGTTAGTTGATGGTCAGTTATTTCTTTAAATAGATGCACATATTTTTAAATGTAGAAAGTTTCGTCTAAAATATTTTTTACTTACTCCCCAAGTTTTGAAAATTGCGCCTGTTAATAAAAATATAATTTAAAAATTGACTGACCATTGATGATAGTCTTTGTGCGACGGTGATTTCAGATATCTATCAGAAATTTAAGTCAGTGAAGGTCATTAAATTTTCTTCTGTTTGCATTTGAATCAATTATTGTAATAAACATGTCTTTTATATATACTTCCAGTGAATATGTAGACCTATTACTAATTTATGGAGAATGAAATAAGAATTCCTAAGAAGCAGCCAATATACAGGGTGTTTCTAAATTCATGCGACAAAATTCAGGAGGTGATTGCTCGTATGAAATTAAGATGGGTCTTTCCTATAACAAAATTTCCTTAGCCCACCCCTTTCCGAGACATCGCTCTTAAAAGGTGGTGACTAAAATTAAGTTTTTTCTTCTTCTAATATTTCACTAAAGCTAGAAACTTGATATTCTGTAATTTTTGTGCACTCGCAAAGGACTAACCACGGGTATTTTTTCAATTTTTAAATAAAACACGGATTTCAAGTTATAATTTTATTTCATAAAACTTTATTTCGAAAAAAAGTTTTGATATGAAATAAAGTACGGGTTCCTAATTTCACCCCCCTATAATGTAACAGGAACATTGAAAAAATACCCGTGGTTAGTCCTTTGCGAGTGCACGAAAATTACAAAATTTCAAGTTTCTAGCTTTACTGAAATTTTAGAAAAAAAAAAAATAACTCAATTTTAGTCACCACCTTTTAAGAGTGATATCTCTGAAAGGGTTGGGCTGAGGAAATTTTGTTATTGAACAGACCCATCTTAATTTCATACGAGCAATCACCTCCTGAATTTTGTCGCATGAATTTAGAAACATCCTGTATATTAAGAACGATTTCCAAGACGTAACTATTAGGGTGGAGCGAAAAAAAAAATAGTTGCCTCTACATATAATTAGCTATTTTCTTAAAAAAAAAGTCTTCAGGGCTCTACCTATCATCAACAATTTTAAAAAATAATTTTTTTTTATCTTTTTAACTTTTAATTCAAACTTAAAATTGCCTTTGCTTATAGTAAACTATTTCCTAAAATTTCAGTTAAAAATAAATATGTCTTCAGGCCTCTACCTTTCATCAAATTGAAAATAAAATAGATAAAATTCTAGTAAAAAATATAAACCAAATGCACTTATTCACAAGTGCCTGTCATCAAACTTTTTTTCTTTTCTCCTGGGCTCGTCTGACTATGTGTCTCCGAATAACACTGAAGCCTATTGGCTTATTGTGTTTTACCCCATGTTAGTTCATAGCACCCACTCTATCACCTTTGTACCTTGTACAAGTTTGTACAGATCCTTGGGTGAGTGGGTTCTATACGTTGTTGGATCAACCTGGGATTGTCCAAAAAGAGCCTGTCTTTTGCGATCTAGAGCTTCGCATTCGCACAGTATGTGTTTGGCCGTTTCTGGTTTCTTGTGACATAGTCGGCACATGAGTTCCCCATTTGTTCAAGTGTCCCTTTACTGGGGCGTGCCCAGTCATGAACCCTGTTATCACTTTCAACTGGTTCCTATTCATTAAGAGTAGTTCTCCAGTTCTTTTGGGACATGGTCTGCATATGAAAGCTTTTCCATGTGCCTGTTTTGGGGTGCTTCCCCAATAGTTGATATGTTGTTCCCGAATCCAGTCGTTCATGAAACCCCAGACTGTACTTTTTGGTACTCCTGGGTTTGTGTCTGGTTCCGGTATTTCTTCTGACCCTCTTTTTGCAAGTTTGTCAGCCTTTTCGTTGCCTTCGATCCCTTGGTGACCTGGCACCCAAAATAGTTTTACTCTATTTCGGTCTGCCAGTGTTCTTAGTTCTTCGATGCATTCCCATACCAGCCTCAACGTAACTTTTTGACTCGATATGGCCTTAAGTACCGCTATTTGGACAACGAATTGAAGGCAGTCATCGATCCTGTTATCAAACGAAATGCGTATCCGGATAACCTTCTTCTAACAATGCTTTCTGATTATCGTCCTGCGATTAGACAACTTGGCTTACGAAGAATATTGAAGGTGGGCACAAAAATATCTACAGATGTAAAGGAATTTGTTATTCCTGAATTAGATTTCGATGCCAGTGAATATTGTGAGCTTATTAATTGGCAAAATTGCTCAGTTACAGCACCACCTCTTTTAAGTACTGCAACTGATGGAGATATCAGAGAATTTATAAACGATACAGGAACTTGACCTGTAGATTTTTTGTCCTTTCCCTGCCAGACACAGGTGCGTGAAAATTGTAAAAGAAGCTTCCAATTCTGTTGTTGGCCATGACTCTAGAGATGGATTTATTCGTGTAAGGATTCATTCTAAAACCATACTACCTCGATTTAACACTAAGGAGGAATACAATTCATGAATTTACATTTACAGAAGAAAATGGCACAATCACATAGAAATAATTAATAAAATAAATTATCAAACTAAAATATATTATATTCTTCATAGTTTACCAGATCCCCATAAACCACCCATTTTTAAACAATTTTTTTTTCAGAATCAATAGGCTTTATCTCCTCATAGAGCTTGATTTTCCAAGAAGGTTTAAAATTAATATTTTGTTTTGTTTTTGAGTTTTTTAATATTTAAATCCCCCTAAATTCCCCAATTTTTATTCAGATTTTTTTCGGAAACAATAAGCTTCATTTTTCGTCTTCTTATAGAGATTGATTTTTGCTAAAAAATTCAAGTTGATATCATTTATCGTTTTTTAATTATGATTTTTTTAATATTTCAACCCCCTTAACTCCCCATTTTAATTCAGATTTATTTCAAAATCAATGGTGTTTATCTCCTTATAGAATTTGGTTTTTACTAAAAATGTCATGTTAATATCGGTTTCCGTTTCTGATTTAGGATTTATTTAAATGTCTACCTTCCTTTAACCCCTCACTTTTATTCACAGGCTTCGTTCTATTATATATCTTGATTTTTCTGTAAATTTCTATTTTTTTTTTTTTTCGTTTTTTCTTCGCCCCCTCATAGAGCTTGATTTTTCTTATTTAAACTTGATATCTTTTTGATTTGTAGTTTCTTTTTTAATTTCAACCCTCCTTAACCTCTCCATTTTTAATTAGATTTCTTAAATCCTTACCCAGCTAGCACATAACGTTGCCAAGCCTTTCGGCGATATTGCATTAAGGGAACGTAATAACATTACTATACAACGTAAATGCAACGTTCATGAGAAGTTGTTGAGGGAAATCAAAACCTCGCAAAACTTCTATTTGTTATTTACCTAGTTAACCTACCTTTTATGTTAACACAACGTAATAAAGTAATTTGCGAAAAAAGTATATACAAGAATTACTCTGAACATCACAATCTGATTGGGAACGTTTATGTCAATTGTCACTTGTCAACTTTTAGGGTAAGTACCGTAAAAGTGCTAGTGTGATGTTTTCCGAACTTCACTTTTATAACTTCTGTGAGATGTGCTTTAAAAGTCTTGCCGTTGCGGACATTCGGTGGTTGCAGGGATATTAGGGTTACATTAAAAGTACATCGCATGTGAGCTTAAAGAGCCTACAATTGCAGCTTATTAACGTAGATGGTATGTTTTTGTGCTAGCTGGGTAGGCTTCGTCCTCTTATACAGCTTGATTTTCCTTGAAAATTTCAAGTTGATATCGTTTTTTCGTTTTTGAATTATGATTTTTTTTTAATATCAACCCCGCATTTTAGTACAAAAATGTTTAAATTTGGATCAATATTAAAAAATTGGTTTCTCTAAAGAAAACCTATAAATAATCTATACACTACTGTGTGAAGAATACAATAAGAGTAAACAAATAGGTACCTATGAACATAATGCTTGAGAGGATTACATTAGAAATGAGTAACATAACAGTCTTCACTCCCTAATGACTGAGGCGAAGAAGTAGAGATGAAAGAGGAGAAAAAACGAAGAAGAAAAAAGAACAAAAAAGAAGAGAAGACTAGAAAAGAAGAAGCTTCGAGAATGAGCTTTCATGTAGATGACAGCTGTTGAGTTTTTTCACCTACTGCTACTATGTTGTGAGCAAAAATGTTTCTAATTAATCAGATTTAGTCGCTATTAACTTAATCATTATTTTTTGTAATTAATTATGAAAATCACAAACGCCGACATTTTTAAATGACCACTAATAAAAAAAACACCTTTTATATTCGCGAAAATTTAAAATTGCCCGAGAAAAGGATTATTTCATTGATTTTGTACACCAATAATAAACAATAATTATGATTTTTACTAAGTTTATTTACATTTCGTATAAATAGTCCTACAAGTTCTAAAAATTGATCTACGCCTATGCGTTCTAATGGTACGTACAACAAGAAAATAATTTCATAATCAACGTGTTTTTTCTCTCAGATGTTGATTCTAGATTATATTATTTTATAATCATTATAAAACAGTTAGGTAGATACTTCTATCTTGTTTTTATAGTAGCCGTTATAATTTGAATTTTTCAGTGTTGTTTTTTTTGTCTAACAGATTTTTATGTATTAAATGATTGTTAATGTGAATAGTTATATATAATTATTTAATTTTTCAATAAAATAATAGAATCTTAAAAAATTAGATAAGGAAGGAATTAATAAAGTTGATCTATGAGATTATTAAAAAGGCTTATAACTTAAAAAGTATTTTGATTCGTGTTTTCAATGTTGTACATCTTTACAAAAAAATTACATTTAATTTTTGTACTGCTAGTTGCTGGGAAATGAGTATGACCTTTTGTTAAATATTTGTTAATTCACATGGAAAATCCTGTATATTTTATCTTCTCCCTAAGATTTTTTAAGATCGCAAACAATTGTGGCAAAATTATCTAGTGGTCATTCAATTAAAGATGAACTATAAAATTTCCTGGATATGTCACTATAGTTTTTCTACAACTTACAAATGACATAAACTCTGTGTAGTTTTTATATGGAAAACGTGCAGTGGCCGACACTGTATATCATAAATTACCAAAATTAAAGTATATCCAAGAAGTTGATAGGTAGTTTTATTTCTTAATTAAAGTGTATATTTTAAAACCGAATGAAGCCTAGCAGGTTTGTTGGGATTTTATTAATTTTAAAAGTTAAAGCAGGAAATCAATATAACTTTGAAGATATAAAAGAAATTGGAAAAATAGTGATTTAATGCCAACTACAATGCTAAGAATTAAAGTTCACTGACTGCTACCTGTGGTTTTGCTGAGTGAGTAGCTTGAGTATTAGACTATACAAGGGTTCTTGGTTAGTTGGTGTACTAAAGGTCGGGCCAGAATTTAAGTTTTCCAATGCCTAAATATAAATAAAACTATAATAACTGTGCAAATCAATCAAATTTATTTAAACCTTTTTTAAAAATCAAAACTTCAGCAAAGATACTTTAAAAATGAAAGTAATCACAAAGATAGAACCGATTAGTTCTTTTTATAGGTAATAATTACAAAAATATATACATTTTTACATTAGGCGAGTAATCGAATACATAAGTCGTATACAAAGGATCATGCAGCAGCTTACAAATAAAATATTATAATGTTGTAACATCGAAGATTTCTATATGTTCTATAAGTTGCAACTTATTAAATCATAAAAAAAAATTATCAAGCCTACAGATGGACATTGATAAAGTTACATCAAATTGCAAATATCAAATCTGGAATCTCCGTATCCCAAAATAGATGTACCCCAAATTTTGTACAATTAGGACTAGCAATTTACGAGATAATTGGCCGTTTCCAGACTTTTGGGCCATATATCTAAATTTGGCGGCACACTTTTAGAATTTCGTGGCACATAAAAGTACCGTGGATTAGTGGTTCAGAATCGCTGATCTAGACACTAAAAGTGAGTTAATATCAATCCGAAAAAATATTATTTTTACAGTTCGGCATCTATGTAAATATTCTATTTAAATTATTTTTATAAGTAATGATTTAGACAATTAATATCTGATTTATATTTTATTTGGGAGTATGTTGAAAGCAAGTGTTTATTTTACTTACATACATAGGTATCAGAAAGTGTTACAGTACCTATTGGTAAATTTATCATTTACTAGCCTTATTGTAAAATAATGAAAAATAATTTAATTAATACACAATAATTGAAAATATAATAATCTTTTAAACGATTTTATAATGGATGGGGATTCTAGTTATTATTGGAGAAACAGTTATATAATTACATGAAATTGTTCAACATTTGTTTAGTATCTAGAATAATTTATGCATATTTACACTAATAATAGTAATCTAGTTTTATATTTAATACAATAGAAAATAATTGTTCAATTTTCTTGTTACTCTAAACAAGTATATTATCCTTCATTATCTATTATTTCGTTCTGGTAAAGAAAAAATTGTGGTCAGTGACTTTACTAGGAATTCTTCTTGATAATTGTTTTTTTTTTAACAAAACAAGTAAACATAAATGTTTAGTCGAGTAACTATTGGTTATAGTTTATTAGAGGGCTTGCAGCTATGTACCTACTTTAATTGGAATGCTATTAAAGTACGCGATAAATTTTACCGCATTGAGCTTAATAATCGGTTAATTTTATTAGTACATCTTGCAAAAACGAAAAAGTCATATCTAAGAAGGATTTTCCGATTCGACCAATTATTCTAATTAGTAATGATGTTCTAAAATGAAATTAGTATTAATAGCAAATGAAATTTTATTATAGTTTTTTAAGTTTAGTATATTGATTTATATTATCGTGTTAATGACGTTAGCTGTTCAATAAAATTTAGAAAGAGGGAAAAAATACTGAAGGAGCGGTACTGTTGTATCGGGGAGCTACATACAGTGTAGTATCAACTAACTATTGGGATACGCCCTCTACTGTGAACTAAAAGTTATGCCATTTGACACTTGACCGTCTGTGTTCTGTCAAGTTTTGTTTATTGTGTTTATCAGGTCATTTCAATATTTTAAAATTTAACAAGTATTTTGTTTGAAATATCTTATTTAATAATAAGCTAATGCTTTAAATTTATATCATATATATTAAAATATTATTTTATTTGAACTATAAGTGGAATATCAGTGAAAAACACACTTGTTGGGTGCCTGGATGCAGCCCTAAAAAAAATGGACCTTCTTTTACATTTCATTTGCTTCCTAAAGTTGGTAAATGTAGGGTAATTTTTATAAATTGCAAGTGGAAATTCTGCAAGAAATGCATGGTTACAAAAATTAAAAATTGAGAAGCATTTTAAAGAAGATGATTTGCCTAGAGGTAATATAGATTTATTTTTCGATTGAATGTTTTTATTTTACCTTTTTTTGTGTTGTAGATGCCTCATCCAAAGTGAAAATAAATATAAAAAAAATTGCTGTGTCTTCCTGCCAGTTTTTAAGTAAATTTTTGACGATTCTGTTCAATAAACTTCAAAATCAAATATTGAGAGAACAAAAAGAAGATCCAAACCACAGAATAAAGATTTTGTGTCCAAACTAAAAAAAGTTCAATGAGTGTTAAATGTGATAGTGAGATTATAGGTACAAAGTCATAGTTGAGAGTGATTTGTTTCAAGATAACCTAGCTATTCACGCCAAACAAGACAGAGGTTGCAAATACTCTTTTTCAAGTATATTGCCATTAGTGTACAAGTGCGCATACCCCAAAAATTAAAACAATTTCAGATCTTTTAAAATCTGACAAAGAGTTGTGTTCATTCACTGGTATTAACAACTTTAACATACTGTACTAGAAAATACAGTCAAATCAGCTGAAGTACTTCGGAAGATGGCCTATTGGGTATTGTAACTCAATAAAGAAAGTTTATTATTATGTAAACATTGGCATATTTTGTTAACAGGAAAAATAAAAAAATATTTGATTTTTATATTTATTGCTTATAATAATAGCCTTTTTACCAACAGAATCAACTCGACCCATGCAACGAAGACTCATTTTTGAGAGTTTTTAGTTACCTTTATCCAGCACATATATTTGCCAAAAGCTTTGATCTAAATAAGTATCGTATATCTAAACGAAGAGGTTAAGCAACCAGAAATACTACCATCAAATATAGTAAATCATTTTAGGCCATAAAATACTTTGAATACTATATTATCTTAGATTTTCTCAAAACTGGAAATAATGAGTTACTATAGTCTTCCTTGCATGTGTCGAACTATTCCATTACAGAATAATATAAAAAATGTACAAAAATACATTATCAATGTACAATCACTAATTAGAAAATGTAACTGTACACGATGACTAGTAAACTTGAGAATTATTAAAAAGAGTATTCTCTCAAGTACAAAATCAATCATAAATTTCAAGCTGTACATTTTCATTTATTGTATTAAAGAAGAGATCACATGAATTACTTATGTTATTAATATCATAATTATTCACACAATATCCAAACATTACAAACATCAGTGTGTTAAAAAGGTAAGAATAAGAACACTTGCGAAGTGTCATACAATTGTTTGTAAGATAATAAGTAACATGGATTAAATAATATATTATAAAAGTATTAAGACTAAAAACTAATACAAACTACAAATTAAAATTATGACTAAGTAAATTTTACATCAAAACTAACAAACAAACAAAATAGTACCTACTTGTGTTAATAGATGATTTTAAAAGAATAATTATTCTATATGTTTTAAAACATCTTGTTAAATAAAATTATGGAACATTGAAATAATAATTTGATTATCAAATAGTTTATGCAAACATAAAAGTGAAGCCATAAATATTCTGCTTCCGTACCAAGGACACATAGTTTTTGTAATAATCATAACCTGATTTTAGATTTATTTGAAAATATAAAAGAATATCTTGTGTAGTGCCATTATTTATCGATTCTTCACAATAATCATTTGTAATTTATATTTAATCTCAATAACTAAAAACTATGCTGAAAATTAGTTTGACAGAATTGTTACTCATTTAAAATTTAAAAAAATAATGGTATCCTGGTGACCAAATATTGGTGGATTTCATATCTGTACAGTGTTCATAGAATGGATAAATATATTCGTTTAATGGCCTACTTTTTCGTTCTTTAATCAGTGCGTAAAATAAATAATATACATGTGGGTGTAGAACAAAATCAAAAGGTATTCGATCGAATTAGCTTGATAGTTCTTTTATTATTTGAAACAGTATACACCTAAAACACTTTATTAAGACTCCTGAAATATGTTTGCACTGTCCACTGTTCCCAGCTTAGAACAAACACTGCCATTCACTAATTTTAAACATCTTGCACTGACCTACAACAATATGGGGATCTGAATTCAATGCACTAGTTTGGAGAACAACTGTAAAAACGTGTTTATCACTAAATTCATTCTTTCCATATAAAAACTATGTGGCCCGCATTTAAAATAGCATCTTCTTTAATAACAGTCCTGGAATTTTCACCTGCATCAATATACTTCATAAGTTCTATTAAACTTAGCCTTATTTCAGACATCTCACTAAAAATAAAATAAATATATTAATATTTTATTAAAAGATAACACAAATATATCTTAAATTAACATAAATGAATGAATGTAATTTAAAAACAAAATTAATAGGGGGTTACTTACCAAATAAAAATATATATTCTACTTTAACCTAAAAACTATTGAAATAAAAGTATATAATCACTAAAAATTAACAACAACAATATGTTTTCCCTCGTGTTTTCCTTAAAATAGCACAATATAAACTAAATACTTTTTATGGGTTGTTTGTTTACAAACTCAAAAATGTAAACAATAACAAGCCATAACAATTAGTTTAAATGTTAAGTACAGACGGCGCTGCGATCTTAATTTTAGATCCCAATCGAGAAGTAGAGTTGCTGTCATGAAATGTACAGTGTGTTTCATTGGTCAACGAACAAATAGTAACTGCATAGAGACATCAGAGATATAAGCAGTCATTGATAAAATATAATATTCACGATGCCAAGATTTTGTCCTGGTGAGAGACCAAAATTTTGAAATAACAGAAATATGCTTCTTTTAGAGATTTCGTTATGGGATATCCTTTCTTAGATATAATAAGTTCACCATAAACGTAACAAAAACGGTCAGGATGTACTTTTCACAACTTTTTTGACATTTTAAAAACAAATATTTATTTAACTGAACTCTACAATGCAGCAAAATTTTACAATGAAATCAGAACCAACTTGTGGGTAGTGTTAAAATAAAATGTGTTGATAACTCGATACTCTGACGTACTAAAAATAAAACAAATATATGTTTGCGGTTAGTTATTGTCACTAAATAAAACGATATGAAATTCACTGGAAGGACATGAAATTTATTTAATTTTGTAAACTAGTGTTATTATATTCTATTGATACTATGAATGATAAACATAATAATATCGTTTTTATAATCATTATTTAGATCTTCAATGTATTAAAATTTTCTAAAATAATAGTATAATCCTGTCCACCCGGACATTTACCTAGTTAAGCGTTTACCGGCATGTTATCTATTTTACAGAAATGCATTCATTGCCGACCTTGGCTTTTATTCAGGATTTGTTTTAATGGAGAAAGCATATGATTCACTCTTGAAAGTTTTCTCGAGAACAAGAGACATAAACCTAGAAGAGAAACCGATTAGTTGTTAGTTGATTCAAGATTTATGTGTAAAATTATGAGAGGATGGAAAACGAGGCAACCAAAAAGTAAAAGTTCTCGTTTATTTATCAACAAAGGATGATTAAATTATTGACAAAATTAGACTGAGAATATTGACCGAATAATTGATTTTCGATACGTAAATTATGACATGGAAACGGGCCCAAATTTCTATAAGAATAAATAAATAAACAAATAATAATTCTATTGCCCAAAAATGTCAATTATAACATTAATTTTGATTATTTCCCTTGTTTTATATTAATCAATATTTATCAATACAATTTTTAAAATTCATACCAATCGGATTCAGTTATCAGCGACTATTTCTCTAGACCAAATATCAGCGACTATTTCCCTAGAGAAATAGTTAATGATACGTCACATAAAAATGTCAAATGCTTCTGTCAGTTTTTGCTCACGCAGTTCTGTCGCAATTTAATAAATTATAATAAAATGGAAAGATTCGGTGTTTTCGATAAAAATTCTATAGAAAAGGCTATAAAATCTTTGGTACCCACGAATACGGTGCGAAGTAAAAATAGTATCTGGGCTCAATTTTCCCAATTTTGTACAGTGCGTAAGTATACATTAGATGCACATACATCAGAAGGTGAATTAAACAATATTTTGAAAGACTGGGCATGGAATATGAAGAAAACCAATGGAGAAGAATATAAAGAATACACATTAAAATATATGTGGAATTCCACAGCTAAACGTTTGCAAGAATTATATTTTAAGCTTGTTCAGAGGTATAAAAATCAACCAGTCGGTAAAAATGAGTTGTCAAAATGGACAAAAAAGTAAAAAGCAGGGCTGGTATATCTAAGGGGGTCGCGACATAGGAGTCCATTTTGGACGCCATTTTTTTCGAAATAGTAGTCGCCATTGATCTGGCAACGTGGCAACTTGTAGTCGCCAGGTTTACCAATATAAGAAAAAAAATCAATGTCATTTCTTAAATGACATTTCCATTATAAAATGCCCATATTTTTTAGGATAAAATATTTCAATTTAATAAATTATTAATCTCAAATGTACATAAAATACGTCGGGAAAAGTAGATCACTTTTAATTTTGTGCTGTTTTAGTTTTGTTTATTTTAAAAGGTAATTGAAGAGATGAAGACAATTTTCTTATAGATAATGCATAACAAATTATTGCTCCCTTTTTTAGAGCTCCAGTCCCTTAAGTCTATTTATTTTAGGTCTTTTTAAATTGTTGGTAGGTATTATTCACTTCATTTGTATGTTTTTAGTTAATTTAAATAATTTTGTGTAATATCTTGCCATTTGTTTTCTATACATTTTAGCATGTATTTGTTGTCTACATCTTACAAAGGATGGATTTGAAATACCTTTATAACAGAGGTACTTTCCTAAAACTGGCCGAAATTTGAAACTGAATACAGTTCTTAGAGAAAATCTCCAGTAAAAAATGTCTGCATGCAGAATAACAGTAGCATAGATTAACAAAGCTGACAAAAGAGTTGGACAAACCTTTGTCTAGCTTTTTTAATATTTCAGGACAATAGTGTTAACAGCAGACTACAACAAAAACATCCAAAGTTTAGTAATCAAGCAAAGTATTCCGGTATCTATATTTTTATTCAAAACTTTTGTGCTTCTACTCCAATACTAACCATATAGAAGCATATGCATTTTATAGTATTTGCAAGATTCGGATCAAATGTACCCACAATTTATAAAGATTATTAAACTAAAATAAAACATTTCAAATAACACCTGCTTTTATGTTAAATATGTTTTTATTAAATACATAAATTAGTCTCAACCACACATTTTTTTTTTGTCTTTACTTCTAGTGTAAAAGTGACTACTAATTCAGTCTTTCAAGTTTATTATTTATAGAGACCAGCTACTACAAAATATCTTATTGATGATAACTAATTCCTCTTTAATAATGGTTTTGCATTTACTAACATTTTACAGCACTTTGTTTATATGAAACCTCTATTTAACTCTTAATTAAATCACATTTAAATCAAGTAATTACATTTTCATATTCAACTTATGTATTCTTATTAGAACTTGGTCACTTTTTTTTTACTTTGAATCTTTTGACTGTGGTAACCACAGTGGTAACAGTCCATTCACCAAACCACAAAGTCACTTAAAAATGTTGAAAGAGAATGTCATAAAGGTAAAATTCCTTCTTCTATCATGTTTTTCATGCAATTTTAGGTTGTAAACGTTTTGTCCAACACCTTTTTTACAATTTATCCCAAGCAACACTATGAAAGATTAAATCCTGGATTTACAGCATTCAGTTTTGAGATGAGTGCAATCACAATGTAGTTAAGAGATAATTTTCACATGAAGACTTATTTACCGCAGCACAAACACATGTACCTATTCATGTAACATTAAAATAAAATGGAAACAAATTGCATAATTTGGTATATAAAAAAGTACAAAATGTTTTTAGTTTTAATTCGACATTGGACTACGACGAGGAAAACAGTGGTTCATTCCACTTGTACCATATTGACATTATTATGCTCGATGCTCGTTCAAACGAACGTCAGAAAAGTGTTGCCAACTTAAGCTGACTACTATTTCCCCCCTAGCCTCAGTCACCCCCTCATCCATTTACTGGGTCTATGTCGCGACCCCCTTAGATATACCAGCCCTGGTAAAAAGTAAAAATTTCCAATCATTCGTGCCGCTCAACTGCCAAATCTGGAGTTTCTGAACAAGAATTAATCAAAATCACAGGACACGGAAGTTCTTCGTCAATCAAGCCATATTTACAAATGGATGAACAGCACCACCAAAATACAGGGAGTCATCTATAAATTGACACATTTTAATAACTTATAACTCGAAAACGGAAAAAGATATCGAGATACAGTTTTCACTAGGCCTTTTACATTTACTTCAAGTTTTTCTTGACATTGTTGTCACATGTAATGTTTTTCAGGAAAGTGCCGAAAAAAACGGAAAAATTTACTTTTTTATGAAACCATATCGATAACTTCTAAACGTAAAGTATCACAATTTAAAAGCCTTTAACTCGATAATGTGACAATTTATTGATAAGAAGTTTTGACTAAAATTCTGGGAAATGTTTAATTTTGTTATAAAATGGTTGTAAAGTCTCAAATGTCTAAAATTTTCGTAAAAGATTACTTTTACCAATTCAGATTAAGGGCTTATGATGAATAAAATTCTTCGTATTTGTAACGTTTATTTGCAAGCCTTTATCCATAAATCATCATTTAAAAGAATGTCTTAAGCGTTTTCAATATGTACCTATATCTGTTTTTTTTTTGTCTATTTAATATTCCTCTTTTTGTAAATTAACTTACTCAGCTTTCGATAGAATATGAATGAGTCAATAAATGATACTACTAATTTATCAAGGGTGCTATGTAAAACAAATCGAGTTGACAGATATTTGTATTAATTAGTGCAAGAGAAAGCAGGTATTAAAAAATGTTTGCCAAAAGTGAAAAAGCCCGGTGCGTTTTACTTTATATTGAAAGTAGATCAATTACACATACACAAAGAAGATTTAGAAATATGGGTAAGTCAGTTTAAAGAAACGGGAACATTAGATAGAAAAAAAAACAAATTGAAAACGCTCAAGATATTATTTTAAATGATGTTATACAGATAAGGAAAATTTTAGCAAGAAACAGTAATAAAATATCTATTGGAAAAATTGTCCAATCCATACATATGTCAAAGAGTAAGGTGCATAAAATTTTAAAAGTAATCAAGTTTAAAGCATATAAGGTTCAGACTTTTCATAAAATTGAAAATCATGCATTTGAAAAGAGAGTTTTTATGTGTGAGACGTTATTAGATTTATTTAGACATCAACCAAATGTAAATCTAATAATGTCAGATGAAGCAACGTTTCATTTAAGTTGACGCGTAAACAAACACAATTGTAGGATTTGGGGTGACGAAAATCCTAGAGCTTTCAACGAGTTTGAAAGAGATGCTTCCAAGGTAAATGTATGGTGTGGTGTGTCCAAACCCAAAATTTATGGACCATTGTTCTTTCAAGAGGAAAGAGTATATGGAAACAATTACACGGATATGCTAGAACTATTCTTTTATCCTCAACTAGAACAAGAAGAAATATTAAATACTGTATATTTCCAGCAAGATGGTGCTCCACCGCATTACTCTCTTGTAGCCAGGAATTCTTTGAACTCAACCTTTGGATAGGTCGGGCTGGTCCCATCGAATGGACTCCATATTCTCCGGATTTAACTATACCAGATTTTTTTATATGGGGGTATGTTAAGGAAAGATGCTACGATCCAACACCTACAAACTTAACTGAACTGAGGAATAATATAATTCATGTGTTTAATACAATTACCCCAGAAATGCTGCAAAATACATTTACAAATTTTTTAATGCGTTTGCATACATGTATTGAACAAAATGGAGGCCATATTCAACAATTAATTTATTAATGTTTTAGTACATATTTTTTGTATTCAATAAAAATTTAGATAGGTACCAACATGGTGGGACACCACTTACGCCACAAAAATCCGTGTGGTATGAGGTGCTCCCACCTGTCTTTATAAGTAAAATATCATTACTTGATATTATTCTGAAATTTATACCTAAGGGACAAGGCAATGAAAAACAGTATCTTATCAATGATCGTTCGATGTAAAACGTCAATTTATATTTCGATATGTGCCACCAAAATGTAATAGACACCGTTAACATTGATTTAATTACCTAAAATTAAAACCTATTAAAGCAATAAAAAAACCTATAAAAAATTGACTTTTTTTAAAAGGCGAAGAAATAAACTAATGACTATGAGAGATACGAAATGTTTCATTCGCCATAAGACCTTAATCTGAATTTAATTTTTTTTTACGAAAACTTTACAAGTTTAAGATTTGGCAACTATGTCAGAAAAAAAATTAAGCATTTCCAAGAATTTTGGTGAAAACCTTTTATCAATACATTGCCTTACTCCCAAATTATAAGTTAATTAATTGTGATACTTTACGTTTGGAAGTTATTGACATGGTTGCATAAAAAAGTGAATGTTTCCCTAAAAAATAAAGTAAATGCTTACAATGAATACATTTTTGGAAAGGGGAAGAAATGGTCTTTCCGAGGATGTTAAAAATTATAGGGTGTTCTATTTAAAATAAGCTCACAATTTTGGTTCAAAAAAGTTCGTTTTTTTTTTTTCGGCACTTTCCATAAAAAAATTACATGTGGCAACAATGTCAAGAAAAACTTGAAGTAAATGTAGAAGGTCTAGTGAAAACTGCATCTCGATATCTTTTTTAATTCTTGAGTTATAAGTTGTTAAAATGTGTCAATTTAGCAACATCATCTAATTATGTTATTAATCACGTGAATTCCGTACCTTCAGGATCAAGAGAAGAGCGGCTGCAGAAAAGTCAATATTTAAACAACCAAACGGGCGCGACCTATAATAATTGTGTTTTTAACTTTATTTTATTGTTCTATTATTTTAGTTGTATTCCTAATGTTTGTGTTCTGTTAATAAAGTATTTCTAATTTACTTATCCGAAATTAAATTAATTTTCACGGGAAATAATCTTCCCAAATATAACACGACCTTGATTAATACTCTGCTATTTTTGTTGTTGCTAAATTTCTTGAATATTTTACAATTTGATTCGACATAATGCCAAAATTATGTCTCATCAAATTGATATTAAAATATTCTCGAAATTTAGACGCAACAAAAATAGCCGACTATTTATCAAGGTCTTGGTATATTACCCTTGATAATATAATTAAAAAATGTTCTAAACACTATTATTTTTCTCAGCTAGTTGAAAAAATCTGACGATCAGAACAATACTGATTAAAATATTTTCCATATAAAAGGATTTATTGCATCTAATGGTTATTTGTGGATTATTTAAATTTATTTGGTTTATCAAAAATGAAATATTATTAACATTACGTAGTATTTTATATGAAAAAAATCACTAAACTGAAAACTATCCTTTGATTTCTCAATGATGGCATAGTAAACCTCGAAAGCTAATATTTTTAATGGGGCACTGCCCATCTTTTTTAAAGGAAAGGCACTGAATATTTCCCAAAGATAATTTATGAATGGGTTGCAAATAATAGATGCATCTGTATCTATATCTCTAAAGTAAGGTAAAATAATATGATGATGGTTTATATGTCAAAAGATGTTTCCCTCGAGACCAAAATTGATCTATCCGAGCGATTTAACAAAATTAATTTTTTCTACCCGAAAAAGCCTTTATTCCCTTTACAATGTACCTACGCTTCTCACAATTTTTACATGAAACCCTCGATGACTGTGGACAAGTAAATGTTATCTTAACTGATTTTGAAAAGGCTTTCGATAAGATTGACCATATAATAATTGCTAACAAATTAAGTCAGCTCGGTTTTTCAAAATCAATGCAAATGTTCTTTCTTTCCTATTTATCACTAAGAAAACAGTATGTAACCTATAATGACTTCTCATCAAAACTAGTTTTCGCTACGTCAGGGGTGCTTCAAGGTTTTAATTTAGGACCCTTACTATTTTTATTCTTTATCAACCAAATCTTATATTGGAAGAATGGAAAACATGAAAGTAATCTAAATCCTAAATAAAGTACTGGTTAAAAAAATATTGTTTGGTATGTGCCCGGGTTATGCATTCTTCTCTATGATTTTTATACATTTTTATACATTTATACATTTTTTATTTTCTTTTACACAATGGAAGATATCGGACTTTTCCACACGAATAGTTCACTCTGTATGTATTCATACAAAACTCTATAGAGAGGTTATTGATCGCTTATAAATATTTGAAGAAATGAGTGATAAATGGATAAATCTCCCTCTATATTGGTTATAAAGAATCCGAGACTCGATTAATATTTTTTTTATCACCCTGTATCACTAAGATCCGGCATTACAGACCTTAGAGAATAAAAGGCTTTAAGAGACAAAAAAAAAGAATTGCAAGTTTCTTGCAGGTTCTTTTCCAATAATACTTACACCATCTAGTTGGGCATTACATTTTACGGGTCATTAAAAATGCTCATTATACCTCCCTTATTACCTTGGGTTAAGATATTGACCTCTACGAGTACTAAGCTGTGTTGATTTCATCGTAAAATAAAAGAAAATGTACAAGTTTTTTGACCTTTTTGCTTTGAGCTAAAAAATTGCGTGTGACATCGACAATAAAACCGAACAGAAACATTTAGAAGAAATCATGGTGGCTGTTACACATGTCGTGTTCGACAAACGTATGAGAATACAAAGTTTTATAGCTATATATTTCAAGAACAACGGTATTCCTACCTTGTCCTGTTAAGAGAAGAAGTGTTTTAAATTATGCAATACTGTAAATTGTTTTTTATTCGTTTTCTGTTAAAATATAAAAGTATCGCGTGTTTTAACAGTTGCTAAAAGAAGAGTATTCAACCGAAAAATATTTATAAATTCTTATGTAGGTAGCTCTGAACAAAGATGAAATTATAAAAAGATAATTTTGATATAATTTTGATAGATAATTTTATATCTAAGATATCTATTTTAGAAAGCCAATTTGTAGATATTATTTTTCAGGTATACCAAAAAGTTTTTTATCATGAAAAAACGTAATAATAATAATAATAATAATAATAATAATAATAATTAATAATAATAATAAACTTTATTGCCCAACAGAATAAATCCAATTATAGGACAAATAAATACATAATAATATCATTTCTTACAAAGAATAAATAATAAATCTAATAGATAAATAATAATCTTAGCCATGAAACATAAAAATATATTTTTTTTACTACTAACATGAGAAATCACCATTATTTACTCCATTCCTCTAATGAGAAGTAATATTTCTCTCCCTAGGTAAATAATGATAATAAAAAAAAACCTAGGTAAATAATGAAACTAAATTTCATTAGTTTCATTTTGTTAATTTGACAACTAAACTCCCAGACTACTTGATATTTTGAAATATTTGAAAAATAAGTAGGAAATAACTAAAGATGGGTTTATTAAAATCTAATCAAATCAAATATGATAATATATATCAGTGTTAATAGTAAAAATATATATTAACTAGGAAATTCAACACCGGCTTTAAAAATTATTAATTAATAACAATAAATCCATGTCATTAAAATATCAAAAATGCAATGGAATATTTCCTAGAATCATACCAAAATTTGACACATGCCAAATTTTTACATAAATAAAGCCAGTCTGATTAGAAACACGCTCCAGTCTGCTTGATATTTCGAAATATTTAACAAATTGTTAGGAAATTACTTATGTCAAAATTAAAATTGCTACACGGAAAAAAATGTGACTAGAAAATTTTACTACAATGTTGTAGTAGTAGACTTGTAGAAAAATACTTAACAATTTGTAGAAAATTTTACTACAATTTATAGTTAAAAACTATTAATTATTGTAGCAATTGAATTGTCGAATAAAATGCTACAACAATAGGAAAGAAGTCCACAATGTTTAGTATATTTTACTATTGTTTGTAGAAGTAGAAATTTATTACAATTATCGTAATTACTACTACTAACTTCTGTAAAAATTTGTACAAATATTAATAATTATCTCTACAAAAAATAGTAATTTTCTCTACAAAAAATAGTAATACTTTACATTCCTTCTTCAAAAATATTCTATAATATTGTAGAAATTCTAAGTCATGTGAACAAAACAGAATTCTGCTATTGGCCAACGTTTTCTGACGTCGATCATAAACGGCCAGACAGCAGTAGCCGTTCGCCATGTTCACATAACAAAGCATGGTACATATACGAGTACCTATAACACATTATATTATAAGCACCGATGTGTTTGAGAAAATTTTAATAATAAATTCTATTGATGGTAAGTACATTTATTATTGTTTCTGAATAATTTACCTTTAGATAACTAATTTAAATAACCTTAGTAGATTATTTTAAAAAAATAGTTGTGGCCAACGATCGAATGTTGTGCCCAACGATCGAATTTTGTGCCAAGTTCAATGATGTTTTTTGTCTTAATTGTGACATACCTATTTTCTCATTTTTGTTAGTTATTTGACTTAGTCATTTAATATCCAAATCAGTGTAAAGGTGATAAATATCCCCGTTTTAAGGGTATGAACAATTCAATTGGTATTAATTTTTATTTCATATTTTTCAGGTGCAGAAAAGCCAACTGAGACTGAGGGCGCTATTATTACTGTTATTTATTACATAATGTAATTAAGAATTTGTGTCTTTCATATTAAAACAATAAATTGAATATTTTATTAAGGAACATTTTTTTCTAGGTTATAATTATAATAATTATGGAATACTACTACAAATTTTATTAAAAATTACTACAATTTGTATGAATTTTTACTATTTATTGTGGTAAATTTTCGTATTTATTTTCATAAAACGCAATACATTTTTAATATAAATTCATACAATGAATAGCAAAAATTATAACAATTTGTAGAACAATTCTTATGATGCATTTGGATCTTTTTACTAAATATTGTAGATAATAACTCTACAATACATTCTCCACAAATATTTGGAAATTTTTACTACAAATTGTCCCTGTCCCTATATGTACTATTTATTGTAGAGAAAAAATCTACAATTGTAGAAATTTGTTCTACAATTTTTTTTCCGTGTAATACATTAATGTTAGTAGTAAAAAAAATTCTATATATACCTCGGCTGAGAAAGCTATTATTTACCTCGCACATTATATCCCTCGGCGCTACGCGCCTCAGGATATAAAAGTGCTCGGTAAATAATAGCTCACTTCTCACCCTAGGTATATAATGTACTATTAAAATTAATAATACGCAAAAAGATACAAAAAATAATAATAATAATAAGGCAGGATACATTTCAACTATTAATAATTGATAATTTTGGTATGACTTTTTTTGAGATTTGTGAATGCTTTTCAAAAAACAGATCACAATTAATACAGTAAATATTGACATTATTACATATAACAAAAATTGGCACTTCAATAAAATGTTGGTTCTAGGAGTAGGCAACAAAAACGTTTCAGACTCACGTTCAAGAATGAATGGACAATCAATTAGGTCATGGACAATCAATTAGGTCATGCATAATTTTATAAATAATTGAAATTGAAATTACAACTCTACGAGTTTCAAGTGCTTGAATGGCAAATAGATTTAGCAAGACTTGCTCGTTAAAACCTCGAGGAGGATATACGCCGTGTACTCTATAATTGAGAAATTTTAAGAACTTTCGTTGCATACTTTCTATGCAGGTTTTTTGGACCGCTGTTTTTGGATACCAAATTAAGGATGCATATTCAAGTTTAAAATGCACTAAAGCAAAATACAACGCCTTGAGAGAAAGATCGGTTGTGAACTTCTGACAGTTTCTAATTAAAAACCCAAGTGTTTTATGTGCCGCCTTACGAATTGTGTCAATATGATCGTTGAAGGTTTGCTTTGAATCAAAAATAACACCTAAGTCTTCAACTTTGGAATATCCGGACAAAATTTCCCTGTTTATTATAATCTTTTATCTAGTCGCCAATGCTTTCAATATACAACTTGTCCATTTGACAATTTTGACATTTTAAGAATAAAGAGCTAATGCTTGTATTCCGTTTGAATATTTAAAGTAAACCACTATAAAAAAATAAGATAAATAATGTGATTCTTGTTAAAATCCCCATATTAATTATAGTTGGTAATCCTGTCTGAATTAGTTACTTTTGTTTGATAAAAATGACTACCTCTATTGTCGTCTGTCATTGGCAATGTCACTGTGTAAGTACTTCCGGTAACTTAACTAAGGAATGTGCGCACCTAACCTGAGTTGCTATTATACCTTTAGTATTGTTTGTTTAAATAGTTATTCGTTAATAAAAACTTTAAACCGTACTAACCAATCCATGTTAGTAACTGAATTGAAAAAAAAAGGCGACAATTGGCAATAAAATCAAAATCTGATAGCAAATTAAAAAAAAGTTATTCTGCAAAAACCAATTAAACTGATTTAGATTATGGAGAAAATTGTACCAAAAAGGATTTAGATCAAGATATTTATAAAGTAAAAAACTTCAATTTTTAAACGAATTCCTTTTATCTGACGTTAAAAGAAATGTAATTTAGGAACAAACTATGTCACAGGCGGATAGCAGGGTTTGGTTTGAAATTCGTAGAAAAATGATTACGGCCTCACACTTTAAAGCAGTGTGTACTAGACGAATTACTACTTTATGTGAGCCTTTAATCAAAAGGATTACGAGTATTTACCAACCACCAGTCAATGCTGCTCCTATTTCTCATGGCAAAATGTATGAAAGAACGGCACTTTTGCAGCTTCAAGAGCAGGAAAATATAGTGATTAGAGATTTTTGAATTTTTATTGACAAAAAATATCCATATTTAGGTACGTAACGATCAGTTCACATTTTTACTCATATCTCAACTATAACATATTGCAAATTAGTTCATTTTAAATCAAAATAATAATTTTTAAATTTGTAGGTGCTACTCCAGACGGCATTGTAGGAGATGAATTAGTGGTTGAAATAAAATGTCCATACGCTGCATATCAAATGCAGGTACAAGAGGCGATTAAATTAAAAAAAATACTCTTTTGGATTTTTAATAAAAACACCAATAATTTTGACATTAATATCCACCATCAATGGTATTATCAAATAAAAGGCCAATTACATATTACAGGACGAAAAGGATGTATTTTTGGTGTATGGACAGGTCCCAATTATCCACTTAAAGTGGAATATATAATAAAAAGAGACGATTTCTGGTGTAAAAATAAGGAGAAATTAAAAAGTTTTATATAAACTGTATGTTGCCAGATTTGGTAGATCCAAGACATAATCGGGGAATGTCATTAAGAGAAGCTGATTACATCTTAGAAGCTATTCAAAAATTAAAAAATAAAAAACAAAAATAATTAACTCTAAAAAGTCAAATAACATTAATAGTAAGATTTTTCTACAAAGCCGCTATTTATTCTAAAAGTATTTTCTTTAATATTTTTGATTTTAATCTAGGTACTGTTAAAACGCTATAATACCTATATCAATTTGCAGGTCTTCTGTGACTAATTTATTTGTAGTACTGGGTCGAATTAAGTTACCAAAAAATAATAACCGATCATTTTAAATACATTTCTTATGCCTATTTTGTAAAAAAAATATCGAGCTGTTTAGTCAAACGCCCTGCTCTTCACAAAAACAAAATTAAATTATTTTATATCTAAAAATGAAAAAAAAAATTGATGTACAGGGTATAATTAGTGGCGGCTTGTCGTAATTTAAAATGGGTGTTCACTTTTTCCAATAATTTCATTATATGTAAGTTCGGATCAAAACTTTGTACAAGAGCCAATATCGCTGTTTTTTATTATTTGAGTTTAGGTATACTGTGACACAGAGACGCGATCAGCCAGAAGACAATGGTGTACAAAAAAACATAGATTAACACGTATGAAAATAAAAATATTAAAATTAAATTTATATTTTTGTTATCTATGTAACATTAAAATAATGTATTTTTATGAAATTCAACTGAGTATTCACTGCATAAATGAACCAATGGAGAGACCGCCCCTGTTCATAATATATTACGCCAATTTTGGCGTTTGTTTGTCCTTCTATAATATTCACTTATTTTAAAAGCAAAAACTCTTTTTAAAATCGTTGACATCAAAAAGAGAAAATATGTATTTATATCTCAAAGTTAGCAACAACAAAATATGATAACATTATTCAACGGCAGCCATCATGAAATTCGGACCAATCAAAGCCGGATAGTAACAAAACACTTCGGCTCTGTTCCCTCAGTTTTTAAAATATTATTTCTATAAGAATATCTTTTTGGGTTTCAGTCAATATATATAGACCGAAAGAATTCTGAATTTCATTCTCTTATACCAACAGCATAAGTTACGAATAAAAGGCATTCGTAAGTATTGTAAAAATTGCAAAATACTATTATACGATAAATGGTGTAAATTAATATATTTTATTTATTTGTACAAAATAAAATATTAAGTCATTTTCTTGCTTTATTTATTATATGCTGAAAAGAGGGCGTCCAAGGAAATATCTTTCTGTAAACAATTATACAGTCTACAAATTATCAGATCACTACAACAGCACACAGCAACAAAATCAGGAAAAACTTGTAAGTAAAACTATTTTCTCCACGTTTGATTCACAGATAAGTCAGAAAACATGTAAATTATTAATATAATATGAAACATTTGTTAAATACATTATTTATAAGGCTGATTTATAGATTTTATTATATTAGTAGCTTAGTTGATATTCTTTGCAAAATAAATTATTTTAGAAAATATAATACATATATACCTACTATACAAATATAATTCTTTTACCTAATTTTTTCTTATCAAACTATGTTTTAAATATATTGAAACATTGCAAATTCTATATTGAAAACAAAATTATCTCATATAATAAAATTTCCCTTTTCGCACCAACCGAGGAACACTAAATTTTAAGTTCGATCCTATATGTACCCTTATTCCGTATCTGGCCAAATTTCAATACTAGGTTGACGAGGAAGGCAACAGCACCCATCCTTCGGTACGAACACGGAACGTCTTGAGAGGGGATATCGTAATCATATTTTTCAATAATTTTTATATCCGAAATTACTTTGCTATTTTAATGATAACGTCTTTATATTAAGTCCAATTTTAAAAATTATTTACTACAAGTTGACATTAATCGTTCGAAAAATAATGCATGTTTGATAACGTTAATTCTCTATTATAAGTTGTCCTTTTTTAAACAAAATTAATAAACTTTATAATTTTTTGTAGACGAAACGGACCATTTTTTATGAAAATCCAGGGCTAGTGCCACTTATTCTCTTTGCACATAAAAAAATATATGGTATTATCTTTAAAACTGTGTCTTCTAGAATTAAAACAGAATGCCTATTTTTAATACAAATTTCCTGCTATTGTCATCGGAGCAATAACTCTTAACGTTAAAAAAATTGTTATTTGGATAAATCTATTCCAGAGACAAAATTGTAGATTTTCTGCAACCAAATAAGGATATTTTATTTTTTAAATTTATAGAGGTCAAATCATAACATACTATGTAGATCTTTTAAAACAATTAAAGGAATATGCTGTGAATGTCATGTTTACAAACTTGTTTTATGTTTTTGAATAATTTCACTGGAAATATGCTGTAATTTTTTTATAAATAAATTATTCGACATATGGTTATTTCTTAAATAAGTAATTTCAAGAGCAAATATTTCTGTCGATAGTTTATAAAAGTTCTTCAGTCAAGAGTACCACCATAAGGTTGTCGGTTTTTAATTACAATACGGTTAATATGTATGATTACAACTCATGTTATTTTATGTATTATACATATAAGTACATCATAAAATTGTACACTAAACTCGAATATGCGACCTTAATAGTCCCAATTAGGTTTTTGGGTACCAAAATTAAAAACATTTACAAAAGAAGTATCTGCTTATTAAACCAGTTATATTCTAACTGAATATAACTCGTATACTTGCCGTTAGCGCAGTAAACTTCTTCTTGACTAGGATATTATTCTAAAGAGAAAGAAAGAAGCAAAACAATTGTCTATAATTATTATTAAATTTGACGTCATAACAAACAATTGATCGTTAAGCAAAGATTAATGGTTGGGTCATTAGTACTAAGTGAACTAACCGTTTTGTAGGCGTATTATCATCTTTCCATAAAGCGTTTGTTTGTTTAAATTTGCATAAATATCAATTATTAATTTATGTGAAAATGTGTTTTAATTATTAAACTTACAGTAGTAGAATAAATATTATTCCAACGATTTTTCTTTGAATTACAATTTTAACGTATTCTTATATTAGTGAAACTATTTCACGAAAAATAGATTAACTCAATTAATTATAAAATTCAAAGAGCCATTGCGTAGTTATACAGGGTGTAGCAATAAAAACTCCCAGGCCGGATATTTTGGTAAGTAATAGAGATATTTTAATTATGCGAAAGGCAGTTTACAGAGCACTAAAAGAGCTTCAGTTTTAGATATAAATTGATTTTAAATAGGTCAATATCTAGATGGCGCTGCGTTTAATAATTTTTTTTCGATGGGAGGATCTTTCTTGTGTAGCAAATTTTGTTCCATGAACTAATTCGATAAATCTAGCCACTTTTAATATACAGAGTGGGTCACTTAAAACAGTCTCATCCTGTTTTTCAGCATTAATAATTGGATTTTAAGAAAATGCTAAAACAGGTCGATTTTTATTCCAAATTAAAAACATGTAGTACCATCAAGCATATTCGTGTAAGATGTGAGTCTAGCCGTCCAAAGTGTGATTTACCTCTCAACTGTTTAGTAGCTATTAGCGACAGCGAGCGTGTATCGGCACTTCGGTAGACCAAATTCTTAAAATAGTTAGGCTGGCATAATAAAACGGCTAATGAATACTGAGACGTGTCCATCTAGCGGCCCAAATATAATAATAAACCTCACCATCTATTACTGACGTTTTTATATTGTTGTTGATACGTGAAAGTGTTGCAGTTTTGGAAATATTGATGGATTGCAGATTTGGAAATATTGAAGGATCATTGAGACATAGAGCACCGGGACATATAACACCGGGACGTAAAGCACCAAGACGTTGACCGTCCGAATGTAGAGTGGCGCGCGGCAAGACATAGACAGGGCGTCGGGACGCAGAGCGTCGTATACGAGAGAGCGTCGTGACGTAGGGAAGTAGGGACGTAGACCGTCGAAAAGGAAATAGGGCATTGGGACGTCGGAAAAAATAGATGACGTCGAAAGGTGACAACTTTAAAAATCGCCTTTATGTGACTTCTAAAGAGTGAAGGTGTGTTTTCAAAGCTGCACCCCACACCCTGATTGCATACCGAAGATGGCTTTTAACTAGAGCACAATAAAGGATTTTAAGATGTAATGGTAAAATATCTTTTAAAAATCTGAATTTGTACAAAATACTGCGTAGTTTATTTACCGTGTAGGATATGTGTAGGTTTCATTTTAAGTAAGGGTATATTATTACTCCAAGGTATTTAATTTTATTTTTATTTGAAATGAATAAAGAGTCTCCGCCATCAGTAATTTTTAGGAGATCAAACGGTGGTGCACCATATGAATTGCAGCTAAATGGTAAACAATGTGTTTTCTCTATATTTACAGTCAATAATTTTTATCCTAAAATTTTTTAATAATTAGAAAGTCTTGTTCCGTTTTTTCAAGTTAATCCAGCTATCGTCAGAATAGAAAATAGCTGTGTCATCCGCGAACCCAGTTATGTTTCCTATACTTACTTGTGAAAACAAATCATTTATATATATGGTAAAAAGAATAGGACCCCGTATAGATGCCTATGGTACCCCATAGCTTGCAATCTACTGCAAACTCCATCCACTCTTATTGCCTGAAATCTATCACTTAAATAGTTTTCAAAACAATTTTAATGAATTACCTCGTATGCCAATGCTCTCTAAAGCTTGTAGGAGTAGATGACAGATAGTGTTGAAAGCTTTCGACAGATCAAAAAAATATGCACAAACATGGTTTGTTATCATTCAGAGATGTTGTAATTTGTAAAGTTTAGAATAGCATCTTCCATTGATTTTACTTCGTCATAAAATGTATGTTCTATGGTGGTTTAGAGTTGGATTCCCAGACACGTGCAAGAAAATTGGATCTCTTATGGACAGGGTTATAGATATTATGTATTAGGTGTCGTAAATAAGATTTCGTTATCTGGCAAATTTTTCGTTTAATGAAGGATTTTGAATTGAATAAGAATGCAATGTTTTCTTTAATAAATGAAATTAATAAATTATGAAAATACCTGGATGAGGTAGGTTACAAGACGCACTTTTGAATTTTGCATTTTATTACGTAGGCACATAGTGTATGATTGTTATTAATGATTATCTAAATCGAAAACAAAAAGTAAAGTTTATAATTTTAAATTATTAAAAAATGTGACAATAAACATTTAAAAATATATCAAACAGCAAAAATTAAAACTGATCCTGACGAAAATAAATAATTTAAATTTTAGTAACGCCACTGCAAATTTAATATTGACTCATATGAATTGAAAGCTTTTCACTACTGACCCAGATGATAATTCCCGCATATAGTGTGTATACTACTATTTCCAACATTTTCACTTAAAACGAAAACTGAAGAAAAACGAGAGTATTTGTAATTAATTCTGAACCTATAATTAATACTCAACCTTTAATTAATACTGCTATAAATAAAAAGTTATTAACGCATACTTTCTTAATTATAGTATAATGCATGGTTTTCCAAACTTTTTCTGCAATGGAACACTTCGCAAACCCGGAAATTTTAACTTACCTGGTAAAAATAGTATATTATTAAACGAGCAAATTATGGTAGTCAGGCGAGGGGCGCAAGTCATCCGAGTGAAAAATGGCCATAAATTGCGTATATTAATAGGTACCCAAAATACAAAACAGATATAGTAACATTAATATAAAAGGGCCTTACCAAAACATTACCCGTGAGCGACACGTCACGACGCTTTCTCCAAAACTAAAAGGTATCTTTAGATACCTCTCAGTACAGCAAAGGGAGAACTGTCCTCGTAACAGTAATCAGTGTTGAATTTATACCTATTAACTATTTGCTGATTTTGCTATTTCTTTACTTCAACTCAATTAATGCAGGTCCTGTTGATAGTTCAACGTCTATGTTTTTATTTTGAAATGTATACAATATTATTTGCTTAAGGATGCATTTACATTTAAGAAATTATTGTAGTAGAGATAATTAATTTTATTCTAGGATTTATTTGAAAGTGTAATAATTTATTTAATGTATTTTAATAATGATATTTTAATGTTTTATTGGACGTGACAGTATTTTATTATTAATTTAGGAATATGGAAATACTTTTACTTATACCTTTTGCTAATAAACAAAACCTTTTATTTGTAAGCATTTACTTATTATTATTATTAATATTAATAATTCCAGTGAATAAATGATTTAGTTACGAATATTTCGAATATACCAAATTACTTAAAAAAAAACTGGAAAATTGACATAGTTAACTTACCTATTCCACATAAAATCGTTAATTTCTTTAAAGAAGCACCGGAAATAACCATTTAAGAGTCAGCCGCATTCAGTTACGAATGACCTTAATGGAAAATGCATGTTCGAAACAGTTATAACAAAAAAAAACTTGAATTTTACCTGCCTGGTGATAAATTACTTTCAAGGAGAATGAATTCATAATCCGTGAAGTGATTTATGAATTGGGCTGAACTAAGAAATAGGGTTGTTTATTAATTTATTTGATATTACTTAAACAATATACGACCAGATAGATTTTTGATCTTTGTAATGGATCACGATTTAATAATATTAAAATGATATTTATGGTATACTCGGACAAAATATTGAAGAAGGTGATTCCTTCCTGTTCACGTACAACAATGATACTATACCAGAGCATAATGAATGGAATCACGAGCTTAAAACTGCAGAAGGTATCGGAATCACTTGCCAACTAGTCATAAATGCATGTTTATTGCCAAAATGAATTACGCCAGTGGCGTATAAAAATTATTGGCAAATTAAATGCGGTAATGGTAAATAATATTATATGAAAGTAGGTTGGTTATCTATTTTTGTAGTAATAATCATTTATGTTTATAATTTTGTTTTGTTTATTGTTAAAATATGTAAATATTACGCCAGTGGCGTAGAAACTCTATTGGAAAATTAAATGGGGTATTATACTAGAACAAAATATTGAATAAGGTACGCCTTAAAACTGCAAAAGGTATCGTTATCATATCAAAATGCACTCTTCCAGTGTCGCAGAAATACTATATTGGCAAATTAAATGGGTATTTGTGAATATTACTAGATGAAAGTAGGTTGGTTATCTATTTTTGTTATAATAATTCATCTATGTTTATAATTGTATTTTGTTTATTATAAAAATATGCAAATTAAGCTTGGTATCACTTACTCGAATTCTAAATATATGAAATTTCGTAATCCATTGATTCTGCAGAACTATCACTGGAATCGTCTTTATCGTCGGAACTTAAGGTTCAACTACCGTTTCGATCATACCGTCCAAGCACCACATATTAGTTTCTTCCTTAATTACATGGGAAATAGCATTCTGCCAATCTTCAGGTTTTATACGTTCTATACCGATTTTTAATAAACTTTGAACGTCGGCTATTTTAAAAGTTTTATTTTCTCGAGCTACAAACCCCTTCACTTGCGCCCAAATTAGTTCATTAGGATTGAATTCGCAGTAATAAGGGGGAAGTCTTAGTACTGTAATACCACCATCACACGAGCCATTGTGTCGACAACATATTGAATATATTTATGGCGGTGTTCCTTTATTAGGTCCATTAATTCCACTTTAAGCATCTCCTCAGTAAATGTTATTGCTTTATCCCGCAGCCAGGTGTGCATATCCGCCTTCCTACTGGACATTATAAGATATAAGATAAGAAGCGTTATCTAGTACAATAACTGAATTTCGTTATACCTGCTGTAATACTTCAGTAAACCATTTTTCAAAGCATTCCGCATTAATGTCCTCGTGGTAGTCTCCTGTTTTTTTCGATATAAACACAAGAGCGCTATTTTCCAAAAATCCACTGTCACTTCCGATATGGGTAACAATTAGGCGCTGTCCTTTACCTGATAATGCTTTCAAAACTGTAGATAATCCCTCTATAAAATCTTGGCGATGACTAGTTACAGAAGTATCTTGCCATATCTTAGATACCGTGTGTCCAGCATTCACCCACGTTTCATCGAAATAGTATATCTTTTTTCTACACCCGTATTATAATAATGCACTTATATGCCCAAAATCCGTTTCATAATGATACCCATTATGATACAGATTTTTCATTATGATACAGATTTTTAATCAATAGAAACCTACAATTTTTCAATCAAGCATGATGTTTGACGTTTGTCCTAAATTCCTATGTAATTGTTTTAGTTGTCAAAACGTATTAAATTTTCGTAGATAGCTAAACTTCGATAATTATAATATTAAAATGTCTGATATCAGCGATATAGAAGACTCCTCCACACATATCGGAGAAAGGAGAAAATTCAGTACAAAATATTTTGCCCCAAAAATCTGTGGTAATACCAATACCCAAGGTAATACCATTAATTACAATTTTGTAGAATTTTTTATAGAAATACGAGTAATTACTGTTATTGTGTTCAATGCCAATATAAATAGAATATTTATAGGTCTTGATTATTTATCGGGTGTAGAAAAAATAGCGTATGCAACTCTCATGTAATGGTTATTAAAACACTCGCATAAACCATACGAAACTCGCCTTTGGCTCGTTTCGTATCCCGGTTAATGCTCGTGTATTAATAACCATCATTACATGATCGTTGCATAATATACTATTTTTTAACGGCTCTAAACTCTTTAATATTTCGTAAATAACGTTGTCGCCAGGACACTATATCTGACCTCTCAATTAAAATTGATTTCCTACACCGTTTGACAAAACGACATTTTAGGCTCCATAAAATTTTTCGTAAAGTTTCACGGCTCATTAAAGAAATTTCTTCGTTTTCTCCTAATTTCGTAAGAACAACTTTAATTGTTGGGGCTTTGTTTTCGAAAAAAAAAAAATAATTCTTCGAATGACTTGTTTTTGGTTATCGTCCAATTTCAACAATTTTTGACCACGGGTATGCGTTTTAGGGGCTTTTAAGGAGGCTTTTTTGTCTTTTTGCGTACAATACGTTCAATTGTTGAAACAGATACTCCAGTTAAAAAAGAACTGCGGTTTACAGCTTCATTTGTAGGAAGTGTCTGTTTCAGCCCATCATATACTTTCCATATAATGTTCTTTTCATCCTTTGATAAGGGCTTTTGCCGACGTAATTGGGTTTCACTTGGACCCGCCTCTGAAGCCATTACTATTGTAACAATATAATTCTACTATTAAAATGTTTTTATTAAATTTATAAAGACACCAATATTTTACTATTTAATAAACTTTTAAAGAACCTACCTAATATACTACACAATAAATATAACTCCTCGAATATGCACTATCACTACCAAATTGTAAAGCACAAACATGAACACCTACTCGTATATCAGAAAAGAGCACTTATACAAAAAAAGTGTTTATAAAATATAAAATAATTATCGTAAATAGTTAAAACGATACAAATCTAACTTCGTCGAAAGTTAGTTTTCAACTGTCTTTGTGCCTGTGCTGACAATATTTAATCTGTAACCCGTCTGTCGTTTATTTACTTGAAACACATTTTAAAACCATTAACCACAGATAACGAAGTCATTAGGGAATAAATATATTCATTTCTTGAAAACTATCAAAAACGTATATTTAACGCATCATCTTTGTTTAAATAAAGATGTTGACAAACAAATTTAATAAAGTTTACTAACAAATACCTAATAAATAATACATAATTATTTGGTATTTGATACGCCACCTATGCTGACCCTGTCGGAATTTTCATTCATAGAGAACAGTCTTGATCATGCATATGACTCACCCTTTCCAATATTTTGTCCGAGTATAGTAGGTATTGCTAAAAATATTCCAGTTAAAATTTATTATAAATAAATTTAATATAATATAAAAATCAATTGCTTATCGTAATTTAAAACATATAAGATATCCATATGGCATATAGTCAAAAAGTTAACTATGACACACGCATTATATATATATATATATATATATATATATATATACACCGTGTCCCACGTAAGACAAGCATTACAACTAGAGAATAAATTAATTTGTTAACACCTAACATTTTAGTTAACACCTAATTTGAGCCACTGATTACTTCAAATTTTAATTTTGTATGTCAAATAGTATCTGAGTGAACCGACTGTAACAGATGGTCACAGTTTCTTATTGCCAATTTGGGTTTTAATGAGACAAATTACTTGAAAAATTCTTTGTTTTTGTGTTCAACATTTTACAGTTTTTTCATGTTTCATCCTAATATATATTTTCCATATAAGATTAAGATTCCTCAAAAAATTGTTATATTAACTTTTTCTATATAAAAATAGGATGATTCTGTCACGGTGCCCGGTGTTATCGATTCATTCTCAAAAATTCATATAATTGCGATGGTTTTTAACCACAAACACCAAGGCCATAATAAAACTAAATTTTACCATAAACGGAAGAAAGCGATAAAACAAAATAATCAAATTTAACGGTTCATCAGCTATACTCACACCTGAATGGGTTAGCCTGCAAAACAAAATAATAAGTAGACCTGATCTATTAGGTTTTTATTTCTTTTGAGTAATCGTAATCACCATCGATATATGGAACATTAACATTGCAGTTCCGCTAGTAACTTCGATGGTTTGGTATTTAGGTAAAGCCTAACCCACCGATAATACGGTTTTAAAAAACTAACATTGGTACTGTGTGACTATATCCAGTTTTATAAAAATTTAATTATGTCTATCGTTGCATTAATAGAAAGATATGTTTCAATACTATTTCCCTTCAATTCCGAGTAATATATACTATTTTTTTTGCATCAATATTATTAAAATAAAATCTAACATACATACAAAAAGTAGAAACTTTTCACTTTACACTTTTCAAATTTTAGTAAATTTATGTTTTATAAAAGAGAAATGTGAGAAGTAAAACTTGAAAAGTGTTAACTAAAAGCAGAAAATATTAGGTTAAAGAAAAATACCTAAAATACTTAAATCAAATATTAACTCTTTTCTTTCATTTCAGATATAAAAAATCTCATGGGCGAACCCGACTACCGACAAGTACGCCTTCACTGGGAAGTGGACTCTTCGAAAACCACCCCAGGCGGATTCAGCATCAGATACTGTGAACTTCAAACATGGGGTTTTCAACGATGTCGAGTACAACAAGTCCCAGATTTTACTGAAAACGCTGTTGTAGATAAAGAAGAAGATATCAAAATATTTAACACCGATATTAAAGGTCTTAGAATGGCAACGACGTATTCCTTTGAAGTAAAGGCTGTGAAGCAAGAAAAGGGAGAGAGGGAGGACAGAGCTGATGGAGATGATAAGAATCAAAATATTATTGTGATTCCTACAAAAGGATGTAAGTATTTTTTCGTTTTTTTTTTTTTTAATAAAACACATTTATTATTAAAGTTACGTCCTTCCTCGAACATCAAGTTTTTCTTTAAAAAGTAGTGTTTAGATATCCAAAACCAAACGTCCAATATATATCTATGCTGTCTATAGGAAATGCGATATTAGTCAAATCTAGGCTTATTTTTCGTATATTTTCTGATAAGATACATGAAACTAAAAAAATAGAACTAAACTACTTACCTTAAATACCAACAAAATATTTCTTGATATTCACTTTTATCAATTTGCACATTAGAAACAAATAGTAAAAGTACATCAAACCGTTCGTACCTTAGAACAGAATGTTATAAACCTTCTACCATAAAAATAAATGATGTTAAATTTGCATATAATTAAATTTATACAAATGTCAACAGATGGCAATAGCAGAATTAGAAATGCGATGTAACAAATAAATAAGTATAATAGATTATGCAGTTAAGGGTTAATATTAGTGAGTTTGAGTGTTTTGTTTTGAGACAACCTTAAGGATTGCTCATATTTATATTACTTTTTTAATCGATAATATACATAAATAACAATCTGGGAATAACTTCATAGTTTTTTTAAACACATTATATAGTCCGTATAACAAAAACCGATGCCTAGTCACTGCTCTTGTACTTCTTTAGTATGCTGATCATGAATTTTAAAAATTACTAGGCAGTTTCGATAATAATAATTGTTCACGTAAAAAAAATAGAAACGGTAGGAAACAATTAAAGGTATTGTTAAAAAGTATGTAGCTGCGGCCAGTGTCGGAGTGAAAGTAATACATACAATAATAAAATTATTGCCAACTCAAAAATATTGTTATGCTACTATGTATCTGATGTGATCAACTAGAGCTCCTGATTTAACTCCGCTAGACTATCTTATGTGGGGTTAATTAAGTCCAAGATATACTTTAATATACTTTATAATATTTAATGAATTAAAGGAAAGGATTGCGAACAAAATTTTGTTAATTAATGCTAAAACGCTAGAGACCCTTCTCCAGGATTTTCAAAATTGACTTGCATAATGTCAAAAGATTTGCTAATTTAATTATTTTCAATTATAATTTATTATTTCTTGAATTTTTATTTCATAACATTTGAAAAAATACTGGTTTTATTTCAAATATATTTTTTGATATAAGTGTCTTGTATGTATAAATCGTTGGTGTGAGGAAAATTGGGTACTTCTTGTAGAAATAAATTGAGAGTTTGAGTGGAAAACAAAGTGTTTTTATTATTCATACATAAGGCACAAAGAATGTTGGTTTTGTAGATAGAACATAGAACTTCTTAACTAATACGTACAATCAAGTTGATCGTTGCCAATTTGAATTCATTTGCTTGTTTATGAAGAACTATCTCGTTCAAAACAGCTTCTATCGAACTCGTTGTCCGAACTGAGTGTCCGGGGCATAGTTGACGCACCAGATCTTTTTTACAGTAGTGGGAGGTGTTCTGGCGAATGAGGTGCTTCATGACATAAGAAATCCGTCACTTGGGGTGCGTTAGCTATGCGTCGGACACTCAAACGGCTCCTTTTCTAAGAATTTTTTGAGAGAAAGACTGCGTGAAAGTGAGTGAGACTTGAGTTACTGGCGCTGAGACAGATATACGGTAAAAAACGTGTTTTTCAAGTATTCCCTGACGGTTAGAAATATTTTAGCGAAACTGGGCCGTATTTGTGTATGCAGGTTATTTTCCATTACTTTAAAAAAGTTATTTGTGATTTATGACTTAACATTAAGATTAAAAGAAAAATATTTGATAATTATGTTGTTTAATAAAAATGGAAGTGGCATATTAATTTATTGATATTTTTTTCTGGTAAATTTGTAGAATTTAACCAACATTGTTTTTCTCTAAAATATTGTAATGTATCATTCCACAAAATTTGACGACTATATTGAAGAAAATGTGCTCTATTATTTGCTGCCAGAAGAAAAGGGTGCTGCCATTTAAACAAATTGGTTATGATTTTAATGTGTATGTAAGAATCAAAGTCGATCTGTTTGACCGTTTTCTTGTAACTTATCTAATACAGATTTTATCAAAGGTGTGCCCACCTTTACTTGCTCACTCTATGGGGTCTATTCTGTAACTATAGTTGTTATCTGGCAACTTTCTAACCACTTGTTACTTACCACTTTCATAGCAACTGTATATAACAACTTTGACAAAAGTAGCTATTCTAGAATTCACGATTGCTATATTAGTCTATGCTGTATCATACATTAAGTTACCGACCAAGTTGCTATGATCAAGGTCAGTTATTGTATTACCACTTTGGGAAAATCAGAATTCTTTAAGTAAAATCTGTAACAACCAGTGGTTACAAAAGTTGATTCAGAATTATTTGGAAGCAACCAAATATTCTTGATGGTTAAGCGTAACAACTAGTTACTAAGAAATATTATGGACCCTGGATAATAAATAATTTAATAGATCAAGAAATTAATGGAAGGTATATTTATTGATAGAATAATAGATATCAGAACTAAATAGATATATTATTTTCTCTAATAGTTTGATTAAGGAATGAAGTAAGATTTCAGCAAAGGCTATACTACTCCTTGCAATCTGTATATGTAAGTAGGGGTGACCATCCATGTCGCTTAGGCCTCAATAGGCCCATTGTGTATCCTTCACGGGAATTTAAGACCTGCCTATGAGCTCTCCAAAACGTCTGCTGATTGCTGATCTTAGATCATCAAAAGGCATGCATCTCTGCTTGCGATAAAATTGTACATTAAATTTTTCTCTCTTGATAAAAGTTTACAACTACGACATATTAAGATGAACCAAACCTTCTTTATAATGCTTTTAACCAGCCTGATATTCCCTTTATATAGTTTTCCTTAAGTGATGTTTATGATGGTATTAACTCCCTAAAAGATAAATTGAGTTATGGTCCAGATGGAATCCCTGCTTATTTTTTGAAAAAATGTAAATTCACTCTTTCCAAACCACTACAGTTTTTATTTAATTCCTCTTTGAAATTACAACAGTTTCCTGCAAAATGGCGTGACAGTTTCATTGCCCCCATATTTAAAAATGGTCAGAAAGATGGCATAGGTAACTATCGCCCTGTAGTTTTACATTCTGCAATACCTAAATTATTAGAATTATTGTTATATAAACCTTTGTCATGGCATTTCAAAAACATTTTGATTGAACAACAGCATGGGTTTATGGGAGGTAAGTCTACTAATACAAATTTACTGCTCTACGAACATTATATCATTTCTGCCTTCGAGAGGGGGTGTCAGGTTGACTCAATTTACACTGACTTCTCGAAGGCATTTGATACTGTGAACCATAATTTGCTTTTAAGGAAACTAATGAAATTCGGGTTTCCAAATTACTTAGTGAAATGGTTGGGTTCAATATGTCAAAGTTAAAAGTTTTACTTCGATTCGAATAAATGTAAGTTCAAGTGTCCCCCAGGGATCTCATTTGGGACCATTACTATTTAATATATTTATTAACGATGTGGCTTCAGGATTTAAATATTGTAAGTTCCTACTATTCGCCGATGACCTAAAATTATTCATGGAAATCTTAAACTTACCTGACTGTTTGAAGTTACAGGATGATTTAAACCATTTTGTATTTAATTGGATTTTAAATAATGCCATGTCTTTAATCCACGTAAATGTTTTTCAATCACCTTCAAAAGATCAAAAAACCCTATAAATTTTCTTTATAATATCAATACTACTGTTTTGGAGAAAGTTAGTGAAATCAAGGATCTAGGTGTGATCTTCGATAGTTCTTTGACATTTGTCCCACACATGAGATCCATCATTAGTAGAGCTCTGAAAACATTGGGATTTGTGACCAGGAACTCTAGGGAATTCTATGTGCCTACATTCCGAACCCTTTACTTAACACTAGTGCGCAGCATCCTGCTTCACCAGTCTGGTCACCTCATTACCGGACTCATATCAAAGTATTGCTCATATTTTAAATTTAAAAGCAGTTCAAAATAGGTTTCTAAGAACTTGTCAGTGTAGGTTACATATGCCTTATCTTTCTAAGAGGGAGCTTAATAACCATTTAAACTTATTGTCAGTTGAGAAAACGTTAATTAGTAATGATCTTTTATTTCTTTATAATTTCCTGGAAGGGAATATAGCTTGTTCGGATATGTTGGAGCTAATAAACTTTAGATTAAACAACGTGAATATTAGAGAGAAACCATTATTTTCAATTAGCTTCCATCATACGAACTACGGACTCAACAGTCCTTTAACCAGATTTCAAAGGCAAGGAAATGGAATTAACAGACACACTGATCTTTTGGGAGTTAGTCGGTTTAGGTTTAAAAATCAGCTGAGGGCGTACTTATCGAGTTAGCTTTAGCTCTAAGTTTTTTGTGATATTTAAGATATTTATTTTTTTTTCTTTTTTGTGTGATACTTTAGGTTAGGTTTAAAATATCTACTGATAATAATTATTTTGTAAAAGAAGATTTTCCGTAAATAAATAAAATAAAATAAAATTTATGACTTTTTTAGTTTTAAATCAGTTCACCAACAAAAATGAAAAGTTCCAAATTATAAATTATATTTCACTTAACGTCCATGACCGGGAAATATAACCTCATTGGTCCTATCTCTCCTGACTTGAAGGTTAAGTTGTTAAAAGCTTGGTTTACACCTCACATACAACTTTATAGTAACCGTGAATACTAGAATAGCTACTTTTATCAAAGTTGTTATACGGTTGCTATAAAAATAATACAACTTGTAAGTGTGGTGTAGATCAGGTTTTTAACAACTTAACCTTCAAGTCGGAAGTGCAGGGACGCCAAGTGAAGTGTAATTTTACATTTGGAATTGGTTACGTTTTGTTGGTGGATTGGTTTGAAATTAAAAAAAAAAAACTTAATACAGCAAAATGTATTATGCAATTTTATCACTAGCAGATCTGCAGGCCTTCTGACGATCTGAGAGGTAATTATCCCTGTAGACATCTCACCTGAAAGGCAGTATCTAGAGGATGTGCAATGGGGCTATTGAGGCCTAACTAATGTAAGGAGAATATACATTACAAATTACAAGCAATAAATAGTAGGTTTTGCTGAAGTCTTACTTCACGGAAAAAAAATTGTAGAACAAATTTCTACAATTGTAGATTTTTTTCTCTACAATAAATAGTACATATAGGGACAGGGACAATTTGTAGTAAAAATTTCCAAATATTTGTGGAGAATGTATTGTAGAGTTATTATCTAGAATATTTAGTAAAAAGATCCATATGCATCATAAGAATTGTTCTACAAATTGTTATAATTTTTGCTATTCATTGTATGAATTTATATTAAAAATGTATTGCGTTTTATGAAAATAAATACGAAAATTTTACACATTAAATAGTAAAAATTCATACAAATTGTGGTAATTTTTAATAAAATTTGTAGTAGTATTCTATAATTATTATAATTATAACCTAGAAAAAAATGTTCCTTGATAAAATATTCAATTTATTGTTTTAATATAAAAGATACAAATTCTTAATTACATTATGTAATAAATAACAGTAATAATAGCGCCCTCAGTCTCAGTTGGCTTTTCTGCACCTGAAAAATATGAAATAAAAATTAATACGAATTGAATTGTTCATACCCTTAAAACGGGGATATTTATCACCTTTACACTGATTTGGATACTAAATGACTAAGTCAGATAACTAACAAAAATGAGAAAGTAGGTATGTCACAATTAAGACAAAAAACATTCGACCGTTGGCCACAACTATTTTTTTATAATAATCTACTAGGGTTATTTAAATTAGTTATCTAAAGGTAAATTATTCAGAAACAATAATAAATGTACTTACCACCAATAGAATTTATTATTAAAATTTTCTCAAACGCATCGGAACTTATAATATAATGTGTTATAGGTACTCGTATATGTACCATGCTTTGTTATGTGAACATGGCGAACGGCTACTGCTGTCTGGCCGTTTATGATCGACGTCAGAAAACGTTGGCCAATAGCAGAATTCTGTTTTGTTCACATGACTTAGAATTTCTACAATATTATAGAATATTTTTGAAGAAGGGATGTAAAGTATTACTATTTTTTGCAGAGAAAATTACTATTTTTTGTAGAGATAATTATTAATATTTGTACAAATTTTTACAGAAATTAGTAGTAGTAATTACGATAATTGTAATAAATTTCTACTTCTACAAACAATATTAAAATATACTAAACATTGTGGACTTCTTTCCTATTGTTGTAGCATTTTATTCGACAATTCAATTGCTACAATAATTAATAGTTTTTAACTATAAATTGTAGTAAAATTTTCTACAAATTGTTAAGCATTTTTCTACAAGTCTTCTACTACTACAACATTGTAGAAAAAATTTCTAGTCACATTTTTTCCGTGTTTATTCCTAAAACAAATCATTCCAAAAAAATATGATATATTCCGAGTATCTTCTCAATAAACATAGGTACCTTCTATTAATTTCTTGATATATTTATTATCCAAAGGTCCATATTTCTGTCTCAGCAACTAGTTGTTATGCTTAACCACCAAGAATATTTGATTGCTTCTAAGTCACTCGAAATCCAATTTTATAACCACTTTCGTTACAGATTTTACTTTAGAGAATTCTGATTTTTTCAAAGTTGTAACATAACGACTGACCTTGGTCTAAGCCACTTGCTAGCTAGCAACTGCATGATATAGAATAGACTACTATAACTGTAGATCCTATTTCAATAGATGTTGGCTTATTGAAGCGGGTTAGGCAAAATGTCTGCTGGAGATCTATTTTTAAACTTGGGATAACTCATTTCTCTCAATATTTTCATGAGATATGTTACACGCCAACGTGAAACCAGTATTTTTAAAGACAGTGTGAATTAAAATTCTTCGAAGAAACAGGCAGTGAGTTCTCGCTAGCTTTAAAAATACCATTGTTACGCTGACGTATGATATTTCCCATGAAAATCTTAAGCGAAATCACTTTCTCCCTAGTTTAAAAATAGGTTAGGGTACAGCGCACTTGTAATTAGAATTCATAATTAGAAATAGGCAACAAAAATTAATTGCTAAATTGAGTTAAACTTTAGTTCGCTTCTTTCTTCTTTTTATTTTGTAAACTTTACAGTTATATACATATTATTTTAAACAATGAGATATACCTACAGTTAAATATAAATTTGTCTATGGCTGTCAATACGAAATAACGAATTTCTTATTATTTATTGTTATAAGTAACGGAAATATATACATTTATTCTTTTCGGTCGTGTAGATAGAAAAGAGATATTCTCAGACAATACAATATGCATATATTAATAGAAATAATAATTTAAAATTCAACGATGACCCTGGTACTGTAGAGAGTTCAACAAACAGAGAAACTACAATATTTTTATGACTGCATATCCATAACCGTGACTTTATGAGAACTTAATACTTTCACCCGGAAAGAGGCGAAATTCAGAAGATTCAAGCACTAATTTGTTGATTTAGGTATATATCGACGGTTAAAAGGCAAAATGACGTAAGCGACAGTTCAAGTAGGAAGATTTAAAGAAATTTAACTTTTGTTCGAATCAATTTTTCAAAAACTAATACAATAAATTGGTTTTGTGGCTATAATTAAAACAAAAATTGCATTCGTTATAAAATTCAAACAATTTGATGATCTAATAACAGTCTCATAAAACAAAAATGACAAGAAATTTTCACAATAAAGAAAGTTTTAAATCGTTCATCAAAGATGTACAATATTTAGATTCACATCAAAGAAAGAAACCCAAATTACTTTCTATGAATCCGTAGATTCCGAAACGTTCATTTATATTTTGTTTCTGTAGATTTTTATAGGATGTCCCTTTAGAGTAAAACGGGGGAATATGGCAACATAAACTTCAAACGCTCACATTCCAACGAACAACCAACTTAGCCGCAAGGAAAAGATGGCATCTTAGGGCGTGTCTAGATGGGTGTCTGACGAGAAAGGCTCGTTGCCATATTCCCACTATGAAGATAGTTAGAAGCAGAAATTTTGGATGATATGCTGTTGACATATTACACATACTCTTGGGTAATATGGCATCACGCGTTGGGGAATATGGCAACATGCTCTTCTCGTAAGAAATTAACAATTTTTTGAGATTAGAAAAAATATGTATTCTTTACAACATAGCAAATATATTGAATAGTACAACTATACATAGGCTTATAAAACTTCAGAGCTGAAGACCTACTCGCTAGTTGATTTAGTGGGATACAATCTGCACAATATGCGTCGGAAGAAGCACATATCTCGTGAATCCAATCATGACATTTTAGACATTGTAACCAATCACATTTCGGACCTTTTTTGTCAAAGTATCCACCGCATTGGGCACAAAATTCTGAATCATCATGTTCCAGTTCTGAACCCTCGCTCTCTACTGTAAGCACTTTCAATTCGCTATCTGACGAACTGGTATCATCAGTAGCCCTTGAAATACGTTTTTTCTTCTGAACAGTAAATGTTTTTTTTTCTTGTCTTCATTACCTTCTTTTCTTTCCTTTTCTTGCTTGCGTTTTATCTTTGCAATTTCCTTTTTTTCTTTTATTTCTTTTTTGCGTCGGTTTTGTGCAATAATTTCTGGAGATGTAAGTAGCTCAGCATGCTGTTTCCTTTTCTGACAACCACTTGACCCAGGCATAACTGGAATAGGCGCAATCTCCTCAAATGTTGTGTTGTTGGTCTTGGAGATTACTGCAACGTCATCAATAATATTGACCCCGTCGTTAGGAGTATCGGTAGGGTTATTGTTAATAATGGGGGCATCATTAGGAATGACATCATTAACGTTTTCTTCTAAAATATCGTTAATAGGAATTGTCTTAAGATTTTGCTGATCTGAAATTATGGTGGCATTAAACGGATATATACCAAAGATTCTAAAACCCGAAATATCATTTTGTACTGTCGCTGCTTTTCCCCATGCGATGTTCAAGAGTGCCGGAAACTGCAGCCTACTTAATTTGCGACCTGGATGATTATGTATCCATGTGTTACATGCCTTTGACCAGTAGGTCTTTAGAGACTTAAAAAATGATCTATCCAGTGGCTGCAACCAGTGGGTCGTATGGCTTGGCAAACACAAAATTATAACATCGTTGCTTGCAGCTAAATCCAACAACTCTACATCCGAACAGTGCGAGGAGTGTCCATCTAGAATGAGAAGTACTTTACCGGGCTCCTTTCTTGCAATAAAGTGCTCTCATAGCCATGTTTTAAAAATGTCTGTTGTTAGATAGGCCGACTTTTCATTCATCATGACTTTACCACCAGGAGGCAAGCCATCTTCAAATTCTTGTTTTTCCTTCCTGCCTTAAAAAATACAAACGGGAGGAAGGAAATTACCTTCTGCATTTACGCAGGCTATTACTGATATCGTCTCCCCTTTCTCAGCACTTGTGACGCAGTTTACAGTTTTGATGCCTTTAGTGGCAACAACTTTCCCTGGGTTATTGTTGAGTTGCAGCCCGGACTCATCAATATTAAATATTTTTCTCGGAGTGTTTAATAAATCATTTTCTGTTAATATTTTTTTCAAAAGATCGAAGTATCGTCCGCATTCTTCTTTATTCATACCTTGGGCTCGAGCTACAGACATTTCTTGAGCTTTTCGAATTGACAATTCTGGATGTCTCTGCATAAATGAGACAAACCAGTCATAGCCAGCTTGCTTTGTATTAATATTGAATCTATTCGGAATATTATTTTGAATCGCAAAAGAAAATGCAAGCTTCTTTATATCAACCGATGTTAGCGCAAACCCATGTCTTTCCATGTTTTGAATGTATTTTGCCAAACTAGCTTCATGAACTAAAGTCAGACAACTTTTGCGGCCTAATTTTTCTTTACGGAGGTTCCCAGATCTCATTTTTTCTCATCAAAGTACGGACAGAAACCTTGTACGTACGACTAATTTGCCGAACTGAACCTCTACCGTTTCTAAGATCATCAATACCATTGCGAAGATCTTCTTCGGACCATAAAGAACTCTCGTTCTTTCGAACATACGTCTAGCCATTTCCAAAAAAAAAAAAAAAATGTATGTCAGGGGTAATATGCCGCCTCTCGGGGTAATATGCCGCAGTTAAAAATTATGAGGCATTTTACCCCACATTGTACATATTAATTCAAAAAGTGGCAACACCTATTTCAGACAAGTTTAACGGATTGTTCCACAAAAAAGAATGAGGTTAGAAATCGTATTTTCGCATAATCCTATTAAAACTGGATTAAAAACACTTAGAACTTCTGTTACCGCTAGGTATAACTTGACCGAAGAATATTTTTTAAACGGTCCTTACCTTCACACTGACGATATTCACTAAGAAACTAATTAATTTGATTTCTGAAGGATTCACAAATGTTTGGTGCTTGAAACTGACACGTTAACATGAACACTGTTGCCAAATGTTGCCTTAGAAGGAAGATATCAAACTGCCGCGTATTACTCAGCGCGGCATATTCCCCCACTTTACTCTAATCTAATTCCAGACTTCAGACACACCCTATGTAAATAAATTAAATCTTTAAAATACGTTGTTCATTGAACAGCTTTTCAGGGCCCATCTTCGTAACTAATCAACGGTCATAAAAATCGGATGTGTCCAACACATGACTTTAATATCTAGTTATTATAGGCTTTTTCCGGTTATTTTGTACAACCTATTGCAGCACCTCTATAAATGTTTAAAGAATAAACTTAATATATACATTTTCCACATACATCTACCTCGAAACATTTTTCTATAGATATTCATTGAAAACAAAACTACTGAAAAAATTAAATTTAGCACTTTTCCTCCAATTTTTCCATTACGGTCCATTTTAGAAAAAATCATGTAAAAACAAAAATTATAGAGATCGATATCGCAAACAACTTTTAGTTTAACAATTTTCTTAAAAATCAGAATTTTGCACATTTTGTCAAATTTCTCGAATACGGACCATTTCAGGAAAGTTTGACATAAAACAAAAATTATAGATAATAATATTAGAAGTAACTTTAATTTAAACAATTTTCTTCTTCAAACATAAATAACAGATATATTCCATAAAATATAAAAACGGCCTCCCATAAAGTACCCTTCAGATGTTCCGACTTTGTTCAAAATCCAATCTTTTCACGTCAGGCCGAAATAAAACTTAAGTTCAAAATTTAATGTTTTTTCCTTTATCCGTTTGAGTTTTCTTCAAAATTCGAAATTTACACATTTTCTCAAATATCTCGAATACGGTCCATTTTAGAGAAATTATGTATAGGATTAAAATTATAGAGAATTATATTAAAAATAACTTTTATTTGAATAATTTTTATAAAATATTATTTTTTTTACATTTTGTTAAATGTCTCGAATACGGACCATTTTAGGAAAATTTTGTATAGAACAAAAATTATAGATAATAATATTGTAAGTAACTTTTAATTAAAGAATTTTCTTTTCCAAACGTAAATAACAGATATATTTCATAAAATATAAAAATATAAAGTACCCCCCAGATGTGTCTAAAATCAAATTAGTTCACTAGAGGCCGGAATAAAGCTTAAATTTAAAATGTTTTCTTTGTATCCGTCCATGAGTATTCGAGGATACATACACGCACACGCACACACAGACGCACACACAGACACACACACACACACACACACACACACACACACACACGCACACACACACACACGCACAAACACACACACACACACGCACAAACACACACAAACACACACAAACACACACACAAACACACACACACACACACAAACACACACACAAACACACACACACACAAACACACACACAAACACACACGCACAGACATCATCCCGAAAATAGTCAAAACGGATTCAGGGGACCCCCAAAATGTAAAAATCCATAGAAAACTGGAGATCGAAAAAATCATGATTCCTATACTTTCCTTATCTGTATACAGATAGGAAAGTAAAAATATCTGCATAATATCTAAATTATTTCTTTGATTATATTATCGGATCAACTGGAATTCTGTAATACAACGGAATTATTTTTAAATCAACAGATAAAAAAGAAGTATTGAGATGACCATTCACAATGAGTCATTGTATACAAACGGTCAAGGTTTTACTTCAAATATAACTGTTTTTATTCTTTTAAAAGCAAAAATAATATCATCAGTGTATATTCCATTAAAAGTTTCAGTCCTCTATAATAATTGTTGTATACATTAATTTTTTTAAAAGTAATTATCAAAACCAATTGTGTTACCTAAACAAAAATACCTACTTACTAGAATTTTCATCTGACTGAAAGACTTGATTAGGTAATTCTGAAAAGATTCTTATCATAATTAGTTAGAATTTAAATAAAGGATGTGCAAGTGAGTAGGGCTCCTGCGGCAGAAAAATCAGTTTATTACACGTTATTATAAATTTGCGATGGTATACCTAAGAAAATTGATGGTAGCTTTACTAATCTAAAAGTTTACATTGCTGGGTATAAATTATTCAATACGGGGGTCTTGCTGATTTTTTTAAAAAGCTCTACGAATGTTTAGTCGCCGTATTTATGGCAAAACAAATACTTGTAGTTGTTTGTGTTGAACAAAAAACCGTTAATGGTGGATCATCAATCACAAATAGCAAACAAAAAACACGACATGCCACTTTTTACAGTCAGATGAGGACTATTAACATTTTAGTGACTAATTTCTCAGTTCGAATATGTTAGAACTGTTTTGAAATTATTCAATGACATTTGGATTTTATTTAAATTATTTTTGGGTTAGATTTTCAAGTTTACATGAATTTTTAAATATAGTACATTAGTTCTTATGGTAGCCTGGGTAACCAAGGCCGTAGCCAGAAAATAATTTCGGGGGGGTTTAATTTGGTGGAACAGTAGAGAAACATAAAATCGTTTTAATAAAAGAAATAAAATGGTGTTACTTATCATATATATTTATTAGAAAACAATTACAGAAATATTAACACCTTTTTACAAAATTAAATTTAGTCTTCTAGCTTTCTTTGCAGCGAACAAATCAATCGATGTCAATTCTGCGGTGGATTGACATTAACGACAAACCGTTCAGTCTTTCCTGGCCTGTGGAGTTTTTCAAATAAGTTTTGAGGCGTTTGATAGAAGAGAAAGTCCTCTCAAGAGTACATGTAGAAACAGGCAGTGTCGCCAAGATCTTTAAAAGTTTGTGAATGTTTGGAAATAAGGCCTGGTTGCGTTCTCCGAGAGCTTCAATAGCACATGTTGGTCGATCTAGTTCAGATTCTTCCACCCATTTTATCCGCCACATGTCTAATTCAGCTTTTAGAAAGTCCCATTCCAAATATTTTTTATAGAGCTAAAAGTAGTTTTCTTGATAATTTTGATTAATTTGTTCTTTGCAACACACAGACGGCATTAAAATTTTGAGAGATGATAATGTGGTTTTATGATTTTGGAATCTCGACTAAAGCTGATCAATGAAATCATCCAAAAGTGGAACCATTATAGTAATTCTAAAATAAGTTTCAGGATCTTTTGTGTTGTAGTTTGCCCTATGCTCTTGGCATGACATTTATTCGCGGAATTTTAATTTCCTCGTTTACAGTACTGACCAAACGTACTAGTTAAGTTGTTGTACCTGCTATATTCGATCCTAGAATTTATTTATTTTAATAAAAATAGTTTTTGCAAAATATAAAAATTATAAGAAAATTTAAGGATATAAAGTCATAAAATTATTTCAATTATTTTATTTCATTTTATCAAAAAGAAATGCATTATAGCCCTCGTAAAATCACACCTTTATTAAGGAGTATATTTTAATTTTTATTTATGCAAGATTGAGGTTTATAGTCTGATTTCCATACCGGATTTGCAGTCGTTTTGTTTTTCTTTTTTAATGATAAATAATTAGCAGAGATGAGAAGGACTTTTATCAAATGCATCTATAAATTGTAAGCTTTATAAACTGTTTTTTTACCAAATGGTCTAAATTGTTTTTTTTTTTAACGGGACGAGCGAAGACCTTTTTGTAGCATAATTTGAGATGTCATCTAATAACTAAGAATGGGATTGAAATAGTAGTTTGTGCAACAAAAGTGAATATGGACAATCCACTCGGGTTGTACAGTATAGTTTTTCTACGACACACTAAAGAAAATCTACAAATTTAAAAAATATTTAAGACAAAATAACAAAATTTTAAAATAATATATCAGTTTACTAATTTATAAAATGAAATAAACATGAAATGAAAAAAAATATTTATTTAATAAGTTCTCAGCCCTCATTTCAATCCAAGCGTGGTGTTACGGAAAATTGCCTTATGGGCTAAATAAATCCATAAAATTACTTACCGATATTCTTGACGGTCGTATCCAAAGTTATTGATGGGCACTTTGGGATAGGGTTAAGGAAAGAAAAAGGGAAGTGCACTATTAATTATAATATCAAAAATACCGAATTAATTGTATAGCCGGTTTTCAATAATCAAATCTATATCAACCGAGTCTTAATTAACAACTACGTTTGTACTGAGTGTACAGAAATCACAAAATATGAAAAGCGACGTTGTCACGTCTTAAACTTTATACGAACTCTACTAAACTCGTGGAAAACAGACACCGTGTCCTCACCTCCACCGCCAAATTTAGGATTTTAATTTAAATACTCATATTTGTTTGTTTGTTAATGTCATCCATAGTTTTGATGTTATTTAGAATGCATGTTTTCATTTTTAATTGTATCATTTTTGAAAAACACGTTTTTAGATTCAGTTAGCAAAGACACCTCATACAAGGTTCATAAAATAAGAAAATCACTCGCTTAACCTTAAAACAATCAAATGCGTAGCGATTCGATTAACCAGAAAAAAATTATATTATTGACTTGTGTAAATATTTTTAAATTATATATGTTAAAAATTGTAAAAAATTAATATCAAAAGAAGCATACAAACATTTTAAAATAATTTGGCATTTAAGAACAATTCACACATCACAGTTCACCAGTTGACAACTTGAGACTTGACAGGCATAGTCAAGCATTGTCCGTGTTCATCGTCGTCAAACATGTTGTGCTGCTGCGTAAGCGGTGACGATGAACTGTCAACTGCAGCGCTTTTGGATAATCATAAAAGCGCAAATAAAGTATGCTTTTATGCTTTAAAAGCATAAAATTTACCTTAAACCCACATACTTTGATTACTATACGGTGCAAGAGAGAGGTCCGATACGCCCAACATAGGGCGCGGCCATTTTGATTCATATGCCACAGTTTATAGCTAAAGAATCAAATCGCTCACTCTGCGTCGGCACTTTTGATCTCATTGTTCCAGTTTATACACTGCGCATAGGAATCAAAATGGCCGCGCCCTATGTTGGGCCTGTCGGACCTCTCTCTTGCACAGTACAGTAATCAAAGTATGTGACGGACACTGACAGCAGCAAGCAAAATATCAGGTGCGTTTTAATCATCCGCTTCTGTTTCCGGAATTGTCGGTTTAGTCGTTTTAACCTGTCAGATTAAAACAAGGAAACCGAAGCAGAAGCGGATGATTAAAACGCACCTATTAAAAATATTGCGCCAAGATGTAGGCAACACGTAATAAGGGATCAAAATGGCGGAGTTTTCCATCTCTTTTTAAAAGGCACTCAGAAAGCTGCGCAGTGCGACCATTCTCCGTATAGTAAAAGAAAATCAAAGTATGTGCCTTGAACCTCTGTCAAATCTGTTTTTCAGTACTTTGTTAGGTTATTGTTTATTTATTTATATAAGGTTTGAGTTGATTCGTTAAGTTGTAGAGAGCTGGTTTTCTGTCGTGTTTTAATAATCGCATAAGTTTTTTACATACTGATTAACTATTGGTTTTAATTTTTTAACACAATAGCAAGATTATTTTAAAAATTGTTATTTAAGCAAAAAATAATTGATTTAAGTACCACATGCACTTGTCTCAAACTTCCTTTATGAAGGGAGGCTTGAGACAAGCAAAGGGAGGTTTGAGGCAAGTGTGGGAGGCTTGAGACAAGAGTAGTAGGTAACGATATAGTCACGAGTTAAAGCAAATTTATTAAAGACAGTTAACAAATTGTTTAACACTTTGTTGCAATAATAATAATTAACAAAAAAAAATACACAGAGATACTTGAAAAAAATAAAAAAATACAGCAGTCTTAAAAATATTTGCCAAAAAACCTAGAATACATTTTCATATTTGGAAAAATCAACTGAAAAAGAAAGGGTCCTATGTGTTCTTGCTGTTCCTCCAGTAAAGGAGGGGTTTGGTAACTTAACCAGATCGTCCCTAGATGCGCAACATTCATCGGCAACATCGGGAAAAATAAATTTGTATCCTATTCAGGATTCTATTCAGGAGAGAGTAGAAATTGATAAATGTTATTTACAAAATAACGAATTTGCTAACACTGCCTGTACAATTTTCAATGAGCGACACCCAAACAAACAGGTTAAACGTACGTACGTTTTGGAACTTATTTCAAAATTTCGACAAACAGGATCTGTACAAAATAAAAAACGGCAGATTCAAAATCCGTAGAGGTAGCCGTTTTAGGACATGTTGTTGCAGATCCAACTCTTAGTAAAAGAAAGTTTGCAGAATTATCTGGAGTAAGTGACCGTACCGTCAGAAGAATTTTGAAAGCCAACAAATTCCATCCCTATAAAATTCATTTAGTTCAGGAACTTAACGAAGACGATTTTGATCGCCGCTTGCAATTTTGTGAAATCATGAGCGAGCATGCTATACAAGATCCACATTTTTTTTATAACATTTGTTTTTCAGATGAATGCAGTTTTTATATTAACGGGACTGTCAATCGACATAATTGTCGATACTGGTCAAATTCCAATCCAAGAGTATTTCATGAAACGCCCAGAAAAGTTAAACGTTTGGGCTGGAATATTTGGCGATCGTATTGTTGGTCCATTATTTTTACCAGGTACTTTAACTGGGGATATGTATTTGGAATTACTCGAAAACACCATTGATCCACTGTTAACAGACATAATAGAAAACGATAACCGATACCTTGAAGATCACCTAATATTTCAACAGGACGGGGCTCCTCCACATTTTACTGCAGCGGTTCGTCAGTACTTAAATGAAAACTTTCCTAGACATTGGATTGGACGAAGAGGATTTGTTGAATGGCCCCCACGATCTCCTGATCTGTCCCCCTTAGATTACTTTTTATGGGGATATCTGAAAAGTAAAATATACGCCACTCAGCCAGGTTCCCTAGAAGAGTTACGTGAACGTATTATTACCGAATGTCGTCAAATAACTCCAGAAATGCTCCAAAACGTCAGACAAAGATTTGAGAATAATTTATATTCGTGTATGGAAGTTAATTGAGCATTTACTTTGAAGTAATTTAGTTTTTAATTATGGGAGTTGTCCTAAATTTTTCAATTTAATTTTTATGTTCACTTTTCTATTATTTTTTTATTTTTATTACGAATTGTCTATTAAATGAGTTTTACTTTCAAATGAAGTATCATTATTTAAAATACGGAAACTTTTCCCGCAAGATGGCGTCAAAATCAAAAGTTACGTAATAAACTGTCACACAGTCAAATTCCTTATAAAATTATCTTTTCAATGATGTGTTACACTTAGTACTTTCCCTATTTCAATTTCATTGGTAATAGTGACAGAGAGGTGGGGAGGGATGTAGGATAGTTGAGGATATGATCGAAATAAAAATCGACCTCTTTTTGCATTTTCTCCAAAAAAAATGTGTCTTCAAGATATGCGATCTGTTTCGTTTTCGGTGCTTCGCCCTGTATAGTTTTAGCACAGAGTTATTATTCAAAGCAGATGAGAAATTTTTTATTTAAACTGCACCGAAAGTTGTAAATAATTTTAACGTGCTGGTTGGAAGTGCCGCGTTTGAAAATCCACATCCGATGCATTTATTACATCTCGAGCGATTTTTTATCCTCATCGGACACATCTACATCTGCGTTTGTTTATCCCAGAAGGAGCCGTCCAGATTACATTTTTTACATCTCGATATGAAATGAGAAGTGAATGAGATGTTCGTTCCATGCCAGAAATTAGGTGTTCTGTGAAGCCAAGATTATTGATTTATCCTTTATTTAAGCTAGCGTGAATATAAAAGTGATTAGTGTGTTTAATTTTTGTTTAAAAATATAAATTTCGGTTGTTTTTTCAGTCTCAAAAGGCTAATTTAAAGAACATGAACTTCTAACTTGGCATTGTCATTTTATCACTTGGCCAATAAAGTCTAGAGCGTTTGTTTATTACATCTACATTCAGATCTAATTCACTATCACGTGATAAAAAATTCACAACATCTCAGATGGATCCGGTGTATATATTCAAACGCTGCAAAGGGTGAGTTTATTCTATTTATTCAGGTTGAACTTGTCTGATAATTTAATATCCAATCATTAAATTTAACATTTGGCAATTATGTAAATTTTCGAAATCAAATTGCCTAAACTTATTTTCGGAAATTTTTATTAGTAATCAATTTAAGGGGAAATATATGTACATAAATTGATTCTTTTATGTAATACATATAATTTTAATATTTTTAATGCGGTACTGAGGTGAAACCCCCTAAATATGTTTTCTGGCTGCGCCACTGTCTCAGATTGCACACAACTTTCTGTTTTGCTTTTAAGCGGGCGTTAAATTAATTAAAAAAAAGTGTTTTAATCATGTTAATATTCCCATTTATTCCACTTGTTCGTCCAACCGTTCTTTTATCAATCATACCAGTATTATGAACGATTTGACGATTAGAATATCAGCTGCTGTTCAGAGTTTTGTATATGTAAATCTACTGTTAGAACTTCTAACAGTACTAGATAGATATCAAATACGCCAGCAGGAATAGATTATTTAAATCCTATAGAATCTCATAATTTATTAGTGTACAAGGTGTTTCTAAGCAACATTTAGATTTTTTTTTTGGAAAACATAATTTCTTGCTGCATGCATGCACTTTTCGTGAAAGTTATTCTTCTGAATCTATACAAAACGATGTCAAATATGACATTTCGATGATCTGTGGTGTTCAAATTGCAAAGGTTCAAGATAAAGAAGTATATGTGTGGATTTTGAAGTTTAATGCTCCTTTTGAATGTTTCTGTTTGAGTAAATTGATTTGGTAACAAAAATTATCCGGTTTAGTATTTTATTATTCTAGGTACCATTATTTTCGAAGTTTCAATATTTTCGTGGCTATCTTAACGCTTTTATATTTGATTAAGATCTATTTGAACATAACATTTCTGAGAATCAAGCAGACATTATGTGCCCGAATAAAAACTATGTTGTCATTAATTTATTTATTAAATGTTTTGAGTTTTTTAATTCGTAAAATAAAACATACAAATAATTGTAGCAAAATTATTTATATTTTAATTAATAGGCATTAGGTACTTATCAGGGGCGATTTCTCTATTGGTTCATTTGTGCAGTGAACACCCAGTTAAATTTCATAAAAACACATTATTTTAAAATTACATAAATAACATAAAAATTTAAATTTAATTTTAATATTTTTATTTTCATATGTGTTAATTTATATTTTTTGGTAACATCATTGTCCTCTGGCTGATCGCGTCTCTGTGGTACAGTATGCCTAAGTATACTGTGTCTGTGGCGCATTATGATTTGTGAGCCTAACACGAGTGAGACGATATGATGAATGCATATAGCTAAAAAAAGAAGACAACACGTCAACAGATTCTTCAAACTGTCAAGGAACACATTAATTGGCGCGCCGCTCACAAACAAGGTTGCCAAACCAGTGTTGCCAGTCTAGTACAATTCACAATTGTTAGATGTAGTACATTCTGCGTGCATCAGTGTTCACGTGTAAAAAATATATATATTGTGCTCCTTGTTTGGGTTCGTTATCAATAAAGATCCCCTTTTTTCCCCTTCAATCAATTAGATGTCACTGCAAATAGAATTCAAAAAATCTGATACATTTAAGGAATCTGGTACATGTTTTAGACATAACATAACAAAAACATATTCTGGCAACACTGTACCAAATTAAACAAACTGTCATTTCGTCTTCCATCATTATGAAACGGTTTGAATAAAATTAAGATTATTTTATTATTTGTGATCATTTAAAAAAATGTATTTAATTGAGAACTGCAACTTTAATAAATTGGAAGGATGTATGTCAATTTAACGATTGTTCCCGAAAAAATTCTTTAAGACAAAGTAAATAAAAACTTTTTAAGGTTATGTTGTTTTGTTTACCTGTAATAAAGTTTTACGACTGTAATTTGTTTTATATTTTGTTTTAGTGTCTAAGACCATCCAAAGACTACTTTAAAATGGTCTATTTTGTACTCAATTGTAAATACTATGAAGTATGAAGTAAGCAAAACATTTGTAAATTTTTTTTCCACAAAACCCGTTAAAGGAAAAATTTTATTATTCTGATGAGTTAACTACTTGACATCATTATGGAAATATACAATAAAAATTTGATAAAGATAAAGAGACAAATGGTTTTCCACTTTAAAAGTCTGAATCGGAAAAATGGATCAATCAGTTAATATACACGATAAGAAATTTTACCTAAGAAATGGTATGTACATTTATAGTATATTACACACCGAGGTGGGAAGAGTTTCATTCCTGTCTTGAGATTAGTTAGATCACCGAGACGCGAAGTGTCGAGGTTAGCTATGATCTCGAGACAGGAATGAAACTTCCTACCGAGGTTTGTATGCTATTTTATTTACAACCATCATATTTCGATCAAAGTTAATAAATCTCTGTTTCGTTCTGAACATACCTAAAATATTACATTTAACGACAAATTACCAAGCGCGTGGTTTTCTCAGAATAATCAAGTAAATATATTGTTACCGTGATTACGGGGTAAACCACTGTCACCAATATAAATAAATGTCAGATAAAGCCGGATATTAAATTCGCGAATAATAAATATCAATATGTAGTTTGTTATATTTTAGTTCATTGTTGTTTTTTATTGTTGGCCATTAAATAGGTATTATAAAATTTGTCAAAAAAAAATGTGTTGTATCAAACATAAATTGTGATTTTGATTAGGCACTTAACAAGTCACATCCCACATATCTACATGCTCTGGCTAATCAATCCTATAAGTACATATCAAAACAATATACTATCCACAATTAAACAATAATTTGAAAATACAGATGAAGCTGATTTACCTATTTAGACAAAATACTATTATTCTGTTATTTATTAAACCACATTATGTTTTAGTAAACATGGATATGCAAAAGTCTACCATGAGATTAGGGCAAAGCGAGAGCAAGAATATTTTGGAATGTGCTGTGAAATACATTTAGAAAGGGTCATATGGAGAATTAAGTGTGATAACATTTTACGATATGTATCTCACTAGTTTAGTTCACAGATTTCTGTGTTCTGTGTTCAACTTATGTGCTGCTATTTCAAACTTTTAGTATCCTTTGATAAAAGAAGTTGAATATTATTGTTGACCTTCTTAAATTGTTTATTGTACCACATACATCTTTTTCTACTCTTCATACAGTATTCTGTGAAGAGTATTATAGGTTTATTTTGTCTGTCTGTCCGATGTCACGTTTTTTGTCTGCACGATAAGTCAAAAACAAGAAATTATATCAACTTGAAAATTTTAAGCAAAACGCAATCTCTATAAGAGGACAAAGCCTATTGATTTTTAACAAATCTGATTAAAAATAGGGGGTTAAGATGGGTTGAAATTAAAAAAAAAATCTAAATTAAAAACAAAAAGCAATGTCAACATGAAATTTTTAGTAAAAATTAAGCTTTATAAGAAGATAAAGCCTATTGATACTGAAAAAAATATGAATATATTGGGGAGTTAAGGGGGTTAAAATATATTAAAAAAAAATCCTAACTGAAAAATGATATAAACTTGAAATTTTTAGCAAAACATCAATCTCTAAAAGGAGAAGTCTTTTAATTATAAAAAAAAATCTGATTAAATATGAGGGATTTAAGAGGGGTTGAAATTAAAAAACAATCAAAAATGAAAAGCGATCAACATGAAATTTTTAGTAAAAATCAAGCCCTATAAGGAGATAGGGCCTATTGATTGTGAAAACAATCTGATTAAAAATGGGGGTTAAGGGGGTCTGTTAAACTGCGAAGAGTATCATTTAGAATGTCAGGCATTATATATCTTTATTCTAGTTTGTGTCTGTTTAATATTATGTATTGTGATGGGACTAAACTAATAAAATAAATATTTAAAACATTCTTATTTTATTTGCCAATATATAAATATATTTTTTATTTGACAAATGTAACAAATTGTAAAAATGATTAAACTTACAATAAAAACTAAAAAATTGTAGGCAAAGTTTCATATAAAATTTTTTACACAACCTGATATATATTTAAAAATAATCTCAAATTATGAAGAAAAGTCAGTTTACTAACTAATAATGTTTATAGATGGTTTTCAACGTATTAAAAACAAAACAAATATTACACCAACTAAAATATTCATTTATTATTAGTTGTAGTGCTTGAAAACAGTATGATGTTGATAATAATAACTACATTTAATACAAACTCAAATAATAAAAAAACGGCGATATTGACTCGTGTACAAAGTTTTGATACGAATTTACAAATGATAAAATTATTGGAAATGGTGAACACCCATTTTAAATTACCACCAGGCGCCACTGGTACTTATTTAATTTTAAATTAATCTTGAAAATAATAGAAATAAAATTTAAGTTGACATTGACCTAACTTTTAAAATTTGATGTATTGATCTTGAGCTTCTATTTTTTAATTAAATAAAAACTGATTCATTTTAGATTTAGTTTTTTTATTCTTAAAATAAATAAATATTAAATTTATAATCCATATTGTAGATAGATACAATTAATAAATATTGATTAAATAATGAAGTTTTGTTTTTTAATTTTTTCTCCTAACAATAAAATTCAAAGTTGGCGATGTCATCACATATTCGGGTTTTAGTTCTTTATCTAACAATCTCTTTAAAAACTAGAAAAGTTAAAACAGTTTTCTTGGTTCTAATTCCTCTACCTCCTCTTTGATAATAATATATTTTCTTTGTCATACAGTTTACCTAATCTTCACTCTGTATAATAATTATATATTAAGATATGTGTATTTAATGTACAGTTTGAAGCCAGTTGGAACTCATTATACGCTCTTAATATTATACAAGAAAATTAGATAGCATGAATAAGAAAGTCATAATTAGCTCTTAACGTCATAATTTAATGACACATTTCAAGTCTTGCTAATCCTGCACTTGACTTATTAACCTAATTTTTTGTTTTGTTAAATTGATGAATAAGTTAGTCTGAAAGGATATAAGTGCCATTATCTCATTATTCAAGCCATAACAGGGCCGTAACTAGAAAATTTTGGCTTAAAGGCAAACATACTGAATCTACGGCAGTTGTATTATTAAAAGTAAATTTTAAAACATGGATTGTGTTAATATTAGCTAATATTAATAAAAGCCTCTCAGGATAATTTTGTAACTCTGAATAATATTAAAGACAGTTTGTTTACCATAATAAAAATACAATTTTTTATATAAATACAAATATAAGATATACAGTATGTCCCCCTAAGTTGGAATCATATGGAAAACTTTTTTATTATTAATTTTAGGAAAAAAAGTTATTCCTTATAAATAGTTCTGCATTATCTAAAACCTAGAATACAGTCATCAAATATCAAATTTTCTCAGTGGTATACGAGGTTTGTCAAAAAATATGAGTTTAACTCAAGAGTAAAGTACCTTTATTCTTTATACGACTGATAAAATTTGATATTTGATGGTTGTATTTTAGGTTTTAGACCATGCTTAACTCTTTATAAAGAACAACTTTCTTTCCTAAAAATAGTAATAAAAAAGCTTTCTTATGCCACCAACTGTCTACGTAAATTAGCGGCATATGAAAATCTTTTTTATTATTAATTTTGGGAAAAAAGTTATTCTTTATAAAAAGTCAAGCATGGTCTAAAACCTAAAATACATCCATCAGGTTGGCAAGGTATACCCTCTCTCTCGCTTACTGAAGTGGAAGGGAACGCTCGACTCGTTGGATCGCCGCTTGGAGGTATGTTTGGGAAATAGCCCAATCGGATTAGGTGAAGAACAGGCTTGAGATTCTGAAAAATTCGAAGCAGCAATTTTCCTTCGGAATTCGTTGGAGGGGGTCTCTGGTAGTCTAAATTCAAAAAGTTGGGATTCCAAAGTTGTCGTTACCTCCGCCATCTTGATTTAAAGGGTTATTTTTTGTATCTTGAATAACTCATTTATTTTCAATTTTACACGGAAAATAGTTTTTACAAAAGTTATTTAAAATTAAATTTCCTACAATTCTGCTTTTTTTTGTACGATCGATTTTTTTCGATTTATACCCGAAAAGAGGGGGTGAATTTTTGGTTATAGAATAACTCGTTTATTTTCAATTTTACGAGAAAAATTGTTATAAACAAAGTTGTTTAAAATTAAATTTCCTACAATTCTGCTTTTTTTTGTACGATCGATTTTTTTCGATTTATACCCGAAAAGAGGGGGTGAATTTTTGGTTATAGAATAACTCGTTTATTTTCAATTTTACGAGAAAAATTGTTATAAACAAAGTTGTTTAAAATTAAATTTCCTACAATTCTGTTTTTTTTTGTACGCTCGATTTTTTTGTATTTATCCCTGAGAAGAGTGGGGGTAAACTCTTAGAAAAAAATCGGAATCATAATTGTACCAAATAACATTTTTGAAAATCAGCAAAAAAAAACAAACAGAAAAAATAATGGTACAACATCAATAATAAACGTGACAATACAATACTTAGGTTCACCCCCACTCTTCTCAGGGATAAATACAAAAAAATCGATCGTACAAAAAAAAACAGAATTGTAGGAAATTTAATTTTAAACAACCTTGTTTATAACAATTTTTCTCGTAAAATTGAAAATAAACGAGTTATTCTATAACCAAAAATTCACCCCCTTTTTTCGGGTATAAATCGAAAAAAATCGATCGTACAAAAAAAAGCAGAATTGTAGGAAATTTAATTTTAAATAACTTTTGTAAAAACTATTTTCCGTGTAAAATTGAAAATAAATGAGTTATTCAAGATACAAAAAATAACCCTTTAAATCAAGATGGCGGAGGTAACGACAACTTTGGAATCCCAACTTTTTGAATTTAGACTACCAGAGACCCCCTCCAATGAATTCCGAAGGAAAATTGCTGCTTCGAATTTTTCAGAATCTAAAATACTAATCCGATTGGGCTAAAACCAGTGGCATAGCTTTAGTGACGGTAACACAGGTCCACAAAAAAAAAGTGGTCTGTGCTGGGTGTTCGACAAAGATTTTCCGACGTATTTTTTACCGCTGAACACGAATCTGAAGTCAAAATTGGGGGTCAAACTGCAAAAAACGGAGAAAAATTAAAAAAACCGATAAGATCCATTTGATTTTATGGAAGATCGATGGCACGTTGCAATGATGGTAGATTACTCATGGTCATTAAAAAGGGACAATCCATGGAATATACAACAAAATCCACTAAACGATGTTTTCGTCCAAGAAGAAGAGATGTTCCAACAATAAAAGGACTTATCAATTATTGTTTGAGACTATGTCATTTAATTTACAATTTTTAATTCGGTTTTTGTTCTTGCGTTAATAAAAATATTGCCATTTATTTATTTTCTTAATGTTGGTACAAAACCTTGAGTGATAGAGGAAAATGGAACTAAGATTTAAATTTAAGAAGCCTTAATTATACAGAATTAAATGTCAGATCGAAATTAACTTTTAAAGTTTAAAAATTGGTCTGTGTTATTTATCTGAGATACATATTTGGAATTTGTACAACAGTTAAACATTTCTTAAAAGTTAGTTACAAGTAGTTTAGTTAACTTATAACTAGAATAGATGTATTGTTCATATAAGAAACAATAAACAACACCAATTTACCTGAATCACTTAAGATGCCATTTAGGAACGCGAGGCACGATACAGCGGCAAGCGACCGCGTAATGCGACCGAAAACGATATCTTTACGTCTGAATCACATGTAAACGTAAATGCATCGGTCGTCTGTCGCTGTTGCTTGATCAGTTTCGCGTTCCCAATGTGTACCTTAAAACATTCAACTTGGGACAGCTGGGGCTTCTCAGAATATTCCATTTATCTGAATATATTGCACCCATTAAAAATATTTAAATATTACAGGTTATTTATTGCACTCTTCCAGATAAACTATTTATCTAAGGCGAGGCTATTTTCTTCAGTGGTCAGTAATAAGTATAGTGGTAGATATTTTAAGTCATTTACTTCATTGACAAAGATGGCTACATTTAAGCACTTGAATTCCCTTCACGATTTAAAAAACAAATATTTCTTTTCAGTTTCCGCAAAAGCCACACAATGCCTACCGCATGCTAGCGAAATAGAAGTCTCGACGGGGCCGTTCTTCGGCGGAAGAATCGCCGTGGAAGCTACTGATGGTGAGCGGTGTGCCATTGATGGAGAACCTGACAGTCCCAGAGATATTTATACATTACGTATAAATCACACGGAATGCGGTAGTCAAGTAAACGATACCACGGTAGCTACCTTTGTTCTGGTACAGGAGAATCTACCGATTTTGACGCACAGCACCCGAAGGTAATTATAAAAGATTCTATGTTTAATAAAACAATTGATGGTATGAGAAAAGTAAACTAGTTTTAAATTTTTGTAGATTTTCTTTTAGTCGTAGAACTCGAGTGGATTGTTCATATCCCTCTTAGACGATTGAGCCTTTCGCTTTCGGTGTCGAGATTATTTTTCATCTACGTGCGATACGGCCATCATATCCACTCTTGTTGCACAAACAGTTAGTATATTTTTATTTTTCTTACCTACTTATCAAAAATAAGACATTGTCAAATTCTTGACCGGTATGAAAACTGTCACTTTATGTCAAAGATAAAATGAGTTTCATCACATATCGTCACCTGCATTTATATTAAAAAAAAAAAGAAACATTCAATTCTGTTAATATCATGTTGTATGAACTTTTATCTATCATACGAAATAAAAATTTTAAGAATTCATTTAGTACTTTTTAAAATATATAATTTAGAATTAGATCATGAAACAATACAGTACAAGAAAAATAATAACGTGAAAAATATGCTGCACTTAAAATTTTATAATCCCGTCATTGCCATTTTCAGGCAGACATAATTTTTATTTTACCCTCTGTCCTTTTTACTTTATGTTTTACGATTTTAGCCTTGAACACACACTTTAAAGATCATTCAATTGCACGATGCCGCGGGCAACAATTTTATGCTTATCAAAAATCAAAAAATTATGCCTTTGAGAGACATCCAATCATCGTTCATGTTTAAAAGTAAGAGCGTAATTGCTCTTTGCAAAAACCACAAAATTGGTTATTATAGCTATTTAAGCTACAGGGCCGACATTGTCTAGACTTATATTTAAATAAAAAGTTTTCTATTCTTAGATATACGAAATGAAGTTTTAAAATCATTCACTCTTAAATATAGATCTAGTTTTGTTTAGATGTTATAAGGTTTCTGTATTTTCTATTAATTTTTAGCAAGAACTAAACTTACCTAATCAAAAACACTAAATAAAAGTAGCTTTATGCGCTTTCTTTCTGAAAAATTCATAAATAAGAGCATTCATATTTATATTATCCAACAAATTACTTTCTAACGATATAATTCCCAAATTGTCAAGTCGCTGTTGGTCCATTGATGATCTTAAATAGTTTTTGATAAATTTTTACTTTTGTTTTTCGTCGACCAAAACAATGGACGTGTTTAGTGAAATTCAAAAATATTTTTTTCTAAAAGCTAGCACAAAATCTAATCTAAAAATATTTTGTTTTAAATTTTTCTCTTTTTAAATTTTCCTACAAGAATTTTTTAAAACAAAAAAAAAATCAAGCAAATTTGAAATGCGCGCCACAATTATTTTTAAGCATCGTCATAATGAAGCCTAAAATCTGATTGGTCAATTTATAACCTTCCAGACAATAATCGATATGTTTTTACCTTGTTAACGCTTCCTATAAAGAATTATTGAAATTCCGAATAACGGACAATTTAAAGGTTAAGATCGTATAATTTAACACAGAAACATATATATTAAAACTAAACAAATAATTATTTAAATTCAGTTTTTATGAAGCAACTTGACACTTACTATTTCAATAAACCAAGAGAATATGGCAAGATGATAACGTAAAGTCCATCAAACATACCGATGGAGAAGGGAAGCGACACATAATTTTACATGCAGGAGGGAAATCGGGTTTTATAGAAGGTGCTGATTCAATATTTTCATCTAAATCAAAATCCAGTGACTATCACCATAATATGAATATAGAAATGTTTGTAAAATGGTTGCATGAAAAACTTCTCCCAGGTTTAAGTGAGCTCAGCGTAATTATTTTAGACAATGCACCTTACCATTCTAAAGTATTAAACAAAAGTCCAACGAATTCTTGGACTGTTGATAAAATTAAAGAATAGTTGACAAAGGAACATATACTATTTCCTCAATATTTATTAAAATCAGAATTATTACGCTTAGCAAATATACACGCAAGACCAAAAACCTTTGTTGTGAATCAGATTATTGAAAGTTACGGTCATCAAGTTTTACGTCTGCCACCGTATCATTGCCAGTTTAATCCCATCGAATATATATGGGGAATAGCAAAACAATATTATAACAACCATATTGGGCCTAATGGTTATAGTGACGATGCAGTTCGGGAAACTTGGCGAAAAACACTTTCAATTGCAACTCCAGAAGTGTGGCGGAACTGTATATCCAAGTGCGAGAAACTAATAGAAGATTGGTGGACTCGTGAAAATAAAATAAACGAAATAAGTCCAATCATAATAACAATTAATGGTGATGATAATGACTGATTTTCATTTTTGTTGGCAAGTTCAATTTTTTTATTTTTCATTTCAAATTCTCTACATGGAACAAATTTTTATGTTAGAAAATATTTTATTTTAGCTAAATAACCCTCTTATTATACATAGACCATATTTTCTGTGTGAAGTGTAATATAAAATTATTATTAGGTTTATAACAGTCACATTAGACTCCATTAATGAAGAAGTTTAATTCTGCTCTCAATTATACAAAAGATTCTCCATTATTATTTAATTAAAAAGTTGTACATTATTTTTCATTTCATTTAACCAGTTGATATTTCCCCAAAGAGTCAAACTTTCGGGTACTTACCTGGAAATACTCATAAAATTTTTAATCCGAAACCCGCGTAAGTATAGCGAACAGACTGTACATATTTTCATCAATTTGATGTTTTAACACTGAATTCTATATACATCTATAAAGCCTAATAGAAAATTCAATGAATTAAGAAAAAAATTTGCTAATCATAATTACCAAACCAGGCATGGTAATTTGCTAAGAATTCCAAATTATAGAACAACGTTAAGAAAAAACTTAAAGAATTCTTGTTAGAAAATTGTTTTTGTAATATACATGAGCACTATAATTTTTACTAAATAAGAATGGCCTCCATTGGGTCTGTCTATATTTATTTTATCTGTTACGTGATATGTTGATTGTTCATTACAAAATACTTTTATATTTTTTATATTTTCTGAATCCTTTGTAAAATACTTTGTAAAATACTTTGTAAAATACTTTGTAAAATACTTTGTAAAATACTTTGTAAAATACTTTGTAAAATACTTTGTAAAATACTTTGTAAAATACTTTGTAAAATACTTTGTAAAATACTTTGTAAAATACTTTGTAAAATACTTTGTAAAATACTTTGTAAAATACTTTGTAAAATACTTTGTAAAATACTTTGTAAAATACTTTGTAAAATACTTTGTAAAATACTTTGTAAAATACTTTGTAAAATACTTTGTAAAATACTTTGTAAAATACTTTGTAAAATACTTTGTAAAATACTTTGTAAAATACTTTGTAAAATACTTTGTAAAATACTTTGTAAAATACTTTGTAAAATACTTTGTAAAATACTTTGTAAAATACTTTGTAAAATACTTTGTAAAATACTTTGTAAAATACTTTGTAAAATACTTTGTAAAATACTTTGTAAAATACTTTGTAAAATACATTGTAAAATACATTGTAAAATACATTGTAAAATACATTGTTAAATACTGTGTAAAATACTTTGTAAGATACTGTGTAAAACTGACTTTTCCAATACCGCGTAATAATGGTCTTACTCGAATACAGGGGTATGAGCCAATTGAGCACCAAGCTCTAGATGTAATAAATGTAGACCGGCCAACTGAGCACCAGGCAGGCAGGTACCTTTTCAAAGCGACCCTTTTGAGACAGGCCAATTCAGCACTTTGACCTGGAACCACTTTGTAATAATAATCCCTTAATATTCTAATTTAAAGAAACTCATTAAAAGCTTAAAACCAATTTTTATTGGGAAAACCCTAGATACTTTGATCCCTTTTTATTACGTAATGAAGTATATTATTATAAATGGAATACGCACTCAACAATAGGTTAAGCAAAAATGATGAGATCAGTTTCAGCAACAAAGTCGTTATCAAAACCTAAAATAATAAAAATAAATAAGTTTATAATCTACTCATGAAAATACTTAAAAAAATAACAAATAATGTTTCAAAAAAGAAATAAGTAAAAAAAATTAAAATTGCCCATATAAAATTAAATTTTTATGAGTAATGTTTTTTTATTTTATATTGGTAGGTAACAAAAATAATTGGCGGGCAAACGGAATGTTATTATTCTGTTGAATACAAATTTTTGCATAATTTTTGCATTATTGTGGTACCAAATTTTCAGACCTCCAAATGCAAAACATTCATATTAATCCGTTAAAAGCTTTTACATATTATGATTTGGTTTTAAAATCATAAGCAGTTTTACATTCAATTTAAATTAGAGATAGGTACTTATTTTCATATTTGCCAATTGTAACACATTCTTAATTACCTTTGTCAAAATACAATTTTCAAAACCAATCAAAACAACATTATCTTACTTGGGTAAAAGGGGTGACTATTGGGGTGACTTATTTATACGGCACATCCGTACAATTAAGTCTGTTCTATGTATGCTTTAATAGCTCAATTGGCTCATACCAGTTTTTATCTAAACCTTTTAGCGTTCGGAAAAAAAAATTACCTATGGAGTTAGTAACTGATTTTGTTTTAAGTGAACGTGGCCAGCAAATGCTTGTTATAAATGATAATAAATTTTGAAAACGTATAGACCTGAAAGATGGAATAATATATTGGGTGTGTTCTGTAAAGGGCTGTAAAGCAAAATGTCATACTCGAGGTAAGTTTAATTATTTTCATTATAGTTATTAAAGAAAGTGGATTATATTGGTTGTTTATTACTAAGAAATGGACAGTGGATATTTTGACAAATAGAAAAATTTTGAATCCGTTCTTGATACATCAATGACATTAAGGACAGAGTCTTTTACTGTGTATTTGAATAGCGTCCGCATACCAAAAGTTAATTGCAACTTTTTGAACTTGAATTGAAACCTTTTTTGAATGGTCAAATCAATAATTTGATGTCTTTTCAGATTTAAACGTCCTGGATCATTCCTTGGAACACAACCACCGAGCCAACTTGCAAAAGCTAAGTCGACAGGCTATAAGTAATAGTTGCAAAAGGAAGGCCGTGCATGACATTTGCCAACGACCATCAAAAATAATGAATATGGAGATTTCGACGTCTTCGTATAAGGAAAATATAACAATTATGGATCTGGACTTCATACGGCATAATATGAATCGCAATCGATTGAACACCAACAAGTCAGCTACACCAAAAGATATACATGATGTCCAAGAAGCTCTGAATGTTATGGATTTAACAACAGATAGAAACGAACCATTTTTATTGGCCAATGATATTGAAACTAATATTGTAATTTTTGGTTGTACATCTAATATGAAATGTTTATCGCAGTGTGACATAATTTACATGGATGAAACATTTAAGTATTGTACAAAATTCTTTTTTCAACCATTTACTATTCATGGGTTGCGCAATGGACATTATGTTCCTTTAGTTTTTTGCCTTATTCCATCAAACTAGGTAAAACGTATACCATTGTGTTTAATAAATTACTGATGTTGTCAAATTCCATAAATATTTCTTTAAATCCTCAACAGATAAATTATTTATTGTTTCGGCCTTTACTTGATGAAAATCCATTTAATTTTGAAAGAGTAAAACCAAATTTGGTAGATTTTCACACTTTTATTTTAAAAATAAAAATTTTTTAAACAAACACTAACATGACATATGTTTCGAAGTACAACTTCTTTTTCAAATGTGACTATTTACAATTCGGTATCCAATATATATACAAAATAATTTAACAAAACAAAGTACTTAAGAAAACATCAATAACATTACAAAATAAACTAACTATTTAAAGTAAATAAGGGTACTTAGGTAATTATAATATCCATCAAATAACAATAAGATAGCCCATTACCGGGATTATCTCACAGAAAACTGGGAAAGAGGTTTAATAAGGGTGAATTATTAATATCTAATTGATCATTTAGTAAGTTATCTGAATTTTTAAATCTATTTATTTCAAGTGTTTCTAAATGGTTTAATTTAAGGCTCTTATTTTCTACATGTAAAATTTCAAAGTTGTCTGTAAAAGAATGATTTTCAGCTAAAATATTATTTGAGTAAGTAGAATTATTTTTGTTTTTTGTATAGCTATTATAATGTTCGGAATAGCGTTTTTTGAAAGTACGGCCTGTTTGACCAATATACAATTTTGGACAACTACCACAATTTAATTTGTATACCCCCGATTTATTATTAGGATTAATTTTACCCTTATTGTTTTTAATATACTTCCCAAGCGTATTATTGGTTTTAAAAGCTACGTTAATATTTTGGTTTTTTAAATATGATGATACCTTTTCACTAGGAACTCCTATATATGTAAGACTCTTATATCTGCAATTTGGATCTTTAATTATGGGATAAACTTGTTGAATAGCCTGTTTAAAAAGTTTTTTCTCTAAAATGTTGTCTACTAACTTTGAATTAAAATTATTATTTACTGCGATTTGTTTAATGATATTTAATTCTTTTGTGAAGTTCTCTTTGGTAAGGGGAATATTAACTAATCTATGGATCATACTGTTGTATGCTGCCAGCTTTTGTTTGTATGGATGAGATGAACTATTATTTATTGTAATATCCGTATGTGATGGCTTATGAAATATCATGAAATATTCATAAGCCATCACATACGGATATTACAATAAATAATAGTTCATCTCATCCATACAAACAAAAGCTGGCAGCATACAACAGTATGATCCATAGATTAGTTAATATTCCCCTTACCAAAGAGAACTTCACAAAAGAATTAAATATCATTAAACAAATCGCAGTAAATAATAATTTTAATTCAAAGTTAGTAGACAACATTTTAGAGAAAAAACTTTTTAAACAGGCTATTCAACAAGTTTATCCCATAATTAAAGATCCAAATTGCAGATATAAGAGTCTTACATATATAGGAGCTCCTAGTGAAAAGGTATCATCATATTTAAAAAACCAAAATATTAACGTAGCTGTTAAAACCAATAATACGCTTGGGAAGTATATTAAAAACAATAAGGGTAAAATTAATCCTAATAATAAATCGGGGGTATACAAATTAAATTGTGGTAGTTGTCCAAAATTGTATATTGGTCAAACAGGCCGTACTTTCAAAAAACGCTATTCCGAACATTATAATAGCTATACAAAAAACAAAAATAATTCTACTTACTCAAATCATATTTTAGCTGAAAATCATTCTTTTACAGACAACTTTGAAATTTTACATGTAGAAAATAAGAGCCTTAAATTAAACCATTTAGAAACACTTGAAATAAATAGATTTAAAAATTCAGATAACTTACTAAATGATCAATTAGATATTAATAATTCACCCTTATTAAACCTCTTTCCCAGTTTTCTGTGAGATAATCCCGGTAATGGGCTATCTTATTGTTATTTGATGGATATTATAATTACCTAAGTACCCTTATTTACTTTAAATAGTTAGTTTATTTTGTAATGTTATTGATGTTTTCTTAAGTACTTTGTTTTGTTAAATTATTTTGTATATATATTGGATACCGAATTGTAAATAGTCACATTTGAAAAAGAAGTTGTACTTCGAAACATATGTCATGTTAGTGTTTGTTTAAAAAATTTTTATTTTTAAAATAAAAGTGTGAAAATCTACCAAATTTGGTTTTACTCTTTCAAAAAAAAAAAAAAAAAAAAAAAAACCTCAACAGATAGTTATAGATTTCGAAAAAGCCATTAGTAATTCTGTGCAATCTGTTTGGCCAAATGCAAAAATGTTTGGTTGTCGATTCCATTTAGCTCAAAGCTGGTATAGAAAAGTTCAAAACTTGGGTTTAGTAAACCTTTACAAAAGTCAAACTGAGTGAGGAAAATGGATACAACATTTATTTGGTTTACCTTTTCTCACTCCCGAAAGTGTAAGCGATTGTTTCATTAATAATTTTATGTCGGACATTCCTGATTCTAATGCCTTTTCAAAATTAGCAGATTATTTAGTTGATTTTTATATTTTGGAAACGTCTGTATTTTCTCCTTCGGTATGGGCTTCCAAAACCAGTAATTTATTTTTAACATCCAACCCCTGTGAATCCTATCACTTCCTTTCACTCTCATTTTTTAAAAAAAATTTACCATACGCACCCCAATATTCACGTTTTTGTTAAAACTCTTATTGAATTTCAATGCTTAGTTTATATTAAAAGTCAAAGTATTGGTAACCCTATTGTTGTAAAAACGAAAAAAGTCAGAGATGAGGAAAAGTTTTTAAATCAGAAGATTTTGGAGCTAGATAATAAGCTATTGTCAGAATATGATTTTGTGAAGTTAGTTGCTCATAGATACAAAATATAATACTATTTACTGTAAAATTATATTATTATTATTATTATTATTATTATTATTATTATTACACAGGTCTGCGAAAAAATACTTTTTAAAAATTGTTTTGACCCCATGATTTTTTTTTAATAAATAAATGCCAACTACCATATTCTAATTTTTTATTTAACCGAGAAAAATAACTGTTTGCATTAATTCAGTAGGTACCTGATAATTCGTTAATGAACAAACTAGTAATAAAGTGCGCAATTGGCCGGTCTCTGTTTGGTCCTTGGTGCTCAATTGGCGTGTCCGGCTACGGTATCAATTTTACTTGAGGGTAATAAAGTGCTCAATTGGCGTCCCTCCGAATGAAGAATATTTTATTTTATTTTTATAACTCTAAAGCAGCGGTTCTCAAATATTTGACGGAGCCCTATAATAATCAAATAAAAATAGATTTTTTTTGAAATTTTATATTTGGTTTTGGCAACCCCGGGGTATTTCTAAAAAAAAGGGTTCTTAAGTAAAATCTTAGTAGAATCTAAAAAAACCAGGTCCTTTAGTATTTTTTTTTTATTATAACTATTATTTTAGCGGAGACCCCACAGAGGCTTTATGAAGCCCTAGGGCTCCGCGGCGCACACTTTGAGAACCGCTGCTCTAAAGTATAAAGTAAATCATTACATGCATATCGTGCATGAAAAAACGTTTGTTTATACCAGTGGTCGCCAACCTCTCAATGTGTTGAGCTAATTTTGGAATAAACAGCGAGCTACCCACACGGAAGCCACGTAACGCAACGTAAATAAAATAATCCACAGTTAATTTATCATTATATGTATTTATTTTACTATTTAACTGGTAATATATAATACATAGGTACTAATAATAAATTAATAACAAAATAACTAATATTACTAGTACGTACTTGTTCATAGCTACATTCCTACCTACGAAACGAAGGTGTTTGAAAAATAAACACAAACTTTATCCAGCCACAACCACATATCACGTAAGATTTAAAAATAGTTAATAATAACAAAAAAGTAACGCACTATCATGAACATAAACATTGAAAAATAAAAAAGCACGTTCAATGAGAAGGCTGACACTCAGACTCATCGATAATTTTTTTAATGTTTGCAGTATAATTTGATACAGCCATTCAAATACAATTATCCAAATGTTCATCTGTAAGTCGATTGCGATATTTGTTCTTAATAAACTTCATATTGGAAAAAGAAGATTCACACAAATAGGTTGAACTGAATAATGCTTTCACTTTCAAGGCAACACGGCATAGAACTGAATATTTGTCTTTACTTACAATAGGCCAGATACATTTGGCACTTGAGACTAACGATTTTAAGGCTAAATCATTTTGAAACTCAATTACTTCCATTTCTGTTGCAGCGATGTCTTCGCCAAAGTTCTGCATAACACAAGTTGCAAACTGTTGGATATCAATTTACATAAAGGGTGAAACAACAAACTGCGCTACTAAAGCCATTTCGTTGAAATCCTTAAAACGATTTTTGAAGTTATTCTTCAGGGTAGAAACTATTTCTACATGATATTTGCTGTCATAGGGTTCTAATGGATTTTGAGATATTTTTTCTGAAAGAATAGGAAAATGCCTGGCATCGCTGTTAATTAGGTTTTGTTCCCAAAACTCCAGCTTTTTGATAAATGCTTTTATATCAGAAATCATTTCCACTAGTTCTTTGTCTCTCCCCTGAAGCTGCAAATTAAGTTCGTTTAATTTATCTATAATGTCCACGAGAAAACCAAAATCTCTAAGCCAGATTGAATTTACTAGTTCCGGAGTCGGTCCATTGCGTTGTTTGAAAAATTGAACTATGCCAGATAGGACATCATTAAAACGTTTCAGCACCCGTCCTCTACTTAACCATCGGACTTCAGAGTGAAGGAGTAGGTCCCCGTATTGACAGTCAACTTCATCGGCCAAGGTTTTGAATAATCTTCTTTGTAACGCTTGAGCTCTAATCTTGTTCACAATTTTTACCACCAGTTTCATAACGTTGTTTAGTTTCAGGAAATTTCCACATAATGCTTGCTGATGGATAATGCAGTGGTAACAGAGAAATTGCGGAAAAGTTTCATCTTTACGACATAACGCCACCAGACCCTTATCACAACCCACCATAGCTGGAGCGCCATCGGTTGTCAAGCCTACAATTTTCGATATTGGAATTTTCTCGGAAGAAATATTATTTTTTAAATGAGAAAACAACTCCTGTCCAGTAGTGTGTCCTTTCAGTGGAATAAACTTCAAAAGATCTTCTTTAATCGTAAAATCACTAAAAACCATCCTGACGAACACGGCCATCTGGGCAGTGTCAACGACATCTGTTGATTCATCCAGTTGAAGTGAAAAATAAATCTAAGTCAGTTCTTAACTGTAAAAAAATATCATTGCTCATTACTTCTACACGTCTCATCACTGTATTAGCAGAAAGTTGCATAGATTTTATAGCTGAAACTATCTCGTCTTTATTTCTAAAGTTGGCAAATAACGAATCAGCAGCTTCTAAAAACGCCTGTTTTATCATTTCCCCGTCTTCATAAGGTTTCTTTTTTTTGTGCAATTATCTGGGACACACGGTACGATGCTTCAGTTGCAGCCTTATTTTTGTCGACTGTTCTTAAAAATATTGATTATTGTCCAATTAACTGCTTTTTTAACTGTTTCAGTTTCTCCTTTCTGGCGGCAAAATGTAGTGGGAATGATTTTTCAAAATTAGAATGTACAGTTTTATGGTGTCTCTCAATATTTCCTTTTTTAGCAACGGAGACCGAAGTATTACATAACAAACACACATTTTTATCTTTAACTTCTATAAAAAAGTATTGTTCTTCCCATTCCGAATGAAAGTGGTATGTCTTTACCTTTTTACAACTGCTTGTCATAATATTATTTTTTGTTGTTCTCTACTAACCCAACCGCTGGACGTTGGTTACGCGTTCAGTTTTAAACTAAGCGCAATGTCGCCGCGCCGTGCGTATTTATCCCGTTCAAAGCAATCCTGAGAACACTAACGCGCTGGTCCGGCTGGTCGGTTCTAGCCGATTCTAGCTTGATGGCGTCAGCGGCAGATCGTTCACCGCAACGTTGCCGCTGTTTATGTTTAATATTAAGACAATTAGATTTTTTTGTGGAATTTTCGGAAGCTTCTCTGATTTTTGTAGTTTGTATTATTTTAATTAAAATCGTTGTGAGAGCTACCAGAATTGCCTCCGCGAGCTACCGGTAGCTCGCGATCGACAGATTTGCGACCACTAGTTTATACAGTATTTTGTTAGACTAATTAGTTGTCATTTTTACCTAACAATAAGAGTTACTAAAGAGTTATTAAAAAGCAGCTACAGAAATAGTTGAAGTGTGGATTTCAATTCTTTTAATTGTAACCATATAAATGTCACGCAAAGATCTAAGTCCGTGACAATATATTATTTTATACTATGTTAGAAATAACGACGTATTTCTTTATATTACCATTGACGTCATTTTATTTATAATTCGAAATACAATACGACGTTGTTTGACCACATTGGCTTTTGAACAATAAAAGTGAGCTAATGAAAAGGCATTTCCTGTATCTGAAAATACCGTATTTGCATATGTAACGATTGGATACGCTTCGCATAATAAAAAGAAGCAATTAATTATTTTTTGGCATGCGACAAATTTCGCAGTAAATTCAATGCGCAGTATACAGTTAATAGGTGGGGTCAGTATTTCAGGATGTGGTGTATTTAAATTTTATGGTACTATTTACTAACCAGAAACCATGGAAAATGAATGAGACAATAATCAAAGATTTAATGAGATTTATAAATAGATTGTAAAGGAATATTATTACAATAGAAGATACATTTAAGAAAAAATGGGATTAACGGTGTATAACAAATATATTATTATTTATTATTATTAATTATTTATAACAAATAACTCAAGAGCCCATTGCAAATTTTGGCCTTAATCAGATTTCCCAAAGGTATATAAAAACATTGAACTTTAGCAAACAGCATCTATGATAATCACTATCCTGAGCAAAGAGGTTAAAAGATACAATTGAAAATAAAATTCAAAACAATCATTATATTTTTTCCAGAAAACAACATATAATATTTATACTGTTCTTGAGTAGACTTCTGTATCTGTAACGTGTGGAGGGTGGGTTACCCCCATGGCACTTAGGCCTCATTAGGCTCATTGTGCATCCTCCTAGCTCCTAGCTCGTGAGCCAGCCTACAGGTTTAATGTCGCCAAGAGGTGCTTCTCTTATATCGGCCGGTCTTAGCCGATACTCGCCAAACACAAATCTTCTAATAACTGAGAGCGTCGAGCAATCGTAAAGGATATGCTCGATGGTCTCATATTCTTGTTCGCACCCTCTGCAAAGTGCGAATTCTGACAGCTCCATGATATGGAGACGCTTCCGTACTTGGCAATGACCAGTCAGAATGCCTGTGACTAGGCGCAGTTCTGTCTAGTCACAGTTCTAGTCTGCAGTTTCTTGTTTCATCCCATCTTTCCTTGAATTTCTCAAGGGAATGTTCTTTAATTAGGTCTGTCACTAGCGATTTGTCAGGCCAATAGAAGGGCCAGGTCCAAAAAGTATCTGGTTGGCTGCTTACTTGACTAGTGAATCGATGTGGCGTGTCCTTTGATCCATCTTAAGGTGACCACATTGTTGATTTATACTTCGGCCAAAGCTTCGTGACATTCTAGTACTAACCCTGAATAAATTCGTGGTCTGTATAGATGAGCATGTTCCTTCCAGTGATATTGTTTCTGGTTATTTCTTTTGTTGCTATGAGAATCCCCGTTAGCACTGTTTGAACTACACTGGCACTATTGCTCACGGCCCATTTTATGTTTAGGTTTAAGAATCTGGAGTATATTCCACATCCTGAGCTTTGTTTTGTTTTAGAATCGTCGGTGAAAATATGAATCGTACCTGCCACTTCTGGCTCTTCTATTTGTTTTATTATAACTTTATATGGCTTATGGAAGTTATACCTCGGTGAGAAGGAGTCCATGTTCGCTTGAAGCAGTGGGAGCGTATCGAGCGCCTCCTGCCAAAAGCGACGTCTCGCCTCACCAGATCCTACATCAGATTCTATTCCAACCGTGCGGAGGCGTATCATTGTCGTCAGAGCAACCTCCATGATGTAAATATCAAGGGGAGAGAGACTAAGAATCACTTCCACGGCTCTGGTTGGTGTTGTTTTCGTGGCTCCTCTTATGTTGAGACATGCTGTTCTTTGAATTTGTTCTAGTGTACGGATAGCTGTTAATTTTTGGGTTTTCGGTACCCAGACAACTTCACCGTATGTTTGCATACGCCTTATGATGGCCGTGTAAGTTCATATGACGACTCTGGAGGAGAAACCCCAGGTGCGCCCCACGGGTCGGCGGCATTGTTCATAAGCAATGTGTGCTCTTTCAACTCTGTTTTCTAAATACAAGTTCCATGTTAACTTGGTGTCAAAGGTGAGACCTAGGTACTTCACCTGTGTTGCAAAGTTTAGTTTTGTGTCTAGGAGTTCTGGAGGTTTTAATTCCATTTTCATTCTTTTCCTTGTGAAAAAGACCATTTCTGTCCTCTTAGGATTGATTGATATTGAGTAGACTTATTACAAAGTTTACAAATTTCATTTGATATACAATATTAGTTCACCAGTTAATCAGGCACATGGGCGCCGACACACTTTTTTAAACTTTTTTTTACTTTCTTGAACTTTTTTGTACTTTTTTGATCTTTTTTGTACTTTTTTGATCTTTTTTAATCTTTTTTAATCTTTTTTAATCTTTTTTAATCTTTTTTAATCTTTTTTAATCTTTTTTAATCTTTTTTAATCTTTTTTAATCTTTTTTAATCTTTTTTAATCTTTTTTAATCTTTTTTAATCTTTTTTAATCTTTTTTAATCTTTTTTAATCTTTTTTAATCTTTTTTAATCTTTTTTAATCTTTTTTAATCTTTTTTAATCTTTTTTAATCTTTTTTAATCTTTTTTAATCTTTTTTAATCTTTTTTAATCTTTTTTAATCTTTTTTAATCTTTTTTAATCTTTTTTAATCTTTTTTAATCTTTTTTAATCTTTTTTAATCTTTTTTAATCTTTTTTAATCTTTTTTAATCTTTTTTAATCTTTTTTAATCTTTTTTAATCTTTTTTAATCTTTTTTAATCTTTTTTAATCTTTTTTAATCTTTTTTAATCTTTTTTAATCTTTTTTAATCTTTTTTAATCTTTTTTAATCTTTTTTAATCTTTTTTAATCTTTTTTAATCTTTTTCTATCTTTTTTGATCTTTTTCTATCTTTTTTGATCTTTTTCTATCTTTTTTGATCTTTTTTGATCTTTTTTGATCTTTTTTGATCTTTTTTGATCTTTTTTGATCTTTTTTGATCTTTTTTGATCTTTTTTGATCTTTTTTGATCTTTTTTGATCTTTTTTGATCTTTTTTGATCTTTTTTGATCTTTTTTGATCTTTTTTGATCTTTTTTGATCTTTTTTGATCTTTTTTGATCTTTTTTGATCTTCTTTGATCTTTTTTGATCTTTTTTGATCTTTTTTGATCTTTTTTGATCTTTTTTGATCTTTTTTGATCTTTTTTGATCTTTTTTGATCTTTTTTGATCTTTTTTGATCTTTTTTGATCTTTTTTGATCTTTTTTGATCTTTTTTGATCTTTTTTGATCTTTCTTGATCTTTTTTATCTTTCTTTTTTGATCTTTTTGTTCTTTTTGATCTTTTTTGATGTTTTTTGATCTTTTTTGATCTTTCTTGATCTTTTTTGATCTTTTTTGATCTTTTTTGATCTTTTTTGATCTTTTTTGATCTTTTTGATCTTTTTTTATCTTTTTTGATCTTTTTTGATCTTTTTTGATCTTTTTTGATCTTTTTTATCTTTTTTTAACTTTTTTGAACTTCTTGAAGTTCTTGAACTTCTTGAACTTCTTGAACTTCTTGAACTTCTTGAACTTCTTGAACTTCTTGAACTTCTTGAACTACTTGAACTTCTTGAACTTTTTGAACTTTTTGAACTATTTGAACTATTTGAACTTTTTGAACTTTTTAAACTTATTGTACTGTTTGAACTTTTTAAACTTTTGAATGTTAACATAAAATAAAAATTTTAAATAAGTACGCATAGAAAATATATTATGGAAAAATAACAAATATTATAAAAAATATGGGTACTGTCTTGGTAATACTGGATTTTTGTATTTCCTTAAAATCCTTTTTGATTATCAATTACGTCCAAATATTAGTTCTGTATAAAGGACCAGACACTTTTTCTATACAAACGGGAGTACCGTCAAAATGTCTGAATTTTTAATATTGAAGTTATTACCTAATGTCCCCATCAAAAGTGTCTATAGGTCCAATCCTATCCTATGACTATATTTTGAGATACAGGGTGTTAAAATCGGAAAATTGGTATTCACTTAGAAATAATGCAAGAAAATGTATATTGTTTAATGCAATTATTATTAAATAATGTTTTAAAACATAAATTGAGTCCAACAATCCAATAAAATTTACCTGTATTTACAGGATGAAAAATTTTAGGCCTAACAGCGGGTTTAGAACTTTAAAAACTGTAGAAGAAAATGTACTTCTTAAACATGTATACTTTAAATTCCTCTTGATTTAAATAATTGTTCCTTATCTAAAAACTACCTATTTTTCAGATTCCTAGTTCTTTGTTCGTACCAACCAGAAACGTTAACAGTACGTGCAGGCATCAACCTGCCAAATGCTGCTAATTCCCATCTTCATCATGGAGGCCGTGGCCAAGCGCACATCGAAGCCCCTTATGATGAAGTTGATAATGCATTAGGAAGGCGATCGAGGACTGGTCGCGTCATGCAAAAACCAGAAGCTTTAGGTAAGGTTATCTTATTATTCAAATTTGTGTATTATCCTAGCAAATGAGGTTTTCTTTTTATTGGATTTCTAATAGTATATATTATACAGCAAGCGACTTTTTATCCCGAATAGGGTTACCATATTAAAAAATACAATTTTCTGAGTAGACAGACAAAGCTACTACGGTCTCACATAGGGAATAGAGTGAGAAGTACAGATTCAATGGGTAAGAGTGAGGCATACAGTCTGAGGGAAAAACGGGGGAGTGGGGGATTAAATTTCTATTACCGCCGAACAGAAAAATCATGCGTAGAACGAAAGCCATAAGGGCCTAAGCTTCAATCTCCATTATTACTGGTCCAATTGAAACGGTAAAAACGGGGGAGTGTGGAGAATTAAATCACTATTAACGTCAAATAGAAAAATCATGCGTAGAACGAAATTCAAAAGGGCCCAAGCTTCAATCTCCATTATTGCTTGTCTGACTCAAACGGGAAAAACGGGGGAATGCGGGTAATTACATCTCTATTAACACTGAAGATAAAAGTCCTGCGCAGTAACGATGCCAATAGGACCTAAGCGTGTATCTCGGTTATTATCGGTCAGACTTAAACGATGAAAACGTCATTATGTAGATAACGTGGTATAGATTAACGTTGAATAGAAAAATCCTGAGCAGTAGCAATGCCAAAAGGACCTAAGCGTGTATCTTGACTATTATTGGTAGAATTTAAACGAGAAAAAGGCATTGTGGAGAGAACGTGGTATAGATTAATGTTGAAGAAAATTATGCGCAGTAGCAATGCCAAAAGGGCCTTAGACGTGTATCTTGGCTACTATTGGTCATATTCAAACGGAAAAAACGGCATTATGTAGAGAACGTGGTATATATTAACGTTTAAGAGAAAAATTCTGCGCGGTACCTATATATTTAATAAAAATTCCGGACAAAATATTAAAATTCCAACAAATGAAATAAATACTAAACGTTTTATTAAAAAAGTACATAATGTCAAAAACAAAAAACAAAAAAAGTTTCTCATTTAAAAATTCGTTAACTTATTTAATCAAACATTTAATACCAAGGTCATACATAAAAAATAAATTATAAAAAAATTAAACAAAATTCTATATGTATAAATGTACAAACAAAAGATAGACGTATATTAAAAAAAAAACAAGTAAAATACAATTAACAATATTTGTTTTCGTATTTTTGACTACCAAACATTTTTCGTAATAGTGTTAATAGACAAAACCATTTATAAGCGGAATTTTAAGCATAGCTCAATACGTTTGAGGATTTTCCTAAAAATATCGGACAATTTATAATGCATGGCGAATTCCGGACAAAATGCCCAAATTCCACCTGTCCGGGTTTTTCCTACCGTCTAATAAACCGTATCCCGAGACGATTAATTTGTAGCCTAATTTATTTAAATGTCGCTAATTACTTTGTGAATGCGACTTTAAAAAAAAACTATAAGTATAAGATGTTTTATTACATTTTGTATTTTTATATTAATTTCTTAAAATTACCTGGAAGTTATTCCTAATATCCCATATAGGTTTCTAAGAATTTTATATTTTAGGTCAGCGTTACTCAAAGTGCGCCCCGCGGAGCCCTGGGGCTCCGCAAAGCCTTTGTGGGGGTCCCACGAAGAAAATAATAATCATAATAAATATAGTTTAAAAAACACGCTTTTAAAGCATATCAAACTAAAAAGTTAAAAATAATTTTTCAAATAAGCTTAAAACAATAATAAACTTTTTAGTTTGATATGCTCTAAAAGCGTGTTTTTTAAGTTTTTTAAACTATATTTGAATCGCTGATTGCAGAAAGGATATATGTCACTGAACTTAACTTCTTAGATAAATGCAAATAACTGTTTTTTGAACTGGAGCATAATTTATAAAAAAAAACTGAATGTGCATGTAAAAACTATATCAAAACACTATCCCTTTTAGGGGTAATTAAAAATATTTGCTTTAAGCAGTAAAAAGTTATAGACCTTTTAAGTTGACTAACATATACCCTTTCTGTTATTAATTGGAAGAATCAAAAAGAAAGAGGGAGTAATTGACGAAAAACACTTTATTAAGAAAAAATTGGATTAACAAAACACAGATTTTTAATTTATAATAGGCCAACTAAAAATATTATCCCAAAATTCTTTTGTTCCTTCAATGTCGTTCACATATTTAGCCGATTTCTTTATGTGATCCATTTTATCTGATTTTATGGGAAATTTTTCTGTTAGGTAACAAAATACTTTAGGTTCAGCTACAATATTGGAAAGTCCTAGACAAAATGTATGTTTCTCGAATCCATTAATGTAGTCTTTGGCAAGTACTACACCTTTCCCATCATTCTTGCAGAAGGAAAACTGATGAAAGTTGCTGATGTTAAACGCAACTTTTCTATCTCTTGGCGTACCTCTTTGAGAAGTTTTAATAGAAATAGCTAGTCCAGGCCACCAGTCTTTAAAATTCACTATATCCTTTCCATCCACAAGATGGATTAGAAATTTGTATTTGTTGCTGGAAGATGCTATAATTTCTATATACTGACGTATGGTATAAACACGATAGACTTTTTTTAATTTTCTTTCAATGTTACCAAAGTCGCTATCGCAAGGCAGAAACGAGTGTCCTCGAATGGGAAAGTATTGATGAATATCAACAAATCTCTCGGAATATTTCAGGAACAGGCACATTCGAATCAGGGTGTTAGTTTTGTTTTGACCAAGACAATTGTCGCTAAAGAGATGCAGTTCCCTACACTATCAGGTATATATTCCTTTATATACTGGTAAAGGAAGGAACATACTTCATTAGGGCCTTTTTTCCACAACCTTCATGATAAATGAAGTAAACAACTTGGTCAATATCAGGAAAATTGAAGTCTCCAGTAATAATTGTGTTATCAAGAACAAATAGATCTTCAAGTTTTGATAGGAGCGTAATGGTGTCGTTTAAAAGAGTGTCACCGGGTCGATAAACACATGCAAGGTGTACAGAAGTTAAATGTTTGGTAATATTTATACATATTACATCTACGTTAGATATTTTATGTGTATAGGAGATACAGAGAAATTATTTACAATATTTTGTGAAAAGTAAATGCAAACGCCACCACCAGTTTGGTTTTCTTGGTTGCTGCGAAAGATTGTGTGTCCGTCGATATCAACTTGTGAGTCGGCAGTTGAGGTATTTAACCAGGTTTCACTGATAACTATTATGTCAGATTTAAGAAGTTGAACAGTGCACATAAATTCATTATATTTAGAGTGAATAGAACATAAATTAGTGTATAAGAGAAACCAGTCAACGAGATAGGGTGGAGAAAAGCTATCATTGGCGAAATGTAACAATTTTGGGCAGTCCATTGTCATATTTGATGGTAAGTTATCTTCGCCATTGTTTGTTCGGTTTTCTAGTTCCTTACGTAAGTCCAGGGGGTATTGCTGTTGGATGGGGTCTTATCGTCTAGATGGTGTTTGCATTTTCCAACAGTTTTTTTCTTGTTTTTTTAAATAAATTTGGCATCAGATTCAGGGGACATAATAACTTTTAGTTTTCTGGGTAAGCGTTGCTGTGGTTTTCCTATACGAAAAAATGTTACTGGATCTCCTTGAAATCCAATAATATCGAGTTACTCCCTGATTTTAATTTTATCGTTTTCTTTTTTGGAGTGAATATCTCCGGTGCTTTCAGGTAATCCCCTGATAAGTACATTTTTTGCACGTAACATATGTTCAACCGCTTCGTTTGCAATTTTTTCGGTGATTTCGACAGAGTTAATAGCTTCCACAGATGCAATTTTATTTTTTATATCCGTGATTTCGGTCGAGAGTTTAGCAATATTATCATCGAGTTTCTTTTGTATATCAAGCTTAAAGTCAGTTATAAGATTCTTTACTAGAGCGTTTTTCTTAAGACTAGTATCTCTATTTTAACCCAAAATTTACGTGACAGTTTTACTTTTTAAAATACCAACGTACTACCTTAGATAATTATCCAATTCAATGGAGTCATTGACTAGAATAATAACCTAATTATTTGTTTTATTTCAATACGTGCGTTTTCTTTTGAATATTAAGTTAAAACATTAGAATTTTTTGTGAAATTCTTTATAAATGACTTTTTTATTTTGTTACATACATGTATTACATCAATTAAAATATTATAATTTTTGCAAATTAACTAGAAAGTTTTGAATATGATCTACAATGGTCGCAAATGTATATGTTTAAACAATTATTCAGTTAAACTACATTATGTTACGATATGCATCAAATTCGTACCGTTGTATGTGGAGGTATGTATGCATGCTTATCATCATCTAACTGGGTCCCTCAGAGAAACAAAAACGAGTAAACTAGGTGTAACGGTTCAAAGCTTTGTTATTGTTCATGTTGCCATAAATCTACTTTTCGATTTTTTTAAACAATTTCACTATTTTGTTCGAACAAACAATTTCGCAAATGTTATTGTTAGTCAGGGAAAATAGCGAAAAATAGTATAGAATTTTTCTGAATCAATAATATACGAGTAAAACTTAGTTTGTAGTAACTATAAAATAAAAAAAGTTACATTAATGAGATGAAATTTAATAAATTCCACGTATTATTAAAAGGTTATTGGGACTGGTTTTTACTAATCAGCCGTCATTAAATCTGAAATAAATTAATTGGTAATAAATACTAAATACGTGCAATAAAACTAAACGAACCTTAAGCATTAAAGCGTAAATTCAAAATAATTAAGTTGACAAATAGTAATTAATATTATTTATAATAATTAGGGTTTCTTACACATAACTAAATAAGCAATAAAAGCTCTGGGTTTTTAAATCAGAAATCAAAAAAAAAAAAATAGGATGGTCAACAAAAACAGATTATATAATGCCTTAGTAAAACCCCATGTAGAGTATGCTTCACAAATTAGTCCAGTAACTGAAGGGTCAAACCTGTAGAAAATTCGCTGATGAGTTCCCACATAGCGCAATTTGTAGGTCATCGCAGGTGTTTTTAAACGAGAAAATCCTTAACGCGTTCTTGGTACCGGAAGGGGCTGAAAATGGACCTGGAAAATAGGTTTCCCGCTAATATCTGACTGAATAGACCAATTAGAGAATTTTTGTTCAGACAAAAAATGAAGATCAGTTCATTATCTACAAAAAATGGCCCTTATCATTTTCTTCGAAAATTCAATAGTTTTCGAGATAATGGCACTCAAAAGTCCCCTCATTTCATCTGCTGCTCTACCTGCAGGAATTGCGCTTTCTATGAATTAACGTGTAAGCGGACGGACAAATTTTTCCATATCTCGGGAAAAAATTTATATTTTTTGCAAAAAGCGGTCAAAGTTTTTTTCAACAATATTTAGAGACAATAGCAAATGAATAAGTGGACCATGGAGAGGACCAGCATTAAGTAAGACTCTTTTGGGTTCTGCATGGTAATATTGATAATAATTTAAACCATAATTTTGTTTTTCACATCAATAGTCATGAGTTAGTAAAGAAAAGGACGATTTAGACATACTTCACGACACGGTAAAGGAATTTTGAAAAATTGATTCAATTCCTCCAAATTAAAAGGTTTTGTCTGAGGAGGATAAGAGGGCCCAACAAATTTTAGACCAAACTATGAAAAGAGTAGGTAAAAAAATTTAAACAGGTCTCCTGTGGAAATATGATAATTTAGTCCTTCCTGAAAGTAGAACAAATGCCTTGAGGAGGCTATAATGTACAGCGAAAAAAATGGATAAAATTCCATCATTTGGTAAGACATATTGTAAAAATTTTTTACATTTAGAGACTAAAGGTTACATTAGAAAACTTTCGGAAAGCGAAATTAATATTGTATCTGATAAAATTTGGTATTTGCCACATTTTGGAATAACAAATCCAAATAAACCAAATAAATTACGTATTGTTTTTGATGCATCCGCAAAAAATAACGGAATTTCTTTAAATGACTGCCTATTAACTGGCCCAGATCTTTATAATTCTCTCTTGATGAATTTTAGGATTAAAAAATACTCTTTCACAGCAGATATTAAAGAAATGTTTTTACAAGTCAGGATAAGACCACAAGACTGTTACGCTCAGCGTATTTTGTGGAGGGGAATGAATCGAGACGTTGAGTCTGACGTGTACGAAATTGGAGTAGTTTTCTTTGGCTCGACAAGTGGACCTTGTTTAGCTCAAAGTGCAAAAATATAAATGCTCTCGAATTCAATATGACATATCCCGACGCAACTAAAGCCATTGTGGAGCAACATTACATGGATGACTACTTGGGGGGAGCTCAAAAGCTCGTCCGAGATGTGATCTATGTACACAATCAAGGTGAATTTGTTATTTGTAACTGGATAACTAGATTAGAAACCAACAAGAAGTTCTCCAAGACATTGACGTGGCTTTAATTGCAGAAGGTATAAAAAATTTCAAATTTTTTTTTAGAGACATCTTATGTTGTGAGAGTTTTAGGGGTGTTTTGGGATCCACAAAGAGATGTATTTAGCTTCAAAACTAAATTTCATAAAATTAGCTCCGATATTTTAGAAAACAAAAGAAGACCGACAAAAAGGAAGATCTTGAAGGTCGTTATGACCATATTTGACCCTCTGGGACTCAGAGAATTTTCTGATTCAAGGTTAAGTGCTTTTACAAGACCTCTGGAGGAGTCAAATTGGATGGGATGACCAAATTCCAGATTTCATAAATGAGAAATGGCAGATTTAGCTTAAAAATTTAAAAGATATTTATAAAGTCGAAATTCCCAGACAATATTTTACTTTAGATCGACAATTAAGCGATATTCAGTTACATGTGTCCTCTGATGCCTCCGAGAAATGTTACGCTTCTGTAGCATATTTAAGAGTTTCTCACAAAAATTTAGTTGATTGTTCCTTTTTAACTGCTAAAACAAAGTAGCCCCATTAATCCCAGTATTATCGATCCCGAGGCTAGAATTGATGGCATCTACAATGGGAGTGAAATTAGGTAGTTATTTAAAAAAAAAATTAAATTTAAATATTTCAAAAGTTTTTTATTGATGTGACTCAAAGTGTGTTTTACATTGGATACGTTCTGAAGCAAAAAGATTTTAGATCTTTATTGCTCACTGTGTAAAGGAGATCCAAGAACTATCAAATGTAAGAGACTGAAGATATGTCAATTCAAAAAACAATGTAGCAGATGAAGCTACTAAAAGACTTTGTGACTTCTATTTTAGTAGTAAGAGTAGATGGATCACAGATCTAGCCCGGATAATTGGCCACCAGAGACAGTACAGTCAGTTAATTTTGATCATGATTTATTAGAAATAAAACAAACAGAATTTGTATGTGTGAACACATATAAAAGATATATTGCGGTACCCAATCCAAATTATTTTTCAAAGTGGACAAATTTAATACGTTCTACAGCATATCTTTTGCGCTTTGTCTCGTCTATAAAATTCAGGTCTTTAACTGAGGGAGAATTAACTGTAGATGAAATTCAATCAGCTTAATTCAGATTAATCTTAATTAATCTTTTGGAAAACAGTAAGTCAATACCCTCTACTAGTAAACTGTATACATTTAATTGTTGCTACGACAAGGGACTTATTAAACTAAATGGACGACTAGACAAATCTCGACATCTCAGTCCTGACACAAAACAACCGATTATTTTAAACCCTTCACACCAAATTACCAAACTCATTATTCAATACTTTTACGAGGAATTACACCACCAAGGACAAGAGACAGTTGTTAATAACTTAAGACAGAAATTTTGGATTCTTAGACTCTGGCAAACTGTAAAATTTGTTTTAAAGAATTGCCAATACTATAAAAACAGCAAGGCTGTGCCAGCTGTGCCTTTAATGGGTCAACTACCGGAATGTAGGATTGAACCTACAATAAGGCCTTTTATGAGAACCGGTATTGACTATCTTGGACCCATTGAAGTGACAGTGAAAAGAAGTCACGAAAAGAGATACGGGGTGATTTTTAGGTGTATGGTGACTCGGGCAGTTCATTTATGATTTAACTTCTAGTGTATTCATTAATATTTTGAGGCAATTTGGATGTCGACGTGGTTTTCCTGACGAAATCTATAGCGACAACGGTAATTTCAAAGGTGCCGATAGAGAACTCTCTTTAGAATTTCAAAAGTTAGACCGAAATCATGAAAATGTACACTTAAAAGATATAAGTGGTTCTGTAATACACCACTAGCAGCATACATGGGAGGTTGCTGGGAAAGACTATTCAATTCGTAAAAAAAAATCTGAGACAAATTTTAGTTGAGAAGTACCCTCATGAACATGTTTTACAAACCTTCTTGACAAAATGTAAGAATATTTTAAACTCCAGGTCCTTAGTTCATGTATCGCTTGATCCAGCTAATTAGAAGCTTTAACACCCAATCATTTCCTGACTGGGCCTTCTTCAGTTGCTCTTCCTTGCACAGAAACAAATAACAGAGACGTAAATCTGTTATCCAGTTGGCGCGCAGCTCAAAGATTGTCCGATATGTTTTGATTTCGTTGGACAAATGAATACTTACCCACCTTAATAAGAAGAACAAAATGGTTCCAAGACGGTAAACCAATTCAACTTGGTGACGTAGTTATTTCGGTGGTTCCCAGTGGACCGAGAAATTCCTGGCAAAAGGGGTTAGTTATCAAACTGTATACTGCTAAAAACGGTAAAACGAGAATTGTTTATGTACGAAATCAAGCAGGAACAGTATATAAGAGACCAGTATCTAAACTCATTGTCCTTGATGTTAGGAAAAAATTGAAACTGAAGAACAATTACTTGGGAGGAGAAATATTAAAGATTAAGATTAAGTTCTTTAATGGATGTTACTATGTTTTTAATTATGTTTTATGTAAAAAAAATAGACGTTTTTTAGACCAAATCTGTGTGTATCATTTTCAACTAGAATTACTATTACTATTGAAATAACGAAATAATAGTCACTTAGTTTAAAGTCAATAATTTTAAATTAGTGAGAAATAAAAATGTTTAAAATTATTTTTGATGTAAATAATTATTTATTTTCAAATATATAAAAAGTTGTGAGTAGGTAAATACCCTAAAAATTTAAAACAAGTTTGCAAAACTAAAAAAAAAATTAGGATAGGTATACAAGGTGTTTTTAAAGTAGTCTGAAATATTGTTGTGACGGAGTCGTCATTCAATTTTAAGACAAGTTTTTAGTTATTAAGTTACAGGGGGTTGAATACTTTTGTAATAAACGAGATCTGACTCTGACTGTAAGTCAGACGCAACTGGTTTCCAAAACTAATTATAAAGAACATATTTATTCTAAATGGCCTTTGGAATTATTAAATGTGTATCGTGGAAGGCTTGTAATATTATTCGCAACGCTCCTGACTATTTTGAACGGATTCGGCAATCCGTTAGTCGTCGATTGGAAGCTTGCATTTTAGCTAGAGGAGCATAAATCGAACATCTGCTCTGAAATGTACTACTTTTATGTCATAATTATTACAATGTTATTATTTCTATTAAAATAATACAAAAATTCAACAAATTGCTTTGGAAATACCCTGTACATAATCGTATTAAATAAAAGAACACCTCAACTGGAAGAAAAAATTGGTTTCAGCTTGTTGAAGATGCTCCAAAAAAAATACCGTATTATGTCTCAGCACAATTCAAAAAAGAAGTCACTACTTTTCGACAAAAGTACAATACGAATATAATATTAAAAATATTATGACCGAACTTTGTATCAAAATATAGAGCAATGGTTACATTTCATATTCTCTTTATCTACAAATCTTTCAAGTAAAAATTTTAAATAACCCGTTATAAAGGACGTTACAATTTTATACAGGATGTCACACATGATTGTGATGTTTATTTGGTCCCGAATACGGACTTGTAATTACATTGTGTAGTTGTGTAGATAAGAACTAGAACCAACTTAATATGTAGCTTTTAAATATTCACTTAGTTTTTTTAAATAATCTTATTTTAACGCAATAAAAATAATAAAAAACGTTTCTATTCCATTTTGTACCCCGAAATTTTGTACCCCGAAAATGCTCAGAAATAAGAATTTGAATTTAAAATTTGAATAGTAAATTCGTCTGCCCCAAAATAAAAATAACATTTTTAGATTTAGTTTTTTATCTCTTTTCAAATATGGAAACGAATTATAAAAAATCAGGGTGTTGTTTTCAGGGTGGATGAATTTGTGAATTTTTAGCTAAGCCGGATCTGAATTTTCCTACTTTTTTATACATCAGTATATTCGACAAGATGTGGATGATAAGTATACCAAACGTCATAAATATCTACAGGGTTGTTTCCAAGGAAAGAAATGAATAAAATTGATAAAACACCCTTTATCTCGGTTATAAACAGCCAAAAACCCATTAAATAAGAGTTATCTAGAATCACCTCAGTGGTCTCCATCCACAGTTAACGTATGACCGTTTCCCAATGAATCATTCTGTATGTAGTAAAATATAATAGATTTATTTACCTTAAAATTTCAAATGTATTTAAAAATACGTTTTAAGTAAGATTCAAAATGTATGCAACACATTTTACAACTAAGAAATCCGACAAAAATACCATAAAATTTAAACTCTCAGCTCTGGGGATGCATCGAATCTTACTTTGGGAATACACTATTTAGGTATGGTATGTGGTGTAAAAATATTTTGTTGGCTGCCTAAAAAATACCATATTAAATCTTACACACAAGACGATAAATATTATATGTATATCTTAAAAATAGTCCCCTTAGACTAAGCCACGAGTCGCCACTGAGGTACATACATTTTTCAACTAAATTGCTATTCAATAGACAAAATAAAAATAAGTGTCAGTACTTTTAGATACCTTAGAGAGATAATTAGTAGACCCATATTTAATTAGTTCTCCCCTAACGATACTATAATTTATAGGTAATCACCCATTAATATACTAAATGGATTTGTGATTAGTTAATAGACATAGGAGTAACGAAAGAAAAAGAAACAATTTAAGATTATCTGATATTATTGTATAAAGCACTAAGTAGTCTTTTAAAAGAAATTGTATTTATGGAACATAACTGAACATTGCTACCTAATCGCAAATTAGATAATTCGATTTAACTGTTATACATGATAAATGATCGATATAATTGTTCGCTAATGGATGTTATTTTCTCAAGATTTTAACTACCTATTTAGATAAAATTATGGTTCATAGCGTTCTTATTCTAAAATTAAAAAAGAACGGATTTTTTAACCTAATACGAGCACATGCAAAAGTTTAAAAAGTGAACGTTATAGTTCTAGAGCCAACGCAGATAGGAGTATTTGAATAATTGAATATCTGATCGATATCAGTTGTTTATAAATCCTTATACTACAAAAAAAATACATTTTTTAAAAAAATAAATAAATAAAAAATAACTGGCCCTGATATTTTGGTTCGCGATTCTGGTATTTGTTTTTGTGGTGGTAGTGTATGTAAATCATTCTGAAAATCACCAATAGTTTGACAGTACCAATCATTAAGATATTAAAAAATTAAAAAACAAAAAAATGTACTTATAGTAATTATGAAAAATTCAAAAATCTACCAGGTGATTTTTTTGTGCCAAAACTACTAAAAGTGCCATGTGAGTTACTAGATCAGCTTTAATATATCCGAAAAACACCTCATAAAGTTGTCAATAAAAATATTTCATTAAAATCGGTCAAAACTATTTTCATCTATTAATAAAAACTATGCTTCAAAAAGAAATCAACATATCGTCGGTCTAAAGCACACTTATCGTATATCCAAAAACCCATTTTTTGACAATCGCAAATTTAAACTTCAGCGAGGTGTCCACATTCTCTTGAGTAGAATTATGCTTACTTGTTATATTTATTAATTCTAAGGGGTTTATGAATACTGATTGAGCATTTTTACTTTCCTATCTGTATACAGATATAAGGAAAGTATAGGAATCATGATTTTTTCGACCTCGAGTTTTCGACGGATTTTTGCGTTTTGAGGTCCCCTGAATCCATTTTGACTATTTTCGCGATGGTGTGTGTGTGTGTGTGTGTGTGTGTGTGTGTGTGTGTGTGTGTGTGTGTGTGTGTGTGTGTGTGTGTGTGTGTGTGTGTGTGTGTGTGTGTGTGTGTGTGTGTGTGTGTGTGTGTGTGTGTGTGTGTGTGTGTGTGTGTGTGTGTGTGTGTGTGTGTGTGTGTGTGTGTGTGTGTGTGTGTGTGTGTGTGTGTGTGTGTGTGTGTGTGTGTGTGTGTGTGTGTGTGTGTGTGTGTGTGTGTGTGTGTGTGTGTGTGTGTGTGTGTGTGTGTGTGTGTGTGTGTGTGTGTGTGTGTGTGTGTGTGTGTGTGTGTGTGTGTGTGTGTGTGTGTGTGTGTGTGTGTGTGTGTGTGTGTGTGTGTGTGTGTGTGTGTGTGTGTGTGTGTGTGTGTGTGTGTGTGTGTGTGTGTGTGTGTGTGTGTGTGTGTGTGTGTGTGTGTGTGTGTGTGTGTGTGTGTGTGTGTGTGTGTGTGTGTGTGTGTGTGTCTGTCGATCTTTATAATTTTTGTTTAAACATGATTTTTCTAAAATGTACCGTAATGGAAAAATTGTAGGAAAAGTGCTATATTAAAATTTTTCAGTATTTTCGTTTTCAATAAATATCTATGGAAAAATGTTTCGAGGTAGATGTATGTGGAAAATGTATATATTTAGTTTATCCTCTAAACATTTATAGAGGTGTTGCAATAGGTTGAACAAAATAACCTGAAAAAGCCTATAATAACTAGATAGAAAAGTCATGTGTTGGACACATCAGATTTTTTATTTTAACCAACCACACCATCGTCACTTCCTTGTGGGCCGCTCAGTCCACAGTTACGAGCGCTAGAAATGTAGACGCTGGACATAGGCAACACACAATACGTTTGTGTTACAAGGTATATTAAATCAAATTTAAAATAATTATTTTAACAATAAATCAAAATAGCAAGAATAGAACAACCGGTATATTATTACATATAAAACAAATACTATTTGGTGTATTATTATCATCGGGTCGGTGGTGTAGCGGTCTCACGAGCTTATATTCATTTATAGGCAAGTTTATGGTCAGAGACAGACGGGCTTCGAATCGTAGACCAGACATGTGGATTTTTAATTAAATTGCATGGTTCGGTATAGGATATGATGTGTGCCGTATTAACAGAAATAAAATTTCTGTTGATATGACATGCAGTTTATAAAATCGTCATACATTACCGTCTCGATGATGGCGGGTGAGGTTTTCCGGGTTTTCCTCACCTGTAAGTCAAATGGCACCATCAAACATCTTTAAGTTGCCCAGGCCCGCCACGGCAAATAATAATAATAGCCGTCTCTTTCCCCGCACAAGCTCAGCGTTTGGGGTTAAAATTTACTTGTAAGGGGGTGAATTAGGGAGAGAATTATATTATTATTATTATTCTCCCTAAATTCGACACTGATACATTATTTTGTAGAAAGAAGATGTATACCTAATGTTTTAGGTAATTTTTTATCAATTTCCCATGTATTTTAATGATATATTTTAGTCGAAGCAATGAAGCAAAAATTTTTTAGACTAAGATGAATCGAAATGCATTCGTTTCCAAAAGTTTTTTGGAAAAATGTACCTACTTTTTATCTTATACAAACCAGAAATTGCATTGCTGCAGCCAAAAATGCATTAAAAAAAATGCATTTTTTTGAGACGGCTTTTGTAAATAAGAGTCAGAACTGGCCCAAATCGGGTTCCGAGAATTTTCCTGAAAAGATCGCCAAAAATAACCAGAAAATCATTGTAGGGCCGTCTTTTTGAGCGCTTAATCCAAAGTCCACGTCTAAAACGATCCCCTTGAATGACGTCTCCGAGGGTTTTTCTCACACAATCGAAAAAGACGAACCCAAAATCATTATGGGGGGTTTTTTGGGGCGCTGAATCCGAATTTCACGCCGAAAACGATCCCACCAACACCTGGTGGACCGGAACCTCGGGCTGAACGTCGTCTCCGATGGTTTTCCAGACACGATCGCAAAAGACTAACCGAAAATCGTCTCATAATTTCACACACTCATTGATGTGTAACTCTCGCCTGAGGCCCTTGATAAAGTTGATCCAGTCCTGTAAAATTCTTAATGCCGGGTTTGAATAGAGCGAGGAAAATTACGAGAATAATCTCCGGCTAGATCTCCAAACTTTGCCGAGCGGCTTTTCACTTTTCTCCCAACGCTTGAAACGCTTTTGTGTAAGTATACACAGAAACTTTCTCTCTTATCAAGAAAATCCTCGGGGATGACGTCCACGTCCAGGGTCGGGCGCACCAGGTGTCCAGAAAGTGTTCAACGATGCCACATTTGAATTCAGCGAGCCAAAAAACCCCCGGGCGCCGAGTTTTTTCTCCTTCCCCGCGTGAATTTTGTAGAGTCCCACTGGGATGACGTTCAGGGCCAGGTTCCGGTGCACCAGATGTTAGGGGGGTCGTTTTCGACGGGAAATTCAGATTCAGCGTCTCAAACAAAAAACCCATAACAATTTTTGGTTCGTCTTTTTCGATTGTATGAGGAAAACCCACGGAGATGATGTCCGCGTCCAGAATCCGGTGCACGAGGTGTTCAAGGGATCGTTTTTAACGTGAAATTTGGATTAAGTACCCTAAAAAAGCCCCTGCAATGATTTTCGGGTTGTTTTTGGCGATCTTGTCAGGGAAATTATCGAGGATGATATCCACGTCCAAGTTCGGGCGCACCAGATGTCAGGAGGGTGTTCGCTAGTGCCACATTTGAATGCAACACGCCAAAAAACCACCCATAACGATTTACGTTTCGTCTTTTTCGATTGTGTGTGGAAAACTCACGGAGATCAAGTCCGCGTCTAGGTTCCGGTGTACCAGGTGTTGGGGGTCATTTTCGACGGGAAATTCGGATTTAGCGCCTCAAAAAATCCCCATAACGATTTTCGGTTCGTCTTTTTCGATTGTGTGAGTAAAACCCACGGAGATGATGTCCGCGTCCAGAATCCGGTGCACGAGGTGTTCAAGGGATCGTTTTTAACGTGAAATTTGGATTAAGTACCCTAAAAAAGCCCCTGCAATGATTTTCGGGTTGTTTTTGGCGATCTTGTCAGGGAAATTATCGAGGATGATATCCACGTCCAAGTTCGGGCGCACCAGATGTCAGGAGGGTGTTCGCTAGTGCCACATTTGAATGCAACACGCCAAAAAACCACCCATAACGATTTACGTTTCGTCTTTTTCGATTGTGTGTGGAAAACTCACGGAGATCAAGTCCGCGTCTAGGTTCCGGTGTACCAGGTGTTGGGGGTCATTTTCGACGGGAAATTCGGATTTAGCGCCTCAAAAAATCCCCATAACGATTTTCGGTTCGTCTTTTTCGATTGTGTGAGTAAAACCCACGGAGATGATGTCCGCGTCCAGGTTCCGGTGCACCAAGTGTTCAGGGGAGCGTTTTTAACGTGAAATTTGGATTAAACGCCCAAAAAAATGCCCCTATAACAATTTTCGGGTTATGTTTGGCGATTTATCAGGAAAATTCTCGGGGATGACGTCCACGTCCAGGTTCGGGCGCACCAGGAGTCAGAGGGGTGTTCGCTGATGCCACATTTGAATTTAGCACCCCAAAAAACCTCCCATTACGATTTTCGTTTCGTCTTTTTCGATTGTATGAGGAAAACTCACGGAAATCAAGTCCGCGTCTAGGTTCCGGTGCACCAGGTGTTGGGGGGCCGTTTTCGACATGAATTTCGGATTTAGCGTCTCAAAAAATCTCCATAACGATTTTCAGTTCGTCTTTTTCGATTTTGTAAGAAAAACCCACGGAGATGATGTCCGCGTCCAGGTTCCGGTGCACCAGGTGTTCAGGAGATCGTTTTTAACGTGAAATTTGGATTAAACACCTAAAAAAACGCCCCTACAATGATTTTCAGGTTGTTTTTGGCAATCTTGTCAGGAAAATTCTCGAAAACCCACGAAGATGATGACCGCGTCCAGGTTCCGGTGCACCAGGTGTTTAGGGGATCGTTTTCGAAGTGAAATTTGAATTAAACGTCCAAAAAATGCCCCTACAATGATTTTCGGGTTGTTTTTGGCGATCTTGTCAGAAAACTCTCGGGGATGACGTTCATGTCCAGGTTCCGGTACACCAGGTGTCCGGAGGGTGTTCGCCGATGCCATATTTGAATTCAGCGACCCAAAAAACCCCCGGGCGCCGAGTTTCTCTCCTTCCCCGCATTAATTTTGGGAGTGTCCCGCGGAGACGACGTTAATCGACGTTCCTGAGCTCCAGGTCCGCTGTGGATCAATTTGAACATAATAATCGTGATCAGTGACCTCTAAATTCGCCGGAAACCCGATTTGGGCCAATTCTGACTCTTATTTACAAAGTTCTTTAATCTTCCAAAAGCAGTCTCAAAAAATGCATTTTTTGAATGCATTTTTGGCTGCAGCAATGCAATTTTCGGTTTGTATAAGATAAAAATAGGGACATTTTTTCCAAAAAATGTTTGGAAGCGAATGCAAAAAACCGCATTCCGATCCGTTTTCCGTCATAGTTTAAAAAATTCCGAACTTTTGGCATTTTTAGTGCTTCATTGTCAGTGACTGTGTTTCCTTGTCAACCTATTCATACAAAAAATATCCAAAGCAAATCTATAAAAACTTTCACTGTATTATTTGATTTAAAGTCTCAACTATTGTAGTAAAATACAAAATAATAAGTGATAGTTACTTATATCTATGCACGATTTACGTTAGTTATTAGAAAAACAATACCTATAAAAACCTATATATGTTTCACCTTATACCTAAAATATCGGTTTAGCATCTTAGTCTTGCCTATAAATGGGGAATTTAGAACACGAACACACTCAATTTATGAATAAAACAGATCGAAATAAGAAATTTTAAACGATATAGTCTGGATTTTTAACAAAAAAAAATCCTATGTCAGCGATTTGACAGATTCAACAAGAACATTTTTATCTTCGATGATAAAAAAAACTACTTAAATTATAACAACGTTCTTATTAAATTTTCAAATTAGAAATTAATGGGTAATAGACGAAAAAGCATTTTATCAATCTCAAAATGTAATTTTCATTCATTTATCGAATATTTTTAAAAAAACATTAAATCATCCCAGTACAGGTTATCTATCAAATCCGGTTTTGAAAGTTATAGAAATTTATTTACATACCTTCGGAAAACTGTTGTCAAATTGAAACACAAGATATTAACGATAGAAATTATAGATATTTAGTTTATTTTCACTAAATATTTTATAAAAAAGTTCATTGTTGAAACGAATAGACGCGCACGTAGTACAGCCATTTTAAACTGAAGAGGCAAATTTGTGATTGGCCGAAATAAAAGATACTTGGTGACGTACACGGCATGCTAGATTAAAATTAAAATGAAATAATAGGCAGGTCTGTACTGGATGTGTGAGGTTGGATTTTTTTGACCAGGGACTTTGTCCATTAGCCGATCTATTTTTTTTTTATAGGATGTCGATATAATAGCGAAATGGGTTATATTAATGTTATTTTAATAAAATAATTAAATAGAGAAATTAAAGAAAAAATATACAGAATACCTACATAATTTGTATCGTTAATTTGAATTATAAACAAAATTACATTTAAAATGGATACATCGTTATATTTTAGAGAAATAGGTATAGACATGGACATTGTATAGGTAAATTAAGATAGGTACAAGCCAATTAGATCATTTTGATTAGACGGTCCGTACTCAATATATTTGATAACTTCATTGGAAAGTCATCAGATCTTTTTTTAGAAATAAAAATATTTTTTTATTAAATATTTCAATTTTTTGGATTCTTCAGGTATTCTGCAAAAGAATACGAACATTTTATTTAAAAATCATAGGTATACCTACAGCGTTGTATGGAGATATTCTAGTAGGATAACCTTATGGAAAGATCATTGGAGGACGATGGACATAGAATGTAGATGGCGACACTGTATTTATGTCCAAGTTAAGTTTTCATTTCTGCTTGTCTTTGGTAATGTCTTTTTAAGTTACAATTGCAAATTATAACAAAAGGGTATTTGAAGGTCACATAAAATGCCAGAATAATCAATATAATAAAATAAACCAATTTTTATTTTTGTTTGGAAAAGATTAAATAAGTTGAGGTTGGATCGAATTTTACTATAATAGCAGAGAAAACAGAGACGTGTAACTTAATAGGAAAATTTGTTCGGTAGTCCATTTAAATTACATATATGACTTATTTCTCTTTTACATTGATCTTTACATATATTTATCTCTTTCCAATAAAACTAACACCAATCTTAGAAGTCACTGATGTTGCTGGTTTTTTGACGTCGATGTATAGATTAGAACTGACAATGTTATGAATATTGTTATGAACGTGTGCACACTGACAAAATTTAACTAACAGATTTTTTTTGCTGTTAGGTAAACTTATAACATAATACCAAACACTTTTAGTGAAATTATACTAAGTAATAAAAACATTTCAGCCACTAATTTTCAGTTTTTAACTTTTAACACCATTTAAAAATAAGTATCAATTTATGGTAGCGGAATCAGTAGCACATTTAGGTGTATTATTTTCGAAAGGCAAAATTACAAATTTTAATTTTTTTTTGTACATAGATATACTTTGCTGCATGCCCTGCAGTGATGAAGCACTCAACGAAGGCGTCTTAAAAAATAAATTATAGAAAATGTGAATGTTACATATTTGATTAGATAATTAACATTGACATGAACCTTCATGGCTCAGAACGTTAAGTGCTCAACTTTGGATTTCGTGAAGTTCAGTTCCCGACTACTACTATGAACTGTTGTCAAAATACTACAGAATTGAGCAGAAAGATTGCATTAATTTTACGGGTTATATTATTATAAATAAAATGTATTAAAATAAACAGCATTAGTCGAATTTTTCATATTTTTTCCAAAATAAAAAGAATGTTTTTATCTGTAATTGAATCCGGGTTGGAAAATCCAAACTTGAACGCTTAACGACCTAAGCCTTGATGGCACTTATGTCAAGTTAATTATCTAATCAAATATGTGACATGGCTTTTTAATATACTATCATTGTACTACACTGCTGGTGTGTCTGTCTTCTACAAGAAAAAAAAAGAAGGAAACATTTGTAAAGTTGCCTTGCACAAATGTGTACCAAAAAAGGGTAAAAAAATCTCATAATCATCTCATGTGAAATATATGTTAAAGAACTTAAAGAACTTTTTACATTCAAATAAACAAAAACAATTTATAAATCTATTATTAAAATCCGTGTTGGAACAAAACATGTAAACTTGTTGAATTTAATAGATAATATTCTAAAAAGGGAAAGGAGTTCGGTCGAGAGCCTATTGGACTGAATATTCAGTTCAATCAATGACAATTATTAATATTACCATTCTTAAATATTTTGTTAATATTTAATTTGCTTGTAAATTTATGTGTTAATATATTTATAAATTACACTGGTCAACAGTGATTTTGTGGATGGACGTTTAAGAGCGTTTTTGGGCGATCGTTTTACCGATTTCAAATCGCTTTTCCGGAAGAACAATGACGCAAGTGCATATTTTACTTTTAAGGCCTATAAATCTTTAATTGTTTCCAAAAGAATAAAATAAAGTAGTTCTGTCTAAAACTAAAATAAATTTGCTATCTCGAAGTCCCCATCGATTATTTCCAAACTTTTCCTTAACGTCTTAGTTGTAAGTTTCATATTACATTTTTTTTAATTTGCTATTTCTGTGGAATCATTCATTTTCACTTGCGTCATTGTTCTTCTGAAAAAGCGAAATGTGACTCACGTTTTGCTTGATTGGCTTGGTATTTTGAGATAGTCAACCAGTCGAAATAAAAAAATGCAAATAATAATAATAAGACATTAATTTATTTATTTAATCAGTTTTGTCTGAGCTAACTAAAAGGCTGTATTCTATCAACAATGAAAAATAGTGATAAATTACAAAAAAAAATGTTTTTTATAAAATTTTCTTTTATGCTCAAAGCAATAAATTTATTGTGTCGTTCGTAGAATTCTGTACTAAATAAAGCACTGATTTTGAAAATAAATTTTAACCATTTTGACAATTTGTTGAACCTTGTAGCATTGCATAATGAAATATAAAGACTAACTGAATATGTCTGCCACAGATATACCACTGTAGGTCTATCGATTTCGTCTTGAGCTGTTCCTAAACAAAGAGCGGAGCTATTGAAAACTTTTAAGGTGATTTATTTCAACGCTCAGAGCCAGCCGAGAGAACATTATTTCTTATATTCATGAACAGCCAATATACATTTGGAAGTCACTAATATATCCGTGTGCCTGCTTTTTTTAAATTTGTTTTTCAATGTTATGAATTGATTTTTCACTGATTAGTGATTTCCTTGTACCTTAACTCAATTTCTTGCAAACTGTTGATAGCTTTGATGGAATTTTGTAAAAAAGCTTGTTTGAATTTTAAAAACTATAAAAATATTCAGCTATGGTTATAAACTTTTCCAATACTTAGTCCAGACATAGTAATTGGTAAAAAATGTTTATTATGTCCAATTAGAGGTACTTGATTACATGCAACATTTTTAGAAGCTTATTTCTTTTTTATCTTCTACTTGGAACTCTTCAATTTATTTAAAATATTGGACATTGTTATTGTTTATTTATATATTGACATAACCGCACATAACCAAAATATTGACTAAAGTCCTTAACCACTTTTTATCACCTTCATCCAAAAATTGTATTTGTACGGTTTTGTCAATTGAAATAAATGTTCATTATTATATTTAATTTTTTATGTCTTTTACATGAATTTTTATTTTTAAATAAATAAAGATATATTTTTAACTTTAGTAGGCAGGTGATACATAGTAGAGGCCACGTGCCTCATCGAAATGAAGACGTAGTATCTGCATAGTATTAAAAATTGACTACTTCATTAAATCGTCACTAGATGCCGCCCGAGATTACATCCAACACTTTTTACTGTAGCATTATCCTACTATAATATCTTCATACAACGCCTACAGTGTGGTGTAAAAGACATGCATCATACCTATGGTAAACTTTTTTTGTTTATTTAGAGATACAAAGAAATTTTAAATACAAAGTTGTATGACCATATTTCACAATTATTTTTAAATATATAGGGTACATATTTCAACTTTTTTCTGCGTTTTTTTTTTAATGTATTTCAAGATATTCAATCTGTTATCTTTTCCTTTGCTCACTCCGTATATAGAGAGTGTGTTCTTTTTTATTTATTTTCATTTTCTTCTGTTGTTTCAGTTAAAGAGGAGGCAGCCGAATACAAAGAACCAAGATCCTACAAGAACAACTTCGTCCCAATTTTTGTAATAACCATGCTGGTCATAGCCGGTGTCATAGGAATAGTGGCACTGGCACTTAAAATAGCCGGAAAAAGGATAACAGAAGAATTTGATAACGTATCGATAGCTTCAGAACTGTCAACGAGTAGTTGCAGCACTGTGTCGGATGTTGAAACGGGATGTGAAAACAAAAAACAATCGGACTTTTCAAAAAATTTTAAGTAGGAGTAATTTTTGTGTTTTGCTTCGTCTACGTGGTGCATCTACCTATAACTAGATACAATATGTTTTAATTTACGAAAAATGCAGTTCCAGTAGAACTTTTTGAACTGGTTACATACACGATAATATGTACGTTTTCTAATTAAAATCAGTTTTTGGTTTTTCAACAAAAATAAACTACGAAAATTTGTAGGACCTAAATACAAAAATAATTGTTATTTTATTGGTCCTATAGAGAGAGATTTAGTTACAATCATAAACAATACATTTGAGTGTAGTGGTTTTGCAGTCTCTCTAGTATGCTCTTTAGAAATTTTTGATTCAAATAATACGTCATTATTGAGTAAATGGATTAAAATGAATCCAAAATTAATTTGTATAGATATTCATGTTTTAAATTAATATTAAATGCGTTCATTTTAAATTGGTCCATAACAAAGTTATAACAATTTTTTGTATATTCTTAACAAAGTTTAATTTGTGAATATACATTTATTATTTATTTATTCTGGGTATAAATTAAATTATATACAAATAGAAATTAGTAAACACTGAACAACCTTTTGTTATTACTTAAAAATATAAATACAGTATGACTAAAAATATAAATACAGTATGACTTAAAAGCAACTTTCAATGCTGAAACATGTTTAACAAATATATATTCATATTTAGAAGAGAAGGTTTAGTAAATATTTTAAGCTAGGTATACGTGTGTCCTTTTATTCTACACCAACATAAAACTCAATTTTGACGCCTCTTTAGAGAGGTCAAAACGCATCTTTTCTTGGCTAGCCTGGCAAAATAACTAGAAATGGCTAACCAGTAAAATAATCGCATTAATTTTCCGCTAGATGGTACACCACTTAATTTTGACAGGTCCTTTCACAATTTATTATTAAATTATTTTTGTTGCATTTTTTATAAAGAATACAAACTTGTTTATTCTGCTACAGGTTATGTGTTTAGTGATATTTATCTATGAATAATGTAAAGTAGACAAGCTGTCAAATTTTTCAAAATAAATTATAAGGATAGGTCACATGCTGCAACACAAATTACACATACATGTTGTGTGTGTTGCCGTCAAGTAATATAAATAATTGTTGGCAATCTGGATAGGGATTGTTATGTGCGTACTCAACACGTAACGAATCAAATAGAGAGAGACATTACATACAAATCGCATTCTGTGGAACGAAGATAAAAGCTTCTCAACACGTGCCGAATCGAAAGATGAGAATCCCACTGTTGGCGTCATATTCTAAAGCATTTGTCATTTTTGTGGTTGGTACCAATGCGGACTTATTGTAATTCAGATTTCTTTCCTAAAGCCGAAGTAAAGTAAATTGGTTTATAATATGGAATCTTCTAGTGAAGGTGAAGAATTTAGTTATTGCACATCATCGGATATTAATAAAAAAGCAAAAAAGTTGTTCTTGATTTATTATCAAAGAAGTCCAAAAAAATATATTTTTGAAGAAGCAATAATAATAATTTCATTTTAGTTTAGGGTAAAGTTTTCTGTTGGTTCAGGATAAAAAATAGTATTTAAACCACGACAGTAAAGTGGTTTTCCAGGCCTCGCAAAGTGTCCAGACGACTTAGCCTCACCTGTTCACTTCATTGCCTTCATTGCTCCAATATATATATTTTGTACCTAACTTTATTATGATTTAAAAAAAGTGAAATTTTCTATTTTTTATTAAAGTGATTTTTTCTATCTGGTGATTTCTGGCGATTTTCAACTTGTAAAGTTGAGACTTTCATATATTGGCAACACTGGGCTTAGTATCATACCTTTGAATACTTTTGTATCATGGTTGGAACGCCTAATTGAAGCTTTATCGATGCGTTTTAAGCATATTTGAATACTGTCTAAAGCACTATATAATTTTAGTTATATGGGTGATTCTCGTGTAACTGCGATTTTTACAATTTAAATTTTTCTAACATTAAAAATGTTTTAAAACGTTTGTTCTGCGAGTTTTTATTTTCTATTTATTCACAAAACTAAGCCTGTGAACTGGTTTTACTACAGCTACAACACAACGAAAACTGTGACAAAATTTCAAAAGTTTAATGCCACGGTGTACTGACATTATTTCCACAGTACTGACATATAAATGATTATTTTTTTACTGATCGAAAAATTGGTATAAAATTGCAATAAAATTCAATGCAGTATGCATTAGATTGTAGTTATACGAGGTACATTTTATATTAAAAAATTAATTTTGATAGAAATTTATATATTTAATTTTAAAAATAAGAATCGGACATGCCACGGTACTGACATTTCGAGTATATTTAGGTGCAGCTTAAAAAAAATTTGCGAAGGTTTATGATCTAATTCATAATGTCAGTTGTAAAATACCTCTAAATTTACAATATTAATAACTTTTTGATGAGGAAAACTTATGCTAAACGATAAATAAAATACTGGACATAAAAAATCACAGTTATGCAAGAATCGCCCATATATCAGATCAGCAATATTTATTTACTAACCTTTTAGTGTACCGATTCCACCGTTGTGTTAAACGAAGTTTAAAATTACATTTTTACATTAACAATGTCATTTTAACCGTTTAATACAACGGTGGAATCGACCCTAAATTAAACATCTCTGAACTGAAATTTGCTATAAGCCATCCTATAGATTTATTTAAAAAGTAACTGGTCTATACTAGTTGTTATTTACTTATAACTTGTGATAGAAGTGAATTGAGCAATCCAAATCACGTGACTTTAAATGGTGGACCCTTGGCCAAAAACAACAATAGTACATGCTTCCCTTGACAAAAACACTTCTAGAGATAGATTTTCAAACACCGAAAAAGACTTTAAAAATTTTATTAATTAAGTACAAAATATAAAGGCTTGTTTACTGCCTTAAAGTTAAGCAAAGAATGAATGAATATAATATTAAAAGCAAAGTTAACAATAATACAACGTAGAACCGCTATCTAATCTATGCAACTCTGCATAAATATATGTGGACGTCCGTAAATTGACCCCATGTAACTCTAGTGAGGTTTTTAGTCTAAGTTTGTATTATTTTTTTTTAAGTGTGAGATTTTTTCAGTATATTTAATTGAAAAATGGCATAATTTAATATCTATTAAGATTATACGAATGCTAATTGCATGATTTACAATAACAATCAATGAAAAAGTCAGGCTAACGAACTTTGTTGTTTTTGCCAAGCATCGACCATTTTTGTCTATTCTGACAGGACATTGGATTGTTTATAATAGCGGATTTTATTTGTTGCACTAGGTGTAAGTTTTCTGCACTAATCGCATTTGATTTGTTCAGTGTAGCTTCAAACATTTGACACATACTTGAGTGTAGCATGTACTTTTGACAAGTATGACAGTTCAACTACAGTGTCGAATGTGACACTGGTGCAACAAATAAAATCCATTAAAACTATGGTAAATAAATTCAATAATTTAACGGAACATTGCAATAGTAAAATATTTATTTATTCTGTATATTTAGCAGCAAAAGTTTTTAAGTAAAAGTAACTTGAATTCGTAAAGTTTAGAAAATGCCGTTATTTTATTTTATTTTATCTTGCTCGTGACCTTCAAGGGCAACTTTGTTTTTGTTTTAACAAAAACATATGATTTAATATACTGACCCTGTTGTTAAAGGGGGGGTGGAAATATTGAAAAAATCCTAACTCAAAAACAAAAAACGATATCAAAAAATCAAGCTTTATATAAGGGGATGTGTGTGTTAGAGAGATATGGCTTCGGACGGTGCTCATTTGACACAGAGTGTTTAAATAATAATAAATACGAAATTAAATCAAAACTCAAATGTGATAGACGTAAAATAAAATGAATTAAACTCAAAGCCAATATCACATAAAATACCAACGACCGTTTCCCCTTTGATTTTGATTTTGCTTACTAAGAACAGATGGCGACACCATTTCACTACTTGAATTCTTATTCTCTACATAACCAACTTTATGGTATACTGATGAAATGTGTAGCATTTGTTAATTCCATTAGAGACTGGAATTGAGAACCTATCTATTTCTTGCTGAGGAGTCCTAATAAGGACGAAACCGGTCCAAGAATGATGTTCTCCTTGGTGAGCAAAATCAAAGTAGAGAGTGTTAGAAATTAATTTCTCTCTGCTGTCTTTCCTTCGGATGTAATTCAATGCCTGTTGCGGTATTAGTCAAAGGAGTAGTTGTTTTTCGAAGAGTATTTTATGTGATATTGGCTTTGAGTTTAATTCATTTTATAAATAATAATGTTTATAAGGTGATGAAGCCTATTTATTCTAAAAAATCTGATTGAAAATTGGGATTGAAGGGATCTGTTAAACTGTGAAGAGTATAATATAGAATGCCAAGTTTTATATATCTTCATTCTAGTTTCCTTTTGATCTTCACTTTAAAAGTTTAATAAAAAAATAATATTACGAATTTCCTTTACGGTTTGCCCAGTAAAAACAAAAATGTAAAATAAATTGGAAGTTTGGAATGTTTGGATTGTTCAAGCTAGTTGAACAGAAATACACATCTTAATGCAGATATACAGGGTGTTTCAAAAAGCCTTTTTGAAACACCCTGTATAACTCTATTTAACTAGTAAACTGATTGCAGTGTTCCATTTATTACTATTAGATAATGTAGGTAAATTAAGACTATTGCATATTAATACTGTGATATACTAGGTGTTGGACTGCTGCGGCACAATTTTTTTTCCTAATAGATAGTGCGAAATTTTAAAGCTAAAAACACCGGGTATAGTATGCAATTGATGCTAATGACATATTAAAAAAACTATATATTTATTTTGTATATTTTAGTGATGTACTTTTAAGAGATGGTCTTTTTTGGATCTAAAGACTTGAATAAATATTTTTATAAGAATGTTTGTTTTATTGTTTAGAAAAAATATATTCTTAATCTACACTTAAACACTAATCTAACATAACAATTTTCTTCTCTAAATTCAATTCCGGCTTGGGAAACACAAAACTCTTCATACTCTCGTTTAGCTCTTCCAAAGCCAATTGAGCTTGCAGCCTCATGACGTCATCCTTATCGTTGTTGTAGACGTGTTTTAGTGTCCTATACACAGGCAAAATATCGTCTTTAAAAAATGCAATGATTTCTTGGTCGAGACCGATGAATAACTGTCTGATAACCGTGACGGCTGCACGACGTGCTTGCGGTGATTTGTCAGTTGCGATTATTGAGTGGACGCATACTAACACCTAAAAATTTAAATACAAAAGAGATTAAAATAACAATATATAGGTATAAAAATACAAATGGACAAGTGAATACTAAGGTATTTTGAGAAAAACAAAAATATACAATAATTAATTTGATATTTGATGAAATTGTCCATAGTTTCGATAGCAAAAGTTGTATTCAATAGAATATATCACGAATGAATAAAATATTACAGCTCAATAATTTAGATTTACAATGACATAACTTGTAAAGCATGCTATAGAGAAAGAGAGAGAGTCTCTTTATTATTAAATAAAGTTGTATAGCAAATAATAAAGCTAAGTATAATGAAGTTAATTGAAGAAAATAAGAGCACAATTTGAAAAATTTATATTAAAAAACGTGAGTCAGGCTTAAGCAAAAAGTTAGTTGAAAAACTTATTGAGAATCAATATAATCTCGGTGGTGTACTACTTTTTTTGTAGAAAATATCAGATGACATGTTTGCAGAGACGTCACTGGTAGAGCAATAAAATAAATTTTCTAACTAAAATATGTGGTTTTATATCCTATTAACATATGCCAAAATTCAAAATTATATCTAAACTATTTTCAGAGATATTAAAAAATATCTCTTTAAAAAACAAATTTTCAATTCCCTGTAGCAAAAAATTGAAGCCGTTGCGGACATATTATGTACACATGAATTTTTCTTCATAAAATTACCTGAGGAATCACACCCTACAATATTGGCATACCATTTAAAAACGCCCTGTATAAATTGTAAAAACAGGGAAGCCATTTTGAATTTTTTAGAAGTAATTTATAATCTGTTATCTTTGATCAGATACCTACCAATTTTATCAGAAACCAATTTTTAGTCAAAATCTGCTGACTTTTAAAAATAAATGTTTTTTTTAATTACTCACCCTGTATATATCTGACCGGAAGTACAACCGGTTTTGAGCCAAGAGGAAGCCTTGGCTGCATACAAAATTTGAAGTTTTTCTCTTAAGACATTTTTGAGCTATCGCGCCAACAGACAGAAGTCAGACAGACCAACGGAATGGGGAGAACATGTTTTTCATAATCTAGGGACACGGAAACGTGAAAATCTAAATTTTCGCGATTACAATACTTCCCTTTTATGGAGGAAAGTAAAAATAAAATAAGTATACTCAATCTCTTGAATGCTCCTCTACTAATTTAGTTTTCTTTATATGTTTCCGGCTGACGTGAGACATATAAACATAGGTTTTTTTAGAACCATCGGTGGTGTCCCTTATCCACGATTGGCGTTTGTCCGTTTACCAATGAGTGGACCATGATTTTTGCATGAAATTTTGTCTGAAATTTAAGTCTAGTTTACAAATTTAATTAGTGACATTTGTCAAATATACCTGAATATAAGTTACAAAAGTTTAAAGTAATCCTTCAGCCAATAAATGAAAATTAATAAGGAGCATTATCGGGCTGTAATTTTTTAAAATTTCACGCCTGGCTTAAACCGTAAAGAATATTTTGAGGAAATCAATCGAGTGCTTGGTGAGCGTCGTGTTGCTTCGCTACCGTAAAGCGGTAGTACAATGAATTTCAACGAGGTCAATATTCCTTAAATGACAGTTTTCGAGCTACTAAGCAAAAAATGTTCTTATTCGAAACATGATTAAAGATGACCGGCACATTACTGTCAAAAACATTCAAGCTACTTTAAAGATTGGTGTGAAAGCAGTTAACACTATTTTACACACCCATTTGAAAGTCCATGAGCTTTGTTCTTAGATTTTCATAACTATTCAAACCAGGTGTCATTTGACCCCCTTTGTTTAAAAAAAAATGAAGTGGCTGTCGCTTGAAGGGGATTCAAAAGAATATCGAAACTTTGATACCGTCGGGTTCATGTGTTTTTCCATATTCTTTTAAAATAAACGAGTTGACAAAGGAATAGGACTTAATTTTCCCACTGTACATTCTGCATTCAGACAAGCGTATATTTTGCTTCTTTTTTAGGCATTCGACTAACTAACCTGTCGAATAACCGTAACTGCTGCATGAATGGCCCGCGGCAATTCGTTAGTAACCATTAATGGTTCGGACACACATCAAAAATCAAATAATAAAAAACATAATTGAAAACGATATTTGATTTCGTAATTTGTTGATAATACGTGATCAATGCGGTCAACCACAGTAGATTGTTTGATGTTACATTGTATTGTTTCTTTTCAATATAAAATGTTGTTTATAAAATATAAAATAAAAAATTGAGATTGAATCTAGTTGTTTGACAATATGAAACGTTTCTAAAATTGAAAATTTCAAAAAGGAAGGTACTCCGGTAGGTATTATTACCGAACATATGTTATGTATTATTTCTTTACGCGCTTTTAAGTTTTTCGTTACGTTACGAAATGTGACTTTAATACCCATGTGTCTTTTTCTTTTCGATAAATTAGTTTAAATATCTTATTTCCTAGTTTTTAATTTATTGTGACAATGAATAAAATTGGCGTGTTAAAAAACTCTTTTAATCGTAAATTTAATAAAACTATTTATGATAAAAATAATTGGTTGTGTGGTTGCGAAGAAACTAATAAACTGTTTTGTTCTGTATGTGTTTTGTTTGGAGGTGACGAGATTTGGTCAAAAAAAGGCACAGACGATCTTGTCCATATATGGGATAAAATGAAATCCCATGAAAAATCTAAAGTGCATTGAATCATGTTTTTAGCACCCTATAGTTTCTTTACCCAACTATAGGGATCCCTATGCTCACATTACAGTAAGTAGGTGATCCGTCTTATTGGAAATGTGACAAATTTTTGAGAAAAACCAGGTTTTCAGGAATATTTTACTGGTTTCCTGTTTCCTAGTTACACATAACAAATTGTTAAATTGTAGTTAAGTACCTGTTATAGTAAACAACACAATTGTTTAAACAATGAAGTAATAATATGTAAAAAACAAAAGTAATAAAATATACTTAATAATAACCCACTAAAAAAAATAATTAGATAAAATAAAAAGTACTGAAGAAGACAGAAAACAGGCCGAAATCTTTGCAAATCATTATTTAAAACTGTAGTTCTATTTAAAATAAAAAACATCTAAGAACAGGGCTTAACAATCCAACAAAGTTGGTATCACTGGGTATACGTCACAGTTCCAATCCTGCGACACCAATCAAAGTATGTGTGCGACACCAAGTGGTGGCGCGCGCAGTCCATCTTATACATTTCGTATGGTAACGGTTTCGTCCTGCCGTTGTACCACTTGTACCCAGATTTAAAATGTACGTTTCCTGTTCGAATAAAATAGTAACATACGAATGAGTGTTGTTATTCAACCGGAACCTAAATACATTATAACTTCCCAAGAATATCAAAACAAAAACTATATAGTATATGTATTGTCACTCTAGAATATTACGTCATCAGATTAACATCGTAAACTAGTAAGAAGATGACATTTTCGACATTTTAAACAATTATACCTAGAATATAAATGAATGGTTTCTTACCTCTGTAAACATAGTGCCAAGTTTGTAACCCAAAACTCTACATATTTCCCCTAAATTCGATAAACTTGAAGCACGGATTAGATCGTCATCATCTTTTGTTCCTATTAAAAATGTATTTAGAAGAAGTGGTTTATGCTTCGGAGCCATTTCACCTAAAAATAAACATATATATTTTTTTTAATGACTAGGTGAAACTCATTTATATAAGACGCGATACTTTACGAAAAAATTACAGAATGAATTAAATAGATAGGGGAGACCCAAGAGACTTAAGACATTTTTCATAACTAAAAAATTTAGCATTTGTGTTTCATTAGATCACATGTCTTTTGTATATAAAAGTCAACAGTGCAGCTTATCGATTACCTCCATGTCTTGTGGAGGAAGAAAATTGACGCAGTATAGGTATATATTTAATAAAACTTGATTTTTTTTATTCAAATTTAGAATAAAAATGTCTTCTTGCTAACTGAAACTGGTAACTAAATATAGGTGCATAATTAATTAAAAAAATAACTGAAAAACTTATATAAAACTAAATTCTGTCAAGCCAATATTTAAGTATTGGGTGTCCAAATAAAAAAGGACACCAGCTATATCCAAGGAACCATATAATATCGTTGTATGAAGATATTCTAGTAGGATAACCTTATGGAAAGATCATTAGTGGACGATGGACAAAGAATGTAGATGACGACACTATATTTGTGGTCCAAGTCAGGTCTTTAGGTCATGTCTGTGCTTGACTATAGATAATAGAAAGCTAAAAGAATGCCTGGGAGAAACTCTGCGAAGCAGTAGAAGAAGATCCTTGTGGAAAAGCATACCAAATAGTTATGGGGAAAATGAAATCAAGACCACCAAAATTTAAAAAAGAAATTATCAATACCCTATTTCCTAAGCAATGATTAAAGGTGTGGATACCCTAACAAGGGAAGGACGAGGATATCCCGGATGTGACTATGAAAGAATTGGAAACGGCTGCCAAGATTCTCAAAAATCGTAAAGCTCCAGGGCCCGACGGGATACCGTCCGAAATAGTTAAATTAACTGTTAACGAACTCCCAGAATGTTTCCGAGAGATGGCTGATGGAATTAAAAAAAAGTGGGGTTTTTCCAACGCAATGGAAAATTGAAAAATTGGTTCTCTTTAAGAAGCCCGGAAAGAAAGAAGAACAACCGTCTTCTTTTCGACCCGTATGTCTACTTGATTCAATGGGGAAATTAATGAAACAAATAATCGCAACAAGATTAAATGACGAACTTAAGCAAAAAGGGGATTTCTGCGAAAGGCAATACGGATTCAGAAAGGGCATGTCTACTGTGCATACAGTCAAGGTTGCCAAAAGCGAAATGGAAAAAAATCAAAGATCAAAATGCCTGAATGCTCTACTCACTCTGGACGTCAAAAATGCGTTTAATGCAGCTTCTTGGAACATCATAGACAACTAAGAAGGCGCCAAATATCTAAATACCTACGAATACTAGTCGCTAGCTACTTTACCGGAAAATCATAGATGATAATGTAGAAGAATATATGATAGCAGCTGGAGTTAGTCAGAGATCTGTCTTGGATCCACTACTGTGGAATATCCTATTTGGTAGAATATTACGCATAGAGACAACGCCACATATTAATCGCATTGCCTACGCAGATGACTTAGCAGTCATAGTCACAGACAGAACGGAGGCAGGCCTCATAATTTCGGTTAACACCATTCTGGAACAAATCAGCAAGTAGATAAAACTAAATGATCTTAAACTAGCACCGCAAAAAACAAAGGCGGTGTTACTAATTGGTAGGAAAAAACTGAGTAGACCAATTACGTTTACAATTGAAGAAGTCCCTATTATACCAAAAAATAGTATACAATACCTGGGGGTCACATTAGATAGAAGCTTATCATATAAGGAACACGAAAATGCAGTAGCTAAAGCAAAGAAGGTTATGGCCTCGTTAATAAGACTAATATCTAATAAAGGGGGAGCTACGGAAACAAAGAAAAGACTATTGGGAACAGTAGTCTATTCAATCCTAATGTATGCATCAGAAATTTGGAAAAATGCTTTGCATAGAAAAATGAACCGAAAAAAGTTAGCACAATTACAAAGAACGATGGCGATCAGAATCTGCAGGGGATATAAAACAATATCTATGGAAAGCAGCCTCATTATCTCCGGAATTATACCCGTAGACTTGCTTATTAAAGAAATATGTGAAGTTCAAGGTAAAACCATAGCTGAAAAGAAAGAAGCTAGAACAAAAATTTTAGGAACGTGGCAGAAAAAATGGGAAACATATGAAAAAATCTGATGTGTCCAACACATGACTTTCCTATCTAGTTATTATAGGCATTTTCCGGTTATTTTGTACAACCTATTGCAGCATCTCTATAAATGTTTAGAGGATAAACTAAATATATACATTTTCCACATACATCTACCTCGAAACATTTTTCTATAGATATTCATTGAAAACGAAAATACAGAAAAATTTAAATTTAGCACTTTTCCATTACGGTCCATTTTAGAAAAATCATATATAAACAAAAATTATAGAAATCGATATCGCAAACAACTTTTAGTTCAACAATTTTCATAAAAATCAGAATTTTGCACATTTTGTCAAATTTCTCGAATACGGACCATTTCAGGAAATTTTGACATAGAACAAAAATTATAGATAATAATATTAGAAGTAACTTTTATTTGAACAATTTTCTTCTCCAAACATAAATAACAGATATATTCCATAAAATATAAAAACGGCCTCCCATAAAGTACCCCCCAGATGTTCCGACTTTGTCCAAAATCTAATCATTTCACGTCAGGCCGAAATAAACCTTAAGTTTAAAATTTAATGTTTTTTCCTTTATCCGTTTTTGAGTTTTCTTCAAATTTCGAAATTTACACATTTTCTCAAATATCTCGAATACGGTCCATTTTAGAGAAATTATGTATAGGACAAAAATTATAGAAAATTATATTACAAACAACTTTTATTTGAACAATTTTTATAAAAAATTATTTTTTTTACATTTTCTCAAATTTCTCGAATACGGACCATTTTAGGAAAATTTTGCATAAAACAAAAATTATAGATAATTATATTAGAAGTAACTTTTATTTGAAGAATTTTCTTCTCCAAACGTAAATAACAGATATATTCCATAAAATATAAAAATGACCACCTATAAAGTACCCCCCCAGATGTTCCGACTCTGCCCAAAATCTAATCAGCTCATTGGACGCTGAAACAAAGCTTAAGTTTAAAATTTGGTGTTTTTTTGTGTATCGGTTCATGAGTTATGCGTTATACAGACACACACACACACAGACACACACACACACACACAGACAGAAAGATATCATCGCGAAAATAGTCAAAACGGATTCAGGGGACCTCAAAACGTAAAAATCCGTCGAAAACTCGAGGTCGAAAAAAATCATGATTCCTATACTTTCCTTATATCTGTATACAGATAGGAAAGTAAAAAGAAGATGGACGTACACACTCATACCTAATATTGAAAAATGGAATAAACGAAAACTAGGAAGCGTCACATTTTATATTACTCAATGTCTAACTGGTCAAGGCTGGTTTATGGATTAACTGAATAGATTAGGTGTGACTGAGCAACACGATTACATTTACTGTCCGAATGTGAATACAGTAGAGCATCATACCCTGTTTCAATGCGAAGAATGGAAAGAGATCAGGCTAGAGCTAGAAGAACGTATTGGAATTAGGCTCTTTAGAGAAAACATTTTAGGCGTCATGACCAGTAACATAGAGCAATGGCAACAGATAGGTAACATGATGAAAAAGATACTGGGACAAAAGGAGAGAGATTTTAGAAGAAGGAATATATGAGCATAACCAAAAAAACTTGTTAAGAAGTACCTGTGACCATCCTTACATCACGTCTCTTCGAAATTATGCCGACTGGTGATTCCGAGGAGACTTTCCTGTAAAAAAGAGTGTATGTTTTTTAGTCGGTAGAAATCCGGCACTATTAGACGTCTCAGATTTTGTTACCACTTTTAATAAAAAAAATTATATTACTATAATATCTTCATACAAAGATAATATCATACATTGGGCAGTTCTGTCCATGTCCCTTGTCTTACCAATGGCATCTCGAGACTTAATTTTCGGGACGAGCTGAAAACTTTTTTTTTTTCTTTTGCTCTTCAACCCAAAGCAAAGATAAACACGAGGCGCACTAGAAGACGTTATTTTTTAGTTCCTCAACTCTTACTTATTCTTTCTTTTGTTCAGTAATAGTAGCAATTTGCACAGACTTGAAACTACTGTATATATTGTAACCCTTCACCTGAGGGGAGGGGGTTCATGGACCCCTGAGATCCCCCACAAAATGCTGTGCATATAGAGTCATTCCATACAAAATCGTCTGAAAATAAAAAAAGTTGTTGCCGATTCATTGGGTCAGCTTTGCCAATTAGACGATTTTAAATGGAATGACTCTATAGTCAACATAAATAAAAGGCTCCAAGATTTATCAAAAAATCTTAATTTGTTGCCTACTCAGTATACACACAAACAATTTAAAAATATAATAAAAACATTTTAATGATATATGTAAATACTTTGAAAAAATATATAATTATTTTCATTTTCATTGTATATCTAAAAAATTAAATCAACAACGTCCTTGTAAAATATATTTTTTGTTTCCAAATGTTCATCTTTAACTCACTTTGTATCTTTGTAACATAAAATATAATATGTACCCAAGTCATGTGAAAGATATTTCTGTTTCCATTATTTTTAGTATAATTTTTAACCTATTGTAATTAAAATTACAAAGGCATTCATTTGTACTTCAAAAAGCATATAATCTACTGTGTGAAATGCATGAATAATCTCCCTGAGAATGAATTACGTAAGCGCTTCGAGATTGACACGAGAAAAAATAATAAATACGGGGATTAAATCTATTGTTGTTATCTAATTTGTCATTTGAAATTCATTGTTTCTATTCGTTCCTGTTGAGAAACGGATGTGTTCTAGAATAAAATCAAATACTTAATTTCGAATACCTACCTACTTACTTTCCGGCTTTTATTAACCAGAGAGGGATTAAGGCCGCAGTATCACTGTATTTTTCATATACGTTCTGCAGAAGTGTATGTAAACTACAGTGAGTAGGAAACGAATAATGAGCATTGCCAGTGTTATAACGGGCTCTCCCCGTATAATAGATAACAAGTCGCCACTGCTGTATACGCAAATTAAATCTCGTGTATCCTACCCTGTATATTATAATCTTAATTATTTACTTTACATATCCTGATTGGTTAATTTAAGAATATTACTCTAATTCCCCAACAGCTGGTTGTTAAACAAGAAACTAGAATCAATAATTGAAATAGACAATTTCATTTATTATGCAATAAGATCGTCGCAGTTGCAAGAATGTCCGGAAGCTGTTTAAATAATAAATATACCGTATTTATGTAGCAAATAAAATTTTAGTATTTCTGCATTGAGCGATACATAAAATACTTATAAAAAAAGAGATATGAGGTACAGTTACAATTTCTATGTAGATTATCATAAATTTTCGACATACTGTTACAACTAAGGTTATTAAGGTGTGGTGGCATATTTCTTATTATTTTCAAAGGTCCTAATAAAAAATAAAGATAAACACTTTAATAGAAAGCAAAAACATCATAACCAGTACGGTATCAAGTTAGTTATTAAATAACTAAATGGACCATTATGCATTAAGTCAATTTTTTTAAATTCAGTTATATATTTATGGAAACATTTTAGAATAAGATCAAATTAATTAAGCCTATAAACTCGATTGAATTCGTAATATTTTGAAAATCCAAATGGGATAACTATGGAAAATATTCTTTGTTTAGAAACGTTCTTTAAATTAAGCAAAAAGTTATGTGATACACGAAATATGAATTCATAAAAAAAAGAACACACTGGTGGAATAATCATACATACTAAAGAATGTAATAAAAGAGAAAAAACCATGGAGAAAATGATTGTCCTTATAAATACAAAAGCAGAATTCATTGAAAAAGAAATGAAGAAGGAACGCAAAACAGTTTGGAGAGGAACTAAGTTAAAATTGTACCAGAGAGGCTAGCTGCGAGACTAGTGTGCATTCAGGTTCTCGCGGCAGTTAATCCGTGATGTCTTCGGTCATGTCTTAGATGAGTGATCGTTAGCCGACTAGTGGTTAATCATCGATGACGTGGAATGAAAGATAATGAATGAATGAATGTATGTATGTATGTGATGAATGGGAAGGAGTAGGGCATCCAAATGGTGGTAGAATACACCACCTGCGTCTCAGTGCCGCTATATAAACCGCAAGAGGAGGGAAAGCAGAAGAAACCCCTAACCTGATTAAGGGGAGCCAGTGGCTGGACCCAAGCCTGATTGGAGGAAGTCTGCCGAAATTCTTTGGGGGGGAACAGAAAGATGCCTGAAAGGGTAAAAAATTGTGAAACAGACAAGAAATTTTGGACCTGGATTAAACAAATTAGAGGAAGGACGACGAAGGAAGATATAATTAAAAGATAAAGGCGAACAAATTAAAATGGTTACCAGTTATACAACCTAGTTTTACAACTCAGTTTACTCAGATTCTACAATCCAATAGCTTCTACAATTCAATTTTTCAACCTAGTTATACAACCAACATACGCAAAATAATAAAAATATCAATTAAAAAATGTATACAAAAAAATTTTGATGAAAAAAGTTAATTTTGCCACTTTTCTGTTGAAATCCAATCCAATTTTAAAAAAATGTTTCTAAAATTTTTATAAAAACAATTTAATTTTCCAACCTAGTTTTACTCCTAATTTTACAACCTAATTTATAACATAATTTTACAACCAACATATAGAAAATAATGTCATAAAAATGTCAATAAAAAAATTAGTTAACAAAAAATGCTACTAATAAAATAATGAGGAAACAATGTTGATAAAAAAATGACGGAAAAAATTATGATGAAAAAAATGAGTTAGAACATAGCCACTGCCATTTTTCCATTTTTCTGTTGAAATCTACCTCTTGAAAATTTTAATCTCGAAAATCAATTTTTCTTCTAAAATTTTTACTAAAACTATTTAGTTTTACTTAGTTTTACTTAGTTTTACTTAGTTTTACTTAGTTTTACTTAGTTTTACTTAGTTTTACTTAGTTTTACTTAGTTTTACTTAGTTTTACTTAGTTTTACTTAGTTTTACTTAGTTTTACTTAGTTTTACTTAGTTTTACTTAGTTTTACTTAGTTTTACTTAGTTTTACTTAGTTTTACTTAGTTTTACTTAGTTTTACTTAGTTTTACTTAGTTTTACTTAGTTTTACTTAGTTTTACTTAGTTTTACTTAGTTTTACTTAGTTGTTTTACTTGGTTTTACCCGAGAATACTGGTATTCTCGGGTTTTACTTTGTTTTACTTAGTTTTACAACCTAGTTTTACAACCTTGTTTTGATGAATTAATGATATACTTATAAAGAATGTAATAAAAAAGAAAGGAGGAAATGACAAAAAAGATAATAATACAAAAGCAGAATTCGTTGAAAAATAAATGGAGAAGAAAAGCAAAAGATTAGTCAAAGATTTAGTGATAAACTAACTAAAAATTTTGAAACCGAGAAGACATTTTGGACCCCTATTAAACAAATTGTTTTTAATTGTAACGAATATAACAATTATTTTAAATAATTGTATATAACTTGAAATATAAATTAAAATGTGTGAACAAAGGAGGAGGACTCATTTATCAACTGCCCATTATTGGCCCTCCACTCGAATTTATTGGAGGAATTCAAACGCCAAATATCATTTCTTATAATAGCAAGCTCATTAAAGGAACGTTAACATTAATATTATGGAAAACTGTTGGCAATGTGTATGCTTTTCAGTAATTACTGCTGGCGAAATGAGACCGGCCAACTACCACGCGTTGTGACAAAATGACAACTTGTGAATGCCAGACAACCAATGAATTGCCATTACTTGAAGTTTATACTTGAAGTTTAAGGATTCAAGAAAGAATAGAAAAAACTGATAGAAATAGAGCAATGCGTAAAGTCATTTTTAAGACACTATAACCTAGGACTTATCATCTTTAAGATTTAAGATGACATCAAAACATAAATTTGTAATTAAAATACCATTAAAATCAATTAAATGAATATGTAGAATCCGATTACAATAAAAAGACCACTACGTCCTAACCATTATTTCGAATTTCAAGTATATAACACCTGCAACTATCAATAAACAAGGAATAAGTGAGTTGATTGGTTTAATAGAATAATTGTTATATTCCTATAACATTAACATGTCACTAAACCGCCAGTAGGCGGCGATAGCCAACAAATTATTCCTCCAAGTGATGACGTAGTTGTATTCTTATTATTGTAATCGGACCCTACCTACTTTTATTTTATATAATAAAAACTCACCTAAACCTTTCGAGACTCTTAGTAAAACCTCTCCCAGTTTCATTCTTACTTCAGAATTATCTTCAGTACGTTTTCTGCTAGAATCCGAATATTCTTCACATAAAATATTTAGTATTGTATCAGGAAAAAGATCTGCCATTGAAGCAAGACCATTGATAGCATTCAAATAAATGAAGGAATCTTCGTTCGTTAGATTTTGCTAAAATTTTAAAAATATTTTGTATTAATATTGAAACGTTTAAGGTTAAATATTACCTGTAGTATATTGAGTACAAATTGCTTTCGTTCAATGGTATTTTTATCCCTTTTTGCAATCAGTTTAGTAAGTGTTAATAGTCCATGGCCTCTGGTTGGAATTAGGGCATCGCAGATGTCGTCAATTGCTTTATCTAATTCAGTTTTAGATTCTTTATCAATTGGCTTAGACCTACTTTTTACTGTTCCTTCTAAAGTATTTAAAATTGATTTTATAATATCTTTCATTTCTTTATTTTTTGTTTCTGATTGTATCTTTACCAATGGTTCTAATAATGTGTTATATTTTTTAGGATCGTGTGTTGATGAATTTGATAATAAATTCTCTAAGATAATAAGTATAGTAAACACTGACTGATAGCCATCACTGTCACTATCTTCCAATAAGTGTGTGCCCAACTCTATGGTTTTATTTAAAACTTTACAAACGTACTGAACTATGTCAGTAGGGTTTTCATTTAATTGGTTTTGAACACATTTTTCTTCTGCAAGTTCTGATAGTAATTTATAAACAGATATTTTTCTTGCGAAATATTCATTACTTAAATAATCTTCCACATCTAGCAGATCATCATTATCCTTTCGAAAATACTTGTTCTCGTTTGTAATACAATTTAATAGGTAACTAAATAGATTAACTAGCAAATTTGGTTTTAATTTAATTAATTTAAATAAATATTCAAAACTTGCTGCCGAAGAATAATTAACTGAATGTTCTGATTTGCATAATTTTATATTTTCTGCATCGACTTGTATGACAATGTCATTTCTAAATGAAAGAATTTCTTTACAGTCTAAATCGAATAAAAATCTGTCAAAAATGTTTATGTAATTATTGGACTGGTGTTCTAAATAATGGATTAAAATATCTTTCAGATCATTGTTCAGAGCTTCAAATGAACTTTGTTGAGTTAAAGCATAAAATCGAAATATCACATAAATGACAGGTTGAAGAATATTTACAGGTACAACGTTTTCTTCTGCGGCATTCTGAACAAAAACAGCATGTAGCATTCTTATAGTCAGATTTAGTTTTGCAGTAATGTTTTCATCGGTAAACTTATGAGTATTGTAAGTAAAATAAAGCAATGGACTTATGATTTCCCTAATAAAAATCGATTTGCATATTTCTTGATCTTCTTTATAAAAAGCCTTTGTGCAATAAGGAAAAATTATTTCTGCGAAAGATTTTTCCTCTTGTTGTTTATTTAAAAGCTTAATTAACTGTTTGCAGATATTTTCCTTGAAGTCCGAGAACTTTTTACAACTTAAAATAAGCTTTGAAAATATTTCTAAAATTTTCCAAATATGTGCGGTGTCATTTTCATGATCGCTAAAGAGAGCTACAGCTACAAGTTCTACACCATTTTCGGATCGCAGAAAATTTGTTAAAGTATGTGATACATGTTTTCTAAACCAAGTAGGGGAATTTTTATGCATAATCATCATTGTGTTTTTGACAAATATATTTGGATGAACCGTCTTTTCTAGATGGTTTAAAATTTTTATAAAACACTGTTGTTCTTGAAGTAGTTTTTCGTAAATTTCTTTAGTTACAATCTCACTCGTGTCACTATTTCCAATTGCAGTGACTGGTTTTTTTAAAGGGCAGTAAGAAATTTGATATAAAGCGACCAAAATGTCTTTAAAAGCTTCTGGTATTATAGAAATCCTTAAGACTGGTATTTTTAAAAGTTCTGTTAAACCGAACGTAACACATTTAAGGACATTATAATTCCAAAATATATCTCCATTTTCAGGAAATTTTGTTTTTGAATAAAATGGTAAGTTCGGTTGCAGTTTCGTAGAAATACCAATATATATCATAGTTTTTAAAAACTTTTTAAAATCTTTTGTTTCTTGTACGCTTAAAAATAGTTTCTCCGATTTATCGATTAGCGGGATTAATGTTTTAATAATGTAGAATCCTAAACAAACATATTTCCATTCTGATGTAATATTTTTCGAAAAATTAAGTGAAGTTATACTTGTCAAGGTAGTAAAAGTTTGTTCATAGTTAATTTGTAATTTGCCATAAACTTCTTCCAATTTAAGATCCAGCAATTCTATCCACTCCGTATCTGAAATATAGTGTTTTTACAATTTTTCGAGAAAAAAAAAATAGTGGAAAAAATTTAAGTGAATAACAAAAGGTAGGTATATGCTTTGCAGTTTATTGTTAAGTCTGCTCGGATAAAAAAAGAGCATATACAGTACGTCAACCGATGTTAAACAAAATAAAGATGAGACGTGAGATGATTAAAGAGAGTAATTAGTTTAACCACGCTCTTTCGACTGTAAAGATTGAGTATTGCGATCCACCGTTGGCGAGGTATTATTATATTTATCTTTATTCAATAGCATTTTGTTTCTATATCGTTCTCCAGGGGGGCTATTTTCAAAGTATGGGAGCACTCATTTCTCTCAAGATTCTCATCAGAAATGTCATACGTCAATGTGGAAATGTTGTTTTTAAAGGCATCGAGGATTAAAATTCTTAGGAAGATTTTAATTCTCTCTAAATAAACCGAGAGAAACAGTCAGTGAGTTCACACTGGCCCTAAGAGCCCTAAAAATACGGTTTTACGTTGACGTATGACATTTCTCTTGAGAGAAATGAATTCTCTCGAGTTTGAAAATAGCCCCCCAGGAGTCAAGATTAAAAAGTTAAAATGTTGTATGTCACAAATCCGAGCATCTGTTATGGCTGCTTGAGATAAGCCAGTGGCGCAACCAAAATATCTACTAATTTTTTTATTTAAGTCACACATTTCAGGGCTTCTGCTTCCGGTTTAACCTGTCAGATTAAAACAAGAAAACCGACAATTCCGAAGCAGAAGCGGATGATTAAAACGCACCTATTAAAAATATTGCGCCAAGATGTAGGCAACACGTAATAAGAGTTCAAAATGGCGGAGTTTTCTATCTCCTTTTAAAAGGCACTCAGAAAGCTGCGCAGTGCGACCATTCTCCGTATAGTAAAAGAAAATCAAAGTATGTGGCCCGTGGGATGTGATATGGCAACGGCAATCCTGTGGACCTGTTTTTTTGCGAGCGGCCATATTGCCTTTTGAAACTAGCTGATCAATCTATATAACTGTCTATAGCATTGGCTTTTGTCAAATCACCAGTTACACAGGGTTGCCATATCATAACCTGTCATCTATCATTACCCACGGGCACAGATCTGCCCACGGGTAACCATTTTGTTTGGAATACCTAAATGGAATAATTTTTAACGTTCAAATCTATATCGATAGATTGTAATTCTACGTTTCTCAGTTCCTCGACGAAAAATATTTTTGTATTCTTTTATTATAGACATTCTATTATTTTAATTCGTGAACAAAATTTGAGGTTAGAACAGCTTTATTGTTTATATCCAAATTTTTATGTAGTTTTAGATATTTCTTTACTTACTGTTAATGTCTTCAAATGTTAACACTCTAATGCAATCAAATAAAATATGTTTTTCCATGTTAATTTTAAAAATCACCATAAATACTCTGCACAATAATATAATAGGTACACCTCATGGTGCAATAACATGGATACTGATGTACCTACTGCTCATTATATAGGTAAAATAGGGTGTGAGTTTCTAGTCAAATTTATGGACACAAAGAAACAACATTTTAAATGAGAAGTATTGAAATAAATAGGAATAAATATAAAAATCTTTATTCATCAGATAGTAATATTTTTTACTTAATGAGTACATATTAAAGTATAATTTAAAGTATATCCTAGACAAACATGTATGTACCATTTAATTTTATGCAGGTTTGCCACCACGAAGCGCCAAAACTAAATGCAGTACTGAACCACCTTGAACTTTATAATCTTGTGCCGTTTTTTCATCATTCCTAAAATAAAATTTTAGTAATTAGAATTAAGGTGTTTTCATATATACAGTAAATTCCTTTAATAGATCCATCAATTGAAGCAGCTGCTTATTTATACCATAATCCCATAAAGAAAATAACAGTAAAATAAAAAATATCGCATTTTAAAATTTAATAATAAACAAGAACATTCTTAAAGTTCAATAAAGGGCTTTATGAAAATGTTAATCCTAGTATCTATGTGTGAAGGTGTAAGATAATAGTTCATATTTGAATTAATCCTCTGTTGTCTAAATTATTCATTATTGATTTTACATCTTCCTTATATGAAACAGTAAAAAAATATCCTAGGTCATATATTGAACAATTAAGAGGAACCCACAATATATATTTTATAGGTTAATAATTATTTTACCACATAGGTACTGAACTAATACCAGACTTAACATCATAAAAAGTATATTTTTATGGCATCTTTTCACCTGCAAGTACAGTTGCAAGTAACTACTTGCTGATCAGGCTATAGTTCGTTAATCTGCTGTTATCTGAGTTGAAAAAATTGGCCCTTAACAATATCTGTCCATTTTATTTTCATATTTTACAGAAGATTCCACTAAGCTCAATTTTTTATTATTAACTACTATAGCATATGACGTTTGCTCCAAATGGATTTAAAGTTGCTGATCTTGCTCTCTCTTATGAAATTTGAGACAATTATTTTAATGTGGAGTTACTCATTTTTTAAATTACATGCATCACATTATTCTGAGATTAGGGAGTATCTATCAATTTAACAAAAATAGAAAAACTGTAAATATAAATAATAGCTCTGGACACAAAGTATTTCTTAATATCTGTTGTAACTTTTTGCCCAACAATATTTCATCCGTTTTAAACGGCACTAGTTTAATTTCTTTTAAATAACCTATTCAATCAAAAGGGAAATCAAAATTAAGGCCTAGAGAACTTGTATAAATGTTTGCATACATTTGCTTTCCAGAAAAGATTAACCGCTGCTGCTGGGGAGGTATGCCTTCTTTTTCTTCGACTCGCTCCTTTATTCTTTCGACTTTATCTGTGGGTTCTATATCTATTTCGATTTCTTTTCCAGTAAGTGTCTAAAAATTATTTTAAAATGAAACAGATTTTTATTAAGTTAAATACAACTAATTAATTTACCTTCACTTTTATTAACATTTTAAATTATTATATAGATGTCTAAGAAAATTTTAAATATAATTTGATATCTCGCGTACTTGGAATTCAGACGATTTTATTTCCAAAATCAAATATTCACAAATGTTAAATGTACCCGCTCGGCCGGTAATTTGACATTGACATATTTGATTTGACAAGTGACGAATGGCGAAATGACAAATGACATTTAAATGATAGCATTTTTTCGTGTGACCACGATACGTGTGACTAAAATGATGACTATTTACCACTGTGTTATTTACAAATCCTTATCCTCGGTATTTTTAAAAGATGTAAATATATACAGTATGTAGGCTTTGTTACAATTTCCTACCGCCACTTTATGAGTAGAACTGCTAATTTGCAAAAATGTGGCTTTATGCTTATGAGTGTTAAACCAACAAAATAAGAAGAGGAAATAAACCTATCAGTTGTCAGTTTTAATTTTTATTTGGCATTGTTTTGATTTGTGCTTATAAAAAAAATAAAAACAACTGAAAATATTGTGCATTGTGCTGAAAATCTGGAAAATAATTATATATCGAATTTACTGAATTCAAATGGCTGCATCTACAATAGTTATGGAAGAAAAAAAGGAAGATGCTATTGATAGACAAAAGGTAACTAAATAATTTTAAATGAGCGCCGGTTTCGGGGCCCTTCAGAGTCCCTGTTTACTTCCGCGTCCCCAAACAATTTGAATTCGTTTTCTCCATAGTTGGTCGTGGGATATTTGATTTGCATTGATAGGGTTGTTTTGAATGATAATCTACCCTATTTTATCTTGAAACACTTTCATGAGAAGAATGTTATGTTAGGTATGGGGTATTAATACACTGCTGCGTAAAAGATCTATTGTGCCTCCTTCTGTCCGCTAATGCAGCAAGCAAATAGTTTTGATGCCTATACGGACCCTTCCAATTCTATCTTCTAAATTAGGTTTAGGATTTGGAGTGGTTTTAAGTTATGTATAGCGCCCTCTTCTATTATTGTATACATTTTTATTTTCACATAAATCCATAATGCTCTGAATGGGCGTCAGATTGCTGGAAATTCATTAGTTTTTAAATTTTAGGTATGTCCGTTTTTATTAAGAGTATTTGTCTCTTCAAATGGATCTCACCACAAACCCTCAGATTATATAAAAGGTAATACCCCTCAAAATGAACTCCAAATATACACATGGAAAGATGCCACTTTACATGAAATTACCCAACTAGTCAAAGAAGTAAATCCTGAAGCACGACGAAAAGGTAATATAATTTATTTTCCTTATTTTTGTAAACTTCACTGAACATATTTTCAGGTACAAAATTCAGTTTTGCTAAAGTCTACCCAGAATTCAGACAGCCAATTTATCGAGTAATAGAAATTGGATCTACAATGACAGGAGTGAAAGGGCCAGAAGATTTAAAAACTTTGGGAATGCTAAGACTAAATATTGGAGACTACCTTGATATCGCTATAACACCTCCTGATTCTTGGAACTCTGTAAGAAAGGGTTACTCAAATAACTACAACAATAGGTCTAGGCCTTATTAACTAGTAAGACTTTTTTTATATATATTACAGTAATTAATAAAGAAAGTTGCATTTATGTTAGTTTGAATTTAATATATAAAATTATTAATTAAATAATATTTGAGAAGGTAAGTAAATGTGAGTTTATCTCCCCACCAAGCAACTTTGTAAATTTGTTGGAAAATTAAAGAATTTCTATTTTGGGAAACAATTATTTTCTTGTTGAATTTAGGAATAATGATGTTTTTTTCGAAAGCAGGGTATTTTTGCTGATACAGATTTTGAAGGTTTGAGAATTCATGTGTCAGGTGTAATTTTTGACTATATGACAAATAGTCAGGGTTGGCATATAATTTCCCCATGTTGTAAAACCCAGTGAGTTTTTTCAATTGTGATGCTGAAGTTCATGATGCTCTGAAAATCAGTGATCATTCTGTGATTTCTGTATTTTTTTCCAATACAAGCAATACTTCAAACAAAGTTATAAAAAATTATAGGAATTATAATGAAACTAACATTTTTAATATACAAAATGATCTGATTATGTGCAACTGGAATCTTAATACTATTGATGTTGAAGTAATTTATCATGAGTTATATTCAAATTGTGAAATAGTTAATAATAAGGTTGCCCCTATTAAGACATGTAAGTATAATCCTAATGTACCATGGTTTGATAATGAGGTTTACAATACTAAAATCCGAGATAATGCTTAGAAGTCTTTCAAGTCATGTGCAGAACATCAAAAGCTGAATATGTGGAATAAATTTAGAAAATGTAGAAATGAGGTAGTTAATGTGCTGAAATCAAAAAGATCTACTTATCATTTTAATAAAATTGATTGTTTCAAAGACAATCCTAAAGAAATGTGGATAACTTTAAAAAAACTAATAAATATTAAATTAAATGATGTGACTGATCATGTTTAATTTAGTGATCAAACAGGCCATATTATCCTTTGTGATAATGTTGACATAGCAACTAAATTTAACAAATATTTTGTTGAAAGTATTATGGATATTATTGGAAGTATTGATGCAACTGTTCCCTGGCATAATCTAAACAATAATTTATACTTACCATTTCACAACTTTAATTTACTAACTTTACATGACTTGTATAAAATTTTGAACTCGTTAGATAATAAATATTCTATATTTAATATTCTAAAGTTCTAAAGGAAGTGTATGCAACAATTGGGCACATTATTTTAAACTTAATTAATAACTTGATACTGGCAAAGTTCCATCTCAACTAAAAATTAGTACTATTGTTCCAATTCAAAAAGTTATAATACAATAAAATCGGAAGAATTTAGGCCTGTAAATACTCTCCCGTCAATTGAAAAGGTATTAGAACTGGTTGTGTATGAACATATTAACTACTTGAACATGTTAATAATAATTTTATTTTAATAACTGACCGTTTGGGTTCAGAAAAAAGTATTCCTGTGAGTCTGCATTACAGTTAATAGTGAGTAAATTTAAAAATGATGTGGATGAGAATAAATATGTAGTAGCTGTATTTTTAGAACTGAAAAGTGCATTTGAGACCATTGATAAGGGTATTTTACTTAAGAAAATTCAACAATATGGTGGAGGTGGAAAAGTATACCAGTGGTTGAATGCAAGGTCGTAGACAAAAAGTACATTTTAACAATCAGATATCACCCTAGATTAATATTGGTTCCGCAAGGAAGTGTCCTAGGGCCGTTGCTTTTTATACTATATTTGCATGATATTGGACTGTTTGTTGATTGTGAATTCATTAATCTCTTTGCTGATGACACTCTGCTAGCACATGCTCTGATATAAATTTAATGAGTACAATCGAGAAAATGAATAAACTACTGGAGAAAGTTGTCCAGTATTTTCAACTTAACAAATTGAAATTGAATGTAACTAAAACAAAAGCACTTATTGTTACAACTAAACATAAATATAGCTTACTTGATATCAATGATGTTAATTTACAAATAAATGGTGAAAAAATCGCAATAGTCCCAACTATTAAGTGTTTAGGTATCCAATTAGATAATCTACTTACTTTTAATGATTTCTTTAATTGTATTAATAAAAAAATTTTGAAAAAATTATATTTCTTCTCTAGAATTTCAAATAACTTGTCAACTTCAACTAAAATAACACCAATTGCCACAATGTTAAATTCTCTTCACTGGTTTTCGATTCAGCAAAGGTTGTACTACTTGACAATTATGTTTATTTATAAAATAATTCATTCGTTGGCTCCATCCTACTTTCATCAATGTATTTGTTATCATGGGGATATTCATGATTACAGCGCAAGATCTACTAATGATATATACATTAAAAAAGTTAATTATTCGAAATCACAGGCATCGTTATTGTATAGTTTCCAAGAATATAATGATCTGCCCAGGGGCTTGAAGGATTGTAATTCATTAACAAGTTTAAAACAAAATGACAACTTTTATTAAAACTGATAAAATTTGATTTTAACTTTTATATATTTGATTATTACTTTTTTATTTTACTTTTTTATTATTCTTTTTTAATATTTGGATGCTTTCAACTATTATTTGTTTTATTGTTTAATTAAGGCTGTCTAAACTCAAGATCTTTGTAATGTGTAACAAATTTATTTTTCTTAACTCAGATTATGTTAATGTTAATAATAATTGTATATTAGGTTTATCCTACTTCAATAAATATATATCTCTATCTTGATAAAACCCACTATTATTGGGTTTTTTCAATAATAGCAAATATACATATATTTATTTCTGAATAAAAACAAAAACTAGCATAAATAACAAAGTAAGTAGTAGGTGAATACAAAACGAGAGAAACTAAACTAACAAAACACTTATTTTAAATATGGTATATAGAGAAATAAAAAAATGAACAATTTTTTGTTAAACAAAGCATATTAGTTATGAGGAAAATCAGAATCTGTATTTTTGTCACATTACCATTCCTTAGACTTAGTTCTTAAATTATTATACGAGGATATATCAGTATATAACGAGACTGGTGCTATATCTTCTTTCAGAGGTAACATTTTATAACCCAAAAAATGAGACATGAAAGCCTTATATTTAATGTACTACCCCGCAAGTAGGCTTTGATTTAACTTTTGACATTTGTTACAAATTAATTATTGAATTGTCAGTGTTTTGCGTACCCATCGAAAAATGAAAGTGGAGCAAAGATACGCGATAAAATTTTGTGTTCGATTGGGTAAAACACCAACTGAAACTTTTGAAATGATTAAAGGTGCATATCTAGATAATAGTTTATCACGATGTAGAGTGTTTGAGTGGCATAAAAAGTTTAAAGACGGTTGTGAATCAGTTGAAGATGAACCTCGTCCCGGTCGACCACAAACTGCGAGAAATGACACAAAAATTGCAGAAATTAACGACTTGATACAAAATGATCGCCGGATTGGCATAAAACGAATTTCTGACAATGGTAATTTGTCTTACGGTACCACTCAAAAAATTATTCATGAAGATTTAGAGTACCGGAAGATCGCGGCAAGATGGATTCCAAAAGTGATGACCGATGAACAAAAAGCGAATCGAGTGACAATTTGTCAGCAGTGGAAAAGGCAATTGCAACGTAACCCACAGTTTTTAAATATTGTGGTTACATGTGACGAAAGTTGGTTTTATCATTACGATCCTGAATTGAAGTCTCAAAGTATGCAATGGAAGCATAAAGGTAGCCCAAGACCGCAGAAGGCCAAAACTGCTAAAAGCGCTGGTAAAGTGATGCACCTGATTTTTTTTGATAAATTTGGCGTTATTTACGATCACATTGTACCTAGAGGACATACAGTAACAGGGGAGTACTATTCTAATATACTTCGAGGACCCTTAAAGGCAAAATTAAAGAAAAAAAGGCCGCTTTATCAGGACTTTGGCTGGACGCTGCATCACGACAATGCTCCGGCTCATAGATCAATCATTTATCAACGAACAATTGAATAATTAGGGGTTGAAATTATGGTTCATCCCCCCTACTCTCCTGACCTTGCTCCATGTGACTTCCATTTGTTTCCTGAAGTCAAAAAAGAATTGAGAGGTAGAAGATTTGAGTCGGATTTAGAGCTCAACAACGCTGTGATGGGTATACTAAACAGACTATCAAAAAATGGTTTCTCAGAAGTTTATGATAAGTGGACAAAGCAATGGAATAAGTGTATTCAACAGAATGGAGAGTACTTCGAAGGATAGTTGTTGAATTTTTTTAAATAAATGTTTCGTTGTTATACTATAGCACCAGTCTCGTTATTTTCTGATACATCCTCGTATATTTTTACTAAGTTTGCAGCTCTATCGCACCTAATCTGTTGCCTAATCCATATGAAGAAAAAATCCGCTTAATAGATGCAGATGAAGTTGGACATGAGAACAAAGATAACATAAGTACAAAATTTGTTGAGAATTTTTTGACAAGTTCTTCTTTGAAAAGTGTTGTGGGGAACATATCTGTGTCCTTAATCTTGAACGATAACATCACTGCCAAAAACTTATCAGAAAGATTCGATGCAACCCATTGTTCGACTGTTTCCTCTTCTTCCCCTGTAAGTCGTCTTCCCATGTATTTGGGATCCATAGTATTAGGCATTCCAAACAAATGAATTACCAGTGGGCAGGTTTGGTATATCTAAGGGTGGCGACATATGGTGTATTTTATCTACTTTACGTAAAATCATAAATAATGGATTACATTTAAATATTTTATGTAAAACACAATAAAAATAATATTTAAAAAACCCACCTATACATTTTTTCATAAATTGGCAGGCTTGGCGAGTACTACTTCGAATAAAAATAGTGTCCAAGTTGCAAGACTATGTCGCTACCCCCCTTAAATATACAAGAATTTCCCACTGGTACCTATTGTTTGACAGGTCGTTGGAATGCCTAATTTGCAAAAAAGTGAAATAGTTGAATGACAAAGTCATATCTCTTCTTTATTTCTTGACAGGTGCCGATGCACTAATGCCAGATGTATTTATGTCAAGTTGCTTGCTTTATTTTGTAAGCATATTTTTGTTTTATTATTTTTGCAATAAGTCATAATTTTTGTTAAACTTTATATCAAATCTAAAGAACAAACTGAAAATCCATAAAATCCCAAAAAAAACCGTCAAGTTGGGCTTTTAAAAAAACCTGGGTTTTTTCCAACCCTGCATATAGTTAGATGGGAGTTCGGTGTAGACCTGAATTATATCTGTCACTTCTGACTCTAATATATCTTGGTGAAGTTCATATTCGTTTCAAGTGCCTCATGCCAAAAATGGCGTCTCGCCTTACCTCACCAGATCCTACGTTAGATTCTATTCCAATATGGCTAATGGCCATGTCCCCCGTCCCCTAAAATTCTTCCTGCAGCCACCCTTGACCAGAAGAGGACTTTTGGATAATTATTAGCAGAAAAACAAAAAGAAATAATCATACTGTATTTTTTTTTAATAAAAACATTTATTTGTTAACATTGATGACATTGATTTTATGTAACAAATTTCCATAACTGGAAAATTCTAGAAATAACTAATATAATTTGTACAAAATATATGTCGGAAGACAAAATTTATATAATTAGAGAAGTAAAAACAGACAAAATATTAAATTACAAATAAAATAATACTGCAGAATTATTTGAGTACGAATTTCTCTGTATTTTTTTAATCATACTTAATCCATATTGTAAAAAAATGTAATAAGAGCATGTGTAAGATATTAAGCATAACAAATATATTTTTGACCATTATTTAATATTTTATAAGTTTATAAACATTATTTGTTTACTCAAAAAAATTAATTTAATAGTTTATAAATTCTGCAGCTTACAGAATCTTTTGACTGTCTAAGAATGTAATATAAAAGCTAAAAAGTTAAATAACAATCTAAAGATTTATATATAAAATATATACTGAGCATTTTTTAAAAATTGAACATTACATATATATTTATATGAGTACCAAGTAAAATCAGAAATACATAGTATTGAAGTATTAAAAACATGATTATTATAGTACATATATAGATAATCTAATCTAGTTGTAGCAAATACCAATATTTGAAAACATATTAGGTGCCCTAGTCAAACAAACATAATTTTCTTGATTATTTATAGCACTTCTCTATGTTCTCTTTCTACTTAATTAATAGTCATACTGAACTAAACATTAAAACCCCACTTTCGTGGGGTAAATATATATGTACCCACCAGTGGCGCATCCAAAGTTTAAGTCTGGGGGGGTAGTGGTAATAAAGTTAAGTCTGGGCGATAATACACTTTAGTATCTGTAAAAATACTTGAGGGGTAATTATCTCCCCCCCCCCCGTATATGCGCCATTGGTACCCATAAAAAGCAGACAAAAGATTTGTTACTAAATGAGGAATTAAAGAAATGAACACACACAGAAATGGAAACAAAAATGTAAAGACTAACTCTATTTAAAAAATTAAATAGTTTATGGTAAAATAATAAATTAGATGGTGTTTTTCGCCAGAATTGTAGGGATATTACTATTATTTTTCTTTTTCGTTTTTTACTGAAAGTTAAAAATATAAGATACACAGAAGGAAGAACAAAGAGGAGTAGTTCGAGAAATAGATAAAGGTAACCAGTAAGAGAGGATTTAGTGCCTCAAACTGGAGAGTAATTGCAAGGGATAGAACCGTTTTCGTGAAAAATCAAATTTTAATGTTGAAATAATGTTAAAACCTACTTAATGAAACAAAATTTGATTTTTCTCAAAAACAGTCGACTTTAGAGCGTATGACCAAGTGTACCTTTTTTGTGTAGAAAACATTGGTGGTTCAAATAGGCATCTCAAAACCGTACTTTTTCCAGTGGCGTAGAATTTTTTTTTTTTTTTTTTTTAATTTCAACACCCTGTATCTCGAAAATGGTGCATTTTAGAATGTAAGTTAATAGAAACGTTTTTTCATATTTCTGGACGAGCTATCACGTCCTGAAGTCTTGCGCATATATTATGAAACACCCTGTATACTTAGGGTGAGAAGTGAGCTATTATTTACCAGGGGGGGATATCGCGCATGGTGTCATGGCGGCGCTGACGTCATGCGTAGAGTTAGTAGAGTTGGCGCGAAATAAATATCATGTGACAGACGCATGTTGCAGTAGTTTGTGAGTCGTTTATAGTGATTCATAAGATATTAAGCAGATATTTGTGTTATATTATGTTGTAAAGTTTGTTTTCTTTGAGTGGTTTTAGTGAAAAACATTGAATAATTGCGGTACGGATGTAACAATTAAAGGAAAGGATTCAAGAAAGATATAATAGTTTTTCCCTTTCCTCGACAGTAAGTGCTTAGTTAGAAGTGAAGAGTGGCCCAAGGGCGGCTCCAACGGAGGCCCAGGGGAGCATGCCGTACCCTAGTTTAAAATTCTTAAAATCCATGAGCCTTTTATTAAAAAAAAATATGCTAAATAGGCAATTCTAACTTCCTTTCCAAGAAAATTCGACATGGAGCAGCCCTTGCAGTGGCTTGTGACCCTGCAGATAAATTTTCATATGTATTCAAAGCTCATTCAACCCCATAAGAGGGACCTCAAATCAGAACTTCATATAATGTGAAGTTGTGAATGAATCAGTGTGAATCACATTGGTCCATTTACAACTTGGGACTTCTAAACTGCAGGCTCTACCCTTAAAGGCTAAAAATTTTGCAATATAAGTAAAAGTGAAATTGTAAAGGTCACCAAAAAAAAAATGACTTGTACTTGATGAATGAATTAAAAAACTGTCAGCGACTAGGTCCAGGAAAAATGCAGCGACATTTTATTTTTTTAAATCTATTTTTATTCAATTGGGTAATATAATGCAGGATAATGAGTAACCAGTTGCAATTCCTAATCAGGTAAAAATTTCCGGCATACTCAGATGTGAAATTGTTACCAGTATCTTCAGTTTCGAAGATACCCTTTATTTCATTATCCTGGTTATAAAAACTAATCTTTAGAAGTCGAATTTGTATAAACAAAAAAAAAATCATTAAAAAAAAGGAAAAAACTGTTCAAAAAAATATTTCTTTTATGTATGTACTTGCATTTATGTTCCTTCATATTTCTTTCCTTAACCAACCCATAATAATATCCACAGATATTTCATGTAATTTCTTAAATATTATCCTTAATATTCATCAATATTCTGTAAGTAGCATATATTTTTCTCACACTTCGTCGGTATTTTTAAATTCGCGCCTATACAAACTCTACGCGTGACGTCATGCGCGTGGCCGTCCTATTTTTGCGAGGTAAATAATAGCTTTCTCAGCCGAGGTATATATAGAATTGTTCTTACTACTAACATTAATATATTAGCAATTTTAATTTTGACATAAGTAATTTCCTAACAATTTGTTAAATATTTCGAAATATCAAGCAGAGTGGATCGTGTTTCTAATCAGACTGGCTTTATTTATGTAAAAATTTGGCATGTGTCAAATTTTGATATGATTCTAGGAAATATCCCATTGCATTTTTGATATTTTAGTGACATGGATTTATTGGTATTAATTAATAATTTTTGAAGCCTATTGCCGGTGTTGAATTTCCTAGTTAATATATATATTTGTGCTTTTGGTTAAAATTACGTTAACAAGTGTTTCTGTTAATTTCGTTAAGAATATAGAATTTTTCTCATTATTTACCTAGGTGTTTTTTTATTATCATTATTTACCTAGGGTGAGAAATATTACTTCTCGTTAGGGGAATGGAGTGAATAATAGCAATTTCTCAGGTTAGTAGTAAAAAAAATTATTAAGGTGACTTACGCTAAAATTAGGAGTTAGTATAATGTTATTTATTTTATGTTCCACAACTTCAATAAATGTTTTTAAAGTTAGTGTTGGTTTTATCTTATACTTAATACTTTTAATGCGCACGATTCCCCAACACTTGCGCACCATTACCCACAACGGCGGGAAATGGTGCGCAAGAGCACTTTTGTACTTTCAACAGTGTTATACTTTAAATATTTTATTTTTTCCTATAATTGATTTACGTGCCGAGAGTAGACTAAATAGAACCCCCATTACGGTATTTACATTTAAATTATCTACAATGCTATCAGTGCTATAACGATTTTCGCTTAAGTGCACACAATTTCCTCACTCTCCCTTACGTACTTTTAAATTTTTGTTTTTTTTTTCAAAAATAAAAAAGATTGCATTCATCGTGAATTGAACCGTGGTCGAGAAATACAAACTTAAATGCTTGTTAAATGCTTAACTAACTGACCTATCGAGACATTGTCAATTTCAACAAAAAATTACAACTTGAGTTGTCTGAGGTCTTGTTCGCAGGGGGTTTAAACGAAATCCTTGTAGATAACACTTCCTGATGACCCCTTCAACCACTAAATTCCAGCTAGCTCTCAGTATATAAGTAAGAAGTCTAGCCACAAATATCTACACCATTGCGCTTGGTATAATTGGCTTCTGTAGTAAAACATTTTTTATTACAGAAATAAAAAACATATGCATTTAATATTCACCAAGAGAAGTACTAAAAACAAAATTATAAGAATGAAGCATATGAACGTTAATGACTATGACTTAACAGGTTAAATATATCAAATCATTAATTAATAAATGAACAAGTGTTTTTAAAAAATAACCTTGTCCATTAATGTTCTACACCTGGCACGCAAGTGGTAATTGATTATTCAATTTTTATTGGTATTTGCTATGTTTCTAAATGTGGATAACAAAAAAAATACGTTTATGGTTAAATCTATACACTATCTATCATCATTATGGAACAGCCTTTTTTAGAAAATCTTCCGTATTCGCAGTGACAATTATAAGGTTCAAGTGAAAAAGAGAGAAGTTGTAAATTTGAAAACAAAGTTTTTTAAGACAATAAACTCGCGACATATATGTAATGTAATAAAAAACGCGCATTCACTGCGATCATTGAACACTTACTTTTAAATTTCTATCCTATACTCATTCCTACAACTACTTTTGACACATATACGGAACGGATTTGTTATTGAGATCAATAAGTCTTAGAACTGGTACATTTCCCATCCTACACACCCATTATTAAAGCTTCATAAAATAGGTTACGAAGGTCAAGCTATATATTATTTTCAGATATTGGTTAACCAACTACTACAGAGTACTTTGAATAGAAAAGCTTTATTCTTTAGATAACTATTCTACAAATAATAATTTAGAATTATTTAAGATATAACTGAACAACACTATTTAAGTTAAATGATTGCCAACTGAAATACCAGATATATGATACAAGCATTACTGTCTCTACTTTTTTTTTTTCGAAAAACGTTTAAATTATGTGAAATTAAAACAGCCTTTTCTTTAATTAATTGTTAAAATCGTGTAGAAAGTTTGTGAAATTTTCTTTGTGTAATCTTACCAAAATAATTAATTTAAATAAGTGTTAAAAAGTATCTAGTGGCCCGTTGTTTACCCGTTACAAGGTATATAATAACTTGAATAATTATGCCTAGCTATATTTATGACTGTAAGTCCAATTATAATAGTGTTTTAAACAAGAACAGAGTGGAAAGATGCTATATCTTTTCCAAAAAATCTCGAAAATCGCGAATCGATTGAGACTAGCACAGTTCGCGATGCAACGGGACCGCGATTGCCTAATGCGTTCCCTCCTTAATACTTAAATCGTTCTCAAAGTTCACAAATTTAATTGATGATATTTTACATGATTATCTACGTTTTAAAAATTAGTACTCATTAGAAGTTATCGTGAAACTTTGAAATTATTGGACAGCCGGTCATCAAAGTATCTATTTAAAAAAACACGACAGGTAACGAAACATTAATGTCTTTTTATTATGTACCTAGGACTTAGAACAGTGGTCGCCAACCTGTCGATCGCGAGCTACCGGTAGCTCGCGGAGGCAATTCTGGTAGCTCTCACAACGCTCACACATAATATTAAACATAAACAGCGGCAACGTTGCGGTGAGCGATCTGCCGCTGACGCCATCAAGCTAGAATCGGCTAGAACCGACCAGCCGGACCAGCGCGTTAGTGTTCGAGAACGATCAGGATTGCTTTGAACGGGATAAATACGCACGGCGCGGCGACATTGCGCTTAGTTTAAAACTGAACGCGTAACCAACGTCCAGCGGTTGGGTTAGTAGAGAACAACAAAAAATAATAATATGGCAAGCAGTTGTAAGAAGGTAAAGACATACCACTTTTATTCGGAATGGGAAGAACACTACTTTTTTACAGAAGTTAAAGATAAAAATGTGTGTTTGTTATGTAATACTTCGGTCTCCGTTGCTAAAAAAGGAAATATTGAGAGACATCATAAAACTGTACATTCTAATTTTGAAAAATCATTCCCACTACATTTTGCCGCCAGAAAGGAGAAACTGAAACAGTTAAAAAAGCAGTTAATTGGACAACAATCAATACTTTTAAAAACAGTCGACAAAAATAAGGCTGCAACTGAAGCATCGTACCGTGTGTCCCAGATAATTGCGCAAAAAAAGAAACCTCGAACTTTAACCACACCAGCACTTCATAAACGTAAAACCAGTGAAGCGACCTTGAATCAGAACTAGTCAATTAATTGCTTTTATGCACTTCGATGTGCCCGTGTGTGTCGCCATACATGCTGAAGCGAATAATACCGCTACGACTGTGTTACATAATTACAACCATCATAATCGGGCCCGATCCTAAATGTGCTTATACCACTGCTACTAGAAATTTGAACCATCCTCTGGCTGAATATACAATATTTGAGAAACGTTTCCTTTTTTTACTGTTTCACAACCAGCCTCTTTGGGCAGTATTAACAGTATTAATTCTAATACATTTTTTTGGTCCTTCGAGTACTCAAATAACAGAATTAGATTATTGCATTATTTAACTTTGGGGATTCTTTTTTTGCGAAATTTTTATTTTCAATTATTTTTAAAATTATTGAAAGCTGAAATTTTATTTTATTTGGGCCAGAAGGATTTTATTCGGCGAACACTTGGAAAGGCGCTTTTCGTAATCCTATTTTAATATGGCTGAGCAATTTCTATAAAAGTATATCATTGGTCATATTGTGGAGAACGCGCCGTGTTGCTAGATTTACGCGCCATAGCTATCGAGGATCGGAATGCATTTTTAATGGATCATTAGCGTTAATGAGTCTTTAAATATTTAACGATCATTCTTGCAACTGGCTGTTAGTATGTAATACTATATTTTTTGTACATATATACATATTTAACTTGTAAACCTGATAATGGCGTAAAGACACCCTGAAAATTTATAATTCCTTCTGAACCTTTAGTCCGCTTGATTTTTTGTAAACCTTCGAAAAATAATTATTTTAAAAATCTTTAATGGGAATTTAAAAAAAAACATGTACGCGCCATTCCCTGTTAAATCTATGGAAAAAAATGTGCTGCTTTTTAATAAATAACTAGTACGGAGGATGTCTCACCTTTTTTTCTTAACCGTCTCTGTAGAGTGCTGCCTTATCGTTGCACAAATTTAACTCTCAATATTCTCAAGACACATAATTTCACGGAAATATTTCCAGTGGCGCGCATATAAATACAATTTTATATTAGAAAATCTTTAAAACATTTTTGCTCTCGCAAAAGCTCTTAAGTTGACTACATTTAGAGCAGTTGGATACCCTTCTTCAGTTAAATATAAAGAAGGTGGAAATACTTTAAAATACAATAACACATTGTTATACCAAACATTTAGTTTTTTGTTTATAATATATAGCACGACCCTCGTATAAATAGAAACTAAAATTAGCGCTATTATACAATAATTTTTAAATTCACTTCTCCAACGGAATAATTCAAATACCTAATTCTAAACAAATTTCTCTTTAAGTATTTAACTTTTCCTTGGAGATTAGGCCAACAAAATTATAAAAGAAAGAATAATTAGAATCTGAACACCAAGTGTAAAAACAAATTAAAAGAAAAATTGAAAAATCTGTTTCCGGTGGGAATTGAACCCACGCCTTTGGTATTCTGTACTTACTTCTCGTTTTTTCGGATTTTTTTTATATTTCCATCAGCCACCTATGCTGTATCGACGAAAGCATTTTACAATCCAAAGGATAAAACCATTTTTTTCTTCAATTTTATAAATATACCGAAAATTAAATAATAATAGAATATATACAATATTTCTTAGAGATAACGTTTAGTATAGCCAATATATTGTTTTATTAGAGGAAAAATATAAATACTTAAATTATTTTGTCCGGGAAATACAATACCATTAATTCCATTTAGGTATTTCTGTTAAAAATCAAAGAACAAATATAAGCGGGTATATAGATACATCCAATAAAATACATCTCTAAAATTAATCTAGCGCTGTCTTTGTTTTTTTTTTCAAGTTGTAAAAGATTATTCAACAATATAAATAACCACAATTGATTGATCAATGCTTATCAAAACTAAGTAAACTTTTAAAAATCAGTCAAAAATGTTCCGAATTATTAACTTCTACGACTTTCTATTAAAAAAACGTTTGTGTTAAATTAATCATTGTGATATATAAATATTTTTTTTTTAATCATTGCAAACATTTTTTAATATCTTTCCCTAACATATCCTATAATCTTGAGATATTTAAGTCAACGGCAAATTTCTTTAGCTCGTTAAAAGCTTACCTTTACAGGTAAGTGTTTATTTTAAAAATACCATTCCGAAAGAAATTCATGCCTTACTAACCATCAGATAAGCTTGGAGTGACCCAACCGTATTTATCATGAGTTTTAACCAACGATCTGAAACTTTCTTCCGCCGTTCGTCTACTAAAAACTTTTTGACCTTTGTTTTTCCTTTGTATTCGTCCTTGACCCTTCACGACACTAGCAGCAAACTGCATTATAACAGCTTCAACGGTATAAGCGCTAGCCCAGCCCCTTGGAGTCAGCAATTCCATACAAATAGCGCCACCTTCCATTACGAAACCTTTTTCTATCCTAGGAGAAATGACGCGCATAAAGGGAGGAGCAAAAGGAAAGTTTTCTGGAAACACCAAATGAAGGAGAATATACCCCACACCGAATTCTCTCATGTCATTTCCTAAATCACTCTCACTGTCAATTTTAAAAAGTTTTACGTGCCACTCGAATAGATTGTCTTCTACTATTTCTACCGTGAACACAGGATCTGATTTGGAGTTTTGAAGCCTCTGTAGGTCCCTCAACTCTTTCATTAATCGTCGGGCTCTGACGGTCTTGGTGTGGTGTTCGTCTTTTTTTGTTTTTGCAGAAAAAGCAGGACTAGCTGTAGATGTAGCTGCAGGTGCTACGCTGTCTCTGCAACCTCGAAGCAGACGTCTTGCCGGTGACCCTGTCCCCGAAGTGCTGGGTTTGCTCGGACCTTCACCTTCTTTTGAGCCCGATTTGAAGATTTTGCGGAACATGTTGGTGACTTTTTCTTTTGAGCGGCTCATTTTTTTATTGGATCAGATTAAAGCAGATATTAGTGGATCTGTAAAGATGCAGAAACGGATACAGTACATATTAGTGAATAAAAATGACGAAATATTAAACTAAGGGCTTGTTGGCACACCCTATATACAGTCAAATACCACAATTGTAGAGAGTGACTCACATTTTTAACATAGACCTTTGCGGGTCTGAGGGGAAAGGAAATCGACGAGTCAGAGGCGTGCGATTATTATTAAACATGATCTTCAGCATTTTAGAACGAATTGGTTGTCACAAAAATTATTTTCCAATTTTAAATATACACAAGGTGAGGAAAACCGGCAATAATAATTATCGAATAAGTATATATAAATTCAAATGTAAACTCCTGGTCAAAATTAACGCACCACTTATATTTTGCTCGATAATCTTTATTTATTGAAAACATACTGTACGACAAGTAGGCCATGGACCTTGTTTGACAGTGACAGTTGTTTTTTAAGCTAGCTAATGTCACGTAATACCTTGTTTTGACAATAATTCATATTAAACCTCGTTTTAGTCTAAAACTGTGTTAACATTTTCTCAAAAAGTGCTGATTAAAACAAAGTTTTTGTTAGAAGCAAGCTGTTGATTGTAATTGTTTTTATTACATGCATGTTTGGAAGTTCATTTGGGAGAATATCAAGTAAAACAAATGAACCGTCAAAGACATCTGTCACTGGAGGAGGCAGTGCGAGCATCGACTCTCCTGAATGAAGGATATTCAATGCGATATGTTGCTGGTTTGTTAGGAAGACATCAGTCCAGCATCAGTCGCATAGTGAGGCGACGTAATGAAACGGGTTCATACCATCGAAGACCAGGACAAGGGCGAAAACGTTGCACTAATCAAATTGATGATCGTTTTTTGAGACAACGTGCTCTTAGAGACAGGAGAGTAACCAGCAATCTGCTTAAAAATGAATTAGCAGATGTTCGAAATATCACTATTTCATCTCGAACGATTAGAAGACGTTTACATGAAGCAGTATTAAGCAACAGAAGACCAGCCAAAAAACCCTTGCTTACCAGAGAACACAAAGTTCAGAGATTAAATTTTGCAAGACTACATCAGAATTGCACCATCAATGATTGGAAACGGGTTCTGTTCTCCGATGAAACTAGAGTTAGCCTTAAAGCTGCAGATGGACGTGAGCGTGTCTGGCGAAGACAAGGAGAAAGGTTTGCCAGCTGTAATATCTCTCCTAAAGTGCCTTTTGGTGGTGCCTCTAAAATGTTTTGGGGAGGAATTTGCTTCGATGCTTGTACGGAGTTGGTCCCTATACGTACGAGGTCTATGAATGCCCAATATTACTTAGACAACATTATTGTCGAACATGTCTTTTGCTCCGTTTGTTGGGCCCAATTTTTTATTCATGCAGGACAACGCTCATCCCCACGTGGCTAGACAGGTTATTGGTTACTTACATGATGTTAATATTCCTTTATTAGAGTGGCCACCTAACAGTCCGGATATGAATCCTATAGAACATCTATGGGACTATCTCAAAAAGAGGATTCGAAATCATAGACCCCCTGTTTCTAATCACAACCAACTCATAGAGGTCGCTATTGAAAAATGGGAGAATATACCGCAAGCTTTTGTTGAACATTTGATATCAAGCATGCCGCGACGCATGAATTCAGTGATAAGAAGTAGAGATTCTTTTTTCAATTTGGAGTTATGCTAGCTTATTTATGCATTTCCAGCAAAAACAAATTTTTATGGAAAAGATAAGGCAAATTAAGGTCATGTAAAGGTTATATTCGACTAATTTTTAGGTGTTCATCATTATTTCAATGTAACTTAGTTTTATGTTAGGTTTATATTGTAAATATTTAGATTAATTAAAGTGGTGCGTTAATTTTGTCCAGGTCTTTATATACGAGCCCTGTCCCAGTGAAGTTGTTTTTCTTTTATTTATTTATTGAATAAATGAGAAGTTAACATTGTTTAAAATATTTTTATTATCTTTCAATACATGTAGGTTATTCAGAATTTTTTATCATTGAAACTATAGGTTTATGGAAACTGAAATAATAAATATTTGAAACAGTTTGAGACTTGATATCCTTTAAATATCTGGAAAATACCGCGTCAATGATGGTCCCATATTTTCTTGTGGATCATTATTCATTTTTAAATTAAATTTTTCCGAAATTGTGTCTAAAAGAGATATAATCATTTAAGAGCAGTTAGCAGCTAGTCTACACGCATACGTCTAGTCGCACGCACACAAACACCGTGCCGAAGTCTGCCGAACTGAAACGACGTTAGATGATGCACGGCTTTCAACGCCGCACCGCTGTGGTGGTCGGAGTGGGGAGTGTTAGGTTTATTTTCGTTACGGAATTTCTTTTTCGATTTTACGATTTTTCGGTTTTTCGATTTTTGCGATTTTTCGCTTTCCCGATTTTTTGGTTTATTTTCGATACGGATTTTCTTGGTAGAAGCTATGCAACAGCTTAAAAATTTAAATTGCCCTGAGATAAATTCACAAATATCATGTTTTGTGGGGTTGGGTCAACTTCACTGATACAGGGCTCGTATATTTTTTATATATCCCTGTTATAAACAGTAATAGTCTTTTGAGATGAGTGTAACAGTAATAATAGTTCAACATCTAATACATATTTGACATATTTACCTTTATGACACCGTGCTAAGCTTAGTAACTCGATTTCTAAAATTGGTTCATTAAATTTAATATTTTTTTAGTAAGCCAATCTGCAATCTGGGCTTTTCTCCATTTGGTGGTTGGTAACTGTTCTACACGACGGCTGTGGTATGGAGCGTTATCCATAACAATAACGGATCCTGGTTCGATTTTTAAAAGAATATCTGAAAACCATTTTTCATAATGTTCTGCATCCATTTTCTCGTTATAATCTCCAGTCTTTTTAGAAACAATTGCGTTTAAACCTTCTTCCCTTTCCAGATGGGACTTTTAAACCTGTCGATAAACCATCTACAAAAGCTTGATGTTTGTTTTTTACATTTAAATCCTGCCAAATTTTTGTCATAGTATGTCCTTCATTTAACCAGGTTTCATCTGTATAATATATTTTTCTGCCATCTCTTCGAAACTCTGCTGTTTTCAGATATTTTCTGCGCCATAAAATGATTTCCTCTTTAAATACCTGAAGTTTATTTCACGCAAAGTACGTAATAAAGCACTTCTTGATATTTTTGGGAGATTTTCATTAGATTGAAAAGAGGAGGAAATTTTCTTTACAGTTAGTAATTCCTTTTTAATATAAAATGCATGTACTGCACGACGAATGACTTGTTTGGTTATATCTTCCAATTTTATTTTTTTTTCTTCTAGTCTCAGCCTTCGAAGTATTAATATCGTTTGTTTCATCCCTTGTTTATAAACGTAAAAGAGCCTTTCACTAATATTAGATAGATTGGGTTATACTTAATTTCTCTATTACAAATAATTCCGGTCTCTGCTTTATGAAATCTCTATCAGCGCGCCTATGACACCGCCTCGACGATAACATCCAAGAAAGATTCAAATGCGTTCTTGCCAATAACGTAGCTTTAATCTGCGACGACAGTGTGGATATCGGACATTATCTACGTTAGATAAAGATGCAAACTACACGCTGACAACGTTCCAATTTACCTCTAACTCGCTTGGAAGACGTTTGAACAGTTTAAAAATAGACCAGTCAAATTATTAAAATTATTTCAACAAAATGATATCTGTTCTGGAGGTAAATAATAAACAAATGAATTAGTTATTCAAATAATTCATAAAGATAGCAATCTTCTGAATTTTTTTGAAACTATTTGAACGTATAGTCTTTGAAGTGTGAGTAGAAGAAAAAAGTTTTAGTAGAATAAGATTTTTGTAAATTTGTAAGAGATTAAATAAATTTTGCAATACCCCACTAATTTGTTTATTAATTAATACCGAATATTTCTCCTTTTGTCGGTATTCAAATAATCAACAACTATTAAAAATTACTTTTTGTACAGGGTAAACGTCTAATTTGATTGGTCTATAAAATTTCTTTACAACATGAGTCACTATCTACAATTGTGGTATTCTACTATAGCTTCAGACCATAATGAAGCCCGATTTAAAACAAGCGTGCACGACATATATTTTTAAGGACCGATTACATAATTAATTATTAATTTAAAGGAGGTGTTATATTTAACTAGGAGAAAAATATCTATATGGAATGCCTTGTATAGTTATTTTTTGATTATAGGAATATGGTTATTGATAAAATAAATATATCAGATTAATACCATTTAAATAAACTATACTGCCTCCAGGGGCGGTTTCTCCATTGGTTCATTTGTGCTGTGAACACCCAGTTAAATTTCATAAGAGCACATTATTTTAAAATCACATATAAATAACTTAATATAACTTCACTTTAATATATTTATTATTTTCGTACGTAGTAATCTCTACTTTTTTTGGTACCCCACTGCGCTCAGCTCGATCGCGTCTGTCGGTTCAATATGTCTAGTGAACACGAAAGGTGTCAGAGAATGAATGTTAAAAAGACAGATTAATAGATCCGTGAAATAGTAGTGTGCCTGCTTGAAACCACACTATTTTTAGCATCATTTTGTGCATCGCACGTAGATTACGTCACGACAGTTAACTTCGCTTGGTCCAACGATTAGGTATTGTGCTTGGTCAAGGTCACTCTGACTGTGAGTCTTTAATACAACGTTGCCACATTTGGTAGATTTCAGTAGATTTCCATAAATTAATAAAACAATTCAATTACTTCCTCTTTAAATAATTTTGTTGCCAAAATGGATTACTAGAAACGTTAGGACCGGGCGATCATCAAAATAAATAATCAGTTATTTTCGACTAATAGATTACTTAAAAATAATCGATTCGTTATGATTTATCGATTAATTTCGATTTTTTCGATTCTTTTCGATAATTTTCGATAGTTTTCGATTCTTTTCGATAATTTTCGATAATTTTCGATAATTTTCGATAATTTTCGATAATTTTCGATTCTTTTCGATTATTTCAATTATTTCGATTCTTTTCGAGTATTCAATTATTTATTTATCACTAGAGTACAGCAATTTAGTTAATAGTTGTAGTGTTTGAAAACATTATAATATTGTAATCGATTAATCAAAATCGAATATATCTCTAAAAAATCTAAAATATCCGATTAATCTAAAACCGATTTTTGTATTTTGTTCGGTGTTTTTGTATTTTGATCGGGGATTGCAGTGCGTGTTGAATTTACTTAATACGATTGCTTTTACTTAGTGTTGTGTGTGTAAATAAAGTTATAAACAGTTCTACCGGGCGAAATTTGAACAAAACTCATTATTTTCATCTTGGCTTTGCAATGCCCAGGGTGGGTATAGTGGCTTTTTTAGATTGACAAGTTCTTCGAAAATGTCACGAGTTTCAGATGAAATAAAAGCGGTAGTTTCCGCGCTTGTACCATTTCTAGTGTATTAAAACGGACGATGCCAAAGAAGTTTTGAGGGATATTGGCTCTAGTACAAAGTTTTACAAATGCTAAAATTATTGGAAAAAATTGAACCCCCATTTTAAATTACAACGATCCGCCACTAACTACCTGCCCATTATATTTTAAGCAAGCTAGAAAATATCGAAACAATGTTTCGGAATTAAAAGCATATTTACGATAAAAATAAATAAATAGATATTTAATCAATACTTACTATTTTATAGAAATTATGATCTGTCTTTATGACATCTACAGTACGTAACAAATCCATGAAACATCTGGTTTCCTTTTTGTTTACTTCTTTTACCTATGATAAAAAAAGGACTTTTAAAAATTTGGACATAAAATAAATGTATTTTCTTAAATAAATAGCCGGTCACGTGACCGGAATCCTCACACCGGAAGTAGCAAAACCGGACGACAGAAAATGCTATCGAAGTCATTCCATCGATGCATAACTTGGACCAAAACTAGTATAGCAACAATTTTCTTTAGTTTTTGATTACATATTGTCATGTTGTTTAAAAAAGGGTGATCTATTTCCCTTAAAAATAATATTAAAAAGAAAGAATTGGAAAAGGTGAATGCCTGTGTACATTAGGGTGCTTCATTTTCAGTTATAGAGCTAGAAAGATGAATATCAATTATATTTCACATCAAATCTTTTTTAAACTAAAATTTATTATTTATTACAAATAATAACTTATTATAAACATTAGGACACTACAATCGAGTCGTAATGTGATTAAGGTTTTTAATTACAAAAACTAGTTTTAAATTAATTTAATAAATATAAATTTCATTTACTAATCATTATACCAGGTGCGCAAGTATGGGGTAATTTTCTGATTTCTCCCTATATTTGTGTGTTTTTTAATGGACTGTATGATTAGATTTTACTGGTTTCGGGTATTCAAACTGCGACACCACTTTTAATAGAGTTTATTACAATACTATTCGGTATACAACAAAATAACAAGTTGTTGATACGAAACACAGGCACAAAACAATGCTAGAATATGTCTAGTATGAGGCTACTTGCTTTAATAAAATGTTTTACTTGATAACACCCCGGCTAATAAGTTTTAATTCACTTTTACCGATAAATAATAATGCCGGCCGGCTAACGCCCACAAAGTGCGGGAAAACTCACATATTATGACGAGCACACACTCTTCTCACCTTAAGTCAAGATTGCTTCTGTCTTAACTATGCACGAGACACAGTTTATAGCTAAAGAATCAGTTCGCTCACTCTGCGTCGGCACTTTTGATCTCAATGTTCCAGTTTATACATTGCGCAACTCGGATTTGTATCCCTGGCGCATACAGAATCAAATCAAAATAGCCCAAGAGCCTACTGTAAATTTTTACGCCATCTGATAATGAAATAAAATATACCCCAAAAGCTTGTAAAAACATTATTGTACTTTACCGAATGGCACCTGTGACAATCCCAATCCTGAGCAAAGTGTTAAAAAAAAATAATATTTTATATTAAAAAAATCACATAAGGAATGACAGCGCTAATTTTGTTTGCCCTTAAAGTTTTCCAGATAATAACATATTCAAATATATCTTGATATATATCGTTAACGGGAAACATTTTCTTCCTCTTAACATCGCACAAAAACATCTACACACGATTAGTAGGTAAAAATCATTAAAAATATTAATCAATTTTTGCTGATTTAAGAATTTATTTGTATGCCTATTGTTGTGATTCATCAAACAGGTTGTCATAGAAACGACAAAAAAACTACTATGATTATGATCTAAAAGAATTGTCTAACAAGAGTTTATAATTATTATTGAATATCTCTGCCAAAGTTAGGTAAAAATATTAATAATTCAGGTTTAAAAGCTAGGTTCACAATGAATTAGGATTGTAATTTTCAGAGAAAACACCATTATCGCTGTCATGTCTTATGTAATTTTTTGAATATAAAATAATTTTTTTTAACCACTTTGCTCTGGATTACAGATTGGCACAGGTGCAATTTGGTAAAGTACAATGTTGTTACATGTCTTTGGAGCATATTTCATTTTGTTATCAGATGGTGGTCGTAATTTGCAGTGGGCTCTCTTACTATTACCAATTAAGCATTCCAACGATCTGTCAAACAATAGCTGTCAGTGAAGGTCTGATATATCTAAGGGGTAGAGACATAGTCTTGCATCTTGAACGTGTTTTTTTATTCGAAATAATAGTCATAAAGCCTGCCAATTTATGAAAAAATGTATCTTATTTTTATTGTGTTCGACATAAAATATTTATATCCAATATCCATTATTCGTGATTTTACGTATTGTAAACAGAATATATCGTATGTCGCAACCCTTGGATATATCAAATCTTCCCACTGGCAGTTCATTTGTTTGGAATGCCTAATACAATATATGACAACTGCCTATATTCAAACAGCAGTCGTCTGCGCATCCTGAATTTGTATCCCTGGAGTGGATGTTATATTGGAACATCCAATTAGTCTGAGTGAGCGAACTGATTCTTTTAAGCTATGAACTGTGCCCGAGATTGCACCGTTTATCAGAGGAGATAGAAAAATGAGCGCGAATTGCCAGGATTGGTTGGAATTACGTCATGGACTACCAATAGTACCAATCAGACGCAAATGTGATGTTGGTTGCATGATGTTAGAGGCGGTTTAGCATTTAATTATGTGATAAGGGGCGAGAGAAACAAATAATATTTAAATTCGCTGACTAGCGGCGTAGGGGAAAGAGGAGTAAAATAATTGATATATTCTGGCGGAGAATAATGTTAGTTATTTTCCAACACCAGGTGTTCTAAATTAAAGCGTTACAGCTATATACCGCTATGTTATTTAAATAGGAAATCGAATTTTTGAATGAGCTAAGTCGCTATTGCATTTAGAACCTTTTACCCGGCGGCATAATTTTTAATTTTTTATAAAGTTTCAGATTTTCAGGTAGCACAGAGAAAAAAATATTGCCTGAAAATGAAGCACCCTAGTGTACATGTAATGTTTTAATTAAAATTAGTACATTTTTTAATTTTCAAATTAAACATAAAAAATGGTGATTTAGCAATGCATTATTATTGGACAAATATTAGAACGATGACCAATATTATTGGATTACTTTTGTTTGACAATAAGCACTGAATATGGCTTAATGACGAAAGCACTAATTTTAATATAAAATATTTTGTTACAAGAAATACGAGTATTTCTTTGCTGGTTTAAAATAATAGTTTAGTTTAACGTACCTATCTAAACTAAAAAAAAATATATTCTAAAAAAACGTGTTGTAAAGTCAATTCGCTATTTTTTTGCTTTAAATACACTCGGTATATATTACTTAAAATTTTGTATTTTTTAAATTACATCATTTAAATTACATGCGTTTCATTAATTTATCAACCTACAATTTAAAACGAGTACAAAAACAGGCACATTAAGATCTGTGGGCTGTGGGTACTTAAAATAGAAAAATGTAGGTTAATTTATTTTATATTGACGTTTTCTATTAGCATAATGCTGTATTATCTACATGTCAATCTGCTAATTCTGTTTTACATCAGAATGCAATCTTATTGCGTTTAAAAATGCTGCAAAGTGCCTGTGTAAAGTAGTAATTATTTTCTTGCACAAAAAATGCAAACAATGTACAGGATGTCCTTATAAAATATACGATTTTGCATAGTTAGCATTTTAGAATAGTTTGTTTATATAAAAGTAGTTTAATCAGTAAGAAGTAAGTTCCTAGTTAGCATTCAAACCATTAACATCTAAATTTCTTGTATTTAAGTAAAATAAAACTTTTTAAAAAATCATTTTTGATTCGAGATTTCATTTCTGGCGCAGTCAGTAGGATAATTCAGGATCGAGTCGTATCAAACGGATCGATTTTTTCGTTTTACCGATTAGCTGAATTACAAAATTTCCATTAAAATAAAACTAAAAACTGTTGGTGAATAATTTTACAAACTGTTGGTGATTAATTGTAAAGGTGGTTTAGAAGACTTCAAGACACACATCGCCCAAATCTACAAGAATTACGGACTGGTGAAGACAGCATCGCAGATCCAGTGACGTTTTTTGGGATTATTCCATAATGATAGTTACTCTTTTATTGTAAGTACAATTTTTGGCAGATTTTACTTTTGACGAATTACAGAAACGTTTATTGCAATTAAAAATCGATTCACCTTCAACTGATCTTGATTCAGATTCAGATACTAATCCAACAGTAGCAACTAATTTACAAGAAGTAACAAATAATTTACAAGTAGGAACCAATAAGTTAAAAGAACAGGAAGTAACAAATAATTTACAAGGAACCAATAATTTACAAGAATTAAATATGGCTTTCAAACCTGAATTTCTTAATTGTATACCTGAATTCGATGGTAATCCTAATGATTTAAGTGGATTTTTAGCAGTGAGTGAATCTTTGCTCACACAATTTTATGATAGAGAACATCCAGAAAATTTTCAAAATACATATTTATGGAATTTAATTATTTCAAAATTAAGGGATAATGCTAAACTACTGTAATTGTAATTGTGCAAATTGGAACGATTCAAAAAATACTTTAACTAGAAATTTCTCTAATCAAAGAGATGAAGTTTGTTTAAACAGATCTTGTAATGTTAAAACAAAATCAAAATGAATCGGAACAAAATTAATATGACAGATGTTTACATATATTAAATTTATTATGTAGTTATGTTAACATACACGAAATAACAGACGTAGCAAAAAAATTGAAACGAGAATTATATCAAAATTTATCATTAAAAACATTTTTGTCAGGATTAAAAGAACCCTTAGGGACAACAATAAGATACATGAAGCCAACGACACTTAGTGAAGCTTTGCAATTTGTTTTAGAAGAAGGTAATGCTCATTATTTGCAAAATTCTTCTCGCAATTTTCAATATCAAAACCCTTCTCGCAATTTTCAAAATCAAAATTCTCGCAATTTCCAAAATCAAAATTCTTCTCGAAATGTACCTGTACAAAATACATTCAGAAAATTTTCAAGACTAAATCAAACTCAAAGATCAAATTTCCAATATAACAATAATTATGTTCCTCCGAATCAAAATAGAAATTTTTCAAATAATTTTAACACACCTAATGATTTTTTCTACAAACAAAGAAATAATTTTCCGTCTCAACCTTTTAATGTAAATTCAAGAGCCATACAACGTAATTACCCAACTAATGCCCAAGTTTTCGGACAGAATTATCAAAATAAGAATACAAATGTATTTAAACCAAATCAAAAACAAATTTACCAAACCCTACACCTATGTCAGTATCAACTAGGAATACTGCACAAAATTATTCAAGACCAGGACCTTCGAATTATTTTAGAAATTCGGCGGGTCAGTCACCAAATTTTATCCCCGAAGAGTTATTTAACTCTCAAACAGAACTTCTATATAATTCAAAGATTGAAAACCCTGAAAATCAATATAATAATGAATATAATGATTCTGAAGAAGTAAATGATAATAAAGGTCAAACTCCAAATTTCCGGTAAAGGCCTCGGAACAAAATAAATCGCAACAAAATCCCGTACACATTTCAATAAATTGTGCGGATTTAAGTGAATTACCCTATATAATTTTCCATGAGCATAATTTAAAATTTTTGGTGGACACAGGTTCTTTGAAATCATTCATTAACCCTGAAGTAGCTGAACTATTTTACCCAAATGATATAATAGATGAACCATTTGTAGTGACTACAGTTTTCCAAAAATCAGCACATGAACATAGTGTAAATATAAATGCTTCTAAAATTTTTAATCTTAATAATAATGAAAAATTTTAATTCTTTTTATTTAAGTTCCACAATGTATTTGATGGCTTAATAGGCTTAGATGTTATTAAAGTATTACAAGCAAATATATATTTTCAACAAAGATGTATTGTTACTCCATTTGCAAGTATACCATTTTATTATCATGTCGATGCTTCCAATTACTCTAACAATAATAACATAGTTTCAACTGATCCCAGAACTCAGCAAATAATTAAAATAAAGACCTCTTTACTAAACGGCGATAAAATTATTTCTTATCAAAAAATTAGTAAAGAAGCAGAATGTGTGATTACAGCTAAAGATAGTACTGCGTTAGACACAGTTATCAGTAACGATGACAGTACCGTAACATTTGATTTATCAAAACCTATTTTGGTAGAAAAATTTGAAGAAAAAGAAATTTCTAATTTAGAAATAAACAATATCAATTCATGTAATAATAAAATTGTAAATTTAAAAAAGATTAAAACAAACCCTAATACTTTAGAAACAGCATTCTTGGATGTAAACGAAGATGATATTAACTATTAGAACCCTCGACCATTCACTGTTGGGTTCTAATTAACAGTGCTGTTCCTAAAGTGGCGCTGGGAAACAGTAACAAAGCCTACACAGAACACGAGGCTAATGGCCGTAGTAGTCGACGCCGATGACACCAAATCAAAAAAAAAAAAATAGTTACCCAGAAGCTAACCAATTCACATCCTAAATTGGATAAAAAATTAGACAAAGTTCAAGTATATAAACTAAAGGTTAATTTAAATAATAAAAAGTTTTCTAAAATAATTTCATATATTCAAAAAGAATTTGCACGAAATAAAATTAAAAAAGGAATGAAAAAGCAAAGACTTTATAAATGTAACAGAAAGAGAATAAAATTTAAAAAATATTCAAACTTCAATAGAAAAAGAACAAGATTCAAAAACTCTTCTTACACTAACAGAAATAAAACTAGGTTTTAAAAAAACAGTCATATTTGTAAGTTTTTTAAAATTTTTAAAATTACATAAACATTTAGACATAACAGAAGGAAATGAACATTTTTAAATTCAAATTAAAAACTCAAATTCTAATGACAATTCCATTCGTAGATTATGCAACAAATTATGGTAAAAATGTAACCAAAACAAGAGCTCACCCCTCAGCTCCCTCAAAACATTTAGTAGTTTTAAAATAGTACATACTGATAAAAAACTAAATAAAAATTATTGACAGTAACTGATAATTTTTCTAAATATAAAGCATATTATTTAAATGCCTGCTACAGCACCGCAAGGCACAGAAGTAGCAGATAATTTATTAAAATTCTTTTCCCATCATGGCGTACCTAAACAAATAATTTTGGACAACGGTACAGAGTTCAAAAACTCAGTTTGGACAGAATTATTAGGACTTCATAAAATAAAAATACACTTTTGAGACCATCCTGAATCTAATGGAATAATAGAAAGATTCCATTCTACGATAAGTGAGCATTTACGCATTTACTCATTGTTTTTCAGATACTCCAATTAGAAATAAAATAATCTATACAATTTTAGCATATACGAGGTCTGATCAAAAAATAACCATTATTTTCAATTTTTTTCAAAAAGTATTTATTTATTCATCAATAATTATCTTGTCCCCTTCAAAGTAATCCCCCTCAGATATAATACACTCATGCCAGCGTTTTTTCCAATCCTCGAAACACTTCTGAAACGCGCTTTTTGGTATCGCCAACAGCTCCTGTTTCGATTTTTCTTTTATCTCCTCAATCGTAGCAAAACGCTTTCCTTTCATCGGTGTCTTCAGTTTTGGGAAGAAGAAAAAGTCAGCGGGGGCCAAGTCCGATGACGGTGGTTGAGGCATGATAACGGTTTTGTTTTTGGCCAAAAACTCACACACAAGCATCGATGTGTGAGCTGGTGCGTTATCATGGTACAAAATCCATAATTGTTTTTTCCACAATTCTGTGCGTTTCTGACGAATTGCTTCGCGCAAACGGCGCATAACTTCAAGGTAGTATTCTTTATTGACCGTACGACCTTGTGGCAAGAATTCATGATGCACCACGCCATTGCAGTCGAAGAAAACAGTGAGCAAAACCTTCACATTTGACCAAACTTGACGTGGTTTTTTCGGTCTTGGTTCTTCTGGACGCTTCCATTGGGATCATTGGGCTTTGGTTTCAATGTCATAGCCATACACCCATGATTCGTCACCAGTTATGACCTTTTTGAGGAAATCTGGATCATCGTTGACGATGTTCAACAGCTCCTGAGCGATGTCCATGCGACGTTGTTTTTGCTCAAAATTTAGCAATTTTGGAACAATCTTCGCTGCCGCACGGTTCATGCCTAAAACATCCGTAAAAATTGCTTGGCATGAGCCAAACGATATGCCAACATCATCAGCAACCTCTCTGATAGTGATTCGACGATTATCCAAAATCATTTTCTTCACTGCTTCAATGTTTTCATCGGTTGTTGACGTGCTCAGGCGACCAGGCGAGCATCGTCATTGACATCTCGGCCTTCCTTAAATCGGTTATACCACAATTGAACTTGTGTTCTGCTCATAGTAGACTCGCAAAACGCCACAGTCAACATTTCAAATGTCCTTGCGCATTTAATTTCATTTTTTACACAAAACTTAATACATTTTCTTTAATCCATTTTTTCGAATAGTAAAAAACAAACTGACAATCCAAAATGGCTGATATTGCCAACATATATAACAGATATGTGTACCAACATAACAGAAAAAAAATGCGAAAATCGAACATACGTAACTCACGAAATTTGAAAATAACGGTTATTTTTTGATCAGACCTCGTAATAATAACATTCATTCCGCAACGAAATTAAAACCCAGTGACATTATTAACGGACATATTACAGATAACGAACCTTTTAATATAGATTTGGACAGATTACTTTTAAATGATTATGTAAATCAACATAAAAGACAAACAAAAATATTATACACTAAAATAAATGAACTCTTACGAGAAAATAAAAAAGACTATGTCGAAAAAATTAATACAGATCGTGAAGACCCCAAAATATTTGAACCTTACCCCACTGCGTATATTAAAAAGACAGAAAAGTGCTAATAAATTTCAGAAACCAATTGCTATTAAATCAGTAAATAAAAAACGAAAAACTGTAACCACTTCAAAACATGGCAAAATACACATGAGTAATATTAAACGCCCACTGAAAAGACTTTATTCTTTCGATAACTAAATTTTAAATGGAAAAATAGTATTTATATAAAAGATACAATTATTATCCAAATTATTAATATGTATGAGTTATTAAATTCACTTCTGCAAGATATTGAAAACTCGATATCATTTGCACAACTTGGAGTATTACATCCCAGCATAATTACAATCAAAGATTTAGTCAGAATTTTGGAATCCATATTTAAAGATTATAATAAAAATATCCTGCTTTCTTTCTAATAATATATTGCATATTCCAATAAATATTCCTGTAGATTTAACCCTATATAATTTATATTCTATACCTATTTTGAAAAAAGGTCAGTTTAAGGCAATTAACCCGGAAAATAAATATGTTGTACAAAATAAATTGTACTATGCTTATTCGAGTAACTCCAGCCAAAATTACATTTGTGACCCAACCAGTCTCAGAAAAGTAAATCAGAACAGCTCTTGCCAGATCCAACTTCTTAACTACGAAACCACTTTCACATGCCCACATAGCCGTATCACGCCCTTCATTTACGAGGTTAGAACAAACGAATCAATGGATTTTGGTGCTACCCAAAGAAATTACGCTAAGCCTTAAATGTAATTCTCAAGAAGAAATAATTAAGCTGTTTGGAACCTTCCTAGCAGTAATTCCCATAAATTGTCAAATTATAACTGAGGAAGAAACCATTGTTAATGCTGAGTCAAATTCATTCGAAAATCAACCAATTTTATTTCCCAAAATGGACGATAAAGAATGGTCCACTCCCAATGTCAAATTGCAACCCATTAACCTAGATGACCTTTAAACTCTACGGGAAAACATAATTCAAAATCAACCAAATTTCGAATCCAAGACCATTCCATATTATTATTAATTATATTATATTAGTTTTCATCCTTATCTTCTGGCTATTTAAAAAATTGAAAAACTTAAAGAAAATCCAAGAGAGACAGAAGAAAGTTTCAACCTACAAGATGTCCATCTTCCTCGTTAGCCCTCGGAACCTGGATCTTCAGGGAGAGGAGTTATATCACCCATACTAATGGAGAATATATAAAATATACGATTTTGCATCGTTAGCATTTTAGAATAGTTTGTTTATATAAAAAGTCTATAATAAAATTTAAATATCAAAAATGACTGTCTTTTTATTTTGCATATTTAAAAGCATATTTTATCTATTGTTAACGCATAAATGCATACATATTTAGACCATTTTCAAGTACATATTTTCCAAGCCCTATTTATTAGGCACTAAAAATTACAGATGGTTTATTCATTGGATAAAGGGCATATGTACAAATAAATGTTTATAGACCCCTAATCTTCTGAAAACTGATATCGTTATATTTGTTTCTCTTTGAAAGCAGGTCCTATGTTTTAACAGATGTAAACAGACGTGCGTCATTAATAATTTTACTTGTTTTTTCTTGTAAGTTTCAGTCTGTATTAGTACTTATAAATCTATGGGCTCCTTATCCAGTTCAACGAATTATTGGACATTATTTATTTTTTTTGTAAAAAAACTAAACGTTTTTTAGGTTAAATTTTATATTACAAATATGTTTTCAATAAATACATATTCGTAGGCAAAATGTTGTTTTATAATAACCCTTATTCTGTATTAAACTAAGAACAAAAAACTTTGAACTGGTTTTTCTCGAAAACAACATTCAAGTAGCTAGGCCCTTCATCAATTCATGTCTTCAATTGTAAAGAATACGCCCTATTTATTTTTATTACGCATACCTATATGGCTATAAGTTATTAAAAAAACAATTACATATGATATCCACTTATCTACTTTCAATAAAAGCTAAAGTCTGAATGTATTCTTTCGGTTTCCTAAAGAGTGCACAATTTGAGACATGCATATTACAAAACATAGGCAATGCATTTTATCATTCTTTGCTAAATTTATCCTATTCCAAGGGGCGTATCTCAAGAGAAGACATTTATAGAAGAAAAAAACTGTTTTTGTGAAATACCTTGCTTGATGTTCCTCCAGTTTTAAAGAAGAATTTTACACACTCACAAAACAATAAATAACAATATTACCTTTATTTACTTCGCCTTCCATTGATAACATTCCTGTTGACAGGGATGAACTTCTGAGTTGATCCCGTGGTTCAAATCCAGACTGCCAATGCAAGCGGTCTACTAGGAATATGGATCGATTCTTGACGCCTACGCTAAACGACCAACTGTCAGGACGCAGGATACAGGATATCTTTCGATATTTCCCATAAAGAAATTAACGTAAATTAACGAATATTAAAGGAGGTGCACGACACACAGCTGACTTTGATAAACTTTTGTTTACAAATCGCAACTGCACTCAACAGTGTTATTGACTTGGCTGAACTTGATAAGTTAATATAAATAAATGAATGAAAATGGGGATTGAATACAACGCGCATGTAATGTGCTTTATAGTGCTGGGAATTTTATGAATAACTAATCAATCTTTTGTGAGAGATCAAACTTGAGATTGGACATGGATATTCGTTGATTTTTAAAGGCGGAAACGTTTATAATTTTCTGGGAAATTGAAAATCGTTTTATTTATGGAGCTAGTATAAAAAATAATACGGCCATTGACTTTCTGATATTTAATAAACAAAGCAATACTTCTAATTTCATATAAAAGTCTCTTCTATTAAGAAATCAAAATTTCAAAGCTGGTAAACATTAATTTCATTATATTTTTATTTTCATAAAGTACCTACATGGTGGCCAAACGAAAACGAACTACAGAGCCATTATCAGAAACTGCGTCAACGTTTTATAAAAAACGCTCGGACCCGTCACTCGACTATTACTGTTTAATTATGAAAAGTATCAAGTATGACACTTTATAATTTTATGTAGGATTCAGCAATATGACTTTTTACTGCGTTACTTTTGATTTTAGCGTCCCCTAGCGGTATAAACAACTGTTAGGTACCTACATACTTTTTTTTTGTCGGGTGGAAATCCTTTACGGACACCAGGTACAGGTTCCTCCTTTCCCTGGTAGTGTGGTGAACTCCTGGCTCAAGTGTGCAAGTCCAGTATACTCCACTAAAACCACCTCACGCTACACTGGTACCGGAACTGTCCTCCAGAGGACTACGGTGGCGCAGGTATCTACGGCGTCGCATTCATTTGCGAGCCAATTTTATGGTAAACGAGACACGGTTTCAGATCCTACGGAATACCATGCGAATTTATTTGCATGGTTCTCTATAGGATTTGATGGATGCCGTATTAGCAGAAATTTAATTTCTGTTGATATGACATCCAGATTATTAAAAATCACCATGCGTTACCGTTTTCGATGATGGTGGGTGGGGTTTTCCGGGTTTTCCTCACCTGTAAGTCAAATGGCACCATCAATCATCTTTAAATTGCCCCGGAGCGCTACGGCAAATAATAATAGCCGTCCCTTTCCCCTGACAAGCTGAGGTTAAAATTCACTCGTAAGGGGGTAAATTAGAGAGAGTATTATTATTATTATTATTATTATTATTATATTACTTCATGTACCTACTGCGGTCTTCTATTTTCAGTTCTGTCTTGCTTTGTACTCCCATTCTTCCTTCTCTTTCTCGGCCATTAACCTCGCTATTATTTTAGAACAGACTGCCCTTTCACCTTGCTCTCAATGAGCTTTTCTATAATATTCTCTGGAGTTAACGGATGTTCTAGAGTGGATTCAAGTGGCCTTCTTTCTTGCTGCTATCTGAGGCACTGAAAAAATGTGTGTTCCACCGAGTCTACTTCTTGACAGTATCTACACCGATTATTATTTGAGATTTTAAACCTGAAAGTGTATTTGCCGAAAGAACCATGTCCCGACAGAAATTGCGAAATACAGTAATTTGTGTTTCTGTATGAACATTTTAGCCACTGATCAATATCAGGAATCAGTCTTTTTGTCCAGGATGCCTTCAGGTTATTTGCTTCTTATGCTTTCTATTCTTTATGTGTTCCCTATCACACTTGTCGGTTCTCTGTTAAGTAATCTTCCTCTTTCATTCACCAGAATATCAATAGGGATGACCTGTTAAGCTTCTGCAGATACGGTGCGTTAAGCCGACGGTAGCTACAGTAGCATTTTTCGCTGTACTTTAAGAAGTAGGCCCCTGTACTTTTCTACATACATTGCTCCTTTCCAAATCGGTGCTGCGTATAGCTCTGCAGATGGCATGACGCCATTTAACAACGCTCTTTTCAGTCCACTAGGTCCATCCACGTTAGGCATTATTTTAGATAGGGCTGCTATCTGTTTTTCGGCTCTAATTGCAGCATTTTTGACATGTGTTCCAAAAGTCAGTCGTTCATCTACTCACACGCCCAAATATTTGACTTCCTTGCTTGGGGTGATTGTTCTGCCTCCTAGTTGAAATCCTATTCCCATCCTGTTTCTTTTTTCCCTGACTACGACCGCTTCTGTTTTCTCTGGGGCCAAAGTAAGATTGTTATTGGTCATCCATTCTTCAATACGTCTTAGCACTGAGTTTGCAATAGGTCATTTCCTTTGCATCGAAAGTGTAGCACTGAGCTACACCACTTCTGAAAATATCGTTCCATTTATACAAATTGTATGAATGGAACGATATTTTCAGAAGTGACGTAGCACAGTGCTACACTGTGGATGCAAAGGAAAAGACCTAATATGTGTTAGATCGTCTTTTGAGTTTGCGCCTACCACCAGAGCAAGGTCATCTGCATTTGCCACTGTCCTAGAGCTTTCCCCAATGTTAGGTACATACTATAAAGACGCGAATCGTTAAGAGCTGCACATAAATCGTGCAATTATTGCGGAAAAAGTAAATAAAATAACAAAATGTACCTCATGTGATGGATGATTTGTTAAGTCCAAGCATCAGCATCGACCTTTTAAATCAGGGTAATTCATTACAAAATGAAGAAATAAATATCCAGAAATTAGTATGAGAAAATGATATGCTAAAGAAACTCTTATTCGAGGCAGAAAGCAAAGAATTTTAGAAAATAATATTAGTCTACACAGGAAACAAACAATTATTACAAGAAAAGGTTGATAAATTACAAAAAAGCACAACACAAACAAAAACCAAGCCTATAAAGTAAAGATAAACACAGAACAACCTAGGTCATGAATCAATAAACCAAATAACGGCAACATACAGGGCAATTCAACAATAACAAATCCAATAATAAAAGTAAGTCAAATTTAGAAGAGGAACAAAGGAAGAAGGCAAATGAAATTATAAATATAAATGAAGACTTAGAATCAGACAGGAAAGATGAAGGATATAAAATAGTGACCAAACAAGACATTTAAAAGACGAATTGAAAAGGAAAACTAATCGGAAAAGGACAATCAGAAAGCAAAGATTTCGCAGTGGGAAAAAAGGTATAGCTGTATTTATTTAGAATTAAAAGAATTAAACACATTTTAAAGAGGCAAATATAGAGATCAAGAGTTACCAACTAAGGAGAACCAAAGAAAATGTTTCATGTTTGGTTTAGCTTTGATTTCAGCTTTAACGAAGAAATATACAAACCAACGGCATGGCCAAAAAGTGTTGGTTTTAAAGGATTTGATTTTCAGAAATTCAAAGAATACCAAGATAATAGACAAACGGATTTTCTGTAGGCACTACATTTAAAGAAAACCTAGCTACTGGAGACAAAAGCAACAAAGGCAAAAAATTACAAAACAGTAAAGTGGGTGAAACAATCATTTTTCACCAGAATGTACAGTCTTTGGGAAATGCAGTTGACAAACTAGAAGTTTTTGTAAATTAATTACATAACCCTAGAAATCTATGGGACAATTACAAGAAATTGGTATAAAAAATTTTAATCTAGCATCAGCTTTCTGTCGAGAAGAAAATAAACATGGAGGAGCAGCAATTTATTGTCAAAAAGGACTAAAATTTAAAGAAAAAAAAGAATAACAGGATTGTTAATTAGTGAAGAATTTGAAGTAGCAGCAAGTGAATGTTTTGTAGACAGAGACCAAATGCTTGCCATTGCAGTTTACAGGCCTGGAAATGGAGACTTTTATAAGTTTAAATTCAAAATTCAAAAAAAGGATTTTGTAAGTTTACTTGATTCATTTAACTTTAAAATATTAATAAACGAACTGACACGTATTACAATAAACAGAAAAAGTTGCTTAGAAAATATTTTATCAAACCATAAGGGTAATTTCTCAACAATGGTGGTAGAATTACATTGTTCGGATCATACTGCTCAGGTAATAAGAGTTCAGTTAAGTGATAATGTCAATACGATTTATCATACTTATCGTAGATATTTTACAGAGGAAAACATACAAAAATTTCGTTTAGATCTAAGCAAGACTAACTGGGAAGAGATAGTCAATGTAAACAGCATGGAAATAGAAAAACAATGAGACTTATGTTATGTTGGGATTAGGGTGTTAATACACTGCGACCTAAAAGATCTATTGTACCCTTTTCTGTCGCTAATTCATCAAGGAAATGTCTCAATGCCTATAACGACCCTTTCAATCCTATCTTCTCAAGGAAGTGTAGGATTTGGAGTGGCTTCAAGTTAGGTAAGTATCCCTCTTCTATTTGATATCCTCCTTGGTATAGTGCCCTTGGGTTCTGGAGTGCTACACATTTAGTTAGAATATGAATGGAGGTTTCGTCCTCCTCCTCACAGAATCTGCACTCACTATCCTCTACTACTCTCAGTTTACTAAGATGTCCTTTTATTCGGCAATGCCCGGTAAGGATCCATGTTACAATACGTAGCCTAATTCTTGCTTAGGCAGATATGGGCTTCCAATCTTTTCTGGTTATATTTACCCAGAAGTATCTTAGCCTGTCTTAGCCACAAGAGATTATTCCAATTATCGGTTCTTCTACTGCCCAATTCTTTTTTAATATCTCCTAATATTATGTTACTACTGATACCGCAGAACGGCTCAGGTCCTACAAAGGGTGTTTGAGCCCCTTTCGTTGCAAGACTATCTGCAATCTCATTACCCTGTACCCCGTTATGTCCCGGGACCCGAGTGAGAGTAACTCTATTTTTTTCGCCTAGCTCATTCAATTGTTCTAGTCATCTTCAGACCATTTTTGAGCTGATTACGTAGAGCTCAGCGCTTTGATTACTGCTTGGCTATCGGACATGATGATAATCTCTTGTCTATGATAGTTTCTCTCGATGTTAAACTGGATACACTTCATGATGGCGTGAATTTCCGCCTGGAAGATGCTAGGGTATTTTCCCAAGCTTTCGGAGTGCTTGGTTCTTGGCCCATACACTCTTATTTCAGTTCCTTCTATGGTTTTGGAACCGTCCGTATACCACTGAATAGCATGTCTTTCGGTTGCAATCGCGATGGATTCTTGGCTCCATTCTTTCTTGCACCCGATCTCTGTGGTAAAATTCACGAAACTGTACTTCTTTAACATTTCATTCTGGGTATCTTTAGTCCTGAGGCAAGTAGACTTTCGTCTGATTACTCCGTTCTTGATCATTCTATAGCGTGTCCTTTTTGCCACAGTCTTGACAGGGTATGCCGAGGTCAGTCAATCTGCATAAGAAGTTCGTCTACGGTTAGGATCCACATTAGTGGGGATAGAACTCCTCCTTGTGGACATCTTCTGGTTGTGCAGATGGAGATGGTGTCCTGTCCTATCTGTGTCTCTGCAGTTCTCGTAGATAACAGCTGAGCCATCCACCTGGATGTGGCGTTATCTACTTCTCTGTATGCAAGTGCTCTTTTGACAGATTCGTGTGTCGTGTTGTCAAAAGCTCCTTCATATGTCTAGGAAGGCACACACGACCGTTTCTTTGTTTGTCATTGCATCCTGGATTACGTCAGTCAGCTGTACCATATTTTACAGCGGAAAACATACAAAATTTTCTTTTAGAGCTAAGCAAGACTAACTGGGAAGAGATAGTCAATGTAAACAGCATGGAAATAGAAAAACAATGGGACTTATTCATTAATATACATTTAGAGCAGTTTAATAAAAAAATGTCATTAAATTATGTAACTGTAAGGAAAACACGCAAAAAATATCAGCTAACACAACACGTTATTAATATAAAAAACCAGCTTGATATAGTACTAATTTTAGCAATGACATGTATAAGGTTCCATACAAATTATTAAAAAAACAATATGATGAATTACTACAGGTGAATAAAAAAGATGGTTACGATAAAAAAAATACGATTATCTGACAATAAAACTATTTGTTTATAGGGTATATGTAAAGAAATTACTGGAAAGGATGACAAATAAAATATTATGATACATTTCGTTACTCACGAAATTTCAAATAATTACAATATTTTTTTATCAAAAATAGTTCCTGAACTCCTAGATAAACTTCCAGATGTTCCGTATATATGTGGCATCCCAGAAAATAATAAGTCAATTTTCTTAAAACCAGTTACACCGTCAGAATTAATGGAACTTTCAACCAAAAAAAAAAAACTCAGTAGTGGGGATGATGGAATCCCAGCAAGTATAATAAAACGTAGTCTACTTGTAATAAAAGATATTTTGACACATATAATTAATAATTCCTTAAAATCGGGTATTTTCCCCAAGCAATTAAAGACAACAGTGGTAAAACCTATTTTTAAAAATAAAAGTGATCCAGAGTTTCTTGAAAATTACAGACCCATTAGATTGCCTACCAGCTTTCTCCAAAGTTTTTGAATTAGTAATGGTGTCAAGAATCACAATTTTCATGAAGGAAGAAAATTTATTTAATAATTTCCATCATGGGTATATTTCAGGGAGATCTACTACTGGGTATCTTTTCAGATTTAGCAAAAGCTTATGAGTGATTGAATCATAATTACTTAAAAATTAAATTAGAAAGATATGGAATTAAAGGGCCTGCACTAAAATGGATTGTATCATTTTTAGCATACTGGGAAAAATTAATACCACAGAAGGGATTCCACAAGGAAGCATTATGGGACCACTATTATTTATAATTTACTTAAATGACTTATCATCAGACCCAACTAACACTAGTAGAAGGGGAAACAATACTAGAGGCCGTGATCAATGGTAAATTTACTTTTATAAAGAACAAAGGAATGGTTTTCACAAAACAAGCTGGTACTGAATGCAGAGAAAACTCAATTAATATTATTCATATCCAAATATAGGGAAATAGATAGACCAAATAATGTTTCCTTGTACAATCAAGAGCTGAATTTAAGAAATAGCACACAAATTTTTGGAGTCCATCTGGACGAATATCTTAGCTGGTTGAATCACATAGATAACCTTTCTATTAAGTTAAGTAGGTTAGCATATTAGTTTCGAATTACCATTAAATATTTGCATAAAAAAATCTGTCGGGTAGTTTTGAAGGGGTATGTAAAAATGGCATATTGTTTTGGGGCGGAAGCTCAGAAGTTACAAGAATTTTTGTAATACAAAAAAGAGTGTTAAGAACTTTAAACAAAATGAATTTCAGAAAGTCATGTAGGTCAATTCAGAGAGTCATGTAGGTCCATTTTTAAAGAAAACAGCATAATGACAATATATGGGTTATATTATGCAGGGTGTTTATTAAATACTTGTACAAACTTTAAATAGTGAATCTTTGACTAATTTTAAGGCAAAAAGTTCGTATGAACACGTGTCCCAAACCTCTTAACTTTTGTGCTACAAGGTGGTAAAGTTTTCAGAAAAAAATCTATTTTTTCCAATAACTGTGAGACTATTATAGATATCTTTACGAAATTTGGTACACGTATACTATGCATTAAGATGCATTTTTTGATGTACAAATTTATGTTTTCTACTAGTGGCGTCCATACCTACGGGGTTTGTATTGAATATTTTTGCAGAAAAAAAATAGTATGCCACTGGCATAAATTTGTGACGTTATGTCACTATAATGCTATTTATAGTCATAGTTATTTATTGTCAACATTATTTTTGGAAATTAAGATTTATTATTATTAAAGTGTGAAATTGAATTTAATTTACGTTGGATTTTCGTTGTATATCTGTAGGTACACTTACTTTTCATAACTGGTAATAAATTTACAGTCAAACAAGTAGTTTTTTAATTCCTTAAACAATCTTAATCCTAATTTTAAGGAAAAAGTCAGACCTACCCAGAAATCTCATTTTCCAATCTGTGAAAGTCCTTAAACCAAAAGCATCCTAGGAATCCTGAAATTTGTTCAAAATTCCAATTCTATTTTTTACTTTCTTTAAATTTATAAATTTTTACCTAACCACATTTTTTTCCATACCTACTTATTTCACTATAAGTTTTTAATGTAGTTCAACCCACCATAAGATGGATTTCGGATTTAATTAACCATTACTTTTAAGAAAATTTGTTTTTGCAAGTAAACCTTTACTGTTTAATTAATTTTATATTTTTGAATTGTAGTTCTGAGGATGGCCATGTTAGGCTGAAACTAGTCACGACAAATTTATTTAATAAAACTATATTGTAGTAAAAAAAATCCGGGGTAACAGCCTTGGATCCCTCTTTTAACAGGGAAGTATTCCATAGCCTTTAATATTTACAATTTTATTTTGGGCTACAAAACGACTTCAGTAACATGAGTATTTTATCGTTCCATTGTTTTCCACTGTCCATCTTTTTTCTGTCATATGCAAGAAGTGACCATTCTTCATTTCTGTTTCTCCCCTTAGGTTGAGAAACAGTCCGTGACTATATTATGTCTATTTACATTATTATGATATAGGGTGGATGTAGAAAAGGGGTGCTAGACTTTTTGGGGTTGATTCATACTACGCCAGTGGGTGCAATGCTAATTAAAAGAGGGTTGCATCTATGACAATTTACTTTGTTCTTTTAAGGGTGAATGTGCCTAGTGCCGCTGCCACCCTCCTTTTCTTATATTTTTTATGAAATATAGTTTGTAGTGCAACGAAAATCTTTGATGCTCACACGATTTGTTAAAAAAATTAATCTTAAAATGATCGTGTTTTAAAAAAAATGTACGGTTTTCAATAATAACAAAATTTCAAACAAAAAAAAAGACAAAGGCTTAAACAATTTCTTGTTGCCACTTTGATGATACTCTATATTTCTATCTTTATGATATAATACTTGGGAGAAGGGACTCTCGACTTTGGCGCACTATTTATATACTATTATAATAAACTCAAATTAAGTAAGTTCGACAGGAACACAAAATAAAAATGGCCAAACACCGATGCATATTGTTTGTTCACACATAAGAGACACATGTTTACTAATTTATGTTTTTTTTTTCCGATTAGCAGAACTTGGAGTGTATGGCGAAATTTTTCTTTCTTTTCTTGTTCTTATTACACTTGTATTTGTACTCATTGTAAATTGTATTAGGGTCAACGCTCCCTTTTTCCTACACACTTTCCTACGACTGTGGTAAGTTCCAACCCTAATAGTATAAGGGGTATGTTCAACATACCCCTTATACTCTGTCTTTCTATTCAGAATCCTTCTGTGGTTTCTTCTGTAAAATTTTTAAATTGTTTGTTATGTTCCTGATTGTTTTTTGTTTTTTTTTTAATTCTTATTGTGACTGCAGCAGAAGACAGAAATAGTATATTACATTGCGAGTGTGGAAAGTGACATTTTTCACACGAGTGGGAAATATTGTCGCGCGAGGCACAAGCCGAGTGCGACTATCACACGAGTGTGGAAAATCACTTTTCACACAAGTGATGTACAATATTTTTCCTACGACCACAAAATAATTTCATCAAAAAAATGTAAAACCAGGTTATTATTATAATAATTAAAATGTATTTAAATAATAATCAAAAATAATCGTATTTATTCAATTTTCATATTTTCTAAACAAAAAAAAATAAAAAAAAAATAAAAAAACAAAAAAAATTCTGGCCCCGCCAGGTCTCAAATGGCAAAGTTGATAAGTTTGACACTCTAACCATCTGAGCTAATATGCCTTGCGTCAATTGAATGATCTAATCGGTTATGTTTAACCAGAATAAAAAAAATACTTGTGGCACTCGGGGACTGCCGCGGTAAAGCTATTGCAACTTATGCAATTATAATTATTTGTTTATTTTATTTATGCACTATTTTTTTTTCTTTGATATTAATTAAATTTTTTCTTTGATATTAATTCAGGTTACACTTTTTGAGCGTGGTGACCGATAAGAAAACAATCTTTTTCTTTTATTGAATAAATGAGAAGTTAATATTGTTTAAAATATTTTTATTATCTTACAATACATGTAGGTTATTCAGGAATTTTTATCATTTAAACTATAGGTTTATGGTAACTGAAATAAGAAACATAAGTTTGAGACTTGATATCCTCTAAATATCTGGAAAATACCGCGTCAATGGTGGTCCCATATTTTGTTGTGGATTCTTGTGGATCATTATTCATTTTCAAATTCTATTTTTGCGAAATTATGTCTAAAAGAAATAGAATCAGCTAGCAGCTAGTCTACACGCATACGACTAGTCGCACGCACACAAACACCATCCGAAGTCTGCCGAACTGAAACGACGTTAAACGATGCACGGCTTTCAACGCCGCACCGCTGTGCCGGTCGGAGTAGGGGGTTTATTTTCGTTACGGAATTTCTGTTTCGATTTTTCGATCTTTCCATTTTTCGATTTTCTGTTATTGAATAAATGATAAGTTAATATTGTTTAAGGCCACACCGCTGTGCCGGTCGGAGTGAGGGGTGTTAGGTTTTTTTCGTTACGGTCGTTACGGAATTTCTTGATTCGGTCACCGCACTCAAAGCCCGCAATAAAAGCTATGCAATAGCTTAAAAGCAAACATATCAGTTATTTTAAAATTATTTTAATAATAATTGTTAAAGATAAATATCTAGGATCTAATTTACAACAATTTCAATAATTTAACAATCATATCGATTTTAGTATTAATATGGACATTACATAGATCAAAATAGAAATGATGTGTTTGACATTTTGTGACAGCTGCTGCGGAAAGTGGCATATTCGTACACGGGTGGAAAGTAAATTCTTATTCATACGCGTGTGATGTAGGGCACTTTCCATAGGACTATATAGTGTGATGTGTCACTTTCCTAAGTGGGTAGAAAAAATGGTTTTCCGAAACACTTTTAGTGACCAATCATACCAAGGAACATTCATATTATTTTTGATGTTTCTTTAATTTTATTCCCGCACATTATTCTTCATTTTTGACCTACTTTTGGTGATATAAGAACAGGAGCACAGCATTCTTGCATAGACATTCATTCAATACGTTTCATTTTAGAATTGAGAATACTGCAGCCCATATTAAAGAAGAAAGAAATGAATCAATTAGGAAAGCAACAAACGCTCTTCGTAGACGAAGCAGAAAATGTTTAGAAGTCAATGGCGGTATTTTTGAACATTTATTGAAAGAACGCTATGATTAAGAGAATTTTTATGTGTAAATTTGTTTATTTGTTAATATGCTATAACTTGAAAACAAATGAAAATATGATAAGAACATGAGTTTTTTTACATTATTTTCACGTGTATAATATACTCCTAGAGTTTGGTGCGCTCCTCCCGACTCATCCTCTATAATTAATCTATGACCAATCTTTTTGTTACACCCTATATATTCAATACTCTGAAATAGTGGTGATTTTTCGTATGACTCATATTTACGATAAACATACAGCGTAGCGCAAGCCAATTAAAATAAAAAACGTATCCAGAGTTCGTAATACTGAATAATTCTGCATACCACTTCCACTATACAACCCCAACCCTCCTGAATTGCGCATCAAGTTTCCTGCTACGACGGTGGCGAGTCACTCACCCTCCATGCGCCGCGGCGCCTTCTCGAACTACGTCATCCGCAGACGACGATACTCGAAGCAAATTCAATAAAAATTTGTTTTTCCGGCTTAACATTACATATACGACAATCCCGTGGTAAACAATTTAAAATGACTAGTGTCCAACCTGTTAAAAGTGTCGAAAATGAATTCATCATTCAGCGGTGAGTAATTGACTTTTTTTTGGATTTTTATGCGTTTTAAATCGATTTTTACGTGGTGGTTTTATCAGTTGGTTTATTTTATCAGGCTTCAAAATCGATCTAGCCGCCATATTATCACCTGCTGGATGATAAGAATGTCTGATAGTATAGGGTGTTTTTTTTTTAATAGATTTGTCATTGAAATAGTGTAAAAACATTCGGGAGGTGATAGTACTCCTAAAACTAGTAAAAAAAGTTCCTATAACTATGGGTCGTTAAATGCATATTAAGGGATTTAGGGGAGTCAAAAGGGCAAACTTGGAAAGTGGTTTTTTTGAAATTGTAAGCTTAAAAAACACGATAAAACTTCGAAAAAAATCACTGCTGACATAAAATTTACTGGTGAATCCAATGGTAATATCGAAAAATTACTTATTTAATCAGAAAAGGTAGTTCTTACAAGGGTAAGGGTCGATTTATGATCAACTTTTTAGGGGTTGATTTTTTTACAACATGGGTCTATTTTTTAAAAACTACTACCTTTTTTCCATAAAAAAGGTACTCTTATTGCAAGTCGCTTAAAGCAATGGTTTTCGAGAAAATTGAAGGAAAACATTTTACTGAACCCGTATTTGAAAAACAAGTATGTATTTATTTTTTGATGGGTTGCTCACAGGTTAATCAACATAAATTTATGAAAATTATGGCGTGGTTATTTCAATTTAGAATTACCAAATCGCTCTGTTAAACAAGAGAAGCGCCGAAATTATTTTAAATAATAAAAGAGTGAGAAATTAAAGTGAAAAATATTTTATTACTATTATGGAAAGTACCGTATTTTTTTATCAAATCAGTCTGACTCTTTTATTTAAAGTAAAAATGTTCAATGTTCGCTCTTCCATAAATAAAATGCATATCTGTCAGTTCAAGTACAGTGTATTCCATAATTTCAGGTATATTACGCTCACGTACACTTCAACAACAAGAAACTGACAGAAATACTTAAAAACCAGAATAATTTTAGGCAAAATTATTTACAATTTCTTTTTGCTAAATTAAAATAAAAAAATTGTGATAAGGCCATGTACATAGCTATTGTTCTGTCCTAATTTGATTATTCCATTTACAAAAAGTATTCATTGACAATGGCGTGCCCACAAATTTCTTCTGGGGTTTGGGTTGCCACTTACCTTCCGATTGTAAAGTTGAGAGAAAAAAATTGACCCACAGACAAAAAATAATTTTTCATAATAAAATTTCTTCGACATTACTTGAAAATATTTTTTTTTTAGTGTTTATAAGTTTTTTGGGAGGTTGATTAGTTTAACACGTCACAATTTTCATAAATTTATGTTTATTAATCTGTGAGATACCCATCAAAAAATAAGTAATTTTACTTTTCGTTTTTCAACTACAGGTTTACCAAACTCTTTGCCTTCAATTTTCTCGAAAACGGTTGCTTTAAGCGACTTGCAGTAAGAGTAACTTTTTTATGGAAAAAAGGTAGTTGTAAAAAAATCAACCCCTAAAAAGTTAATCATAAATCGACCCCTTCCCCTTGAAAGAACTACCCTTTCTGATTAAATAAGTAATTTTTCGATATTACCATTGGATTCAGCAGGGATTTTTTCGAAGTTTTATCGTGTTTTTTAAGCTTACAATTTAAAAAAAAAAAACACTTTCCAAGTTTGCCCTTTAGACGCTCCCAAATCCCTTAATATGTATTTAACGACCCATAGTTATAGGAACTTTTTTTACTAGTTTTAGGAGTACTATCACCTCCCGAATTTTTTTACACTATTTCAATGACACCCTGTATATAAGTAGTATTGTAAGATGTTCTAATAACGCACTTATTTACTACATGCAAAATGTACACAAAGGTTTTGAAAATATTTGCTTGTTACTAAATTTCATCTTTACCTAAACTAACCTAACCTTACCTGAATGTACATGCCTATCTATGCTTTTTATTCATATTATTGGCCACTGAATTATTAAGAGGCAGTGTTTTCTTTATATAATTATTATGAACAAAAATTTAAAAATACCCTGTGACTGTGACTTCATGTTTGGCTGTATTTATGGATTGAACTACTCTAGGCAAAAATATATCCCAAGAACGATGCTTATCATGTATATAACAGCGAAGTGCTGAGACAATTGTCTTATTGCTTCTTTCAGTATGATTAGCTTGCGGATGATAAACAGGATTGTAAATTATTTTCGGAACTTTGTATTTGTCCATCAAAGCTTTAAATTCCTTAGAAACAAAAACACTTCCATTGTCGGTAGAAACAATTTGACAAACTCCAAATATGTTAAAAATATGTGTTTCTATAAATTTAGTTATACTAGCTACAGTAGCTTTAGAGATAGGATGAGCAAAACAAAACTTAGTAAACCAATCTGTTATTATAAGAGCATATTTGTTTCCATTCTTTGTTCTGGGATATGGTCCGATAATGAATGGGAAAAAAATTGCTAAAAGAGTCAATTCTGATAATACTGTTACCACTGTTTTGCAGTATTTTGAAACCCATCCAAGAAATTCGATTCGGCAAGCCTGTCGTGAGTTGAATTTAAAATATAGTTCGGTACGAAAAATTTTGAAGGAAAATGGTTACCACGATTATAAACTTCACAACTTAGAATACTTATCAGATCAACATCAACAACGAAGATTGAATTATATTTCCCAAGTGATGGAAACGTTAGTGTATGAAAATCGATTTTTTTCAGCATGTTTTATGGACGGACGAAAGCCGTTTTGTTAGTAATGGTAAGCCCAATAAAAAAAATGAACATTATTGGGCTATCGAGAATCCACATTTTGTCAATCCGATTGAAAACCAAGGGCATTTCGGAATTAACGTTTGGTGTGGTATTATTAATGGGCAATTGATTGGTCCATATTTTTACGAAGGAATTTTATGTAGTGAGCGATACTTGCAATTTCTTCAAGAACAATTGCCTGTGCTTCTCGAAAATTTGCCATTACGGCTTCGAGCAAATATGTGTTTCCAGCATGATGGAACTCCACCGCATAAAGCAAGAATTGTCCAACGATATTTGAATGAAACTTATGGAGAACTTTGGATAGGTATAAATGGACCGATACAGTGGGCGCCTAAATCACCGGACTTGACCCTACTAGATTTCTTTTTGTGGGGAATTTTGAAAAATAAAGTTTACAGAACACCATCACTTAACATGGAACATTTAAAAGACAAAATCAGAATTGCTTGCGATGAATTATCTAGAGAAATGTTACGTAAGGCTTCGGTAAGAGAAGTAAGACGGAGATGGGATAAGTGTTTAGAAGTAGGAGGTGGTCACATTGAAAATTTGTTTTAGTGATTGACTATGCATACAAGCTTTGTTTCTCTCTCTTGTAAGTAATATATTATTTGTTTCTTTTTTACAAATTTGCTTATAATTTTTAAAGTGAAGGAGATATCAAATTTTTTTCTTCATAAAATTTGTTCAGAAAAATTAGCTCTTTTTAAATTTGTAAAAATATAGGTATGTTTCCGAAAAAAAAAATCGATGACGTCATTACCTCAGTTTCCAAATATGGACAAATATGCAAATTGGGCTTAAAACGGACCTTACTCTATCCCATTTAAGAACCTCTTTTCAACTTTTTCCTATCTTTTTCCCTTGTCCCATAATGGAGCTGAGACATCGAGTTTCGCTCACCCTGTACATTCGTGCTTTTACAAGACGAACAGATATTACATTTTTACTTTCCTATCTGTATACAGATAATTTTATATATCGATACACATATTTCCTTAAATTTGGCCAATAATAAATTTCGGAAATACGAGAGATAGTTTTGGAAATACCCAAATGACTTCCAGTAATATCATCATGATAAATTTTTAAGATTGCAGAACGATTCTTATTAGGTACAACAATTTTCCAGTTAGTTAAATTGGATATCAAAGGATTGTGAAAAAAAATATGTTTATACAAGATTCTATTTTCAACTTTGAAAGAGGGATATTTTTGTAACAGATTTATACCATTTGTCAGGTTTAAATTCTGCAACATCTAAGATAGAAATCTCATTAACTGAACGACTTAAAGAACAACTCACTGTCATAGAACAACCTTTCCTATGCTTAATAGTGAAATCAAATTGAGATAAACGGAGAGCCAACCGAGCTAAACAACCAGAAGGATTGGACAATTTATAAAGATATAAGGAAGAATGATCCCTTTCTAAAATGAAATGTGCACCCTCAACATAACACCAAAAACTTAACTCCAAAAATACTTCCAAGTAATTCTCTTTCAGTAGTGGATAATTTTCTTTCACAAGTCGTTAAGCTACGACTAGCATAAGCAATTGGGTGTTCAAGACCATCACATTCTTGATATAAGACCAATTCCAGTTTCACTAGCATCCGTTTGGATAATGAATTGTTTTGAATAATCTGGACTTGCAAGTATTGGGCTAGTGGTAAGCATCTTTTTGATCTCCACAAACGCAGCATCAGCTTCTGGTGTCCATACTATAGACTGTCCCTTCTTCTTATTCTTTAATAAGTCATTAATAGGTGAACAAACCGTAGATAAATTTTTCAGGCCAGCTATACCAACCTATTAAGCCTATGAGACGTTTAATCTCCATAGTATTTGAGGGAATTTTATAATTCAAAATTACAGAAACTTTTTCGGGATCTGTCCTTAAACCACCCTTATCTAAGAAAAATCCAAGGAAATAAGGAAGAATAGAGGGATCTATGACTATGTTCATTAAACGAGCCATCGTACGAGGACCATTTTTTAAACCGAATATCATTCTTGTGAATTCAAATGATCCAACACCAAAAACTAAAAAAGCAGTTTTAGGTTTGGAGGTATCACTTAATGGAAAAGCCTTTCTAAGATCAATGGAGGTAAGAAATTTTGCATACCTAAGTTTACTTAATATTGAGTCCACTAAATGCATAGGATAACTATCAGAAGCAGTGTGTTGATTCAAACGTCTACTATCTAAACATAATCTTTTTTTTCTTATCAACTATCCAAAGTGGACGAACCAAGGAGAAACAGATGGTTGTATGATACCTAATTGTAGTAAATCATTAAGTTCTTTTTTTAAATGGACCATCATGGCAGGTAAAAGTGGGTACTGTCTAGAAAAAATTGGTTTTGTATCCCCAGTATCAATATCATGTTTAATTAAATATGTACATCCTAGAGAATCTTTTAGAGCTATAGTAGAAAAAAGATCTACTACTCCATTAAGTTTAGATTTATGTTTAAAAGACAGATTTGACATTGTTTGTATAGAATACAAATGATAATAAACAATATGAAAATTCACCACATCTAATATCAATATTAAATAAATTTAAAAAGTCTATGCTCAAAATTAAATTATGTTTTACTGTAGGTATAAGTAAAATTCTTAAAGTTTTTTTATAATATTATCAACATTGACTGGTACATTTATAAAACCTAATACATTTTGTAAAACCCCATCAGCAGTAGTTACACTAAATCATCATCATCATATAAGATAGGTGTATTTATTTTATGGATAATATTATAAGCTTGTTGACCTAAAATTGTTGAATTAGAACCTGTATCTACTAAAGCTAATATTTCAATATTGATTATTTTAACCTTTAAATATGGCCTCCTATTATCATTTAGTTTCTTAAAAAATAATGGTCTTGAGTTATTGTTTAGAGGAACACCCTGTATGTTTGATCCATCCTCTACTATTAGAGATGATGAGGAACTGTCATTAACTAAAACACTATCATTTTTAAAGCTATAAAACATTTTCTTATGTATGGCACTGGAGTTAGATATTTTATTAAGGAAATTTTTTACAAAAGATAGGTATTGTTTCCATTCCGCTATAGAAGGTAATTTTGTTTCCTGTTTCCTGTACCTTGTGAATTGTTTTTTCGGGATGTTTCTGGCAAATTTTAAACATTTGTAAGACTGCGGCCCGTACCCAGACTTAGAGGTACAACCTGTAGTCCGTTTTTTGAACAATTAAGACAATTCACTACTGTTTTATTTTTGTACCCACTGCGATAACATAAGATATTCCATTTAGAAAAACATGTTGAATAAGTATGACCAACTTTCCCACAGTTATAACAAGAAACATTAGCTAATCTACCTTTATTTAATTGACTATTGTTATTACGGTACTGGTTAGTATTAGTTGAAAAATTATTACTACCAAAAGCAGCAGTATTATTTACATGGGGATATTTAAAATTTGGAGATAAACTTTGAGCATCTTCTAGCTTCTTACATAAAATAGATAATTCATCAATAGTGTTAGGGTCTTGCAATGCTAACTGAGAAAAGAAATAAAGGTAGGTAAAAGATTTCTTTTAATAATATTTACTCTTCTATACATTCATCTGGCAAGATAGTTAATCTTTTAAAAAGTTTTTCCATATAAGAAATTTATAATGTTGTACTTTCAGAATTAAGTTGTTTTCTATTTTGAATCTCTAATTCTAAATTATATTGATAGTAAGAAATGTAATTTTAATTGTTCCACAAGGTAATCCCAGTCAGTGAATTTAGAACAATTTATTCATATACCAAAATAGAACATCACCTTTTAAAAGATCACAGGTACGTTGAAACACTTGTTGTTTCGAAAGACCTCTAGACAATCATAACATTTCAACATGTTCCAAAAAATCAAACAACGAATTGTTACCATCATAAAATACACCCCATTTATGAACATCTACACTTATATATGAAGGACAACTAACTTGTTCTGTAGATACAGTACTAGGGTTAAAACTAGAAGAATTATTATTAATTTTTTCTGATAAATCAGCTTCTAACATGATTATTTTTGTTTTTATTATTTTTTGAGCTGTAACTTCTTCGTCAGAGTCTACTTTTAAATTAGCTACCCTATTAGACAAGTGAACTAATCTAGAATTAATTCGTTTAAAAACTAGATCAGATTTATTACCAGTAAAATTTTCAATTTCTGTATTGACTTCTTTAATTGATAATTCCATTTCTGTGATATTTCTGTGATATGGCCATCATATCCACTATTGTTGCACAAATTACTATTTCCTGCTGAGAAATAACGAAATAAACAACAAATTTGAACATGGAAACATATTAATGGCAATAGAATTATATTTTTGCTTGATATTTAAAAAAATACATTTTGCCAAATATTTTTCTCCTAGTGCAATGGAAGGAACATTGAACTATTCCAGTAATTGAACAATTCTGAGCTACTCTGTCCATCAAAAAGTGTTTCTCCACTAACAATGTTCTGTCTTAGCGTGGAGGGATTGCTCCAATCATGGAGTCCATCGGAATAACATACGGGAGAGGTGTCCGCAGCATCAGGAGGCGAAGACCCAGAAGAGATGAACTCTACGGACACCAACCCCCTTCGCAATGGGTGCGACGACATCTGGACATGGGACAGAAGAAAAAAGAGCCCCGAGGTTAAGCTGCACGGTCCCGGTTTGCGTATCGCACATTTTCACCCTAATTGGAGCAGCGGTACCGCTGGAGTTAGAGGCACTAAGATACTTAATAATGGACGATACTTTTGGGAACTTCATTTATCTAGGCGGATTTTTGGTACTAGCATGATGTTTGGAATCGGTAAGTTTTTGTTTTTATTTTAAATTTTAATAAAATCAAATTTACAAGCTTTTAACTGATGTCAATCAAATCAATTGATCAATTGTTATCCAGTTTTTTAATCGAATTCCCAGGTAGCACTTGACGTCCATAAGACGTTACCGCATTCGTTAAACAGACGTCTATTGAACGTCCAAAATGACGTCTAAAAGACGCAGTAATGTCACATCCAAAGACGTCATAGCAATGACGTCTTTCGGATGTCTATTTTTTTAAAGAATTTGAACTCAGTCAGGCCGATATGGCGGCAGGTAACTGACGACCAAAAGACGTCATAAAATTTTATTACAAATCCAAATAAGGAAACAGGTAACAATTTAATTACATTTATTACTGTAATCCTTTAATAAATGCCAATGTCTTTTAAATTCAAATCAAATAATTGCAGTAACATTTTAGGAAATTTCATTATGTGACAACATTGCGTAGATGTCAAACTAATCAATATCAGTATTACCAACGGCACCAATAAACCTTAAACCATTAAAGGCTCTAGGGATTGTTTTTCTTCATAATTTCAACAAATATAAAAATTTAAACTTAAGATTTTTAAATATTTAAATTATTTGTCTCCACAAAGACATCTCTACAGTTGACGGCCATGATGTATGTGACCAAAAATTACCAATAATTGACGTTCTATTGACGTCAATTACGTCTTGGAGGCTACTTGGGTTCAAATAAATATTTAACATATTTTACAATATTTAAAAATATACTTTTTCTACGATCACTATCCGAAGTAAGCTTTTGCACATTCAAATCTAACTAAAAAGTTGACGTTTTCCGCGAATTGTCATAATTTAACATTATTGGCCACACGTGCACCAAAATAACTTTGACACACGCTTAGGGTTGCCAGACGTCCCGCTTTTTAACGTGATCCTCAGTCGTCACCGTTGTCCCACTTTTCCCTTTCGTAAATCTGGCAACCCTACGAACGCTTGTCTATTTTCATTTGAATTAAATAAAAGAAAGCTAATCGGCACTTTAAAACAAAATGTTAGGCTAATCTAAAATATTTTAATTGATTTACTAATATTTTAAATCATTCAACAGTATTTTCCGTAAATATTAATTAAATGATTAAATCATAAATTATTACCGACATTTATGTGTACTCAAACATTTTTTTTCTCTTCGAAGAGTAGGCTTATGTCAAATAAACTTACAATATTTTAACGACAGAAGGTAACACATTTCTAATAAAATAAAATTATTTATTTTACTTTAGAGTCATCGTAGAAAAAAATCTTGTATGTAATTCGAGCAGAAAGACTTTTGACAATTTCGACTCAATTTCTCAACTGCCAAAATGCTACTTTTTGCATTTTCTTTCTACTCTTAATAAATAGCTATTGAACTGTTCCCTGAAATAACAAACTCGTTAAACCAAATTACTGTTTCAAATATAAGTGTAACATCCTTATTCACAAAATATTTTTAAATTGGTGGATCCCACCTTATCTACACTAAGCTCCTAACAAGCAAACTCGTATAAAATAAACGAGAAATGATTTGATTTAGAACGAAAAGCAATGAGAAGTACTGAGACGTCGATATTATCCTATTATTACTTTTAAACACTAAAAATATCCAAGATAAAACGTTTAATAATAGATATTTTTAGGTACAAAAAATGCTCGTCTCCATGCAGACTCATTCACCAACCTATTAGGCAAAGACAACCAAGGCTGGGGCCTCTCCCACAAAGGTCTCCTTTGGCACAGCGGCAGATGGACCCATTACACGAAGCCGTTTCGAGAAAATGTCCCAACGAAAATCGGAATCCTATTTGACGGTATAGCCGGCACAGTTACGTATTACAAAGACGAAAAATGCCTCGGTATAGCCTTCCGAGGTCTTAACGAAATCAAAGAACCACTATTTCCAGTTATATGTTCAACAGCTGCTAAGACTGAGATGCTTCTAGATACTATGAAAAGAGATTTCGTCAATCTTCAAGATAGGTAAGTAACTGAGATAATTCTGTTGGAAATGCCGGAATCGGATGTGTTTTGATAAAATGAGTAGAAATGTTCTCAAAATAATATCTAAGAATGACAAAATATGCAATAACGACCATATCAAAGTTTCCATATAAAAGATCTATAACATTTGACCATCCTGGTAATGGTTGTCCTAAAACATAGTTCTTGAACCTTTCCGGTTGCATATCAGTTCTCCTTGGTCTATTATTGTAGAGCAACTTCTTCTTCACTCTCATCAGGATTAGGAACCCAATCCTATTTTTAAATGTTCTAAATCGTCTGACTCTGTGAAATCTGAAACATTTGAATTTTACTCATTAAGGGCTATTTGCACCGCTAGTCGTTGAGAACTAAGTGAAGCTTAAAGTGTCATTGTTAATGGAAATATGTCAGTTTAAGGCTTATTTCTAAAAGACTAACGGTGCAAATAGACCTAAAAGTTTTAATGTTTACTACTTCATCAAAAACGATTTCTTCATCTTTATTATCCATATCATCACATTCATCATGATTTTGATAAATTTTCATTTGTGATACGTGTAATATTCTGATTTGATTTGTTCTTTCTAGGTTAAATTTTTCTAAGTCATCTGTACTACCTCGTACTTCTCCAATACAATCACTTACTTTCAAATCAGCTGCCAATTCAGTTAAAATAGGCACACATTGACGAAATTTATTCGATCCAAAAGAAGACTTATATCTTTTCGTACTGTAACCCTTTTCTTACGAGAATATTTTTTCCACTTCATACATTCTTATATAGGCGACTGATTTTAATAAAAGTTCGACCAATTACTAAATCCATTAGTTGAGCATTTGTCAGGTATTTTTTTTCTCCTGGGCTGGGCTGGGCTGTGTCTCCGAATAACACTGAAGCCTATTGGCTTATTGTGTTTTACCCCATGTTAGTTCATAGCACCCACTCACCTCACCTTTGCACCTTGTACAAGTTTGTACAGATCCTTGGGTGAGTGGATTCTATACGTTGTTGGATCAACCTGGGGTTGTCCAAAAAGTGCCTGTCTTTTGCTATCTAAGAGCTTCGCATTCGCACAGTTTCTGGTTTCTTGTGACATAGTCGGCTCATGAGTTCCCCATTGTACATGTAAATTTTGTTCAAGTGTCCCTTTACTGGGGCGTGCCCAGTCATGAACCCTGTTATCACTTTCAATTGGTTCCTATTCATAAAGAGTAGTTCTCCAGTTCTTTTGGGACATGGTCTGCCTATGAAGGCTTTTCCATGTGCCTGTTTTGGGGTGCTTCCCCAATAGTTAATATGTTGTTCCCGAATCCAGTTGTTTATGAAACCCCGGACTGTACTTTTTGGTACTCCTGGGTTTGCGTCTGGTTCCAGTATTTGTTCTGACCCTCTTTTTGCAAGTTCGTCTGCCTTTTCATTGCCTTAGATCCCTTGGTGACCTAGCCCTCGTACCCAAAATAGTTTTACTCTATTTCGGTCTGCCAGTGTTCTTAGTTCTTCGATGCATTCCCATACCAGCCTCGACGTAACTTTCTGACTCGATATGGCCTTAAGTGGTGCCGCTTGGCTGTGTGACATTTGAATATGCTGATTTTTGACAGCTCTTTCATTGTTCGTTTTTGCACATTGCAAAATTGCGTATACCTCGGCCTGAAATATCGAGGAATGTATTCCTATTGCATAGCTATGCTTAGTATCAGGGTTTTTGGAAAATACTCCCGCCCCAGTGCCTTCCACAGTCTTAGACCCGTCTGTATACCAGGTTTGTTCCTGTCGTTGGGCATTGGGCTCCCTTATGGTGATCTCCGCTCTTTTCTGTATTAAAACCTCAAATGGAGTATTAAAAGAGTACCTCTTGGTTATGTGGTCTGATCTCATGTCTAGCACGTCTCCTGTCACTAAGCTTGAGATACTCATGTGACCTGGCCTAATGTCAAGATTTCGCAGTGTATTCCCTAATCTGTAAGCACCTAATCTTGCCTACCCTTGTATCACATAGTGAAGAGGTGAGAGTCCTATTAGTGCTTCCATTGCAGCTGTGGGGGTTGTTTTCATTGCCCCCGTTATTCCAATGCAGGCAAGTCTTTGTAGCTTGCTTAGCCTCGTTATTGCTTTCCTTTGCTGTGTCTTTGGCCACCACACCAAAGCTGCGTATGTTATTATCGGTCTCCCCACCATGTTATAAAGCCATGTCTGGTTTTAACCCCCATTTTTTTTCCAAAGGTTTCCGCTTTCCTTGTGGTTTTTTTATATGCTGGTTCGAGGTAAGTCTCGAGTCAATCATAACCCCGAGATATTTTACCTCCTTCTTAAGCTAGATGCTTGCACCTCTTAGGTTTAGAGGCCCTAGTCCCTCCAATTTCCTCCTGCGGGTGAATGCAATTATATCAGATTTGTTTGGGCTAATGTTTAGTCCTTCCGCCTCTGTCCATTTTGTTACTCTATTTAGAGCCTCTTGCATTCGATCTCTTACTATAGTGTTGTATTTTCCCTGTGCCATAATCATTAAATCATTGGCATATCTCAAGGTTCTGTGTCCCTTATCTTTGAGAGCCCTAAGCAGCCCGTCCGCTACAAGGTTCCACAGGAGTGGAGACAGCACTCCACCCTGCGGACATCCTCTCGCTACCCGTGCCGCTATCGTGTATAGTTCTCTCCTTTAACATAGAGTCGATCCAGGACACGCACGTGTCCTCGATTCCTCTGTGTTTGAGAGATCTATTGATCGATTCAACGGAGATATTGTCAAATGCACCCTCGATATCCAATAATGCTCTCAGCATTACCTCCTTTTTTTCCAGTGTCTTCTCCACCCCTTTTATTAATTGATGGAGAGCTGTTTCAGTTGATTTCCCTGCACTATAGGCGTATTGGTCTTGGTATATTGACCTCTGAACCAATATCCCGTCTCTAATATGCCTATCTAGCAGTTTTTCCAAAGTCTTAAGCACAAAGGACATAAGACTTATTGGTCTTAGGGACTTTGCCGTTTCCTGTCCTATTTTCCCAGGTTTTGGTATAAAATTTACCATAATATGTCCCCAAGCTTTTGGTATGTGTCCAAAGGCCAGGCTACTTCTGAGTATGTTACAGCAAACCGTTCGTAAATTAAGCGATAGAAAGACGATTGTATGTGTCAATCGTTCTTTTTTCCAGCGGTGAGTTCACCAATGAGATAACGCATCCATCAGCTTTAAAAGCCGGTGGATATGTCATGGGTCATGGAGGGCATAGTTAATCAAATTTTTTGAACGTGTGAACTCGATTATTTAGGTAAACGTTAACCTACAATCTAAAAGTGTAAATATAAAACGACTGCAGAAGAGATAAATTACTGTAAATTTAAATTAAAACGGGTTTAATTTTTGAAGCGATGTCAAATGTCAAATTTTTCATTTGAGAAATGTCGTTCGTTCTTATTTTCAGCGCAAATACCGTCCACCAGAAATTAATCAGTGACGTCATGACATCAATCACTGATAGAACAATTGTTGAATAAAAGAACACACCTATATACTTTTGACAAGTATGACAGTTCAAATATAGTGTCGAGTGTGACACTAGTGCAACAAATAATAGTTATTTATGCAACAAGTGTGTAAAGTTACCCTTTTTTGACGAATGTGAATGTTGTAGGCGGGCCGTAGGCGAGTGCGACAATCACATGAGTCAAAAAAGGGACTTTACACACGAATGGCATACAATATTTTTTCTACTACCGTACACATAATCCACTAATATTAGAAATATAAAAGTTACTTTTTTTTACTAGTGAAAAAAAGTACTTTACTTTACGCACTAGTGTTACAAATAATTTATTAAACATTAGGAAATATCTTGACGTTGCGCATGTAAAACTCCAAATAAATGCTATTGTAAAAAATATAAAAGTTTTAGGTATAATGTGCTGCCTAACAACCCCGGTGGCCTGTTAGGACAGCAACTGATTTTGTTAGGCAACACACCATACGAACACACATCTCGTTGCAAAAATTTACAGAATATTTTAATTTTGATCATTAAAAACTTGGAATCTGGAGCTTTCAACAGAAAATTAATTAGATCTTCTCGTTCAAAAATTTTGGATTTTTTTGGTTTATAACCTTTAGTTTTTTGTTTGAGAAACGCTATTAACTTGTTGAATTTCGAAATATCAACGTTGTTTTTATATTTTAAGGTGCTTTTAAGCATAGAATAAATCGACCATAGGGTAGAAGCTTTGCAATTCTTCAATTCATCAGAGAAATATGCTAAAATAACGTTTTCCGAATATTTTGTCACCTTATTCTTCCTACACCAATCTATAAATGCATTTTATTTTTGCTGATAAATATATGCAGATTTTTCTGGCAATAAATTTTCAGTGGCCTTTTGTGCACTGCATAAGATATCTGGGGGAGTATTATCAAATTCGCTATCGCTAGATAAATTTGAATCCATATCGATTATGACAGATATAATAAACTGCAAATAAAATTTGAATTTAAGTAAACAAACATTAAAAAGTAAAACTTTTTACCTTCTCAAACTTGATTGAGTTTAAAAAAATGCTAAATTGGCTTTAGAATCTAATCTTGAACTTTGAACTTAAGTATACTTTTGTCGTGTTCTGTTATAAGGTGGGTACTAATTAAAAGTTTACAGATTGACAGTCACGGCCCACTTACTTTTACCAAAATCGACATCCACTGTATGTTCACTTTTAATTAAATCGATGACATTTAGATAAAATTATAATTAAAATAAACTGTTGATAATTTGTTGGACACTAAATAGATATAAGCAAAAATAATTTATTTATTTGTCTTAGAAGGAGATAGCAAAAAAATGTTAATATAAAATAAAACGTTATATTTTGTTATGTACAAATTTTGTCAAATTTTACTTTTTTTTAACTAGTGCGCAAAGAGTTTTACTTTACGCACTAGTGAAAAAAGTACAACTTTACACACTTCGTGGAGTGCGTAAAGTACGTACTTTACGCACGGTAGTAGAAAAAATTCATTATAAGTCTCCTTATAAAAAACCTATAACAATTCAGTGGTGAACAATCTTGTGTAAATTCATACATAATCTCTTTTCACATCTATTGAAATTTTTATTTTTAGATGTCGAGCCGTTATAGTGAAAAGGATAAAGAACAAGGAAGATTTAGAGAAACTATTTTTGCCTCCCAAAATTAGGCAGTATCTAAGCGAAGCTATACCTGACATTATGCAACCTTTTAAGCCTGTCAATCAGAATGTAGATAATAACGTTGGATCCGTTTAAAGTAGGTATATCTTTAGACACGGTCTATAGGATGAATCCGTGAATTTTGTATCTTGTGCCAGTTTTTTAATATAAATTTTTGTTTACTTCAAGGAACTGAATAACTTTGTAAATACAATAAACTTAATATAGTGGTTTTAAAAAAAAAAAACTAAATATTAAGCGATAAAGCTTTAAAGTTTTCTGGCAAATGTTTAGTTAAACTAACAATAAATAGCTAATGACATACCAAATGTTTTATTGAATATAATTTGCGTGCAGATGAGAATTCTATCTAAATTTAAACATAATTTTATTATGAGGATTATCCTGCATAAATTGTTGATACAACTTAAACATTTTACAATTTTTTTCCATTCAATTCCGACAAGCTCTATATAAAACAGTTTTGTGCTGTTGCACTGAAATTTCCATTATATTTTTCTTGAAGAAATAAGTAAATATTACAATTTGTATTTGTATTGCACCCATGCTTGAGTGTGCTTTCGTTGTAGTTTGTATAGGGTTATTCATTATAAATTACCCACCATTGTTTTTTATTTAACGTCTACCTATATCATATGTAGGTATTATTGCATAACTATACAAGAAAAAAGTTTTAAATAAATAATGTTGTGTAGGTATGAGTGAATTTTGTTAAAATGCCACCAGAAGCACAGACATCCAAAAATGTATATCAAATATGTAATGATAAAAATAACAAAGAGTGGGTAATTTACAATGAATAAATCATGTACTTGTGATTTTGTTAAAAGAATTGTAAATTCATAACACAACCATCGCTGGTGAAAAGTTACCATCATGTAAAATAATTTGTAAACAATTATTATAATTAAATAGGTACCTAAAATATCACAATTTTGAAGTATTTTATTTAAAAAAAATACAAATTACTTAGAACTGGTTATTCATTCTAAACTACTAAATCAGCGAAAATAAAATACTTCAAATAAAGTTGAAAACTGTATATTGAATGTTTTTTGTATGTTTAGAATTACTGAGTGAAACTAAAGCACTAAACATTGGATTTTTACATTTTAAAGCAAAATACGTAGAAAGAACCCCGCACAAATCTTATGGAAATTGGCTTAGGTCAAATTTGGATGTTATTCGTTTCGGCATCCTGAGCAAAAGTCTCAATGGGCACAAGACTCAATTTTGCTTAATTTAGCTCCTAAGGAGCTCCAAAGCTCCACGAATTGACCATTATTTGCTACTTAAAAAGGCAATCTCCTCGAAAGTTTAGTATTTGCTGCGTTAAAAAGAAGTACCTTTTTATGTTTTTGGAGTCGCTGCATTCAAATCCAATGTCAATATAATAATGACAGTTGACAGCTGTCAACTAGCTGTCAAACAACAAGCAATAATCAAAATTGATCAAATCCACATGTAAATATCTGTTTTTGTAGTTGGTAAGTTCAAAACTGATGTTAACAACTCGATATTAACAGTTGACAGGTGTCAACTAACTGTCAAAGAGTATGTGACAATCAAAATTGACAAAATTCACGAGTAAATAGATGTCTTCGAGGTTGCTGAGTTTAAAATTGATGTCAAAAAGACGATATTGACAGTGATCAGCTGTCAACTAACTGTCAAACAGCATGTGACAATCAAAATTAATAAAATCCACATGTAAATATATGTTTTTGATGCAGCTGAGTTCAAAACTGATGTTAACAACTCGATATTGAGCGTTGACTGCTGTCAAAAAACTGTCAAACCACCACAATATTTATTTCTACCGTCAAATCGGAGTTCGTGATAATTTTTCTTTAACTATTCCTAAAATAGGACGATATATATCGTCTTGTATTATAAATAGGTTGATAAATAATATCGTGAAATTATAGATCCAATAAAACAATCGGCCTCCACGTAGTGTACATCGGGTAACGCTAACGACGACGGCAGAAATAAATATTGTGGTGGTTTCATAGTTATTTGACAGTTGTCAACGGTCAATATCGAGTTTTTAACATTAGTTTTGAACTCAGCTGCTTCAAAAACATATATTTACATGTGGATTTTATTAATTTTGATTGTCACATACTGTTTGGCAGTTAGTTGGCAGCTGTTAACTGTCAATATCGAGTTGTTAACATCAGTTTTGAACTTACCAACCTCAAAAACAGATATTTACATGTGGATTTTATCAATTTTGATTAATGCTTGTTGTTTGACAGCTAGTTGACAGCTGTCAACTGTCAATATTATTATATTGGCATTGGATTTGAATGCAGCGACCCCGAAAACATAAGAAGGTACTTCTTTTCTAACACAGCAAATACTAAACTTTCGAGAAGATTGCCTTTTTAAGTAGTAAATAATGATCAATCCGTGGAGCTTTGGTGCTCCGTAGGAGCCAAAATAAACAAAATTGAGCTTTGTGCCCATTAAGACTTTTGCTCAAGATGCCAAAACGAACAACATATCCAAATTTGAGCTAATTTAACCGGGAGCCAATTTCCATAAGATTTGTGCGGGGTTTTTTAAATTGATACAGTCATAAGTCATTACAAAATATAAAAATCCATTAGACTTATTGCAGGATTGTTTTAATTTTACCTTCTTCATTGATCCGTTGTTGTTTATTTGTGTGATATATAAAATAGGAAAAGTAACTTAATGTGTTATTTGTTAATCTAGTCCAATTTTCGTTGTGATACTTTTTTATTATTATTTATATACCTAAATAAGATACTATAAGCATAATCTAGAAGATATTTATTTGCACAATATTTGTATATGTTTTGGCCAGTTTGTGCAATAGAAATTGTACATAAAAAATGTTTAATATCACGTGCATTCCGAGAAATTTTACTGAAACTCATGTAAGACTGTTTTCTTAGTGTATAAAATTTTTAAGGCAGTTCAAGAAACCTTACTCTAATTTTATGAGGAACAGATAAAAGTTGTTAAAAAATTGTTTGGATTTGAGATAAATGTATATTTCTGACTTTATTGTACAAGTAGCAAAAAATATTGGGGCAACTCGATTTTGTTCTTTAGATGAGCATATTTTTTATGGCTTCGTCAATTTTCGAGATTTGACGTAATCACGAGTTTTTTAATATCTGAATGTCACCCATTACTAAAGCAAAACAGTTTTTCGCATATGGGCGCCAAATTGGTATGTTACGTAACAATATTTTCTAGAAAAAAATTTGTAATATTATAAATGAATATTCTTAAAACATCTTATACCAGAAAAAATGGGCCACTTACGCAAAAAGTGCCGTTTTTAAAATGGTAATAACAAAAAGCATTTACATTAAAAAAACTTGTGGTGACGTCTAACTCAAATATTAATGGCGTCATAAAAAAAAATCTAGAAAACCTGGAATAGTAGGAAATTATTTATAAAATTTCAAAAAAATGTATCTTTTCTCATTCAGTTAGAAAAGGGTTATATCTTATAAGGTAAATATTTGTGTTTAAAATGAAAAAAATATATGATAGTCTGGATATAAAGAGACCATGTGTTAGGAATGTGAATAAAATTAATAATTTCCTATAGACGTTTCTTTCATATTATCCTTTCCAAGATTTATAAGAACAAGTCGATACAGCAGAAAATGCAGGAACATTCAATGAAAACTATCCACCCAAAATAATTTTAAAGGTAAAGCTTTTTGTGAAAAAATACAAATATAAGTCAAAAATCATATAAAGGTGCCCTTTGGGAACGCGAGATCAAGAGAAGAGGTCAAGACAGGCGACCGAGACAGTAGTCGTTTTCTTTTTACAGGTACACTAAAAGTTAGATTCTGATCTAAGCTAAGTTGTAAAAAGAACGCGAAGTTTAGTTGACAAGCGACGTGTCCCATGTCATGCGTTTAAAAACAATCTACATTTTTATCAAATTTTATTATTTCTTTAACATTCAACACTACGATCTGGTCCTGTTATCATAGTTCTTTAATCTCTCTAAAATAATGAATTCATAGGATATGTTTGTTCGTTTGAAGCACAGAATAACACTCATTCTATTGCTGCGTTTGAGAATCCACATCGGATGCATTTTTTACATCTCGAGCGTTTTTTTATCCACATCGGACACATCTGTCCCATTACATTTACGTATTCGCGATTCAAATTAATTTTCGCGCGCCTGTCATTTGTCACGTATAAGTAGGATGTTTGTTTATTTACGTGTTGTGGGATTTTGTATTTGTGATTTTTTAACTGTTTTTAGATAATATTCTTATTATAATAGTGTTTTTGAGTTTCATTTAGTGTTAATTTAAGTTTAGTTTTCGTGCTTTCGTTATAAATGTAATTTTTCATGTGTAGTACGAACTAATTTGTTGGAAATATTGACCTATTGGTTGCTACAAGAACATCTAGAAATATGTATTTACTAGACCCAGGACATGTTTTATTATGTGGTTTAAAGGACATATCAGGTACCAAACGTTTATTATTGATGAACTTCTTTAAAAATCTTACTATCCTTATTCTTATATCATGAAGTGAATTGTGTAGTACTTTGTATACATGTAAATGGTAATAAAACCGTCACAACTCATATTGGAGTTTGATTCTAAACAACGTTTTGCAAAATTTCAATATTGTGAATTTGTAGATACCCATTTATCGTAAGAAACAGAATTTTATGACTTGCACTTGAAAAATAATGAATACTCCAGTTTTGATTTTGACAATAACACCATACAAATTGCAATTTGCTGGAGGCTTTTTCGCAGATTTCATTTTTAATTTAAATACTATCACATACTATAAGAAATAAACAAATTTAAAGCTAAAAAGTAACAAAAAACTCTAATTGTAATTGATACGAATTAAAATGTAAACAATGAACACGAACGCCAATGTTGCCAAATGATGAACTGATTTTGTCTCTGACTGATTTTAAAACTAAAATTAATAAATGAACTGATATTTAAAAAAAAAATCAATATAATAAATCGATTTTATAAAAAAATCCTTAAATAAATAGTATGATTACATATTACTAGACACAAATTTTGATTCTTAAATAAAAGGTCTTATCCATTTCTTCAAAAACTAAAATCCGACGACGTAACGAAATTTTGCTGCTTCTGGCAACACTGAACGTCATCCTACTTATAGGGACCTTTTACTAATTTCCTCCAGAGGGCGTATCACTTAGCTTGAATCGCGAATACTGCATCACGTGATCAAAGATTTTTTACATCTCAGATGCATCCGATGTGGATTCTCAAACGCAGCATTTTATGGTTTAAGGTTGACGTCAAGATCCGTAATCGGTAAGGAGGGAAGAAAGATTCTGACCTACAAACACAAAAAGAACGTACAACTAAGCTTAATCGATGTAAGTTAACTCAGATTAGTGGTAAAAAAGCGACTATACTCTGTTTTTAAACTAAGAGGAGCGATTTGAATTTAAGTTGGCAATTCTGTAGCTTTCTGATTGGTCAGATTACAGTCAGTTTCACACATTACTTTTTAGCATGAACATCAGCTAATAATTGATATTGTTGACAGTTTTGACATTATATAATTTGATATCTCATCCATTACTTATAGCGGATTCGACTGGCTGCATTAATGCGCATTTAGTTCGACTTTTTTAAGTGATGTTTATTCTACTGGCAGAACCTAATTAATTAAAAGTAAATTATTGCATTCGACTGAAATTGCTCAGTACCAAGGCACAGTGAAATTTTTGTTCGACTGGCAGGCGACCCTTGCTCAAAGTTCGAATTTTTTGGAACTGTACTTTTTTTCAGTGCCAGTGTCATTTTGGAGGTTAGGATTTATTTAATATCTTTAAATATATTACCATCTTCGTCTCTATTATTAGTGAGAAAGGAAAATCTTTGAAATTGATAGAGATTTAATTTTTGGTTTGGCAACTATAAATAAACCTAAAATGTCAAGTGCTAACTGTGCCAGTCGAATAAGTATAAAGATGCGCTACACCATTGTCGAACTCTAGCTCGTGCTTGCTGTGTGCACTGCTAGATATGAATTTGAATTATAAAAATGCTGCCCAAAATCAATTCAGAACTGAAAGCGCCTTGTCATCGAGCAAGAGCACTTGAGTCGAATTCGCTATTAGTTTTTACTTTATTTCGTAAATAATAGTTCTTCAGTAAACAGTTGTATTGAAAATCTACAATTATGGATCCTTCTACACTGAGTACTATTAAAGGTAGCAATTCCTGAACAGCCTAACAAGAAAGGGAAGACACCTTATTATTTTACATGCTGATTCTGAAGGTTTTGTAGAAAATGCATTATTGGTTTTTGAAGGTAAAAAGATGGGAGATTACCATGAAGAAATTAATTCCGAAGTATTTTAGAAAAAAATAATTTTATTACTGATTTTTTAAAACTAAAAATTGATGAATTTCTAACCAAAATGATTAAAATGTAACTAAATATTCAAGCAAATTTTATTTATTAGAATAGAATAAAACTATTTTCAAAATTGTTATAACATTTAAAACACCATCTACTACTTTAGGGATAATCTTAATTTGGCACAATGAGTTAACATTATTTTCACAAAAAATATTTTAAAAATACTTAAAACATAGGTATGTATGAATAGTTCACTTTAAAAAATATATGTTGACATGTAGTGTTATGAAAATGTTGGTTCCAGTTTTCAAAACAAATTCTGACTCATAGGCCTGTAAACTTTTGAATGCCTTTATTCGCCCTCTAGCGCATTAACCATGGGTTAACACTAAATAAGCCATAATATCCACATTACTCATAGAAGAGATACCAGTTACTGTGTGATCCACTTGTCATTCACTGATTAACTTTTACTTTTTATACCTATAACAAATATATCCTTAAAAATGTAAACAGATCTTTATATTTATACTAACCTGGCTACATCTGGATATTCCATTAACAATTTTCTTAAATATTTATTATTCATTTTAAAAAGATCATAGTTATTCTCAAAAAGTCGATTTCAAAAGCAAGAAAAAAGTATTTCTGACATCAATCAACAACCATATTGACTTTAATTTGACAGTGACATTTCGTTTTAGACACACATTTCAGATCACAATAATGTGAAATTTGCGACCGTTGTCTGGGACCAATTAAAAAATTACTTCTATGACATTTATTCGTTTCTTAACCGCTCATTGGCCGTTCACCGACTAAGGCCGATAAAGATAATTATTTCATACATTTTGAACACGACTATATTTCGAAACTCGCTCTTAGTAACAAATCTAGTTACTTTTCCCTGTGTAAATGCGTCTTTTCAATTCGCTCCTCTTAGTTTAAAAACAGAGTATAGTGTCGTTACGCTTCACATATTTGGCTAAGTGACAGGTAAGCAATGCAGGCCTTTAGCCAGGGGGCACCAGAGGGAGAGCTGATCCCTCCTAGAAAACCAATTCGTAATGAAGACGACTAGAATATTTTGTGACTGGCTATGCGTGGTCAAGGAGTCCGTTATAACAAATATTTGGACTAATAAACATTTCATCATATATTCTGGAGATGATGGGTAGGCAATTTGCACCAACCTGGTAATATCTACTTCATATTCTTGAAGCGTCTCGTTTCTGTCTGCGATTCTTTAACTCTGATTGGTATAAATGCCCTAAGTGTTCCTGGCAATACCGCATGTGCATTCTCTTTTTAAGTTGTTCAAAGTCATCTGTCTCTCCCAGATAGCACACGACGTCAGGAAGACGTTTTTTTGTGCCTTAGTTTGGTCTCAATGTCCTAGGACGTTATTAAGACGTTTGGCATAAGCCAAAATTCAGACGTATTAATGTGAGAGCTCTAAGACGTCTTGTCAACTCCATACATTAATGTGAAAGCTCAAAGACGGAAACTTGCACGGTTTACATAATTCAAATTTAACAAGCAATTTCATTAGTAAGCAGTGAACCTAGGACTCGCCTAGGCTGCTGTTACCCGAACCTACGTTCGATCCGGATTCGAAGTAACACATAACTCCACTTTTCAACCGCATTTATTAGTTTTCTTTTATTATTGTCCGAGTAAAGTCAAATCGCCAGGTATAGTTTTAAAAAAGTGTCAGAAGTTAACCCCGTGCATGGGGGAGCCCTCGGGGGCAGTCATATCGTCGGGTAAACCGACAAACGCCGCGAAAATCGCGGAACCCAAATCCGAACTCTCTCAACGTCTCTCGAGTCGGGTAAAAGCATACAACAAGCTCATATAAGAAAGCCGCGAAAGTTATATACGCAACCCTAATATTTCAAGGAATAGAAAAAGGATAATTATATCTAACAGTATAAAACCGTAAGTACTGAGGACCTTACCAATAACCAAGGTGAAAAGTCCAGTACTGTAGGAGACCCACGGCAAAATTTTTAAAAACCCAAAAGTATGGAGAAAACGCGTTCCACTTACTTTCGCAAGGTCAAGAAACCGGCGATTCAAAACCGAGCGAGGACAGTGAAATGGCTGCAGATAGCTCCGACAACAGCTCGATCGACGAAAACAGTGCCCACACGACCAAAAAAGTCAGGAGAAACTCGCCAAAAGGCCCAAAAACCGATTCCTCCGAAAGTTCAGAGAACGAAAGCAGCGATCAACAATCGAGCCGCACGGACGAGCCCAGAAGCGTCGAGCAACAATATCTCGATAGCACAGACAAAGACGAGCACGAAGACACCGAAGTTACCAAATCTAGAGAATTTCTCGAAAGTATGGAGAAAGCTAAAAATCGTGAAAGTAAGGAGAAAGATGAAATTTACATCAAAATATCCAAGCCACGACTACAATAAGACCGAAGACACTTTCGTATCAGAATACGTCTCAATCCCCTCAGCCGAAGGGCTAAAAATCACAATCAAACAGAGCGATGTACCACATAGGCGCTAAAACAAAATATTATGGCATACAACAGCAGACAAGATCTCTCAGAGGAAGAAAATCAAACCCCTAGACTTAACCAACTAGTAGTCGCACCCATAATTCACCCCCTACCCGATCAACCAGAATTAACCCTCCCAGATGGCAGAACCCAACCTCTTTCCCCAAAACCTACAGTATACAAGCCCAGAACAGAAACAAACCCTTTACCCTCTATTGAAAAACCACCCCCACCACTACCTACCTCCCCTAATAGCACATTCCCGCTACAAAGGAATAAGAAAAACGCCGAAATGAGAGAGCAGAGCATGATTGAAGTAATTTCGCCTGATGAGAATATGGACACTCAGGTTTCTTCCTCGTCCATGCAAAGTCTACACGTAGTGGGATCATTGTGTAATCCCATTACATGAAAGTGTTTTAGCAAGCAGAGCCCCGTTAATAATCCCACAATGTTGGATATCTGAGGCCTCGCGAGTTGTAGTGCCTCAGTAGTCATGCGTGGGTTAATTTGGTCCCCTTAGCATGAGCTTACTGATTCTGTGCCCTCTTATCTGTTGCCAGTGAATTTGGTGTTCTATGATTATCCACCTGTTTACTGCCTGTCGAGCAGAGGTTTTGCTTATCCCAAATACAGGTTCGGGTCCTGTGAATGGTAAATCTGATCCCTCTTTGGCGAGTTCATCAGCCTTTTCATTTCCTTGGATACCTTTGTGCCCTGGTACCCACGCCAGTTTTACCTTGTTGTGGGTTGCCTGATCATTTAGTATTCCAAGGCAGTTCCAGACAAGCTTTGACTTAATTCTGTTTGAATCAAGAGCCTTTAAAGCTGCCTGGCTATCTGAGAGAATTAGGATGGTTTGTTTTTTTGTACTTCCTTCTTAAATTCTCTCGTACACACAATTCGATTGCATGTATTTCAGCCTGAAATACAGTGGCATGTTTTCCCAGTGAGACGATGATGTCGCATTTGGGTTTAACTCCATGTACGCCAGAGCCTGTTCCCTTGTTAGTTTTAGATCCATCCGTATACCATACGAGGCCGCTAAGCAAGTATTTAATATCTCCTTATTTACCTCGTTCCAGTTACAGTTGACCTGGAAGAGTCTGTAAGGGCCGATTCCACCGTTTGTTAAACGGAGATTAAAATGACATTGTTAATGTAAAAATGTCATTTTAAACTTCGTTTAACACAACGGTGGAATCGGCCCTTAAAGGTTAGGAGGGGTGTCATGTGATCTGCTCCCATATTTAATATAGAATCATTTACTTCGTGTGTTATTCTGATATGTTTTATATGTCCCAGTGGGTTCCAGTTGTTGGAGATTTCCAGTCTGTATGCACTCATTTTGGCCTCCCCCTGTATGACTAAGTCAAGGGGTGGGAGGTTTAGAATGATTTCCATAGAGGCTGTCGGTGTACTTCTCAGTGCTCCTGTTATACAAATGCATGCCAGCCTCTGTACTCCTGAGAGGGTATTGAGGGCTGTTTTCTGGTTTACTTTTGGCCACCAAACAACCGCTCCATAAGTTATCATGGGTCTTGTTATTGCCAAATATAGCCAGTGGACCATTTTTGGTTTTAATCCCCACCCTGTCACTATCCAAAAAATTAATATATTACAAGACACCAAACTAAATATCCCAATTGAAACACATTTATTTTATCCCACACCAATTATTTCAAGAAACGTGACTCCTCAACCAGCAGCTATCTCTTCCCCAAAATATCGAGCATATTTAGAAGAAAGAAGTGCAAAGACAACCACTGGCAAAACAAAAAAAAAAAGGAAAAAAATCTAAAATTAAAAATGCTGTAAAAAAATCCAAGGAAAGGTGCTGGGGATGTAAAGAAGAGTTGGATAGTGATTTAGACATAGATGAAGAGCATGTCGGATGTGATAACTGTCCCAAATGGTACCATCTAAAATGTATCGGGGTACACAATATCTTTATATCTGAATTGAAACAAGAATACTTTAATGTGATGCATGCTAGTTCAATCTAAAGTTTTTCGTTTAATTTAAATTCGTTCGTTTGATTATATTTTTATGTTTTGTTTTTATAATAAAATAGGAGAATGTCCTAAATATTTTAGATAAAAGTTTTAATAAATTTCGTTTTTATAAAAATTGTATTCATTAAGTGATTAATTAGTCATCTCTACCTGAACATAAACACATAGGCTAACTATTGGTATGCTTTTGGCCGACTGTTGGGTTTTCATGAAAAATCTTTTATTTTTCAAATTTCAATTAGTTGCCGATAGATGTCACGTGTTTTCTGTATTCTTGTTTGCCTAACAGTCAGTATTGAATGATTATGTGAAAAAATCAAGTAGCAATGATGAAACAGAAAATTTTTGTAATTTTTCACGAGCCAGTCTGTTAAATGGCCGACTATTGGCACATTGTAATGTTTTGTATAGTTGACATGTAAATGTACTGTATATTATGTATTTTAAATGTATGTTGATTCTATACTTATGTATTTTTTATATTTTAAATGTGAAGATGTATTGACATCTAAAAAATAGTTGTTTTTTTACTAAATAAACGATTTATATAACAGTGTCTTGATCACCAGTCTCCTGTCTCGATCTCCAGTCTTGATCTCTCATTCCCAAATGATATGACGTAGCTGTATTCTTCTTATTGTAATCGGACCCTACCTAAAGATTATTACAAATTCTATAATTCTAAACTTATTTATTTTTGGAAAAACCACATAAATATTAGTAATGTATCTGAAGGTTAATGAAATAATCTAAAACCAATTTAATTATATTTTTTAATATGTTTTATTTGTAGTTTATTCAGTTGGATACAAAAAAATTATTATCCTATATATTATTATTTGCTTCTTTAGCGTTCTGTAAAGCTTGCGTAATATAAAGTTTAGCCAAGGATTGCGAACAGAACTGAGAGATAGCTTGACTGTAAGTGTTAACCTGTCCTGCAATTATCATAGGGTTTAACCTTGGAGGAACAGGATGAGGTTTGAACAGTTTATTAATGTCCTCTTCAGGTAGTGGAGGTTCATCTTTAGCAGCTCTAGCAGCGTTTTCTTGAGTTCTCTTTTGTAAATAACGATGTTTGTCTTGCTGTTGTCTACTGACAAGTTGCTGATATCTACAAATTCGTAAAGAAATATTAAAGTTAGGAAGACACTTTTTAAATTTTAATTTCATTAAACATTCTTTTTTCGATTAACTTTAGTATTTTTAAGTTACCTGTTAAATTTAATAGCTTCTTGATTCAATTCATCCACCCTATCCATAAGACATCTAAGCTGACCTTCAAGGACAGAAGCAGTTCCTAAGTCTAAGAATTTAGAACCTTCTTCTTCTGGGACTAATTCCGCCAACTCTGACATCATGATGTTACACAGAGGAGAGTTTTTAATCAAGAATGGTACCTCTATAAAGAGATTCTCAAACCCAACCTTAAAAAAGCATTTGAATGAAAAACAAATTATATAGCAACAACTAACAATACATGTAAATTCTACCAAAGACAAATCATAATTGTTTTATACAAACAAAACATCAAAGGATAATAACAAACCATTAAGCTGGAATGTCACTAATAATTTTTGACTTTGTAAACTTTTTTTTTTGTTTCTCTACTAATTATGTTTAACCAAATTATAATTCAAATACACATTTTTATAAATTTTTAAATTGTTTGTCCTTTGACTTTTTTTAATTATAAATTTGACTGCACCAGATGTAGATGTAAATGAAAAACTTGTTTGTGACTAAAGAAGTTAAACATAAAAAAAATTAAGTATTTCAAAGGCAAACATTTTTATTTAAAAATGTTTTAGAGGGGTCTAAATTGGTCTAAAAAAATTTCCGTTCTCTCAAATCAAATTAAAAACATTTTCAGTTTCTAATTATTTAGATTAAAAATACAAACCTTTAACTTCAACAAAGCCTCTGGAGTAGACTCTCCTTCCTTGCACATTTCAATAGCTTGTGGAGTTAAACGGTAAGCTTTAAGAGTAAGAAATCCTCTAGAAGACTTCTGTGTATCATAAATAACGACTACAGACTCTTCAATTGATGTTTGATAGTGAAATTGAGATTCCAATAATGGAAGGCTCAGAAAATTTCCTACATCCGCACTCTGGTACCATCCTACGTGAAAATGATCTACATTGACCCTCCGAAGTCTTCTCATCATTGCTAATTGGTATTCATCCTCGTCCATAGTTTCATCTGTTTGTTTGGGGAATGGAAAACAATTTGTTATTTCAAGGCGATTATCTACAACCAAACCCAGTAAAGCCCCTTGAGCAATATCCATGTTTGTGGTGGACTCTTCATGGCAGTGTTTCACTATTTTCATAACAGCCTGAAAGTTTTTAGGTTATGAATTTAGTTTTTCAAAATATACCCGTATTACTTATAAATTTAAACATAATATACTAACCAATCCATCTGCTTGAACATAGGAAATTGTGGAATCATTTTCAGGCAAACGCCTAGAAGCTCCAGCACGATTTGCCATTTTACTAGCACTTTGATTTGAGACCTTTGACATTTGACAGAAAGAATTATAACTGACAATAACAGCCAGTGCTGCCAAATCAGATAATTCGTCATTTCACCAATGACATATAGTTATATAGATTGCATATCCAGGTAATAAAATCGTGTAAATCCAAATCAGACGACTGAACAGAACCGTTATGGCCCAAATCTGTTTTAAAATAAAATTATAACATTTAGCTATATTTTAGATTAGTCTTCTTCTTTGCTGCACAAATCGACAAACTACATAATATATCGTTGTCGTAAATATGCGAGTCATCGTATCATAGCACTATATAAAACTTACACTGTAAAACTATTTAAAAGGGCTATTAAAAAATTCTTATTTGAACGGTAAAGGATGAATCGTTGCGTTGAGACATTAAAAAATATGAGTAATTAAATTTTGTTTAGAGAAAAGGCAGATTATTATTATTATTAAGGAATTATGTTTTATTGTTTGCACTAGATTTGCGGCATTTCATTTCAGGTTAAGTGGAAGAACAATTTACTGGTGATCCGTCACCAGATAAATTGAACTTCGCCTTTTGTTTTTATGGTATAAATTAAATGTTATAAAAATGTATTCTTGTTATACTAAAAACAATAAAGTCGATTATTATAAACTGTGAAGTTTACCAAAAATCAAACAGTTCAAGCCCTTAACATTCAAGGTAAACTCGAGTATCATATGGATGAAATAAACTTATAAGGTTGAAAAGTAAACTATGTAAGAAGTTACTTTTGGTGCTAAAAATACTTTTTTATTGTATACTAGCGTCACCTCATAGTAAAGTGGTGAATTTTGTAGTATAATGAGTGATAAGCCTTCTTAATAGACAATGTTCAATGGTCCATACGTTAGGCTTCACGGACACACGAAATAAAAAAAAAATTGTTTTTAAATACATGACCGATAAATTATCAATTAAAGCACTAAATAAGGAACTTATAATTCTCAAATTCATTGTTCTAATGTAAACATTCTACTAAACACAGAACATCCGAGTAAATTACATTGACTGGGTTCGATTTACAATAAAAACTTAACAAAAAGGTATAAAGATAAAAACGTAATTTTCAATATACAAATACAGGCCCTGACTTTAGGGTCAAAATTTGGATGTAGCATCCAAAAACTTGCCTCTTCCGCACGCCTCTGTTTAGCACAATAATTTTAGCATAACCTATGCGAACTTCATAATTTTTTTGAATTTTTTTGCGCTGTTCGTGATTTTTTTCTGTAAAAAGGTGGCTTTTTAGAGGCACTCTATATACAAAATATTGAATACCTAATATGACGTCCCAATTCCGTGAGATTTTATAAGAGGTTTTAATCAAAATATTCCAAGAAATTACTAAAATATTTAAAAAAAAGTATATTTGGGGTAATAAGATTTTGAAAACTTATATTTGAATTAAACAATTAATTGGGCCCTGTAGAGTAAATCCCATTATTTTAAGTTTGTAAAACCTTCTTTATTTTCGTTAAAAATGTATACTAATATGTATTGTAGCCAGCCCGTATATTTTGAAATTCTGTCGAGCCAGTATTATTACGCAAGAATTCATGAGTAATTTATATAAAGAATATGTATCATACTACTTTCTTTTTCGAACATTTGACCAACACGGTTCAGAGTTTTATATTTTCGGAAAATTTGTTAGCTTTTTGTTATAAAATAGACATTTGTGCAAGTGTATTTTGTTGTCATATACTGGCTACATGTGCATAAAAGCCGTTTTTCCAATAATTTTTAGTTTCTTAGGTAAGTTTTTTAATCGAATAATGTAACTCTTTTAAAACAAAAGTGCCACTTTACAAAAATTCTCAGTTTACAGGAGAGCACTTTTAACTTTTAATATTTTATCCTACGAAGTTTATTATTAAACTATTACTCACAGCAATTCTTTTGTTAGCAATAGAACTATTATTATTATTTATTATACATTGATAAAGACTGAGGACACAAGTCCTATGATAGCCTAAAAACAAAATAGAAAAATTCTAACAAAGTAAACACACTGAAACAAAGAGATAACACTAAAAAATTAAATAAAAATGTTAATTAAACAAACACTCGTCTAACTTATTTTTAAAGACATTAACTGTTATGGCACCAACAACTTCGTCGCTGAGGTCGTTCCATACATTAAATACCCGGCTGGAAAGGAATGATTGTCTGTGTTTCGTTTTTAGGTTTTCCTTTTTTAATTTTAGTTTATGACCACGTAGACGAGAGTCAGTATTTAACAAAAAAATGTCACTAAGATTTCCGTAATTATATTTAAGTATTCTAAAAGTGAGAATTAAATCCCCTCGTAGTCGACGATTCGCAAAAGTTGGTAAATTTGACAATTGTAGTCTTTCTGCATATGATGGTCGGACTGCTCCAAAGGTCATTCTGGTAGCCCGGCGTTGAACATTTTCTAAAAGGTTCTGGTCTCGCATAAGAAGCTAACACCAAACTACACCTGCATATTCTAATAAAGGTCGAACATATAAGTCTTAAATAATTTGATGGATGTATGAAAGGATACCTTTGCAAAAGTCTTTTGAAGCAAATAAAACATCGAATTTGCACGTTTACATGTTTTTAGAATGTGTTCAGACCATGTTAGTTCTGACGTCACTAAAACACCTAAATCTACATACGAAGACACAGTCTATTTATTAAAGTTTTATTTTATTTGTTAAGCAGAAAGGAAAAATAAAATAATAATTAATTTTTTGGAATAGCGATTTTCTAAAACCAGTTTTCCCAGCAAATTACTAAATTAGAAGACAACACCATGGCATCTTCAAGTTGTGAAGTTGTAACAACCAGTTTGGCCTAAAGACCATTTACAACTACTGATAGGTCTTTATCTACTGTTACTATACTATTAAGGGATAAAGGCAGCGCCTGTCACCAGCCCCAGGGTCCTGGAGTCCTGAAGGAACATCCATTCGCCAGTGGCAAAATAAAATAATAGAAGAAAATAATAAAAATACAAAAAAAAACATCCCTTAATAGCATATGTCGAGCGGTTTTGGCAACTGACTTAAGACTCTCAAGTCCTTAAGGGTAGGAACCCGAGGCTTAACATACTCGGAATATTTCTTACTGGTTTTTGGAAAGAGGAATAAAATAGGTTAATAACAATAACATGTATATTTAAATATAAGTAAAAAATGAATAACAAATTTCAATAAATCAAAACAATCTCTATTTTTAAAATAAGACAAGCAATAATTATAAATCTTTATTATGATAAACCATGTTAATATAATATAATCTATGATAAAACTTTAATATAATGAAAGCTTTTACATCAAAAAAACTCTTTATATGATAAAACCCTTAAAACTGATAAACATTTAATAAGTAAACTTGGGACGAAAATGAAAGAATTGGCATTTGAAGCAGACTAATGAACTGTTTTAAAATACATAACCCAAACAAGAGATTTAACCATGTTAAAATAAAATAGATATTACCTTTGAAACTAAAACACTACACACACACACTTTACTATTTATAATAAATACTAATAATTAACAAGTTACATTTTTGGGCATAGGTTTGGCCCAACGGCCGCCCCTTGAGTCTTTTGTGTCAATGATTGACTCTCAATTTATATCAACCTTAACGTGATTATTTTAAAAAGAAACTCGACTTATTTATTTTTAATGATTATTCGCACGATTTGTCCTTTAATTTTCTAGTACAATGAACTATTACTAATTGTTTGGTTTTAATAAATATGTTGTGTTAATTTAATAGATATTAAAAATATTAGATATTTTTGGGATTTTTGTTAAATTCTTTATATTTTAAAAATAATAATGCCAATTATTACAAAGTTATGATATCAACAGGTGAGGAAAATTTTCCTAGAGATACGACTTACGGGATTTGTAAGTCTCTGTCTGAACAACAACGGTTGGTCAACTACCTGAGCTGGTGATGGATGTCCAACCTAAGAATTCTTCTGCAGAATCATCGGGAGATACCGGTGAGAACGTTCCTATTATTCAGCGCTTTCGTTTCTATGTCGTTCAAATTCTTTATCCGTCTGTTCTTTGTATTTGGCTTTCTTTTCTGTGTTTTTCAGTTTACTTATTACAGTTTTGCTGTAATTTATTGGCTCTGTTTTTGTTATTTCTGTGTGACATTCTGCTATTACTAGTCTATGGTGTGTCCCTATTTCAGCTTCCTTCCTTGTTTAAGCTTTTTGCATTTTGTTCTTCCCCTACAAACGTATATTTATCTTCTAATTTTTGTTCTCACATCGTATTTCCTATAATTAAATAATTTCTCTTACAAATGTCCATTTCTGTTCCTAGTCATCCCTTGATTGGAATGTTTATCTACCCATTGCATTACCAATATAGACTTTAGTTTCATATCTCAAAAACATTGCAAGTACTCTTGTGAGGGTAAATATCTGTCTCTTGGTGTTGGCAATCCTATGCTATTTAAGAAGGCAATGTTTTGATTTATTTTATTCAGTTTGGAAGGGACATTCGTGGCATTTAAATTAAACGCTGACTAAAATATACCCTGTTTATTCCATTATTGGAAACAAGAAACAAATCACTTTTTACATACCTACATTAAGAATGGAACACAGAACAACTGAAGATTTTCTGATTAAACATAAGACGATTAAACGAAAAATGCTTAGATAAAATGTTAGTCGTTCTTGAAATAGAGAGTGTTAAAGTTGAAATTTCAAAAATTATTAATGGCTTAATTATTAATGTATAAGTACGCATATAAAAAAGTTTTTAAAACATAGATATTTATACAGGACCCGTCTGGCTGGGACCTTTAGACATATTTTACCATACTTTGTACTCCGTAAATTACAGGAATACATTTCGCCAATTATAATTAAATTGTTATTGCCTAATTTACCTTTGTTACCTAGAACAAGGTAAAATGAGTATATAATTACATATATTAATAATTATAAATACTGTTAGAGATAAGTATATATAATTAGTAGAGAATTTGAAATTTTGCTAAAAATGCTTTTAGATAGTTTAACCCACAAAGCACGAAAAGATAGCAAAGCAAGATACATGCTTTGTGGTTTAACCTACCTAATCATGAATACACTTGTCTAATTTGCCAGGGAAATCTATAACTCGCTACTTATAAAAACTTACACTTGCCAGCATAAACACCCATAGGTATTATAAAAGAATTGCCGTGTAAACACGCTTAATATCAATAAATAAATAAAACTATATTTATTCTATTTTAATAACGAGTTGATTGCAGTTTTTAATGAATTATTGATGGCCATTAATGCACCAAAGCAAAAGTAGTTGAAGCAGTTTCAAAAACAAGAACTGATATATGGGGTTATCATAAAGTAATGGATATAATATAACTTATTAACTTTTTAACAAATCAAACTAACAACATGACAATTGTTGACACGAGTGCCAAAACAAAATCATTCAATTTGGAGTTTATTTTCAAATTAAAACTCAAGTTGTAACGACTCAAACTGTAATAGCATGGATCTACAAACAATTGATTAAGTTCAGATTATAGGTCTGCTCCAACAACGATCAGAAACTACCCAGACAACACACCAAATCCCAGAGATATCCACAGAATATCTTTTGTGGATATCCAATATATCTACAGGATATCAGAAATATTCCGTGGATCTAATATGGATATCCAAATGTCCGTCTATATCCAGAATATAGAAGATATCCTAATGGATATTCAGCAAAATATCTAATGGGTATCTTCCAGAAAATACAAGAAATCCCAGAGATATCCACAGAATATATTTTGTGGATATTCAATATATCCAATATGGATATCCAACCAAATGTCCGTCTATATCCCAGGATATAGAAGATATTCGGATATTCAATTAAATATTTTATAGGTATCTTTAGTAGAGGTTCATCCAATGATTATTGAATAACGTCGAAAGAAAATAGCAGAGATAAAAAATATTTTCAACACTCTGCCTTTGATTTTGCCCACTAAGGAGGAGAAAGTCATCCTTATTAGGACTCTTCAGCAATAAATGGAAGTTCTCGACTCCAGTCTCTAATGGAGTCTGTAGGATAAAAAATTTCGATCGAACTCTATTACGGCGGGTCGAGCATGAGTAGATGCGATAGTGGTATCGCCATCTATACTTAGTAAGCAGAATCAAATAACATCTTTGATATATTTAGTGGATGTTCATGGGATATTGAATACACCTTAAAAAAATTAATTTTAAATATCTGAACGGTACTATTAGCCACAATGGCGAGCACAATGGCGTAATTTTTTAATAATTTGCTATATAATTACTATTATTTATGGACATTCATTTGCATGTCTATAAATTACATCTCATGGATATAAAATATATATCTACCATGGACTGGACATTCAGTGGATATTGTGATGTTCAGTAGATATCCAAAGGATTTGGTGTGCTGTCTGGGTATAGTCATAGGAAAAATACTAGAGAACTAGTAGGTCTATTAACAGGGCATTATAAGCTTAACAAATACATGTGTAATATCGGTCTGACAAAAGAGACCTTGTGCCGATTCTGTCAGGAAGAGGAGGAAACTTTATAACACATATTGAGCTACTGCGAAGGTCTACCAAGATTGAGATTCCTTACAGTTGAAAAAGAAACACCAAGGGCAACTAGCTACGCCGGAGAACTACTTTCTAATCTATGGAGTCCATTACAAAAGACCAAATTAAACTCTAAATAACGATTCAAGGATATCCACAATAGATCTGAAAAGGTCGAGGTAGGGGAGACCACATGTCCCACAGTCTAAAAGGCCCGTATTTATAAACAAAACTTAGCTGAGTCGGACTTGGGTAGTGGTCCTTGAACGAAAATCGAAGTTCGGTTATATCGCGTAAATTTAGAGATGGGTAGTAACAAATCCGTAAATGTACATAACAGTTACAGATTGGCTAATATCCATCTCTAAATTCCAGTTTAACACCAGAACCACCTAGAACTTTAGAGACGTTGTAACCGAACTTCGATTTTAGTTCAAGGACGACTTACCCAAGTCCGACTCACGTAAGTTCTGTTTATAAATACGGACCCTGTTTGAATCTAATCTAAATTCTCCTGTCGGTAAATTGTTCTGTAGGTAAATTGTTCTGTAGGTAAATTGTTCTGTCAGTAAATTGTCCTGTCGTTAAATTGTCCTGTAGGTAAATTGTCCTGTCGGTAAATTGTTCTGTCGGTCAATTGTACTGTAAGTCACTTGGCCTGTCGGTCAATTGTATTGTCGGTTGTGCACTTAGAACATGTTGTGCACGGAAGATAAGTTTGACACATTTTGATTGATATTCCTCACAGACAGTATTACCAGATCTCCTGTTTTCACTCTCAATCTCCTGTTCTACAGTTTTGACTATGAAATCTACTGTTTTTAGCCTCAATGTCTATTTTTCTGCTTTCGTTTAACACAACGGTGGAATCGGCCCTAACCTACTAGACGGCTAAATCACGTGACGTTCTGATGTAATTGAAAACTGTTAATTGAACTCCCAACTCCCTAGAGTTATATTTGTAATTTCTTATGCTTGTACTGTGTTCCTCTGTTAAAAAATAGATTTATTAAAATCTCCTTTTAGAAAAATAAATTTCCTGTTTTTTTTGACTATATTCCTACTGTTGACAGAAATTTCCATCTGGCAACACTGCTTACAGGTAAAGTTTTGAATTACAAATATCGATGGCTCAATCAAAAACCGCCACAAGTCAAAAAACATAAAAAATGACGCAAAATATCATTAAGGTTTTACTTTAAATACCGCCACAAACAAAAATATCTTTAAATATGCCTTAAAATGATTTAAAATCTTGCCACAAACTGTGTCTAAAACTGCCAAAATTCGAGTTATTTTCTGCAAAAACACCTAATTTTTTTGCAAACTATGCAATAACTCGCTTTTATAATCTTAATCGCTAATTTTAACAGTAAAATATCAAAGCTTTTAAATAAAATATAAAGATTTTATGTCAAAAACAAAATAATGATAATAGAGACTTACAAAATTTCAAAATGAAATTTCTCGAAACAATAGTTTTTTAGTTGTGGCAGTATTTGATTGAGCCATCGATATATATTAACCATTTATTAAAATGTAAGGTAGAGAAAATTATTTTCAAATAACATATTCCCGTTGAATGGAAAGTTAGACATGTCAGTTTTTTAATAAGCTGATAAAGTAGTGTACAAACAGACTATTTTATCTGGCGATTCTAATACATAGTTATATTGGTGTTTCTAAGATATTTATAGTCAACTTCTATAATGTCTGAAGAATTTAATGCAATAATTAGAAAAGCAGAAAAAGATGACATGGTACATGTTTTTGAAATGATTAAGGTAAATTAATTTAATTTTGACAAGAGATTTATTCATCACATAACCAAGAATTTTATATCAAAATCAAAATACAATCTGTCTAAGATTACTGTACCTATCTCTATTTCTAAATCATAATATTATGTTCACAAAACTCTCGTTGAACATATATAGTGGAGTGCAATATAGATTTCTACCTCGGAATTCAGTGAAATATATATTTGGTCGTTGTATTTATAGTTTACTATTTAAAAATTACCGCTATTTGAAAAATTCAAATTTTTTTGGGAAAAATAGTTGAATTGTTTAGGGTCGATTCCACCGTTGTGTTAAACGGAGACTAAAATGACATTGTTAATGTAAAAATGTCATTTTAAACTTCGTTTAACACAATGGTGGAATCGGTCCTTAAATTTGTAACACAAATTATAAAGTACATCGTATTTTTAAAACTAATATAGATTTAATTTTTTTTTTTACAAATTTATTAACATCCTAAAGTGTTACTTTTTTGGCCGCATTTTCTTTACGACTGCTTGGTATAAACACAAGTTTATCTTATCATTAGTAATGCGTTACAAATTTTATGGCCTTGGTACACAAATAACTTTTAATGAAGCATAATCGACACCGGTTCTAGGAATACCATACTTTTAATACTACTACCACTTTTTAGATATGAGTTTATTTGTGAGCTAGTTTTGTTATTCACCCGACCTTGAGGGCCTGCAAATTATTTCATTTTGATCATTTAGTTTTTTAGTTTTTAAAAAAAATACATATTGGAGTAATATTATTTAAAAAAAAAGAAACGTTACATTCACTTCTTATCATCTATTCCTGATTTAAAAGGTATATTAGATATATTATCGTTGTATGAGAATGTATTATACTCTGTACTTATTTTTTCCTACGCCTATATTAATAAGGGGCCTTTACAACAAAGTTCTACCATAAACACAACTAATTAGACTTTTTAGCAGTAATTGTATTAAACAGAATTCGACAAAAATATTTTTTTACATAAATTTTTATACAGCTATCTTTGCTGAAAGGGAATTTGTTTTTGGCGAATAATAGATAAAATTTTATTTACTTTAATAATTAAAAAATATATAGATATCTACTTGCTTCTATTCACAAGCCCAGTTTTTTTTAAATTGGTTATTAGTTATACAGGGTGTAACTAAATAAGTGTAAAACATTTAAGGGGGTGATTCCTCATCAAAAAAAAGATATTATCTTTCATATAAAGAAACTTCATTGGAGCATCCTTTGTTAAGATACAGCCCCTTAAAGGGGGTACATAAAATTTGTTTAATAGTTTTTTCACAAGCGCTAAAACATGTTAAAATATTGAAATTAACCTGTCATTTTCTACTACCAAAAAGACACTTAGCCAGTAATTTATTTGGTTTACCCCATGGTTGTAAGGGGTGGAAAATGCAACCCCTAAAATTTCGTTCCAACGTAACTTTTTGTCTTATTATTTGTTTACCATTTAAAATTGTATTTCCGATAGTCTGTTTTATTCTAAACAAAAAATGTCTCTTGAATTTTTTGCCCAAAATAAACCAGTTCGCAGCAAAAAATTATTTTACGATCAACTACAGAGATACATCGTCATAAATGCGAAATGGATTTATTGTTATTTTGTAGTTACCAAATAAATTACTGGCTAAGTGTCTTTTTGGTAGTAGAAAATGTCAGGTTAATTTCAATATTGTAACTTGTTTAGTGCTTGTGAAAAAATTGTTAAATAAATTTTATTTACCCCCTTTAAGAGGCTGCATCTTAACAAGGGATGCTCCAATGAAGTTTCTTTATATGAAAGATCCTATCTTTTTTTCGATGAGGGATCACTCCCTTAAATGTTTTACACTTATTTAGTTACACTCTGTATATTCTAGATTATTTTTCTAAACAAGGAAAACACTATTCATCAAAATAATCTCTTAATGAATTATTTAAGAGAATGTTTCAAATGGAAATAGAATATCTTGTGTATTCGATAAAAAAAACTAAGATACTTTCTAACTGATTATTCATTTACTAATCTATTAGAGTCGCGACTCATTTAATTCATTATTTCTTAGACCCTACCAAAGTTTCTTTTTTTGTCTCCGGGGCAAACATTTAATTGATTTATACAAACTTTTTTATTAAAATTTCAATTTTATATTAACAAAACAGCCAACGCTGGATCAAATATCAATAACTAATTAAAAATATAAATTGAAGGTAATGATTAAAACGCACTTATTAAAAATTTTGCGCCAAGATGTAGGCAACACGTAATAAGGGATCAAAATGGCGGAGTTTTCTATCTCCTTTTAAAAGGCACTCAGAAAGCTGCGCAGTGCGACCATTCTCCGTATAGTAAAAGAAAATCAAAGTATGTGATCGAACGTAAAAGTGTACAATTTTGACACTGAAAGTTGTACAATTCAAAAATTCCTAGGAACAACACTGCTTGTCAGCATTTTGACAGGTCGTTGAAATACTTAATATAATTAAAACAATTTTAGACGACCTCCATTTTATTGTATTAGAGTTAAAATCACAAAATAACTTCTAAAATGTCTACTTTAACACCCTGGAACCTTTTTACTATCAATTTTATCGATTTATCTTCGACCTCAGAAAGTGTGATTGAATTTACTGTATCTCTTTTTATACGACCCTGTATGTAACATCGAAATGTAACTAATTCCAACTAATGTTAGCAACATATCACAAATGAATTTTTACTCTGATGATATTAAAAGAATATCACAATCGATGACTTTTTTTTGAATTTTTTTACGCTCCTAAATTTTTCACATCTAATATAAATTATCTTATTGCTTTGTCTGTATAAAGGAATTGGCAGCATTTGAGAAATTAGAAGATCAAGTTAAAATCGACTATTCTGTGTTGGAGCAAGATGGATTTAATGGAAATCGACCATTCTTTGGTTGCATTGTTGCAGAATTGCCAGATCATTCGCTAATAGGATACGCGTTATATTATTATTGTTATTCTACATGGGAAGGAAAAGCTATATTTCTAGAAGATTTATACGTAAAGCCAAATTACAGGTGATAATACAAAACGTTTTTAGGTGTATTTATTTTGAATTAATTAAGTAGTATATATGTTAATAAGTATTTTGATACATTTTTAAATTATCACCCAATACGCTATATCATAATGTGCGACTACGTAATTTTTGTTCCAATAACGATTTACTTTTAACAAAAACAAATTATTCTGTCATTGAAATTGACATTACGTTTTTAGTGCTTTTAAAATATTGTTTAAATAGATTATTTTATTAGAAGCAAATATTAAGCTTTTTTGTGCTGAAGCTGATGGGTTGACAGCCGAACAAAGTGAAGCAACCAAAGCAAATTCCTTTTAAACATTTTCAAAATAAATACTTTTCGAAGTTTTACAAAAAATCAAGGTTTCTGCAACCTAAATTTTGATATTTTGGTATTTTACAAAAATCGAACTAAAAATAAAAGCTCAGAAGGAATTATAAATGTTCAAGGTATTTTCTTTGCTCTTAAGCGAGATACGTTATACTATTAGGGAGATAAAAGATAGTACTACCGTTTTCTATATCTGATATTTTTTTTGTATTGTTCATTGACCTTGCAGACTGTTGCTGTTACAAACTTTCATTGCATGCGCTAGTTCAGTGATGATGGTTCCTTTGACAATTAAAGTGACAGTAGATTTTTTGAGTGCCTTTTGTTCGTTTTGTTTACCTAAATTATATCGTTTTTTTTTTCACTTTTATAAATAAAATAATATTCCTAAAGTAAATAGATAGCATGTATCAAATATACAATCGTTTAGTTACCAATTACGTACCTTTAAACTATTTTTTATGACCTGTAAACAATATTTTGAAATAAAATAAAAACAGTAAAAATGTATATGTCAAATTTATTGATGTTTTTGTTAAAAGTTTGGTTAGAATTAAATGTCAGTGGAACCAAAATGACATCACACTGAACCAATGAACTGGAGTGGGGTAGAAAGTCAATGTGCATATTGTATCAATAGAACAAGATGCGACTCTATGGGTGCAGCCATTTTTATTTCTCATCTCACTCGGGAGTATTTATAATAACCATTTTCTGTTTCACATTGTTATTGTTCAATCCAAGATGGTCTAGTGGATCAGACAATAACAAAGTGAAATAGAAAATGGTTATTATAAAAACTCCTGAGTGATATGAAAAATAACCTGTCTTCGCATCTCAAGCCTATTGACAAGCATTCTACCCCACTCCAGTTCATTGCACTGAACTAGCGCATTGGTAAAGGTGGATATAATTGGGTTTACATTTTTAGTAGGGCTCGGAATTTTTCAGATTTTTGTATTCGAATATTCGTTTGAAACTTTATTCGAATACCCAAATTATTCACTATTCGAATATTTCTAAGTATTCGAATATTCGAGTATTCGAATATTCGAATATTCGAATATTCGAATATTCGAGTATTCGAATATACGAGTATTCAAATATTCGATTATACGAGTATTCGAATATTCGAGTATTTGAATATTCGAGTATTCGAATATTCGAGTATACGATTATTCGAATATTCGAGTATTCGAATGTTTGAGTATTTGATTATTTGATTAACGTATAATTCATACCTGTTTGTTTTGGTATGATGCTTAGTTCTTAATTGATTCCACAAATTACTGGTATTACTTCTGTGTATGACATTGTAAGTTATTAATTTACACTACACACGATTTTCTTTTTTATCGAAGTAAAGCCAAATCTTACTGCGTTCTGAACTCATATTTAACATCTGTATCGGACAAACTTTGACTGACAGACATACACCCACTAATATGAATAAAATAACTAGTAAGTTATAACTTAACAAACATAAACAAGCGTGTGAAAAGTGCAAATGTCAGACAATGTTGGGGTTTTTCTCATTTACCAAATAAAACGCCAGCACTACAAGGAAATAAATAAATAAATACATTGTTGCCGTAACGTATTAGTCCCGAATCTCAAGTCAGAATTTTGTTATTCATTTTTCTTCTACCTTTATTCTTAAGCAATAGATAAAAAAGAAATATTTAAATTAGGTTTATAAATTAATTCAAAATATATATCCGAATATTTGAACATTTACAGTATTCCGATATTTAAGTATTCGAATAGTCAAATATTCGAGTATCGAATACCTACCTAGTTCAATATTCGACTATTCGAATATTCGACTATTCGAATATTCGACTATTCGTATATTCGACTATTCGACTATTCGACTATTCGAATATTCGACTATTCGAATAATTTCGATCTAAAAATATCGAATTTTGAGTATTCGAATATTCGAATTATCGAATTATCCGAATACAATTCCGAGCCCTAATTTTTAGTAAGTAAGGGACAGGGCCGGCTTATATTTAAGTGTGTAAAAGTATTTAATATGCGGACAGATGTACGTACTTAAACAATAATATTAAAAATAATATAATTAAAATATTAATGAATACCTATAAACTCTAGTTTGTCACTGTCATTTGTCATTGAAACACAAATTATGCTGTTACTAGGCGAGTTCGGTCAGTCAGGGGCTGGAGCGGGACAAATTTTAGGGTGCTTTTAAATGACATTTAAGCGTGTTAAACTGTCACTAATCGGACTAAACCGAACGCTAAAAGAGTCGTTTGGAGTTAAAAGTGTTAAAGGAGTTAAAGGAACGTGGCAAACCGAACGCAATGACTCACGTTATAATATAAAAAATATAGTCCCTTTATTTTTATTTTAGACGTCACGGAATTGGAGCTAAGATGTTTTTGGCCGTTATGAAAACGGCACATGATGCTGAAATTAAACGAGTGGATTTCCATGTCTTGTCTTGGAATCCTGCAATAGCTTTTTATAAGAAAATGGGCGCCATTAATTTATCTGAAACCGAAGATTGGACTTTATTCCGAATGAACCATGGCAGTTTACAAAAATTGTTTTCATAATATATAGTACTTAGTAAAATATGTTTTGAATGTTACTGCACGAGAATATTAAATTTGTTTTAAAATCACACTGATTGTTTCTTATTACAAATATATTTTTCGTTGAGCGGATCTAAATATTATGCCATTTGTCACCCTACTTAGAACAACAACATTAATTCAACAAAAACTGAACGATCTCATAAGAGACACCTAAATCTCTCAAAGATTACTTGCATCCAGATTAAAAGAAAATAACCTTCTTTATCCAGGTACTAATATTACATTTTATCGAAAAAGAGATAAGGATCTGCTCATAGGCGCCGGAATTCAGAAATTGCTTTGGGTGCCCGGCTTCTATGCGGAAAATGGGGGCTATCCCCCCACCCTCCACACCTCACTTAAAGGCACCATTGGATTTTTAAAAAGCTATTTTAAAGTTGCTTTTATGAAAATTTTCTTGAAAAAAAAAAAATGTATTGTCAACTGTCCAGTTGCTGGATAGGCTGGAGGCTCCCACCTAAAACGGGATATTTGGCAACCTTATATGGTCGGTGCAGCCACCACTGGTATTTTGAAGGTATTTTTACATAGATTATAACCCCCAAGTTTTAAATCGCTACTGTCTTCCTAGCCATGATCTTTTACCGATTTTTATTTTCTGTAGAAGCTTACCAGTTACTCGAGTAAATGCTAGAAATGCTGACCCTGGGCCTCCATGCAATAATAGTGGTTTTGTTCAAAATGCTCTCGGACATTTTGAAGCATCTGTGGGGTGATTTGATGACATTCATCAATTATCCGTTGTCGCAGATTTTCCAGTGATGTTGGCTGGGTGTCATAAACTTTAGTTTTTAAGTGACCCCATAAAAAAATTCAACGGGCTTAGATCAGGAGACTGTGGGGACCACTCAATACTTCCTCTTCTTCTGATACTGGAAACCTGGAAACGTTTGATCCAAATACTGACGAACAGTGGCGCACCGTCATGCTGGAATATTAAGCTGTTTGCTATTTACTGATCGTCATTCTCAAATCAACTCTAGTAAAGCTGGATAAATAGCGTTTTCTAATAATTCCAGATACATTTCTGCTGTTAAAGTTTCTAATAAAAAAAGAGGCCCAATAATAGGGTTACCAAAAATCCAGCCCAAACATTCAGTTTTTCCGAATGTTACGTACGCACTTCATGAAATATTCTGGGATTTGAGTCGGACCAATAACGACAGTTGTGACGATTTACCGTACCATTTAGGAAAAAAGTGCATTCGTCTGAATAACACACGTTGAAAAGAAATTGCCAATCATTTAATGCACGTTCAATCATAATTTCACAAAATTGTAAACGCCTATCAAAATCGTCTTCGTTTATTTTACCACATTTATTTTGTAGGGATGAAACTTGTGTTTTTTCAATAACTATTGAATACTACGTCTCTTAATACCAGATGTTATCGCCAATTGTCTTGTACTCAATATGGGTTCTTGAACAACATATCCTAAAATCGCCACATCTGTAGCTTCATTTACTACAGAATTTTCCATTTCACGTTATTTGTAAGCTACTGACTCCGTTTTGTAAAATGTTTGGACTAACTCTAAAATGTAGTTTCGATATTAATTGTTAAACAGTTAGGCAGTTCTATTAGCACATTCATTGTTTGCAAAAAAAATTGAGATTATTTGCACCCTCTCAGCAATAGAGTAAACCATTATCACTGATATTCCATCTTTATGCCGACTCTACAACGAAATAAACTAAATCTTATTACTTTACGGCGACCAAAGAATGTCATCTGATAACAATTATTGAAATCCACAGGAATAAAAGTAGAATTGTTTCAAAAACTTCCTTTTTACTTTCCTATCTGTATACAGATATAAGGAAAGTATAGGAATCATGATTTTTTTCGACCTCGAGTTTTCGACGGATTTTTACGTTTTGTGGTCCCCTGAATCCGTTTTGACTATTTTCGCGATGATGTCTGTGTGTGTGTGTGTCTGTGTGTGTGTGTGTGTGTGTCTGTATAACGCATAACTCATGAACCGATACACAGAAAAACACCAAATTTTAAACTTAAGCTTCGTTTCAGCGTCCAATGAGCTGATTAGATTTTGGGCAGAGTCGGAACATCTGGGGGGGTACTTTATAGGTGGTCATTTTTATATTATATGGAATATATCTGTTATTTACGTTTGGAGAAGAAAATTCTTCAAATAAAAGTTACTTCTAATATAATTATCTATAATTTTTGTTTTATACAAAATTTTCCTAAAATGGTCCGTATTCAAGAAATTTGACAAAATGTAAAAAAAATTATTTTTTACAAAAATTGTTCAAATAAAAGTTGTTTGTAATATAATTCTCTATAATTTTTGTCCCATAGATAATTTCTCTAAAATGGACCGTATTCGAGATATTTGAGAAAATGTGTAAATTTCGAAATTTGAAGAAAACTCAAAAACGGATAAAGAAAAAATCAATAAATTTTAAACTTAAGTTTTATTTCGGCCTGACGTGAAATGATTAGATTTTGGACAAAGTCGGAACATCTGGGGGGGTACTTTATGGGAGGCCGTTTATATATTTTATGGAATATATCTGTTATTTATGTTTGGAGAAGAAAATTGTTCAAATAAAAGTTACTTCTAATATTATTATCTATAATTTTTGTCTTATGTAAAAATTTCCTGAAATGGTCCGTATTCGAGAAATTTGACAAAATGTACAAAATTCTGATTTTTATGAAAATTGTTGAAATAAAAGTTGTTTGCGATATCGATCTCTATAATATTTGTTCATACATGATTTTTTTTTAAATGGACCGTAATGGAAAAATTGTAGGAAAAGTGCTAAATTTAAATTTTTCAGTATTTTCATTTTCAATGAATATCTATAGAAAAATGTTTCGCGGTAGATGTATGTGGACAATGTATATATTTAGTTTATCCTCTAAACATTTATAGAGATGCTGCAATAGGTTGTACACAATAAACGGAAAAAGCCTGTAATAACTAGATAGGAAAGTCATGTGTTGGACACATCAGATTTTTTTTAATAGCAATATAAAAATTATGTTAAACCGGTTTTGTACTTTTGGTGAGCCACTGTTTGGGTTATAGATAGTAGCGATGTAAAACTTGGGGGTTATTATCTAGGTAAAAATAACTTCAAAATAACATATCATTCGACCAATCTTTCTATTTAAGATATAACTGGTGAGTCTCACCCCCGAGAGAGGGTTTCCGCTCAGAGGGTGAAACTGCCAAAACAATGTTTTTTCCCAAAATCCAAAACTGACGGGTCCAAGCGTTTTTTAGTAGATGACCTGGTTTCTCGTCAGCAACAGCAATACTAGAGAGCTGTTTCTAATTCTAAATGAACGTTCTTTTCTAACGGTGCTTGATCGGGAGCAACTTTCAAATGTTCTCCCTTTTCCCTTCAAGCATTTGCTCAATGGCATATGTACGAAGATCTTGTCTTGATAATTGTAGACAGTTATTCATCTTTCTTTTTTGATGTCATAGGGTTTTATACACCACGAATAATAAACCTTTAAGTCCAAGTTCAATGCTCTCTGTCTATGACAAGTCACGTCGACTTTTTTATCACAAAAAATACAGCTCCGAACGATAACATTTTATTGAGGCGTCTGTCGCTATACCAACTTGGGCCACGACAGCTTCTTTGTTTCACTTATTGACACTTTTTATCCTTGTTGTGCTATGGGTGCTCCGCGCCCTGTTTAAAACTGCTCTGGGTGCTTGCGCACCCAGAGCCCCGAAGATTCGGCGCCTATGGATCTGCTCCTTTTTTTCTGTGACGATATAAAGGAATTCTTAGAAAAAATGTGTTTGTCAGAATAGACGATTGGCACCTTTTTATTGACAGTTCAAAACGTAGTTTAAAATGTGTCCTTTTACACATAACAAATATGGCTCAATTCCTATATTGGTCATTCTACTACTATGAAATAGGATTATGAAACAATAGAATTTATTTTGAAGAAAATTAAATACGAAGAACATCAGTGGACAATTTGTGTTGATTTAAAAATGGTAAACTTTCTTCTTGGACAGCAAAATGCCCCTGTTTTATGTCTTTGACACAGTAAAGCTAAAAATTAGCACTAGATTAAAAAAAATTGGCCTTTAAGAGATGTTATGGTTCAAAAGAAAACAAAACGTAATCAACGAACCTTTGGTTACGAGAGAAAAAATCTTACTACCACCCTTGCATATCAAATTGTGACTTATGAAGCAATTTGTGGAAGCTTTAAATCGAGATAGAAATTGTTTTGGGTACTTATGGGTACGTAATCGTATAAGTTTTCTGGGATTAGCACGGAAAAAAACTACAAGCTGGTATAGTTGATGGGTCTCAAATAAGGCAAACTTATTAAAGATCCACAATTTACCACATCAATGAATGAGACTGAATCCAACGATTGGTGTTCATTTGTTCAAGTAGTACAAAATTTTCTTGGGAATCATAAAGCGGAGAATTACATAGAATTAGTGGAAAACTATGCTTTCAAATTTTACTATTCTCGGTTTTAACATGAACATAAAAGTTCACTACCTCTACAAGCACCTAGATCGCTTTTCAGAAAATGTAGGTAATTGTAGTGGAGGACAGGAAGAAAAATTCAATCAGGACATTAAAACTGTGGAAGATCGAAATCAAGGACGATGGAATACCCACATGATGACCGCCTTCAGCGAGACTGCCCTAGTAAATTCCATGCCAGAAAGTCGTATAGAAGACAATGTTTAAGAAGTGACTAATGTAAGTATGAATGTAAACATGGATGATAAATCTATATAAATATATATCATTGACCCTGTCAAATCACCAGGATTGGGATTCTCATATTTCAATTCGTCATGTGCAATGAACTCCAGTTCATTGGGCACGTGTTGAGACGACTATCTTCGTTCCACATAATGCGATTCGTATGTAATGTCTCTCTATTCAATTCGTTACGTGTTGAGTACGCACATAAGAATCCCTGCACAGGCCCGGATTACTATATCACAACCTGTCATTACCAACGAGCAACCATTTTGTTTGGAATGCATAAGTCATAGGCGTAGCTGAAAATGGGCAAAGGGATAAAAAAAGTATTTTAGAATGTTCTTTATATTTCTTTTCAGCATCGCTGCAACGTATTCGCGATATAAGCTAAGAGATATGATAAAAGATGCCTGTAAGTAGGCCCTTTTCCAGTGTTGCCAACGCGCGGTATTCCGCTAAGTCAACGGTTTCTTACACCTTCTAGCAATGTAAAGAACTTTTTTTTTTAAAAAGAGAAATGTGTGTCAATATGTTATCATACTCTATATTTATTTAAGGATTTTTATAAAACCAATTTAATTATATTAATTTTTTATATCAGTTAGTTCATCAGTTGACAACATTGGCAATACCCCCAGCTTTAAAGTTATTAGACTTAGGCCCGTATTTATAAACAAAACTCAGCTGAGTCGGACCAATGAACTGGAGTGGGGTAGAATGCTTGTCAATAGGCTTGGGATGCGACTCTATGGGCAAAGACAGGTTATTTTTCATCTCACTCGGGAGTATTTATAACAAACATTTTCTATTTCACTTTGTTACTGTCTGATCCACCAGCATGTGGATTGAACAATAACAATGTGAAACAGAAAATGGTTATTATAATAATACTCCCGAGTGAGATAAGAAATAAAAATGGCTGCGCCCATAGAGTCGCAGCTTGTGCTATTAATACAATATGCATATTGGCTTTCTACCCCACTCCAGTTCATTGAGTCGGACTTGGGTAAGACGTCCTTGAACGAAAATCGAAGTTCGGTTATATCGCGTGAATTTAGAGATGGGTAGTAACAAATCCGTAAATGTACATAACAGTTACAGATTTGCTAATATTCATCTCTAAATTCCAGTTTAACACCAGAACCACCTAGAACTTTAGAGACGTTGTAACCGAACTTTGATTTTAGTTCAAGGACGACTTACCCAAGTCCGACTCACGTAAGTTCTGTTTATAAATACGGGCCTTACTACATACATCGCTTAATACATCCCTGGTTTGGGCCAAATCCATAGTAAAACTGTTTATTATAGAATATGGAACTGGTTGGCCAATTTGATGGACTGTATATAATCATTGTAAGATTTACCTGTTGTAACTGTAGCGTTGTTTTACTGGTAATAATTGAATGCTGATTATGTGTTTAAATCAAAGTTAACATGTGTTTGACATATTATATTAACATTAACATTTATTTTTCTATGCATTAAACCATTTCAAAATTCAACAAAGTATGCCAAATAAATTTTCTATGATTTTGATAAAATGACGTTTTCGTAACAAGTGTCAAAATGATCTGTGCTAAAGATACAGATTACCTGAAGACTATTAATTTATGTACTAATGGACGATTTTTGCGTATACTGACAATACAATTTTTAATAGAATTCGTAATTAAAAAAGTATAGGTTAGTTTTAATAAAAGTATATGGATTTGTAAAATAAGTGAAAACATTAATTTATTATTATTCTCGTATATTTTTATCGCTTAAACTAAAAAAAGTAAATATCAATAAAAATCAATAATAGAACATGGCAGGCAATAGTATTTACAAGAAAAGGTATGAGAAGTTGCCTAAGTGTTTTTGAAGAATTAACCTACTCTGTTAAAATAAAAAACACCATTAAATAATAGCGTGAAGTTAAAATGTATTAACAAAAGGATTATTTATATTTTCTTCATTTTTGTTCGAAAGAAAACATAAAATGAATATTTAAAACCAGGAAACCTATCAATAAGTAATAAAATTATATTACAAACAACTTATTTGAACAATTTTTATAAAAAAATATTTTTTTTAAATTTTGTGAAATTTCTCGAAAGCGGACCATTTAAGGAAAATTTTGTATAGAACAAAAATTATAGATAATAATATTAGAAGTAACTTTTATTTGAAGAATTTTCTACTCCAAACGTATATGCTAATTCACATAAATGATGGTAAAAAAACACTCCCACCTGCAGATTTTATAGCATTGATTTTTTTAACAGTTTATCATGATCTTATATTATCATTCATTCAATAATTTTTTCATATAGTTTTTCATCTTTTGAAGAATGTAAAGTTTGCTGTTTTCCTTTAACTTGCTTTCGGTCTTTTTCGCAAAAAAAGCATACACTTTTAAGGTTATCACTTCTTTCTGTGGCACTTTCTTTTTCCAACTCTGGAATTTTATAAAAGGAGTCAATTGCTAAATCAGTTGAAAATGTATATAGATCGCTATTATCAACGATTGGAATAATATTTTCTTGAGTATTATAACAAATATTAATTGGAGAATTTGAAAATGTTGCACAAGATGTACTCGGAGAATTAATCTGCAGTATAGGATTTGGATTATGATATTTAGATATCAAGGATGTAAAACTGCTATAACACTGTCTATGGTATCCATCAGTATCATTAACATTGTCTGGTAGCCTAACATTTTTATATTTTAAATTGAATATAAAATGTCCACACACTTATTCAGTTTTTCATTAGTGAATATGATTATTTTCCAGTTTTCTCTTTACAAAAAAACACATTTTTCTTTTCCGTTACTCATCACGATGAAATTTGGCTTTACCCTTATTTGATGAACACAACTAATAACATACAAACATTGAGATACATGGACGACGCCATCATAAAAAGTGACAGACAGTACTCTTCTACATTGCCTACTATCTCCGAGACTCGGTCCGGCTTCTTATTATACAACTGAATTTATGCATGGCAAATTAATTTTAAGTTCTTTGATAGCATAACTATATCATATTAAAATTACAGCTATACTATAAAATGATTTGAAAAAATATTTTTCCTACGACCACTTAGGAAAGTGACACATATCACACTATATGATGGTGGGTGAGGTTTTCCGGGTTTTCCTCACCTGTAAGTCAAATGGCACCATCAATCATCTTTAAGTCGCCCCGGAGCGCCACGGCAAATAATAATAATAATAATAGCCGTCCCTTCCCCTACACAAGTCGTTCAGTCGACTTCAGGGGTTGAAATTCACTCGTAATGGGGTGAATTAGGGAGAGTATTATTATTATTATATATGCTGCGTTTGAGAATCCACATCGGATGCATTTTTTACATCTCGAGCGTTTTTTTATCCACATCGGACACATCTGTCCCATTACATTTACGTATACTGAACCACGTGATCAAAGATTTTTTACATCTCAGATGCATCCGATGTGGATTCTCAAACGCAGCAATAGTCCTATGGAAAGTGACCTATATCACACACGTATGAATAAGAATTTACTTTCCACCCGAGTGAGAATATGTTACTTTCCGCAGTAGTTGTCACAAAATGTCAAACACCTAATTTCTATTTTGATCCATGTAATGTCCATATTAATACTAAAATCGATATGATTGTTAAATTATTGAAATTGTTGTAAATTAGATCCTAGATATTTATCTTTAACAATTACTATTAAAATAATGTACATTTTAATTATTATAGTAATAATAACCTTGGTTTTACATTTTTTTGTGGTCGTAGGAAAAATATTGTACATCACTTGTGTGAAAAGTGAGTTTCCACATTCGTAATGTAATATACTATTTTTTATTTACTAAAATAGCATCTGGCACGGAGTTAGCAACAACAAAACTGTATGGCACTTTATATTTTTATTGCTAGGATATAGAAAATTATGAAGAAAAAAGAAATCGACCTAAAATGATTTGAAAATACGTAATTTGTACCTGTACAAATAGGATGCGCAGAAGAAAACGTAACCACTCACAGCAGCCAGATGTACCGTGTCCCCACCAATCTTCAATAAGAAAAGAAACAGCAAAAGACCAGCCGACCTAAAATACTTTTTTTCGTGACGTTGGTGGTAATTTTTACTTTCCTATCTGTATACAGATATAAGGAAAGTATAGGAATCATGATTTTTTTCGACCTCGAGTTTTCGACGGATTTTTACGTTTTGAGGTCCCCTGAATCCGTTTTGACTATTTTCGCGATGATGTCTGTGTGTGTGTCGCATAACTCATGAACCGATACACAGAAAAACACCAAATTTTAAACTTAAGCTTTGTTCCAGCGTCCAATGTGCTGATTAGATTTTGGGCAGTGTCGGAACATCTGGGGGGGTACTTTATAGGTGGTCATTTTTATATTTTATGGAATATATCTGTTATTTACGTTTGGGGAAGAAAATTCTTCAAATAAAAGTTACTTCTTATATTATTATCTAAAATTTTTGCTTTATGTCAAAATTTCCTGAAATGGTCCGTATTCGAGAAATTTGACAAAATGTGCAAAATTCCGATTTTTATGAAAATTGTTGAAATAAAAGTTGTTTGCGATATCGAACTCTATAATTTTTGTTAATACCTGATTTTTCTAAAATGGACCGTAATGGAAAAATTGTAGGAAAAGTGCTAAATTTAAATTTTTCAGTATTTTCATTTTCAATGAATATCTATAGAAAAACGTTTCGAGGTAGATGTATGTGGAAAATGTATATATTTATTTTATCCTCTAAACATTTATGGAGGTGCTGCAATAGGTTGTACAAAATAACCGGAAAAAGCCTGTAATAACTAGATAGGAAAGTCATGTGTTGGACACATCAGATTTTTTTAACTGTCGTCAAACATTCTCGGACAACATGTAGGTCTGTATATGGTAGGAAACTTAAATTAATATTAAGATAATGAAAAATAGGTTCATTATTTAGTGACAACTAGTAGATTGCTTTAATTCGGCAAGAATCAATAAATATTTTATTAAATAATAGAATATACATACTTTACATCCAATATATTACAAAATTTAACATGTAAACAGTAATCTATTCAGTATCATACTGTAAACCATTTTCATATAAACACATAATTATTTAAAACAGACTTAGATAAAATATTTACAGTGGACTAATTAAATATGTCCCAAATAAATATGCTTGTGTTCTATTTTATAAATTTATTTACAAAGTGTTTTTCTTTTAATCTGAAATAAATAGAAACCATATAAATTAAGTCAGGGTGGCAACAAAGATAAATGTTTCACATTCCGATCGGATATGATCTTGAGATGGAATTAATAGCCTCGAAGACCATTGTAAATATTGTTGTTTGAGCTTTGATTCAGTATTTTCTTAAGAGCTGAAAAGAAAAAACAGTTAATCACAATATAAATATAATTATTTTTATTAAAGAAAGATTACACTTTACTAATTAAAATATTTATACCAACATACAAAGTATCAAATAAAAATGCAAAGTAAATTGTTAAACTTGAAAATTGTCAATAATACAATGTAACCCAATCCCAAATATCCAGAATTAATTTTTTTTTAATTTGGTGTCATCGGCATCGACTACTAAAGCCATTAGCCTCCTGTTCTGTGTAGGCTTTGTTACTGTTTCCCAGCGCCACTTTAGGATTTAGGAACAGCATTGTTAATTAGAACTCAACAGTGAATGGTCGAGTAGGGAATCCTACCAAGGCAGAATTTAAATTATTTTGTAATATAAAATGGCCACTTTTAGGTGTTTTCCTGATTAAATTTCAAAACTGTTTTAAAGTATAATATCCATAAATGTCTAAAAAATGATACCTTACTAATATACTAATATGAAGTGACAGTTTTTGAACAATTATTAAAATTTTGACAGATGAGTGGTAGATACGAGATTTTCCACATGTGCAGATAAGTGACAATAATATAAAAGATCGCAATAGTAATTTCAAAAATAAAAATGTAGACATGAGGTTTTGCAATCAAGTTATTGATATAATTTCTTCTGAGGCTGCAGTATAAGTAATTTCTTAGAGTACTTCTATTTAAAGAAACTTTAATTAAAAAAAATACATAGGTCCAAATTTAATTTTCTCCAACTATAAAACACATAATATTCATAAAATTAATTACCTTCTTTATCTTCATCAGTCAATTCTTGTTTGGGGAATTCAACATCAAAAGTAATATAGAGGGTACCATGTAAATTATTGTTTTCATAATTGGGCATGCCCTCTCCCTTCTTACGAATGCGGGCACCTGGCCAAGTAATTTTATCCCTCATAATACTAACTTTATGTCCATCCAAGTGTTTTATTTCCATAGTAAAGCCAGTCAGTGCATCCTAAAACATATTGAAAAGCCTTTAGTAATTTGTTTTTTAATATTGTAATTTTTTTTAATTAAAAACAACAATTTGATTTCTAAGAACTTAATATTTTGTAAAACATCCAGTGTGTACTTGTTGGATAAATAAATGTTTCTGTTGCAAAAAGGAATAAGATTCATGCCTGTAATAACTAAATATGTCTCCAAATGAATTTCAAATTGTTATATAAAGAAGAAAATCATAAGTTTTGATATTATTTATGATGATTTAACAGTCTACTATGAATATTTTTTATCAATTATTATAAATAGTTGCTAATATTGATATTTAATTTTATATTACCTGTAAGCTTATGGTAACATTAGTGTACAAATCATCCCCTCTTCTTTCAAAAAGCTTATGTGGTTGAGTTTTTATTTTCAAAATGAGATCGCCTGGATCGCCGTCCAAATGGGGTTCCCCTTCAGCTACAAATTTAGTTTCTTGTCCATCAACCATTCCTTGTTCTACCTCCATTTCTAAAAGTCTTTCTTCATTGACTAATTTGACATTAGGGCATTCATCACATACAGTCTGCTGCATCATTTGGAATCGCCCAGGTCCCAAACTTTTTGTTATCATCTCTTGTCTACAGTTGCACTTACGAGTGCCTTTGGTTGGTTTGAGAACAGGCTTATTTCTGGTAATTTCGATAAATGTACCTGCAACAAAAATAATTCATCATAAACTTCATATTCAGGTCGATCCTGTTTAAGCTTGCTATGAAACCTTCTACAGTAACCATATTGTTACACCAATTATTAAACAATTACACCTATTATTAAATAATATGGTTGTTGCAAGGGTTATAACAATATTGGTTATTATTTTTGTCCATAGCAACATTGTTATGAAAGGGAGATAAACAGTTGTTTCTGTTTTATAAGAAGAAGTAAGTATCTTGTTTCTGATTGGAAATATGCACCATATGTTTCCTAGTTTATTAATCATTACTATTTTTCTTGGCTTTTTTATAATTTAATAGTGCTTAATTGTCATTAATAAATGTCAAAGAGACAGCCTTGAAGTAGAAAAATAGTTTATTAAATTTCTCCAGAGCTTAAAGGATTGCTAGTATTCCTAATCTGCTGATTATGCTAAGAAGTGAAGGAGATTGCAGTACCTACTTATTATGCTTCTGTGAAGGTTTATCAAGACAGATTTCTTACACTCTGACAAGAAAATCTAAGTACAACTAAGTACACAAGAGAGTTACTTTCTAGTTTACAGAGTCTATTAGAAAATAGAAAACTAGATAGAGTGCTCTAAATAATGATCAAAAGAAATCTAAAATAGATCTGAAAAGGGTTGAGATGGGGGAGGCTTCAAAGCCCACTCATAGTCCTAATTAAACCTAATTGAATCCCTGATATTTTTGAATTCTAGAGACCTGATTAAAGTAAGTATTATTTACAACATAAAACAAAGCTTCACTAAAAATATGTACCTGCTAACTATATTTCGTATTTGATTAAAAATAATTCCTAAATAATAACCATTTTGTTATCTAGCTAACAAGTACAAAAATGAGCCAGCTAATAGCAGCATAATAAATGACAGATCATATTGTTTCAAATCAATGAAAAAAATGTAGTATTCTACAAATCTAGCTATGATAGCAATACCATAATATAAAAACAATTATTGTACCTGTATATAAATCTTCCAGAGTAACTAGTATATCCATTACTAGGTCAGCTCCTCTAGGAGTCTCGTGTTTTTGTTCAGCACCTCCAAAGTGAAAACCAAAGTCTCCAAAGAAACTAGCGAAGGGATCCATTCCTCCATCCATCATGCCATCTTTCTGGAGGCAGTCTTCGCCACATCTATCGTATTTCTTTCTTTTTTCTTCGTCTGAGAGCACTTCGTAAGCTGCACCTAAATCTTGAAATTTTTGGGGATCTCCTTGGTTTTTATCGGGATGCAGTTCTTTGGCTAATTTTCTATAAGCTTTTTTAATATCATGTAAACTAGCTGATTTAGATACACCTAATATTTTATAAAAGTCTCTTCCTGCTGACACTATGGCAGTGGAAATTATACTTAATAATAAGAATGTCTGGATCACTTTTAAGTTCATATTGTATAAATTTATCACTAGAGTCCTATTAATAAATAATAATTTCAATACATTATATCACAGGTTCACTTACAAAACACCTACAAACTTAAATTTTACTCATCACATTTTCTGATATCTGAGAGATCAAAAATTAAAAATGATGAAGCGAATGTCAATGCAACACGAAACACCTAAAATCTGTATACCCAATCAAGATTCTCGCCAACATGTGGAGCACTTTGATTGGTTGAAAATATTTTGCTTGCCTTGTACTACTAAAGTTAGTCAGTTAAGATTACTGTAAAAATGCTACCCGTGGATTATGATACGGCAACCCTGTAGCCTGTTGGCTTTGAAAGGGCCAATGATATGGTGTAGCTCCTTCCTCCATGTGGTGTAGTTCTATTGATTATAGATTACTGAAAGCGGGTCGTTTTGCGAGCAGTGTTGTTCCTGGTTGTACAATTGTACAAAAAGTTGTACAATCAGTTATGCGGTTGTACTGTTGTACGCACTTTTAAAAAAAGACAGAAATGTTGTACAATTTGAAATTGCTAAATATTTATGTAAAATCGGGTATATAAAAGGTTTTCTTCGCTCAAAAAGTCTACGATTTGTTAAATAGCATGCACTAAAATTAATAAAAAAATAAAAGTTTAAATTTGGCGCCATTCGCGACCAATCAGTACACCGTTTTACATCAAAAATATATTTTAAACTGGAAAAAAGAAGAATTTTAAGCATGGGAAAGTAGTAGGCCATAGTCTGTCAATAAAAAAGAAGAAGATTAATTAGTGTTTGTACAACCGAAAGTAAAAGTGTACAATTTTGACACTGAAAGTTGTACAATTCAAAAATCCCTAGGAACAACACTGTTTGCGAGCAGCCATATTGCCTCGCCAGTGCTCACTAATCGAATAGGTTTAGCAAAAATATGTTTTAAAGCCAATTTTCAACTCAATATAGTAAACAAAATTAATTGGCTATATCTTTAAAATAGAATAACAATCCCTGTATTGCCAAAGTAAGGGTCGATTCCACCGTTGTGTTAAACAGAGATTAAAATGACATTGTTAATGTAAAAATATTATTTTAAACTTCGTTTAACACAACAGTGGAATCGGTCCTAAGCACATATTTTGATTTTCTTTTACTATATGGAGAATGGTCGCATTTGCGCAGCTTTCTGAGTGCCTTTTAAAAGGAGATAGAAAACTCCGCCATTTTGATCTCTTATTACGTGTTGCCTACATCTTGGCGCAATATTTTTAATAGGTGCGTTTTAATCATCCGCTTCTGCTTCGGAATTGACGGTTTTTTTGTTTTAATCTGACAGGTTAAAACGACTAAGGGTAAGATTATAGAACGTCTGCAACTTTGCAGATCTGCAAATATGGCGGCAACTTTGAATATCTTGCAAATATGACTGACTTACACATGCAAGTATCAAGTTTTCGTATTCCAAATTTGGATTTAGTGTTGTTGGGGGTAATAAACCACAATAAATATTGCGAATTTGTAGATATTTTTTGGAATACTTGCATTTGTAAGTCCGCCATATTTGCAAAGTTGCAGACGTTCTGTAATCTCACCCTAAACCGACAATTCCGGAAGCAGTAGCGGATGATTAAAACCACGGCGCACTATAAAGGTGTTTCAACTCCCTGAAAAAAACATACCAAAACCGGTCGTACTTAGGGCAAAAATCCGCTAGGTTAGTTAGTGTCGTTACGGCGGAAAATTGCGGCAATCTTTTTATCTGTCAGAAAAAGTGCAATCATAAAAATAGTTCTTCTATGGTGAAAATTCGACTTTATATGAAATGAAAAATGACAAAACTATCAGAAGAAGTACAGATGAAAAAATTAATGGTCAACAAATAAGTTTATTGTTATTGATGGTTGCTTATAAGTGTTTTTTTTTTAAACAAGCTACACTGATGTGTGCGTTTATACGATCAAAAAAAGTGTTCAAGATTTAATAAATATGCTCCAATTAAGTTACAAGTTGCTGCCAGAGACTTGCTACTAAATAAGTGAAATGGGGGTGTTTATAAAAAACAGCTGATTTTGTTTTGTGTTCAAATATTACCTTTGGTTTTGGCAAAAACAGCAATACAGTGGGTTACTGATTATAAAATGAAGAAGTGGACCTTAACTATGGTACTCAGATTGAAGCTTATTATTTTTAAAGTGAGTTTTGTGATTTTCATTGCCCAGATTAAAGATATTCAATAAACATTTAGTTTTATACCTACTATAATCAAATCCATACATAGTGATTGGAATTACAAACATTTCTGTGAAATAGCATTATACCAGAATAATGAAGTCTCACTGGACTGGAGTATATATGTTTCCAAAGATCAGTAAGTACCTATATCAATTATTATTATTTTTATTAATAAGTATCAGTAATAAATACATCTCAAAGAATAACAAGGTTGTAACTGTACTTTTTGGAAAAAAATGAGATTGGTAGAATATATTAATTAATTTGTTTTTGTGACCAATATGTTCATCTGTTAATTATCAATGTTGTGTTATCGAAGTACTAAAGTTATTCACATGGTTCTATCTGCATGTACATAGAACTTATACAGTTTTTAGCAAGTGTCATTATAGTAGTTAGATCTTTGTTATTCCCTAATCCCTAGCAAATTTAGTCTCCATCCTCCACAATTATATTAAGATTAAAGGCCAGGTTTTTACCTCTGAATAAAGTTGAAAGTAACTACTTGCTGATTAGGCTATAGATTATACTTATGCGTAACTTTACTCAGAGGTTAAAAAATCTGCCATTAAAAGAACAGTGAGTTTTAGAGCATAAACTGTATTAAATATAATGGGTATTTTTTTATTAAACTTTTTGTTTTTAAACAGTTTTGATTGAAAATTATAAAGAAAATGATAGAGGATACCTAGAAAGATTTATAATATAAAACATTTAAAAATTTAAAGTATGTATTTTCTGTTCCAAGCCTTGTCTCTGTTACCTAAACTAAATACTAGAAACACAGTTTTAACTGGCAGTTACTACTATGCTTTATCAAATATTCTAAAAAATGTAGGTCGCTTAGTTCTTTCTGCATTTTTATCACTTAAGATTTTCTCTTAAATTAGAGTTAAAAACACAATGAAAATCAAACAAGTTAATGGCTACACAAACTTCAACTCCAAAAAATAACTACCTGTCTAGATACAATCTTGTTATCCTAATATGACAGATGTAGAAGATTTATACAAATGTGAAAAACGTTTTACGTTCTGCAATGCTAGATGAAATCTTTAATTAGGCATCAAATTTGTAAAATGTTAGAGATAGTATGTAGGTATATAGGGAAAATAAAAAATATAATTATAATGAAGAGTAAGAACTTTTAAATTTTAATATAACTAGAACAAAATATTCAGTAATTAAAAATTTTGATAGGAATTAAAAATTTGCTCGAGTATAAATGTTGTGCTTGGTTTTAAGTGGTTTTGATTTACTTTAGGTTTGTTCCAACAATGCTCAGAAATGAGTTACTGACATCAGGATTCTGCACAGTAGTTTATTGAGACTGCAAAATTGTGTACTACCCAGTGGTTTGTTTCTGATCGTTGGAACAGACCTTTTATTCAATAAATAATCGAACAAGTTAAATGTGTATTTGGAATTTTTTTAATTTTACAAATCTGGAGCTTGAATATGGATTTTCAAATGATGCACTTTTTGTAGTTTTTAATAATGCTTATTTTTTTTTTAGTTTCTTGTTCATTTAATAAAGATGCTTTTTTTGTATATGGGGTGATAATTTTTAAGCAGAGGCGTGCAGCACCCACAAGATCACTGCCAGAATTAATTCAAATGGGTAATCTAAAAATATGGAGTAGGTTCCCTGCACAAGATTTTCAAGAACTTGTAAATACAATGGTTTAATGAATTATTGCCGTTATCAAAGTTAAAGGTGATGAAACACTCATGAAAATTTGTAAATATTTAACCCTTTCAGTGTATTTGTCCCTCCAGAGGGACACTGTCTTAATTAACCCTGAAGTATACATCTGTTAATTTTGGTAGAATTTTTTTCTTTTTGGTTTATTTACTTTATTTGCATTACTTTTAAGAATTAATATTATAAAAAAAATATTTTCATAGTAAATTTTTGTTTTTGTAATGTCCCTGAACAGGGACGTTATGTCTTGGAGTAATAAAAAATACTATGAAAATATTTTAATTTACTTAAAATAAACAAAGAAAACATACAATCTACTACAATGGTATTTTTTTTAATGAAAGTGGAAGTGAAAGGGTTAAAAAAAATAAAAGAATTTACCAGATTTATGTATGATTTGTTCTTGTAGTGACAGTCACTATAAATATGAGAAGTGTGCTAATTGAAACGGGACAGGGCTCATATAGTTTTATTTAAAAAGTAAACCTTGTCATTAATTAAATATAAATGATTATTATATTATTGAAATATATAATATAAAACAAATTGTTGTAATGTTTTTCTGAAATCAGAAGTGTTGTCAGGTTTGTTACTGTCTGCTGCTAACTGTGACGTGTACAAGCGAACATAATAAACCTACATTAATATAAAAAACTTATAATAAATCTGGAAACTATACATTTAATTAAGAAAATATAAGTGTAATAATGGAAAATGTGTAAATTGTATTTATTTCTAATTTTAAATAATTTTGTGTGTATTGTTAATTTTCTTTCTAGTGTAAAATTAATAAATTAATAATTTTAACAAAAATTTAATGAGATGTTTTATTTGTGTTAGAATCCGAATACAATAAGAATGCTGCTGTCATAATGATTACTCTGAATTTCAAATACATAGTATCTATAACTTATCAATAAATAAATATTAAGTTGTTAGGTATAAAAAAATATTTCCTATATTCCTAAAAGATTAACACTTCACCTCCAGTGGATAACTTCGGTAACTGTATCAGCAATACTTTCCACATTCTCGTCTCCTTTGAGAAGTAGTCCCATCATAAGTAATAAAAGAAGGAACAGCATTTTTTAGGTAGTTTTTTTTTATATTTGCACTGCACATTAAATAATGGTAATCTTATAATTGAAGGGTCTGGAAATGCACCATTCTTGTTCTGGCTAGTTCTGATAGTTGGAATCGTAACATATAGTTGCAAGGTTATATTTAATTATTTGGAACCAGGAAATAAGCATATTGAAATAACTTTTACTTTTTATCATGTATTTACCAATTTTTACATCGATTAAAAATAAAAAATGTAGATTTTCAAGTAATAGGATCGTTATTTTTAACTTCAAATTTGTGTCAAATTCTAGACTTCAGTGCGGAATGGTGTGAATATGCGGATTTCTAGACTCATCAACTACAAGATAACCTTAAATAATTATTAGGTACATCAGAAAAAACATTGTTTAAATTATTAACCAGTGTATGTACAAATTATTCAATACACAAATACCAACATCTATGACCCCAAACTACATTTATTTACTTAAAGGGATTAACTCCTATAAAAATACAGAATTGAAAAATCTTAAATATTTCTTACAACTCAAATTTGTATTAATTTAAAATCAGTACTTCTAAAAGACCTAGTAAATACATTTAAAGAACTGGAACAAAACACATTCGGGGATGATTATTATTAAACAAATGTATATTTAAACACTTGAAAATAAAAAGGCTACAAGTAAAATAAATTTATCATAGTATCTATTTGATTCTTATAACCAGATACAACTTTATAGCATTATAATCAGGCTAAAAGGAATAAGTCAGATTTTATTTATTCGCAGGGTCAGAAAAATATCAAAAGAAATAAGTACCTTGTGTATATGAAACTAATACCATGAACACAATAGGGTCCAAGTCATAACATTATTAGTACCAAGGGGACAGGATAAATAATACGAAATATTTATATAGTAAAACTTTATACTAATAATTATTTTTATTACAGAAAAGACAAAGTTGAATAACCTATTTACATAACCTACAATCATTTAAAACGTAGACATTAAACATATTTACTTGAAAAATAACGTTTCCTAGTAGATTTCTTAGCACTTTTTCACGGATAACATAACTTGCATTAAAATGTTTTTCACAAATGGAACTTTTGGGTTTAATGTTTATTTCCATACCACCTAAATAATTGCACCATATTCTGTATAACTGTTTTTTGGCATTATAAAACTGCTATCAATATGTTGAAGGCTCTCTCCCATAATCACAATTAAAAACAGCTCAACGATCCACCATGATTTATATATTTTAAGATTTTAAAAAATATTTATCTGTCAACACTTTTTAAATTGCAGCTCCTACTTTTATCTTTTGTTTACTTTCTCGCCGGATAGATACTAGCGAACCTAGCGGATTTTGGCTAGGAAGTACGATCGGTTTTATCGCCGTTTTCATTTGTTTTTAAATAGGAGTTGATACACCTTATAGTACACCGTGATTAAAACGCACCTGATATTTTGCTTGCTGCTGTCAATGTCAGTGAATAATTTATTGCTAAAGAATCAGTTAGCTCACTCGGACCAGTTGAAAGTTCCAAAATAACATCCACTCCAGGGATACAAATTCAGGATAGGGACCGTGCGTCATGACTTTAACGCTAACTGGTGACAAAAATGTGAACTTTTTGGGGGGTATTTATTAATGTTTTATACGGCATTTATTGTTTAATAATTATTAATAAAATGAAGTCGAATTATTTTCGTAATATCAATATCGAAAAAACTTGTTGCATCCGTGGATGTACAAACACATCACTTTAGAAACCTGGATTTCATTCGATAGTAAAGAAATTTTATAAATTTCCACAGAGCACAATTATGCCTCACACCCAATGATATACATAATTACAAAGATTGCTTATTCATATGTAAATCAGACGACGAAAAGCGTATTTCACTGGGCAAAGTTTTCTTTTTATCTAGCTTGTATCAATTTTGAGCACTTAGTTGTAAAGAAATCATTTACAGAACCGGTTTAGAAATTAGAATCTTTAGTGTTTTCTTGTCATTAAGATTTTTACATATTTAAATGAACATTTTATATAAATATAATTTTACAGATAATGGTTTATTCTGTTGATTAAAACTAATGTAGAATGTTATGAAATAAGAATGTCCAATTTGACAAAAATAGCACGGCCCTCTTTACAATTTATTAACTATTTCTCATTTATTATTAAAATAAACAAATCATAAATAATACATTGCAATTACTGTCAAAAGAGATTGTAACAAACTTTAAAATATTAAAAATCCAGTGATTTTTTGTAATTTTTTTTAGTGACATTACCATTAAACATTATTCAGAATAATAGATAAGTGTCCAATTACAACTCTTACCAAAAGTTGTTTATACCTCATATCAAAATTGTTTACATTACCTTTTCAAAATTGTATTACATATTGCAATTATGTATTTTATGTAGAATTGTTTCTGAAATAGTGGTCTAAAATTATTTATATCCATCTGTTATAAAAATTTTTTAGATCTCTTAATTTAACTACATGAAAACTCAACTTTCCAAATACATACTGACATGTCTTGAAGTAAAACTTTAATTATTATCTTTTTCTAAAGATTAAAATGCTGAAATTTTATTTTAAAACACATTTGGGCTAGAACGGCTCTATTTAGTGAGCACTAGGAAAGGCACATTGCAACCCGCTTTTCATAATTTTTTTATAGTTGGGTGAGCAATCTATAATATATGTATCATTGAACATCTCATAAACGCCAGTGGATGAATGACATTTCGATTAACATAAAGCTAAAAAGATTTATAATTATTATTATCAATCTTTTTTATTAATTTACATTTTTTAAACGTTATTGTAATACTTTTAAATTCAGTGTTACTAAATACCGATATTTTAACATTGGATACACTTGTTTAAGGTACAACTTTACAATTTATTGTCACTTAGCCATTTAAATCTTTTTGCTTAAAATGTATATGAATGTCCAGATTTTAATGATGTTTCACATTTTACGTCATTTTGATCATGTACACGATTGTTTGGTACGGGCCGGTATCTATTTTTAACTATATTTAATATTTAAAAAAATACCCTTCATTATTTACTTGCAATGTTTACCCCATTTAATTATAAAATTAAACACTAGAGAGGGCTAAGTTCGGCAGTAGTGCTGCCTCTATATTTCACGCACGGTCCCTATACGCAAAAGACTGCTGTTTTATTATAGGCGGTTGTCATATATTGTATTATATCCGAGTTGCGCAGTGTATAAACTGAAACATTGAGATCAAAAGTACCGTCGCAGAGTGCGCGATCTGATTCTTTAGCTATAAACTGTGGCATAGGAATCAAAATGGCCTCTCTCTTGCACCATATAGTAAAGGAAAATCAAAGTATGTGGTCCTAAGCCAAATTGAATTCGCGAATACGTCACAGGTGGTGAGATTGCACATAAAGTGCCTTTGCAGGTCCGTCTTAGCCATTTCATGTACGTTTTTTAAAATCAGGAGAAATTAATATTTCTGAAAGTAAACAATAAAGAAGTCCACTCCAATCCTACTCTTCTACAGTCATATTAATAAAGGTGTTATCTCTACCACTTGAAGTAATACATTTCAAAATATTTACCATATACGGGGGATATGAAAATAATAGAAATTATACACTTATTTTTAAAAATACGTAATAAAAATGTATGGATTCAGTCATGGTGGGTGAGGTTTTCCGGGTTTTCCGGGTTTTCCTCACCTGTAAGTCAAATGGCACCATCAATCATCTTTAAGTCGCCTCGGAGCGCCACGGCAAATAATAATAATAGCCGTCTCTTTCCCCGCACAAGCTCAGCTTTTGGGGTTAAAATTCACTCGTAAGGGGGTGTATTAAGGGAGAGTATTATTATTATTATTATTATTATTATTATTATTATTATTATTATTATTATTATTATTATTATTATTATTATTATTATTATTATTATTATTATTATTATTATTATTATTATTATTATTATTATTATTATTATTATTATTATTATTATTATTATTATTATTATTATTATTATTATTATTATTATTATTATTATTATTATTATTATTATTATTATTATTATTATTATTATTATTATTATTATTATTATTATTATTATTATTATTATTATTATTATTATTATTATTATTATTATTATTATTATTATTATTATTATTATTATTATTATTATTATTATTATTATTATTATTATTATTATTATTATTATTATTATTATTATTATTATTATTATTATTATTATTATTATTATTATTATTATTATTATTATTATTATTATTATTATTATTATTATTATTATTATTATTATTATTATTATTATTATTATTATTATTATTATTATTATTATTATTATTATTATTATTATTATTATTATTATTATTATTATTATTATTATTATTATTATTATTATTATTATTATTATTATTATTATTATTATTATTATTATTATTATTATTATTATTATTATTATTATTATTATTATTATTATTATTATTATTATTATTATTATTATTATTATTATTATTATTATTATTATTATTATTATTATTATTATTATTATTATTATTATTATTATTATTATTATTATTATTATTATTATTATTATTATTATTATTATTATTATTATTATTATTATTATTATTATTATTATTATTATTATTATTATTATTATTATTATTATTATTATTATTATTATTATTATTATTATTATTATTATTATTATTATTATTATTATTATTATTATTATTATTATTATTATTATTATTATTATTATTATTATTATTATTATTATTATTATTATTATTATTATTATTATTATTATTATTATTATTATTATTATTATTATTATTATTATTATTATTATTATTATTATTATTATTATTATTATTATTATTATTATTATTATTATTATTATTATTATTATTATTATTATTATTATTATTATTATTATTATTATTATTATTATTATTATTATTATTATTATTATTATTATTATTATTATTATTATTATTATTATTATTATTATTATTATTATTATTATTATTATTATTATTATTATTATTATTATTATTATTATTATTATTATTATTATTATTATTATTATTATTATTATTATTATTATTATTATTATTATTATTATTATTATTATTATTATTATTATTATTATTATTATTATTATTATTATTATTACCTAAAAAAAAATGACATTTAATAAGTGTCGGCAGATTTTATCATTTCTAACTAAGAATAAACAAACGTGTATTATAGCTATGTTTTGAAAGTAATTTGTAATGGATAGACAGATATATAAATTTGTTAAAACTTACCTCTATATAGTCTATTGCTATCCTTTTAAGTAAAAATAACTAGTCCTTACCTGAAAAATGGAGACGCCTGACTTTTACATAACAAAATCATACACTTTTCCCTCATGGTTGCAGAAGTCTGATTATGATTATACAATATATCAAACAGAAGCAGGGCACTCAAGTGTTCTGAAGCTAATTTCAACACAAAATGAACAAAACACTAAACAAAAAACAGGACTCAAATATAAAAAGGCCACATAATTAAATTCAAATTAAAAACTATAATTATGAAACACAGGTACTCGAAAATCACACTAAAAATTGCAAAAATCAGTACTGTAAAATCTTGAGATTACATCGATAATGCGCATGCGTCCGAATGCTCCAAATGTCAAAAGTACATCAATGCCTCAACTTGAACTAACTTTTCAACAGCAAAAAGAGTATTAATTATTCATACAGGCGAAGGTTCTCGAAGTTTCCACCAATTTCTTTTGACTATAGTTTAATAATGTGTTACGTTTACTAAACAATTTAATATTATTCATCGAATATTCTAGTGTGTTGCAGACTGTTGATCTGTTGATTGTTTCGGAGTTGCATTGAGATATAGAGGAGTTGCAAATTTGATTTGAGTTTTAATGTGCAATACATTTTATTTTTATGAAATTGTGAGTGTCTCTTTGATTTTGTTTACGAAAAAAATGGAAATAAAAAGTAAGTGGCTTTACTCTGTAAACTCCATAATGTATATGTGTTTCTGTTTGTTTTTTCGATGTGTAATGCATCACCTTCGTGGGTTACTTTACACACATTTTTTGAGCAAAAAAATAGGAGCAAATTATATCGTTTTTTGGAAGCCGATAACATGTATCGATCTAGAAATGGCACATACGTTAAATGGGCTAACGTATGTTTAATAATAATAATAATAATAGTCGTTTTGTTACAAAACTGTAGAAATTGTTGTAAAGTAACACTGCTCTATGGTAGCCCCTTTTTTAATTTTAGCTGTTTATAAAAAAAATGTAATTTAGCGGGAAAGATCATACTTTTTTAATTAAATAACTCATAAATCCTAGTTTCATCTCATAAATTTTGAATAAATTTAATTATTTCAGCGTCACAATAGTGATAAGGTTGTTTGTGGGTGTACCAGATTTATCGAATTTCCTCTTTCAAAAACTAATGTTTTTATCAGGTGGTTATGTAGAATGTGCCTATTAACTTTTTTAAATACTATTTGGGAAATAATTGATAATTATTGAAAGTATTTAATATTTTTGTTATACAAAAAGAATTACATTTAAAAAAGGTAAGTGTTTACACAATTAATTTCTTTTAAATAATTTTTATAAATACTGGTTTGATAAAAAATATATAGAAAAGTTACATATAGTATGATTAAAGAAAGTTTTTATTTTTTCACTTTTACCTCTTCTGGAATAAAAAATATCTTTGAGTTAGTTTACTTTGATTCCAAATATTTTATCTTATCCATAAGATACTAGCATCTCGATTCGTTTTAGAAAAGTCTGCACTTATTTTTCTATATAAAAGAAAAGCTATTGGTTATAAAAATATATGAAATGGAAATGGCAAATTAATACTTTAACACCATGATTTAAATAAGTTACATAACGTAATTTGTCTACAGCTCCATTATAAATATCAAAAAACGCACCCCCAATAATACTAGTAAGCTATGTATAAAGTCTAACATGTCCAATAACGTATAGATAATTTGTATAAAATATCCCCAATGCTTGAATATACAAAGTGTTCTTTAATGATATGGTAATATTTAAGGATGTGAATCTACATGTAAAATTAATGATAGTTTGCTTTAGGTATAAACTATGATCCAAAAATTTTAGAAGTTTTAGAAAAAAAAAAAAGGAAATTAAGTAATATTTTCGAAATCGCTTGAGATATTTCAGTGATATTGAGTGATATTTTTGATGAAAAATAAGGTCCGCCAATGTTTTTTTTTAATAAAAAATTATTTACAAAATTCCCGTTTAACTTGAAACATAAGAGCTATCCCTATATTTTGTCTTTTGAAAATAGGCATCATATATTAGACGTTATGTCAACAGTAGACATTGTAATAGAAAAGCGATACTTTGGGATAAAATGTTAATTTCAAAACACTTATAAGAGATTTTGACTAGCTCATAGAAATTTAACACCAAACATTACTTACCTTTAACCAAATTAAAAAGAAATGAGCACATTGACCATATAGTTTTCTCAGTCGTGAATTCGGCTTTTCTAATAGACACCTTTGGGGATAATAGTTTTCTGGGAGAGTGTGGCTTTTTTTTATTTTTAGAAAGCTAGTGAGAATTATAAACTCTAGCTTTATCAGAAGGAAATTAATTAAAACTTATATAAAATTTAGGCAAAAGAGAATTGTTGTAACCTTTAAAAAAAATAAGATTCAACATATATATTTATAAAAATGAATTAGTTTATTCAGTAAAAAAATGAAAATGTTAAGGAACAAGTCAATATTAAACTTTAGCTGGTAAATTAACTTTTATATTTTCAATAATAAAATTAGCCACTATTAGTTACCACTATTTGGTTTTGGCTGATAACTTTCTTAGGATGCAGTCGAACTATAATTCTGATACTCGGGAACGAACACCAAATCTCGCATCTCCCATAATTCTGCTACTCGATCATGAACAGCATACCTCGTTCTTTCGTTCTAGTTCTAACGTTTAACTTTTAGTTCTAGCTTTCAACTTTTAGCTTTTAGCTGCTCCTATTCGTTTTCTAAACAAAAATATATTCTGTTTTTCACGTGGCTCTTGTATGAGATATAAATTAAATTTGAAACATCTACTTTTTAAAATTAATTCAAGATACAATAAAAACTAATTACTATAAACACTGTGCAATTATAAAAACATATTTAGAAAAATTTTACTTTACTTTCAAAAAAAAAATAATAGCTTATAACTAACAAGTTGAAATATTATTTCTACCGAGATATTTTTACAATGACATTATACTTTTTTTTACTCACCACTTGTACAGCCAAACACTACCAGATACTAGGAGATAATAATGATAAATGAAATTTCAAAATCTAATGGCGAAATCGTTTGATTTACTGTACTCCCACTTCACGAAATTAATCGAATTTATACAGGATGTCACACAATTAAAATAACATTTTTAACTGGAATTTTAAAATGTTACAACATAAAATATCCTTTTTTAACATATTTATTATTTTCTAACTACTAAATAGGGGAGAACCGGGCAGCCCCGCCCACCTAAGCATATTTGGGTTTTAAAAATAATCTTTGATACTTATCTTTCAATTCAATAGCTTACGTAATTCTTAAGTCCATTGTTTCTCTAAGTATGTACTTAATTTAGCCGAAAAAAATTTTGTCACTGAAAATAGGCAATTTTAAAAAGTCAGCATCGGGCGGGGGTACCCGAGAGAGTTGGTAGCCCCGCCCACCTGGCCAACCACATTGGGAAACGTTACTTAAAGGTACAATAATAATTTAAAAATACAAATAAATAAAATTAAACATTCCATAGTTAATAAAACAACTATTAAGTGTAAGGGTTAAAGAAAAGGTCCTTTATTTCTCACAAGTCAATTTAATTGGCGACCGGTTTCGAAGTTGTCACTTCATCATCAACAACTTCGAAACCGGTCGCCAATTAAATTGACTTGTGAGAAATAAAGGACCTTTTCTTTAACCCTTACACTTAATCCCTACTACTCACATATGGCTACCCTCACTCCAAATAAAACAACTATGTTTATTATTAAGGTATCCTACATACAAAAATCGCAAATATATGGCTTGGAACCATCTTGGCCCGTACAGTCTTTGAGTGCCCACTTTTTACAAACACCACATTGAAACCACATTTCCGTTTTCCCGAACTCGTTGCAGATTATGCATATTTCATTTTCCATTAAGTCTTCCACGTCATCGGAACTTCTGTCATCGAATATTGCTTCTGTTGATTCATCGCTAGAACTAGATTCTAACACTCTCTTTTTAACTTTTTCCACACCTCTCCTCACATGTAATTTAGCTTTCTGCTTCTCGCTTTTGGAATTTTTCTTTTTTCCACATTTTTCTTTTGTCTTTAACTGTTTTTGCTCAAGGTTTTCCTTTTCTGGTGTAGCTGTTAAAATTTTAGATGTTATTGAAAGTCGAGTTGTTTTTGCAACTCCTGTTTCTTTTCTCTTAATATTGACTATTGGAAATAGTTCTTTAAATTGAACATATTTTTTAGGTTTCTGACCAGGAGCTTTGGAGGAGCTTGCTTTAAAATTAATACCATCGCTCTTGCTGACACTTATAGGATGACCTACATCAGTAGAAGCTTTGCTCCAAAATTAATAACATTGCTCTCTCTCTCTCTCTCTCTCTCTGGCATTTTGATCAGTATTTGAATCTTGGATACTAATTTTCTCATTATCTTCAGTTACTAGACTGGTTGAGGGAATTGCGGCTGGGAGGAAATCATCCTGGCTGAATATGGAAGGGTTATAAGGCCAAATTCCACTAACTTGAAATCCTTTTTGGGCTTTTTCTATTGATGCGATTTTTATAAATGCCCTATTAAATATATTTCTGCCACATCATAGGGAGTGATTTTTTGGTGTGGATTTTGACTCATAAATGTGAAATACTCGTTTGAATATGCTTACTTTAAAGGACCAAATACAGTGATATCCAAGGGTTGTAGCTTGTGGCTCGTGTGAGGTGGGAAAGATACCACAGTAATGCCATTCGCACGGCAGAAGTTGTAAGCTGGCAGAGAGCAATGGCTAGTATGATTATCAAGGATGAGTAGAACAGAATTATTAATGGAACAAGCGGCATGAAGTTTAAAATGATGGAGCCACTCAACAAATAACTCCTGTGTTATCCACTCTTTCAAAGAGCAGGTGTATTTTGCACCTACTGGGCCATTTATTTTTAGCTGATCAGACATCCTTGCCCTGGGGTATATAAACATAGGTGGAATAAAAGAACCTGATGTACTAATACAGCCGCACATAGTAATATTTCGCCCACGTTCGTAGCTAACCGCTTTCCCAAGTTGTTTGGTACCTTTTGGGCCAATCACTCTGGTCGGAACTTGTACGGTAGTAATACCTGTCTCATCCATATTATAGATGTGATGAGGTTCAATTTGAAGCTTTTCAACCCGGAAATTCTGCCTAAGCTTGTTGCCTCTGGTTTCCTGAGACTAATGTGTGGGTTTCTATTCATAAAGGCACCAAACCAGTCTTTTTCTGCCATTCTTTTAGTTGCATTAAAACGATGGGTGATAGAATTTGACTTAGCGTATTTAAATATAAGTTTTCTCAAGTCGATTGGGGTCAGCCAATAAAACATTTTTGCCAAATATATGCAGTGTTGCACTATTTCACTTTCCTGGTCCTTATTAAAAATTGGTTTATGACGACCCAGTTGAGGTTTACATAAATTATTAGATTTTAAACGATCCTTTATCGTTGTAAATAATTGTACAAATGTTACTGGACTAATACTTGTACTCGTATTAATGGGGTTCCTTATATAATCCAAAGGTACTAAACATGAGAGCAGTGGTGCCACATAGGAGATACGAACCATTCCATATTGTTAACTTCCTTAGGGAAACGAGTAGAAGGATTGTCATAGGCGTCGAGACTACGTCCTCGTCTTTGTGATAGAAGGGGACGCAATAGTTTTTTTTATGTTGAATTTAGATACTTTGTACCACATGTTATAACATAACATCCAGTACACGTAATCGGTCGTGTTTTTAGTTGTTTTTAATACATTATCTCATACCAAAAAAAATTAGTGATATATTATTTTTTGCATTACTAGAAAAGAATGAATTCATACATAACCATTTATTTAGATTAGATACGTGTAGACTGCACTTTTTAATAAAGTTTCATTTACGACTACAAGCAGGTAGGTACGGATGTGTTATTTGCATATAGCCTGAAATGTGTTAAACACTAAAATGTTTTTATCAGAAACAAATTAAATTACCGAGATTATAAAAATAATGCAATTGAGATTGTATAACGAGTTCTTGGACACTCCTACGCAATAAGTAAGTTTTATTAATTTTAATCACATTGTACTTTTGATATAACATTATTCATTATTTTTTTTATTGTTTAACGGTGACAATTGAAAAAGTTGTTTTCAAGAATATCGATGAATTTAATAAAGTAGATAAAACGTTTATATTGATTTTTTGAATTTAACAAGTACGTCCTTTTTTATTTAATATATTTCAAAAGAAGTAGTAAGAGTTTTTTATAAAGAAATATAAAGCTTAGGTATGTTTGTTCCAAAGAAAATGTTTAGTTTCAATTATTATTTGTCTCATTATTTGTATTATTATGGTGCATATGCGTCAATAAATTATATCATACATTTATATCTCATTATTATTTTATCAATTTTTGGAGTTGCAATATAAAATTCATAATGGTCACATTTAAAACACCGTTCTCTGAAACTTTCCAAATTTGGAAATATACTCAATATTTTTATATCTAGTCAACAATATAAGACAGGGGTGTTGAGGGACACTACGGAAGAAATTAGTCTGAGCGTAAACACAGTAAGTTACCTAGATAAATAATAAATTATTTATTTTGCAGCTACTAAAATTTATTTGGTCACAGTTAATATTTTCTGAATATATTATAATTTTATTTCTTTATTTTGACGTATTCCTAAGAAAGTAATAAGAAAACAGAGAGGACAGTCAGAGAGAACGATTAAATCTAAAAGAGATATCACTACGCTCCTATTTAAAGAGACACCTCTTAGGCTTATTTAAATAGTATAAATGTATTTAGTCGAGACATTGAAGCAAAAAAGTTCGGAATTTTTTAGACTAAGTCGGATCGGAATACAGTTTTTTGCATTCGCTTCCAAAAATTTTTTGGAAAAAATGTCCCTACTTTTTATCTTATACAAACTGGAAATTGCATTCTGCAGCCAAAAATGCCTTTTTTGAGACGGCTTTTGGAAGATTAAAGAACTTTGTAAATAAGAGTCAGAAGTGGCCCAAATACGGTTCTCGGGGGGTTTTCGAGGTCGCTGATCACGATCAAATTGACCCACAGACGACCTGGAGCTCAGAAACGCCGATGAACGTCATATCCGTGGGACTCTCCCAAAATTCACGAGGGGGGGGGGAGAAAAACTCGGCGCCCGGAGGTTTTTTGGGTCGCTGAATTCAAATATAGCATCAGCGAAGACCACCCGGACACCTGGGGTCGATTCTCGACTCGTAGGAATATTTTCCTATAAGAATTTTTGACATTTTTATATACATCGAAAATTTATGACATTTTCCTACATATAGGAAAGTGTCACAAATTCCTATAGGAAAAGGTTCCTACAAGTCGAGAATCGACCCCCAGTTAAATATAGTTATTTAACAGTTGGCAACAAGGCAATTTGACAATTTGTCAAAAATATTATTAGATTTGCTGGATGTACTGGTTATTTTTAGAGAGATAAACACATACTTTGATTACTATACGGTGCAAGAGAGAGATCCGACACGCCCAACATAGGGCGCGGCCATTTTGATTTCTATGCCACAGTTTATAGCTAAAGAATCAGATCGCTCACTCTGCGTCGGCACTTTTGATCTCAATGTTCCAGTTTATACACTGCGATACTCGGATAATACAATATATGAAAACCGCCTATAATAAAACAGCAGCCTTCTGCGTATCCTGAATTTGTATCCCTGGAGTGGATGTTATTTTGGAACTTTCAACTGGTCCGAGTAAGCTAACTGATTCTTTAGCAATAAACTGTGACTCCAAAAATAATATTCACTGACACTGACAGCAGCAAGCAAAATATCAGGTGCGTTTTAATCATCCGCTTCTGCTTCCGGAATTGTCGGTTTAGTCGTTTTAACCTGTCAGATTAAAACAAGAAAACCGACAATTCCGAAGCAGAAGCGGATGATTAAACCGCAAATATTGCGCCAAGATGTAGGCAACACGTAATAAGGTATCAAAATGGCGAAGTTTTTTATCTCCTTTTAAAAGGCACTCAGAAAGCTGCGCAGTGCGACCATTCCACACGACCATTCTCCGTATAGTAAAAAGATCATAGTTATTCTCAAAAAGTCGATTTCAAAAGCAAGAAAAAAGTATTTCTGACATCAATCAACAACCATATTGACTTTAATTTGACAGTGACATTTCGTTTTAGACACACATTTCAGATCACAATAATGTGAAATTTGCGACCGTTGTCTGGGACCAATTAAAAAATTACTTCTATGACATTTATTAGTTTCTTAACCGCTCATTGGCCGTTCGCCGACTAAGGCCGATAAAGATAATTATTTCATAAATTTTGAACACGACTATATTTCGAAACTCGCTCTTAGTAACAAATCTAGTTACTTTTCCCTGTGTAAATGCCTTTTCAATTCGCTCCTTCTAGTTTAAAAACAGAGTATAGTACTCTCGCTGTCTTCACTTTCTTCCGATGAACCCGTATTTTTGTTCGTAAGTAAAAGCTTGGTAATGCCGAAGTTTGGCTTAAAGGGTATGGTCTGTGGTTTGGCTCACAAATAAGGGATCCATGTTAACGCGATAGATAGCTTCTGTTCGAATTATATTCTGGACTAGGACCTGGACCATGTGGCAGTCGTACAGCGTTGCCAAATTATTAAGCAATTGTATCTCTATATTAGAAAACGAAAAAATCGCCAAAACGCCACTGACGCTTAAATGGGATGGACCCACATACTTAAAGTATGTGGATGGACCTTAGAAAGAGGCAAATTATTGCGGCCTTTGTCAGGTATGATGTGTGTGGCTTTTTCTTAGTTGAATCGTACTCTACATTTCTATAACGCCAGCCACTAGTGACATCGTAATTAGAGTCAAATAAATTCCATGCTAAAATCAGACTTATTGCAAATCTGAATTTTTGGCATTAGAATCCTTGTCCTTACTTATTTCTAACCTCATTTTAATAACTTGAAATTATAGTTCATCCTTTTTGTTGGCTATAATAGTACATAATATTGAAGAGGCGTTAGAAATTATAATTATATCCTCTAATTTCTGATTTGAAATGCAAAAATATAGGAATACTTTCAATATTTAGCAAATTTTTAGTAAATTCACATCATACATCAATAACTTGGTTTGGGCTCCGTCGAGGAATCCTGATGTGCGAATTTCGCAAAAAAAGTTTCTTTGGTACATTTTCATAAAAAAATTATGGATTTTGGTTTACTTTATTTATTGACAAATTAAAATTAACTTTTAATATTATATGTATGTTTTATTTTTAAATGAGTTTGGAATCACCTAAAAGTAAGCATAAATCAATAAACCATATTAAACAAGCTACTATTGCGCAAACGCCATTATAAAATCTTGTAGGAAAATTAAATTCCCTGTCTCATGAGCATGGGAAATCATTTCCTATAACTGCTTAGGAAAATATTCCTACAACTTGACTCCAGAATACGTAACCTATTTTCCTGTAGGAAAATTAACCAAATTCCTATAGGAAAAAAGTCGAGAATCGGCTCCCTGGTGTGCCGGAACCTGGACGTCATCCCCGAGAATTTTCCTGACAAGATCGCCAAAAGCAACCCGAAAATCATTGTGGGGGCATATTTTGGGCTGCTGAATGCAAATTTCACGTCGAAAACGACTTCCTGAACACATGGTGCAGCGGAACCTGGACACGAACCTCATCTTCGTGAGTTTTCCTCACACAATCGAAAAAGACGAACCGAAAATCATTATGGGAGGTTTTTTGAGTCGTTGAATTCAAATATGGCATCAGCGAACACCTCCCAGATACCTTGTGCGTCCAAACTTGGACGTGAACGTCATCCCCGAGAATGTTCCTGATAACATCACCAAAAACAACCCTAAAATCATTGTAGGGGCGTTTTTTGGGTGCTTAATCCAAATTTTACGTCGAAAACGATACCCCAAACACCTAGTGCACCGGAATCTGGCCCTGAACGTCGTCTGCAGCAGGTGTTGGGGCGGTCGTTTTCTACCGGAAATGCGGATTTAACGCTTCAAAAAAACCCCATAACGATTTTCGGTTCGTCTTTTTCGATTGTTTGAAGAAAGACCACGGAGATGAGGTCCGCGTTCAGGTTCCGGTGCACCAGGTGTTCAGATGGTCGTTTTTGACGTGAAATTTGATATTAGCGCGCCAAAAAATGCCCCCACAATAATTTTTGGGTTGTTTTTGGCGATCTTGTCAAGAAAATTCTCGAGGATGACGTCCATGTCCAGAATCGACTTCATCTTAAGGCGGGTACAGATCAGAACACGTACGCGAATGAGGCAAGCCGAGGCCAAATCGAATGCCTTGTGCGACGTATTTTGTATACACAAATGGTGGACACAAAAATGAAGGATGAGGATGACCTAGCGAAGTTGAGGGCGTTTTATTATTTTATCCAACACATTAAAGAAAAAAGGAGAGAGAGGAATCGATGGCCGATTTCCTGCCAAAGATATACTTTTTTCATGGTATTGTAATAGAACTAGCGTTTTGCTCTCTTAAGATATCACGCTGATTATTTAAATCCAGGAGAAGCAAAACGTTTTCCTGGTTCCACTCCATGCAAAATAAATCCTAAAAAATCGCTATAATCTATACGGTGGTGTACGGTACAAATTCCCCGTCCCCACTGAGCACGTACTGCGCATTGCCCCCCTTTGATGTACCGCCAACCAACGGATCGGGGCGAGGCCGTACGGCGAACACAAAGAGGCAATTTTCCGCGCCTCGGAAGCCCGTCCACATCTGCATGCTCATGCGTTCTCGGCTTGCATCACACGCGTATGTGCTCAGATATGTACGCGCCTTTACGGAAACTAAGCAAATGTTCTATTTACAATGTTAAATAATCTTTTCAAATACCACGCGAGGTGAGACTTTTTTCGATAACATTTTGTTTTCTTACAAATTATGCAAATTTCAGTCTCGTGGTATTTTAAGGATCTTGTTTCGTGAAATTTAAACACATTATACGCATTATTTCCAAAAAAAAACAACAAAATATTCTCAATAAATTATAACCTCTTGTGGTTTTACTCTTTAAAATTCCCAAATAAAATATACATTTATTTTTTATTTTTTTTTATGCAATTTTACTTTTATAAAATTTATAATCAACTTTTCTTTGAAACATGCGAGAAATCACTGTTATACGTTAATAATTCATAGAACACAGAAAAAGCACGGAAAAAACTATTGTGGCACTTATAAAACTTTTAATTTTTAAAATTATTAATTAAAGTGCCTGGACCATTCTGGGTACTAATACAGATACAATCATAAACAAAACTGTATGTAAATTACAACGGACGGATGTAATTTCGGCCGGAGGTTTAAGGGTTCGTTCTTATCGTATAACGTATAACGTTCTTTATTAAACCAAAATCAAAGACACTATTACTTAAAAACTGGAGCTAAAAACATATATTACTTTTTTACGAACTTTGATATGATACAGTTTTAACAAAATTAAATCTAGAAATTTTTCCAGACCGAAGCATATTTACCATATTTTCAATAAATTTTAATTTATTTCTGACTTGCTTGTCTTTTATTTTTGCTGTAATATTTAAACTTTTTATTTTTAAATATGAATCGATCTGGAATTCTTTTAACTTTTCTATAAAAATAAATATTGAAGGGTGGCAAGAATAAAATGAAGATTTCAATTTAGAATGGAACGATTCACAAGCGTTTATGGTTCGTTTTATAGATGGATTTTCGTCTGCCCATATATTTGGTGGAAAATCGGAATCAGGTGCTATATAATATATTGTAATAGTCTGCGTATTTATCCAACAATTCATTATTTGGTTTGCAAGACATTAAATCAAATATAAAACAATCCTCAACATCAGATGGTTTTAAATAAGTAAGCCCAAAAGTGTGAATAAGCCATTTACTTTCTTCAGAGTTTTGTCTTTATATATTTGACTTAACCCTAAAGACAGAATTTTCCTGTACCACGCTTGATGTAAGTGAAATCTACAACCATTTATTTTCGTTTTTGACAAAACATTTCTTAGTGCGATATGTATTGATATTTCAAAATTTACGAATGCCTCCAACGGTTCAAAAACTATATTAAAAACTTCCAAAATTTTAGATTTAAGCAACAAAAAAAAGTTTAATATATGTGTCTGCAGTCTTATTTGGTAACAGACAATATAAAAGAGGTGATATAGTGCCCATTTTCCAGGCCATGAATAGTAAATAATTGATAAAAATATTTCGTACAAAAAGAAAATGTGCCATCCATATATGTATATAACATTCATTTTACACAACGTAGTAATATTTGTTTGGCAAGAAAAAACAGTGATATTATCAACTGAACCGTTAATAAACAAAAATTTTTCACCTGTTGTCGTTTTAGGAGAATACATATCAACTACAGTATGTACTTCATGAATATCTTTAGGCAGGGCTGGCAAGAGCTGACGACGACTGTTATACACATTTCTTCTTATGAGATTTACATCCGCGGTAATCAATTCGTCCGGTAAATTTGTTCAAAGGACCCTTTTTATAATTTTCGAAGGTTTCTCCGATATGTCCTTCTGGGCTTTTCGCTTGCATGCATTTGCAAAGAACGTTGGTCTGGTTCATGATTGTGACAGTATACAATTTAGCTAAACATTTTAAATTTTTCCTGATGCACCTCCAACGCACTTCCCCACTCTTTAATACGTCTTGTTTACAAAATGAAAATTTTTCTACAATAAGCAAGTCACAACCGCGTGAACTCTTTACTATTGAAACTGCCATCATGTTTTCTATCTTTTGGTCGCCCACAAAATAAGTGGTTAGTACCTTAATATTAAAAGGTCCGGTACTTTGTAATTAGGTAATCACATTGTTAAACTAATGAAAATCAAATTAAGAAAGATGAATGTAAATGTTTTAACTTTTCTAAGAAATGGAAATATGAAAAGGGTAGATTATTATTTTCAGGTATATTCCAAAATCCTATCATAAACATTACCCTCGGCCGAAATTACCTATGCCATTAGATGGGAACTTTGCTTTTGGCAGGTAGCCAAGGGGATTACCGGCCGAAATTACGCCCGCCGATTACAACTATACGAATTCGCTTTGATTTAATCTTGGCTACAGTTTAACCGATAATTTGCTTTTTTTCTCCAACATTTTAAATTTAATTGCAATTGATACGTGCTTTTTAGTTAAAAACACGATTTTTAAATTAGATCAATAATAATAATTATAACAAAGCGTGATCCACAAAAAATATTTATGAAGTAAGAATAAGAATGTTATCCATATCTGAATTTATTTATTTATTTAAAATTTTCTAGGTGGTGCTCATATTTCAGAGGGGGTGCAAGAGGGGGTAATATTTTCATACTATAATTTATTCAAATTAACCGGTTTCATTTTTCTCTCAAAAGTACATAACAACGCAAAAAATGAATTTATTCCATACATATGGACACCGGACTGTATAATAAGTGAGATACCAATATAAATACTCGAATTTCGGACACGCTGTATATTTGAATTTTACTACCAAACTCCATCGCAATATCAAACTATCTTACTCTTACCAATAGCGAGAACATATTCCGTTTGCTACAAGTAAAAATTTAAGAAAATGACCGTACTAAAGAATTTGAACTGGGCGTCACGACGCGCCGGTGTCGTAGGCATCGTCGGCGTCGGCGCTATTTCCATATCGAGCCGGAATATTACTACCCCAGTTGTATTTTAACCAGTGCCATATTTTTACATCTCTTCGTTTACTCAATCAGCAACCCAAAATGTTTGATAATTTTTCGTGTTTTAATCATAATTTGAAACGGCATCGCTGGATTTCGAGATAGTAATCACATATACTGGTAAATAATTTAGTTTAGGTATATCTAATTAGATTAGTTTTAATTAATTTAATTTAATTGATATCAGCTAGTCCATTATTCAATAGGGGTGATATTCTTATTTATAATTTGACATGTCCAAATCAATTAGAACTATAGTACTTCTAGTCAATAATTGTCGAAGAAAAAATTATACAAAAAATGACATTAAAATTTTTTTATTAAAATGATTTTTGTGATACATATATCAATATTTTTTAGAGCTCTTTTAAATTATAATATAATTTGAAAAACTAAACAAGTTATGAAAGTAATTTTAAAAAACCGTCTTCAAAATCGTGCAGATGCCATTACAAATTGAGTTTTCTGACTTTCTTATTGACTCAATTATTAGATCTTGACCAAATTTTTGGAAGACCACTCCTGAAGTGCTCCCTTTGTAACAAAAAAAAATCGTAAGAATCTGATAACGTGGTTAAGAATTATTGCTGAAAATACATTAAAAAATCTGATGTGTCCAACACATGACTTTCCTATCTAGTTATTAAAGGCTTTTTCCGGTTATTTTGTACATCCATAAATGTTTAGAGGATAAAATAAATATATACATTTTCCACATACATCTACCTCGAAACATTTTTCCATAGATATTCATTGAAAACGAAAATACTGAAAAATTTAAATTTAGCACTTTTCCTACAATTTTTCCATTACGGTCCATTTTAGAAAAATCATGTATAAACAAAAATTATAGAGATCGATATCGCAAACAACTTTTATTTCAACAATTTTCATTAAAATCAGAATTTTTGCAAATTTTGTCAAATTTCTCGAATACGGACCATTTTAGGAAATTTTGACATAAGGCAAAAATTATAGATAATAATATTAGAAATAACTTTTATTTGAACCATTTTTTTCTCCAAACATAAATAACAGATATATTCCATAAAATATAAAAACGGCCCCCCATAAAGTACCTCCCCAGATGTTCCGACTTTGTCCAAAATCTAATAATTTCACGTCAGGCCGAAATAAAACTTAAGTTCAAAATTTTATGTTTTTCTTTATCCGTTTTTGAGTTTTCTTCAAATTTCAAAATTTACACATTTTCTCAAATATCTCGAATACGGTCCATTTTAGAGAAATTATGTATAGGATAAAAATTATAGAGAATATTACAAACAACTTTTGTTTGAACAATTTTTATAAAAAAAATATTTTTTTACATTTTGTCAAATTTCTCTAATACGGATCATTTTACTAAAATTTTGTATAGAACAAAAATTTTAGATAATAATATAAGAAGTAACTTTTATTTGAAGAATTTTCTTCCCCAAATGTAAATAACAGATATATTCCATAAAATATAAAAATGACCACCTATAAAGTACCCCCCAGATGTTCCGACACTGCCCAAAATCTAATCAGCACATTGGACGCTAAAACAAAGCTTAAGTTTGAAATTTGGTGTTTTTCTGTGTATCGGTTCATGAGTTATGCGACACACAGACACACAGACACACACACAGACACACACACACACACACACACACACACACACACACACACACACACACACACACACACACACACACACACACACACACACACACAAAACGGATTCAGGGGAACTCGAGGTCGAAAAAAATCATGATTCCTATACTTTCCTTATTATACAGATAGGAAAGTAAAAATGAAGAGTTTGATGATTTTTTCATGGACCTAATTATTATATGTACTTGACTAAAAAACAACGAATTGAGAACCTCCTCCTTTTTTTGAAGTCGGTTAAAAATTGTTTAACTTTTTACTACTTAATATAGGAAGTATACAGGGTGTCCAAAAATACCGTTTGAATAATTTCATAAATGATTCTACACAAGAAAATATAAAACTGTTTTCATATGAACCTGGGTCCGGAAATGCATAGTTTTTAATATACAGAGTGTCAAACTTTAAAAAAAGCAGTTCTATAAATATTTTAAAAATCCTTTGACCGATTTTGTTGAAATTTGGTAGTGTTGTTTGCAGTAATATAAAGCTAATTACTGAGGCCCTTCCTATGGGGCCTCAGTATTGCATTCGTGCAGACGAAAAAATTTCTGACCCCCATTTTTTAAAACTTTTTTTCATGTTTCTGAGTCCGAAAATGCAAAAAAAAAATTCGTCTGATCGTCTGTGTGTATGTATGCCGGCACGATAACTGTAGAACGAAAGTTCTAATTAACTTGCGGTTTTGATTTTCTTGAATAATTACTTCTAACTTAGAATCCTATTGATTTTCAAAATTTTCGGTCCATCGTAACTACTTTAATATCAATTTTCTTAAAATCCACCTATGCATTCCTTATGTGACACTTTTAGGAATTCCAATTATTTCTAACGTCAACATTCCTAACATTCTTTACATTCCATAAATTGCAAACATTCTCTAACGAGCTGTTAAACAACAGCTGTTGATAGTAAAGGTGAAATTTCTGAGGCGGGTTGCAACCTTCATACTTGCAACCATAGCCATTTTGGAGGCTATATTTTTTCGAAATTAGTCGCCAAGTCTGCCAATTTATGTAAAATATATAAGCAGTTTCTTAAAAATGACTTTTTTATGGTAGTGCTATTAAAAGCGTAGGTACTGCTATTTCGTCCCTATCCAAAAAACACCTTCATCAAATTTACTGTCTTTCTATCACAACCCCATAGAATAATTAACCGGCCATTTTATTTGGCAAAAATCATAATAATGCTTGGCTGTGCCTGTCAAGTATCTAGATGTCAACTGTGATGTGTGAATGGCTCTTAAATGTCAAATTATTTAAAAATGTATACTTTTTTTGATTACTTATTCAACCAGCGAATTGTAAATAATAATTAGTCATAAATTATCTCAATTCATAAAATTTAAAAATAAATCTTCTTACCTTGGGATTTTAATTATATAATGTGATCAACCCATTTCAAATTTGGATCAATTAATGATACCGAGGTATTTTATTGTGTTTTTCATTTTAATTATAAAGTTGTCATTTATTTGTATGTTGAAAGAAGTCCTTTGTAAATTACATTGCTCTCTATGGATCTACTTTAATACAAAAATAGTTTTGTGGCTATAAGTTGCTATAACATAACGTCGCAAAACTATTAATAATTTAAACATAGTAAGTAGTATTAATATATCAAGTAATTTTTTAAAATAAAGTACATGATCTCAAAACAAATAATTTATAATAAATGCGGGTAAAACGAGGGGTAAAATAACAATAAATTAAGGGAAATACTTAAAAAGGGCAGGTTTAAGGAGTATTATCACAAGAAAGTATATCCGTTCTGTTTATTTATCAAGTATTGTTTGAGGTTACTTTTGAATACATTTATTGTTTTTTCTTTAATTTCTGTAGGCAGTTTATAAAATTTTTTAAACCTTTAATAAAAATTGTATTTTGGGAACTTTTAGTGATGACTTGCCGTTCATGAAAGTCAGATTGGCTTCTTGTATTATAGTTGTGATATTGCGAATTATATTGAATTTTTTCTAATAGATCCGATGCCATGGTACTATGTCATTTTTATTTTATAAATAAATATAAGTCATGTACTGAACATAATTCTGAACTGAAAGCAAATTTATTTCTTTTAATATAGTTGCAATACTCATCCTTCTGTCCTTTATTAACAGAATATAAATAGGCGAAGTAAGGAGCCCAAATATTTTACATGAGCAGGCTTAAGAGGGAAAGGGGCCAATTATTATTGAATAAATTGCTCGAACAAGTTTCTCGTTTTTGTTACGCTACGAGTTTACCCTTGAGGGCCTCAGTCTCGATAAGGTGGGATCCACCATTTTAGCGTCTCTCAAATTTAGCTTTAATTAGATTAAAATTATAAAGCCTAGTAGCATCTAGAGGGGCACCTTACCGAATATGATTGTCCAAGTTATAAAAGTAATTTTATAAAACCGACTTCAAAATCGTGCAAATGTCCTTAAAAAATTAAGATTATTTATTTTCTCAAAGATCATCTGATCCTGGCCAATTGATTATGGAACTACCCCTTTCTAACAAAAAAGAATCAGACAAATCGGACAACGTAGTACATAATTATCAATGAAAATACTATAAAACAAAGAGTTTGATGATTTTCTTATGGACCTTATTATTAGATTTTGGCCAAATTTATATTGGACCACCCTTAGAAATCGGACAACGTAGTAAAGAATTATTGCTGAAGATACATAAAAAAATATTCCGACAAATTGAGAACCTCCTCCTTTTTTGAAGTCTGTTAAAAATACTGCGCCAATGACTTTTTTAACAATTTATTTTTTCTACGTAAACTAAAACTACAACATTGGGTATAGTTTGATCTTTTTTAGTTCTTTTTTTATGGCATTTATCTTTTCGATTTTTATTTCTTTTGGACTATATTTTAAAACATAATATATTTTTCTTTCAACTATTCTTACCAGTGCCTCTCCCCCAAAAAATTAAAAATATATAACGATACATCCAGCACAAACATTACAATAATGACATTAGAAAGATATTTTCCTAAAATTAATGAATCAGTGAAAACCACTGCAAATCAGTGACTATTCACTGTTTTCCAGTGTCCAATCGATTATTGATTTAACTAGTGCTAGATTTTGGCAATTAAAAAACTTTAATTCCCAGTCAGAAGTTAATCATATTCAAATTACGCTGTCTCTGGTGTCAGTCTCATGGATAAAAAAATCCAACGAGACTAAGAGTAAATATACAAAAACTAAACTCCCTGGCCCTTAAAAATGCACATTATAAATTACAAAATAATCATTTATAGCCATTTTACGTTTAGTAAACCGAAAAGAAAATAGTATTTTATGCAGCAAGAGTGGATATGAACAATCCACTCGAGTATATTTTTTCTACGACCTACTAGCGAAATTCTACAAATATTAAAATTATTTTAGGTTATTAATAAATAAGAAAAAATATTTAATTTAATTTGTCCCCATCTTAGATTTGAACTAGAGTCTTTCGCATGAAAGGCAATGTTAGAACCAAACATTTCTATCTGTTTCATCTGGATTGTTATTATTAGGATATAGAACTTGTAATTGAGGTACCCAAAAATTTGTTAAAAAAATATAAATATCCTTCACCTGTCAGAGAGTCATCAAAAAAGTAAGGCCCAATGATTTTATTTTCAATAATACCACACCACACATTCACTTTTTTAGGAAACTGAGTGTGAGTCTCCATTATCCAATGAGGATTTTCTCTGTTCCAATAACGATAATTGTGTCGGTTGATAGTACCATTTAAGTAAAACGTTGCTTCGTCCGAAAAAAGTATTTTCTGTAAAAACGGCCTTCTCAAACTTTTTTAAATATCGTATTTTAGATAGATTTCCAATGTTTTTAAATGAATACAAAATTTTGTCTAAGTCAACCCAAACTGCAATACATTTCAATTTCAATTTATTCAAAAAATATAACAATACAAAGTAATATACTTAAATTCTATCATAGATTATCACAACTTTTATGGCACCCCGCCACACTACACAGCTCATGTACGTGACTTTTTAAATCAACATTTTCCTCAACACTGGATTGGTAGAAGGGGTTTCATTAAATGGTCCCCAAGATCGCCAGATCTATCACTATTGGACTTTTTCCTATGCGTTATTTAAATAATGTTGTTTATAAGACGAAACCAACATCTTTAGAAGATCTTCGCCACCGAATAGTGCTAGCATGTGGAGAAATAACCACTGAAATGGGGTCGTTAGTAACAGTGAATTTAGTTATTAAATTTACTATGTATTGATGGATAAGGTTGTTACCAGGATGTTACTGTTACTAACTGTTACTAACGACCCCATTTCAGTGGTTATCAACCTACAATAATTAATTAAAGATAAAAAGAAGCCCCTCTTGAAATCAAAATCTACCGGTCTCCGGGATTTTCTAATGAAACTTCTAGAAAAATATTTAATTGAGCCACTCTGTATATTAAAGAAATTGAATCAATTTTACATTTTCGTTTCACTGTTTATGCAGATGATGTTTCCCTAATAACTCTCAAAAAAAAAAAATAATAATAATAATAGATACGACGCCGAATCTTCAAATTTGATTTGAAAATCATCATTTAAAGTTTAATGTTAAGAAAACATGTTTTTAGACTTATTGTGAAATTTTAACAATTAAATTAAACTCTATATGTTACCTATTAAATAATATAAGATTTACTTTAACAAATAAACAATTGTGCATGTTTTATATATACAGGGTGGTCCATATTTGTGGAATATATTAATTATTGGCTTTATTATTACGTTTTGAAAAAAATCCTTGAACAGGTCGATTTTGATTTCTAAAATGGCATTTTCTGAACAAAGTTATTTATCTCCCCCTTTAATCCTTTCGGAGTAAAAGTCGCCCCTTTAATTTTTTTAAATAGAAAGGGGTAGAGTGTGATACCTCATTTTAAAGGGTTTTTAATTCCCTATTCAGCAGTATAAGATTTTTTGTCTTTTGTACATTTATATTCAAGAAACATCAATTTTTATTTTTAACTATTCTATTAATAATACTACAATTTTATGGTATTAAATGTTCAAAATGACTGCCGTTAACTTCTTGACAATAACCAATGCGGTTATTAAATTCTTGAAGAACATCTTGTATGACGTCCGGGCCAATTTTTTCAATTTCTTCGGTGATTCTTTCTTTTAATTCGTCAATAGTCTGCGATCGATTTAAATACACTTGAGACTTTAAGTGGCCCCAGAGAAAATAATCAAGCGGCGCAAAATCGGGAGATCGAGGTGGCCATTTAATGGCTCCACTCCTGCCAATCCATCTGTTAGGAAATACTTCATCCAAGTAGTCTCTCACTCAACGTGCAAAATGTGGTAGAGCACCATCTTGTTGGAACCAAACATTTCTATCTGTTTCATCTGGATTGTTATTATCAGGATATAGAACTTGTAATTGAGGTACCCAAAAATTTGTTAAAAAATATAAATATCCTTCACCTGTCAGAGAGTCATCAAAAAAGTAAGGCCCAATGATTTTATTTTCAATAATACCACACCACACATTCACTTTTTTAGTGTGAGTCTCCATTATCCAATGAGGATTTTCTCTGTTCCAATAACGATAATTGTGTCGGTTGATAGTACCATTTAAGTAAAACGTTGCTTCGTCCGAAAAAAGTATTTTCTGTAAAAACTGCACATCTGCCTGACATCTGTTCATTATTTGTTCACAGAATTGTAGCCTTCGGTCTGGATCGTCCTCAGATAACTTCTGTACCAACTGAATTTTATAGGGATGGTACTTTTCTTTGTGTAAAAAACCCAAAATTGTTGTTTTACTGACGTTGTGTTCGGCAGCAAGTTGTCTAGTAGATTTATGCGGATTTTCTTCAAGGGCTATCATAACATCTAATCGTTTATCCTCATCAACGTCAGGGGTTCTTCCTGCGCGTTACGAACTTGCTTCACATGCCCAGTACTACGAAATTTCTTAGCTACTTTGCTAACTGTAGACTGTGAAATATTATGTCCTGGATATTTATTATTAAATAATTCACATACCTACCTATGCGTTCGTTTTCTATTGTCACAACCAAGCATTATTAAAATATCTATTCTCTGAGTTTCAGATAAATACGCCATAACGACTGTTCATAAAATTGAACTAATTAAGTAGTATAAATTATAATCGTCAATTGTAAATAAATGTTCCTTGCTTATTCTCTTGTAGCAGAATAGGAAAAGTTTTTCATAAAAAGCTCGGTTTAACTTTTTATTGCCATTTTTTAACATGGTCTAAGATAAGATAGAAATATTATTAATAGAATAGTTCAAGGGCTGGTTAAAAGCTTTAAAAATAAAAATTAATGTTTCTTGAATATAAATGTACAAAAAAAATCTAATACTGCTGAATAGGGAATTAAAAACCCTTTAAAATGAGGTATCACACGCTACCCCTTTATGTTAAAAAAAATTAAAGGGGTGACTTTTACTCTAAAGGGGTTAAAGGGGGAGATAAATAATTTTGTTCAGAAAATGTCATTTTAGAAATAAAAATCGACCTGTTCAAGGATTTTCCTCAAAACGTAATAATAAAGCCAATAATTAATATATTAATGTATTAATATATTCCACAGAAGTTGAGAGTAGATTAAGGCACGGTTTAGTTTTCCGGGGTGTCTCTAAACTTTTCAAAAATGTATTTCTAAAACAAAAAGAGTGTAGCGCAGAGGTTCCTGCTGCACAAACTTATTTAAGCCAATGTAAATTGTCTTTAAGGAAAATAAATAAAAAATATTGCTGATTTCCCTTTTCAAAGATGAGTCATATTTCCACTTTTCCTCTCTGAAAAAATTGAGGGGTTGGATGTCACATACTTTTTAAAATAAACGAGTTGGCAAGGAGAAAAAATCCCTCTCACTGTAAGTATCACTACATCAGAAAACTCATGGAAACAAGTATTAAAAATAATTTTAAAAAACCGACTTCACAATCGTGTAGATTTAGGGTTACCAGATGTCAGGAAAAGGTTCAGAAAAATCATCAAACGTGTTAGGGTATACTTAAAATAGCGTATAAATTTTTTTTATTTTCTCATAGGTTTTTATGTAAATATCTTGTGAAGTTGTGTTTATGTACGACTTTTGTATAATATAATGTTTTATGTTTAATTTCACGAATTTTTAATTGAGGGAGTGTTTTTGTTTTTAATTTTTGACGGTAGGTACTTTTTTAATAAAACATTTAGCAATTAATTTCATAAGTTAGAGTTTTATTATTTTTTCCGCAGTTTTATTATTTTGTCCGAAGTTTTATTATTTTGTCCAGAATTTTATTATTTTGTCCGGATTTTTAAAGAAATGTCCGGAATTTTTATCAGGAAAGTCAAGAAATTGTATCTTTAAATATGGTAACCCTATGCAGATTACATCACCACATCTTGACCAAATTTATATGGGACTTCCCCTGAGGTACTCCCTTACTAACAAAAAAGAATTATCGCTGAACATACATAAAAAAAAACACAAATAGTCGGCATTTGCTCGGCCTGACACCGACATGTACGGGAAGTCGAGAATTCGAATTGCCATTGTCGGGGTTGCTTCTAAGCCGGGAGAATCGTACCATATAACGTAATTTAGAAGTAGAAACCGCATGTGGTCCATATTTGGCTTTCCAGACAGGGGAGGCATCCTTACGGGCCGAACTAAATATAGATATATGAACGGGGCTGCAATGTAGTGGGCTGCCGACATTCGGCTGGGTGGACATCTACCTATATGCCATATATCGGGCCGAGTCCGGCATCCGGCAAGCCTCCGCCCAGTTACGGGGCTGATTAACTATGTTTACTGGGAAATTGCCATCGAATACTTATTAACAGTATCAACGGAGGAAATACCAGCTGACATTATGACGAAGTCATTCATAGCCACAGCATTATTTTTTTTTCTTTGTAAAATAATAAAAAGTTGTAGTTTTGGTAATCAGTCAATAGTTCAAGGAAAGGTGTTAGTAATATCTAATCTAGTAACTAATTACCTAACGTATTTGTGTTTTATTTCTTGTTTATTTGATATGAAGTAGTTGTCATTTTCTTAACTGACTAGTTTTAAAAGATACTGTCGAGAAAAGAAATCTATTAAGGTCTTTAAATAATAAAATATTGAAAAATATTGCTTTAATCGGCGTAGTTGCAACAGTAAGCTCACATTACTGAGCTGTCTAATATAACAAGATAATATAAACCTATTTTATATAGTTTTCAAGGAGTTGTAACGAAAAATATCGTTCATTACTTATCCAGAAACGCTTTTCCCGCGCTTACATGACATTCAGAGGTAATAAATTAGAAATTTACAATCTTTGGTATTCAAGCTACTAGCCTATCCCATAGCGACCTAATGATTCAAAAAATTAAACGGGATAGATAAATTTATTGTGAAACCCTTAATTTATAATATTTTTTGTTTTGCAGAAACAATACCGATGGAATGGAAGTCGACGAAACGAAAGTCCGGGTGCCTTTATTATTCTGGATACCGATATTGTTTTGTGGAGCATTGTTGTTTTTCGCAGATGTCTTCGAACATCAATTCACCATTAGATTTACTAAATCATTATTTAGAAGTGCTTCCTATGAAGATCATTCCTTAGTTGGTTTTACTATTAACACCCCGGGTTGCAAAATACCCCACATGGACCCATTTGATAAACACGTCACAACATTTATCGAAAATCTTTCGAAGCCAAAGTGTAACAATGGAAAGCCTCCACTTTTTGCATCAAATTTAACATCTGTTTTTTTGTTAACGTCTTCTTTGGCAAATTATAACATTACTGATACAGGTGATTTGAAATGCTGTTACGAAACTTTTTGGCGAACAGAACCTAAAAAGGGTCAATCTGATAACAAAATTAAATACAGTTCTACCTGTTACGGCTTCCAGAACATCACAAATATTACAGAAGAATTTATAAAAGTAACTTGTATATACGACAATACTACAATATATAAAGATACGTTTTCATTTGTACCTTTAAAAAACACAACCAAGATTGAAGCTGATTCTAAAAGATTAAATGTCCTCTTAGTAGGTTTAGATGCTGTATCTAGGTTAAACTTACATCGGCAAATGCTTAAGACTGTAAAATATTTACAAGAACATGAGGCTGTAGAATTACTAGGATACAATAAAGTAGGTGACAATACTTTTCCCAATTTAATGCCTGTTTTAACAGGTTTATCCGAAGAAGAACTCAAAAATAATTGTTGGCCAAGTTCCTCGCACTATTTTGATAATTGTTCGTTTATATGGAATTTGTATAAGCAGAAAGGATATCTCACTGTTTATGGGGAAGATTCATCTTGGATGGGCCTATTTAACTACCAAAGAAAGGGTTTCCAGAAACAGACCACAGATTACGCTTATAATTATTTCAATAGATTAAGTGAAGATTTAATCGGCAACTCCCATGTGATGAACGTATTTCAATGTGAGGGGGGTAGACTGGTTTATAAAGATTTATTAGATTATATTTCAAAGTTTGTAATAACGATGGATGAAAATAGCTTACCCTATTTTGGGTTCTTCTGGGGAGCAAGTTTATCTCACGATAATCTTAATATGCCTAAAGTCGGCGACCAAGATTATTATATATTTTTTAAAAAACTTTTAGAAGAAAAACGTTTAGATAATACAGTTTTAATTTTTATGAGTGATCATGGAATTAGATGGGGCGACATCAGACAAACTTTTCAGGGCAGAATGGAGGAAAGATTACCATTCGTATTTTTATTACTGCCGAAATATTTTCAACACAAGTATAACACAGCCTATCAGAACTTAAAATTAAATACCAGGAGATTGACCACTCCGTATGACTTGCATGAAACTTTAATCGATTTAGCTAATCCTGAATTGCTAGTGGAAGAGAATTTAAAAAACACGAATGACTCGACTAGAGGTATCAGTTTTTTCAGAAAAATTAGCAAGAATAGGACTTGCGAAGATGCTTCAATTGCAAGTCATTGGTGTACTTGTCAACAAAGTCAAGAAGTGAACATTACCAGTAAAGTTCTCGATGCCGCACATTCTGCAATAAACAATATAAATGTTCAACTCAGTGGATATGCCCAGTGTGCAGAACTTTCCTTAGAAGAAGTACTAAATGCGAGATTAATGCGGCCTCAAATTCCTGGATCAAATAAGATTTCAGATTATATGTTGACATTGAGCACATTACCAAGTAAAGCTATTTTTGAGGTAACTATGCGAACGACTGACAAAAATAACAGTTTCGAAGTGATAGGTACTATTAGTAGGTTAAATCTGTATGGAAAGCAGAGTTTGTGTATTACAGATTTTCATTTAAAGTTATACTGTTTTTGTAAAAGTCTACTGTGATAGGTAAATTGACAAAGTTTACATTGATTTCTTTATATGGTACCAAAGGTATCGTTTAACAGGACCTAATGAAAGCCTTTGTAGTTTAAGAAGGAATTGATTCATTTTTTACTGGGTAAAAGGAAAACTTAAAATATCTTCTTAATAAAAAAAATATTAAATATCAAATTGAACGTGATAAAATTGTTGGATTTAGATGTTGCTTCGTGTTAATTTCCACGCAACAAGAGCATATTTGATACAGAAAATATGGTGACTATGAAAAACCCAAGTTGTGCAATTAATATAAATATTATATTATAACTAGCGGGAAAGTGTCATGTCATTAGCTTCTTCCATTTTAAAATCGTGTAATTAAAATATTAGAGGCTTATTCAAGGAACCCAACGTTTTGAAGAAATCAGTTTAATAGGTCCATTAAAATTGATATTTTAAAAAAAAACTTAAAAAAAATATATTGTTTTTATAATATTTACAACTATAAAATTATAGAAAATATGAAAAAGATTTTGCAGACGATAATTTGAATGTAGTAAATTGGGTTCTTGAGATTGCCCCTATATTAAAATGAAAATAAAATTTGCCTGACAAGAAAAATAAAATTTTACATAGTAAATATTTGTTTTATTTGTCTACCTAACATCTATGGGTGAGATTACAGAACGTCTGCAACTTTGCATCTGCAACTTTGCAAATATGGCGGACTTACAAATGTAAGTATTCCAAAAAATATCTGCAAATTCGCAATATTTATTGTGGTTTATTACCCCCAACAACACTAAACCCAAATTTGGAATACGAAAACTTGATACTTGCATGTGTAAGTCAGTCATATTTGCAGATTTTCAAAGTTGCCGCCATATTTGCAGATCTGCAAAGTTGCAGACGTTCTGTAATCTCACCCATATTTACAAAATATTTTTAAATATTCACCTACATGTAAATCCTTAAAAGTAGAACCGTCAATTTAGAGAAAAACGTAGAGATGGGCGATTTCGTAAATCTTCAAGCAATTGAAAATGAGATTATTATTGTTTCCTTTATTTAGCTAAAGTCTATTCAGATTTCATTTACGCCGCGTCAAAACAATCTCTCCCATCCAGCAACAGCTCACGTGGCATTTTCTTTGCGCTTCTATTGGTTAATCGGTCGTTAGTCATTTAGACGACGCGCAAATATTTTTTGTCAGAATCGAATTCAGTTCAATTTGGATAATTATAAACGGCGTTTTGGTAGCATTCACCGTGTTGGTTAGTTTGGACATTTTGTATGTTTGATTGATTATAATTCATTATATTATAGTTTAGATATTGTGTTATTTATTTTTTTTTGTGGTTGTTGTTAGTTTGAACATTTTTTACTCTATTTTATGGACATTTAATTGACTATATTTTGTAACTGCTGCGTGACACTATGTCCTCCACAGATACAGCAGATGAAGTCCAGAAAAATGTTTTTACTCCTTCTAAAAAGCGACCGAAAAAGGGACATTTGGTCATCCGTACTAAAGAAATGGTTCTTAACATTTATAAGCATTAAATTTTATAGAACCCTGATATGTTGGTACATGATGTTGAAAGGAGAGTTGCTGATAAAACAGGGATGTGCGCTAAAACCGTTTTTAATGTTATGAAGAAGTATAGGCAGATTCATAAATTTTCTGAACCAAAAAGAAAGCTACGTTATAAACAAATTAGTGGCTCTGTGGATGATTTTGATAAAAATGCAATAAGGCGCAAAGTATATCAATTCTTCTTTAGAAATTAACTTCCAAAAATCGATAAAGTTTTATAAGAAGTCAACGATGATCCATATTTGTCTACTTTTAAGCGAGCTACATTTTACAAGCTTTTCAAAACCCTTAATTTTAAATTTAAAACTCGAGGAAAAAATAGTTTGCTTTTAGACAAAATGAAATTGTTTCGTCCTACGCCACAAAAAAATTAATAGGTACAGAGAAGAAAAGCAAAAAATATATTATCTTGATGAGACTTGGATTAACGCAGGCGACACCAAATCAAAAGTATGTTTCGATAGTAATCAAAGTATGTGGTTAAAGGAGTTAAAGGAACTTGGCAGACCGAACGCAATGTCAGATGCATCCGATGTGGATTCTCAAACGCAACACAAGTTTGTCAATTTATCCTTTAGCTGCGTTTGAGAATCCACATCAGATGCATTTTTTACATCTCGAGCGTTTTTTTATCCACATCGGACACATCTGTCCCATTACATTTACGTATACTGAATCACGTGATCAAAGATTTTTTACATCTCAGATGCATCCGATGTGGATTCTCAAACGCAGCATTTGTTTGTGCTAGCATCACATACTAGGTCTTTTCCTTTGCATCGAAAGTGTAGCACTGAGCTACACCACTTCTGAAAATTTCGTTCCATTTATACAAATTGTATGGATGGAACGGTATTTTCAGAAGTGGCGTAGCTCAGTGCAACACTTCCGATGCAAAGGAAAAGACCTAATTTGATTACTATACGAGACAAGAGAGAGGTCCGACACGCCCAACATAGGGCGCGGCCATTTTGAACCCTGTGACACAGTTTACAGCTAAAGAATCAGATCGCTCACTCTGCATCGGCACTTTTGATATCAATGTTTCAGTTTATACACTGTGCAACTCGGATAATACAATATATGACAACCGCCTATTAAAACAGCAGTCTTCTGCGTATCCTGAATCTGTATCCCTGGAGTGGATGTTATTTTGGAACTTTCAACTGGTCCGAGTGAGCTAACGATTCTTTAGCAATAAACTGTGACTTCAAAAATAATTAGGTTCTTTCGTTCGTCCCACTGGTGTAGGAATGAACTATACCAACGTACCTAAACCTTTCGTTCGGCCCAGTGTAAAATCCACTAAACCTTCCTGTCGGCGATGTGGTATCCACTGGTGGATATTTTCTCCACCAGGGGGGCTATTTTCAAACTCGAGAGAATTCATTTCTCTCAAGAGAAATGTCATACGTCAACGTAAAACCGTATTTTTAGGGCTCTTAGGGCCAGTGTGAACTCACTGACTGTTTCTATCGGTTTATTTAGAGAGAATTAAAATCTTCCTAAGAATTTTAATCCTCGATGCCTTTAAAAACAACATTTCCACATTGACGTATGACATTTCTGATGAGAATCTTGAGAGAAATGAGTGCTCCCATACTTTGAAAATAACACCCCTGGGGACCTATTTTCAAACCGTGTGAGTACTCATTTCTCTCAAGATTCTCATCAGAAATGTCATACGTCAATGTGGAAACGCTGTTTTTAAAGGCCTCGAGGATTAAAATTCTTAGGAGGATATTAATTATCTCTAAATAAACCGTGAGAAACAATCAGTGAGTTTACACTGGCCCTTAGGAACCTAAAAATACTGTTTTACGTTGACGTATGACATTTCTCTCGAGAGAAATGAATTCTCTCGACTTTGAAAATAGCACCCCAGCTATTTAGCAGGAGTGAATTACACTCGACATGTATATAAGGAATAAGGAGGGAAGTAAACTAAGGTAAATAAAGTGGTGTAACTGGTGTAATTTACACTGGTGTACACTTCACCAATAGCGAACGAAAGAACCTATTGTATGTGATTTGGGATCTCGTGAGTGGAAATTTTAGATTTTGATCCGGCAACACTGGGTATACAAAATTTGACTTTGACATTTCATTTAAAATCTATTTTGGCACCTGCCAAAATCAAAAATACCAATACGAAATTCGTCATTGATCACACGTTCAACGAGTGCAATAATAATGCTGAGGTCTGCGATTTTAGCTGAAACCGTTTTAAAAAATGGTCCAAAGGTAAAAATAACATTGCTTTATTTATAATTTAACTTAATATTTCACTATGCAATAACCTTGAACTCCCAAATGTTAGATAAGATGTTATAAATAAAAGTATTATATAAACTTTGCTTTCTTCCGGATATCTAGGTTCTTGGTTCCGTACCAAATCCTCGTTGGCAGCCTCAACAACAGCAAACTCGAAATCTCAATGTTCATGAACACATCAGTTACACATTATTGAAAAATGCAGGAATTCCTGTCCCTAAATTTGGTGTTGCCAAAAATAAAGAAGAAGCTAAAAAAATTGCCCAAGACTTAAAAATAAAAGAACTGGTATTAAAAGCTCAAGTTTTAGCTGGTGGTAGAGGTAAAGGAAGCTTTAAAAATGGACATAAAGGTGGTGTCTGCATGGTTTATTCGTAAGTAACAATATTTTAGTTTTTTCATCATTTTGTGCAATTACTAATTTGAAAATTATTAAATTCAGCAAGAATGAAGTTGATTCTTTCATTGTGAATTCAGTGTCAGAGTTGCCTATCAACAAAATTTTAAAACAACTGGTCTTTGTATATTATTTGAAAATCATTTCCATGCATGCCAAAGTTGCCTATTTTTAAAAATTATTCGTTTTCAGTGCCACCATCTATACCTAAAGATTTGGCAGTTACCTATGTCTAGTAGACACATGTAAAGTGCTTTGATCTCCATTTACTCACTTTTAATAAAAAATGCTTCTTTATTTCATTCTTGCTGAAGACATGGTCAACTGATAAACTCTAAAAATATAACTTAATACCTAATTAGAAATACTTATTAGTATGTGGCACAATTTTAAGGTAATTCTTAAAAAAATTATATAAATGTACATCTGCAATGGCATCATAAAGATTACCAAGTTTTAACTTGATACTAATTTTTGTTACAAACAGTTTTTACTTTACTTTATTTTGAAATAGGACTTATGTTATTATATAGTTTTGTCTTAAAATTGGGTAAGGAATTGCACTTTAACGTTTGGCTACATACTTAATGAACATATTTGCTAGTAAAAGTAGCAAAACCATAAATAATACATGCAGGATAATGCTTTGGATATTATGCCATGACGGAATAATTTTTTGTTAACAATTTGGTACTTTTTTTTAACATTTGTGGTAATAAAATATTTGTTAATATTAAAAAAAAAAAACTTAAAAATCAGAAAACAATGTTTCCAAATATTTTTTATTAGGCCTGAAGAAGCAGAACAAGTTGCTGGAAAAATGCTGGGCCAATACCTAGTCACCAAACAAACTGGAGAAAAAGGAAGAATATGTAATGCTGTCATGGTAGCAGAAAGAAAATTTCCCAGGAAAGAATTTTACTTTGCAGTAATGATGGAACGTGCCTTTAATGTAATTAAACAATTTTTATCTCTTTTAATTTAACTTCAACGTTTTCTCCAATTTTTACCAGTTAAGTGTTAAGAAATATGTTTTAGGGCCCTGTTATAATAGCGTCCTCCCAAGGTGGTGTGAATATTGAAGAGGTGGCTGCTGAGAATCCTAGTGCTATTTTATATGAGCCTATTGATATTATCAAAGGCTTGACAAAGGAACAAGCTGAAAAAATAGCCTGTAAAGCTGGTTTAGAGGGCCAAAAAGACAGGACTGCAGATATGCTCTTGAAAATGTATGATCTATTCATTAAAAAGGATGCACTTTTAATTGAAATCAATCCTTATGCTGAAGATGCAGGAGAAACGTGTAAGACATTAATTTTTTTTCATTTAGCATAACATTTGTTTATTTATTTATGGGTTAAAATCCATTTTACCAAATTATTTAACAAATGTAAAATGATTGACAGCATTACAGTGAGTTAAAAACTTAACACTACTAAGTAAAAAATAAAGAAAAATAAAATAACATGTTTAACAATTACTGTCCAACATATGCTATCACAGTCACTATTTAGAAAGTTGTGTGAATCATAAGAATGGTAAAAAATAAAGTCATTATCTACATATTTTATCTTGGTAGGTATAGACAAAGGAACATCATATGATATTAGTAGGTGAAACTGAATTAATTCTAAAAAAATAATACACAAGGTTGAAAAACTATTAATAAATTAATTACAGTAATTCACCAACCAATACATTGATTCTTTTTACTTAGAGAAAAGCATATTTATTATATTATTTATACATTATAAAATTTTAGACATTTTGAACTTGTTTGATAAAAAAAATATAATTAAATCACCAAAACAAACAAATGCCCTTTATCAGCTTTATGATTTGATATCTATTACAATATGCATTAACAAGTAAAACATCTAATTTATTGTTCAAAGTTCAATTTTTATTTAAATATTGTAATAACCTCGATTACATAAACAAAGTCAGGTTTATCACACTTAGTTGTTGAATATAAAATTTCACGTTACGTTTTTTGCTGTTATAAAAATTAATTTTAAAATAATAATTTTTTTATCATTTAAAGCTATTATTGGCTACACTGTCGATTTTTGATCTATATGTACATTCTCTATAATTTAGCCTTTCATAAACTAGTAACACATCACTTCAAGAAGTATATGGATATCAACTTCAGTTTTTTAACCATTTGAGACATTGCTATGAAATTTGCCAAATTTTTGTAACAGTTAAATGGTTGGTTTTGACATAAATATGACTTATTTAAATGACAAGAGGGCATAATTATTTAGTTAAAGTTTTTCTTATAGAAAGGTAATTATTGATTTGTCTATACTTAAAATAAGGTTAAGGCCGTGACAACATGCTATGGTTTTCACACGTTTTCATAATTGGAACTACAGTCTAATTTAAATTGCATTTACATTCATATTCATTTAGCAGAAGTTTCTAAAATGCACAAAAATGGTACAGGGCATTATCTAAAACTATTACGCTATTTTCATTTAGTTTTGGTAGTAATGTACTCTCAAACCATTTTTCAAAAAGAGCACTTTCTATGTCCTGGTGGTAGTCCAAACTACTATCCCGTACATACTTTGCAGACAGCAAGAGAGCTCCTTCTACCCAACCTGATTCTCCATTACAATGTAAGATACATATTCTTTTTCCTTGAGATGGAGAAGTGTCTTCATTACATTTTAAACTTCCATCAGTCCATCATTTTTTTTTATGATGTGAGTGTCGAACCAGGTTTCATCTAAAAAATTAATGTCTCTGCCGAATATTTATCAAATCAAATACAAAATGTGTTAGAGAAGTATGGGCCTGAAAAGTTTCTGGTTATCATTGGTGACAATGCTGCAAATATGAGAGGAGCTTTTTGATTATTAACAAAAAAATTCGATCACATTGTGCCATTAGGCTGTATTACTCACCTACTGCATTTAGTTTGGAATGACATATTGAACTGCGAATCTATCAAAACATTTATGGCAAAAGTTAACAGATGCTATAAAAACTATCAAAATCAATCATATTCTTTGTTTATTAAAATCACCAACGAAAAGAAAATCAATGTTTCTCTGAAACTGGCTGTGAAAACACAATGGCGAAGTCATTTGTTCTGCCTACAGAGCCTTCGCCTAAATAAAAGTGTTTACAAACACTAACAATAAGTGACGAAGTATCTGGAACACTATCAAAACAACTAAAAACTTTATTACTTGATGATTCTATATTTTGGGTACAAGTTGACAAAATGATAAATATTTTGAGGTCAATTGTTGATCAGTCTCCACTGAAAAAATTGGAGGAAACTATGGTACTGAAAAAAAATGAGCGAAAGAAAAGATTTTGCAATAGGAAAAATATATTTAGCTACAATCATGTTAGATCCATCCTCCTAAGGTCATTAATTGACTGCAGAAGAAATAATGGATGTCATAGAAGAGGTATCTGTGACACAAATATACTAGCAGACATTGCAATTAAGATTATGAGTGCACCTGTAACTTCTGCTGCTATTGAACGATCCTTTAGCACTTTCAGCTGGATCCATAGCAAAAAAAGAAATCGATTGAGTACAGAAAGAGCTGTCAAAATTACTTAGCCTACAATTGGACATTTCTAATGTTCAACCAGTGTTTCAGACAATTCAGATATTGTGAAATAAATGATTTAATTTCAATAAATATTTTCATACCAATTTCTCCAATTTTAATAGATATTGAGAAAATTACCCATTTTGGGTAAATATTTTTGGGTATTTTCCTGCAAAAATAAATACTTGGGTATTTTACATCACTAAATGTAAGGGAGTCCATTTTCTGTTTTTGCATCGGGTTCCTTGGCCTCCTAGCTGCACCACTGGTTTTGATCATGTAAAATGCAGTGAAAATGCAGCCTAAATACAATTTTTCATGATGGTTTACAATACTGTCATCTGACAGAACAAGTTTTTTTTTGTTTTATTTATAGCCTAATTCACAAGACACTTACAACTTACCCTCGTGAAAATTTTTAAATATAGAAACGTCATTATAATGAATCTTGGATCTGAAATTAAAATTGCAAACGCCACCTAATACACTCGAGAGAACCACTTAATTATAAATTATTACAACTTACTTTTTAATTTAGCAATTTGTCTGGCCATAATCATTCAGTTAAGAATAACAATGAAGCAAATTTTTTTTTTTTTTTTTTTTTAATTTGAAAGCACAAGACAACGAACAAAAAACATATCCATTAATTTTAATTAATAAATAATCCTATTTTATAATTTAGACTTTTCCCTTGACGCTAAATTTCGATTCGACGATAACGCTCAATTCCGTCAAAAAGAACTTTTCGCTCTCCGAGATTGGACCCAAGAAGACGAAAAAGAAGTGGCCGCCGCAAAATTCGACTTAAATTACATCGCTCTCGATGGTAATATTGGTTGTATGGTTAACGGCGCGGGTTTGGCCATGGCAACCATGGACATCATTACCCTTCACGGTGGTAGTCCCGCTAACTTTTTGGACGTCGGCGGCGGTGCCACCGCGCAAGCCGTTAAAGAAGCCTTTAAAATTATTACTGCAGATCCAAAGGTAATTTTATAATTTTCTAACAATAAATATCACATTAATGTTGTTTTGAACACATAGAGTATCGTATTTAAAACGTTTTATTTATAATTTATTTACACTATGTACTAATTAATTTATTTATACTTAAGCACTATTTCCGTTTCACTTCTAATTTATTTAACAATTATGATTCAAATGTCTGTCTTCCACTGTGTCTCGCCTTCAACTAACTGCCTTCCTGTGCAACATAGCACGTTTATATAATAATAATAATAATAATAATAACAATAATAAATCTTTATTGGTCCTTTTTGATCACTATACAATGCTGTAGGATATGTCAAGATACATGTAGTGGACAAAACACAATTTAAAATCTACATTTAAATATACATACACATATACACACACAAACACATACATATATATTACATTACCTTTTAATATTTGTTTAAAGCTGTTAATGGATTTTATGTTTTTAATATGTGCTGGCAGTTTATTAAATAATTGAATTCATGCCTAACATATTGCCATTACGAGTGGGATAGTTGTGACATTCATTGTTCCTGAAAAATTTAGCTTCATTTTTTTTTTTACATAGGATTGTCTTATAAATATATATTGAGGGTAGAGTGAGTATGTGATATTTAATAAAATGATCCCTGCATGTTTGTCTTAATTCCAGATTGAAGATAAGTCTAATTGCTATTTTTTGTGCAATAAATACTCTTGTAGCAACAGGAGAATTTCCCCAGAGTGTTATATTATGTTTGGAACAAACATAGTGGTGTAATTAATAAAAGTAATGATTTTTAATTGCATAACTAGCAATTGAAGAAAAGTATCCTACAAACATGTTGGCAATATCTAAAATTAGCAATTTTTTGTTTATTCAGTTTGGAATTAACAGTTTTCCAAACATTTTTTGTTTGCTAAATTTTCTTGAAAAAATTGCTTTTTGCATTTATTAATTATTCGAGCATACCTCTTTTTTCCATTTTGTATCGTTCCAATTTTTTAAAATATTTTCCATTTTAACAATCTAATTATTTACCCATTTTGTATTACATCTGTTTTTAAAGCAATTTTTATTTACCATTGGACAAGTCTGATTTACATGGTAGGAAATTATGTTCAAAAATGTATTATAAATCTCGTCAATATCCAATGGAGCTTCAAAAACAAGAGAAACATCTTCCTGTGACATTTTCAAGGATAGACTACATAAATTTGCATACGAAGTATTTCTAAATGAAACAGTTTTCATGTAATTTTCTTTTTGAGAATGCGTAGAGTGATTTAGCGTTATAGTAAGTCCATAGTGATCACCTAAATAAAAGTCTTGTACTATTTCTTTGTAATCGTAACTGGTTGGTTCTATATTTTGACAATGTAAATTAAAACTCTCCATAGATCCATTAACAGCTTTTTTCAAGAGTTTCATATAAAAAAAATTATATTAAAATCTCCACATACCATTACAGTATCATAAGAATTGTACAGATCAGTTAAAACGTCACACATTTTATGTAAAAATAATTCAGTGGAACTGTCAGGCGATCTATATATACATATATACAGATTATACAACATTAAATATTTAGGCTAAATGTAATTCCACAACATTCAAACAGACACTCTTCAGAGCTTTTAATAAATATAAGGAATTTTTGACAAAAATAACAGTTCCCCCATGTATTTTAGTTTTGCGGTAATATCCGTCAGCTATAATAAAATCTTTAAAAACTATATTCTCTGTCGATTCTTCATTACGCCATGTTTCTGATACACAAAGTATTTTTGGTCTTTTAAATTCTAAAATTAATTCTAAACGATTTGTTTTGTTGTTCATAGATTGAGCATTAACATAAATAATTTTAAATGTATTTGTTTTAAGTCCTATCTTTTCACCTCTGAGTAAAGTTACGTGTAGGTTTACTTGACAGATTAACGAACAATAGCCCTATAATTTAATCAGCAAGTAGTTACTTTCAACTATAATTAGAGGTGAAAAAAGTGCCCTTAGAGACATTAATTATGTTATTCGTTCGGGATTCAGAGATTGCCGAAAATTCTCATTATTTAATTCCTCAATTTGAGTACTATCTTTATTTGAATTAACAGAATCATTACAGTTAAGATAAGAAGTTTCAAGAAAATTTTCATCACAATCTTTTACGATTTGATGAAGACTTTCCGTTTCCATATCATCAGAGAGGATACTAATATTACTTAGAATAATATTTTTGTTTTTTATAATATTGTTTCCACCAGCGGCGGCCTGGTCCCAAATTTTAATAAAAACTAAATTATTTGGGCTCTTTTCTAAACATATGACAATTTAAAATTATTTATTTTATACCCTTTCTCATTACTAACATTTAAAAAAGGAAAATAATTTTGTTAGTACCAATCAACATAATTTAAGAAATATTCTAGTTTAGAATTAAATTTAATAGTCTTAAGAAGAGGTATCGATAAGAATATAATATTTGTATGAGTACATTGTTTTAATTTATAATTAGTACTCCTAATGCTAGGATACCTATTTTGGAGAATGTTTTTTCCTCCCATAATAATTACATAATCATTCGAGGTAAATGTTCTTGTGAGATTTGCAATGTCTTCTATTACTTTATCAAGTTGTGCCCCTGGTTTTAGAATAATCTCGACTGATGTATTATCTTGTCCAAATTGTTTTCTCAGTTCCCTGTCCAAACTCTTGTAGTTTCATCTGATAAAATTAGAACCCTCTTTTCGTTCTTTCAATTTTTTGGTATATCATTGTGCTTGCTTTGGAGAGTTTTATCTTTAAAGTTAATGTGAAAGTTTCTCAATTTATTTAAGTGCATCTTATTGTCTTTGGTTAAGTTTTCAATATCTTTAGTGAATTCATTGTTTTTATCTTTTAGTTCAGTCATACATCTTTGGTTGTCCTCCATTGCTAAATTTAAAACTTTTAATTCATCTAGTCTTATATTTAGATCTACTAGGTTATTTTCATTTTCAAAGTTGAGTACATTAATCTTCTTTTCAAAATTAACATTTTCAACTTCCAACAGCTTTATCGTAGTCACCATGCTTCTATTTATATTATCTAACTCTTTGACGTCTGACTGCAATTTAATTAAGGCCTCATCTTTTTCTGATATTTAAGTTTCATACTCCTTTAATGTTGACTGTGCGTTTGGAAGTTTAGAATTTAGCAAGGCAATTTCCATAAACTGGTTTTCAATTTTAGTTTCGAAAGTAGATTTTGCTTCACGGACTAAGTTTTCAAAATTTTGACTACCTTTTTTAAATCTTTTAATATATTCATCTCGTTCTTTCAGAGTATCCTTTAGTTTGATATTTTCGGCTTCATAGTGAGTAATTCTTATTTCTTCATTTTTCTCTTTTTCACATCTGGACGAAAAATACACCCTATAACTGTCAATTTTAATTGCATCCTTAAAGTCTCTTTCCAAGCAGCTTGTCTTCAGTATCCTCTACATACGAAACACCCTTAAGGTTGGCGTTGCCCCATAGAAATCTGCCGTATATGCGAGGTTGGCGTTAAACGAAGTTTTTAGAAAAAATATACTTCCTGGCATTAATTTTAATATTGAAAACCGTTCATTAAGTGTGCCTAGGGGTTGTAGTCTTCTTATGAAACAGAGATGTTCTAAAGTACTCTAACAAGTATTAGAAATTAAAAAAACCGACTTGAAAAACGTGCAGATGCCATCACCACATCTTAATCAAATTTATATGCGACCACCCCTGAGGTACCCCCTTACTAACAAAAAAAGAATCATATAAATCGGACAAGGTGGTAAAGCATTATCGCTAAACACATGAAGAATGAAGAGTTGAGGATTTTCTCATCGACCCAATTATTAGATTTTGACCAAATTTATATGGGACCACCCCTGAAGTACCCCTTTTCTAACAAAAAAACAATCATTGAAATGAGATACTGTGTTAAAGAATTATCGCTAAACATACATAAAAAATGAAGAGTTTAAGGATTTTCTCATGGACCCAATTATTAGATTTTGACCAAATGGGACCACCCCTGAAGTACCCCCTTTCTAACAAAAAAAAAAAGAATCATTGAAATCGGACACCGTGTTAAAGAATTATGTCTGAACATACATACATACATACATAAAAAAAAAAAAATATCGCGTCGGTTAAAAATGATTTTGACTTAAACCGCCTATAATCGCATTAACTTACCTAGGAATTTTCTTCATAACTAAACATATTTATATGTTGTCTTTCCGTTACAACCCGTACAACCAACACAGAAAAATAATGAATTACATTACACTTCAAAATATTGTTTAGTTTTTTTGAAAGCTTGGTTTAAAATTACATAGATTTTTTTTATGACAACACAATTATGTGGTATATTATGTGGTATATCACGTGACATAGCGGAAATTTACAAAGTTAAAATTATTTTTAAGAATTTTCTTTTTACGTTTTGTGTAAAAAAATTGGGAAATTGTCCAGATAAACAGTTTTCGAGATATGACCAGACGCCGCCCTTAAGCGTAATGTACAGACCAAGATGGTCATCTAAATGTAAATCAACAACTTTCTCCTCATAGTACTTAGTAAAATTAGTGAGAAAGTAGTCTATCTTTGACCTAGTCACATGACCGTTTTTGTTTATACAAATTGAGTGTTTTAACAATTTAATTTAAAACTTTTCGTCGAATTCATGAATAGCTACCCAAATCGAGCAATCTCTTATAAGGTCTTTTTATAATGAATTTTTTTTTTCAGGTTCACGCTATCCTCGTGAATATCTTTGGAGGTATCATGAGATGCGACGTCATCGCTGAGGGTATCATAGCCGCCGCCAAAGAACTTAGTTTAAAGATGCCGATCATCTGCAGATTACAAGGAACGAACGTAGATGACGCAAAAGTATTGATCGCATCATCCGGACTGAAAATTTTACCAGTAGACAATTTGGACGAGGCTGCGAGACTGGCTGTAAAATTATCGAATATTGTCAGTTTGGCGAGAGATGCAAAATTAGATATTAATTTCGAAATGCCCTTGTAAATGATGCAAATGCAATTTTTTTATTAGAAATGTAAACTCGCACGAATCGACGATGTTCACCGCTATTTCAGGTATTCCACTAGCTTTCAATGTAAAATACATATATACAATTTTGAGCAGATTACCAATTATTTATTGTTACATTGTAAAAATAATAAGAGTATAATTATAAATGTTTTCAATTTTTAAAGAAATCAATTCTAATAGAAAACTGCCAAGATTGGAAGTAAAAATATCTTTGGGTGTTTTAAGTTGTCATATAATCTTTATTATTAGAATTTGTACCTGGTAATTTTACCTGGGTTTTGAAAAAAATATAATTTATTTTTGTCAGCTATTAAAAAACAAATTATGTGTCTTTAAAGGTTACAGGAAAGCAAGTTATTTTTTTACAGGAGCTTTTTATGTTCAATAGCTTTATCAATTTCAACTAATAATAAACAGTAATGTGTGATAGTCAATACTAAGAATATTTGTTGAAATAATGAAATACCAGTTTGTTATAATTATTATTATTATATGTATATAGTAATTTTAAACTAGTTAAATTGTATAATTAGTGTAATAATTTCAGAAAAACTGGTTATTATTAAATTATTATGACCATGTTTAAAAACCTATTGATTTGGCAGTATCATATTAGCTAACAGATTTTGTGAAATGACATTAAGAAACTACCCTACTACTACCTATTGCAAATGTCAAAATCGTTAAAATCTGCAAGAACAACAGATTTTATTTATTATATTATATATACACTCAGAATTGCATGGTAATTTTTAAGAGTCTATCTATTTGTATTATCAAAACCATTCTTATTTATTGATTTATTTCATGAAATAAATTATTTAAAAAAATATATTTTTACTCACTTTTAATCTCCCATTTCCTTCCATTACTAAAAGAAAAAGATTTATAGTATAGGGGTTTATAAAAAAAATAATTTTGTATGTGAATGTATTTACATAGTTATATTACAAATTATGGCACAATAAATACTTAATTTATAAAACATTGAATGAAAAAGTCGCAATTTTGTTGAAAATTATTTTTAAAATCATTACGAGAGCAAACTAAGTTAATAACTAAATAATATACAGGGTGAATCCTAAGTTGACACTTTTTGCCCTGTGTATAGGAAGTCATTAAAATAACCTTTTCAAAAATAAACAATTTATTCAAATACAGTCTTGTATAACTTTTGTTTTACATTCATGCGTTGAACTTGAAAAAGATGCAACTGATTTTCTCACAGTTGTCTATACTTTCCTTCAACTTGATCTGCAATCAACCACACACTTGTTATTGAGAATCTTCCGCCATAACATTAAAAATGTGTTTTTCTAAATTCATTTTCCTGAACAATATCCACAATGAATCTTGATTCATAAAAATAAATGTATTAATTCTTGTAACTTTTCGCACACAAGCCCAGATCGGATTTAAATTTTTTAATTATGTGCCTTTATTTTTGAGTTTTTTGAAAAAAATGTTCATTTTAAGAACTTGTATACACAGTTAAAAGAAAGTATTGATATAGGTTTCACCCTGTATAGACATCCACGAAATTTGTATTAAATATCTTTCGAGTAAAACCAAAAAAATATATTGAATACGGCCCATCTAATCAAAAAGTGTTTACGATATGAATTTAAAATTTCTGCACTCATTTTATTCAAAACATTTTTTTATAGTCCAATCAAATTAAACTCTGAGAAAAAAATTGTTACTAGGCTTTAATAAGTGTAAACTTTAAATGGTAAAGGGGCTTATAATTAAAAAAACAAAAAATGCAACCTGGGGAGGGGGTTGAGAAGGGGTGAAAAATGGTATCACAATTTCCTGCGAAAGTTGATTTCAAAATCAATTTATAATACAAAAGTTGCAGATCAAGCAAAAATCTACAGCTTTTATAGTAGACACTTTTCAACATAACCTCAAAATTTTTGATAATGTAAGAGATCGTTAGAATTTATTTAAAAGCTTATTTTCAGATAATTCTGACCTTTCGATTTGCGATCTGTTAAATTCACAATTTTAACTTTTTTATTTTTCATTTCTCCAAAAATAGTTGAATTTTTATTTTTTAAATAAAAACCAAAAGATTAATTTTTTCGGTCCAAACCACTTTTTACTTTCCTGTATACCTGATGACCAGAACATTACTGGCCAGTAAGGACTGGTGTGAAGTATATAATAACGGAGATATAAATTCAAAATTTAATGCTTTCTTTACAACATATCAATATCATTACCTTTAATGCGTTCCCAATAAAAAAAAATCAAAATCAGAGAAAATAAAAAGAAGAAGCTATGGTTGACAAAGGAGATCAAGGATATGAATAAACTGCTATGTGAAATTCACAAATTGTCAAGGGATACAAACAATCAGGTAATAAAAGATAGGTATAAAAAACTTAAGGGTATATATGGATTTATCGTAAAGAAAGCTAAAGTAGAGTATAATAATAAAAAGAATATTAAATGCAGACAATATCGGGAAGGAGTCTTGGAAAATAATAAATGAGAGTAGAAATAAAACAAATTCTAGATCACCTTTTGAAATAAACAAACAACAATACTTTAACAGATAAACAAGTAGTGGCCGATTACTTTAATGATTTTTTTATAGATATAAAAAAAGTCACGCCAAATAGGGACCTGAAGCTAGCATCTATTGAAAATATTTCTGTATCCTATAACTCAAACAGAAATACAAACCATTATTAACAGAGTAACAAAGAAATATACTCCAGGTATTGATGAATTTGATTGAAGAACGTTAAAAGCAGCAAGTGACATAATTTGTGCACCACTGTCATATATAATTGATCATTCCTTTATCACAGGGAAATATCCTGAAAAGCTAAAGACGTCTAAGTCGGTGCCTATTTTCAAAAATAAAGGGTCAAAGCAGGAGATAATTATAGAAATTTTAGAAAGTTAATTACCAGTTGCCAATACGGCTTTAGACAGAAAAAATCAACATCGACAGCAATAGATGAACTTTGTAACTCCATAATTGACAATCTGAATGGGAAGCAGTGCCCAGTTGCCATATTTTATTACCTAACTAGGGCATTTGATACAGTGACCTACTCATTGATAAGCTCTTTAGAATGGGAACCAGAAGAGTGGCTAGCGACTGGATTTCTAGTTATTTAAGCAATAGACGTCAAATGGTCAGTATAGATTCGATAAAATCACAGTCCAAAGATATTAACATGGGAGTACCACAGGGCTCGACACTAGCCCCGCTATTATTTATTATTTTTGTCAGTGACCTCACACAATCATGTAAAAAAGCCAAAAAACAGTAATATTTGCAGACGATATGAGTCACATAGTGGCTGAGTATAAACTTGCTTTATCGGCTGAGTATGCAAACGCCACTGTAGAAGAATTTTCGGACTGTTGCTCAGATAATGGGCTGCTAATTAACATAACAAAAACAGTATTTATGATCTTTCAACAAAAAAAACATCAGTTATGACTTCTGTCCATTAATTAGGCTTGATCATAGAACGATAGATCTGGTGGCAAACTTTAAATATCTAGGGGTGACCCTAGACCAGAAGCTTACATGGGAAGGACATATTGACAAGGTGGTCTCAAGGATGAGCAGTTTTTGTTTCATCTTTAGACAATTTCACAATACAACTTCTCTGAATGTATTAAAGTTACCCTATTTTGGACTGGTACAGTCATTATTAACCTAAGGACTAACTTTTTGGGGAAACGCTTCACATACTGTAAAAGTATTTATAACTCAGAAGATGGGGTGGGTGGCTCAGTGGTAGAGTCTCTGCCTGTGGATCCAAGGGGCCCAGGTTCGAATCCCACCGTTGGCCGGAATTTTTTCATTTAATTTAATTATTTAAAATTAATTCTGATGCCTTGGTAGGATTCCTCACTCGACCATTCACTGTTGGGTTCTAATTAACAGTGCTGTTCCTAAAGTGGCGCTGGGAAACAGTAACAAAGCCTACACAGAACACGAGGCGAAATAACCTTGGCAGTTGAAGCCGATGACAAAAAAAAAACTCAAAAGAAAATAGTGAGATGTATAACTGGTTCCCACTATAGGGCATCTTGCAAGAATTTGTTTAAATCTTTGGAAATATTAACATTGCCATGTCTCTATATATATTTGACCAAATTAAACATTAAGAAAAATGAATCTCAATATATTCGAAATAACATGATTCACAACACACGGAGAGGAAGTGACTTAAGACTGCCATATTTCCGGCTGACCATTGGGCAGGGTTCTGCGAGTTATCAGGGCATCATCTATTTTAATCATATAACTAGACTTTTGGGCAATAGTAGTTATGTTTTTAAAACCAAACTTTTTAAATATTTAGCTGAAAATGCGTTTTATTCTGTAGAATTGCTGCAGATTTCTTAATCATTTTAATTTAATTTTAGATTTATATATAAATATTTTTTATTCTTATTATGGTAATTTTAGATATATGTTGTAAATAGAAGTGCTATATACTGTATCATACATGTACATTTTGTTGTGTATTCGAACATATGTATTTGTACATTTGATAGATGAATAAAGGATTTATTTATTTATAATGAAAGTATAGGAATCATTATTGTTTATCGACCTCGAGTTTTCGACGGATTTTTTCGTTTTGAGGTTCCCTAAATCCGTTTTGACTATTTTTGCGATGATGTGTCTGTATCCTTGATAACATACAAAGACAAACCCCAAATTTTAAACTTAAGCTTTATTTCGCCCTGCGGTGGACTGATTAGATTTTGGACAGAGTCGTAATATCTGGGGGACAATTTATTAGGGTGTCATTTTTATATTTTATGGAATATATCTGTTATTTACGTTTGGAGAAGAAAATTCTTTAAATAAAAGTTACTTCTCTATAATTTTTGTCCTATACAAAATTTTCCTAACATGGTCCATATTCGAGAAATTTGACAAAATGTGCAAAATTCTGTTTAAGAATATTGTTAAACTAAAAGTTGTTTGCGATATCGATCTCTATAATTTTTGTTTTTTACATGATTTCTCTAAAAGAGACCGTAATGGAAAAATTGGAGGAAAAGTGTAAATTTAAATTTATCAGTTTTTTGTTGGCAATGAATATATATCAAAAAAATGTTTCCAGTTAAAAAAATGTGGAAAATGTATATATTTAGTTTATCCTCTTAACATTTACAGAGGTGCCGGAAAAACCGTGAAAAAGCCTGTAATAACTAGATAAGAAAGTCATGTGTTGGCCACATTTTTTTTTTAAAAACTGTGAAAAATGTTTGAACAAAGTTCTTCAGGTACTCATTTTTTTCGTTGTGACATTTAGTTTTTGATAAGATAAAAAAAATAGTCATGATTAAAAAAATGCTCAAAAATGAAAAGACAAAAAATGACAATAGCAACAATGAATCATTCCTTAATTATTATAATTTGTCTTGATTAAAAAAAAAATTATATTAAGTTAATTATAGGGAAAAAATATAAGACACTGTATTTTATTTTTTGACCAGAATCTTTATTTTTGTATCTAGTAATGATATAAACATTTAAGAGGATTGAGTCACTGACAACTTCGTGATCCTTAACAATTCATTTTCTATTTTATCAATACATACGTTATTAGCAATTGCAGATAAGATAGCAAAGAATAGCTTGAAGAAGACATTTACTTGAATCAGCAAGAAACATCCCAAAGATTTCAATAATTCAAAGTATTGTGATGTTTGTTTATTTTAAACAACAGTTTATTTATTAATAATTTATTTAAACACTTATTTATTTTATAACACTACTATTCTGTCCATATAATAACTGATACCGCTTGGTCCTCCACCAATATTTATATACAAATTTAAAAGTTTGGCGAATGAGCTAGAAAGTTCACCCATTTTCAACAAAACACTAGAAACATTATCCCGTTCTTTCTCGAATAATCCACCATAGTCTTCACATATGTTTGGTCTTAAGAGGTTTAATTATGTATGATAATCGGACAAGTTGAGCCTCAAAGGCCAAATAATACAGAGAGGGACTTGGAGGATTAGAGCATGACTGAATAATGAAATGGCTCACATTACAGTATTAACAGCAAAGTCTACTTTTAAATTGGAAAAGTTACCACCAACTGTTGGAGCAACTTCGCAACACTCCTATAGAGGATATTTTCAGCTTCAAACGTGGTTTGGAAACAAAAGAACTGCAACCAACTGGGGTTGGAAAGAAAGTATTGCAAATAATTCAAAAATACGTATACCTCGCTTTACAATAGCCTTGGTCATCCCTGAAGAATTGTTAAAAACAATCTCGTGCAGATGCGAAACCAGTTTTAAAGGTAACAGATGTGGGTGTCAAAAACATCGCAGGATGTACCGAGTTATGTACAAAGTGTCTGAAAATTGTAGTGACTCTGAAGATATTTCAACTGAAATTAAGCAGCCAAGTCTTTTGCTTCAACCTGGAAAACCAATTACCAGAGGACTTTAATAACAGAGAGGAAATAATTAGAAAAGATGAGCAAGAAACCGATTTTAATCAAGGGTCGGACGATGAAGATCAAATGACTGGCGGCAAAAAGAGCAAGAATGAACTAGTAAATTAATTTTTTTCATCCATTTTGATATAAAAAATCTGAATTTTTAAATACATCCATGAATTCATTAAAATTTAAAAATATTTCATTAGGCAATCGATTCTACTTTAACTGGAACTAATTCGTCAAAACCTCAGGATAAAATATTTGGATAAAACTTAAAAACAGGTCGATTTACATTTCTTGTGGGATTTCAAGTAATATTAAAAAAAATTCATCCCTTTTAAGGGGTGAAACCTAACCCCACTTGATTTTTTTTAAATGGGATGATACTACTTGTTGGAAAGCTGTTTTAAAAAGAAAATTGACTGCATTTTTTCTCATTTCAATTTTATAGCGAATAATAATATATAAATATAAATGTAAAGCTGACCGACCTTACACAAAAATCAAAATTGGAACTTTAGGTAGGTTAAACACGTTGTTTGAGTTTTAAGATTAATAGCCACAAATAAATTTTTAGACGCATTTTATGGTCTATGTATATATATTTTTAATTACTATAAATTTTTGAAGTAAAACTTTTTAGGCCGCGGTTCGATATTTGATAAGCAGACAGTGGTCCGATATTTGGCGAGAATGGAGAGTGAAATTTCAAAAACATGTAACGTTACACCGTCACGCATGTAACCATGGTAACTTCACGAAATTAAAAGAACATTGACCTTAAGAGTTTATATACGATTTTTTCTATTTCAAAGATACAAGTCTGAGATGAAAGCAGAGCAAAGAAAATATATAAAAGGTCTGTGGGAGCAAAGTGGAGTGGAGAATGGTGGAGAGGAAAGCAAATTGAGTATAGTGAAGTGGGGATAGAGTGAATTGGGGAAAGGTGGGGCAGAGTGACGGAATAAAATGGGTTAGAGTGAAGGTTCAGTGGGGTAGAGTGAGGTAGAATGGGGCGGAGTGGGAGAGTTGGGTAGAGTGGAGAGGAGGCAAAATGGCCGCGTGCAATACCAGCTCTGAGCAATCTATATAATTATTTGATTGTCAATTACATCGCTGAGAGTCAACTGTCGTTGGAATGCCTAATCAATTATTATCTCTCTTATTCTCTAGTGTTTAAGAAGTGTTATTTCTCTCCCGTGTGTAATGCTGCAAGCGATTTTTTTTAATTAAAAATTCACTATCAAATTAAAATGAAAAAGGAACTTTCCAAGAAGATGCCACTAGTAGTATTATCCCATTTAAAAGAAATTAAGTAGGGTTAGGTTTCATCCCTTAAAAGGGAAATTTTTTTAATATGACTGGAAAGCCCACAAAAAACCTTAATCGACCTGTTTTGCGTTTTATCCAAATATTTTATCCTGCGGCTCTATATAGCGAAATAGTTCCATAAAGTGCCTACCCTGTATACAAAAAAAGGAATTCTGGTCAAAAAATATATTTTTTCATACAATGATGCAATCAGTTTTTAATTTTTTTTTTTATTGAAACAAATTATCAATAATTAAGGAATAATTCATTGTTCATATATTTTTTGTTTTTATGCAATTTTAAGCAATTTTTTTAATTTTGTCAAAAATTACAAGTCAAAACGAAAAAATTAGTACCTAAAGAACTTTGTACGATAATTTTTCATAGTAGCATTTCTTTTTAAAAAAGTTTTGGACCGAAAAATTAATATCTCGAAATCCTTTGGGTTTTTTATTTAAAAAAATACGCTTATTTAAGGCATACAAAGGTATCATTTCACCAAATTTAATCAGAATTAAATTATTTTTGGAGAAATGAAAAATAAAACGAAAAAAAAAAACATTTTGATAGAAAAAAGTGATCTCTACAAAAGCCGTAAATTTTTGATTGATCTACAACTTTTGCATTATAAATTATTTTTATTTCTGACGTCAACTTTCGGCGCAAATCGCGAGATTACCATTTTTTTACCCCTTCTCAACCCCCTAAAACTTTACTTCAAGTTAATTCAACTGATCTATTATATCTTTACTACCAACGAAAATAGTTAAGACCACGTGTATATTGCAAGTTAAGAATGTTTTCTATTTGACACAAAAAATTATGGGCGAAAAAATATCGACAAGATGGAAGATGGGTGCCGTAAGATGGGTGCTGCCTTTTGCTCTCAATGGGGAATAAATGCAATCAAAAGATCAACTCTAAGGCTGATTTGGCGCATTCTCTCGCAATCCTGACGAGTTTCTACGTTGATGCATAACTGTGGATGCAGAAACAAAGGAACAGTCACAATAGTGGGTTTTTAAAAGCAAATGGGCTCTAAAAAAACCGAAGATGGTGAAATCGATTGGCAACGGTTTTTTTTGAGTTGCACATGGAACCATCTACACTAATAACTTGTATGAGTCGTTATTGCACCAATTTATCGAAGAAATCAGGGAAAAGATCCTCTTCCATTAAGATAATGCACACCTGAGCAGTTTATATGGCCAAAATCACAGAATTATTACACCGTATTCACCGAATTTGGCCCCCAATGACTTTTTTATTTTCAAACTGTATAAAATGGCTCGGCGGACAACGGTTCACATCGTACTAGGATGTCATCGTCCAAACAGATGTCTATTTTGAGGAAATTCCGAAATCTTACTTTTAAGATGGCTTAGAAAGTTAGAGAAATGCTTTGAAACGTGTATAGACCTAAAAGATTATGTTGAAAAATAAATAATTGTTTTTACACTTTTACATCGTGTAGAGATAAAAATTAGCTTTGTTTGATATAATAATTTATTAAAATATGCTATGAACTTATAAATTGGCAAGAGTTTGCGGCATTTTAATTTTTTTTAAGTTCTTTACATATCTCTATGAAATGAATTTTTAACAAAAATTCTTACGACCATATTTAGATATTTTCTATCAATAATTATCTATAAAAATTGTATTTTGATTAAAAGAGTGCAGTAATCTCACGGTCAGACCTTAGACTAGTAGGATTAGAAAAACGTCACTTATTACTCAATTGTATAAACATTAAGTACATTTATAAATAATTTATAGATTCAAATAATATTCAAACAATCCAACATTATAATAAACATTTAAATGTTTTAGTAAAATAAATGTGAGGTAGGAAAAACAACTGAAATAATAACATTATGTAACAAATCATTATAGACATTTTACCTTATCAATTGTGTATCTGCCTATTTAAAATTAAAAATAAAATTATGAAAATTAACAAAGGTTTTGTTCAAACGCATGGAATACCTACAAATAGGTGATTTTAAATAATAATTGTCAATATTCACCAATAGTGATATAAATTATAAGAATAAATAACATTTATAAAATATTAACCAACACTTCATCATAATTCATCCTCAAAGTGATGAATATTATGTAAATGATCACCATAATCTGTTACTTCACTGCCTACGAATGTATCATGATGCTCAATTATTTCTTCAAAACTTAGTGTGTCATCATGATTGTCATCACTGTGTACAAATAAATGGTCGACTTCTTCTTGTGCTATTTCACTGAAAAATAAATCTGTATAATACTGTTTTAACAAAAAAAAGTACTTTAATACTTACTCATTGCTTGGCACAACCCAGGATAAAATTTCATTTCCCTCCAATTTCCCATCATGGTTTTTATCAAAAGTGTCATCAAATTTTGATTTTTCACTAATCAATTCGTCCTTTCCAAGATCACCTCCTCTGTTTCCAATGTATTCCTGAAAGCTAATAGCCCCATCTCCATCTTTGTCCTTATCTTTTAACGTCTGTTCTAAAATAATAGGAAGCATTATTGGATGTTCTTCAGGGTGTGAAAATGAAATCCATTCTTGACTGTCCAAAACTCCATCACCATTAGTATCTGCAGCTTTCCACATTGTCTTGTCTTCTTCAATAAGCTGAAATGATTTTTAAATATTTATTCTTGAAACAATAATAAATGATTTTTATTGACTGCTAATTAAAAAGAAAACAAAGATCAATAATTATTCATGTACAATAATAGTTAAAGTTAAAAGGCAAAGTTCAGATTTCCAGGGAAGATTTTCTCAAATCTGCTCTTCCAGTCAACCTAGGAAAATAAAAAAAAATTCAATAAAAGAAAAATGCTAACATAATCAGTGTGGAGAATAAGATAGACCTGCTTGTTAGTCATTAATCAATTATTAATTATCCCACAAAAAAGTTAAAATTTAAGTTGAATACTTCCATTCAATAAGTATTCTTTTACTTTTCTTTTATAAATAGAAATAGGTAGCATTTTAAATATGGTTGAGATGAGATTATAGATTTTAGGAATATTCTAAGAAAAACTGGGTCAGAACAGTGTAGTGTTATGTTTTGGAATTGTTATGTTATCCTTAAATTTAACATTTATGTTGTGAACTTCAGATTTTTTTGTAATTTTTATAAGGAATTTAAATAATTAATAAGGAAAACTTGTTGTTAGGTCTTGTAAAAAATATTAGAAAGGAGTCAAAATAAAATTTATATCTGAATTTAACTGTTATAAACATAATTTTTATGTAATTCCCTGGAATTTGGATTCCTGTTTGTTTAAAAATAGACCTGGGACAGTTCTTGAGATATTTTTTTTGGGAATCAATTATATAAAGAAATAATTTCTATGATTTCAAGAATTAGGGATCAGTAAGAAAAACTGGACAAGAAAAATATTACTCATGAGAAGGAAAAATAATTGAAATTCAATTAGAAAAGATGATAAAGATCTTTCTACAAGAAATAAGGGATGACAAGTCTTATATGTTGTAACTTACATGCTCATTTTCACCTCCAAGATCTATATTATTTTCATAACTATCTAATCCATATGTATCACTCAAATACTCTTCCCAAGTAACTTTGCCATCATGATTTTCATCTGCATCTTCTAATCTATCTCTGGCCTCTTCTTCTGACAGCATTCTAAAAAAACACTTCTTTACTTAAATTTAACAGTAAATTGTATATTAAAGTGTTATTTTGCATATGCAAGCTTGAATTGCATAATTTTAGGGAGAAGAGTTTAGTCTGATTAAAATATTGTTTAAATAGAATTCCCATAAGTCAAGTCAACTTGGTTTTTAATTAACAATGATACTAATGTTCATAAATTAAGCTTTCCTGCTGTCAGAGGAGTCTAGGAAAAAACGTCCATAATAGAAACATTGAAAATATTTGAAATTTGATTACTTAAAAGATCTAATTATCCAGGCCTTCAGCTCATTCCTATCAATATGACTGTCATTATTATAGTCCATTTTTGTTATCAAAATAGCTAGTCTTCTTTTGGCTTCTTCTGGAGGTAAATGATCATATTCTTCTGCATCCTTGTGACTTCCTAATATTGCTTCGTGATCAAACTCGCTGTGATGTTCGTCACCATCTTCTGAATAATGAGCATGGTCCCTTGGACTGTATGCTCCGTCAGATTCTCGTTCTTTGTGGATATCGTTAGAATGACTATGCATTACGCCGGCATTAATTTTATTTGCAAGTATTAAAAAGAAAAAGAACAATACGGGACACATCGTGTACATGACTTGAATGTTCCAGTTTAAAGTATTTGAACTTATATGTTAAATACTGTTCTGCCAAGCATATCAAAGTAAAAAAATGTTCGAAGAGAGAAATATAACAACAAATGGTCAATATGTCAGACTAAATAATATGTCAAAGTCAAAATAGTTCTTCTTCTTCAGTCTATGGTCACTTGCCATGAAGCATTCAGGTAGCATGGTTTAATTTTGTTGAATTTCTGACATTTTCTGAATTTTGGTACTTTCTGTAACGCACTCACTGGGTCTAGTCTGTCATTTTAGGATAAAAATTAGTTTTTTTACCTGTTTAGTGAGCCCTAGGGCCAAAGTAATTCTTCGGATTTTTTTTACTGGTCTAATCTCAGCCTGTTTAACAAATACCATCTGCCACAGTTGAAATTGTCTCATATGTACTAGTATTCAGATCAGATCAGCTGTTTTCTTTTTGTTTTTGTCAACAATAAAAAATAAAAAGTATGTTTTAAAAATATACTTTCACTCACTTTGTCGTTTGCTGATAACAAAAGTTGTTAACCTTTGAAATATATATGGTAGTGGTACGTACGTTCTCTTTTGGATTAAGCTAAGAATAAGGAACTAGTTATGATTGTATCTAAACATAAATTGGTATGTATACTTTACACTTGTTGGAGAAAATTAGTTTTGAAAATTTGAAAACAATTTATTCATTTTAGATTTTAGACCAAAACATTGTTCGAAGAATTTCGAATATAATAAAAAATACACCAGCAATGTCTACATTTGCAGGAAAAAAACTTTTTCAAAATTCCTTAAAATTACCTTCTCTTCCTGTTCCAAGTCTAAATCAAACAATTGAAAAATATGTTAAAACAGTGACCCCTTTTTTAACTGAATCAGAATTGTTGAATACAAAAAAATTGTTAAAAGAATTTAGTGATGAAGGAGGAACTGGAAAAAAGCTACAAAAGCTGCTTGTAGAAAGGGCACACCAACATGAAAATTGGCTGGATGAATGGTGGTTACATACAGCCTATTTGGAATATCGTGATCCTGTAGTTGTTTTTTCGAGTCCTGGATTAGTTTTTCCTTTTGAAGAATTTAGTAATGAATCAGACAGACTGAAATACACTGCTAGGCTAATTTTAGCAGCTGTGCAATATTATTTAAACATATGGAGGTAAACACGCGAAAGTTTCCTTTATGATCATATTTATATTTGATAATATACATGTTTTTGATTTTAGTGAAAAACTTCCTTTAGATAAAATGGGCAAAGATCCATTAGACATGAATCAGTATAAAAAAATTTTTGGGACCTGCCGCATTCCTCAACTGAAAAGAGATGCATTAGAATTTAACCCAGAATCAAAGCATATTATCATTGCCAGAAATAATAATGTAGGTAATTGTTCAAAAAATGCAATCATTACTAATTTGGGTAATTTAGTAGTTTATGGTCCTTTTAATGAGCATATCTGCAAGTCTCTGCAATGAGATCTAGAATTTGAATTTTATACCTGCTACCTTATCAAATTTCCTCTTTTGTTTTAGGGCACTGTTAATGAAAAATAGCAATTTTATTAATTTATTGTTGTATTGTGTGTTCTTTTTATTCTTATAATTAGTTGGATGTTTTCTTTTCCTAAGTATATTTGCCTATTGACTTTTTCGTTTTTATAAGTATTGTTGTGTTTTGTCCTTTCTCATTAGTAAAAATTTAAAGTGAAAAATGGGTGATATAGATCAGAAAACAGTGCTAATTTTTATTGTGAATCATAATAAAAAAAATTATTTGGTTCAAGACAAAATTGTGATAATCACAGATTTCTGGGCTGCATTAAATAGGCAGTTAGGAAAAAAATACTTGTTATATAACGACGTGTTTTACTGTAGGAAACAGTTGTTCTCTAGCTATGCTGTGCTCAATAGGTTGAAACAAGTCGCAAAAATTTGAATTTAGATTCTACTTTTAATAATAAAAAAATACGTATGGCACTCGGGGACTGCCGCGGTAAAGCTATTGCATAGCATTTTTTATCAACTTATGCAATTATAATTATTTATTTATTTTATTTATGCAGTATTTTTTTTCTTTGATATTAATTCAAGTTTTTTCTTTGATATTAATTCAAGTTACACTTTTTGAGAGTGGTGACCGATAAGAAAACAATTTTTTTATTTTATTGATTAAATGAGAAGTTAATATTGTTTAAAATATTTTTATTATCTTACAATACATGTAGGTTATTCAGGATTTTTTATCATTGAAACTATATGTTTATGGTAACTGAAATAAGAAACATAAGTTTGAGACTGATATCCTCAAAATATCTGGAAAATACCGTGTCAATGGTGGTCCCATATTTTGTTGTGGATTCTTGTGGATCATTATTCATTTTCAAATACAATTTTTCCGAAATTGTGCTGAAGTCTGCCGAACTGAAACGACGTTAGACGATGCACGGCTTTCAACGCCGCACCGCTGTGCCGGTCGGAGTGGGGGGTGTTAGGTTTATTTTCGTTACGGTAGTTTACGGAATTTCTTGATTCGGTCGCCGCGCTCAAAGCCCGCGATAAAAGCTATGCAATAGCTTAAAAATTGGTATTTTTTTAATTTTAAGAAAATCTAGTTAATGATCACAAAAGGGAAGAAGTACTATTTTTTTAATAAGTATAGGTACACCTAATATCTCAAAAGCCAAATAAACTAAAAAAATTACCCTAATTTATTCATTTTTATCTATATATTTCTTTTAAATGTAAACTTTTTAGTTCTTCAGATTAGATATTTTGAATAAAAATGGAGAACTACCTAGTGAAAATGAATTAATTGATGAACTGAGTATTATAATTACAAAATCAGAAGATCCTGGTCCATCAATAGGAGTTCTAACTTCTGAAAATAGGGACACTTGGAGTCAAGCCTATGCAGAATTAATCAAAGGTAAGTGTTTTAAAGATATCTATAAAATCCAAAAATTTTACTCTTGAAGAAAGATAATTAAATACCTAGTTATGTAGAATAGTTAAAAAAATTTATTTATATATAATTTTTTTTTTCATGAAATTTAAACTCTATCTCTATGTATAAAACAAAATTTAGTAGGTATTCTACAAATTTTCTTTATTTTGAAACAAATTTTTTGATGTTATGCAAGTTTGCTTTTTAATTACTGACATAATGATGTGTCCAACACATGACTTTCCTATCTAGTTATTATAGGCTTTTTCCGGTTATTTTGTATAACATATTGCAGCACCTCTATAAATGTTTAGAGGATAAACTAAATATGTATATACATTTTCCACATACATCTACCTCGAAATATTTTTCTATAGATATTCGAAAATACTGAAAAATTTAAATTATGTACATATATTCTGTTAACCATTGGTATTACTAGTACAGTCATAATTTAAAAGTAATGAATATTTTTAAAACAAAACTTTTTAACATCATTTGGTAATACTTACTTCTTACTAAGCCACACAACATTTTTGCATAAAATGGCACCTGATGCACTCACTTTCAATGTTACCTCTCTGTGTCATTAACAAAATAAGACTGGATATGCAACACTCAATGGGCCACTGGTAGGTACTAACAATGATGCCAAGTGATATATTTTCTTGTTTGTAGTAGTATAAAATTGAGGTGTCAACTTTTATAGCACTGTCAAGATTGGTATCCTTACCTTAATTAGTTTCCACAGACATTGCTTTCGTATTTACGTATTATAGGTATTCACAGATACAAGTGCAATATTTTTTTCACAAGGGTATGTTTTTTAGATTCCGTTAATAAAAAATCTGTAGAAGAAATTCAAAAATCATTATTTTTGGTAGCTTTGGACAATCCCATGCATATTCAAAACGACAGTCGTAGATCTATGGCTAGTAAACAATTTATTCACGGAGGGGGCAGCAGAGTGAATTCTGCTAATCGTTGGTTTGATAAAACCATTCAAGTGAGTAAAAATATCCTAAAAAGGAAATCTTTATTTACTTTAAAATATACCGTGTGACGTGTAGATCATGTTATAGAAGACAAATTGTTCAAGTGAATAATGTTTCTAGTTTGGAGCTGGAAGTTTCATAAGGGGTTCCCCAAGGATCGATTTTGGGTCCTTTTTTATTTTTAGTTTTTTTCCAACGACCTAATCACTTCCTTGAATGCTATTCCTGGAATATACCCAACTTGTTATGCTGATGATACAGATATTTTAATTATCGAAAATAAAGCAGATGCACTAAAAATAGCAACAGAGAGAACATATAATCAAGTTTTATCGTGGTCGGAAAAAATAACATAAAATTAGACAACACTAAAACTAATATAATGGGGTCTATTCTGTAACAATTCCTTTATCCGTTAAAATATTGGCGGCCTTTAAAAATATTTTCGTGTTCGCTACTTTACTTCTGTCATTATTTAAACGGATTTCTTTAAGATAGTATTAATGTATTTTAAAGGAATTCGTTTTAAAAATAATGACAGAAGTAATTTAGTAAATCCGAAAATATTTTTAAAGGCCTTCAATATTTTAACGGATAAAGGAATTGTTACAGAATAGACCCCAATGTTATTTAATAATAATGGACAATATATACAAAACCAATTATTTGAAAACACTAATAATCCAATTATATCTGAAGAAAATATTAAATTATTAGGAATCACTACATAACCTGGCACTCACATATTGATAACCTGTGTAATAAATTACGAAAAAGTTGCTATAGTCTTAGATTTCTTGCCAATTATTGTAGTAAAAGTACACTCTTTAACAGTGTATCATGTAAATTTTCACTCTCATTTGAAATATGGCATACTTAATTGGGGTACCTGTTCTACCAAGCAAACAGTTTTTGTTCTTCAAAAATATGCCATAAGAATTATTGCGAAACTGAGAATAAGAGATTCATGTAGGGTTTTTTAAAAAATTAAAATTTTGACACTGGCTGGGATATATACAGGGTGTTTCAAAAAGGTATGTCATAAATTCTTCCACAGATAGATTACCAAAAAATAAGTGGATTTGGCTATATTTACCCATATCAAAAACTGGCTCCTAACAAAGTTACAGGGCGTTAAACTAACATTTAAAAAACCGTTTTTTTTTTTGTAAACAGTTTGCTGTTGTGAATTTTTCCTTGAAATTTTTGCCAGTGCTGTAGATTTGAAGGCCCAATATTCTAAGGAGAAAAAAATTTAAAGCGACCCCTTTAAAAAAAGTTGGGGGGTTGGGTACCTTTTAACTCCCCGTATTTTTTTTGTCATAAAAAAACTTGCTTTATCGATCTAAAAATCAAAAAGAACTATGAATTTTTAATTTTTTTTTATACCAAAATGAACTCTGTACCTTTCTTAGTTGACGAGCTATTTACAATTTTTTAACTGCATATCTAGAGCAATTCGTCCGTCCTGGAATTAACATATCAACAAAACTAAGAGTAGGTCAGGAGTTATTGTACAAAAACCGCATATAAAAATCAGTGGTGGGCCTAAGGCTGTGCTTGAGCCGCCCCTACAAAAACTACCTCTTTTATTTATATTTCTGTATTCAAGAAGGAGGAGGACATGTTGAACATTTACTAAATTAAATAGTTTATAAAATATGTATAATAATTATTGTCAAGTGTTTATTTTTAATTGTTATTTTTTTTGTTAATCGTTTAATTAAAAAAATATTTTTTTTAATTACTATTAAATTTAATAAATACATTTCCAAACTGACGTGTATTTTTATCAGTGGCATGGTGAACCACGGGTGGCACACCATTTTTATGGCGCCAATCCAATATTATAAATACCCTTTTTACAAAAATATAAATAAAAGAGGTATTTTTTGCAGGGGCGGCTCAAACACATCCCTAGACACATCACTGATTTTCAAAATTTCAAAGAAAAATTCGCAACAGCAAACATTTTACAAAAAAAAAAGTTTTTCTGAATGTTAGTTTAACGCCCTGTAACTTTGTTGAGAGCAAGTTTTTGATATAGGTAAATATAACCAAATCCACTTATTTTTTGGTAATCTATCTGGGGAAGAATGTATGACATACCTTTTTGAAACACCCTGTATATTAGAAGCATGTACTTTCATTCATAAGAACAGATCAATATATTATGTTGCCGAGCGTGCTTCTCATGAGTATAACACAAGAAACAAAAGCCAATTACTAATACCTAGACACCGTACGGCACTTTTTGAAAAGAATCTAGAGTATATGGATTGTAAATTTTATAATATCCTTCCAGAGGGCATAAAGAACAACAGTAATCTCTTCACTTTTAAGTCTAATGTAAAAAAACTTTTATTAGAGAAAAACTGCTATTCCATAGAAGAATATTTTATATAATAATTCATGTTTTTGTTACGATAAACGTTGTATAATTTTTTTGTACACTTTTCTTATAAGGTGAAATAAATAAATGAAATATTACTATATCGCAACTATATCCCACCCTAAAAGAAGTGGTGAAATATGTCGACCTTGATTTCTTGGGGGACACATTTTACCATAATATTTGTATACGTAACCCTTCTACTGTACACAGTCACCCCCTTAAAAATTTAAATTGCAAGGGAGGTCAGTGATACCTCTTTTAAAAGGTCTTTAAATAATCTTTACAATCGTCTACATTTAAAATTTATCAATGGGTTTGTGGAAATAACTGTTTTAATAAAATATATCTTTTCGCAAGAAGTCATAGACAAAATATTCTTAATAGTTCAATTTTTAGTTTATTGTAGGTGAAGATGGGACTGTTGGTTTAACTTATGAACACTCACCAAGCGAAGGTCAGCCTATAGCTGTAATGACAGACTTTCTAATTGATTATATGTATGTATCTATACGTTATCACTAAAAAATCATATTAAAAACAATACATATTTTATAGCAAAAATAATGGTTCAAAAGATTTACATGACACCAAAATCGAAACAGAACCAAGGAAACTAGAATTTAATATCAGCGATTCTCTTCAAAAATATATTCAGCAAGCAAATGTGAACATTGATAAGTACGAAAAATACATTATATTTTGTAAGATTTGTGAACTTATCAGTTGCTTATTTTTTTCAGATTAGCAGATAATTTAGATTTGGACGCTTTCCAGTTTACTTCTTTTGGAAAGGAATTCGTCAAGTCACAAAAAATGAGCCCAGACAGCTATATACAAATTGCTATGCAGTACGCTTTCTACAGGTTAGATTAAATTAGTAAATACGCATTTATATAGAGAAAAAGAAAAATTATGTTTATTGGGGAATGCGCAATGTAACAAAACAAACTGAAATATTTTGGGGCGCTGATTACGAAAATGAGGGTTAAAACTGGCAGCAATGGTTGGAACACCCCTAAAATTGCAAGTGTTTTTCGACTGTACTTGTTGTTTTGCAAACTAAGCCATCTTATATGTTTTTTGGGGCGCCGATTACGAAAATCGGGGTTAAAACTTGCAGCAATGGTTGAACCATCCCTAAAATGGCAAAAAACACCCCTATATAGGGGTGTTTTTCGACTGTACTTGTTGTTTTGCAAACTAACTCATCTCATGTTTTTTAAGGCGCTGATTTCGAAAATTTGTGTGACACCCATCACATGCCAGAAACACCCCTCTCAAGGGGTGAATTTTCGGAAAAAATTACCAGTCACAGTGTTAAGATAATAGCCAAATTGTTAACACTTAATCACTCTTCCAAATCTTGAGAAATAACACTCCAAATGAAATTATGTACACAATAATTACACAGATAAATTATTCAATTCAAAGGTACTATATGATGGGATGAAAAATTAATAAACTGCGTTGAAATTGTACAAGAACAGAACGAGCGGGAAGTAGGAAGCACACATTGATGCTAGAGTATACGAAATATAGATGTGAGCATAGAGAGAAAACCTGAATCCACGACCTTGTATTCACACCACCTCTGGAGTCCCCTAGTGTTTCCAACGCGGCATATTTAAACTGAACAGGAGTTTTGATTCAAATGGAATATTGATTTTTTTCGGGTAACTCTTATTTTCGAAAGATCTTGATACTTTTTGTTAAAAAATTAAAATTAATTTGGAGTGTGCTGGACAGCGACCCAAAAAAACATATAAGATGACTTAGTTCGCGAAACATCGTGACTGGTAATTTTTTTGAAAATTCACCCCTTGGGAGGGGTGTTTCTGGCATGTGGGGGGTGTCACACAAATTTTCCAGTCTCGACACACCGATTTTCGAAATCAACGACCCAAAAAACATATGAGATGAGTTAGTTTGCAAAACAAGTACAGTCGAAAAACTTAGGGGTGTTTTTTGCAATTTTAGGGGTGTTCCAACCATTGCTGCCAGTTTTAACCCTCATTTTCCTAATCAGCGCCCCAAAATACGTAGGGGACAAGTGGTCTCGTCAAGTGCGGCGTTTCTCGACCTTTTACCGTTATTTTAAATGGATTATAATGTTTTTGCCCTATTGTATACTATTTTTAATTTTTACTTTATTTTAAACTCGTAGCAAGTCTCTACTTTTCAAAATTGTATGTGTTGACAAGGCTAATAGGTCTTATATGTTTATACATTTTTTTACCTTTTTAAAATATTGTAAATATGTATGTCTCAAAGTCGAATAAATATTATTATTATTATATATCCGCACCAGTTTAGAAAATATGAGAAAACCATCTTCAGAGAGTTTTCTTCCTTGTAAGATATTCTTGGATAAATATTTATATAATGCGCTGTTAAAATATTTACTTCTAATTTTGGAACACCCTATATTTAAAACGCAAAAATTCAAAAAGTATTCTCTAATACTAATATCGTTTTTTATTTTTTAGAATTCACCAAACTCCTGGTGCACATTACGAATCAGCAGCTACTAGAAAATATATTCACGGTAGAACTGAAACGATACGATCTTGCTCGATAGAGTCAATAGCGTTCGCAAAAGCTATGTTAGACAATAACAAGTCCATCAATGAAAAAGTAGCAGCTCTAAAAGAGGCGATAGCATCTCACAAAAAATATTCTTTAGAGGTACAAATCTAATTTCTTAAATGAAAATTGTAGTTTCTTTAAATTCATTAATTTTTTGTCTGAATTTTGAATCTCTCTGTAGATATCAACGGTTTCTTGGCACCATTTTTATGAGCACAAAACTGCGCAACTTTTGTGTAATTTAACCAACTTTTTATCTGTTACGTTTAAGAAATAGCAATACTGTTCCTATGAAACAGTAGGAGCCTTGTATACATCATAGTCCATGAAAAAGAGTTCATTTTCAATTAGTGGTTATTTTCAGGCTGTAAATGGTTTTGGAGTAGACCGCCATCTTCTCGGTTTGAAATTAATTGCTCTGGAAAACAACATTGAACTACCAGCCGTTTATAAAGACAAAGCTTACATTCTAAGCAGCCGTATGCGTATCTCAACAAGTCAGGTAGCCACAAAATGTGATGGTTTCATGTGCTATGGACCATTGACGCCCGATGGTTATGGCTGTTGCTATAATCCCAGACCTTACGATATTAATTTTGCAGTGTCTGCTTTTGTCGAACACCCAGATACTACTGCCAAGAAATTCAGAGAATCTTTAGAAGCTAGCCTTAAAGACATGCATGACATATTAGTTTTTACACAAAAAGCAAAGTTGTAATTTTTTTACTTTTTTTAAGATTTTACTAGTTGATAAATACGAAATATGAGTGGAGGACCAGTGGTTCCCAAACGATGTTGTTGAATCGCAAGTATTTCCAATGCCCTTTATGTGAAATTAAGAGATTTTTTACTCGTTTAGACATCCCTCTGCTTTCAGGCAAATTAGACTGCGCCAGTTGTACACTACTTTAATGAAACCGAGTTTATTACATAATTGAAAATAGTAATCGACTAAAAGTTTTGTATATTTTTCCAGCTGCTTTGTAAGGAAGCTGCGGCTTAACAGGGCCGCTATTTGTACTCTTTGAGAACCACTGGGCCAAAACATTTGATTTTGGTTATACTTACTGATAAATAAAATAACCCATTTAGCAACTACTTAAACTTAGCAAAATGTGTTATTAGAGATAAAAAAAAATTAAATTTACTTTTATAACAGTATTGTTAATATCGTCGGCTTAAAGTGTTAACCTGCTTAGTCCATTTTGACCATTTTACAGGAGAGGTAAAAAACAATTTTTAAGGTTATTCTTGATAAATTTTTTAAAAATAACTTTAGGAAAATGCTTAAGGGGTATAACAAAAGTGTTTTGGTACTAAAAAACGTAAAATATATTAGAATAAAGAGTTTTTTTGGTAATATTTGGGAGATAGCTGTTTTTCGTTTATTAAAATCGGTTTGTAAATGGACTTGACAGGGGTAATAAAACAAACAACACCTGTAGTCATTTAGACGGGCCAACAAAATAAAGAAAACTAATAGCGTTATTTCTTGTTTTATTTATTGTTTAAGGCTTTGGCACGTTTAATTGAACACAGGTATAAATATTTTATACAAAATAATTATTTTATTTTTTCAAGGGAAAAAGAACAAAGTAAAAAATTATACATAAAGAAATTCGTCATAAAATTGATGATAGTCAATTGGAAAAGCACAAAATTATACATGAGGAAGGTCTTCATAAAATTGATGATAGTCAATTGGCAAAGTTTTTTTGATAGATTGAAGGTCTTCATATTTTTTACCTGTTATTTTCCGTCTCTCTAAGTAGAGCTCTTTTAACTCTTCCCACGAGCATGAAATAATGTTTGTATTTTTCCGTTGGGGAATAGGTTCCCATTGATCAGAAAAACTAGTTTTATAATAAATATGACCTTCAGGGGTGTACCTCAGAGCACGAATGTTTGTTACCTTCAAATCGCCCTTGCCCCTTCCTGGACGGATACTTTTATAACGTTCTATTAAATCAATTTTTTAAAAAAAATCATGTGTCAAATACTTTACTTTGTAAGGTGATGGTTTTTTTTTCTCGCTTCCTGACATATAGTTACATAATCCGCTGGTACGTTGATGATTTGATCTTTGAGTTTTTTTCGATGGTCGCGTGAACCGAATCCACCTCCATCTACGTATGTCCCGACTATAGATACTTTTGCTCTATTATTAAATTACATGTAATCGCTACATTCAATAAAACATTAGACATAACAGAGTTTCTGTTTTGGTATCCACAACCATCCGTGTATATTATAATTGTAATCCTTTCATTAGTATCTTCTAACGGAGGAATATTTGGCAAAATCTTCTGTTCTACAAAATACATCCAAATACTTGCAAATTCTTCGGCACCAACACCTCCTTCACATTCGTTCCATACAAAACAATAAGCATCGGAATTTATCAAATTGTAGAAACACAAATTATGTACTTGCAGCTTTATTTTGTAGTATAGTGTGGAAACTTTTGATTTAGGGGCCATCAAATCTGCCGTGAACAAGTATTTTCCCTCCTTTTTATCTTTTTCCTTTTCTTTCCTCACTTCCGTTTTCTTCTGTATGTGACTATTAAATTCGTCTTCTGAAACTTGCCCAACCCTATAACCTACACACTTCTCACACTTATCTTTTTTAGGGTGAAAAAGAGCCATATTTTTTTCCTCAAAAGTTTTGGAGAACGTTGCTATTGAAAGAGCATCTTTTTTCATTGATTACACCAGTCTTGGACATAAAATTCATAAAGACTTTGTTTGGAATGCCATTCAGCCAGAAGATATTTTTTTGAGAAGTAGAATAATGTGAGTCCATAACTGGTAGATAATCTAAAAATTGGTTTAGGCATATGTTATACGTTGATCTTTAAAAACTTGATTTTTACTAGATGACTTTTGCCATGTCTCAAAAGAACTTTTCCAACGAAGAATTGTCCACCGTCCAATTCCAACAGTATTAAGGAACATGGTCCTGCACACCCTATGACTTTTTTCTTGAACTCTCAAAAAATATTGCAAGGATTGTCCTCTTTTGGTTTCATTTTCTTTTTTTCGGTTTCGGTGCCTTTGAGTTGGCACGAATTTAACTTGATTATCTATAAACACTTTCTTTTCACCCCATGCCATTGCCCAAAATGACTTGAAAATTTGCTGCCTTTCTTGTTCACTGATGGAAGCGCACTTCATTATATATTTTACAGTTGTTTTACAATTGCATCTATCATTCATAACCCGAGGTTCTTTAGGCTTATTATAGTTCCATTTTCCATCTTCTTTTACTCTACCTAAATAACTTTTGCCACTTTCTCGTAGTTTTTTATTTTTCTCCGCAAACCATTTTGATTCCTGAACTTGAAAACGTTTTTTACGTTTTTTGCTTTTTTTTTGGATAATATTCGTTTGAAGACGAACTTGAATCGGTATCGGAATATGGAACTAAATAATTATTTGCTTCATTATCATCAGAAATATCTGAAATTGTAGATTCTATTGTGTAAATTTGGGATTGAATTTGCTCCTCCGGGTTGTTTATTTCTGATATTAGTGTGGCGGCATTATCATTATTATTGGGTGCATCAGCCGTTACGTGTTTTACCTGCTGGTTGATGTCAAAGTATTTTAATTCTTCAAGACTCTCTGATTGTAGTACGATCTGATCTTCAAAAGAATCAGATATAATTATTTTGTTTAATGGAACAGAAATTTGGAGGGATTCCAAATCACAGTCTTTATTGGTAAAAGAGGAATCAATAATGTCTATTTCAACGTTTTCAACTACTTCAAAATTGCTGCTGGGTTGGTTGGCTTCTGCGGTATATTGAAATATTTTAACAGGATCTATATTTGAATTTAAATTTTTATCTAAATTTTTACGTTCATTTTCTCTGTGTATTATCATTAAACTCAGAATCGTTCTTTGACTTTGCCATTTCTACCAATCGCCTATTACGTGACGTCATCTGAAATGGAAATCCCCATAATTATAAAACAATAAAATTAAAAAAAAAATTATTTGTTTAATACTAAAGAATGTTAAGCTGCTATATTCCACAGCTACATAAAATAAGATACCGGAAACCCTGCTTAGTCCCTCTAGTTAAACAAATAGATTGAAACCTTAAAATGTTGACCCATTTCACATTTAAAATCAGTCAAAATGTTTTATAATCTATAAAAGTTACTTACCTTTATTTTTATCACTAAAATAATTGCAAAAAAGGGAAAAAAATGGCAAAATCACAGAGAAACAACACGCGTACTCCTGTCTCGACAAGCTCTTAACACAAAATGCACGTCGTGTTTCTTGAACTTGGCTGTTTTTCCGTGTTAAGAATTAGTCGACTGGACTTAGCTGTTATTCATATCATGCAATATTTTAGGTTTTTAGTAATAAAAGTGACTTGGATGTTTAACTCATCGAAAAAGTAAATAATGTAGAATTTTTAGAAGTAAAAACCTCAATTTACCTAAAAATGGACTTAGCAGGTTAACACTTTAGGCGGACGATATCTTTTTTAAAAATTTTAAATATTGATATATGCAATACCAATTTAATACAATAATTAGATGAATAAGAAAATTTGTGAGTATTGAAAGAGCATTATAAAAAGTATTTTTCTAGTTTAATAGTTTGTCCAATTACTAAAGAGTCATTCCATACAAAATCGCCTAAAAATAAAAAAAATTGTTGCCGATCCATTATAGATTTTGGTGTAACTTTGAGGAACTATTCCTTAGGGCCCCAAAAAAGAAAATTTACACGAGTTTGGTTTTTGTAAGCACTCCTTTCCACCTATTTAAATAAAGACTTTAAATAATCGATATTTTTAAGCCTTTGTCGACTTTTCCTCTAAAATATTTCTTTTTTTAAAGCGGAATTATGAGGGGAAAAGATAGTAGTTTAAGTGTAAGCATCGATAATTTGCTCAGTCAATACCTCTGATTAACGGCAACGTGCTGAAAATTAGTGTTTTTGGATAATTTTTCGTGAATTTCAATCGACTCCAGCGTCTTAACTGCTTAGACTTAGCAGCTTATATTCCTCAGAAATTAAGTGTATATATCATAGATAAAATACAGCCACAAGTCAACCTGAGCAGCCCACTCTTTACAGAAAAAAACTTTGCTTTAAGTTTTGAAATTTTCAAAAATTGCATTGTTCAGGTTATATAATGAACGTGTTGACTGCCAGATAAAAATCTGAAACTCTCAGAATCTACTGTTCTTACCTTTAACTTTAACTGACCGTACCACTTGTTTTGTTATTTTTATGTTTAGTGCATGTGCGAGTCGTTTTTTTACAGAGTCGGTTGAAATTCACGAAAAATGATTAAAAAAACACTTATTTTCAGCGCGCTGCCGTTAATCAGAGGAATTGACTGAGCAAATTATCGATGCTTACACTTAAACTACTATCTTTCCATCTCAGAATTCCGCTTTAATAATGTAGTTATCTGCAAAAAGAAAAATTTCAGAGGAAAAGTCGATAAGTCTTAAAAATATCGATTTTTTAAAAAGTATTTATTTAAATAGGCGGAAAGAGTGCTTATAAAAGTCAAACTCGTGTAAATTTTTTTCTTTGAAACCCTAAAGAATAGTTCCTCGAAGTTACACCAAAATCTAAGATGGGTCAGCTTTGCCAATTAGACGATTTCAAATGGAATGACTCTAAAGTGAAATAATTATAAAGTGTTCAGTAATGATATTGTTTTGGTACTTTTATACTGCTTATTAAACAAACCTGTCTCTTTTTAAGTGCCTTAAAATAATTACTACAATCATAAGCCTATTTTTTTATATGTCAAGATTTTTATACCCGTTTAAAATTAAAATGTTTTATGTCTCAAAATATAATTTTAGATCATTTTAACTGTTTTATTTCATTTAGAAAAAATCCGACTTTAGAGATATGACTGCAAATATTGCACAGTAATACAAATCATTAGAAAAACAGCAAAATGGAAATTAAAGTTCACAAAAACTTATATATTTTGACTTTTAAACCTTCCTATATATTGTAAGGATTATAGTAACCACCATTTTCACTTTACTAACAAAAACTCTTATACTTAACTCGACTGGCCTATGGTATACTCTTTATAATGGTGGGCGAGGTTTTCCTTAACTGTAAGTCAAATATCTCCATTGATCATCTTTAAGTCGCCCCAAAGCGCCACGGAAATAATAGCCATCCCTTCTCCCGACAAGCCATAGGCTTCAGGGGTTGAAGTAGGCAGAGTATTATTGTCACTAGTTCTTAGAGGACAATTCAATTAATTACAGTGATAACAATGTGTTTTATTTTATCTTATTTTTTAACTCACTGCATCCTAAAAAAAGTTTTGGAAATTCGCCTAAACTCGTACCTAACTAAATACAATTTATTATCCAACAACCAATATGGTTTTGAGAAAAAGAAATCCAAAGAAGATGCATTATTAGACGCCAGTAAACGTTGCTTATGGGTCTTTCTTGATTTATCAAAGGCATTTGACACATTTTCCTGCAAACATTGGAGCACTTCATTAAATTTATTTACTACCTATTTAAATGAAATAATGCAAACCATAAGGATAGCCAATAGCTACAGTAATTTTATGCCCATCAAATATGGTGTGCCCCAAGGCACTACCTTAGATCCGCTCCTATTCAATTTGTATATAAATAATTTATTTTCGATTAGGTCGAAGGGTGAAATTTTGCGGGAGCAACTGAAAAATATAGTGAAAACGATTTTCTTGCAATACAAAACTGGTTAAACTATGAACTCCTAACAATAAACGTTGAAAAAACCTTTTATTTACAACCATATATGTAATGTTGTCATTACTAACGTCATTGAAGGTTGGGAAGTGTCATATTACACACCTCTACTTCTATTTCATCTATTCTAGATGAATATTTTTTATATTAAAAAAAAAAATTAACAGTGACAAATTTTATAATACCTATTTAATGGCAAACAATAAAAAACAACAATGATCTAAAATATAACAAACTACTTACTGATATTTATTATTCGCGAATTTAATATCTGGCTTTATCTGACATTTATTTATATTGGTGACCTTTGTTTACCCCATAATCACAGTAACAATATATTTACCTACTTGATTATTCTGAGAAAACCGCGCGCTTGGTAATTTGTCCTTAAATGTAATATTTTAGGTATGTTCAGAACAAAACAGAGATTTATTAACTTTGATCGAAATATGATGGTTGCAAATAAAATAGTATACAAACCTCAGTAGGAAGTTTTATTCCTGTCTCGAGATCATAGCTAACCTCGACGCTTCGCGTCTCGGTGATCTAACTAATCTCTGGACAGGAATGAAACTCTTCCCACCTCGATGTGTAATATACTATTACATACCTTTTTTTCTGTAATAAATCCACAGCTCCCTCCTTCAATCAACTAATTATTATTACCACTAACAACCAATATATAATAAATTCAGTAACATGAAATATCTGGGTATATATTTGGACTCCCATATGAGATGGGATGTACATATTTTTATACTTGCAAAAAAACTAAGAAGTATTCTCTAAAAGTTTAAATTTTAACAATATTAAATGTTAACAAGCTTAAAATCCTCTATTATGCACTGGTTGATAGTCACCTCAGATATGTTTTTCTTATTTGGGGTAATGCACTTAAAACTCACCTTCATCCATTAGAGATTTCTAAAATTAATTTATAAAAAGGACTTGACATTTCCCACTGACCAATTGTATATTGAGGCAACATTTTTGATATTCCTCAGCTTCATTATTTCAAAATTGTTTTTTCTTACTACATTAAGAAATTCACTGTACCTTCACACACTACAAATGGAATAAACAATTTCAAATAACTGCCAATATGCAAAAATCAATTGGGCAGCATTCCTGTACATACATGAGCCCAAAATTGTTTAATAGGATTCCACTAGAATTAAGAGTAATAGCTAATCAGCAAAAACTTAAAAAATATTCAAAATCATACCTACTTGAACAAACTCAACAATTTGTATATATTAAATCTTTCTAAGCTTTAATAACTGGTATTTTCTTTTCAATTTATCTAAATATTAAGCTATACGAACACTATTTGATCTTTGTAATTATATTATCTATTTTTTTTGTGTTCATTTATTGTAAGTTTTTCTTTCATTTTTGTATCGAAACAAGAGAAGAATTCACTTATCGATTTCTTTTCACTTTTTTATACCTCAAGATTGTATCATTATATTTTGCAAATTAGTATAAATTCATCATTATTATTATTTAGGATTACCCCATGTAGTATTTTTTGGTGGCTTTTTTGGGTTGACCAATAACTCATTATAAAATAGAGACAAATTAAAAATTTTAAACAATTTATTATGTTATTACAAACTAAGCTTTCAATGCAAACTTCCTTACAGGAAATATAGATCGCTTACGGATGTCTTTGGGGGTTTTAATCCTCTGTTCATGTTTGGATAGAGCTCTGCGAATAGAACGGGTCTTCTTGGGTCTAAGATCTAATGGCTTGTATTTCTTGTTTTTATATAATAATCTTAAATTTTCTTTTTGCTTCTGGTGCATAACAATATAAACACGAGCAATAGCTTTCCTAACAACTCGGCTGAAATAACAAATATTCACTGAACTGAGAAAAATAAAAACCAAAATATACATACATTTTTGAAAGTTTAGATGGAGCTCCACCAGTTACTTTTGCTACCCGCAAGGAGGTAAGCTCAGTTTTCAATTCATCGAGTTGTTTGGTCAACTCCTTTTTGTCTTTGGACCTTAATTCGGAGCACTTTACTTTTCCCTGTAACAAAAATAACCATTATGATTTCGGCACATAACCAAATTTAATATTTATAAGTGTTAAACTAAATAAATACTAAAACGTAATTGTCGCGTACAAAGTGGTTTATTCATTTTTTATACAATTATGGAAGGATGAGTAGATTTATTCTACATTTTAACAGATTTATCACATACCATGATTATTGTCGCCAAAACAACTTCTAAAAAGAATTGTCAAATGAAAAATGACAGGTGACAAATATTACCTTATTCTTCTGTTTAGTTTACAGTATAACTGACTTCATAGCATTAGCAGTTAACTTTTGAATGTGTGCTACTTGTTTTTACTTTACAGATCACACACAAAAAAAGAAAACTCAGAATATAACCTACAAATTTAATCACATATTCTGTCAAAGTCAAATTAAATTTTAGATTGGGTGTGTTTATTTTTTAGTCAATATCCGTTTTGTTATCAGAAATTCCATTATAAAGTTTTAAATTCTATTTCCCAAAATGGCAAAGAACACATCGAGTTCGGCTTTTCGAAAAATCGACGTTGATCAGTATTCCGAAAACAATTTTAGAGAAGATGAGACTGATTCCGGTGGTTCAGTAGGACCAGATGAGAACGAAGTTAACAATTTACTTCAAAAATATCCTTTTTAAACGACGCGTTACATTTTTAAGTGAATATACTCGATATGGTAACAATATTAATGATGTTCTTGGTAGACATATATTTGGTACCTGTTGCTTCAAAAGCTTTCCAAACCTTTTAAAATAATTTTATTTTACTCTATTGATATTAGTTCTACAGTGCTGGCAAGATCAAACCATTGGGCCTACTTTACCTGTGTTAAAGTGAATACTAAATGGCGTTCCTAGGTACAGGAAAAGAAGCGACACATTGTGTAATGTTGCAATGATGTTACTACATACTTTCCTCTCTTGTACATGTGAATGCCAGTTGCTATTGAGTTCGGTACATGCAAAGTGGGGAAGGTTTGATCTTGCCAGCACTGTATAATTCACACACATGCACACTAAAAGTGGCTAGACTTTTTACTTTCTTTCGCTGGAACTTTTCTTTGATCAGTAAACTTTCAAAATTAAAAATAACTTTTTGGGCGGGCGACTACATTTCATGCAAAATGAATACATCAAATTCTAACAATGATTTTATGTTGATTTGAGCAATATCACTTTATACAAATTTCCTAATAGAGCTAGAACCCTTTGAAGATATTCCATTTAATATATTTTTTCAAATATTAAAATTATGAAAATTATTTTATTAGTTAATTTGAACTTTTCTTCATATGTCAGAGGGCTCTTGTTCCTTTAGAAAATTCATTTTACTCAAATGAACATAAAATCATCTCTAGATTTCAAGGGTTACCCTTTGTTTAAAAAATATGGTTTGTGAGTACATTTTCAATTGAATATAGATCTAATTAAATAAATCAAAGTTTATGTAATTACACAATATACTCGTATTTTCCTTAATGGCTTATATACAGGGAAACATTTAGATGCATTAAAAGTGGTTTTGAATAATGCTCCATTAGGAATAAAAAATCAAGTAATCAAGGTAAGCCCTATTTTTCTTATAACTTAGATTTGTTTTCCATAAATTAATTTATTTTTATTTTAGGACAATGCTTTCAATATAGCATTCAAAGTACTATTAGCAATAAAACCATCTCAAATAGAGGAAGTCACAAATTCCTTAAATATCGAATATTTGGATACTCTAATGAAGTATGTTTATAAAGGCTTTGAATGCCCATCAGAAGGCAGCAGTGGACATTTACTGTTATGGCATGAAAAAATTTATAATATTGGTGGAGTTGGTTGCATTGTTAGAGTATTGTCAGATACCAGAAGAGTTTAAATTATTATAGAACCTATGTAATATATTTTAACAACCCACCCTGAATATTTCAAAAGCAAAAAATGTATTTTTGATCTTAATATCATCACTAGTTTAACCCCATCCCTTATGTACACTACCCCTTAACTAGTTTGAGTGATAACGTGAAGATACCAGTAGTCGACACCTTAAGAAAAATATAATGGTAAATTTACAATTAATTTCATAAATTTGCCTCTATATTTTGTTATCAACTTCAGATAGAACACCTTAAGTGTGGTCTAGGTAAACATTCATATTAAAATGATATATTGTTTTAATTTTCTTTTTGGTAATTTTTTTTTTGACCTTATGCATTTGCTCCAATGGTTGACAGGTGCAGATTAGCTAGTTCTAGTAGTTGACATCTTACTTAGTGAGGTTAATAAAACAAACAATTTCGGATTAATTAATTTATTCATTAATTAAGAAGTTACACCAATGGATTCCTTAAACCTATAGCTAACCCTTCAACACTAATTTGGGCTGCTCCAATTTTTTTTAACAGGACAAAAATTTATTTCGCTGATGTCCTTTTCAACTGCTATAAATTCTTTGTGAGAGTTATCAATGCATTTACAACCCATAACAACAATATTTTCAGATGAAATTAATGTTTGAACAACACACACAAATTTAAACTCTGACCCATTTCGTTTGCCACCCTTAAAGTGGGTAAGAATATAATCGCCTTCCTTTAATTCACTATAACTCATGTTATTGGCAATTAATACGTCCTCTTCATCTTCACTTTCTAATGTTTCTGACATGTCAGATTCTTGAAGAGAAAACCAAGTAGAAGAATCATTTGAAGAACTTGAAGAAGACGAGAGATATCTTTTCTTTGTAGTTGTAGCCTTTTTGGTCTTTTGCTTAGATTCTGCCTTTTTTTGTTTCATATTCCTTTTTTCTCTTCTCTAGCTAATTTCCGTTCTTCCTTTTGTCTTTCCATCTCCTTTTTGGTATTCAACTTTTTATTAAAATATTCCAACATTTGTGGAGAAGTAGCAATGGCTGGTAATTCTTCTTTTCTTTTTTTCTTAACTTCAATTGGGCCGTCTTCCTTCCAAAACAAAACTCTTTTAAAAGGGGAAGGAATGTTTTCTTTATGATCAGTAAATCCCTTCACTAAAGGGATTTGAGATGGTGCAGTTCATTGCTAGTAGAACAAGAAGGTGCAGTAATGTTTGTCACATTGTTTAACATAAACTCTGGTGCTACTCGTGACTCTGGAGTTGATGCTTCTATAATTATTGGTCCAGCAGGAGAAATGTTTGTGTCTTGAGACACTACATCTAAGAACTTCGGTTCTTGTATGGATGCTAGTTCTTCATTAGATTGGTGAAAAAATTATATTTAGTTCTAGTAGTTCATATTTATATAAAAGTAATGTTACCTTTTCTTCAGTATTTTGAGGTTGGTGGTCATGCCATAAATTAAATAAAGATGTGTCTTCAGTAGGCTCTTTCCATTCATTTTGACTGTCTATAAAAGATGTTATTTTATCCTTGCCGATTTCACGTTCTAATATTGTAAAAAATAGTTTGTCCTCTGCAGTTTTTCTCATATTTAAAGTTTTAGTTTCTGCACTTGGCTCTCCATCAACCTTAACTGCCTTTGGATCCCAAGGAACCAAGCCAAATTTTTTAAATCCGTTTTTTATTGTTAAATCTTTAATATGAGGAAGAACTTCTTTTAATACTGTTGCAAAATTATTGTACTTATTAGGAGGCTCTCCATTATGTTGAATTTTCCAATCTGCAACTTTCTGTCTTCAAATGGATTTTAAGACATGAAATACAGATACATCCATAGGCTGCATAATGTGTGTAGCATTTGGATATAATGCTATTAATTCAATATTTTTGTCAATACAAAATTGACTAAGCTGTAAGGATAGGTGGGATACATGTCCATCTAAGAACATCACAACTGGTCTGGGAATACCTTCCTTTTCAAGCCAGGGTACGAAAATATTAGCAATGAATTCAAAGAATAGCTCTTGAGTCGTCCACCCTTTTTTAGACTTTCCTATTGCCCAGTCAGAAGGAAAGTTTTCAGCTATACCTTGTGGTATCCTGGTGTACCTGTAGACTACTAGTGGAGGTACAAGTTTTCCATTTGCATTGGCTGTAGTTAAAGTTGTTAATATTGAATTTTTCATCATTACCAGCAGCATTATAAACAGTTTTACATACTTTGGGAGCCAGAACTTTGCCCGGTTTTGGATTTAAAAAGAATGCTGTTTCATCGCAGTTAAACACACAATTTGGATTTTTTATGACATTTTCTATTTTCTTCTCCTTTAAATATCTCGCAATTTCCTCAAAGCATTGATTGATATTCTCTTGTGTAACAGTTCTTCTTTGAGAAGTTAAATTTTGACCAGTTTGAAATGTAATATCTTCGTGGCGTTTTAAAAAAAAGCTTAACCATTTCTTTCCGGGTTTGGTATTTCAATTAAAGGTGATCCTTAATTCTAAAGATAGTTTAGAAACACTTTCCAGGAGGTTTCCTTTGTCAAAGGGAACCTGCAAGAGCTAGAAATTTAACTCAATTAACAAGAATCAATTCATGTTCAGAAGAAAATTTGCTTGATTGTCCCATTTTTCTACAAATTGGAACTTGTCCGTTATGCTTGCCCATTAGCGTTATTCTTGGAACCCCGTTTTTTTGCTGCAGCATTGTATGACATCCCTCTATTCACATCTTCTATAGGAGCTAACATATTTGCTTCAGGGTAATTTAAAATCTTTTTACGTTCCATCTGTAAATAAGAGTAAACAAATCAGATCATATAGCTCCAAAGCTCGACATGCCATGTTGGGCTTTAGGGCTTTGGATCCACTTGAAAAATTCGTTTCAAACACGTAGTAGGCAGAATGTCATAAAATATTTGACATACCTACCAACCCATTTAATATTATTTAAATTTCCTTAAGTCGACTACTAGAACTAGATCTTTTTTCTGTTCCAAAAGTCGACAAGCCGGTTTTTTCTTGTTACAAACATGTCCTAACTATCTTAACAAATATATTCTGTTAACCATTGCTATTACTAGTACAGTCATAATTTAAAAGTAATGAATATTTTTAAAACAAAACTTTTTAACATCATTTGGTAATACTTACTTCTTACTAAGTCACAACAACTTTGCACAAAATGGCACTTGATGCGATCACTTTCAATGTTACCTCTCTGTGTCATTAACAAAATAAGACTGGATATGCAACATGCAACACTCAATGGGCCACTCATAGATAAATTAATATTAATTTATCTATGGGGCCACTGGTAGGTACTATCAATGATGCCAAGTGATATATTTTGTTTTAGATTTGCAGACTTTTCTTGTTTGTGGTAGTATAAAATTGAGATGTTGACTTTTGGAGCACTATCAACTACTGGTATCCTTACCTTGCCGATCTTTTTACTTACCTTTGATATGTTTAAATTATGATTTTTGTATTTTGAAACATCAGTGGTTTAATTAAATTGGTTAAAAATAAGATGGAAAAATACAAAAATAAAAAAGGAAAACTTGCAAAAATTAGAAATCAATTATTTACTTTGGACATTTTTAAACTAGTAAAATCTGTTTTTAAATTACTTTCCCTTTTGAAACGTTATTATTGAATTATTTTGTTTTTGGTTGTGTTTTATACTAGTCTTTGATTAACAGAGAAAATTTAATAGATAAGGTATTCTTTTTAAGTTAACCCTCCCCCAATGTCTTAAAATTAAGAAATGTATAAACAAAATTGAAATTTAAAACGGGGCAACTGATGCATGCTTAAAAAGACAATTTTGTGTACAACTTTTCAAATATTTAGGGTTGATCTTTTAAGAGAACATAGTTAATATTAAGGGGTGTTAACTGTACCTCATGATTTGATTGATTGTTATGTGATTTCACTATTTTGAACAATACTAAGCTTAACCTTTGAATAGTATTATTTATAATTTTATATGTAAATTGAGAGTTTAAAAAATAGGGATTTTATTTATCAAAATAATTGATATTGTGGAACAATTGTAAGTCTAAGTAGTTTCTTTTATAGAACTATTTTCAATCGACCATTCTTATATTAGAATATCCGATGCGAGTAGAAAATCAATGCATAAAACACATTTAGAAACTGATTGTATATTACAAATATAACATTATTATTACATTGAAACATTTGGCAAATCTTGTAAAACAATATACTTCACATGGAAACATTAATCTGACTGTACTTTCTATTATCTTATTTGATTTATAATAATTTAAGATCCAATATATTTTAAACAATGTGAGCCTCAAATAAATAATTTACTACAGGTAGTTACTAAGTGTTTAAAATTAACAACCTTTTTTCTAAATTACTTGAACTGTCCAGGAGTGGGTCCAAACAAGCTGTTTCCTTGTTTTGATGCAGCACGAGAAGGAGCAAATCCAAGTAGTTTTTGGATATTTTGTCTTATAGACATGGTACATAAGATATACAAAAATATGAATGAACAATCATAAAAATCTTCACCTGGAAGATTTCTATGGCTTAAACCTTGGATCCAGTTTAGAGGCAAAAATGGAAGTCTGGCTACAACTCTTCCATCAAATCTAAAATATATATATAATGTAATAAATTCAATTTTTATTTTTATTGATACACTTACATGCTATTAAACATACTCAATAATGCGGTAAATGCAAATCCAATGGCAAACATGGATTTCATTTTTACAAATGATAGGTCTCTATTATTGTTTTTAAGTCTCTCCTCCTCCCTTTCAATTTTTTTCTTATGCTGCTTGTCCAATGAATCTCCATGGATTTCCTTTCGTTTTTCTACTAAAATTTTGTCAAATTTAAGTTAGGGGCATTTGGATCAACTTAAGTGTAAAGTATCTGACAAAAGACTAATAATGCTAAACGTTTCAGATTTAGCAATTCCTAAAGATACAGCTGAAGTTGTAAATGTGCAAATACGACTGTTATGCTTTTAAAGACATTAGGTAGTTCAATTAAAGACAACCTAAAAAGTGGCGATTTAAAGACACGAACCTAAATGAAGTTCCGCTATGCCTTTTTCTCCATAAAAAAATAAGGGAGCTAATATAAATGTTTCAGAGGTTTTATTTAATTTTCCTGCTCTGATAAATTTTCTGACATGAAAACATTAAAGGATACGAAAGTACGTATAGAAACTTACATTTTTTACTTTGTTTTTCTACTTCTGCTTTTAACTTTTGATATTTTTCTGTACGATATACCATTAGCCACGTTAATCCTTCTCCTAATAAAGCAGTGCATATTGAAATAAATACTATTAAAAGCGTATCAGCCCACATTTTACAACAGCACAAGAAAGCAGCAGCAAGACACCAATATTAAAATTAAATTGTCTCAAATGAAATCTCACAGTTGAAATTGAAAATATTTTGCTTGGTTATACAAAACGTCAGATTTTTGACGTCTGACGTCTTTTACTAGCAAGTTATTTACCTAAAAATAAACGCTTGTCTAGTACTCATTAGTAAAACAGGCAACAATAAAACTATTTCCTAAAAAGTTTATCAAAAAACTAAATTTTTGTTGAATCAAAGAAAGTTTTTAAAATTTCTCGGTAATTTAATTTTTGGATATTTTAACAAATTATTTCTAAATTTGTTATGAAGTCTTTACTAAAAAAAATTTAGTTTCTTCTTCTGTATTTTTTATGGCCTTTTTTACTTATTTATTTTCGTACATTCATTTCAAATTTCAAAAGATTATTTTGGTTTGGATTTTCTTTTGTTGAAAACAAACATTACAAAATTACTTGAGTTCTAACGGAAGTTGTCGATTTGTGTCTTACCTTAATTAAACAAAACAACAGGAAGCAAAATTAAAATTAACCCGGCGACATATTTCTAACCTGCATTCAAGCTTTAGAAATAGTCATAGAAAAACTAAAAGTATTATTAATACTTAATACTAATAGTATTATTGATTTCAGGCAGAATAGTAGGTGATCTGTGGGCAGAATCTAATTAAAGGCGAAAGCACTTTAATAAACTCGAATTATTTATCAAAATGATTGTTCTTGGAGAAAAATTTCCAAATTTTTTAGCCCAAACCACCATTGGAGATATTACATTCCATGAATATCTTGGAGATTCGTAAGTATCTAGTTTTAACTGAATATATACCTAAAATAATTTTTTTTAACCTACAATTAAAAAAAGACTATTCTTAATAATGTCACCAATTACTTAGAATAAATAATTATTAATATGTAGGTATTCTAGATAGGTTATGGTGGGAGCTGGTTGTAAATTAATAGAGATGACTTGAATGGCGTAGGATTCATATAAATTCTACAAATAAATATAATAATAATAATAATGTTTATTTTACTTCTTACATATATTTTTTTTTACAAATAAATTATCTTTTAATGTAAATAAACATGGGTTAGTCCGAAAAAACCATAAGGTTGTGCTCGGAAATTACTCCTGTTTATTAGTAGCGCCATAATTGCTGATAAAAATTAATAATTATAACAATGGACTCAAGATTAATAATAATACCAATAGTAATTACAATAATAATAAATGTAAATATGTGCAATAACAATAATAATAATAATAATAAAAAATAATATACATGAATAATAATTAATTTTACTAGCTAGCAGACTAATTAATGACTAATATGAACATGACAATGAGTATAATACGAGTAGTTAATATTATTAAATTAAATACTTAATACAAATATATATAACAATAATAATAATAATAATGCCTTCTTAATAAATATTATAATTAGTTAAAAAAATTATATAAAAAGAAAAAGCGTTAGAATATAACAAAACACAATTTTCAAGAACATGCAAAAACACACATTGACAGATGATGAAATGTAGAATTAACAAACGAATTGTAAATTATTACAAAAAAGATGAAAAGCAATGAACAATTTTTGATGACAACAGGAAAGCATGAAAATTATTACACTTATTTAGTTAAATTTGATGTTTTTTTTTTAATTTTTATTTTTTAGAGATTAGGTACTTTAGGTTTAATTTTTATTAAGATATTTTAGTTTAATTCAATTAAGTCATGAATATTTTGTCGACCAGTATTTATCAAAAAAAATTTTAAAGATCTTTTTAATGTAGGATAAGGAATTTATTTTTCTTATATGGATTTTATAGATTTCTGGCAGAAAATTGTATATTTTAGGAGCTAAGAAGGTAAAACATCTTTGTCCTATAGTTTTTTTTTTTTTTAATAACGGGGTCTTAACAAATAATGACGATTTTTGAGGAGTATCATACTTTGATCAATTTCATATAATATGATTTCCTTATTTTTATATGTGAAAATTAAAACTGCATAACAAGCAAATTGGCCTCCTGAAAAAGTAGGTCTGTGGAAAAATGAACAGATTTTCTTAATAATAATTTTAGAAATCGTTTTTGGAGAATTTCCATAGTCTTTAAGTGAACTTGGTACAACCCATCCCATACAAGTATACCATATTGTAGCCTTGATTCAACGTGTGCATAATAAATAGTTTTCAAGTAATGAACACTTAAAATGGTACTTAGGTATTTGAATTTATAAAGTAAACTTCTTAGTGTTTTGTTATATTTTGTACATGTTTGTCCCACTTTAAATTACAATCTATCCTAACCCCAAGATACTTAATATAATTAGCTTTTTTTATTATTGTATCCTTGTTATTTATATTGATTGTAATTAATTGATAATCGGGCATACTGTTATTGTAAGCAGCAAAGGGAATAAAAAAATGTTTTTTCAAAATTAACAGTTAGTAAGTTGTGATTAAACCATTCCATAATTTTTTGCATATCAGTTTCAATTTTTTGTTGTAAATTTCCCCATGTTTCACTGCTATAAATGATGGCAGTATCGTCAGCGAAACATAATATCTCACCAGATGTTTCTAAATTGAGTAGGCTATTTATGTATAAGGAAAACAGCAACGGTCCTAAAATAGTTCCCTGAGGTACCCCGTACTCAATATGCAAAAAACATCACTGTAACAATTCTTGGTTTTTACCGTTTGTGTTCTTTCTTTAAGGTAGGTTGTCATTAATTTGTGTGGTATACCCCTGACACCAAGATCATCCAAGACATCTAACAGTTGAGCGTGTGACACAGTGTCAAATGCCTTGGCAAGGTCTAAAAATATGGTAATTGTAGGAATACTCTTATCTACCAAATTATAGATTTTTGATGTTAGTGTTTTTATAGCATCTAATGTAGACACACTTTTTCTAAATCCATATTGATTACTCAATATAAGGTTGTATCTATCTATAAAATTGTTCAGTCTTTTATTTAGAGCTGATTCAAATATTTTAGCTAAGCAAGTAATTAGGGAAATCGGTCTGTAGTTAGAAGTCAGTTTATGGTCACCTTTTTTGTAAACTGGAATTACAATAGATTGCTTAAAGAGTGAGGGACATATTCCAGTTTGAAAAATTCTATTAATTAAATTTGCAGTAGGCATTTTTATTTCATCAACAATATATTGTAGGGTTTCAGCTTTTATACTATCGTGACCAGGTGCCTTGTTTGGTTTTAACGATTTAATAATAGTTTTAATTTCCATCTCTGTTACAGGTTCTAAGAAAAAGGTATGTATATTATATCTGGGTGGACACGACGTATCAGGTTTTTGAATGCGTTTAGCGTAAGACACACCAACGTTTGTAAAATATGTATTAAATAAATTTGCAATAGTTTTACTATATTTTATTACAATATTTTCATTAGAACATATTTCAGTTATCTCATTTTTTTTTCATTACCACTTATTTGTTTTAACTGTTTTCCAAAGACCTTTAGAGCTATTTTTATGTTTATCTATTTCATTTTGATAGTATTTTCTTTTTGCTTCTGAGACAAGTTTTGTTAATTTATTTCTATATTTTATAAATCTATTTTTTAATTCCAAATTTTCAGGGTTTTGTTTGTGTGTTTTGTAAAATTCGTTTTTTTATTAATAGACGCTATGAGTCCGTCGGTAATCCATAATTTTCTTTTTACATCCTTTTTGTGTATCTTTATTTTATGAGAATTGTCCTGGACTAATTTTATTATAATATTTGTAAGCTCCTTTGTCATGGATTCTACATCATCTAAATTGCAGAAATAAGTCCAGTCATATGTCTGCAACGTATCCTTAATTTTTTTGTGATTTGTATATATTTTTGTACGTTCAAGTGTTTTCATTTGTTTTTTATTTGGAAGAGCAATGAAGGTAGCTTTATGATCAGTTACATTAAGGTCTACTGATATAAAACTGTTATCCATATTTTCAGTTCCCTTTACAAATATGTGATCTAGACATGTTCTCGATTCACCCTGAATTCCAGTACTTTTATTTATGGCAGAAACAAAATCATTTTCACTGAGGCAGTCTAGGTATTCAGATGAAACTTCATTTTCAACATTAATATCAATATTAATATCTCCTGCTAAAATGTGATATTTAACTGGAATATTTTTAGAATCATCAAGGTAGTTTCTTAAGCCTTCAATGAAGTTGATTTCATCAGTTGAGGGTGATCTGTATAGAATAGTAATTATTGGGTTATCGTTTTTATTAAAAATTTTAATTTGTATTGCTTTAAATATATTAATAGGGATAATTTTACACGAATATTTTAACGATTTCTTAATAAAATCAACAACTCCATCGTTTCTATTTACATCGCCTTCATTATACAGTGAGCATCATAAGTCTTACCCCCCCTAACTAACTCGTTACTGGGGTCTTGTTAGGAAAATCGCCGAGACAGGTCGATTTTTGATTTCTACAATGTACATTTTTGCATGATTAGTTTACCCTTAATTTCATCCCTTTTACTGAAGGGTAGCAACCCTTTCGAAAAATTTAAATGGCATGGGGTAATGAGTGATAGCTCATTTGAAAGGGGGTTTTATTGTCTATTCAACCGTGCAAAAAATTTTGAAATTTGCTTCTTTACGTGTTGATTTATTAATGTTTAAAAATAACAAAACCTCACGAAATAGGAAAGCAACTAGACTAACAGTGACCTTCTAATGGCAAAAAGTCTTACTTCACGTCTGAACCAAAATCGAAATCATGCAGGGCCGAATTTTAATTCTAAGGATGAATGCGCTACGTTAATTTCCGTTATTCTGAAACAACAATTAGTCGAGAATTAATGAAGCAAATTTCAAATTTTTTTACACGGTTGAATAGAGAACAAAACCCTCTTTCAAATGAGCTATCACTCACCACCCCATGCCATTTAAATTTTTCGAAAGGGTTGCTCCCCTCCAGTAAGGGATGAAATTAAGGGCAAACTGTTCATACAAAAATGTACATTGTAGAAATCAAAAATCGAAGTGTCTCGGCGATTTTCCTAACAAGACTCCAGTAACGAGTTAGATAGGGGGGGGGGGGGTAAGACTTATGGTGCTCACTGTATATGATATCATAACCAGGTAAATCAAATAATGAGCATGAGGTAATTTTTAGGGTCTCGCTTATACATATGCAATCGACATCAAATTCGATTTGACTTAAGTGAATCTTTAATTCATCTAAATTTTTGTATATACTTCTAATATTTTGATGGATTAGTTTAAAATTGAATTTTTTGTCATAATCATATTGTTTCATCAAATTGTTCAATTGCGGAATTTCTGAAATTTTTTTGTATTTACTGGAGAATAATTTATATCACGAATATACGGGTTCGTTTTATCAATAAAATTTATTTCTTACAGCTATAACAAAACACACTAACAATAATTTAATAAAAAATGAGTATGATAGTACGACACTCAAATAATTTTTGGAAGATAAGTAGTTAAAACCTACGCCTAGTAAGGAGCAGACAAATTGCACAAATACTATTAACAATAATCTTTATTACAATTTTACTTTCCTATCTGTATACAGATATAAGGAAAGTATAGGAATCATGATTTTTTTCGACCTCGAGTTTTCGACGGATTTTTACGTTTTGAGGTCCCCTGAATCCGTTTTGACTATTTTCGCGATGATGTCTGTGTGTGTGTGTGTGTGTCTGTGTGTGTGTGTCTGTGTGTGTGTGTGTGTGTGTGTGTGTGTGTGTCTGTATAACGCATAACTCATGAACCGATACACAGAAAAACACCAAATTTTAAACTTAAGCTTTGTTTCAGCGTCTAATGAGCTGATTAGATTTTGGGCAGAGTCGGAACATTTGGGGGGGTACTTTATAGGTGGTCATTTTTATATTTTATGGAATATATCTGTTATTTACGTTTGGAGAAGAAAATTCCTTAAATAAAAGTTACTTCTAATATTATTATCTATAATTTTTGTTATATACAAAATTTTCCTAAAATGGTCCGTATTCGCGAAATTTGATAAAATGTAAAAAAATATTTTTTTTTTATAAAAATTGTTCAAACAAAAGTTGTTTGTAATATAATTCTCTATAATTTTTATTCTATAGATAATTTCTCTAAAATGGACCGTATTCGAGATATTTGAGAAAATGTGTAAATTTCGAAATTTGAAGAAAACTCAAAAACGGATAAAGAAAAAAACATTAAATTTTAAACTTAAGTCGGAACATCTGGGGGGGTACTTTATGGGAGGCCGTTTTTATATTTTATGGAATATATCTGTTATTTATGTTTGGAGAAAAAAATTGTTCAAATAAAAGTTACTTCTAATATTATTATCTATAATTTTTGCTTTATGTAAAAATTTCCTGAAATGGTCCGTATTCGAAAAATTTGACAAAATGTGCAAAATTCTGATTTTTATGAAAATTGTTGAAATAAAAGTTGTTTGCGATATCGATCTCTATAATATTTGTTCATACATGATTTTTTTAAAATGGACCGTAATGGAAAAATTGTAGGAAAAGTGCTAAATTTAAATTTTTCAGTATTTTCATTTTCAATGAATATCTATAGAAAAACGTTTCGCGGTAGATGTATGTGGACAATGTATATAATTAGTTTATCCTCTAAACATTTATAGAGATGCTGCAATAGGTTGTACAAAATAACCGGAAAAAGCCTATAATAACTAGATAGGAAAGTCATGTGTTGGACACATCAGATTTTTTAACTAGATTTCATTATACTGTGACTTGTTTGTCTTGTCACTCTTCTATTAAGTCCTTCTTCAGTATCGGAGGGATCAGTATATTTCCGATTATCAGCATATTGGGCTTTGTTTGGAATTTTGGTTATTGCGGAAATAAAGTCTTTATCTGAAATTTTTTGTAATTAACAGTGAATGGTTTACTATTGACAATCAATATATTCTTCTTGATATACGCTTCCTGTTTGTTTATTCTGGCTAGTTTTTGAAGTTTATATAAAACTTTACGATCCTGGTAGTCTTCCTGAATATAATCCCTTGATATAAAGATTCCTGAATCTTTAAGGCGCAACTGATTTTCTAGTATAGTTGTTGTTAGTTTATAATGAATTAGTTCTAGGATCAGAGGTCTTGGGTTTTCGGTTTTCTCTTTTACCATACCTATACGGTACATATCCCTTACATCATGAAATTTGCATTCTATATCAAGACGGGCGTTTATCAATTCAAGTACATAATTGATATCTTGTAGTTCACCTCCATGATTATCATTTTCCTTCAAACCGTAAAGAACCAAATTGTATTTTTTCAGTTTTGTTTTATTTTTTTAATTATTCAGTGCCGTTTTAAGTTCATTGTTTTCCTTCCTCAATACTTCAATATCACTGTTTAGTTCTTTTCTTAATATTACAACTTCATTTTTTATATCAACATTTTGTTTTTTTATTTCCTCATTACTTATTATTAAATTGTTTAATAGTTTTAATAAATCTGCGTTTGTACCCCTCTTTTCATTTATATCGACCATTTGTATTAAAAAGATTAAATTTAATTTTAATTTAGTTTGTCCAGTTGATGCAGTTAATTTCACTATTTTCTTCAATTAATTATTATATTTAGATAGTATATGTCTTTGTACATTACCAGTAGAAATTTTAAAATTTTCACTTGACTTTTACCCACTAATTTTAAAACATTTAACAGAGCACATTTAAACGTACGTGTCTACGATACGATGGTATAATATGCTGATATGGATCATAGGAATCATCTGATTTAAAAAAAGATTGGTTCATATGATTTGAAAGTTCTTGATACCTACTTGATCTCTTAATATTTTGCCCTGTCAACAATAATATTTCCTGTAAAAGTCAATGGCCAATCGTATTCAGATTTTTATTAATAATCTAAAATTTTCAGGTGGGGTATTTTGTTTTCTCATCCAGCTGATTTTACTCCTGTTTGTACCACTGAACTAGCCAGACTAATCAAGCTTATTCCAGAATTTACCAAGAGAAACACAAAAATAATTGCATTGTCCTGTGACTCTGTAGACAGCCACTTAAAGTGGACAAATGATATTTCCGTTTATGCTGGTTGCTCTGGAGATAATTTTCCATATCCTATCATTTCTGACCAAGATAGGGAACTTGCTATCGAGCTAGGAATGATCGATTCTGATGAAAAAGATTCTCATGGTATTCCACTTACTGCAAGAGCAGTTTTTATTGTCGATACAAATAAGAAGCTAAGATTATCTATTTTGTATCCGGCTACAACTGGCAGAAACTTTGAGTAAGAACTGTAATTAAATTATTAATTTTTATTGTCACAACTTTTGTTTTAGCGAAATATTAAGGGTATTGGATTCTTTGCAACTTTGTGACAAATATAAAGTTGCTACCCCAGCAGATTGGGTGGTAAGTTAAAATTTTAAGGTTAATTATTTTTCACTATTTTGTGCTATTTATTTTTAGCAAGGGGACGATGTTATGATCCAGCCGACAGTTCCAGATGATGAGGTGAAAACATTATTCCCACTAGTAACTGTTGTGGCTTTACCTTCTGGAAAGGGCTACATAAGAAAAACTCCACAACCAAATTAAAATTGAGTTATAGGATTATAAAAGTATTTGAGTTTTGTGTTTCCATTTTGTTTAATAATGCATATGCTGTGGTTATGTTAGAAATAAAAACAGTTTTTTAGATATGATTTTATTTACAAGTATATAATAATTGGAATCAAGTTAATACGTCAAAATAACCTAGGGAACAAATAAAAAATTGGTATACGCAAAAAATGAGTTATTTTAATAAAAAATAATATAAATAAAAAGTTTTGACATTCGGGAATAAAAGGCAACGAAATAGCAGACAACTTAGCTAAATCATCCCATTTGTCTGGAGATGTATTATCTGCAAACTGTATCCCATATTCAGACTTAAAATCATTATTTAAAGAAAAAATTATAACTGATGGGAAGGAAAAATATGATAACACGTTAACTGGTTTAAACTTTAAAAATTATCACAAACAAATTCCAAGATTAAGATGGTTCCATTCAGTAACAAACAGGCACTTTGTAATAACTATAAACAGAGAAAGATCAGATCATGCATTAACTCCATCCTATACCCAGACAGCACACCAAATCCTTTGGATATCTACTGAACATCCCAATATCCACTGAATGTCCAGTCCATGGTGGATATCTTTTATATCCATAAAATGTAATTTATAGACATGCAAATGTCCATAAATAATAGTAATTATATAGCAAATTATTAAAAAATTACGCCATTGTGCTCGCCATTGTGGCTAATAGTACCGTTCAGATATTTAAAATTAATTTTTTTAAGGTGTATTCAATATCCCATGGACATCCATATATATCAAAGTCTTAGCGCGGACGCAAACCATCGTGGATATCTACTAGATGTAATTTTTGATTTTGCTTCCTAAGTATAGATGGCGATACCACTTTCGTATCTACTCATGCTCAACCCGCCATAATTGAGTTGATCGAAAATTTTTTCGCTTTAAGACTCTATTAGAGACTGGAGTCGAGAATTTCCATTTATTGCTGAAGAGTCCTAATAAGGATGACTTTTTCCTTAGTGGGCAAACTCAAAGGCAGATTGTTGGAAATTTTTTTTATCTCTATTTTCTTTTGACGTTATTCAATAATCATTTGGTTACTTATGAATGTCTACTAAAGATACCTATAAAATATTTTGCTGAATATCTGAATTTTATATCCTGGGATATAGACGGACATTTGGTTGGATATCCATATTGGATATCCACAAAATATATTCTGTGGATATCTCTAGGATTTCTTGTATTGTCTGGAAGATACTAATTAGATATTTTGCTGAATATCCATAGGATATCTTCTATATTCTGGATATAGACGGACATTTGGATATCCATATTAGATCCACGGAATATTTCTGATATCCTGTGGATATATTGGATATCCACAAAAGATATTCTGTGGATATCTTTGGGATTCGGTGTGTTGTCTGGGTAAATACAAAATAGGCATTGTTGAAAATCCATACTGTTTATGTGGAGAATACGGAAATTTGGAACATACGTTACTGGAATGTCCACTAAACTGGGAGAGCCTAAATACCTTTTATAATGAACTAACAAAAAATGGGCAAATTTTACCAATTAATTTTAACTGTATTAGATTTACTAACAATACTAGTATATTATTTTGTACTTACCAACACATCGAAAGATGTGATATAAAATTGTAAATAATACAGTTTGTAAGCAATAACCTTGCGAATATCACAAAAATTGTACGTGCATTGAAAAAACAAAACAAAAAAAATAATATAAATATATAATATAATACAAAAAAAAAAAATAAAAAAGAAAAATTTATATAAGCACACATACCCAAATACTAACAATAACAAATATTTGTAGATTTGAAACAATATTGAGTATTCTTGGAACAGAAACAAAAGTCTGGCTAATTGGTTCCTACCACAGCCATTCAACTAATTAAAAAAAAAGAAAATATGAGGTGATGTTTTAAAGTCGGAGCAAATTTTTTTTCCGAGCTTATTTTGATATACCTACACAGCATAAATATATACTGTTAGAAGTTAAAAGAATTAACTTCAAAATTATTATCACTCTATATACTATAACACCCTGTATAGCCACTTCATAAAACACGTGTTAACATGGTTTTATAATGTTTTATTGAATATCTCGTAAACAATGTTTGTAATGTAATTAATTAAGGAACAAAATAAAGAATGTCTTTAACGGCATATTGCCTATCACTTCATCGCGTTCGGTTGGTCGAAAGTCAACCCAGATAGCACACGACGTCTGAAAGACGTCTTTTTTGTGTCTTGGTTTGGTCTCAATGTCCTAGGACGTTATTAAGACGTCTGTCAAAAGTCTTAATTCAGACGTATTAATGTGAGAGCTTAAAGACGTTTTTAAGACGTCTTTCCAAATCCATATATTAATGTGAAAGCTCAAAGACTTCTTTAAGACGTCTTTCAGTCGGACGGAAACTTGCACGGTTTACATATTTCAAATTTAAAAGAAGAATCAAATGAAGTGAAGTTTGATTAACACTACATTCAAGACCAAGCTTATTGTGAATTATTGATTATTCTATTGCGTACGCGATTATAGCTGCCAAAAGTATATTTGGGCTACTTTGTGCATTTGTGTTTCGTCTCTTTACTTAAATAATATGGGTCTAAAACCAGAGAAGGAAGAATAGTGTAGTTTCTGTTACCGATGTATCACGTTCCTGGAATATTTTAAAGGTAATAAATGAATATTTGTTTATATACATAGCTAGAACACTAATATCCTGTTCCTTCTAAATAAGAATAATTAAATGAATTCAAAAGTAAACATCTTAATATAAGATTTAATTCAGTTATTCGTCAATTTTCTTTTTTTTAATTTTATGGAGATTTCGAGAACTATTGATATCAAAAGCCACATGTTAGATAGCCATTTTGAGAAAAGTTAAAGTAAAATTGTCAAAATAGGCGATTAAGTTTAATAGCTCATCTTGTCTTAAATGATTTATTATAAAAATTGTAAGAAATTAATTTTTTGTTTTGTTTCATAATTGTCCTTTCGGTTTTTACTAACTTTTACAAAGTATAACTTCCTGTGACTATAATGCTCTTACCTAAATTTCTTTTTAGAAGCGACTATACAAAGGTAACTTCAAATCAAAAATAAAGAAAAAATCAATCCAGTTATGGCTAAAGAGGAGTGATCGAATGCGCTACGAAGAAAATAACTCTGAGGCCCGTATTTATAAACAAAACTCAGCTGAGTCGGACTTGGGTAAGTCGTCCTTGAACCAAAATCGAAGTTCGGTTATATCGCGTGAATTTAGAGATGGGTAGTAACAAATCCGTAAATGTACATAACAGTTACATATTTGCTAATATCCATCTCTAAATTCCTGTCAAACACCAGAACCAACTAGAACTTTAGAGACGTTGTAACCGAACTTCGATTTTAGTTCAAGGACGACTTACCCAAGTCCGACTCACGTAAGTTCTGTTTATAAATACGGGCCTTAGTGACCTGTGATTAATAGATATTTTATCAATAAATATTTTGAATTCTATTTTTTGCATTCTTTATAACCTGCAAGGTTATTCTACTAATTTTAATAACCAAGATGCACGATGATACCCATTTTTAAATTATTTTATATTATTAAACAGGTTATAGAATTAGCAGAATAAAAATAATGAACGTGTTATTTATGGCTTATTTAAGTTTAACCAGACATTATAAGCCATTTATGAGACGTCTTAAAGACGTCTTATTGATGTCTTATTTAAGGCTTCACAAGACCATTACAAGCTATTAATAAGTCGTCTTAAAGACGTCTTATTTATGGCTTATTTTAAGCTCTACAGACCAATATCGGCCATTAATAGGACGTCGCTTTTTGTAACATCAGACGTCTTTCAGGAAATACCAGACGTCTCGAATGTCTTATGCTAGACGTCTTTAAGACGACTTTGTGCTATCTGGGAAGTCCCCCTCTCTCCTGGTCCTGGACACTGAAACGGGTAGACGTGGTATTGTCGACCCCAGTGGCGGCGATATCCTAATTCGCTGACTCTAACAGGGCAGACGTGGTACCGTCGACCCCAGTGGCGGCGATATCCTAATTCGCTGACTCTAACAATACATAATATACATGGTGTTTGAGGTTTTTGTAGCAGTACTTTTAACACTCGATAAAACTTTACAATTAATACAAAAAGTTTATACAAACATAGGTCGACAAACGCTAAATAAATTATATTTTATAATAGAATATTTTTAAGTATACTAAAAATTTTTTTAACGTATTTGTATGAAAAAGAAGCATTTTGATTAATTCTCCTTAACCGATTAAAATTACAATAACTTTTCTCAGTGTACTTTCCAACTAACTTTTGTTTTATAATGGTATTTGTTACGTTTCTATTAACCTATCAATTCGCGAAACGCAACTTAACACTCCTATAAAACAGGCGACACTAAAAACCGCGGAAGCCTCGGAAGGGCTCGGCACTTTACGGAGACGGTCGGTAGATAGAGTTTGGCGGAAATTTTGAATGTTTGCTATTTACAGAGTTCACGTCAAGAAAATAGAACCTAACCTCAAATTTCAACGGCCGTTTGGTTATATTACTTTGTTTATGCCGCGTTTGAGAATCCACATCGGATGCATTTTTTACATCTCGAGCGTTTTTTTATCCACATCGGACACATATCTGTCCCATTACATTTACGCAATGACTGGAGTGAGGTAGAAAGCCAATGTGCATATTTTATTAATAGAACAAGATGCGACTATGGGCGCAGCCATTTTTATTTCTCATCTCACTCGGGAGTATTTATAATAACCATTTTCTGTTTCACATTGTTATTGTTCAATCCACCAAGCTGGTGGATCAGACAATAACAAAGTGAAATAGAAAATGGTTGTTATAAATACTCCCGAGTGAGATAAAAAATAACCTGTCTTCGCCCATAGAGTCGCATCTCAAGCCTATTGACAAGCATTTACGTATACTTAATCAGGTGATCAAAGATTTACTACATCTCAGATGCAGGGCCGACTAGAGGGGGGGGGGGGGGGGCGTCCGGGACTAATTCCTGGGGCCCGGGCTCAAATGGGGGCCCGGCAGCGGTGGTAAGAATTTCTTTGTTACTTTCAGAAGTTCGACTCACCTCTCGAGGGGGGAAGCTTTTAGTTGCGAATACCTTTTTTTTTTAGGGAAATTCAAGTGGAGGAGAAATTTTTGCTTGACCTTTTTTTAGAGAAATTTAAGAATAGAGGAGGAGAAATTTTTGTTTGAAGACCTTTTTTTTATTTTTTATAAATTTGTCGCGCGGCCCGATCTGGAGAATGGTCCTGAGGCCCGGTCTGGCTCTCGGCGGCCCTGCTCAGATGCATCCGATGTGGATTCTCAAACGCGGCATTATTTGCACTTATTTACGTGAAAACTATTTCTTGATGTTTTTGTGTAATTTCGATACTTTTCATTAAAAAAAGTTATATTAACTGTACTATGTGCACTGAGAGAACCACACAAACAATTTGTTGATAAACTAGTTCAAATGTTGGTTACAATAGTTGTAATTGATGATACAGTTTGGCCAGAAAATATATGCTTTGAATCAGTTATCAAATTATATTTCATTAAATAAAATTAAATCTGCAATTTCGATTACAACCCATAAAAAGAAACTTATGGGTAAAAACTACTTTTTTCTACAAAACAAAAAAAAACAATAATTATCAGTATGTTCCATTTTCGATGTAATCGAGGGGTTTTTTAGAAAGTTCATCAAAAATAAAAGACACGCTATACATACATAGGCATATATATTTCATTTAGATAAACCTAGAATATATAAATGATAAATACATCTAATTAAAACCTAAACCATATGTATAAGGTTCCCTACAAATTATTGAAGAAATAATATGATGAATTACTACAGGTAAATAAAAAAGATGGTTAGGATAAAAAAATACGATTACCTGTATAGGTACCTACGTTCACGTGAAGGCATAAAGTTGCATGTATGCCACCTAGTTGAACTTACTATTCAAAAATAAATAAAATATGTACATAACTTGCGTTCTCTAAAAATTGTGGCCGTAGAAAAATTATAGTATTCAAAATGTGAACAAAACACTTTTCTCACTCGTTTTATTTATGCGCACATAGACGAAGTTTCGCTTTGCGAAATTATTTCACAATCTGCTGTTGAATTCACTCGTACATGATACATTTTTTTTACTTTAAATTAATATTCGATTTTAGATCAAGCTTCCAACTTTTATATAGGAAAATCTTTCTGAGATGTTAATAAAAAAATTCGAATGTTGCAGTTTTTTAATCACACTGTATAAACTGTAAAATCATATCCGAAAAACTTTTCTTGAATATAAAGTAGTCAACAAATTAAAAATTAATTAAAATCAATCACCATTTTTTAGATAGGTGTTAATAAAAAAATATTTTAACGTCCTACTGTATGTCAAAAAGAAAACAAAATTGGACCACGTTTTATCGAAAAAACTACCTTTATTTTTCGATCAAAAAGTGAAATCCGGGCCTGACATGACGTATTTGCAGACGCTTAAAATACAGGCAGAACAAAAAGTAAATAAGTAGGCTATGTACCAATGAGAAAATTACTTATGACATTTTAAAATGGCTGCTGATGTGAAGTGAAAGAACATTGTTTTAAGAAAAAACATTTTGATATGTTTTTTGTGTTAGAAAAATGAAGAATCCGTTTTAATAATTATTAGGTAAGATGCATATTATTTAAAAAGATAAAATTTAATGAATTTTGAAATCTCTGGACAACGACACGCTTTAGCTATTTTTATGTACCTACACCAACACAAAAAAAAACCTGCAAGAAGTTTTGTTGTATGGTAAAACTGCTTCTATTTCCTTTTCAATGTTCGATAGGTAGGAAATATTCTTGCTTTTTTTGTATTAATTTGAAATTTTTAGATTGTTTTTATCAAAATTCGCCTATTTTGAATTAACAAAAAACATTTTTGCTCTAGGTTTTATACCTTTTAGCATATTAAGAGCTAGATGATGTTTTAAAAAATGTACAATAATAACTAATGATTTTACGAGTTTAGGGTGATCCTGTTTCCAGAACAATACAGATCTTGTTTTAAAATATGGTTTTTTTAGTAAGATTGTAGTAAAAATTGTACTGCTAAAAACCTTATTCCACGTACAGTTTCTAAAATATTGTTGGTTACAACATTGTTCGGGGCAGGTATTCAATTTTCCATTATATTTTAATACATTGTCGATAAAATTTGATAATGCCGACACTATTTTCCCAATCGACGCATGCCTGACGTAGCGCGGTGGCCATTTTTTAAAAACCAGTCACAAAATTCAGGCATGGACGTATCATAGAATGGGAATTGAGGAAAATAAAATAAATTTTGATATTTAAAAAAGCGAGTTAGCAGTCACAAAATTTAGGCATGGGCATATCATAGAACGGGAATTAAGGAAAATAAAATAAATTTTGATATTTAAATAAGCGAGTTAGCATTATTTTTCATTTAATACGATCTTTATTAATGAATAAATGTTATTATTACTGATTGCGATGTTTTTTTAAATGGCGACATTAAAATTATTCGATGTAATTGTGATTTCCAGGGCATACGGGGTATTTTTAAATACAGGGAGATCCAGTTAATATCCTCAGGATTTTACTAGCCGATAGTTTATCCAAAAATAAAAATAATGTGTCCAATAAAACAATCCTTTTTGTTGTAGTTTTTTTTTAATAGTTTTTTTATTAATATCTATAAAATGCTTTGACCGATTTTAATGAAATTGTCACAGTTTGCTGACAACTTTATAAGGTTTCTTTCGGATATGTTACAGTTAATTCAGTAATTCCAGAGGCGTGCTCACAGTACTTTGAATAAATAAATAAATAAATAAATAAATAAATAAATAAATAAATAAATAAATAAATAAATAAATAAATAAATAAATAAATAAATAAATAAATAAATAAATAAATAAATAAATAAATAAATAAATAAATAAATAAATAAATAAATAAATAAATAAATAATAATTTATTAGCAGTATTACAGGTAAAGTTGCATTGAATACATACATTTTTATTAAAAAATAGTATAATACCACAAAAAGGAATAGTAGACAGCATAGCTGATATTAATTGCTATCCCTAATAGAGAACAAAAAAATAATAAAATACAAAGAATAAATTGTGACACAATCGAACCAAAAGTATAAATATAAATTTTATAAAAAATGTAATACATTTTATTATATTTTTTAAAGGTTGTTTTGACTAGATATTTTCTAACATCAAGAGATATTTGTACTTTTGCTTAAATATATTTTTATATTTTATTACTTTAATTTCTCACAACTTTTTAAGGAATAGCCTGTACCTAATTTAAAATGATACTCCCTGTATAGTGTCAATAATATCTCTGTCGATATTATTTTGTTACATTTACACTTACAAAAGTATAAGCTTTAATGCTTTCCAGAATTGTTGGTAAGTTTTGATACTTTTGGCCCCTGTGTGCGTCGTAATGTAATCTATAATTAAGGGAGTATGGAAAATAGGTATACCTTGTATTTAGTCTCTATGCTAGTTTATAAACAACTTTGTTTTATAAAATTTTTGTTAAAAATAATAAATAATGGTACTTCCCTCTTGAAGCATTTCATATTTTCCTAATTTATTAACACCCTGTACATTTAATCTAAAATTTTTATAAGGCAACTCTATTTTCTCAACAAGCAGAACTTTTTATAAAGAATGACTTTTGGTCGTAAAATGAATAATAAAGATTTTTTCCTCCTTGGGGACCCCATCCATGGACACACTGTATATTATGAATATATAACTGTGACTTTCTTTGTAATTTGTCACAAAATAATACGAGATACTTTCTAAACGTAGCAATTATAGTTTGTTTTTCTGTACGAGGCTGGGCTGAGAAATAATCGGCCTCGGCAAGAGTTGGCGGCGCTACGAACAAATGCAATTGTTTTTCGTAAAAACTATCTTTCAAGTGACTTCTGTTAAATTTTCAGCGAGTTGCGTCACTTAGTTTGTACTTGATAGTGATTGAAGGCAAACAGATTTTGCATTTTTACAAAAATGAATAAAATCGAATATCGCGCAGTGATTAGATTCTTGTTTTTAAAAAAGAAAACGAACGATGAGATCAAAATCGAACTAGATGATGTGTATGGGGACCCTGCACCTTCGTTATCAACAATAAAATATTGGACTGCCGAATTTAAACGCGGTCGTACGATAATTTTTGATGATGAGCGTCCAGGCCATCCAAGAGAGGTCACCACACCAAAAGTGGTCGATAAAATCCATGGTATGGTAATTGACAATCGACGGGTAAGAGTGTGTGAGATTGCTGAGGCTGTGGGCATCTCACGTGAACGAGTGGAGAATGTATTGCACGAATATTTGGGAATGACGAAGCTCGCTGTCAGATGGGTGCCGCGTTTGCTCAATGCCGATAACAAACGAAACCGTGTGACAACTTCGAAGGAGTGTTTGGCAATGTTTAACCATAATAAGGACTTTTTGCGCCGTTTTGTAACCGTGGATGAAACATGGATTCATCACAATACGCCAGAGACGAAGGAACAGTCAAGCAGTGGGTTTCTCAGGGAGAGTCAAAGCCAAGGTGTCTGTCTGCCAACAAGGTCATAGCCACAGTTTTTTGGGATGCGCACGGTATTATTCATATCGATTACCTTGAAAAGGGCAAAACCATCACCGGCGATTATTACTCAAAGCTGTTGGACCGATTCGACGACGATTTGAAGCAAAAACGACCGCATTTAGCGAAGAAGACACTCTTCCACCAGGACAACGCACCGGCGCACAAATGTTCACTCGCAATGGCAAAACTGTATGAATTGCGTTACGAATTTGTTCCTCATCCGTCATACTCCCCAGATTTGGCGCCCAGCGACTATTATCTGTTTCCAGACTTGAAAAAATGACTCGGTGCTAAGAGATTTGAGTCGAATGGGAAGCTTATCGCTGCGACAGAGGCCTATTTTAAGGACTTCGAGAAATCGTATTATTCGAAGGGCATCGAAAAATTGGAGAATCGTTGGACAAAGTGTATAGAGCTTAAAGGGGACTATGTTGAGAAATAAATTGAGTTTTGCCAAAAAAAAGTTGTGTTTTCTTCCCTAGGCCGATTATTTTTCAGCCCAGCCTCGTACCTTACAAAAATATAATTTATAGGTGTTATATGGTGTATTATTTTTCCAAGTTTAAATATTTAACAATCACTAGAATTTTTAAGTATTTTTAGCAAAATTTACAAGAGTAATAAAAAATATGTTCACTGCTTATATTAAACTGATTAAAACTTCCTTTATTAAAATGATTATATGATAAAAAATTTGATGTTATTGGAAGCTTTTACATTTTTTAATATATAGTGAAACAATAGTTTTTGTTTCTCCTGTAAATTTGTATAGAAAAACTATTTATTTCTGAATGCATGTTTGAATTTCCCGCCCTAAAGCATTTTTAAATTTTCCCGCTATTTACTAGTGGCGCCATCATAGACTGGTTGTGGTTACAATTGCTCAAACAACTTTTACCGAACAAAAAAAAATACATTGAGTTACACGTCTCGCTGAGTTGTCTCTGTATATGTATAAAATGTAATACAAAATATAACAGTATCAAAAAACAATAATAAAAAAATCAATTTAAATATAAAGACATAAAATGTTAGATTTCAATATTATTTAAATATGTTCTAAGAGTATGAATAGTTCCAAAAATATCATAATTTTTACTGATTGATGAAGAGCATTTAACTTTGTTAGGAGGGTTACGAATTCATAATTCGGAACTATCGGGATTTTAAGAATACAAGTACAGTTCATCAAATTTCTAGAGGCTTTCGACGGCTAGACAGAGAAAGCACTACTGACAGGCATCCCGACGGATTTACGCAATGAAAGTACACTCTGCGCATCAAGTATTTCACTATTTCGACGTAAATGTCAGATGTAAATTTCGCTAAAACATTTCTTTTATTTTCGTTTGTGTTTTTTGCTCATTACAGTTTAATAGAACCTAAGTATGGAGTTTAATAGCAAATTAAGAGGCCGCGTGATTAACAGTCAATCTCGCGAAATAATAGCCAATGTTATAGAGTTTATGAGAAGAGAAGGAAACTTTAATTCACCTTCAATACCATTTAAAAATGTAAATGATCGTGTTGCTGCAGCCACAGGAGTATCTAAAAACACTGTCGTCCGCATTTCTGGAGAGAAAAAAAGAATCGATAACCGTGAGATATCGGAATTTTCATCACCAAGAAAAACCATTAAAAAACCAAAAACAGTTAATGATATAGATGAAGCTGCACAAGAATCAAATTTTATTTTTTATTATTAGATAGCTATTTTTGTTTCTGAGTTGTGTTCATTTACAGGCTCAATTTTTTTCCGTTTCTCCTTTTTGATTTTATATGGGGTTTCAAGTTGTTTTTGACTTATTTCGACGTAAATCACAACAACACACTTTTTTAATAAAGCAAACAAGTGTTAAGAGGTATATGTACGTGTAAACTACAATTACAAAAAATTGATATGAAACCCATGAAACCACCAACAAAAATGTAAAGCTAGCTTCCGTACTAGAACATGGTGTCATTCGTCGAGATAATTTATCGTTTTGTTTAATAGATCAAGAAATGTAAATATTCCCCTGTTATTTTTTATAAAATTATAAGAGAAATAAATTTTTTTCTAAATAGTATAGTTTATTGTTTTGTAGAAAAACAAAATTTCGAAAATTTTAGTAATGTTTCAGAAACAACCGTTATTAATAATAGGTACCATTTTCCTTAATAAGGTAGAAATAAAATATAAACTATTTCCACGATTTACAAAGGCCTACAAAAAAATTATAGGTATTTTCCGCTATCCTATAAAATTTATATTTTCTGACTCAATTTCAAAAGGTTGAAGAAATTTCAAAACACCTTCTATGGCATAATAATTATTTTCAATTCTACATACTATCTTTAGCTGCTTTTAAAAACGTTCTAAGAAAGTCCAATCAGACCAATTTAATCCCTAAACTATTCCACACTTTTAAAATTTAATTACCTAAAAATATTAAAAACTATTTAAAATAACTTGTTTAGCAGACTGTACAATAGCTATCTTAGTCACACGTAGCGCGTTCTCTGTCTGGGCGTCGAACACCTCTAGAAATTTGATGAACTGTACGTTAAAGTATCTTTATTATGCGTTTGCTTGAATATGCTTCGGTTATATGGAGTCCCAGTTACCATGTACACGTTACCAGTTTAGAGGCTCTTCAAAGACTGTTTCTCAAATATTTAAGTTTCCGAGAAGAAGTGTATCCTCCAATTGGCACCCCACATAACGAACTGTTAGTAAGACATAGTTTTTCGAGTCTTGAAGTAAGGCGCAAGTATTTTTCAGTGGTTACACTACACAAAGTCATAACCAACAAAATAAATTGTAAATATGTAAATATGTTGAATTTTAGGATTCTCCGCCAAACTACTAGGTGCAATCAAACTTTTTACTTGACCACTCCTCGCACCAACATTTTAAGCAAATCTCCATTATATGTCATGTGTAGTTGGATATATTTAACATTATAATTTTGGACATAAAACATTTGCTTTTGTGATTATTTTATCGATTTATATAGTCTGTTTTGTAATTTTTTACATTGTATTTATCTGAGATATTTGTTTTGTCATATTTTGCCTGTTGTCTAATTGGGAATTTCCTGTAGAACAGTTTGTAAAATAAATAAATAAACATTAGAATTTTGGACATAAAACATTTGCTTTTGTGATTATTTGATCGATTTTAATAGTCTGTTTTTTCTATCTTAAATCTTTATTCTTTTGTTTTTTAATTTTTTACATTGTATTTTTCTGAGATATTTGTTTTGACATATTTTGCCTAAAGTCTAAATAAGTAATATTAATTGTTGTTTTTCTTTTCAGCGAATTTCCGTCAAAACAAATTTAAATCGCCGCAAATTTCTGAAGTTAATCAATAGCACGATATCAATGGTCTGAGCTCAAGTTCATTTCACCTCTGACAATAAAGACATTTGTTCTTAGAATTTATATCCTATGGGATGTACTTTTTGGGATCAAATGGACAAGGCTGCAGATATACTACCCAGATATACATCCACGTATCGAAGGGTTGATATAGAATTGAACATGATGCGATGGTCGTTAATGTCGTCGGGTATAGAAGATTTTTCCGGACGCGCTTAAATCGGGAAAATCTACTGGAAATAATGGATATTATGGAGAAGCGATAAGACATTTTGGAACAACAAATGGAACAGAGAATGAAGCAGGAATGAGCGGCATCAAATGGTGAGTATTTTGACATGAATTTAGTTTTGTCCGTGAAAAACTTATTAATTTAATATTCTACTGAATTAATGGTTTATTTTTATTTTTATTGATATTTTTTTTGTACGTTGTTTTAGATGGAATATGTGGCTTCAAAAGGTGAGTCTTTTAATTTAAATTTTGCTAATAATAATTAATTGTTATTAATCGTTGAGTATGTACTGTCAGGGACCTGGCAACACTGCGAATTCTTTATTTAGATCCGATGAAGTGTGTGACAAATGACAGAGCGCGGGAACATTCTAACCCTAGAGCATGATCTTTTGTTAATTATTTATAATTTGATAACCAGTTTAAATACAAGTTTAATTCATATAGTTTCTACTTATTTCTTTACCTCGATAACCAAACAAAGTATACAGACAGGGTGGGTCATATTTTATCTCTTTTTGCATAGCAGCATTATGTAGGTCAATAGTGATGATATTTATTCTATTAATATTTTAATTAACCAGGATATTTAAAAAATTTACTGTTTTTTTTTTTAAATTACTCTGTATTCTATATATAAGAGCAATTTTGATAAAGGTACGATATTACCTTTAGTTTTTTATTTGTTTTTATTTTCCCGTAAACATGAGTTTTTAAAAAAATCATATAACTTGAACATAAATAAATTAATTTAGAAAAATCTTTTTTAACTATTGTATTGAACTTCTTGATTTGCCAAAATAACCACAGAAAATTTTGTAATAATATACCAGGTAAGTTATTGTTTTGTACCATTATTTTGATGAAATTTGATTTTAGAGTCTGTCTATTCTTATAAATAATATAATATATATTAATTATAGTAATAAGTAAAAATAAAAATTAAATGACAAATGAAAATGAAGGTTACGTTAAATAACATCCGGTTCGCCATAATGTTTGATCAATCAAGAGTGTTTTCATCCTCATTTGGTTGGAAATCTATTAGCTTTTTGTCCATGTGTCATCTGCATTTTTAATTGGTGGATTCTACAAGGTTGTTTTTTTTTTTTAGTCTTTTAGTGGCTCCTCAGAGTGAATAGTCAGTTTTACTATCGTTTGACAGTTAATTTAGAATTTTTTGAATGTCTCTTGAATTGTTGCATTGCGTTATTTACAATATTTTTATTAGTTTGAGCTGCGAATTTGTGTGTGTCAGATGTAAGAGTAAAATATAATTGTTTATTACCCCAATAAGCCCTTAATTTGGTTAGTTTTGATATCCTAGATTTAACATTTAGTTATTTAGGACTTTCAATTTGCAAAAATGAACTTAATACACGTTCTTTAGTTATGGAACACTATATAGTCGAAATTATTTTATAACTGTAGCTTTTTTGGAGTTGTATAATACTGTAGGTTTTTCTAACTCTTGCTAGTTTTGCAGCTATGCTCCGAACGTATATTGTACCACGCTATATATATATAAAAACATAATGGTAATTTTGATTTTTTTCCTCGATCACTTTTTATACATCTTTACAACAACAGTATTTTCTCAAATGAGGCAGATCGTTTTCAATGCATCTCGCCTGAGTTCCGTACAAATTTATCCGACTTATATCGCTGATTTTTAATTTGAAACTGTCAATGATCAACTCGTGCGTAACACTAGCCTCGAAAAGGCCATTTCCAGGAACCATCATCGCCTTGATTTGATATGCATCTTCTCTTATATCAATTTTCGCTGATAAGTCCGCAACAAATCCATCCACGTCCAAGGTCTTCTTGTATCTGAGTAAATTTTCGTTAGGTTCCATTTTTGTTACCCAATATACTTCCCAGATTGTTAAGAATTCACAAAAATTTCGGTACTCGCTTGTGTAAGAATTTATAGTGTTTGTTAATTTTTCGGCTATTCTTTTTACTATGGGATCGGAGAGGGGGATTTCTCGCCAGTCTAAGCAAGCGCACCAATGTGGTTCTATGTGTGCACTAGCGCAACTTCTTGAAGGCGGTATCTAAAAAACAATTAAGTTGGTAATACATAAATTCTTTCTCTAAAATCTTAAATGAAGACAGGAAGAAATGTTGGATCTTCAATGATTTTAATATCGACTATCTGCTTAATAACGAAACATTAAATTCAATTTTTTCCAATGGATTTGTGAAAATTACACAATCTAGCTATCATTGACGGAGATATTAGCGACTACATGTATCAAATCTTGCAATTTTCGAAAAATAAATCTGTGAGTAATAGGATGATACTTTAGACATTATGGATGATAGCAACATCCTTTATGGACCTGGCATCGATGATTCAGTATGAGAAAAACCGATAAAACTCGCTATGAACGTTTGATTCCAAATGTTTTAGTGTTCAAAACTTTAAAGCGTTTTTCCCACAACTCACGTTTCCAAAGTCGGTGCCTCTCATAACTTTTATAATTTTGCACACTATTTCTGTACATAATTTACGAGGTAACGCTGGAGTTTTTTGAAATTTGTTAATATTTTTTTTATTTATTTTAAAATAACAAAACAGCCGATTTTTTCGCATGAATTAAAAATTGAAATTTCGAAACACCCTCCCAGCGTTACCTGGGGAAAACGATTATCTAACGAAAGAACTTTGATTTTTTTATTTAAATAAATAAATAATAATTTATTTGCAGTATTACAGGTAAAGTTGCATTGAGTACATACATTTTATTAAAAAATAGTATAATACCACAAAAAAGAATTGCAGATATTAATTGTTATCCCTAATAGAGAACAAAAAAATAATAAAATACAAACAATAAATTGTAGCACAATCGAGCCAAAAGTATAAATATAAATTTTATAAAAAATGTAATATTACATCTATATATATAAAATTGTTTGTCCTGACTGACTGACTGACTGACCTATCAACCTACAGCCAAAACTACTGAGCCTAGAAAGCTGAAATTTGGAACATAGGTTTATTTTATAACGTAAGCATCCGCTAAGAAAGGATTTTTCAAAATTTTAACTTTAAAGGGAGGAAATTGGAGGAAATGGGGGGAGGGAGCTTTTAATGAAACTCTTTGTTCTTTAAAGTTAGAAACATGAAAATTTAAATTACAGCTACTAAGCATAAATAAATAAATAAATAATGGCGTGTTTCAGGGTTTTTTTGTTCCCTTTGAAGTTAGAAACATGAAAATTGGAATTGCAGCTACTGACTACAAATTATTAATGACGTGTTTAAAGGTTTTTGGATTTTCACATTCTAAGGGGGGGAAATGGGGGGGGGTGAACATTTATTTGGGAGTATCTATGTTTTTGGTTCTCTTTAAAGTTAGAAACATGAAAATTGGAATTGCAGCTAATGAATACAAATTAATAATGACGTGTTTTAGGGTTTTTGGATTTTCACATTTTAAGGGGGGAAATGGGGATGAAAGTTTATTTGGAGATATCGATTTTTTTAAAGGTAGGAACTTGAAAATTGGAATTGTAGGTTCTCATCACAAATAAATAATGAAGTGTTTCAAGATTTTTGCATTTTAACATTTTAAGGGGGTAAATGGGGGGGGGGGGGCAAAATTTTTTAATAGTATGTATATATTTTTTTGTTATTTAAAGTTTGAAACTGAAATTTAAATTACAGCTACTGATTAAAAATCAAAAATGTGTTTCATGGTTTTTGGATTTTCACATTTTAAGAGGGGGAACGGGGGTAAAAATTTGTATAAAAGTATAAATTTTTTGAACGTTGGAACTTGAAAATTATAATTGTAGCATAAATAAATAATGACGTGCTCTGTGGTTAGATTTTTGTATGGTAGTATTATAAAAATAAACTAAAATTAAAAAAAATATATATTAAAAATTAATACAGATTACTAAAAATTAATAAAAATTAATGAAAAATAATAAAAATTAATAAAAATTAATAAAAATTAATAAAAATTAATAAAAATTAATAAAAAATAATAAAAATTAATAAAAATCAATAAAAATTATTTAAAATAAATAAAAATAAATAAAAATTAATAAAAATAAATAAAAATCATTAAAAATTAATAAAAATAAATAAAAATGAATAAAAATGAATAAAAATAAATAAAAATGAATAAAAATGAATAAAAATGAATAAAAATTATTAAAAATGAATAAACATTAAAAAAAATGAATAAAAATTAAAAAATTATTAAAAATTAATAAAAATGAATAAAATTGAATAAAAATGAATAGAAATGGATAAAAATAAATAAAAATGAATAAAAATTATTAAACCGAATAAAAATGAATAAAAATGAAAGAAAATGAATAAAAATGAATAAAAATGAATAAAAATTAATAAAAATAAATAAAAATGAATAAAAATGAATAAAACTGAATAAAAATGAATAAAAGTGAATAAAAGTAAATAAAAATGAATAAAAGTGAATAAAAATGAATAAAAATGAATAAAAATGAATAAAAATGAATAAAAATGAATAAAAATGAATAAAAATGAATAAAAATGAATAAAAATGAACAAAAATCAGTAAAAATAAATAAATACAAAAAATGAACAAAAATAAATAAAAATCAATAAAACTAATAAAAAAGGAAGTCATATATTTTTATAACACGACTACGTGCGAGGAAAGTCGCGAGCAAAGCCGCGGGCAATAGCTAGTTGTATTATAATTTTTAAAGGTTGGTTTGTCTAGATATTTTCCGACATCAAGAGATGTTTGTACTTTTGCTTAAATATGTTTGTCGAGCTATTTCAAAGAATTTGGTTGCCAAGTATTTTGCTTAAATAATAAAGAAAAAGGTAAATTTGCCTCACGATGTAAAGAAGGAAGATTTTTGGGATACTCTGAACAGTGTAAAGGATACAGAGTGTGGATTTCCAAAGAAAAGAAAGTAGAAATATCACGAGATATCAAATTCATAAAAAATTTCGACATAAATTGTAATACTTATTCAGAATTAATTCCAAACGATATTTCACAAAGTCCACAATACGCCGAAATCGAACTAAGTCAACCAGAAATAACAGAAGTAGGGAATAAACCAGAGAAAATAATTGACGATTTACAAGAAGATGAAATCATTGAGGAAAACACTGTAGAAGACCAACAGAGTCTGGCTACTGATTGTCAAGAAAACAAAAGATATTGTGCAGAAAAGTTAAGAAGATGAAGGGGAATACCGAGATTAATAAGAACAGGATCACTTGGAAGACCACGAAAGGAGTACCAAACCGTAAAAGAAAATTCGTATTATTCAAATGAGTATACATTCTTGTCAGAAATACCTATGATGCAAGCACTACATAGTCCGAAAGCATGTGAATGGTATGAAGCAATGGCAAATTAAATGAAGTCTTTAAAAAAGAATGATACTTGGGTAATGATTAAACGACCTAAGAATAAGAATGTTATAGGTTGTAGAATGATCCTAAGAAATAAATATACCCCTGACGGAATAAAGCGGAAAGCCAGACTGGTAGCTCAAGGATTTTAATCAGACTTTCGCACCAGTGAGTGGCAACAATAAACTCGATTAGACCAATAATATCCTTAGCTATTCATCAAAAGATGTACATTCACCAATTTGACGTGACTAATGCTTACTTAAACGTAGATTTAAATGAAGAAATTTTTATGGAAAAGCCCAAATTGTTCCAAGAAACATTAGAGTACATAATCCAACATGAAAGTGAGCTATCACTAATCAGAAAGAAGGCAGAAATATGGAAAGACAATATCAAAGATCCTGAGAAAATTTGTTTACTAAAAAAGTCACTGTATGGACTTAAGCAAGCAGGAAGAAATTGTAATATAAAACTAGATCACACCATACAGAACTTAGGAGCTACACCGACCGAATCTGATCATGCGTCTACCATATCGACAAAGGGGAAGAGTCAGCATTCATTGTCATATACGTAGACGACATAATTATGGCGAGCCCTAAAGAAGAGTACATCACGGAATTCAAAAATTAATTATTGAAGACATTTGACATAAAACATTTGGAGAACTACGTCGCTGTTTAGGATTGGAATTTGATCGCAGTGATGGAAAATTAATTCTAAAACAGAAGGGTTTTATACTTGATATCCTTAGTCGTTTTGGTATGTCAGAAGATAAACCCGTTGCAACTCCGCTAGAGCTTGGAACGCGACTCATACGAGAACAAAGTGACTGTGACGAAACCTACTCGTTCCGTGAACTTATTGGTTCCCTTACTCATTTAGCAGTCACATCAAGACTCGACTTTAGTTTTGCTGTCACTTATTTAAGTCAGTTCAACAACTGTCATGGAAAGTCACACTGGTCGGCAGCAAAGCGCATTTTACGATATTTGCGAGGTACCATGGACAAAGGGATAAGCTTCGAAGCTGATTGTTTATCTTTGCGGGGATATGTCGATGCTGATTGGGGCAATTGCCCAGACGATAGGAGCTCATTCACTGGCTTCGTTTTTATGTTGATTGGTGGACCTATATCTTGGGAAGTAAAGAAGCAAAGAACAGTTGCTCTTTCATCAACAGAAGCTGAATACATGGGTCTCACAGAAGCTGCTAAAGAAGCAATCCATCTGAAGAGATTGTTGGCTGAACTAGGATTTGGATCTGAAAATGGTATAGAAATCTGTAATGACAACCTATCATCCCTAAAATTAGCTGAAAATAGCGTATATCACGTCAGAAGCAAGCATATCGATATCAAGTACCATTTCATTAGAGAAGCAATCAAGAATGAACAAATTTTCTTATAGCATGTACCGACGGATGCTATGGTGGCAAACTAAGTGACTATCAAAGTGCAAGCACGAGAAATTTGTTACCCAATTAGGAATTACATAATAACCTAGTTTAGAGGTCTCTACGAATCGAGGGAAAGTGTTAGATGAGCTACATCTATGCTATAGATCTAAGTGCGTTTCCGTAGATACCTAGTTTGAATGTTATAATAAAAATAGATAAGAGTTTGAAATAATTTGATATTACTGTCAGTTTACGTATTTATAATAAATTTGTATTTGCTCCATATTCCTGTAATAATTGGCATTATTATTATTTGAAAAAATCTAAAGAATTTACCAAAAATTCTAAATAAGTATTTAATGTTTAAATTAAATAATTAAAAAGACACGTATGAAAATGAAACAAACCTTCAGGTTATTAATCTACATTGAGCGTGACATTTTTAAATACAACCAACCATCACGTAAATTTTGGTTTATATAGAGAGGAGACAGAAAGAAAGGATCGCTTGGGTAAACTCTCAGTCGAGTTCGGACTAAGGTCCAGAACTTCCACCCCAGGGGCGAAAGCTCTCGTTTTGTATTGTAAAGTAATGTGTACAGTAAAGTTTTGTGTACGATGTGAATTATGGGTGAATATTTCAACTTAATTTTAAAGTGTTTTGTTTAATAATAATTGATTGATTTTCATATAAATGCTAATTTTAGTCCCGAATTATATTTATCTTATGCATACCTTTATATTACTATGTAGTTATTGTGCTTTATTCCCTAAATGGAATTTTATTCATTTTTTTCTTAAGACTATTTGTCAAATTTTATATTTATTGTTAATATACATTTGTTAATGTTTTAATACTTAATTATTAATCTCTCCTCCTTTTCCAAACCAGCAAAATACTCCGAGCATTTGAGAAGCCTCGGCGTTTCTATTCCCTTAGGACTAAAAGAATCTAAAACTAGTTGCCAAGAACCGCACGACTATGCTATTAAGGGATGATTGTTTTTTTCTTTTAATTTAATTTTTTTTATTATTTTTATTTGCTACTGGTGAATGGATGTTCCTTTAGGACTCCAGGACCCTTTGGATGGTGACGGCGCTGCCCTAATCCCTTAATAGTATATTAACAACAGTAGCTAAAGACCTATCAGTAGTTACAAATGGTCTTTAGGCAGTTGGTTGTTACATTTGGTGACGAGCGTTGGTCCTTCAGACAGTTGGTTGTTACATTCCTCTGCGTTATTTACCTCCTGCTAACAGTATGCACATTATGCACATCACTTCCAAATGTATTTTTGTTATAGAAATAAGGAGGTGACTTTATTAAAATGATCTTATGATACAATGTTACCATGTCGCACACTTAATAATAAAGTGGCATAACTCAACATTTGCATGTTTAAACTTTTAATCGTAAAACAGCACAAAATGGCGCCCTCCATATGTGGAGCTTCTTAAATGAAGGTGCTGCTCTAACTCAAGACGTACTGCGTTGAAGTAACACCGTCATTTAAAAAGTTGTACATATGGAGGGCGCCATTTTGGACCGTTTTACGACTAAAAGTGTAAACATGCAAATTTAAGTTATGCCACTTTATTACTGAGTGTGCGATGTGTAAATTCCTTCTAGTTTCCATATTTAACCAATTAGTTTCAATTACTTTGTGACTTATTTTTTCGTATTTTTTATACCATATATTCTTAAGTTTTTGCCACATAATACGACTGTTTCTACCAAATGTATCAACGCAATATTTTAGATAACCTTTCTTTTCATTTCTAATAGCCACCGTGGTAAATTTTTTTAATTGTTTATAATATTCATAATGTGTTAGATTTTTAGTTATTTTATACTTGCTAATAATTGCTGCCATTTCCGCATCTTTTAAAATTTCTTCATGAAAATTTGACACAATATTCTTTGAATGTTTTCCTTGAATGTACCATTGGTTTTAATAAACAGATTTTAACTGTCATAAAAAAAAATCACAAAAATGTCCCTTGCACGAATTAACGTTACCCCCCCCCCCTTAATTACTAGTTTTCTGGACAAAAGAGAAAAGGGATTGGGATGTATATTTATATCATTGGATTTTAAAAAGGCATTTGATACTGTGAATCACAGCATGTTGCTCAGACTCCTGGAAAATATTGGAGTTTGAGGCAAATCACTTGATTGGTTTAAGGACTAGTTTGAGGGTCGCATCCAATATGTTCACGCAAATGGTCTGGATAATAATATGTCAGATATTGTACGTGAAGTACCACAAAGATCAATACTCGACCAACTCTGTTCCTAATTTATATCAACTTTATTTCTAAACTACCACTCAAAGGTGACCTTCAGTTGTTTGTCGATGATAAGGCATAACATATTTTAACAAAAATAAAGATCAGATAAAAAATTATGTTGAACATGACCTGCTCCTTATAAAGGATTGGCTTAGTTATCATAAACTATGTTTAAACATAAATAAATCAAACTTTATGGTAATTTCTAATGATAGTGAATGATATTAAATAATTTTATTAATTGGTAATGAATTTTTAAATAAAACTGATTGTATAAAATATCTTGATCTATTAATCAAATGGAGGATGCTTTTGATCTTACGTCTGGTTGTTCTCTCACAAAAATGACGTTAAGTAAAAATATAATAATGAATAAATATGACCAAATATTAAATTAATAAACAAAACTGGAAACAAGAACTACATAATAGAATATAACATAATGTTCTTTTGAGGACAATACAGCAACTGGAACCAGAATCAGAAAACTTGGAAACATATATACATCAGCCTGAAATCACATAATATAGACCAAAAGAAAAACTCTTTTAACAGAAACCTATCAGCTAACTAGGGAACAAAAATATAATCTAAAAACTTGGAGCAAAGCTGAGATGGAAGGAGCATGTGACAAAGAAAAGGAAAGAATTAGACGTGAGATATAGAAAATTTAATCGGTTCATAGACACAAATGACAATATATAAGAAGCTACTTATATAGAAGATGATTCTAAAACTCATTTGGACATATTATATAGCTTTTACAGCTCTGGGGCTGTGCCAGAATAACTAACATAGCATCCATTCCAAAATAAAGTATTTTCTAACATTGTGCACTCCATTTCATATTCAAAACACAAACCTGCACAGGGACCTCAACATAATAAAGGCTGAGAACGAAATTAGGAGATTTGCATAAAAGCACGAAAAGAGACTTTAAAATTATGTTAAAACCGAGAAGCTTCAGCTTACTCGATCAACATGGCATAGAAGAAAAAGAGTAAAACGAAACCTTTGGACCTCGTATTATAGTTAAGTAAAAGTTTACAGTCATGACCTAAGAAACACTAATGGGTGATATCTCTTTTAAGGTTAATAATTTTTTAGATGGATTAGTCCGAGACAAAATTGCTGGTTGGTCGTTCTCGACCAGGTGTAACATTGCAATAATAAACACATATAAAAAAACTTACTTTTGAAAAAAGCGAAACGGATCTCTGGCTAATATCTGCAGCACCGACGTCTTTCAGATGTAATATATCTTTTAATGTAGAATAAATATCGAAAGGAGTTGTGAGTTTATCCAAGTTGCTTTTGAAATTATTATAAATATATTTGTATTTGTCTTTGAACCACTTGGGAAAAGTGAACGAAAAAAATGGCAAACGTTCTTCTTGTTTACCTTGAAGGGTATTTCTTATTTCGGCAAATCTAAAATTTATTAATTCATAATAAATAGAACAAAAACAGCACCAAAGACAGTATTGTTAAATTATTAAATTTATTATACACTAAAATCAAACAGAGAGAGAAAATTAAGATTGGCCTAACATTTCATGTATATTCCAATATATTGACAGCACTGAATATCTGGAGGTTGGGTGATTTGTGGAAATAGTCAACATAACAGAAATTAAATATTTATGTTACTTTAAATATCTCTACTTATAATTAAAAAATATCTAACCTGTGTCCATGATCTGCCATGAGTATTAGAATAGTGTTATTTAGAGCTCCAGAGACATGTAAGTCTGTTAAAAATTGTAGAAAATCATCATCTGCTACTCCCACAAGATTATAGTCATCATGAGATAATTCACCGTGGAAACCAAATAAAAATTTTGGTTTTGGCGTATATACTGCAAAAAACTAAATAGAAAAATATATATTGGTTTTGTGTGCAAAATACATTTGTAATTTTTGTGTTGAAACAATTTCGTTTTATTTGCAACCCTTAGCAGCCAGGTACAAAAATGTAATTTATCTTTAATTAGCTACATTTATTATATATGAAGAATAGTTTAATACCAAATTCAAAAAAATTTTGATTTCTATATCATGGAATATGGTTGCCTGAGCAAAAACTGCCGCAACTAATGGTTGCCAGCATTTGAATAATATAACTTATTTTCGCTTGTTATATTCGAAGAACGCTTCAATAAACTAAAATTCAATACCCGACAAATTTATATTCATGAACAATGGTGCAACAAAAAAATAAATCAGTGAGCATTTTTTGATGTTGAAATAATCAAATTGCCTTTATGACGTTAACTTGAACTTTTATTGTAAATACTGGTACGTATTATTCTACATTTTTTAAGTTAAGTAAATGGCTTTTTTTTATTTGTGGCTCAGGCAAATGGCCATTCGAGATACTTTTTTGGTACACGATTACTCAAGGCTAATTTACACATTTATCGTTCATTATTTCCTTGTAAAAGATGGGAATTACTTTGCTGCAGACACACCAGCGCTCGATGATGGTGTCTAAAAAAAGTCGTTGTAGAAAATGATGTCACATATTTGATTATATAATTAATTTGACATAAGTATTTATGGCTCAGGTCGTAAATTGCTCAACTTTCTTCACAAGCCGAGTTTAAAAGCAATATTTGATGTTTTCTAGAACTTAATATAGCAGGCAAATTTGTGATTTAAAATACCATCCATCGTGTGCACAAAGAGTGAATCCTGTTGTTAGATGCTCTAAACCAAAAAACCTTAAAAAGCCAGACTATGAAGTGGAAACCAAAAGTGACAATTTTCGCATTGAAGCCTACAATAATTTAAAATTATTAGTAATAGAACATAAAACTACTAACCAACTAATGAACGACAAAATTGTATCTCTGGAAAATGAAATTAAAATCGAAAAAATTAAATACTTTGATCTACAATTAAAATTTAATGAATTGAAATCTAAAGCCGATAAAATAGAAAACAAAGATAAGAAACAAAAAAAACTTGTTTAGTGCCGATAACGAAGTACCTGTTTCTAGGTCAACTATAGATAAACTTAATTACCAAAAAAAGGGAATCCCTAGTCCCCAAGTTCTACAAAGAAATAAGAAACAAAATATTAGTAACCAAGTAAATAAACAAAAAACCGATTATGCTGAAGCAAAGAAAATAGTAACTAAGAAAACTTGTGAAAACTTAGAAAAAGGATAATTAGCTATTATGACTGAGTTAATAAATGGTACGAATGATGCAAATCCTGATGCAATAAATACACAACATTTTAAAAATCAAGAAATGCCATTCGAAACAGTAAAAGAACACAACCGAGATGCCATATTGGTGTAGCAGAAGTAAATGATGCGGAACAGTTTTGTAGGAAGAGCTAAAGAAAAACGATTGTGGCTTTTATTAGCAAGATTAAAGATCACGTCACAGGTTACAGAAAAAAGGTCATAACACATCTAGAAAAAAAGTGTGACAGAAAAGATCTGTTATCTGTGAAGGAATTATCAACATATAAAAAAAAAACTGCTAATAACAAATGTTTTAAGACCAGCATGCAATATAATCTTATGGAACAGGCGTACATTGGAAGTTTCTGGCTACGTGGGGGTAGCAGTCTACCGTTATGGCTTTAGAAAAGAAGAACAACCAGGAAGCAAATCTACTAAATGAGAATTTTCCGGATGCCAATCAAATGCCAGTCACAACATAATCCAAACAAGAGAATATGACAACAAAAACACCAAGACTGAAGAAATCAGAATTAATGAAGAACATCTGTCAAAAAATCATGGTAACAAAAACTTCATACTAATGTATTTCAATATACAAGGTATGCAGAAAAAAATTAGTGAGCTAGAACAAATTTTAAAAAAGAAAAAGTAGATATATGTTGTTTACACATCTAAATAACAATTAAATATTACCTTATACTTCGACCTCACGAGCCTTTGACTCAATTGACCATCGACTGGCTAGTAGATAAATTGTACCGAATAGGTATAAGGGGCCCGCCAAATAAGTGGATACAGTCATATCTAAACAACCGTGAACAAGTTGTAACCATCGGATGCAGTAAATCAAATAGTCGAAATGTGACAACGGGAGTACCGCTGGGCTCAATATTGGGCCCTGTTTTATTTTTAGTTTTTATTAATGACTTAGCTCTATCTTGTACAAGTCAAAGTACCAAAATTATATATGCAGATAACACAACTTTTGGAGCAGCACCAAAAAATGCATCTGCACTTCAATATATTGCTAATAAGCACATGAATTTTATAGTTATTGTATTTCACACGGCTTAAATGTTAATGTAAAAAAATCTCAAATCATGACCTTTCTACAAAAAAATATGACAAACGGCTTCAGCTATCTCCTTAAACTAAATCATCAATCATTGATACAAACAAATTCGAGCAAATTCTTAGGTCTAATTTTGGACAGCAAGTTAACGCGGGAGAACCATGAAGATCATGTATCAAATAAACTAAGTAGTGTATGTTTTCTAATGAGGCAGTTAAAAAACACTGTAAATCCCGATGTTTTAAAATTAACATATTTTGGTTTGGTTGAATCAATTATCTCAGTCTAATTTTTTGGAGCTGCTCAGCTCATCTGAAGCGAGCCGTCTGTGTACAAAAAAAGTTACAAGATGCATGGCTGGGGTGTCAAGAACAACTAGCTGCAAACAACTTTTTCATGACTTTAAAATCCTAACACTTCCATCTTTGTATATATACTGTCACGCTTAACGGCTAGGAGGTGGTAATTATTCTTTTTAATGTGATTAGGGGTCCTCGCTTGGCTTGAGATGTAAAAATAGACAATCGCAACCCACTTCCGCTAAGCGCGCTCTAGCCGATGTTAATCTCAAAAAGCTCAGATTAGCTTCTTGGTTTAGAAGGAATCTGCGCCACTTAAGATAAACCTCGGGTGACTTAAATTACCGTATAAGGAACTAAACTAGTAATAATAGAAACACCATGTATAAAAAATTCACAAACACTTTATTAAATGTCCGTAATCAAAGGACTCAAAAGACATAATCAAAAATCGATATAATAATATTAATAATAAAATTTGGGGTCCTTACCTCATTGTCATGGAGCAGTCACAATTTTTACTTTACTTTATTTTATTTTATCCCCAGAAATATTTATTAGTATTTATTTTATATAATTATATTTTTATGTTATATATATTTTACAAACCCCAATTATTTTCCCTGTGATCGATTGCGACCACCTTTTTTGCCGTCCCGCAAAACTCTCATGACCCCCTAAAAAAAACCGACTAGGTTCGATTTCGCAAGACTTCCAAAATCCCCGAGTCAGCACAAAGTTCATTAGTTTGTAACTTAATTGTTTTGAAACTATGAAATGCATTCTCTACGATTTAAAAGTATTTCGAAATCGACCTACTATTCAGAAATAATTTAACATACAGGATGTTAAATTATTTACTGAGTCGAATAAAAATAATTTAATTCCATTTAAGGAATAATTGTGACATGCCTCTCCTCCAAGAAAACCGGACCCCGGTTTTAAAAGTGACAAATATGTTGTCATACAAATGTGTAAAAAAGGGTATATACAATACATACAAAACAAAATAAAAAAAAAACAAATTATTTAAAAATGAATAAGTAAATATATAAATTGTCTAATTGAATAAAAAAATAATTATAACTCGTTTATATAAAAAAAAATAATTATAACTCGTTTATATAAAAAAAAAATATTCAAAAATTAAAAAAAAAAAAAAATTACTACTCTATTAAGTCTTTTTATTTTTTACGCTCACTCACACACTTGTTTTTTTTATTAAAATCCATCTCTCAAATAATGTTCGACCGATTTGAACACTATTGGACACTGAAGCTAAGTCCGTCCCTGGCACATCTCAATTCTGTTTCGGTATGTTCCCTCTCGGTACTGACAGATGAGATGAACAGAATTCTTCTTTTTTCTTATTGACTCGGCCTGAACCACTTAAGTATTTTATCATTACCGAAGACAGTACTCCAAAAATAATTTAATTTCGGCTCTATCAAGCTAGCGGGCACTCTGTGGCGGCACCATACAAGACCTGGTGGGTTTTTTGTAGCCCTTTTGTTACGCTATTTGCGAATTTGTAGCTTTGCCCAGGTCCGAAAAAACAGCGGATCCGCTAGCTTGAATTTCCATAAATTCCATAGTAGCGGCACAGATTCAGACCCAGCTGGTTTTTCGTAACTTTTTTGTAGCTTTTTTGTTACGCTAGTCTCCCTTTTGTAGCTTGTACTGAACCTGAGAAAAGCGCGGATCCGCTAGCTTAGCGGATATTTTTAGCGGCACTAGCTCGGACCAGGCTCATTTTTTGCAACTTTTTTGTAGCTTTTTTGTTACGCCTGTCTCCATTTCGTTGCGAGGCCTGAACGTGAGTAATAATCGTTTCTCCATGAGCGTGAGAGAAAAGTGCGTTAATTAAAATCAAGTTTCAGCCTCTACAAGTAATATGTGCAACTCGATAGTGTAACTATCTGTTGATAGATGGCACCAGTATTGCATTTCACGAATTATGGCCATCTTCCATCCAATATATTTTTGAGAAATTTAGATATAATCCAAAGAAGTAGAGAGGGTAGAACGATAAGGTACCGTCTGCGCATGCATCACGAGTGTAGAAATTATGCGTGATTCAGCCTTCCACTCTTACACACGTAAATGACAAGGAGAGGTTGCCCTAAAGCACTGTAAACAAATTCCAGGATCGACTTTATTCAGCGATTATGTTCATGTTCAGCTCTGTTTTTTGTTTGTGTTTTGGCTGTTGTAAGATTTTTTGGCGTCAATTCTTTGTTATCTTGCTTATATTTATGATTTTTTATGCTTTTATTCCGATTTAGTATTAAATTATACTTGTTAATTATTTTTCGATGCACTATTTTATAATTGTTGCACAAAATGTTGTTAAACCGTCTCTGAATTTTGTTTACAAAATGGGCAAAACGAAATTGTGCATAGTGTCCAGACTTTTTCATTGACAGTTATCATTTTACCCCTCTCCACTTCATTGGGTTTAGTCCAATTAGTGACAGTTTAACACGCTTAAATGTCATTTAAAAGTACCCTAAAAAACTCCGCTTTTGTCCTGCTCCTGCCCCTGACTAACCGAACTCGCCTTCTGTGTGTCGGTTTGTTCGTTGGCTTGGTTTTGTATAACAAAAAAAAAACTTCGACACAAGCTGATTGGTCTATTCCCGATGACGTATACATTTCAAATTTTAAATTTCAATTTTGCTTAATTTAAAAACTTTTGGCTTTTTTAACGAACTGATTATTTAGAATAACTTGTATAGCGACTAACTATTACAATATAATTTATAAAACAGCATATCTCACATGTGAACATGGCCCATTACTATGGGATACTACTATACGGGGTGGCTCGTCTTAGATGGAACACCATGTATACAGTGAGAATAAGTAGGTCTTTTCCTTTGCATCGACAGTGTAGCATTGAGCTACGTTACTTCTGAAAATGTCGTTCCATCCATACAATTTGTATAAATGGAACGATATTTTCAGAAGTGGTGTAGCTCAGTGCTACACTTTCGATGCAAAGGAAAAGACCTGGTAATTGCTTGGTAGCTATTACCACCGGTGTGAAGTTAGCAGTAAGTTTTTAGCAGTAAAATAACCGAAAACACCCGATCGGGAAAATAGTGGCGTCCGGCATACAACTATTATAATAATCTTGTCAATATGTATTTTACATTAATATCGAACAAATAATTAATATACATACCGTTGAAAATGTCCGATTTTGAGATTATATTTAAATTTCTCAAAAATATATTGGATGGAAGATGGCCATAATTCGTGAAATGCAATACTGGTGCCATCTATCAACAAATAGTCACACTATCGAGTTGCACCTATTACTTGTAGAGGCTGAAACTTGATTTTAATTAACGCACTTTTCTCTCACGCTCATGGAGAAACGATTATTACTCAAGTTCAGGCCTCGCAACGAAATTGAGACAGGTGTAACAAAAAAGCTACAAAAAAGTTACAAAAAATGAGCCTGGTCCGAGATGGTGCCGCTAAAAATATCCGCTAAGCTAGCGGATCCGCGCTTTTCTCAGGTTCAGTACAAGCTACAAAAGGGAGACTAGCGTAACAAAAAAGCTACAAAAAAGTTACGAAAAACCAGCTGGGTCTGAATCTGTGCCGCTACTATGGAATTTATGGAAATTCAAGCTAGCGGATCCGCTGTTTTTTCGGATCTGGGCAAAGCTACAAATTCGCAAATAGCGTAACAAAAAAGCTACAAAAAACCCACCAGGTCTTGTATGGTGCCGCCACAGAGTGCCCGCTAGCTTGATATAGCTTTTAATTTCCCATGAATGTCCTAGGACTATTGATTATTGAAATAGTAGCAACGTAAGCTACTTTTTCAAATAATGGTATGCAAAACATACTAGCAGATACCTTTGGTCCTTGTTACAGTTATTGATGATGATACCGAAAAATACTATTATCCTGCACAAAAATAATGTTAGTACGTGAAATACATATGGATAAATATAAAATAATAAAAAGAAAAAATCTAGATCGTTTATGTGTATAAATTAAAACCATAATAAATTACTAATTTAAGACCTGTGCTACGAATTATTTATTGAGATTAGTTCTAATTCAGATCCACGGATCATAGCGAGGAAGATCCCGGCTTGCATGGACCGCTTCCTTCGCATTAGTGTTATGTAACCATTTTCTTATAATTAATGCCCCTAATCTTCTAACTTTTGATTAATTTTATTAAAAATTCCCTTGAATTGATTTGAATGAGTTGTTTAACAGCCTTCACAGATGTAACAATTCGCGTTTAACTTATCCCAATCTTCAGCGGCGAGACATCCTTCCACTACCCCTGTCTGATCACACAAGAGGTGTTGGTCGGTATCTGGGCCTTGAAAATCTGTTTATTCAATGTCTGGTCACACAGAAAAAACTAATTTTCTTACAGATTGGGATTTTTACTGATTTTTTAACACACTCAATCTCTATCAGCGGGGTGTTTGTCACCTATCCCTAATGTCTGATCACACAAGGGATACGTAACCGTGTTGTGCCCCCGGAATACCTTCGCTTCAATGTCTGATCACACAGAAAGAAAGGTATTCGTATCGATTGGTGTGTATTTAGTTATTCCCTCTATGTCTAATCACACCGAAGGTTTAACTAGGAAAATTGGGAACCTTATCTCAGGGTTTGATCACCAAGAGATAAGTTTCAAGAAGCAAAAATACGGTAAAAACACCTGCGTTAACTATCGTACAACCCTTGTATTTAGGCAAAAAAATGTTAATACAAATTACAAAACAAAAAATTTGTAACTCTGCCTTTTAAAAAAAGAAAAATTTGAAATTGAACCTTTTAGGAAAATTTAATTTCATAAAGTGAGGTAGCTGTGTGATTTAGTATTTTTTTTTTTAATTTTTATTAAAGATACAATAAGGAGTTAATTAGGAAGAATTAACCCTTCGAGATTTTTAAACCGGCGCCTCCACCATATGTCACGACCCCCTTTTCTATGGGTCGAAAGAATTATTTAATGTTATTAATTCGGGCTACCTTTCTTTATGAAATAAAAGTCGAGTTAAAACATAACAATTTTATTCATCAATAAATAATCAATATTCAAAATGTAAAATAGATAATTATAATATACAATATAAAAGGCCTTACCAAAACATCCCCGTTAGTGGCACGTCACGACGCTTACCCCAAACTAAAAGGTATCTATTACTTTAGATACCTCTCAGTACAGCAATAGGAGAACTGTCCTCGTAACAGTAATCAGTGTCGAATTTATACCTATTAACTATTTGCTGAATTTGCTACTTCTTTAATTCGACACAATTAATTCAGGTCGGTAATAGTTCAACGTCTATGTTTTTGTTATGAAATGTATACCATATTATTTACTTAAGGATATATTTACATTTAAGAGATTATTGAGATTTTCTATTAGAGATAATTATTTTTAATCTAGGAATTATTTAAAAGTATATTAATTTATTTAATGTATTTTTTAATATTTTACTGGACGTGACAATACTTACTAATACTAATATAAAAAAACAGGAATCCCAACTATCAGATTATAGACACTCACACAATTATAACACACGCAATCACAAATATCTACAGCAGTCTTTCTCTCAGTTGGACAGAATTCCGAAATCTACAGAGGTGTTGCATGTTTTAATAGATGAAAAAATCTTTAATGTATTCAAAAATAAGCTTTATGCATATTTTTCGTCCAAAAAATATTATTCCTATGCAGAATTTATGAATGATACCTACTCGGTAATCCGTAATGGTATCTCTTTATTATAATTATAATCTAATGTTTTTGCCCTATTTTTAATTTGTACTTTATTTTAAACTCAATTGTAGCATGTCTCTACTTTTTAAAATTGTATATGTTGACAAGGCTAATAGGTCTTATATGTTTATACATTTTTTAACCTTTTTAAAATATTGTAAATATGTATGTCTCAAAGCCGAATAAATATTATTATTATTATCTGTGATATGAAACTAAGTCTTAAAATATACTTACTTACCTCCTTTATAAGATTTAACATAATTTTGTGCTTGGGATTCTCCCCTACACAAAGTGCAGGCCATTTTTTTTTATCATTTAATAAAGCCAAATAATAAGGTCTCATATAGTGGTCTGTTGGCGATTTCTAAAAATAAAACTATATATTACAATTTGTGGACCCATTGGATAAAGGAAGTTGAGTCGCCAAAAAGATATGGCACAAAAGCTTATATGATCCGCTTTAACTTGCAGAGTTTAAAAATGACTATAAATGCTTATTTTTTAGCATCTGATCATTATACCTTTTCAGCGGCCCGAGTATAAGCTGTGGTTTAAAAACATACATTGAAACCATTTAATCTATAGTTGAATGTTCCTGTTTTCGGGACATCCTCAAAAAATGCAGTAACATAGCCAGATTTCTTATAATCGTTCCAAATAAATGGGTAAGAATTCACGAATTTTGTGTTTTTTATTCTTTTACGTGTATCTGGTAGCTCTAATTCATTTTTTCCAGTTAGCATTGGTATTAGAGCTTGCGGAGTTCCATCTCCAACAATATTGTATCTGAAAAAATAATAATAGTTTTGAATCATATGTAACCCAAAAGCAGGTCAAAGCAGAAGATTTAAAATGTGTCAATGGATACATGGTGAAAAGAGGCAAAACAAATGGGAACACAAACATTACCTACCCTTGAAGTACATCAGTCTCTAAAATGGTATCAAGATATTCATAACTTTTGGGTAATTTTCTAATAAAAGAATTTCTGGACAGAGAATCGAATCCAAACATAAGAACATTCATTTTCAATGAATTTTTCGGTAACTTATCCCAACTTGATGCATTCCAAACTTTTTCATCTTTTCTAATACCAACCAAAGTAGCAGACCATTTTTGTTCTTCTGCCGAACATAACACACGTACCACATCACTTTTTTTTAATTCGTACGTTTCAGCTTTTACTGGTTGTCCATGAACAACTTTGTAATCATTTTTTCTGTAGACATCTGTAAAATAGCAATTTAAGGGACCAAATTGTATATTTGCTGTTTCTTCTACACTGCAAATTGTATCCTAAAATTGATACTCAATTAAAAAGGTTCATGATATAATATGGGTATGATATTTTCTCACCGTACATTTTACCCAGTCAATTCCAGATTTTGAGCAATCTATTTTGGGCACTGTACGAACAAATTTCATAATTTCTGGGGAACCCACAGGAAGATTTGGCTGTCTGCATGCTAAGTTGCTAGCTTGAGTTTTTATTACTTCATTTATTAATTTCCTGAAACAGGTATGTTTTTTTTTAATACTGATTTATTTATTTTATTTATTTATTTGGACATAAGCCCTTTTACAATATTTACAATTTTCTTACAAATTTACAATGTGAAATCTAAAATAATTCAGATTTAAAACAATTATACATGCCTTATGGAAATAGTATTAATAAAAACAAAAATAAAGATAAAATGAACAAGATATGTATAGATGAATCCATGAAGAAAACAGACTGTAGAAAATTGTAATAAAGATGAAAAGTAGTAAAACTAGGGGAAAGAACAAATGAAAATCGTCCAGAGTTAAGCACCTAAGTGATTGAACACTTGTGTTGTGCCACTCTAAATGATATACTGTGTTGTATTACATTAAATATAAATTAAAAATTTAACATGTAAGAGCAAATATAGAGTAATTTAATAAATACTTTTTTGTTATTATTTTAGTTATTATTTAAGTGCCTACCTATACATATTCTATTCTATATTTATTTTATTTTAAATTTTTTATTCTAGAATTTTTACAAATTCAATATAATTATGAAAGATAAAATTTCTAGATACAGTGGAAAAACGTTTAAATCTAGTGGTGAGCCGAATATCTAATGGTAATAAATTGCATGCTTTTGGCAAAGTATGAATAAAAAATATATGACTAATATTTTTTCTAAATTTTCGGGTGGTTAGGAACTCATTAGCAGTACTGCGGGTTTGGTATACAGAGGGTAATCTATTCTGGAAGAAATTGTTTTTAAAAGCATATATACATAAGCTAATAAAGTGATCGAATATTGCAAATATCCTCTGTATATAATAAGTTTGTGTGATATCGTCGTTGTTTCTTGAGTATAATTTTTAGAATGTAATTTTGCGTAATATTTAGTTTCTGTAATGAGTTCCTGTACAATCCTCTCCATATAAAGATTCCATAACGGAAGAGTGATTCAGCTAAAGACTTGTAAATTGGTAATAACAATTTTCTCGAAAGAAACCATGGTAGTTGATAGAATTTGTAAATAAGCTTCCTCACCACCTTTCTCGTCAGATAATCTATATGGTTACCCCATTTTAGATTTTTTATCAATAATTATGCCCAAGTACTTGACTTCGCGAGATTACAGAACGTCTGCAACTTTGCAGATCTGCAAATATAGCAGACTTACAGATGCAAGTATCAAGTTTTCGTATTCCAAAAAATATCTGCAAATTAGCAAAATTTATAGTGGATTATTGCGAATTTGCAGATAATTTTTGGAATACGAAAACTTGATACTTGCATTTGTAAGTCCGCCATATTTGCAGATCTGCAAAGTTGCAGACGTTCTGTAATCTCACCCTTAACTTCATCTTGCATACCTGTGATTTTTATACTAGTGAAGTCTGGTCTATTAGTTTCAGTTAAAGTAAAGGCGAGATAATTTGTTTTGTTCGCATTTAACGGAAGTTGATACTCATTGAGCCACCTTTTAACTTATCCAATACCCCGTTGAACAGCAACTTTAGTTTCAGCCCATGAATTTTCACGAAATATTATAACTGTATCGTCCGCGTAGGATACAATAGATGCCTCCTTTAATAACGATAAAAGAGTGTTGATATATGCCAAAAATAGAACTGGGCCGAGGACGGTACCCTGAGGCACCCCTATTTTTACAATCTCCGGTTCACTTATCGTATCGTTAATTTTAACGCATTGTTCCCGATTTGTGAGGTAACTCTTAAAAACATCCAACACTATGCCACGAACGCCATAACATTCTAGAGTATTAAGGAGCTTTTCGTGGTTGACCGTGTCAAACGCTTTAGCGAGATCCAGAAAAACTGCTATATATTTTTTATTGTCATCTAAACCCTCTGTAATGTCCTTAATAACTGAGCACATAGCATCACTGGTTGCTTTGCCAGAGAGAAAACCAAACTGCTGTTTATGTAATATATTATTGTGATCAAAAAATTTCACTAATCGAGTTTTCAGACACTTTTCAAACATCTTTCCAAAATTATTTATTACACTAATTGGTCTATAGTTTGAAATTTTTGATTTATCTCCAGCTTTATGAATTGGTGTAATTATAGAAGAATTAAATTGTCTGGGGACAAGACCGTTCAAAAATATTAAGTTTATTACATGTTTAAGCGGTTTTAGGATGTATTGATGATTGTTTTTTATAATGTCAGCTGTTATTTCATCAATACCTGGTAAACTATTGATTTTTAATGAAGATATATGCTCTATTAGTTCATTATCTGAAATTGGATTAAGAAACATTGTGTTAGAATTGTATGATGGGATTTCTGTGTAATTCGTTTTATTTATATTTTTTAGCATATTTAGACCAATGTTGATAAAATATTTATTACAGTGATTTGCCATTTGTTTATTGTCTTTAAATTCAACACCTTCATCATTAATAAACCTAGAGGTAGATTTTTTTATAAGTTTTTTCATTAGTAGGGATTATTTGGTAAATTTTTTTTATGTTATTTTTATTGTTTTCAATTTGTCTGTAATAATAGTTATTTTTAGTTTTTTTAGTAATGTATTTAAATCGTTTCTATACGTTTTGTATTCATTTTCCAGTTTTGGTAAAAAATGTAGCCTTAATCCTTTTTTTAATTTAATTTTGAATTTTTTTTTTCATATTACGCGTCAATTTTTGAGTTATCGATGTATTTACTGAATTGACTCAAACAATTATCAGTTGCAATCTGGGGATCATGTAGATTTAAAATGTCATTCCAATTTGCATTTTTCATTAAGGTTTTTAATTTTTGCTTATCAATTTTGGTAATTACTCTTTCATCGAAGTTTAAGTTAATTTTTGTGTTTAATTTAGAATTTACCTGTAATAAGACCAGATAGTGGTCAGTAATGTGGCATTTAGGAAAAGTGAAGTTTTGTTGGTTGAGTGACTTTTTTTAAGAAAATATGATCTAGACATGATTCACATTCCAGTGTAACACGGGTATGATTTAAAATATAAGGTACAAAACCATGTTTGGCAAGCACAGAAAGATATTTGTTTACATTTAACTCATTCTCATTCATTAAATTAATGTTAATGTCACTGATTAATAATTCAATTTTAATATTCTGTTTAGTTTGGTCCAAATATGTATCAAGCTCCTCAATGAACAAAGTCAAGTTACTTGGGTTAGGTCTGTACAATGCTATTATTCTGAAGGATACACCATGAATTGATAGATTTATTATAGATGAAACTTAAAAACAAGTGGGCAACCCACGGTCCCCAAAAGAGTGTGCTTTGATTGTTTCAATACACTATAGCAGCAAAGTATTGAAATCACCACTCCCAGAAAATAGCTTGAAAGCAATACAGTATTTATTTCAAATAGGGTGATCATACGTATAGCGTTTCACTGTATTGTACAACATTTTCATAGTCTGTCCACCTTTTGATCTTGTACAGCAAAATGCTATATTTGTCCAGCAGATCACTACATTTGTCCAGCAAAACTCCATTATTGTCCAACAATGTAATACATAATTAACTAAAACATAACAAGACAAAAACGTAATACATGATTTGTGTGTATTTGTATTTATCTTTGGGGATCTAAAAAAAAAGGTCATCAGCTCTACAAAGTTCATCAATGTTGTGTTTATGTTCAGCGTTAAGCATTGGGTAAAAATAAATATGGTCACCCTAATTTTGAACCAAGTAGGATTTTGTATTTTCCAAGTTAATTTCTTATTAAGGTAGATAATTAAGTTTTCCTGTTTCCTACTTCATATGATTTAGTTTGGTTGATAATTTACACTGTACAACTAGATTCGGAGAATGGTTTACATTGGATATACTTGTATATGTTCATAAAAATCCATTGTTATTGTATTATACTTAGTTCATTTTCAGCATTTTTAAATTATTGCAATAAACATTAAACATGCTATCTTGTAAGAAATACTTACAGTCTTTCTCTTCTATATTCATCACCTAAAATAGGATATTTGGAAAACAAAAATAATGTTACTAAACAAATAACAAATAGAGAACAAAGTAGTAATTTCTTATTTTGAACAGGTCTGCCAAATGACATGTCATTAATACAGCAGCTGATAAGTTATATTCAATAAATTATAGGATACATTTTTAAAATTATTATTGCACTCTGCAGTTAATCAATATTTTTATTTTGACTGACGACTTACCTGGATCCGGACCTGTGCCTAGAACTATAAAATCAAATGGCTAAAAAAAGAATGAATTCAGTTATTTTGATGGCCTTTTGTCTACATAGGCGTTAGCAATTTATTCGTGGCTTCGAACTTAAAAATACAATAAAACACTAAAAAGAGAAGAAGAACGGTATAAACCAACATAACCTTTATGTTTATTTTCTTTTTGTATAAAATAGAAAGTTTTCCGTTTTTATTTTGGGCAATTTGTCATTTGTAAAATATGAGTTTAGAAAATGTGGATAATAATGAAGAAAAGTTTTATACTAATGCCGTAAATTATTGGTCTGAGATTCCGGCTACTATAGACGGTATGTTAGGAGGATTTGGTTTCATTTCCCAAACGGATATAAAAGGCTCTAAAATGTTATTAAACCAGTTATTTAACTCCAAAGATCCCCCAGAAAAACATTACGCTTTAGATTGCGGAGCAGGTATAGGCAGGATTTCCAAATTTTTGTTAACTGAAACGTTTGAAAAAGTTGATATGGTGGAACAGAATGAAGATTTTCTCCAACAAGCTAAACAATATTTGGGCCCAAAAGTCGATAAAATAGGCAATTTTTATCCAGAAGGCTTGCAAAATTTCCAACCAGAAACAGGAAAATATGATGTCATATGGATTCAATGGGTTTTAGGTCATTTGACTAATGCAGATTTAATTCAGTTTTTAATATCATGTGGGTAAGTAAACTGTGCAGAAATAACTCTGATACCTAATGCATATTTATTAAAAAGCTCTCAATCTAATTAAGTAGGTACATTTTCCCCAACAAAGAAATTTAAAAAAAAATCGATGGTTTGCATAAATGAAGGCCATGTGCATCTAAAATTTATTCTGTTCTGTTATGATATTGTTTCAAATAAATATGTTATTAGGGGATAGCGGACCTATGTTCTATGGTGAACTACTTAAGTAAGAAACTCAAATATATACAGTGCTTATTTTTCGTGTTAGGCATATGACTAGTATACAAATTAATAAAATGGTAACAGCCAGTCGTCGATTACTATTAGAAGATATGGTGATGGGATATTAGCTGAACTGAATGTGAGGTAAAAAGCTAGAGAGCATAGCAACAGTGAGGATTATGTGAAAGCACGGCTATGCCTAATACAAAATAATAAGTACTGGATAAAGTATGTTTTTATTACATAGGTCCTTCATCCACTTATGTCTTCAATTATAAACAAAATAACTAATTTTAGGAAGGGTTTGAAGAAGAATGGTGTCATTGTGATAAAAGAAAATGTAACATCCTCAGATGAAATAGAAAAAGATGAACAGGATTCTTCAATAACTAGACCTTTACGCCATTACCATACAATATTTCAGAAAGCAAAGTTAGAGTGTTATAGACAATTGAAACAACAAAATTTTCCAAAAGGATTGTTTCCTGTTTACATGTTTATACTTAGACCAAGTGGTGATATTCTCAATGAGATGTCGCATGAAAATAATTTAGTTAAATTAGAAAATGTTCATGATAATTGTAAAAAAGATAATGTAATTTGTGAAACTATTATTCAACATGACAGTGATCTTAAAGATAAAAATGCCACATCTTCTGATATTGTTGAATTTAAAAATAGTACAAATAATGATGAAAACAAAATTAATATAGAAAGTTTATTAAAATTTGATGATTCTATGAAAACGTCACTAGACAACCAGTAATTAATCCAAAGAATATTGATTATTTTCTCTAGTCAGACCTGGGATCATTACTCAGATTGTTACTAAAAAAAGTAATGCATTAGATGAAAGTTACCCTTATTTTTTTTAAGTTATTAAGTATTTTTTCATTATTTTCCATTAATTATAAATCACTTTCCTCTCTTTTCTTTTTTGGATCTCATTCAAATAAATTATTTTTAAGTTTTTTTTTTTTATTACAGTAAAACCTCTGTTAATTGAAAGATAGTGTAGAATATGGATGTTAAATATTATTTGAAACAACCAAAATTGCTCCAAAAAGGAAGTACACACCTACCCTGAATAACTACTGTGGTATGAAATAATTAACTTCACCTAAATGAGTATTTTTAAGTGTGGATAGATATATTTAGAATTATTTTTTTATTTACGTATTTATGATACATGTCCAAAATCAGATTTTTTTTAGGAAATACAAAACACATTATACCAGTCTTGTTGTGATTTTACTTTACTTTCCTTTTAATTGAAACTATAGATTCTATATGAGTTTTATTAAAGGAAAAATATTCTAACTGTCTTAATTAAAATAGAATACATCAAAGTCATAAAAAAACTATTTCCTAGCAACAAGTCCTAATAGACTTTTGCAGAAACGCTCTGTATTTGACAATGACTCTGTTTACTTTTATAAAAAAAATCACCATTTGTGTCTGTAAATACAACAATTGGCCACTAATTGTCACCGTTAACTTATTTCAGACATTTTTGGACATACTTTTTTTTTTTGAAAGAAACTTTTCAATTTTTAATATGAGCCGAAAGAGAGATCTTTGAGAATACCCAATAAATATTTTTGCCAAGTATAAATTACATACATTAGTTGAAATATAAATAAAATTTAATACCTACAATAATCACTTATTTAGAAAATGAACTTTGTAAACAAGCTTACAAATGGTGGTTGTTCTTGAGTCGGTTTTATAAAAACAATTGTAAACTTCAAAAGCACTGAACTGTCTCTTTTTAACAAGTTGTTTTAAAATATAAAATATATACTTAATAAATTATCTATTTATTGGTACCTAGTTACATCATTTGGTCTAGAGAATGAAACATTTCATTGTTGTGATTATTTTTAAACTTAGAAGATGACAATGCTATCAGAGATCATATTGTTCTAAAACTAAGATTAACAACTAAATTATTTTGATTTTGTTTGTTAAAAAAAAAATTTAATAAATTTTTAGTTTCTGCATGTAGAGTATATTATTTTCCAAAAGTGTCTTTTTATTTTATGTTTTGATAAAATATTTTTTGACTGATTTAGAAGGTTTATTAAGTTTTGTAGGTACCTATACTCAAATAAAAAAATACTGAAGTAAGGTTATTTCTTTTAATGTCTTAAATTGTGTATTTTGTTTTGTATTTAAATAAAAATTACATTTCATTTTAAATCGATATAAAGAATAGTTTATATATTGTATAAAATTCTATTTTCTTATGAATTGTTCTAGTTTCAATTTGTTATTTCTATTCCTTTTTACATAATGGGCATTTTTTCAAATTTTTACGGGTGTTTTATGTCTCTCCCTCAAATTAAAATTACATTTGATTCTAAATCTATATTAGTAATTGTCTATATTTATAAAATTTTATTCTCTTCTCGATAGTTCCAAATTTTTTTTATCTCTATTAATTTTTACAAAATGAGCATTTTTCTAAATTTTCTCTTGTTTTTTATGTCTATCCCTCAAATTAAAATGACATTTTAATCTAAATCTATGTTAGGAATACTCTATATTGTATACAATTTTATTCTCTTCTTAATAGTTCCAGTTTCAATTTTGTATCTCTATTCGTGTTTACTAATATAAGTTCAGTTACTAATATAATAAAAAAAAATAATGATTGATGTAATATTTTATCTTCCAATTAAAAAACCCCTATAACAATACCGTTAGACTCGTTAGAGGCCGAAATGTGGGGTACTATTTAAGATGAGGCGCCACTGATTCTTAGGAACCAGGTAGTGACATCTTAAAGTAAATAGTTAAAACTAGCTTCTAATCACGTATGACTTTTGTAACAGTGAATTAAGTTGACAGATGTTGGAAGTATGAAGACTGGAGAGAAGAAGGCGAATCGGCAATGGTCAAATTTTAAATTTCCGCCCTTATTTTTATAAAGTTCGCGGAATTGACTGTAAGACTGTAGTTGTCGAACAGTAGTGCTGTCAATTTTCTATGTAAATCAATGTAAAATCTTCGAGCATATATATTTCATAGAGTACGCATTCAATAGAGTTTGTTTGGGTTATGAGGGGAAATAGGTAGACACTATTTTCAGTGTCGCATCATTTTTACGGGGTTTACAATTAATATAAATAATAGATTTGATATATACCTTTAAAATTCTTTAAATTATGCACATATTTTATAACCTTGCATTATTTAAATAGATATCTAGTAATAGTAAATTATTATTATTATTATTATTATTATTATTTATTATTATTATTATTATTATTATTTGTGTTGGACACATCAGGTTTTTTTAATTCAAACATCAGAAAGTGTAATACGGAAAAATGAAGGTTGAAATAATAGGCAATAAAAAAGATAAAGAGCTTATATTTAAAAATTAAAAATATAAATAAATATTAGGTATATTATAAAAATATTTATGATATCTATTAGCACATGTGTACGAGAATTAGAATAAAAGAATTTTTTCCAATAATTTATCAAACATAAAAATATTGTTCGTAAACAATGTTTAATAAACGATAATACTACAAATAGAAATCAAGCTAATACTTAGGTACATTTGCACTGCCAGTCGTTAAATAAGTGAAGCTTAATTTTTATCGGAAAACCATCTTAAGCTTCGATTAATTCTTTATGACTAGGAGTACAAATAAAAGAAGCCTAAAATGACTTTTTTAATGAAAAAAATCACATTAGGCTTTGCTTATTTCTTAACGACTAGCAGTCTACTTAATTAAAGAACATAGGTATATTTAATAAAAAATAATGATTGTTAATTTTTGTGATTTATAAAAAATATAGTTAGTAGGGGAAAGTGTCCTAAAATGACAGCTGCTTAAATGACACACTTGCTCTATATAGGAAACTAGAAGCGGCATCAAGTAACAAACACTCTATTAAAATATACTATAAGTTTACAGATCTCTCCAGGTTTATTTAACGGTTTTATTGTGTAGGTTATGTTTCAGTGGCAAGAAAGTTTTGTATGCGTTTTACATTGCTGTTTTTATATCATTCTTCGTGGTATTAAATATTGTGTTGGCATTAATTGTTATATGTGAACAGTGAACAATTGATTGGTAAGTAGGTTTTTTAATAGCAACTTTAACATTATCAATAATAATCTATATATTGAAAATGTAACATTGCGTTTAAAATGACATATTGTGGTTGTTGTTAAAATGACATAGTATGTCATTTTATACGACGCATAGTACAATTTCTAGTCTTTTTGGTACAATGATTTATATTAATTGTAATTCGATCTGGGCCGATTTTCAATAACTTGATTCCCAAACAGACAAAGAGTTGGTAAAACACCTAAAATATCTTGAATCTAGACTGTTTGGTTTAACCACAACCGAAGTGAGACAATTAGCTTAATTCCGGAAAAAAATAAACTAGATCATAGATTTAACCGTGAAAAAGGAATCGCAGGAAAAGAGTGGCTCAGAGGATTATCTCTACGACAGCCAGAACTTACTTCAGCAGCCAGAGCACGAGCTTTTAACAAGCCTCAAGTTTCCAAATTTTTTGAGGTTTTAGATTCTGTTCTACAAGAGAAATCTATCATTGTTGAGAATATTTACAATATGGATGAAAGTGGACTGTCTACTGTCCAGAAACCTCCGAAAATATTGGCATCAACTGGGCGCAAACAAGTAGGATCCCTGACAAGCGCAGAAAGAGGCCAGCATGTAACTGTTGTTTGTTGCATGAGTGCAACAGGTAACTATATTCCTCCAGCCTTGATCTTTAAAAAAAAAAAAAGATGAACTTTTTGATAAAGCACCTCCTGGAAGTTTAGGTTTGTGCTAAGAGTCTGGTTGGATGAACTCAGAACTCTTATTCGTTCAATGGCTGAAACATTTTTGAAAACATGCTAATCCCTCTCCGGAGAATAAAATACTCCTTCTGCTTGATGGTCATGTAAGCCATATCTCCTTAGCAGCTGTGTCGTTTTGTAGAGAGAATAACATCATTCTCATGTGCTTCCCAGCTCACTACACCCACCGTATGCAGCCGCTTGATGTGGGTTTTTTTGGACCCCTAAAGGCGTATTATAATCAGGCTTGTACCACATGGATGAAAAATCATCCAGGTCGTGTTATTACAGCTTACCAAGTGAGTGAACTCTTTTCTGAAGCGTATGGTAAAGCAGCCACAATCCAAAATGCATTGAGCGGATTTGCTAAAACAGGAATCAGTCCATTTAATTCCAACGTTTTCCCCGATTACCTTTTTGTACCAGCGGACACAACTGATATTGCATTAGGAGATACTCAGGCTGAAACACCAAATCCGTTGGGGGAGCAGCTTCACGATGACAATCAAACAGAAAAAGAAAATCAATCAGATGTCGTTTCTGAACTTCCAATCAATAGTAATGAAGAAGACAAGACAGTACTCGCAAAGGTGCCATTTTTAGAAATATCTCCTCCTCCAAAAGCAATATACCAATCAAGAAAAAGGAATGTAACAAAAAAGTACGCGGTCTTAACATGTTCTCCGAATCTTGAGGAATTGAAATATAAAAACGAAGAGCAAGCAAAGAAAAAATCAAAAATTAACGCAAGGAAAATTAAAAAGAAGATTTCCTGTGACAACTCTAAAGAACAAAACATGTCAGAAGCACATTGTTCTAAATTACATATGAATTTGCGTGATCAAACTACAAAAAAGAGTCCCAAGGCAATAATTGAAGATGAGACAGATGAAGAAAGTGAACCCTTTCAAGAGACTGATGATGAAGATGATGCGTCTTGCATCTATTGCAATGGGTTATTTAGGGCATCAAAATCTAAGGAAACTTGGATCCAGTGTATGCTGTGTCAGTTGTGGGCTCATTTGGAGTGTACAGATTTAACTCCAAAATCAAAGACATTTATTTGTGACTTGTGCAATTAATTTTTACTAATATTTTGATACTATGTCATTTTGGACACCCCCAGTGTCTAAAATGACATAGTTCAACTAATAACATTTTAGGTCTCTGTTCCATTTATTTTTCATTATATTACGTTTTTCTTTAGGAAATTTAAGGATTATTCATGTGAAAATATTTTCAAAATAAATCAATACAAAAAAAATATGATTTTTTTTTATAAAAAGTATGTCATTATAGGACACCTTTCCCTAATAATTGATCAATGGGCTGTTTATAAGTCGTAGGCTACGAATAATTTGCTAGTCAACGGCTTATTCACTGGATCTCGGACAATTTTTATCAAATTTTAAAGAAACACAAACAAACGTATAAATGAATAAAATTTCGATGTGTGCGTTATACAGGGTGTCCTTTAAAATGTGTCCCAACATTCTCAGAACCAAAAAATGGAAAAAAAGTTCCTATAGACCTATGTCCTAAAGTGCCCCCTAAGCGAGCAACAGCCTCTCGAAATCATTTTTTTTATTTTGATTTTTTGAATTTTCTTAAAAATGGAAACAAATAAAAGAACCAAATTTTGGCTGTTAAATATGATCAATAATAGTGACCTTTTGACACCTTCAAAAAGAAATTATTTCGTCAGGGGTGTACTTGGGAATTTTTTGAAAATTTTGATTATTCATAACTTTTTGTGTTTTTGGTACTGACTTATCCATATTTTTTTTTACATTCTACATTGAAAACTACGTCAAAAAGGAATACTTGTTTGATCTCGATTGGAGCAGCCGTTTCCGAGAAAACATCATCCAAAGATATTCGTCCACTTTAGCTTAATTTTCAATTTTCCTAAATTACCTCGGTGAATCTCGTAAATAAAAATAACTTTTTTAGCTCTCTCTAAATAATTGTAGTTCAAATGTCGTGGTGGGACTATTTTTATTTAATAATAAGAAACGGTTTAAAAAAATATTTATTCTAAAAAAACAAATCAAAAAAAATTAAAGCAGATGCTCAATGTGGCGACCATTGGTTTCCACACACAAGCGCAACCGTCGCATCATAGACTGTCTTACACGAAAAAATACTTCAGGATTATTCCTAAGAACTTCGCAATGATGAAAAACTCGTTCTTCCAATTCTTCAACTGTTTCAACAGGACTGGAATAAACCAATGATTTTAAATAACCCCAAACAAAAAAATCCATTGGATTTAGATCTGGTGGCCAGTTAACAGGACAACCTCTGCCAATTACTCTACCCTCAAATCTTTCGTTAAGGTGCTGTCTAGCTTCAAGGCTGTAATGTGGTGGAGCTCCATCATGCATAAACCACATGTTATGTCTGATTTGAATCGGAATATTATCAAGAAGCTCATGTAAGTTATTTTCCAAAAAAAGCCTGTATGCTGCTCCATTTAACCTATTCGGCAAAACAAATGGTCCAATAAGGTAATTATCAATAACTCCAGCCCAGACGTTTATTGAAAATTTATCCTGGTGGTGACGTTCAACAACCGCGTGAGGGTTATCTTCAGCCTATTCATGCATATTTCGAAAATGTATTATACCATCTCTAGTGAAACCAGCTTCATCGGTAAATAGCACTTTATTAAGAAACATTGCATCTTGATTACATCTTCCAAGAAACCATTCAGAAAAGATAACTCGCGGCTCATAATCAGTAGCTTTAAGTGCCTGAACTTTTTGAATGTGGTAAGGGTACAATTGTTGTTCACGCAAAACTTTCCATACCGTGTTACGTCCGACTCCCACTTCTGAAATTAAATGAGAGAATCTGTGTAGTGAATAGTTAAGAAAGAGAATCCATTGATTTGGGAAATCAGATTTTTTCTGCATAACGCAACTCTTTTCGATACGAAAAGTCGTGAAATGTAAGAGAAGCAATAACAAGTAAAAAAACTAGTTTTATACGATAAGGTACGGGGTAGCTAAAATAATAAATAAGTAATTACTTACCATTTGCTATTTTTCTGGTACTTGTCGATGGGGTTTCAGCTACCCTATCCAAAATTGCTTCTTCCAAAGCAGATGTTCTCACATAATTTTGTCTTCCACTGTTACTAGAGTTTTTCTTAAATGTACCAGTTTCCCGAAGTCTATCGTCAATTCTAGAAAACGTCTTAGCGCATGGAAGATGCCTATTTGGAAAGCGCTCCTGATAAAGTCTGCGAGCTTCATTGGCATTTCCAGAAGCGAGTCCAAAACATAAGTGCATGTCCGTCATTTCGCCGAATGTGTAATCATTATTGTAGTTATTGTGAGCCATTTTAAACAAAATAATAACAATACAACGAATCGCACCAGAACACTTTTGGAAATAATGTTTAACTGAAGAAACATTTTTATCAGTGAGCGAAAAAAATTATCCATGAAACACAAAAACGCCAAAAAAATACATATTTTTACTTTTTTATTCTAAACAGCTAAATACAAACCTTATGGTCTTCATAATAAATAAATGGGAACTAAATTTTTAAATTTTATTTAGAGAGCTAAAAATAGTATACAGGGTGATTGATTAGTGTGAGGAAGCTCTGTAGATCTGTTATAATAAAAGTAGGCAGCTTTAAGCTTCACATTTTAAAATTAGTTACGATGTGACAGGGTGTTTCATAAGGCCGTGCCAAATCAAAGTTATGTTTTTTAAATGGAACACCCTGTATATTTTTATATTTTTAGAATCTGCTCGATAATCTGATTTCAATGATATATCACACTTGTTATCTAATATGAATAGTAAAGGATCTACAGCTACTCAAAAATCACATTTTTTCAAATTCAGGTGGCTGTTGTAGCCAAACAGTTGGAAATCGAGGAAAACGGCTTACAGTCCCTATCCTAACTTTTTAAGGTCTATTCAGTGACATAAAATACATATTATTTGATACAGGGTGATCAAAAATCCAAAATCACATCCGATTTTTGATCACCCTGTATCAACTAATATTTTTTGCCACTGAATAGACCTTCAAAAGTAAGGATAGGGACATGTAAGCCGTGTTCCTCGATTTCCAACTTTTTGGCTACAACAGCCAAAATTGAAAATTAAGCTAAACTGCACGAATATCTTTGGATGATGTTTTCTCGGAAACGGCTGCTCCAATCGAGATCAAACAAGTATTCCTTTTTGACGTAGTTTTCAATGTAGAATGTAAAAAAAATATGGATAAGTCATTACCAAAAACACAAAAAAGTTATGAATAATCAAAATTTTCAAAAAATTCCCAAGTACACCCCTGACGAAATAATTTCTTTTTGAAGGTATCAAAAGGTCACTATTATTGATCATATTTAACAGCCAAAATTTGGTTCTTTTATTTGTTTCCATTTTTAAGAAAATTCAAAAAATCAAAATAAAAAAAATGATTTCGAGAGGCTGTTGCTCGCTTAGGGGGCACTTTAGGACATAGGTCTATAGGAACTTTTTTTTCATTTTTTGGTTAAGGAATCTGCCTGAGAATTTTGGGACACATTTTAAAGGACACCCTGTATATTGCGAAAGTTTACATTCTGATTCATCACTATACCTTTAAATTAAAAACTAATTGAAATATTTTTCTGCATTCGAAATTCATGAGCCATTTCATTAATGATATTTTAGTCACCAGAACTCATATTTATTGAAAACATTGATGAGAATGTATGGATACAAAAAGGTAAATTAATTTAAGACAGATATTGGTATAAAATAACCAGTAAAAACGCGAGCAAGGACCTAAGGCATCGAAATTACCATCAGATTCAGGTTAATGATATTCACTATGCATTTTATTCAAGTGGCGATTTAATATATGGGAGTTTTGCACCATCTGCAGGAATCGGCGAGAAAATATCTAGATATTATCATGCAAAAAGAATGATCGGAGGTACGGGTATATAGATAATTAAACGGAAATGGTTACCCTGGCGACTTCCTAAGCGATTATGGATTACGTAATCCAGCATGAAGGTTTGAAAAGCGGCTGCAATCGTACCTAAAGGCTACAGACCGACTCTGTTGCTAACGTCAATCGTTCATATAAACTGCATATTATCACTTCAAAACTGTTTTAATCAAATGATATGGATCTTAAACAGAAAAACATAGACTTTAGGAAAATCTCAAATTTTTCATGACTAAAGTTAGTGTGAACGATGTGGACATGAACACTTAAGGTTTGGCAAAGGTAGTGGCGTCCCGTGATTTAGTATATGGGGAGCTACTTTTGAAAGGCACTAAAGATATATATCATTTATCAAAACTTAACAAAGCCTATAGGTGATCGGATAGTTAATATTACTTTTGTTGCTATTATTGTTGTAGTAACTACTCAATGCAGTCTGTAGGTACCTGACGAAACCGAAATTTTTATCCCAGCTAGCACATAACGTTGCCAAGCCTTTCGGCGATATTGTTTTATGGGAACGTAATAACATTACTATACAACGTAAATGCAATGTTCATGAGAAGTTGTTGAGGGAAATCAAAACTTCGCAAAATTCCTATTTGTTACCTATTTAAGCTACCTGTTATGATAACACAACGTAATAAAGTAATTTGCTAAAAAAGTATTCACGAGAAGTACTGTGAACATCATATTGTTTTCGAACGTAGCCATTCGTTTGTCATAAGTCATAACAAAACCAACGTTTTCTTGTGGTATGTATTTGAGATTTTAAAGAATTTGTAAACTAATACGTTTAAATAAGTTTGATAAGTTCTTTTCAATAAAATAGAAACATATTTTCTAATTTATTGTCTGTTTTATATTTCAATATTTCAGTTTCCAGCTATAATAAAATATAAATCATTGTAAAGGAGAAGATACAATTAAATGACTGCCTACATTTTACATGAAATACTTTTAATAGAGATTTACAAAACTAACTTCTGGGTAATGTAAGGTGACCATATTTATTTTCATCCAATGCTTGACGCTGAACACGAGTACAACAATTGGTGATAAAATTTCGCAGGTGAACATTTTTTTAACTCCCAACTATAAGAATTCAAAAACAGAAAAGTCATGTACTGCCGTCCTAGCAAGAAAGGCCCTATCTGAAAATTTGTTGTTTCGAAATAATCGAGTTTTTAACTATTTTTAGCAGACACTTATTATCTTTCAAACCTTTTTTGTGTAACTTTTAAACATTTTAGTACCTTTACGATGCAAATAGGACATTCCGTTTCGGTATCAAGAAAGATAAAATATACACAATATATAAAAATACTGTAAATTTTGCAGATAGAACCTTTCTTGCTAGGACGGCAGTATATATGTGCTCATGTAGCTTCACTTAAGATCAATAACATGTTAATTTGTTACATTTCGCAGTAAATTAAGTATTACCATTGCTGGACAGTAGTGGCGTTTTGCTGGATAAATTTCACTAGACATATACCTATGCCGTTTTGCTGTACGTTTGCTGCACAATATCAAATGCTGGACAGACTTTTAAAATGCTAAATGCTGTACAATACAGCAAAATGCTGGACATATGGTCGCCCTAGTGTAATAATATTCTTAATCCCTAAAAATACAGTTTAAAAATATTATATTATAGGTTTCCTTTGTGCTGGATTATAATTCTAGTAAAAATCTCAGTAATTTTAGAAGCTAAAGTAAATAATACAAAATTGATTAAAGAAGAATATATAACATCTGAAATTATATCTTTTTCTTTCATAGCACAACAACGATATATACTTCACACTGATTGAAAAAGAAATTGATCACTGTCTGGTTCTCCCAAAACATCAGTATATACGTTCCCCATCTGTGGTAAAGATTATTGAATCAAGTCCAAACTGTGTCATTGACGAGATTAACGAAAAACCAGAAAGAACCTACTGCGGAATTAAGCAATCTGCAGCAGAATCGATAGTATGGCAACAATTACACATATCCAACACATGGTTATTCCTCACTGCCAAACCAACAAAAGTTTCCTTAATTTGTAACGGAGTCAGAGATGACGTTCTACCCAACATCACCGGAGTGATCCAAATCTCAGGAGATTGCATGATTAAGACCAAACAAAACATTCTACAGACAGAAAGCACAGTAACCGAAGCAGTGCTTGGAGCCTATGCAAAATCTTCAATGTCCATTATTCTCAATGTCACTGGAATTAGTTCTATCAATCAGTTTGATTGGAAGTATTCTGAAAAAGCCGGTCCTCACAATTACTAGCAATTTATCTGAAGTAACATGAGAGGAAAACGATTTGCAAGATGAATTGCACGAGAAGATATGGAGACAAGTTAAGCAGCATTCCTATACGTCACATGCCATAAGTGTAACTACCACAATAATCCTGGTTTTACTCTTCTGGATTGTATACAAATTAGTCAGCAAACATTTAGGTCGACGACATAAATCTGGGATAAGGAGGAAAAACGAGACTGAGACACATGAGATGGTTTAGTTGCAACCTCTGGATCGAAGCAATAACGGAAACCTCATCACTCCATCTGAGAGCCGTCAGTATGTTCAATCTTGAACATCAAGAAAATAAAAGAACATCCTGTATATGAAATAATTTAATTCTATCATTGCATAAAAATATAATGTTGACCTTGTTATGATTTAGGTGATGTTGTTTATGATTTGTGATTTAATAAATAATGGTTGATTTTAGAAATAAAAAGTTGTAGTATTAACCCGAATTAACAAAAAACCCTAAAAGTTGATTATACATTGGACTGTTCTGTTTGTTCAATTTCTTCTATCTTCTTTTCCATCTTTTTTCTCCTCAACGGAAGTCATTATATTCTTCTCAACAGAAGAAGTCTTATTTTCTATAGAAGAAATTTCGTTTTTCCTAGAGGTCATATCAGAAGAGATTTCATCTTTTAAAGAAGAGATTTTGAAACAAAGCAGTGGGATCCAAAGGACCAGAGCATGTTTAGATTGGTAGGAAATGGCTCACATTACAATATATGAACCGTTTGAATCTTTGTCTGCCTGAGTAAGTATTTAATATGACATTTTTATTCAGCGAAAATCTCTTAAAATATTTAATTATTCGCCATGTTATAAAAATGCCGTAACCTAATCATCCGCGGATATAAACTAACGAACACGGGAAATACCAACATATTGTTTTATACTACATAAATAGGATATGCCCAAAGAAACATTTTGTGCTTCCTCAATGCTGAGAGTTTAAATTTTATGGGATTTATATGTGTACGATTAGGTGTAAAATGTGTTGCATACATTTTGAATTAGTATTAATTAAGTTGTAATAAGTATAAATAAATTAGCGGTTTAGTGTAAATAAATCAAATAAATAATATGTTCAAATAAAATAATAAACGTTACAATAAAAGTGTAATAATTGTTAAATAAAAATCTTAAGTCATTGTAATGAATAAGAAAATCTCATATTGGCGCTTCCAATTCTTTATTTTTTTAATAAGGCAAATAGGAAATACTAATAAAAGTTATAAACAAAAATTTGTACATATTTTTTTAGAAAGAGGAGACCGAGATAAATTGAAAAAAGAAAAATCTGGTGCCATCGGGTGGAGTATCAAATGAAAACTTGTTGAAGCACGATTTTAAAAATGTTTATTACGTTTACGTTACTTACTTTGCTTAATCTTTAACACTTTTTTGCAAAAACGTTTAAAAATTGATCCACTCAACTTATCTTCAAAAGGCGTAGTTTGAATGAAAATTAATAAATTGCATTCCGTTTGATAATTTTTTAAACTTAAAATAAAGCTCTACACTGTTACTTTGTGTAAGAGCCTAGCCTAAATCTTACTTACTTATTTTAAAACAACTATTGTACGACTTGCCAAATTTTTATTTACATAACCGTATTCATCTTTACCAGAAATTAAAATTGAGAAAGTACTCAAAATTCATGCTTTTGGAATAATAAAATAAGAAATAAGAAGATATTTAAATATCTACATACAAACCTACATAACCACTCTAATTAAACCACGTCGGCAACTGCCGCAAAAATTTCACTAAGACCACACTAAAATAATGACCGCTTAACACGTAAATATTTAATAGGTACCAATTTTTGCACTTAAAAAAATTCATTAAATTTCTGAGGTATCAATTTATTGATTAACAGATGAAGGTAATTTTACTTTATATTCAACCGATATCAAGTGAGTAGCGTTTCATATTTTTTTTGTGTTTATTTTCGCCCGGCATGAATTGATTATAAACATTGACCTTATTTTCAGTGAGTACCTAGGGTACATGGTTTTGCGAAATCCTAAATACTTAAGTAATATACAAGGTTGACAATGTCAAAATTTACAATTTTCTATATCTCATGAATTAAAGATAATATCAAAAAAGAAAACTCTAAAAAAATAGCCATTTTTCTACGATCACTATCCAAAGTAGGCTATTACATTTTGTAGAAAAAATCTTGTGTGCATTTTGAGCGAAAAGTTCGTTGCCGCTCACTTTCTGTCGCAAGCAGTGACGGCTGGTGATAATTTAAAATGGGTGTCCACTTTTTCCAATAATTTTATCATTTGTAAGTTCGGTTCAAAACTTTGTACAAGAGCCAATATCGCTGTTTTTTTATTATTTGAGTTTGTATTAAGTGTAGTTATTATTATCAACATCATACTGTTTTCAAGCACTACAACTATTATTGAATGAATATTTTAGTTAGTGTAATATTTGTTTTGTTTTTAATACATTGAAAACAATCTATAAACATTATTAATTAGTAAACTGACTTTTCTTTATAATTTGATATTACTTTTAAATATATATAAGGTAAATGTACCAATTACCGGCACTGTACCAATTATCGACACTAATTTTATATAATCCCGAAAAATAAGGTTTTTTTGCTAAACATATAAAAGTATTTCTCGCATTTCTACGAACCTTTATCTACGCCACTGAAAAACCGACAAACTGTCGGCCAAAGTCGGTAGTGGTAACTGTCAAAAATATATTGGTCAGTTCCAGCTAACCTCTCATATTGTCACGATTCGTATAAATTCATATTTTTCCTAATTTTAATTAATTATTTAAAAAACATCTTGTACATAAAACTTTGTTTAATTATGTCAACAATTTGTTTTAAATAGCAATAATGTGCAAGGTTGGTTATTTAATAATTATTAAACATTAGTTTTAATAACAATAAACTATGAGAAAGTTATAAAGGTAATGTCGAGGGGATGCACGAGGCTTTTTTCCACAGGGAACGGATCCTCCCCATAGGAGGTCCCCCTTGTAGGAGATTCCCTTTAGCAGCTCCAGCTTAGACCTTCATAGTCTAATTTAAAAGTCTATTTTGTATTTTGAATAATTACATTTTTAAATAGTTAGCTAGGGGTTGTGACATGTGCCCAAATATTAACGGAGTTGGTAAGTTTACGTTTTATGTACTTATTATTATATTGAGCCTGTATTTGTGTATGTCGAGTTAAGACATTTTATATAATCGTAATTACATTATACTTGTTTTGAGAACACTGTGTTTCCTTCAGCCCTTGTTTAAAGACGTGTTAGGTTCTTACAGCAGGAGCAGAATCCTTATACAATTAAGGGCTACGAAGCCAAGTTTAAGGCATTATACAGTTCTTACGTCATTTAGGCCCAGAGTGATATATTTCGTTATTTAACCCCCGGGACATAGATAGTCCCAAAATTATTCAAGAACACATTCATTGTGACACATTTAATTATTTAAAACACGTAAATCGTGACATTTCTTTATAAAAACACGTACAACGTGACAATATGTAGTGTTTCTTGTTGCAAGTGTTAAGGAACAGGTGAGCTACATTGTGTTATACTTCCTGAATAAAGTACCTTATGATCGTTTTTTAACTTTTGTATGTTTGGACATTATTATTTTTGATATTTGTTGGTCAAAAACTGCCTTTTCATAGCTTTCTTAAGAATTCCAAGGGTGCCGATAATTGATACATGAAAACCAGTGGCTGACCCAATCATCGGCAGCAGTGCCGATAATTGGTTGTATGCATCAGACTCTATTTAGGTCGATTTTAGCTTAGCTTTTAACTTATCCTCGATAATGTTTGGTCATTAAAAACAATATGAAGTGATGATATTTTCTACCAATTTTCGGCACCCCGTATGTCCACTAGATATCTTTATTTTGACACAACAAATGTGCCGGTAATACGAGATTTTACGTGTCGGTTGCCGCTATTCAGTCAGGAATGCCATTTAAAACCGCTAACAAAACATATTAGATACCCAGATCGACTCTACAAGAAAAAGTTAAAGGTAGAACGCCTTTAGAGAAGAAATGTGGATCAGAAACGGTGCTGACGAAGGAAGAAGAAAATCTACTAGTAGCATGGCTATTTCGGATTGCAAACTGTGGATTTCCTGCAACGAAAATGCATTTGTTAGAAAGTGTTCAATTACTGATTAAAGAACTAGATAGTCCTAATAATTTTACAGACGGAAAGCCTGGTCGCAAATGGTATGAATTATTTTTAAAAAGACATCCAGAACTGACTGTAAGGATTTACCAAAACCTCACATGTGCTAGAAACAGCCTAACAGAAAATCGTATTCGTCAATGGTTTATAGAAGTAGGGCTCTACTTAGAATCTACAAACAATCTTGACGTAACTTTTGATCCCAGTGTGATGAGACGGCTTTTTTTCTTAGTCCGAAGTGAGGGACACGTGAATTACAATGTCCTTTTTGTCAATGACAAGTAAATTATTGAGTTTAAGTCAAATTTGATTTTTACCAATGGAATACCAAATATTTTGCATCTAGCTTTCATATAATGTAGGATTGTATTATTCGAATTTTGTGTTATTCTATAATATAAAAATGAATCGCAAAATGTGTTGGTAAGCGCATAACTCAACCAATTTTACCAATTCTTTTTTTAAAATGTTCGTTGAAGTCCAAGGATGGTTTTTACGGCGAAAAAAATTAAAATAATTTCCTGGAAAATCCTAAAAACAGCCTTTTTTCTTTTTCCCATATATCTATATATATGAAAATGAATCCCTATTTCCCTTGGTCACGGCATCACGCGTGAACGGCTGGACCGATTTCGCTAATTCTTTTTTGTTGTGTTTGTTATTGTTAGAAGAAGGTTCTTATGAAAGAAAAATTTAAGAAAATTGCGCGGAAAATTAGAAAATTTCTATATATATAAAAATAAATCCCTATTTCCCTTGGTCACGGCATCACGCGTGAACGGCTGGACCGATTTCGCTAATTCTTTTTTGTTGTGTTTGTTACTGTCAGAAGAAGGTTCTTATGAAAGAAAAAATTAAGAAAATTGCGTGGAAAATTAGAACATTACATTATTAATATGAAAAGGAAAAATCTTATTTAACATATTTAAACATAGTAAAGCATAATATCTTATTCCAAAAAAATAATATATAAATTATCCATGTGTGTTACTCATTGTTGATAGGTATTGAGGTTATGTCGGAACTTGACAATTTATTTAAAAAATCCTTGTATAAAATATATATATTTAACAATATATTAATATTAAACCTTACCTTATAAAATCAGACGGCTAATATTAAAAATTAATTAGCACATCTGATGTCCAAGATAATTTAAAAATTAAAATCAACTTGATTCGTTGACAGATTCAAATCAAATGAAATACGAACTTTTGACACAAAGCATAAATGACAAATGACATTTGAGTAGAGATGATAACGAATACACTTACTTTTAATTTTTAGTTTAATTATAGGTGCGTTTAATAAAACACTATATCATATTTAATAACGGTATTATTTATTGATAAAATTAAATTGTATCATATTTGAAATAGAAAATGTCAATGTCACAATCTCAACAGGCTTGGAAAGTAATTAAAAATAAAACCATGGAGGGAAGGCAAAGTGTTTCGGACAGAGGCAGATGAAAGTGATAACTGCAGGGGTGCAGATTTTTACTACAATTCTAGTCTTTCTTGCAGGGATACATGCTCAGGAGTAACATATTGTACGATCCATGTTGATATTTAATATTTCTTTAATAATTCGCTTCCGAGTACTCGCCTAAAGACCAATTAAGTATGAAAAAATGCAAATAAGAAAAACAGCCATCACGAAGTTTTAATCGTACTGTATGTGTGAGTCTGCACGTTGCAGTTTGTGGAAGAGCCACAGTCAAGGGCCCAAAGAGCCGCATGCGGCTCACGAGCCGAGGTTTGCCGACCCCTGTACTAGACTGACAACACTGGTTTTGCAACCTTGTTTGTGAGCGGCGCGCCAATTAATGTGTTCTTTTGCAGTTTGAAGGATCTGTTGGCGTGTTGTCTTCTCTTTTTAGCTATATGCATTCGCTAAATCGTCTCACTCGTGTTAGTCTCACTCATCATAAGGCGCCACAGACACAGTACTTAGGTACTTAGGTACTGTGCCACAGAGACGCGATCAGCCAGAGGACAATGATGTATCAAAAAATATAGACCAACACGTATGAAAATAAAAATATTAAAATTAAATTTATATTTTTATGTTGTTTATGTAATTTTAAAATGTATTCTTATAAAATTTAACTGGGTGTTCACTGCACAAATGAACCAATGGAGAAACCGCCCCTGGTCTCAAGCGACAAATTATCACTTTTCGCTCTTAATACATAGCTATTACTGGCTCATATTCGGCTTGAAGGACCAAAAAATATGACATAATGGATATTAGGCTTACTTTAGAAACATTTTTTTTTGTTCATTCTTTATAAGAAAGACATAGTTTTATTCGTTGTGTGGTCTAAATACATGGCAATAGAATAAATTAGTGATGACGTAATTTGGGCAATGACAGTATTTTTTTAATGCGTCTTTTTCGTTGTGTTTTGTTTACAAAGCTAACTTTGTCATAAAAAGTTGTGTAAAGTTATAAAATTGATTACTAAACGATTATATACTTGCGATGCATGATATCTACTTACTAACTCTAAAGCTAGAGTTAGAATTCTAAAATTAGGGAATTATTATGACTGATGGGACTAATAAACCGGATGGAAAAGCTGTTTATATAACAGAGACACACCCACACTAAATCACAAATAAGTTATAATCATTATTTGGTAAATTAAATGAATTAACTCAAAAACTACTAGATCTAAATCCATTCACCAACATTTTGGGTTTCTATTTTTTAATAGAGACGTAAACATTTTCTTTTTAATTTTGAGACAATATAATTCAATATTCCTTCTATTTAGGTAAAAAAACAAATGACATGATTTCAAAATCTAAATAACCTCTTCTTTAAAGAAATCGTACAGGTATGTGTAGTAGTTAATGCATATTTTAATAGCCTCTAGCAATACATGTCGTACAAAAAGAGGAAGTCATTAAATTTTTAATCTAAAGTCATATATTTACCCAAAATCGCGTGGACATGTCGGCGTTTTATATCATACGAGAAGAAGAGTTTTAATAATCGATTGCCTTATTTACAAGCAATCTGCAGCAACATCTGCAAAAATGCGGCAACTGCACCAACAGCGCGACACGATACATTACCGTCTTTACCGACCGACGCACGGTTTGAACTTCGTCTAGATTGGATGAGACATTTTTTACAATAACAAAATGTTTGGATGTTCTTCTAATTAAAAATGTACCTAATGTTTACTGTGTACGATTTTTCGTAGAATTGATTTACTCAGATTATAACTTCTAAACCATGCAAGATAATCGAATCGGACAAAGGTCATCCATTATAATTGGCGGTGTACTTTGAAACAAATAAAAATTTGACGACCAACCCTCAAAAACTACCCTCCTGGAACAACCCCCTCAAAAAATTTATTAACAACACCCTAATTTTTGTTCTGCTTATTTTTGTAGTCGCTACTTTTCTCTGTACAACTGTTTTTAAAATTTTGAAATCGCTCCATAAATAAGTGAGAAATTAAATAAAACTGTATGTCCAGTTGATGATAAAAAATACTTTATTAGGTGACACATAATTAAAAAAAATACATTGAAACAAGAGAAGTAATAACTTATAATAAGTGCTCAAATTGCCCACCTCTCACTTTCACACATTTGTCAAACCTTAACAATAAATTTCTAGTACAGGTAGCTCGAATCATGGCCGGTGTAAATCTGTTACAAGCATGTCTGATTCTATTTTTTAAATCTTCTAAGTCCTCTGGTTTTGTTTCGTATACTACGTCCTTTATAGTACCCCAGAAAAAATCTAGAGGAAACAAATCAGGTGACCTAGCTGGCCACTGGATAATTGGAGAATGCGTGGATATAACACGGTTTCCATAAGTGTTTGCCAAATATTGGCTCACTATTTGTTCATTATGAGTTGGTGCACCGTCTTGCTGCCACCACATATCACGTCTTTGATTAAGAGGAACACCTTCCAACAAATCAAGAACGGTATTGATTAAAAAATCACGATATCCTATTCCTGTTAAAGTGTTTTCATAAAAATGAGGACCTATAATCCTACCATTGAACAAACCACACCATACGTTTATGCCCCAATTATTTTGAAACCTTGTTTCTCTTACCCAGTGGGGATTTGTTGGGGACCAGTAATTGGAATTATGACGATTTAATACACCATTATTATGAAAACGTCATTCGTCGCTCCATATTTTATCTAAGAATGTGGCATCATCATTTAGTTTCACCTGTATTCTAGCGAGAAAGTCTACGCATCTTTCAAGATCATTAGGGTGTAAACTGTAATGTGATACTTGTTATTTTATCTATTTTTTTATAGTGTGTTAAGCTCAAATGATTTTGGGAGTGGGTTAGGTTATTAAATAACTCGTATTACTTTGAACAAAAAGTTGGGCACCACTATATTTAAAACTTACTATACTTGACTATCGGTACTAAAGGTAAAAATAATATTATTAAACGATAAATAAAACATTCACTTAACTAGTGAACAAAGATATATAATAATATTATAGAAGATAAATTATGAAAATTAAGATAAATAATGTACATACATCAGTGAGTACATCAGGCAAGGTATACGAAACATCTTCGTAATGCTGTCACTTTTCTCAGTGTAAGTCAGCAAAGGTACATACAAAGTAATAAAGTTAGGTACAAATTATAGTAATGCAAGTTCTCTGTTAACCCAAAGTTAACCCAAATATGAAATTTTGCAATACTCAACTAAATTATTTTCAATATAAAGTGAAAATAGAGGTATCAAATGATATTGCTAAAAGCATAAATTCTCAAATTATAATAGAAAAAAGAATTAAGATATACAAACTTTTATTACTTGTATTTAAATATAATTTAAAGTTGGTTCGGAATCAATTAGTTATGCAATAGTGAGGTACTTAAACATATAAAAAAAACACGAAATGCTAGATAATATAGTTCAAAGTCAACTTAGGTATTTTAAAATTGAATTTAAGGAAAAGGTAAACAAATTAAAATATTACTAAAATTTAATAACAATATATAAATTTACTACCAATCAAGAGAAAAAAAATCCTAATATATATTACCAAAAACTAAGGTAACTATTACAGACAGTATTGCTTTAAAAAATAAGCAGTAGCAGACAGTTAAAAGTTAGAAAGTAATATCTGGTCTAACTAATAAATATTCCGATGGTGTAAAAGGAAAAAATTGACTACAGGCAGTATAACTTGGTCTTGTAGGTAATAGCAGAATAGTAAAAAGCCAGATAATAATTTTTACTATTCTGGCTTGACAATAAATATGAAAAATTTAGTAATATTTTAACTTATTAAAAGGAACGGTATGGAAATCAAGACAATTGCAGAATATATTATTCACTGTCAGAGGTATCATTATTAACATTAGGTATGACTTTATTATCATCATCTTCAGATAAATGTAAAAAGCAATATAGGTATTTAATTAATTAAAGGCACAAAGTTTTATCACTAACAAAAAAAATTTTTACTCGATAAGCACAAAAATCAACTTTAGGTAATAATTCAAAAACTATACACTTTTATCAGTGTATAATAAATATATAGATATATCACTAGCAAAATAATAAATATGTGTAAATATGTAAAAATATGTATAAATAAACACTGAACCTAGTACAAAATGCAGATATTATATAAAACTTGACGATACGATACGCAGATTTATAGAAAAGGTTAAAATAATAGGCAAGAAAGCATTAGTAAGAATATAAAAGACATGCAGATAGTATCGTTAATCTCTGTGAAATACCTATGTGAATTAGAACGATAAGTTATAAGGAATCTATTTCAAAGTAACGAGCTATTTAACCCAGTAGTTGAGGCGCCATTTTTGTAATGTGATACACAGAGACTAAAATTAATATGAAAAGGAAAAATCTTATTTAACATATTTAAATATAGTGAAGCATAATATCTCTTTCCTAGCAAAATAATAGATAAAATTATATAAAACGTGTTATCCATGTGTCATTCATGTATTGGTGTTATGTTCAAAATCTTACATTTCATTTAAGAAATTCTTGTATAAAATATATATTTTCAACAAAATATCGGTATTAAAACTTACCTTACAAAATCAGACGGCCAATAAGAATATTAAAAGACAATTAGTACCTCGGATGTCCAAGATAATTAAAAATTTAAATTAACTTCATTCGTTGACATCCAAATCAAAAGTAATTCTCGCAAAGCGAATAAAAAGAAGAAGACGACAAATGACATTTCATTAGAGATGGTTGTGTCGGAATAACGAAAACGGTTCCAACCGTTACAAAACCTTGAACCAAGTGCATTTTACAATGATGATATTTATTGTCTTTTAATATTCTTTGGATGCTACTTTTGCTTATTCCAATTTCGAGTGCCAAATTTCTGATAGAATATGTGGATTTACATGAACGTAAGCCAAAACGTGTATAATATTTATTTTCTTCATTTCTGATCATTCTGTTATGTCCTCCATGATGTTTACCATCAGAAAAATGTCCTTGTTTGAAAGTTCTTTTTAAATTGGAAAACGTTCTAACTGACGGAATTGTTCTATTCGGAAAACGTTCATAGTATAATTGTCTAGCTTGTCTTGAATTCTTGCGACATTCGCCGTAAATAATTATCATATCGGTGTACTCGTTGGAACTAAACACGGTAGGCATTTTGAAATAATTTGTTAGGACTTGACAAACTCTAAATTATTGCAAACTATCAAGTAAGAACTTCTAATTTTATCGAGTATTTAAGCTGCACTTCTGTTTGACAAGAGACAGATTGATATAGTATTGTTTATAAAGCGCTAGAAAACTTACCATGAATTTGACAGCAAGCAACTTGATGAAAATGAAAAAAACGAATCTCACTTATTTATGGAGCGTCTTCAAAATTTTAAAAACAGTTGTACAGAGAAAAGTAGCAACTACAAAAATGAGCCGAAAAAAATTAGGGTGTCGTTAATAATTTTTGTTCCAGGGGGTAGTTTTTGAGGATGGTTCATCAAATTTTTATTTGTTTCAAAGTACACCGCCAATTATAATGGATGACTTTTGTCCGGTTCGATTATCTTGCATGGTTTAGAAGTTATAGCATGGGTAAAACAATTTGGGACACCCTGTATACAAGGTGTCCCGTAAATACACAGTGAATCTCATATTAATGCTTTTTTTAACTGTGTATAGAAGTCATTTAAATAAACAACTTTTTCAAATACCTTTTTTCTAAAAACTCAAAAATAAGAAACTTACCATAATTTATTCCTAAGTGTATTTAATATGGTTCTGTATAACTATACCCACTATGCATAAACCCTCTACATCACATTGTTATATTGTAACTTTTGTTTATACTCTTATTTTCATCTATGGGACGGACACATAACTGCTTATGGCCAGTGTAGAAACGATTCCAGCAATAATGTAGTCTGGTTTCAAGGACGAAATTTCTTAAACTATTAATAATAATTTTCCATTTTGTAATGACTACCATTTTGTGAGTATTAAAGTTACGTAAGCGAAGCACGCCCAGCATTATTTTAGTCTTATTTTGCCGATTTAATTTCTCAACATCCAAGGTTTCCCGAGTCAATAGACTTCACTACTCGGCAACTAATGAAATCTTTAATTCACTGTAGTTAGTTAACGTTGGTGAATTTTCGTTAGAATTAATTTTTCCGAAAATCTGACTATAATCACTGGAAACACCGCTCTATTTAGCGAGGGAAATTAATATGGTTTTTCGATAGTAATGCCGAGTGAAATATTTAGGATGTTGGAAGTTGGAACGACATTAGTCGTATTTAACCTGCTGATTTTGAAATTACTTCTGTCACAATAAGTGTAATATTAATTAGTTTTTAGTGGGCACCTGGAAGTGCGACCGTATTACATATATTTATTGGAAAAAGTTTTCGTACAATGGATTATTATACAAGGTGTGGACTCTCGGATATAAGTAACTATGAACCAATTTCACTGCTAGTAGTTAACATATAAACCAGATTTAAAATGACATTTTTACATTAACAATGTCATTTTACACTAGAAACACCGCAAATACCTACTATAGCTACTGAACAAAACTCTATCAAAAAATTGCAAGAAATCATCAATACCGAGTCAAACATTGACGAAACAGAATCATAACAAATAACTCTAATTGATTCCTACAAGAAAGACATAGAAACCGAAGAAAAAGTTAAAGAAGCAGCTATCGTAGAAATATCAGCAGCGGGGAAGCAAGAAAGTAGAAGAAAATAAAGAAAAACTGCACTACACCTAGACCAAGAACAAATTCAAGTAGTTCCCAAAGAACTACAAGGGCAACACACCAAAAAGAACTGAATAAATAAAATGAAATTGGAAGAAATAAAGCAGAGTACTGGTAAAATTTTCTCTAGCTTCTTTTTAACTTTTTAATGCTTAAAAATAATGAGATCTGATCCACTAATATGTTTTGTTTCTAAATAGGTAGTATAAGTCACTAATTTCTTTATTAGTGTATTAAATAAAAAAAAATGTGTATTTAAAATTTTATGAATAAGTATTATCTAATTTTATCCAGATTATTTATTCGTATTACATATTAGATTAGTTTTTCATTGTAATATTTTTTATAATCATATTTTAGTATACAGGGTGGCTCACGCTCAACGGGACGGAGCTTTATGGGAAAACGACCAAAGATATAAAAAATTCGTTTGGGAGGAATACGTAGGTTACAGACGGCTACAATTTAAAATTTGTTAGATGTATACAGGATGTCCCACACAAGAGAAAATATACAAAGTTATATTATTTTTAATGGAACACCCTGTTTTTTATTTTAGAATTAAAAACTACATATATAATATATTCTCCCAATCTGTATCTATACCGTGTGGATGGAGGGGTTACCCCACGGCACTTAGGCCTTCTTGGGCCCATTGTGCATCTTCCTGAGATGATAGGCACCTCCTAGCTCGTAAGCCGATCCTCCCGAACACAAATCTTCTAATAAATGAGAGCGTCGAGCAACCCTAAAGGATATGCTTGATGGTCCTCATCTTCTTGTTCGCACCCTCTGCAGAGTGCGGATTCTGACAGCCCCATGATATGAAGATGCTTTCGTACTTCGCAATGACCAGTCAGAATGCCTGTGACTAGGCGCATATTCTGTCTAGTCATAGTCAAGTATTTATTTGCTGCAGTGTTGTCAGGATAACTTAAGAGTTCCCTGGCAACTCTGCAGTTTCTTGTTTCATCCCATCTTTCCTTGAGGGAATGGTCTTTGATTAGGTCTGTCACTACTGTCAGGCCAATAGAAGGGCCAGGTCCAAAAAGTATTTGGTTGGCTGCTTTCTTGACTAGTGAATCAGTAAGACGGTTACCTTTCGATGTGGCGTGATCTTTAATCCATCTTAAGATGACCACATTGTTGATGGATACTTCGGCCAAAGCTTCGTGACATTCTAGTACTAACCCTAAATAAATTCGTGGTCTGTTCAGGGTGAGTAGTGCTTGTCTGCTATCTGTATAGATGAGCATGTTCCTTCTAGTGATATTCTTTCTAGTTATTTCTTTTGCTGCGAGAATCCCCGTTAGCTCTGTTTGAACTACACTGCCACTATTGCTCGCAGCCCATTTTATGTTTATGTTTAAGAATCTGGAGTATATTCCACATCCTGAGCCTTGTTTTGTTTTAGAACCATCGGTGTAGATATGAATCGAACCTGCCACTTCCGGCTCTTCTATTTGTTCTGTTATAACTTTATATGGCTTATGAAAGATATATTTCGATGAGATAGAGTATATAGATAGAGAATATTCGAAGTATAGCAAAAAACTTAGATGAGTTTGAAATATTTTTAGAAGACCTAGATACATCTATTAATTGTATTGTATTTACAGAAAGTAGAAGTATACCAAATGTCGAGATATATAATTTTGAGGGTTATAAGACACCCATAACAACGGCACTCGGATCATATAAATGTAAATCTAGGCAATTTCTTTGTATTACGTGTAAAATTAGAATATAACAAAAACATTGTCTATATAAACTCATTTTAGATCCCCTTCAGATAGACATGTGGACATATCTTTAGGTTCAAAAGATATATTAGAAAGTTACCCTTAACAATTTGCTTACAGTATTTTTATTGGTGATATTAATATTAACTTATTAGCTAAAAATATAGAGGACACTCAAAATTATTTAACCCTACTTTAACCCCATCGGCTATAAATACTGTTACTAGACCAGATTCCGGATCTTGCGTAGACCACATTTTTATAAAATCGGATAAAAATAAATGTGATAATATAATATCAACTGTGGAAACATTCATTACAGACCACTATGTAATATTATTACAAATTATGTTCAATAATTGCAATATTAATGAACATAAAAATTACTACAAACAAATTAACAACAAAAAATCATTATAGAACATATACAACATATAAATTGATGTGAATGTATAAATATTGAAAAACTTGATTTCTCAGTTGAGAAACTTGTAGACTATATCCAAGATGCTATTAAAAAAACCTGAAATTAAAATTAAAATAAAAAAAAATGAACGAAAGGCTTGGATAACTGGATCATTGATCATCAATAAAAAAATGAAATTTGTAAAAAATATAAAAATGATTCACAAAATGCAAGTTTATATAGTGAGTGCAATAATTATAAAAAATGTAAATACCCAAATTAAAGAAGCAAAAATATGATTGAGAAAAAAAAGAATGATTCTACACAACTCTGGCCCGTAATAAATAAATTAACAAAAAATAGAGAAAAACAAATCAGATTATAACACGTATTAAATCTGAAAATGGAAATTTAATCACTGATCCAAATCACATAGCAGATGATTTTAATAACTTTTTTACAAATGTAGGGATAAATTTATCAAAAAACATTAAAAAATTATAAAGAAAAAAGCACGTCTGTAGCAATTCAATATTCTTTATTCCCACAACTATAGCTGAGGTAAAACATATAATAACAGGTTTAAAAAAGAAGAAAGCTCCAGGATCGGATAACATAACTGCGGAGCCATTGCAATTAATATCAGACTATAGCTGCCCCACTCACAAATAATATCAATATAACCCTCTCTACAAACATCTTTCCTCAACTTTTTAAGCAGTCTCTAATTATTCCTATATATAAAAATAGCGAAAAAACAGAAATAACTAACTACAGACCGATAGCTCTGATTTCTTCACTAGGGAAAATTCTAGAAAAAGTGATGAAACATCGAATATGTGGCTATCTGGAAAAAACAAATTTTTATCAAAAACACAATATGGATTTAGGAAGGGAAGTTCAACGCAAGACGCGATAAAACTAACTAATAAAATTTAAATGTTTAAATGACAATAAAAAACCATCAACAGGAATCTTTTTAGACTTGGCTAAATTTTTTGACACCGTCATCATTTTCATTTATTAAATTCCCTTGAAGATATGAGTATAATGGATATAGCCAATAATTTAATGAAGTCATATTTAACAGAAAACAGAAAACCAAAATACAAAATATCACCAGCATCGATCAAATAGTCTCATGTGGTGTGCCTCAGGGAACAGTAATGGGGTCTCTACTCCTTATAGTCTACCTGAACAATCTTGTTTTAGTTGAAAGTAAAGCAAATATTAGCTTTGCAGATGATACAGTAATGCATTACGAAGCTACTGACTGGAATAATTACTTTTTGCAGTCTAGCCTCCGGTCTTCATAATTTCAAAATATTGTTATCGGAAATGACACATATACTACTTGAAAATAAAATTAAATATTTAGGAATAATAGTAGATAGCCACTTGCACTGGGACAATACTTACTCAACAAATTACGTAGTGACTTATTTAAATCCATACAAGTAACTCCAATGCTAGAATTACCACAAAAGAGAATTTTGTATCATAGACTTTTCGAATCTCATCTCAACTATGGAATAATTGGTTGGAGAAGGAGTCGCTAAATCTAGATTACTTAAAAAAATGTTTTAATGCTCAACAAAAATAGGTATCCTACTGAAAATGTGTATCAAGAATCCTAGATATTTGACTTACGACAGTTATTCTATCAATTTCAAACACCGTTGCATCAACAGAGACAATTATTTGCTAACACGAATGAATAAATCAGCTGGACAAAATAATTATCGGTTTTTGGGACCAAAAATCTTTAAAAGCATTCCAACAGAGCTTCGAGAAATAAAAACAATAAACAAATTTAAAAGATATGTAAAAAAATTTATAACAAAAACACCAACTTTTTTTCGTAATATAATCGAAGAAAAAAAAAATAGAAATTAAATAATTGGAAGGTATATTATAAACGTAGAAGAATCTGAATATTATAATATCAAAAGTGTATAAGATTGTATTTATATAATTTTCATTTATATTAATAATATTGTATTTCCTAAGTTTTAATTTTTTAATTGTCTTTGCTTCATATTTTCAAATTCTTACTATTATATTGTTATATTTATATGTTTTATTATTATTTGTCGTATTTTTGTCACACACAATCTGTCATTGCACTTTGTACAGTGAGCAGATTCAGTAACACATTTCTTGTTTATTTACATTTTATTTCCTATTGTATTTTATTGTATCTGAATGTATATATTTCTGGCAAATAAACATTATTATATTATTATTAATATTCGCTTAGTAATTTAACTTCGTTTAACACAATAGTGGAATCGGCGCTAATATAAGTAGTATTTACACTATTATGATTTTTTGTTTAAATTCACTAATAACCTGAGTAGTTTTAGCGTCAACCAATTCGTCAGATAGTCTTAACTAATTATTTTTTTACTGACTCTTTTCAGATACTGTAATTTTATTAAAACGAGATTTAACAATAAAAATGTGACCTTTAAAAATAACCAATTTAAACTAGCTATTGGTATGTTGTTTTATAGTTATAGTATGAAATAAAACTTGAGCATGCCTCGTATCATTCCTTTTACGGCAAAGTGCCCTGCACATAAGTAAATTGGAACCGGGCGCGTGCCAATACTACTACCAACTGCTTTAAAAAGAGAAAGCATACACATGATCTCGGATCTCGGCAACTTAGGACAGCACCTGCCCTATATCTATCATTATTCGCCTTCAGTTCTAAAGATTCATCCTCTTTGTTCACATTGAAATGCAGGGATTGGTTCCACAGCGTTGCCAAAAATTGTCCTTTCTCATAATATCTTCAGTGGTTTCATTAAAAGAACGAAATGTAGTAATTAACGATTAATAATTAATGTAAATAAAAATTAAAAATACACCGAACATAAGATCGAATAAGATTGATAGCAAATTATGTTTCTCCACAACTATTTTATATTACTCTTTATTATGTTTCTTCCAGAGGCAGTGGATTTTAATGGAGTGCAATGGAGATATTTGATGATCTAAGTAAAAAAGAACTAAGAAAAAGAATGTGTATAGATATTTAATGTAAAAATGTCCTATTGAGAAGTAGTTAAAAAGTAGGTATAAGGGGTATAGTATAGGAAATATCTCAAAAGTTCACTAGAGTCTAAAACACTGAATGATTGCACAACAGTAGCAAAATAGAGGTTCACTAGAAGCTTAAACGGTGAACGATTGTACAAAGTTAATGAAATAGTATATTTATACAAGGTATGTTTCAAAGGTTAAATAGATTTTTATCACGATGGCAAATGTACGATGCAAAAACTAAATCGATGAATAATAATGGATGATTGCAACAATGACTAGGTATATATTATACAAGAGGATAGTGTGACAGGCTTCTGGTTCACCTACAGTGAATCAGTGAGTCTGTGTGGCGCTATGAAGGTGATTCCCTAATAGGGGTTGCTCAGGCGCCAGTTTTGGTATCACAGTTTGATCTGCGACCCTGTGGTACACCAGAGTGTACTCAAGGTGAACTCAGTGGAAGTAAAAATAATTCCAGGCGATCACTGCTAGGTAGCCACTATACTAGAATAAAAAATAAAACACTTATCTTCTTTACACCTCGTACCCTACGGTACCCTGAAAAAGAACGGTTAAGAATCAGCAATAAGAGAAACACAGGAATAGGTAATAAAATATTTATTTACAAAAAAATAATACAACGGTAATTAAATATGAACGGCTTCCTATATGCGGAAAACTTATTAAAAATAAATTATTAGAACTGAAAACTATTTAAATATTGACGGATCCCTATATCCGGAAAATTTATAAAAAATAAATTATTACAATTGAAAACTATTTACATATTGATGGATCCCTATATCCGAAAAATGTATGAAAAATAAATTATTACAATTGAAAACTATTTAAATATCGAGAGATCCCTATATCCGGAAAATTTATGAAAAATAAATTATTGCAAATTATTTAAATATAGATGGATCCCTATATCCGGAAAATTTATGAAAATAAATTATTACTATTGGAAATTATTTAAATATTGACGGATCCTTATATCCGGAAAATTTATGAAAAATAAATTATTGTTATTGAAAATTATTTAAATATTGACGGATCCCTATATCCAGAAAATTTATGAAAAATAAATTATTGAAAATTATTTAGATATTGACGGATCCCTATATCCGGAAAATTTATGAAAAATAAATTATTGCAATTGAAAATTATTTAAATATTGACGGATCCCTATATCCGTAAAATTGATGAAAAATAAATTATTGAAAATTATTTAAATATTGACGGATCCCTATATCCGGAAAATGTATGAAAAATAAATTATTGTTATTGAAAATTATTTAAATATTGACGGATTCCTATATCCGGAAAATTTATGAAAAATAAATTATTGAAAATTATTTAAATATAGGGAAATGTTTATGGTTCATATTAGCACAGGAGGCTAATCGGTCTGGGAATCGTGAAACGCCAAGTATACGGAAAATTTAAATATTAAAAATAGATTACTACAATTGAAAACTATATAAATCGGAAATTATGTACACCCGATAAATGGAAGGTATGTTTCTTTCAAAATCCCAAAATTAAAATAAATATTCTGGTCAAAAACAAATTAATTAAAACGGATTAATTAAAATTTTTGTTTTTAACAAACGGCTACCAACTGGGAAGCTCATAAAAATGAAAGAAAAACGGGTAGTTACGACTCTCCCAGTATGCGGAAAATTTATTAAAAATAAAGTTTGCTGTTATCACCATTAACCCACTTTCAATTTACGTTCAGGAAAGGAAAATCTCTTATACAATAAAACCAAGTTATCGGAACCCCCTCGTATCTTAACTCCGGGCGATGGGAAGCGAAAAGTTTCGTCTAGTGATAAATCTGGTTATTTATGCTGTGTTTTGGACGGCGGACACGACGATCGTAGAAAATAATATTTTGAATTTTGCTCGGAGTCGATCGAGAGCGTGGGTGAACTTAGTTTTACAGAAGTCGTCTGGCTTCATTCAATAACTAATTGTGGACGGGGAACGGAATGATTCAAATACAGCTGAATAAAAAAATTAAAAGAAAATAAATTTTACACGAAGTGAAGCGCGGAAATTAATTTAAACGTCTTTTGGGAAATTAGATACGTCATCAGGAGAAAGAGAACTCTAATCCGGGAACGGATCGAACCTCCGAAAAAAGAAAATAAAACAATAAAATATTGGAAAAAAAAATTGAAAGCAGGTCGAACCTCTCACTTCAATGTTAACTGGGCGGTTTTTAAAAGAAATTGGATATAGTCGTTGACAAAGAGAGCACTCGGAGTCTAGCCTATGTCCAGCCTCAAATAAAAAATTGCAAACGGTTTCCCACTGAGGGATGAAATAATATATCTTGGATATGAATTAAAGTTTTTCACTTGTCGCACATGTGTACCAACTAATTATATAAAAGCCAATATAAAAAATAATATACGGTTCCTACCTTAGCAGATAAACTGGGTTAATCAATGAACTTTTCTGTAAACCTGAGTGGGGGATACCACTACTACAGCCGACTGTTTACAATTTAAAAATAAAAAAAAATGTCCTTCTAGTACCTTGACAAAAAAAGTAGATAATTGGTACGAAATCGACTCTACAAGATGCCCATTCAGATTTTGGCGCAAATATAAGAATATTTTAATCTACGAGGGTACTCACAATTGTTGAAAACGGTAATTCCTGGGAAACAGAAATACGGGGGTTCTTTTCATGTCCTCAGGTGGGAATTAATTGAAATATACATTTTAAATAAATAATTTGAATTAAATAAAAATGAAATTAGTGACTTCGTCACAATAGCTGAGTTCCCTGATTTCTTATCTGTATACGCAGGTCATTTGTAATGCACAGAGATACATCATCTTGTTAAAATCAAGCCTTTTAACTTATTTTGCATAAAAAAACTTTTTTGCGTAGATATGTCACAAAATGCATATTTTACAGGATAAGTATATTTTGTTTTTAAGAAATTTCACATAAATAGCCTTCTAAGATGCCTGATTATCGAATGTTCTATTTGGAATTGGCACTTCCTGTGTTTTACAAAAAATGGTGGACATAGTATATTTACATAAATTTATGTTATTCACTGTCCACTAGCGCTCTATATTAACTTCGAATATACCAAAAAAACTAGTCTATGTCCATTCTTATTATATACTAACTCCGAAATGTCCAATGGGCTAGTTTATATTATGCGACTTAATTGGTATTCTTAGACTACTTCTGCACTAAATTCAGTGATTTGTAATGTATGCTTTGGCGTTAAAAACGCAAAATTTCAAAATATGAACATAGTATAATTCTGTTCTCAAGGGACGATGTATAATACATATATCAAAAGTGATAAAAAATTATTTTATTGCAATCACTTGAGGTTTGGAAATATGTTTATTAATGCTGTAATGTAAATATATGGCAATTTATTAGAAGTGGATATTTTATATTTTTATATAAATAGATTTTACTTTTCCACAACATACTCAGATATTAAATAAAAAAGAGATTAACTATTATTAAAGAAAATGATACGTATATAGAAAGTAAATCGTTGCGCTTATTTTTAGATGATTTTAACTCACTTTGTTGCTTTAAATAAAACAACCAAAGCTGGTGTATTGATTTTTTTTTATTTTACAAATTTTATGCTTGATTATGGATTTCCAAGTTAGGTATGAATTTTATAAAATACCTAGTTGTTTGAATATCAGATGTTACAGAAATTTTGACATTGCAGTTCGACAATATGCTAGACATATCCTGAAAGAAATATGCCATCAAAGAAAACATTTTACTAAATTTCTAGAAATTTTACGGAAGTTGGATGTGTTTCAAATTTCAAAAAAGCGAGAGAAATATCGTATGAGAAATTCAATCAATGAGATCAACGTATTGGCATTAATAAACATCAATCCTAAATTTTCTACAAATTTTATTGCGATAGAGCGTGGAATAAGTCGGAGCTATTCAGAAAATTCTTAAGAAACACAAATATCATGATTACATATTTAAACTTCTCAAAATCCAGGAGATCCCGAGCGTAGGCTTACATTTTGCAATTGGTACCAAAGAATGTCACTTGCAAATGCATCGTTTTATGGACAGATTAAACAACATTTGCAAATTGAGGCACTTTTAATCGAAATAATAAAAAAATTATGCTAAAAGTAATCCACATTTAACCCAGCAAATCAGACTACAAATTCGGTATAGCTTTAATGTGTGGTGTGCGATTATTGGAAACGAGGTTATTGGTCCCAAATTTATCGTGGGCCATTTAAATAGCTTGTCCTACGTCAATTTATTGACAGAAGTTATGGATAAAAGGTCTCTAGAAGTTCGACAAAATATTAAGTGGTTTATGCAAGATGGTTGTGAAGCTCACAATTCTGCTGTCGCCAAAGACATTTAAAATGACACTTTTCAGTTTTTGTCCAATATTTCGACTCTCCTTGTAGAAATTTCGAATTTCTTGGCAGCATTTAAAAGATCACAAAAATGTGTAACTTTTGTCTAATTTAACCAACTTTCTATCTTTTACCGTTTGGAAAATTGTAATACTGTCCCCATGAAAAAGTGGGGACCCTGTATATAAAGTATATCTGTGATTTGTCGCAACTTTTTTTCTTGAACTGGTTAGATTTCCAGGTACATCAAGCCTGTTGAAGAAAATGAACTGCTTGAATCTCATTTGTTTTTCTTTCAATATAGGTACTAGGTACTAGATATCTAACTACTATAGATCTAAAATTTCAGTGTTATACATATATTCTTCTTTAATAAATTCTGTAGTGTTTCAATACTTTTGCTTCTAAAATTTCTGAGTTTCTACTAGAATTATCATCCAGTACAAAGGAAACCTACAATATAATATTGTTACGCAGTACCCTGTGGCGTACTGCGGTCGTCATAAGTAAAGGTACGAGTAAATGAAGAAGATAGAATATTCCCGAAATGTCTCGAAATGTCATTGCTTGTCAAAGAAAAGTACAGATTGTTCGAGAAGGTTCTAGAAGGTCGAGGCAAGCTATATAAGTCAACGATCTGACGTCAGAGTTCAGTTTTATGATAAACGTTAAACGTTAATGTTATCAGTTGGAGTTATTATATCAGTTGAATTGAGTTATTGTAAAAGTTGAGTTAAAATAAATTGTGGTACCAAAAACCAGCGTAACAATATTTTTAATGTAATAAAAAATATTATTAACTAGAAATTTAATGTAAAATGTAGACAGTCATTGGGCATTGGGTAAAATGTATCTTCTCGTTTACAACGATTTATCCACCATTCTTTTTTTTATTGTAGTTAAAATAAAACTATCTAAATCATTTTGTGTTCAGTACCTAATGAATGAAATATTAAATATAAACCAGCCATTGCAATCTGAAACAACAGACAATATTAACAGAAAATATTTTTTTATTTTATAGAAATATTCAAGCGCATAAATAATTTATAATTCTCTAAGTTAAAAAACACGACAGGAAAAAGTGATAATTTTTAGGTTATGTAATATTTCCATTAACAACCTCGTTCCCTTAAACTAACATCGCCGAAAGGCTTGGCAACGTTATGTGCTAGCTGAATGTGGCGGAAGGGAGAGAAATGACATATAACATTTGAGAATACAATAGAAAGATACCCTCTCTCGAAATAAATTCAAGCAATTTTTGATATTCTTTTTTATAAGGACATATTGCCAATGGAAAGTTTTTAAATTGACATCCTGTATAGACTTTGCGACAAAAATAATTTTATTTTCTATTCAAGAAACGGGTTAAAAATTCAAACCCATGGCAACACTGCAATCTTTGCAAACATAATCGAATTCTTGGTTGATTAGGTGTCGTGTGCATATTCCCGTTAGGTCTGCCACTTTAATAAGTTGAACAACCCTTTTGGAACACATGATTATAATCTTTTTTTTGCTTCTTTTCGACTGGATCCACGTCCTTTCCGGGGTTATTATTTGTTTCAAATGGCCCAGACTTAATAGCTTACGGTAGTTTGTCGACACACGACCACAAACCAGGGTTCGCAGATGTCTATAATTAATTTTTCTACACTCGCATAAAAAACGTAATTTGTGCGCGAACAAAAAGGGATAGTAAACGAAAACGAAGGGCTTATCGGACATCTAGATATTTCGGTAGTAGACAGGCCTCACACTGGTCCAATCGAAAAGGAAAGGATTGAGATCTTGTTCAGGTACCTGCAGACAGGCTTACCAAATGCGTTTCGTTTAATCGGGTTTATAACTGTTCTGCCACATTGGCCGAAATCAATATTTTTAATAACAATTTAATATAATTTAATAAAATTAACAATAAAGACTTTAATAAAATTGCATTAATGAACAATAAAGACTTTAATAATGGTTATTTAACGAACAAGTGTATTAATAAGGGAGATTAACAATCGAGATAATTAACGCGCGAGCAGAGCGGGCGCGTTAATGCTCGAGATTATTAATCGCCATTTTAATTCACGAGTTTGTTACAGAACTTTTCAGTCGACCGTACTTTTCAAAAATAAAGATATCTTACTTTTAAGAAATTAAATAATGATAGACAATGACAAATAGTATTTCAAATAGCATACAATAGAATAGGAAGGCATTTACAAGTTGTCTGTCATACCACTAGATTTTTTTGAGAACATTTTGTTGTTTCTTTGGAAGTTTGCATAATTTGAAAGAAAACAACAAAATTCTCACCTCGCGTGGTATTTGCAAAGATTATTTAACAATATAAATAGAACTTTTATGAACAATATTTGCTTTTTTCCGTAAGATGAAGTGGATTCTATATTAGCCGACTTCAAAAAAAGGAGGAGGTTCTCAATTTTCAGGGAGAGTATTATTATTATTAATTCGTCGGAATATTTTTTGTTATGCATATTCAGCGATAATTCTTTACCACGTTGTCCAAATTATATGATTCTTTTTTTTAAGGGAGTAGTTCATTTGGTCAATATTTAATAATTGGGTCCATCACAAAATCATCAAACTCTTCATTTTTGATGTATATTCAGCGTTGTTCGTTTTCTATTATTCTTTAGACCAGTGTTTTTTAATCTTTTTGATAAATGGAGGCTTTTTAATGTCCACTTTTATCGTGGAACGGAACCCCTTTTATTTGTCTCCATAGTGTGTTAGTTATTTTTTTAACAGACTTCAAAAAATGGTGGAGGCTCTCAATTCATCAGAATATTTTTATTATGTATGTCACAGCGACATTTCTTTACGACGTTATTCGATTTCTACGTTTTTTTTTTTGTTAAAAATTATAACCTTGGTCAAAATTAGATGATGGGATCTCATGAGAAAATCATCAAACTCTTCAGTTTTGGAGTACGTTTTTTAAAATTACTTTTATAACTCGCTTTAATTTCGTAAAGATGTTATTTGCATTGCTTTTTTGAAGTTACTTCGTAGAATGCACGTAAGCACGTAAACGTTTCGGCACTCTTGAGTGATCTTCATGGAACACAGGATAAGAAATGCTGTTGTAGGTGTATATATGTTGTACATTATTCTCTATTTCTGCGATAAGAAAATATAATAGTCTAAAAAATCAAACAAAAACAAAATACCGAATAATTAATGAAACAGAAAGACGAATCTTTTTCAAACCCCTTATATTGAAATGTATGCATACTTATTCATGACGCGAGTGATTTTGAGTGTTTTCCATGAAATGAAACCGGCCAAGGGCCACAAGACTACGAAGTAAATCAAGTAGGTATTTGCACCTGCTGTCGTCCCATGCGTTCACATACACAACTAAAAGACGAAACAGGTGTCGTGAACTCAACGCGCTCTTCACCGTTCCGTTTGTGCCATCATCGAGTAAAATCGAACCATGTTTAATTTAATATTAAGAAACGAATATAGGTATATGATCTATATATACATTTGAACATAGTGATCATCTATACTTCGTTCAATTTTATTTAAATCGGTCTTGGTCATGGAAATTTCAAACATTTCACTATATATAATAATATTTTAAGGTTATATAATAATAAAAATAATAATATTTATTTACCATAAGTAAGTACATTTAATTGTTTAAAATACATTTTCTATTGATCTAATACAATATAATAATAAAAACATGGTGAATAAAATTGACAATTCCACTAAAATCTTGAAAGTAGATTATGTTATAATCAGTTTTGTATTTCTTTGCGGCGCTGACAAGTAAAAATTAAAACAAATATAAAAGAATGTACTGGTAAATTAATTTAAAATTAATAAATTATTTAATGAGCTAATACTAAAATTTATAATATCTATAACATGATTAAAACAGTATACCGCACACTCAGTAATAAAGCGGCATGACTCAAAATTTGCACGTTTAAACTTTTAATCGTAAGACGGTCCAAAATCGCGACCTTCATATGAAGAGCTTTTTAAATGATAGTGCTACTCCAAAGCCGTACATCTTAGCGTTGGAGTAGCACCGTTATTTAAAAACTCTACACATGGAGGTCGCCATTTTGTTATTAAAAAATCTAATACCAAAAGCAAAAATAGGAATAGAAATGGCAAATTCAAATTTGAAAAATGGTTTTTAATTTAAAATTGCAAAATATGTATGTAGTTCCAAGCGTGAGATTGTTGCAAACATAGTAAGATTTAAATGTTGCTTGAATTCTAACCCATCCTCTCTTCTTAATGCTGAATAGGAAGGTGACGAATTAATTAGATGTCTGTGTTTTAAGACATATATGTAATATTTTAAAACAATTTTGTTCAAATCTCTTTTAGACAAAAGGAAATATTTACTTGACATCTTCAATGGACTTTATTGGATTTTCGTAAACAAATCATTCGACTCTAACGCTTCCTGGTCGCAATTTTCCATTAAATCAGTTAAATCAGTTAATTGGGCTATTCTTGTACCAATCCTTTTGAATTGGATTGACTCCAGTTTGGGTTTGGTGTTAAGAATAATCTGTCGGTCATGCCAACTCAAGTGAAACTATGTGAAAAAATTTACGCTGTAATCCATCTGGACTATTTTCATTCCACATTTCAATATTTTTTTTTGTATTCGTCACTGGTTAAGGCTGAAGTACTCACTTTTATTTTTAATGGGTCTCTCTGTAATGTTTTGCATTTAGCATCGCGTGCTGCTCTGGCGGTCGCAAATTCCACATCAGCAAACGAATTAAATTTTATTTTATATTTTTCGTAATAAATTCCTTGTAACTACTTAGCAGTAGAGTTCCACATCACTCTGACCACACTTTTCTTATATTCTTCAAAATTTTTCTTTTTCATATTAAATGCGTAGTCCTCCAGTATAATGGCCAGCTGTAATACACTCATACACTCATGAATATTGTACAATTTTTCGTCACAAAATTCAACAAACTATTTCCATACACTTGATTTTGATTTTCGGGTGTTATTTGGTGTTATATTTTTAATTTCTAATTGCTTGTTGACTTTTTTTACCAAATTGTGACATTTCGCTATACATTTATTAAACTCAATGTACAGACGTTTTGAACTAGTAATTATTAAGCTTTGTGACAAAACCGGTTAAACAAAAATGACAAATCAACATATGTCAAAAACAATAATACCCTGGCCAACTTGACAAGCAGAGAAATTAATTTAAAATGTCAGGTTGGATTAATTTTCAAAATATGGTGTGAAATTTTCTTACCGAATATCACGTAAGTTTAAATTATTCCTAGAAATAATTTAAGCTCAATATTTTTATTTGCCTTTCGGTCTTTCGTTCAAAATTTTTCGTTTCTTGTTTATATTTTACTATGAATTTGCCCGTGGGGCTTCAGTCTCGATAAGGTGGGAACCACCAATTTAGCCTATCTCGAATTATAATAAAAATGTAACATAATAAAATTAAGTTGTTAATAGGTCAATATTAATTTTTATGTTTAGACAATTTTCCTCTAAGTACATTTGATAGGTTACATACTTACTGAATTGATCTGTACTATGTGGACTGAGCCATCGGCGTTACACACAAAGTGAGTTCGGATAGTCAAGGGCTGGAGCGGGACAAATTTTAGGGTGCTTTTAAATGACATTTAAGAGTGTTAAACTGTCACTAATCGGACTAAACCGAACGCTAAAAGGGTCGTTTGGAGTTAAAAGTGTTAAAGGAACTTGGCAGACCGAACGCAATGCATAGCACCACAAATGACATTTACGATAACACTAAGGGTATGATCCGTTATTAACCGAAATATCGGTTGCACGGTCCAAAACTAACAGCTCTACTTGACATTCCTGAAAAATCGGTAAATTTAGGGACGCGGTTACCTGAAAAATGGTGACTTAAACGTCAATTTACTAACCGCTATATTTTTACGGTTACTATTAAGTCGAATGTCAATCTGTCACAAAAGTGACGTAAATATCGGCCGTGGTCCAAAAGTAACCAAGAAATTAGTTGTTTTTCAGGAACCGCTGTCAAAAAATCCTGGTTACTTGCGGTTAGTAGTCGGTTAATAACGGACCATACCCTAAGGGTATGATCCGTTATTAACCGAAATATCGGTTGCTCGGTCCAAAACTAACAGCTCTGCTTGACATTCCTGAAAAATCGGTTAAATTGATGCGGCTATTAAGTCGAATATCAATCTGTCACAAAAACTACGTAAATTTCGACCGTGGTCCAAATGTAACCAAGAAATTAGTTTTTTTTAGTAACCACTGTCAAAAAATCTTGGTTACTTGCAGTTAGTAGTCGATTAATATCGGACTATGCTCTAAATTTTCTTCGGACTTTATTCTGAATACTGCAAGAAACAAGGTTAGGTACCTTACTCGCAACGTGACAAGTGGTGGTAATTCTGTTAATGTTACTTTTAGCCAACTGATGACATCAATTTAGTCACGTGGAACAGGTGTATTGTTGAAAGCTCTGTATATATTGTTATAAATTTGTATAATTCTAAAAATAATAATTATTAGTAAGAAGATTATCCATGTCTCAAATGTGGTATATTTGTAAAGGAAAATCTCTAAATCTTAACCACAACAAATTTGGAATATTGAATTAAATAACTATTAATGTATAAATGCATTAATTTTTTAATGCTGATCATCTGAATACTTCTAAATTCAGACCACAATATTAATTAAATATCTAATGTTTAATTAATCAAGAAAAATCAAATAATTTACACACATCTCTATAGATATGAACTTAAAAGAAAAAAGATCAACATCGCACGAAATATGACATTACACGGTGTTTTAATTGCCTCTATAAAATATATTTCTTTAATCCAAGAGACAAATGAAATAATTCTTTGAACAAATAAACGATCACAATCTCTAATTAATGTGATTATATTTTTATCAGATGTTATACTTTAGCTGTACGTCGCGTCGTCCAATAGGGAATTACTTAATTAAGATACCGAGAACTCACGAAAATAATTTCATATTTAGTGGGTAATCATCATGCGATTCAGTAAATAAGTAGCCAATTACATTTTTCACATGATGTCTGACATGAACAAAAAAGATTGGGAGTTGTTTATCATCCTGAATTGTAGGTTAATGATTATACCACCCGTTGATATTATTAATTATAACGTAAAATAGAAGTGTTGGAATTTTTTGGACAAAATAAAATGAAAATAATTATTCCTTTAGAATGCATTAAAATAGAAGACTATGATTGATCAAAAGCAACTAATTTGAAATATTTATTTGAAATAAAGTAGGTGAATACAATATCGCCAAGCTGGTAATAACGTCAAGGGTTTATATCTTGGAAGGTTTGGTTTCTGAAAGACAAATGGCGCTTGGGGTACTTTCCCAATAGTAAAAGCAATCTACATTTCAATTTGTGGTGAATTCTAACCTTACATTTTCGTTTAGCTGTTGCTTTCCCACCTAAACTACTTTGCCACCACCACCACCACCACCACCACCACCACCACCACCACCACCACCACCACCACCACCACCACCACCACCCATGTAAGCGATTACTCGTGATATTTATTGATATTTCAAAAATTGTGCAGGTAAGTGCTTTTTTTATCAGCAGTAGCCAATGGGATATTGCTAGACATAAAGATTTATTATGTTTTCTTGAATTTATACTAAATAATCGTTCATTATTTTACAGAATCGTCATGAATAAAGCATGAAACCGAGGTATCAGAGGGAAATGGCCGGAAGAAAATATGCAGCGTGCCCTAGCAGCTGTTGGAAATGGCGTGTCTGTGAATTCAGCAAGTAAGGAATTTTTGGTTCCTCGTAGGACCCTGAGAGACTATTTACGTAACCATCAAACAACAAAATTTGCCATGGGTCGCAAATCAGTTATTAATTTAGAACAAGAGGAAGATTTGTGTGAAAGAATAATTCGTTTGGCGGAAGTAGGCTATCCCTTAACTTCGAAAGTTTTACGGTGATTCATGTTCAATTTTTGTGAGACCAACTAAATTGAAAATCCATTCAATAAAGTTACAAAATTGGGGGGCTGATACTGGCTAAAAGGTTTTCTCAACAGGCATCCGAATATTAGGAATCGGAAAGTTCAAAGCATGAACCCCGCGAGAGCTCAGAAACTAAATAGGTTTATTGTAAGTGACCATTTTGAAAAATTGGGCGAAATTCTTGCTAACATGAACATCATGGACAAGCCTGAGCATATCTACAACATGGATGAGAAAGGCTGTCAGTTAGCATTACACCACCAACAAACAGTCCTTGCAAAAAAAGGAACAAAGCGAGTGCACCTTGTGGCAGATGAGCATGGACAAAACGTCACAATAGTATCTTGTGGCAATGCCCTGGGTTTTGCGATACCTCCCTTAATTTTATTTAAAGGAAAAAGGATCCCAGACAGCACACCAAATCCTTTGGATATCTACTGCACATCCCAATATCCACTGAATGTCCAGTCCATGGTGGATATCTATTTTATATCCATAATATGTAATTTATAGACATGCAAATGTCCATAAATAATAGTAATTATATAGCAAATTATTAAAAAATTACGCCATTGTGCTCGCCATTGTGGCTAATAGTACCGTTCAGATATTTAAAATTATTTTTTTTAAGGTGTATTCAATATCCCATGGACATCCACTAAATATATCAAAGTCAAGGCGCGAACGCAAACCATCGTGGATATCCACTAGATGTTATTTGATTTTTCTTACTAAGTATAGATGGCGATACCACTGTCGCATCTACTCATGCTCGACCCGCCGTAATTGAGTTCGATCGAAATTTGTGTCCTAATCACTCCATTAGAGACTGGAGTCGAGAATTTCCATTTATTGCTGAAGAGTCCTAATAAGGATGACTTTCTCCTTAGTGGGCAAAATCAAAGGCAGAGTGTTGAAAATATTTTGAGTGTTGAAAATATTTTTCTCTGCTATTTTCTTTCGACGTTATTCAATAATCATTGGTTACTTATGAACCTCTACTAAAGATAAAATATGTTGCTGAATATATTGGTTGGATATCCATATTGAATATCCACAAAATATATTCTGTGGATATCTCTGGGATTTCTTGTACTTTCTGGAAGTTACCAATTAGATATTTTGATGGATATCCATTAGGATATCTTATATATTCTGGATATAGACGGACATTTGGATATCCATATTAGATCCACGGAATATTTCTGATATCCTGTGGATATATTGGATATCCACATAAGATATTCTGTGGATATCTCTGTGATTTGGTGTGTTGTCTGGGATGAAGCCTGAATGGGCAGATACACTTCCAGTGTCTACTATGGTGTTAAAGGTAGTACGACCTATTGATGCTTTTAAACAATGGCTGCATCATTTTGCTAAATACAAAGTTGCTGGTCAATCTCTTTTAATTTTCGATGGTACTAAGTGTCATCTGGATTATTTTATTGTTACGGTCGCAGAAGAGTTGAGTATAACGTTATATTGCTTGCCGAGCAATACAACGCACGAACTACAGCCTATGGATAGGTCTGTGTTTTGCTCATTTGAACACTATTGGGATGACGAAGTTTTTAAATACTGGTCAACACATAGGGATTGTGCCATAACAAAACAATGTTTTGGAAATATTTTTTCTGTAGTTTGGGACAAATCTATGACACCATCAAACATTAAATCTGGTTTCGCAGCAACTGGAATTTATCCGTTCAATCCGGACATTTTACCACCCGAAGCATATGCTCCAAGTAGTGTAACTGAACAGGAAAATCTTAGCCAACAATCACCTACGCAACATAGAGTCATGACTCCCCCTCTAGATCCTTCCAACTGACGACCCATTATTTCACGTACACCACTTCCAGATCTCTCGACAGCTGCTGGAAAACGTCAACGAATTCAATTACGTGAAATAAGTGATTCTAAAGAGAGTGAATCCCTGCCGTCTGAATGCTTAGACGATAATACAGATAGTGACGCCAAAGAAGACGAACAGGACAAAGAGAGTGAAGAAAATCAACACACGTCATTTTCTGATATGCTTACCACACCTGAAATGGCACACAAATATTATGACACCAGGCCAAGAAAACCAGCAATCAATTCCAGAGCACAAATTGTTGCCAAACACCTTTTCGCCAAGGCTGATCTAACATGCAACACTTCTACTCCCAAGTCTAAGAAACCTGCACCAGGGAAAAAGTCCTTCGGCCCGAAGAAAGCGACTAGTAAAGAAAGTTGGTATTGCAAAGCATGCAAAATGGACAGAATCGCAGACATGCGTCTTTGCGTGGTTTGCAATAGCTATTTACACGACGACTGCTTGGGACTAACCAAGAAGCATAAATTTGAGGATTACATTTGTCCATATTATTCCTAAACATTTTTTGCTTGTTTATTATTACTTATGTTTTCTTTTTATTTGAATAAACGTTAATTTAGAAAAACTGACTTTCCTTGTAAAATGTCCGATAAAAACATTTTGTACGAATAATATTATGTGGCGTTATTGCTAATCCCCCTAAAACAATATCGCCAATGTGCAATGTTTTAAAAAAATGTTCGCAAAATGCACTAATTTGCCCGTAACATCTTTTACTATTTTAAATTATTAGTATGTATCAGTAACATTCCTACCTCGAACATTTTTTTTAATATACAGTACTTTTATATAAAAACATTTTAAGCTTAGCATGGCGATATTGTATTCACTTACCTTACTGCCAGAAGTTTACTGCTTGATATGAAGTGGAGACAGGGAATCGCTGGAGTAACTTTATTTACATTTTCCCCTGTTTAATCAAGAAACGATACAATTTAAATTGTGTAAACTGCCCGACCTAGTGGTAATTGAAAACAGTTCCATAACAAAAAATTTAACACCGCACGTATTACTTTAGCGAAGTTATCGCTGGTTCGCTGGTCTTTATACTAAAAATAGTATATTACATAACAAGTGTGAAAAGTGACATATTACGCACGAGTGCGGAAACGTAACGAGTGCAAGAAATACACTTTCCAAGGAGTTATGTACACTATTTTTCCTACGACCCCAACATTTTTAATCTTCATAAATTGTTAATTTTATTAAATAATGATTATTTTATAAATGGAAGATACCGACTGTTTAAGAAGTAATTCGTTAATAAATAATACTAGCTATTACCCGTGGCTTTGCACGAGACGTGTTTTTATTATAAAAAATACACGACTATTCGTATTTATTCGTATTTATTCGTATTTATTCGTATTTATTCGTATTTATTCGTATTTATTCGTATTTATTCGTATTTATTCGTATTTATTCGTATTTATTCGTATTTATTCGTATTTATTCGTATTTATTCGTATTTATTCGTATTTATTCGTATTTATTCGTATTTATTCGTATTTATTCGTATTTATTCGTATTTATTCGTATTTATTCGTATTTATTCGTATTTATTCGTATTTATTCGTATTTATTCGTATTTATTCGTATTTATTCGTATTTATTCGTATTTATTCGTATTTATTCGTATTTATTCGTATTTATTCGTATTTATTCGTATTTATTCGTATTTATTCGTATTTATTCGTATTTATTCGTATTTATTCGTATTTATTCGTATTTATTCGTATTTATTCGTATTTATTCGTATTTATTCGTATTTATTCGTATTTATTCGTATTTATTCGTATTTATTCGTATTTATTCGTATTTATTCGTATTTATTCGTATTTATTCGTATTTATTCGTATTTATTCGTATTTATTCGTATTTATTCGTATTTATTCGTATTTATTCGTATTTATTCGTATTTATTCGTATTTATTCGTATTTATTCGTATTTATTCGTATTTATTCGTATTTATTCGTATTTATTCGTATTTATTCGTATTTATTCGTATTTATTCGTATTTATTCGTATTTATTCGTATTTATTCGTATTTATTCGTATTTATTCGTATTTATTCGTATTTATTCGTATTTATTCGTATTTATTCGTATTTATTCGTATTTATTCGTATTTATTCGTATTTATTCGTATTTATTCGTATTTATTCGTATTTATTCGTATTTATTCGTATTTATTCGTATTTATTCGTATTTATTCGTATTTATTCGTATTTATTCGTATTTATTCGTATTTATTCGTATTTATTCGTATTTATTCGTATTTATTCGTATTTATTCGTATTTATTCGTATTTATTCGTATTTATTCGTATTTATTCGTATTTATTCGTATTTATTCGTATTTATTCGTATTTATTCGTATTTATTCGTATTTATTCGTATTTATTCGTATTTATTCGTATTTATTCGTATTTATTCGTATTTATTCGTATTTATTCGTATTTATTCGTATTTATTCGTATTTATTCGTATTTATTCGTATTTATTCGTATTTATTCGTATTTATTCGTATTTATTCGTATTTATTCGTATTTATTCGTATTTATTCGTATTTATTCGTATTTATTCGTATTTATTCGTATTTATTCGTATTTATTCGTATTTATTCGTATTTATTCGTATTTATTCGTATTTATTCGTATTTATTCGTATTTATTCGTATTTATTCGTATTTATTCGTATTTATTCGTATTTATTCGTATTTATTCGTATTTATTCGTATTTATTCGTATTTATTCGTATTTATTCGTATTTATTCGTATTTATTCGTATTTATTCGTATTTATTCGTATTTATTCGTATTTATTCGTATTTATTCGTATTTATTCGTATTTATTCGTATTTATTCGTATTTATTCGTATTTATTCGTATTTATTCGTATTTATTCGTATTTATTCGTATTTATTCGTATTTATTCGTATTTATTCGTATTTATTCGTATTTATTCGTATTTATTCGTATTTATTCGTATTTATTCGTATTTATTCGTATTTATTCGTATTTATTCGTATTTATTCGTATTTATTCGTATTTATTCGTATTTATCTTTATTTATCCTTATTTATTCGTATTTATTCGTAATTATTTAAAATGGAGACACTTGACAGGCCAGGAAAAACATTCAGTGTAGTATATAAAAAAATTATTTTATTTATCATATTTTCTAAACGGTATGAACTACATATATATCTAAAGTATAATATTTTCCATAAGTGGACTAAATGATCAATTAGCAATTGAGGTATTCCATGAAGAAACTTGTTTTTCGTTGAAACGTATATTTTAAAAGTGGCGTAGGTAACTAAAGAGGCTATTTATTGAGTGTTTAAAACGGATTCTAAAAAACTCTGATACGTCAAATACATAAATAGCATGGTATTGTCCTTTAAAAATTCACTTTTAGATGTTTCAAAATCATAACTAGAAACTAAAAATTAAAAAAGCGATTTGGGAAGATCATAAAAGTCGCAAAATATGAACAATTTGGATTTGTATTTAAGTTCTTTCTTAAGAAATAAGAAGACTTTACTTTATTTCATATAAATAAACTGACTACAAGAATAATTAATTAATTACATTTTATTACCATATCCGAATACTAGGTACTAAGTACGAGGATGGGATAAATAATTTCCAACCTAATCTTTGTAATGTTAGACGTTGTTATTGTAATTTAATGTTTTTAAAGCTCTTGAACAAGGATGGTCGGTTTAACTTTCGAATTAAATAACTCAAGTAGACTGAAGTATTCTTACTAGCTAAATAGATGATTTCAACGGAAGATATCTTGAAGTTGCAAGGTCATTGGAAGCTTTTTGCGCCATCTATAAGTTTACATAACAACTGATCAAATAAAAAAGAAAACTGTAAATTATTATTTTGGCAATGTGTCTAAAGCCACATTTCTTCTTTTTTCTTGCCATCTTCTTTAGTTGTATGGGCTCAGTTTTCACTCTCACTATCGCCAAGACCTGGAATCTAGATCTACATGGCTTGCTAAGCGTGCGTTAGGTCGTTTTATGTTTTTACAAATTTTGAAATGACACATGACTAAGAAAATAAGACTCTGGGACCTGGCACTAAGTAGATAGAGATAGTGAAAAACTGAGCACATGCAACTAATGAAGAAGACAAAAAAAAAAGAAAAAAATGAATACTGACGCCGTAACCTTATACAGATTGCCAAAATATTAATTTACAGTTTTCTTTTTTATTTTAATAGTTGTTATATAAACTTATAGATGGCGCAAAGATCTTCCAATGACCTTGCAACTTCAAGATGTCTTCCGTTGAAATCATCTATTAGATCCAAAATTATCTCTGAAATATGTCCTACTCTACACAATATGTTTACATAAGCTTTTTGTTAAAAAATATTCGGGACGTATGGGTGTTTAAAATGGGTATTTCTTTTGTATTTATATGTTTTAGCATATTTTAAATTAATTACTGCTTAAATATTTGTTATTCTTTATGTCATTTGAAAAGAAAATTATGGACAAGACAAATTGCTATAAGTTTGCAAATAGAAACTCAGAAACAATTAAGATACGCCAATGATTTATAACAGATTTTTCTTCTTCGGGGCTCTTATCCGACAGACAATATAAATAATTTAGAAGAAGTATTTATAAACATATTGCTACCGTTGAATATCAATAAATTGTAAGTCATATCGAATGGCCTGTCTTGCTATCATTCAATGCAAAAGAGAGAGTACATCATAATTTATCATCGATAAATCAGAAAATGGAAACAATCCGATTTCACAGGCCACGATTCTCTTATTTTAGTTTAAAATTTACAAGTTTGCCGCATTAAACTCCATATATATTCAACGTTTGTATGAGCTTTACAAGCACATCTCAAGACCACTTTTTCTGTAATGCCTTATCACGGTGATCGATCCCATTTTATTGCTTATTATTTTATTGTGGTAGAGTTTCACAACTGGTGGTCGTTTTTTGAACCACATCTCTTAATATATTGATGTCAAGTAAGCCATGAATTGACTTATAAAGAATTCTCTGATTGTTTTTGCGCGCTCTTTAACAAAATCGTTGCTACTTTTTGCTGCTTATTGGCTGTAATTTTCGAGAAATGGATGACCAGTATCGTGTAACATACCACAAGAATTTTACAAGATTGCTCGAGAATTTTCGAGCAAAATAAAGTGTTTTTCAAGATTGGAAAAATATCTCTGTAGCTCTTAGGAGCAGATGGCTATAAAATTCTAACATACTCATTATACCTATAGTTAGAGAATACAATGGATTTATAATATTGACAGAATTATTGTACATTCTACATAATAAATGTGTACTTACTACATACTAATAATTTTTCAAATTAAACAATATTTTAATACAGTAGACTTTGATTTTATTGATTAAGGAATTGCCATTCTCAAGTTGTGCATTGAAAACCAAAAATGCCATTTTCTCCTTCCATTAGTTAAGTTTATTAATTTGATTGCGTTAAATTTGGGTAGCATAATCTAAATAAATTGTCACTCTTTCCTGTCTTTAGAGAATTTGAATAGATATAGTTTTCTTTATAAAATAGAAAAATATTTTCACTTATCACAAAACAGGGTCCATCTATAAATTGACACATTTTAACAACTTATAACTCGAAAACGGAAAAAGATATCGAGATGCAGTTTTCACTAGACCTTCTACATTTACTTCAAATTTTTCTTGACATTGTTGCCACATGTATTTTTTTCTGGAAAGTACCGAAAAAAAAAAACGAACTTTTTTGAATCAAAATTGTGAGCTTATTTTAAATAATTTTTAACATCCTCGGAAAGACCATTTCTTTCCCTTTCCAAAAATGTATTCATTGTAAGCATTTATTCAATTTTTTTGGGAAAAATTTACTTTTTTATGAAACCATGTCGATAACTTCTAAACGTAAAGTATCACAATTTAAAAGCCTTTAACTCGATAATATGACAATTTATTGATAAGAGGTTTCGACTAAAATTCTGGGAAATGTTCAATTTTTTTATAAAATGGTTGTAAAGTCTCAAATGTCTAAAATTTTCGTAAAATATTACTTTTACCAATTCAGATTAAGGGCTTATGATGAATAAAATTCTTCGTATTTCTAACGTTTATTTGCAAGCCTTTATCCATAAATCATCATTTAAAAGAATGTCTTAAGCGTTTTCAATATGTACCTATATCTGTTTTTTTTTGTCTATTTAATATTCCTCTTTTTGTAAATTAACTTACTCAGCTTTGGATAGAATATCAATGAGTCAATAAATGATACTACTAATTTATCAAGGGTGCTATGTAAAACAAATCGAGTTGACAGAAGTCTATATTTGTATTAATTAGTGCAAGAGAAAGAAGGTATTAAAAAATGTTTACCAAAAGTGAAAAAGCCCGGTGCGTTTTACTTTATATTGAAATTAGATCAAGTACACATACACAAAGAAGATTTAGAAATATGTTTGAAAAAAATTCGCCAACCAGAAATTCTATTTTAAACTGGGTAAGGGGTCTATTCTGTAACAATTCCCTTATATTTAACGGCCTTTAAAAATATTGGCAGCCTATAAAAATATGTTCGTATTCGTTAATTTACTTCTGTCATTATTTAAACAGATTTATTTAAGATAGTCCTCTAATGTATTTTAAAGATCCGTTTAAATAATGACAGAAGTAAAGAAAAAAATATTTTTAAAGGCCCTTAAATATAAAGGAATTGTTACAGAATAGACCCCTATGTCAGTTTAAAGAAACGGGAACATTAGATAGAAAAAAAAGACAAATTGAAAACGCTCAAGATATTATTTTAAATGATGTTATACAGATAAGGGAAATTTTAGCAAGAAACAATAATAAAATATCTATTAGAAAAATTGCCCAATCCATACATATGTCAAAGAGTAAGGTGCATAAAATTTTAAAAGTAATCAAGTTTAAAGCATATAAGGTTCAGACTTTTCATAAAATTGAAAATCATGCATTTGAAAAGAGAGTTTTTATGTGTGAGACGTTATTAGATTTATTTAGACATCAACCAAATGTAAAACTAATAATGTCAGATGAAGCAACATTTCATTTAAGTGGACGCGTAAACAAACACAATTGTAGGATTTGGGGTGACGAAAATCCTAGAACTTTCAACGAGTTTGAAAGAGATGCTCCCAAGGTAAATGTATGGTGTGGTGTGTCCAAAACCAAAATTTATGGACCATTTTTCTTTCAAGAGGAAACAGTATATGGAAACAATTACACGGATATGCTAGAACTATTCTTTTATCCTCACATACACTTGGTGATTGGTTCATGGCCCAAATCTTATATAATAAATAATAAATATTTCTTCACTCATGGTTTACATCTTATTACCTATACCTCGTCATGGGTTTACCCAAGAATTTTTTTTTGTTAATACTTGCCACCACCTGTAGAGGCCTTAACTTGACAGGTCTTCTTTCAAAAATGTTAGTTTTTTGAAAAAACAACAAGGTTGTTTAAAATAAGCCTTATCTTTTAATCTGTTTAATGTATGTGATTTGTTTTGTATGGTCTTGAATATTTTAAATTTTTACTATTTCAATTGACTAATATTTGTTTTTTCAAATATTTTTAACTTTTTATTACTTGTAAACTTTGTTCATTTTACAATTTATTTCACCCCGCATTTGATGAAACTTGTTTTGTAGTATTCCCTAGTGGATGGAGAGTATGGTGAGTTTTCTCTTTTTTACTATTTTATATATCGTTTGCTCCAAGTTAACACACCTTACACCACATATTCTCCTTTCCACTAGGCGAGCCTGAAGATGAAGTGATGACACTTCGAAACCGGTCGCACTCAATGTTTTGTTAAATAATTAAACATTGACTTTCCTTGTGAGATATAAAGGACTTTTTCTCCCCCTTCACCTTAAAATTACCTCAACTCACACATGGCTACCCCCCTTGTCAAGCTTAATAATTACTAGTTTAAAATTTCTGTACGTTGAATTTAATAAGATAAGTGTATAACGAAATGTCGCGATTTGGTAAAGAAAGTCAACAAGTAATTAGACAAGAAATTCAAAATATAACACCAGATAACACCCGAAAATCAAAATAAAGTGTATGGAAACAGTTTGTTGAATTTTGTGACGAAAAGTTGTATAATATTCATGGGTGTATGAATGTAGTACAGCATGGCTATTACACTGGACGACTACGCGTTTAATATGAAAAAGAAATTTTAAAGATTATAAGGAAAGTGTGGTCAAAGTGATGTGGAACTCTATTGCTAAGCAGAAAAATAAAATTGAATTCGTTTTCTGATGTGGAATTTGCGACCGCCAGGCTGCACGCGAGCTAAGCGCAAAACATTACAGAGAGACCTAATAAAAAGAAAAGTGAGTGCTTCAGCCTTAATCAGTGACGAATACAAAAAAATTATTGAAATGTGGGACGAAAATACTCCAGATGGATTGCAGCGTAAATTTTTTTACAGTTTCACATGAGTTGGCATGGAGAGGAGGGGAAGGATATTCTGCGTGTATCCAATACTTAAAAGAAGAAAATGATAATTTCGGAAACTCAAAAGGCCAAAAAGAATATAATGCAATATTCTCTAAAACCGCGCAAAGTGGTTCTAAAAAAACTGTCGGACAGTAAATGGTTGATTACAATTTTCGCCAATCCTCCAAAGTGTCCGGTTCGTTTGTTTAAGAAGTTGATGGAAAAAAGGGGAAATCTTATTCAGACTGACAGATTATTCTTAACACCAAACCCAAACTGGAGTCAACCCAATTCGAAAGAATGGTACAAGAATAGACCGGTGTGAACTTAGCGAACAATTTTTAGCGACTAATTTTCCGAAAATTGCTGAACTGTCAGTGACGTCATAATTATTTTAGGAGGCATTCAAAAAACTGCATGCAGGATTTGTAAATTATAATTAATTTAACTATATACCACTTTATTATTTTAAACTTGGTAGGATACAAAAAAGAAAATAGTCACAATCGAATATATCGGTTCTTAAATAGTAAACATTTTCTAGCGAAAGATAGGAAAATATAACACTTTTAATAAATGTTAAAGAGAACGACTTCCAAGATAAAATAGGGTGTTTATCAACCCCAAAGGGAAAAAATGGCATGTTCCTATGCATAAAAACATATTTATGTTCTAATACAAGTTAGGTACAAATACAACTTATAATATACTTAAAAAAACACTTGCAAGTTTAAATAGGGCGTCAATAAACTCCAAAGGGAATTTTCCGGCTTTTTAATAGGAATCAATTATCTCCGCTCCTAGGCATAAAAACATATTTTTTTTTCTAACTAGCCTAAAGACAACGACTTTCAAAATCAAATAGGGTTAATTGACGCCCTATTTGACCTTGTAAAATAAAATATTAACATGGTTTGTTGCAGTAGGTGACCGTGATAAATAGGCGACCATGCTTTTGACAGATGATGTTTATATTGGTAAACTACATTGAGTTACTGTATATAGTAAACCAGCAAACAAAGATATTCTTATGTAAAACATTTCTTGTAAGCATTTGCGTTAAGCAATTTGAGAAAAATGGAATGCTTTGAAAAGTACAATTTATGTAAATACTGCAAAGAGTTGAGTCAAGTGCAAATATGCCATCCAAAATTAATATATTTAACGAATTTAATGGTAAATTGCAAGCAGGAAGCGCTAGAGTCGAATGGTTTGTTTACGAAAATCCAAGAAAGTCTACTGAAGATGTCAAGTAAACATGGCCTTTTGCCTAAAAGAGATTTGAACGAAATTGTTTCGAAATATTACGTATATGTCCTAAAACACAGACATCTAATTAATTTGTCACATTCCTATTCACCATTAAAAAGAGAGGATGGGTTAGAATTCAAGCAACATTTGAATCTTACTATGTGTGTACATCTTACGTTTTTTGAAATATAAATTGTTAGTGCATAATAATTAAACAAATTTGTATTTTCTGTTTGATGAAACTTTTTAGCAAATAATAAATAATAATGTTAATTCTTACAGAAATTTTACATTATTCACAGGTACTTATCTATTTTATTTCATGGTTGTAGATATGTTTACCTTTTCAACTGTCAAAAAATTTCCACTTAAAAATCGTGGCGCCTCGAAAAAATTTCCGGAATTGTTTTTAGTTGCCATGGTAACTAGTCAAAATTAAGGTATCTTATTGGTTGAACAGTAGAGGTGTGAAATTTTTATTAAAAAAACTCATCATCACTCGAAGATGGTTAAAGCTGAATATTGAATCATTATATGAAAATGCAGTAAATTTAAATCAAAAAATCGATCTTCTCGGGAATTTCGATGAGAGAAAAATTCAATTATAATTAATTGGTATTTAAGATGTAGAGAAATAAAACAGAAGAGGATAAAAATGTATACTTTATTAAAAATAATTTGGCAACGTAGCTTCATTCTTTAATTTCCTTCATTTAACCCTACCTGTTTACGACTAAAAACCATATTATGAAGTTTTATAGGCTTCCTTATAACTCTTCGCCGACTACAAATACTTGCCGTCGAGTTATTCCATTCCGCAGGTGTCAATTATTCTTAATTTTTTTCCGCATACATACCTACCGCAATTTCTTCTTGCAAGCAATTAGCAGCCGTAATAGTTATTTTAAAGAGTACGTATGCAAAAACTAATTGTTAGTGTCGAGATATTCGCAACGTTACATCTGCACCAATATCACAAATAATTTGACACGTTTTTTTTGCTAAGATTATAAGTAAAATTCGGAGACAACAGAATATTTTCGAATTGAACACTAGAGTTTCTTGTACTATGACTGTAATATAAGGCCAAAGATAAAAATCCCATACTTGCATATATCAGACATTTACAAATTAATGTAGAAGCCTTAAAACAGACCCGGGCACAAAATAAGGAAGCTGTTATTAGGGGAAGCAAGATAATAATAAAAGGAAAATTTTACACCACTCAAGAATTATCAGACAAAAAAATTAGTGAAGGAAACATATCGTCAGTATTTTCCTCACAGGTTCCAAAAATAACATGTAAGTGAACCTGCGACACTAACACCAACAGAAGCAGAGAGTGAAAATAAAGTAGAAATAGAAGTTCATCTCTCCAATAATACAAAGTACCAAATTAATAGTAGAACACAAGCCAACCCAAAAAAGAGGACAAACCGAAGAATACTCAAAAAGAAGGAACTTCAAGAGTTATTCAAAAGAAGAGAAAAGAAAAATTATATGATAGGACCAAGGAACAAATACTAAAAAAAGTGAAAGACTGGCTCAAAATAATTAAAACAAAATGATACGTTTAAAGATTCAGATATTAACACTTCTTTTTCGTCTGCTAATTATATTTTGCTCAACAAAACAGTCTGCTTCTTTAATTCAAGGCTACTTCAACACTTTACTAAAGATATACACTACAACATAATCTGCTTAAATGAACAACATAATTATATTTTTCTTTCTTTAATAATACTCTCCATATTCACCCCCTTACGAGTGAATTTCAACCCGTGAAGCATACTGAGATTGTGTGAGAAAGGGTCGGAAATTATTATTTGCTGTGCCCCTCCGGGGCGACTTAAAGATAATTGATGGTGCCATTTGACTTACAAGTGAGGAAAACTAGAAAAACCTTACCCACCATCATCAAGACGGTAACGCATGGCGATTTATAACCTGTATGTCATATTACCAGAAATTAAATATCTGTTTTTACGGCACACATGGTCAGGGCCGCCGAGAACCAGACCGGGCCCCGGGACAAATCTCTACATCGGGCCCTGTGACAACAAATCTGAACCAAAATCTTTTTGTTTTCTAAAAACAAAAAAAAAATAGTTCCTCACCTCGAAAATAAATTTCTCCCTACCTCAATTACTTCTTCTTCTAAAAAAAAAAGGTTGTCACCTCGAAAAAAAATTTATCTCCCTACTTCAATTACTTCTTCTAAAAACACCTCCCCTTTCTCTTCTTATATCGAATTTCCCATGCTGAAACAGAAAACCCTATTGTCGGGCCCCCCTTATAGCGCTGCCGGGCCCCCTTTTCAGCCCGGGCCCCGGGAATTGGTCCCGGCTACCCCCCCTCTAGTCGGGCCTGCACATGGTCTGCGGTAGGATTCGAAGCTTTTCAACCCGAAACTTGCCTATAAATAAATTTAAGGATGTTGGATAGCTACTTCACCTGTCCTGACCTCTTTTTCCACAACTACTTTGGTTCCTTCATAACTTCATATGATCAATAAATGATTGAGTATTATTTTGAACCCTGGTGTATTTATTTATAAGTGATTTATACCCTTCTTCGCTTAAAATATTTGTGTTCTCAATGACTTCTCGCTGAAAAGGTTAATGTTAATATCTCCCGAAATTAAATAAAAATCAATTTTTTTTTTAAATTCTTCAGATAAAGCATTAACCCCAAAATGAAATCAACAATACTAGTTGAAAGGTTTCTATATAGACATGTAATTAGAAATGTATTGTCATTTAGTATTACCTTAAGTTCTATGGAATTAATTAATCCTATTTCAACAATTTTGTGGGATTATTTGAGAGTTTCTTTGATAAGTACAACTGTTCCATCATTTTTGTTAATACTACTCTCACTACTTGGGATGTAACATCAGACTATTTCTAAAAATAATGATAGTTTAATGCACATCAGTGGAAATTAAATCATTTTGATGGCATTCTTTCTTACGACGGCAGAATAACTGTTAAAGATGACTACATCCAAAATCAGTAAAAATTTAATACTTGAAATGTGGTATCTTCTAAAAAATTTACCGTAAATTAAAAATATAATTCTTATGTTGGAATTTTATACCCTTTAGTAATTGTACCTTAAGAGTAAGAGCATATCCCGTCGATGCATTCATATAGGGTGCTTATAATGAGCCATATAACAGACGTAACATGTGGGAACCGTGGCACACGCTCAGGTAAATGTAATCCTTTATTCATTTCTGTAGACAGTCGAGATTTTCTACGTGCGATAACAAAGGAGGGTTCGAATAATGGTTAAAATAAAAAATAAATCGTAAACCGGCACTTTTGCATTGCCTACCATATTATTTTAATTTTTCTGGAAGGTATTTGGCGGTTTTATAATTTAATAATATATCTACACGTTAATTTGAGAAGCTTAAAGTACTTTATCCCAGCTGTATCTATCAATATGAAAAGTGTCTCCTCAATAATAAGATCAGTACCAATCTCAAAATATAAAGTCCACAATTTACAGCATTTGTTGTATCACTGGTAAAATAAAATTGTTGACGTCACACACAAAAAAGTGAAGACTATATCTTATTCAACTCATTTAGGAATACAATTAAGACCATTGGTGGAAAATACTACTTTTTAGAATGTATGGATTTCCTGCATATAAGAAAGTGCTTAAATGTTTTTATTATTTTCGAAGTTAATAATAATAAACTTTAATGTCTTTATCTGCTGGCACATACTTATTACTTTTTAATATATACGTATGTTTAAATTGTAAAGATTGTTTTTTTCCAGACATATTTTTCTTCGGGCAAAAAGTAACGTATCTACAGAAGATAACGCTTTACTGCTAATTAGTAATGTAATAACTTTCCGGTATATTTTCAAATTTTTATATAAATTATGATTATTAAGTTTTTACAGTAGATATAATTGAGAACAAAATTACACTAATCAACTTTGTTTTGATAAATAATTTGTTTCAGAAGTGTATGGTAAAAAATTCTTTAGACTCTCAATGTTTAGCTCAAAACAACTTGATAATCTTGAAAATTATCATTTATTATAGGATTAATTACTTCATTAGTGTAATGTTTATTTTTTACCATTTCGTACTAAGTCATTTAGGAATGAAGGCATTTTCTCCGAACCAAAAGTGCAGTCTTAAAAACTGTGATTGCCAAAATTTTATGATAAATAATTTTGTTATAAAAGAATCTTAAATTAAAGCAAGTCCATTGATTTCCATTAGATTATTATACACAAAATTAACTCGCACGCTGTGTTTTACTAGCACATATTCACAACACACTAAATAATATCAAATAGCTTGGATCCTTTTCAATCGTCAGAAGCTTCTCATTGTTCAGCAGCCAAAGAGCATCTACGTTGATATTCGGGTGAAGTGAGACTTCATGCTTGCCAGCAAACTTTCTGATCTCTTCTTTCACTCGCTGAAGATTTCCAATGCATCCAATCTGATGTGTCCAACACATGACTTTCCTATCTAGTTATTACAGGCTTTTTCCGGTTATTTTGTACAACCTTTTGTAGCACCTCTATAAATGTTTAGAGGATAAACTAAATATATACATTTTCCACATACATCTACCTCGAAACATTACCTCCCAGATGTTCTGACTCTGCCCAAAATCTAATCAGTTCACTTCAGTCCGTAACAAAGCTTAAGTTTAAAATTTAATGTTTTTCTGTTTATCCGTTTTTGAGTTTTCTTCAAAATTCGAGATTTACACTTTTTCTCAAATATCTCGATTACGGTCCATTTTAGAGAAATTATGTATGGGAAAAGAATTATAGAGAATTATATTTGATACAACTTTTATTTAAACAATTTTCATTAAATTGGATTTTTACATTTTGTCAAATTTCTCTAATACGGACCATTTAAGGAAAATTTTGTAAAAAAACAAAAATTATAGCAAATAATATTATAAGTAACTTTTATTTCAAGTATTTTCTTCTCCAAACATAAATAAGAGATATATTCCATAAAATATAAAAATGACCTCCTATAAAGTACCCCGCCATATGTTCCGACTCTGTCCAAAATCTAATCAGTTCACCACAGGCCGGAATAAAGCTTAAGTTTAAAATTTGGCATCTTTCTTTGTATCCGTATAATAAAATGGTCATACTTGTGAAATACCTTCTGGTACAATGTACAATGATTTTTTTTGCATTAATTCAATCTAGTTCGTAAGTTCGAAATTAGTCGTAGGATTGAGTTGGGCCCATTGATAATTTTGGTTATTAAGTTGAGTGTAACAACATATATCAAAATTTCAAAAAATTTGACCGGTCGTAGCTTTATATAAGGAAACTGTGGGATAAAATATCTCTTTAATAATTTTGAAGAGAAAGGTGCAATCTAAAATGTCAGTAATACAAAAATGCAATTAAATTAAAATTAACAGTAGTTAAATTAAAAAGAAATTGATTACAAAATTATAATATAATTTCCACAAATAATTTCTATATCATTAGATGAACAGTAAAAGGAATTTTGTTGATTTAGTAAGAGGAGAGAATTTTAATTTTAAAAATGGTATTTTCTAACATAAGGTTCTAAAATTAGGAATTTAGATATAAAACGAAGCGTGTTGTAAACAATACATATTCTGTATGTCCCCGAGGTAATAAATCCTAATTTCGTAATTATCGTCGTATCCATATTAGTGAGACATCTCACAAAGGACTCCTTAAACACAAATGCGCCAGCACAATTAACATGGTTCAGTAACAACCAAAAGTCCTGCAGCACGCGTAAAAACGTTGGCTACGCAATAAAATGCCAAATATCCTCAATACATTTCAGTTTTAAGCGGAACCAAGCTTTTAAAGAACATACTTCGAATTTTGACGGACTCTGAATATTTGCGCGGATCTTTTACCCATTGATTTTTGTTCTATAAAATTACGTTTAAGCATTTCGTTCGACCGCTTTTACTGGAAGTGCTTTACAAACAAGGATCTTTTTGTATTTTTTTCGTAGACGTTCACCAACAGATAAAAGTGGTTGCAGTCGATCGTTGTTTTACAGGAGCGGATTACATTTTTTTTATATTTATATGGTAGATAAGAAGAAACAACTTGAAAAATGTCAGGTTATTTATATTATTCTTTTTGGGGAGAGGGTGTTGGAGGATCAGCTAGTCAACACGACCAAATTTATTAAAACAATCGCTTACATTTTACAATCATATTTTTACTTTTAAGTTCAATCAGATACCATATAAGTATGCTGTAACAAAATAATCAACACAAACTAAAATTTTCAACCATTTTATACAATAAGTATACAATAAGTAATAAGTATCCTTGCTTGTACAAGTACAGAGTTATTCATAATAAATTACCCACCCCTTGTCATCGTTATTATTGCCTATAGGAAAAAAAAATTGAATAAAAGTTGTGTGGTTATCACCGCATTTTGTTAAAATGCTATTAAAAATATAGTAACGGGCAAATTTTAATGGATACGAAAAAAATTTTTTTAATGAAATACCTTGTATATTATTATTTCATTTTTGGAATGATCCTTCCTTAATGATTTTAAAAATATATATGTTACCCCTACCGTATACCGTTTGTGAAGTAATGAACGTCAAATATCTTGCAATTAGTTAAACCTACCCTTTATCAAGCGCGTAGCTAGGTTGTTATCTTGGGGGGTGGGGGAAGGTAACACCTCTCACATTATTGGTAAATGCGCAGCGTGTTATCTTAGAACAGTGGTCGCCAACCTCTCAATGTGTTGAGCTACTTTGTTAATTCTGGATTAAACAGCGAGCTACCCACACGGAAGCCACGTAACGCAACGTAAATGAAATAATCCACAGTTAATTTATCATTACATGTATTTATTTTACTATTTAACTGGTAATACATAATACATAGGTACTAATAATAAACTAATAACAAAATAACTAATATTACTAGTACGTACTTGTTCATAGCTACATTCCTACCTACCAAACGAAGGTGTTTGAAAAATAAACACAATCTTTTATCCAGCCACAACGGCATGTCACGTAAGATTTTAAAAAAGTAACGCACTATCATGAACATAAGCATTGAAAAATAAAAAAGCACGTTCAATGAGAAGGCTGACACTCAGACTCATCGATAATTTTTTTAATGTATAATTTGATACAGCCATTCGAATACAATTATCCAAATGTTCATCTGTAAGTCGATTGCGATATTTGTTCTTAATAAACTTCGTATTGGAAAAAGAAGATTCACACAAATAGGTTAAACTGAATAATGCTTTCACTTTCAAGGCAACACGGCATAGAACTGAATATTTGACTTTACTTACAATAGGCCAGATACATTTGGTACTTGAGACTAACGATTTTAAAGCTAAATCATTTTGAAACTCAATTACTTCCATTTCTGTTGCAGCGATGTCTTCGCCAAAGTTCTGCATAACACAAGTTTCAAACTGTTGGATATCAATTTCCATAAAGGGTGAAACAACAAACTGTGCTACTAAAGCCATTTCGTTGAAATCCTTAAAACGATTTTTGAAGTTATTCTTCAGGGTAGAAACTATTTCTACATGATATTTGCTGTCATAGGGTTCTAATGGATTTTGAGATATTTTTTCTGAAAGAATAGGAAAATGCTTGGCATCGCTGTTAATTAGGTTCTGTTCCCAAAACTCCAGCTTTTTGATAAATGCTTTTATATCAGAAATCATTTCCGCTAGTTCTTTGTCTCTCCCCTGAGGCTGCACATTAAGTTCGTTTAATTTTTCTGTAATGTCCACGAGAAAACCAAAATCTCTAAGCCAGATTGAATTTTCTAGTTCAGGAATCGGTTCATCGCGTTGTTTGAAAAATTGAACTATGCCAGATAGGACATCATTAAAACGTTTCAGCACCCGTCCTCTACTTAATCATCGGACTTCAGAGTGAAGGAGTAGGTCCCCGTATTGACAGTCAACTTCATCGGCCAAGGTTTTGAATAATCTTTTTTGTAACGCTTGAGCTCTAATCTTGTTCACAATTTTTACCACCAGTTTCATAACGTTGTTTAGATTCAGGAAATTTCCACATAATGCTTGCTGATGGATAATGCAGTGGTAACAGAGAAATGGCGGAAAAGTTTCATCTTTACGACAACGCCACCAGACCCTTATCACAACCCACCATAGCTGGAGCGCCATCGGTTGTCAAGCCTATCATTTTCGATATTGGAATTTTCTCGGAAGAAATAATATTTTTTAAGTGAGAAAACAACTCCTGTCCAGTAGTGTGTCCTTTGAATGGATTAAACTTCAAAAGGTCTTCTTTAATCGTAAAATCACTAAAAACCATCCTGACGAACACGGCCATCTGGGCAGTGTCAACGACATCTGTTGATTCATCCAGTTGAAGTGAAAAATAAACACAGTTATCTAAGTCAATTCTTAACTGTAAAAAAAATATTGCTCATTACTTCTACACGTCTCATCACTGTATTAGCAGAAAGTTGCATAGATTTTATAGCTGAAACTATCTCGTCTTTATTTCTAAAGTTGGCAAATAACAAATCAGCAGCTTCTAAAAACGCCTGTTTTATCATTTCCCCGTCTTCATAAGGTTTCTTTTTTTGTGCAATTATCTGGGACACACGATACGATGCTTCAGTTGCAGCCTTATTTATGTCGACTGTTCTTAAAAATATTGATTGTTGTCCAATTAACTGCTTTTTTAACAGTTTCAGTTTCTCCTTTCTGGCGGCAGAATGTAGTGGGAATGATTTTTTAAAATTAGAATGTATAGTTTTATGATGTCTCTCAATATTTCCTTTTTTAGCAACGGAGACCGAAGTATTACATAACAAACACACATTTTTATCTTTAACTTCTGTAAAAAAGTATTGTTCTTCCCATTCCGAATGAAAGAGGTATGTCTTTACCTTCTTACAACTGCTTGCCATTAAATTATTTTTTGTTGTTCTCTACTAACGCAACCGCTGGACGTTGGTTACGCGTTCAGTTTTAAACTAAGCGCAATGTCGCCGCGCCGTGCGTATTTATCCCGTTCAAAGCAATCCTGATCGTTCTCGAACACTAACGCGCTGGTCCGGCTGGTCGGTTCTAGCCGATTCTAGCTTGATGGCGTCAGCGGAAGATCGCTCACCGCAACGTTGCCGCTGTTTATGTTTAATATTATGACAATTAGATTTTTTTGTGGAATTTTCGAAAGATTCTCTGATTTTTGCAGTTTTTATTTTTTAAATTAAAATCGTTGTGAGAGCTACCAGAATAGCCTCCGCGAGCTACCGGTAGCTCGCGATTGACAGGTTGGCGACCACTGGACTAACACATTGGTATTATTACATAGGCAAATTTATGGGGAATTTTATGTCATGATATTATATTTCTTAATTTGTTTGAAATCGTTCTCATGTTTTATTAATTTATGACTGCACCCAAAGATGGAAAAGGTTTCCAAAACATATGTAGTGCTGTGCTAAACAATTGAAAATAAAAAAAGACCGAATAAACTAAGGAAATTTTTATTTATATAATATACAGTGTGTTGCGTTTGAAAAAATTGAGTAAATTAAACTTAAAATTAGCCATATTTAAGACATATTTCAAATCACTCTCTATAGAATAAACCAGTTGTATCTCCTCTATTCGTTAGCTTAGTATTTTATAAGTCTGTATATTAAACAATTTTAAAATTAATGTAAACCTACCTAAATTATGATAATTTAATTTGGAGTCCACATCATTCTCTAATTAAAAAAAAAATTGTTTGGCAACACTGAAATATTTTTTAAAAACATTCTAGGTGTAAATACAGCATTCCAAATCCATTCTAAAAATAAAATAAAATATGGCGTGTTCTATTTAAAAAACGTACAATTTTATTTGTCAGACAAAACGCAACACCCTGTATATCCAAAAATATTTTTAAAATATGTATTTTTCTAATCCATATAACTTTTATTAAAACTTTTTTGCTTGTCAATAAAACAAATTTAAATATTGAACAATTAGGCACTAATGGGACCCTGTATATAAATTTTAATTTTAATTTTGCAGGAATATTATTTTAGATGACAATGTTTAAGAAACTCTATGTTTTATTGTATTTATTTCATCTCTCTATTTTTGTTGATTATAACGTTTAAAAAAATATTGATGTTGACTATGGCTTGGGAGGGGGGTAATTACCCCCATTCCCCCACCCCTTTTCTACGCCCTTGCCCTTTATCACCGTTGTTATTGCCTATAGAAAAAAGTTTTAAATTAAAGTTGTGTGGTTATGACTGAATTTGTTTAAAATGCTATCAAAAATGCAGTAGGGTGCAGATATTAGGTGATACTAAAGAATATTTTTTTTATTGGTATAACCTGTATATTATTTAATTTTTGGAATGATCCTTTTTTTCTAATTTTAAAAATATATATGTTACCCCTACCGTATACCGTTTTTGAAAACCAATGAAAATGACAACTATTATGATTGACAAGTGACAATTCTTTAATTAAATAAAATGGTTTAGCGTAAGGAAAATATACAAAATAAAGAATAAATATTTATTTAAGAAATATAAATATTCTTTCGTGCACGCCACTGTATTTCGGATAGAATTTTAACAAAATTCAGTAAAACTACACAATTTCAATTTAAAACTTTTTTTTCTATAGGCAATAATAACGATGATAAGGGGTGGGTAAGTTTAACTAAGAAACGGCATACGGTGGGGGTAACGTATATATTTTTAAAATCAGAAAGGAAGGATAATTCCAAAAATTAAATAATATACAGGGTCCTCCATTAAAGAAATATATTTTTTCGTATCCCCTAAAATCTGCACGCTACTGTATTTTTAATAGCATTTTAACAAAATTCGGTCATAACAACACAACTTTTATTTAATACTTTTTTTCTACAGGCAATAATAACAATGATAAGGGGTGGGTAATTTATAATGAATAACCCGGTACAATAATCCTTTTTGATAGTTTTTTTAAAATGTTCGTTTTTTATTGACATCGCTTCCGCATCTAAAGATGAACCATTCATTTTGAAGACATTTAACTCTTTTCCGTTTTTCATCTTATTTCAAACACTAAATTTCAACTGAATTAGCTAATGTCATTCATGATTATGTTGATATTGATCTTCCAGTGTTCTTTTGGTTTCTTGTTGTTTGGTAAATCTAGTGTATTGCTTTTGGCAATAGTGGACTCGGTATATTAATCAAGGTCCATTTGTCGACGTCTCCATTCTGAAATTTTTACAGGTTTTGGTGAAATCTGGTGATTTCAACTACAATTTTTAGTTTTACTTTTTTTCCATAAATTACTGTAACCAAGACTTAAAGTTTTTTACTGTGTTTAAATGTCTTCTTGTTCCTGCTTTTCAACGCTGTATCCTCTATATCAGCGGTTCTCAAAGTGTGCTCCGTGGAGCCCTAGGGCTCCGCAAAGCCTATGTGGGGACTCCGCGAAAACAATGGTCATAATAAAAAAACACTAAAGGAGTAAGTACTAAGGGAGGACTAATTATCTGTTAAAGTATGAAAATAGGCTCAGATCGTACTTCCATACTAATATCAAATCTTCCATTAGAATCAGAATAGATACTATCTGTTGTATTTGATCGAAGGTTTGAATACTCTGCTAAATATAAAAACGAATGATAGTCCGGATCTGAATTTTCAACGAACAATCTAAAGAAACATTATTACTGACCAGGGTACGTTTATAGGCAACAAGATGTTAGCGAAATTCCATTTAACGAGGTGTTAAAGTTAACAATATCGCACAAAAAGTAAGTTGTATAAATTGGTGTTTACAAGACGATAATGTATTTACTGGTCATTCCTCGGAAAAATGTTATTTAAATAGCAAATGACAATGAGACAGGTAATAAAGATTTAAATAACTAAGTATAAGCAATAATTATAAAAAGTAATGTCTAGACAACATTGCTTCATTAAGATTAGTAAAAATGATTGGCGGGTAAAAGGATGGTTCCAGGAGGAGGGACTAACTGCAAACGAAATAAATAACTTAATTAAAGAAAGTACTAGGGAGAAATCTGTCAAGTTATGAAAATTTCAAATTAATCGATTAGATAGAATTGATAAAAACACCAATGCTCTTTAACTACCTGATCAAATATTCTGGCAAGTTCATACAAGAGATTTGGTTTAGTACGAGGGCGATCTAAGGATTAAATCTCACAGAATACCCAAATATATTCGTCAATGTTTAGTGAAAACGTCACAGGTTGAGGAGGATCATCTGTTATTAATGTCCATAAGAATTACACAGCGGTTATTGAAATTATTGAAGAATAATTTTGAAAATGAAAGCAATTTAATTGTATAACATATTAGAGCATATGGACGGTAAGATAATGATGTTTATATGTTTCTCTATCGATTTCATTTTTTTTTTCAGGAAAATATTTATTTGTCTTCGATTTGAAGAATTTTAAACCAGCCTACTCAAACCCTGGTTTTTGAAATGTATATAATTTAATTAATTGACCTTCACATGTAATTCTATAGATTTCATAATCTTTTTTCATGAAAAATTCTATTTCAGCGATTTGAGAAACGTAACCTTATTCCTTATTTTGAGTGTGAAAATAATTTCATATTTACAAGATGAATCAATGTCTGGGTCCGTCCAGAAAAGAAGCAGGTGAGACATATATCGAGGGCCACAAGGCAGGACCACCAAAGCTGTAAAATCAACATTTTTCAGTTGAAAAAAATGTTTTTCGTATAGAACAATTCATTTTACTCTATAATAGGACTAATATTTACCCATGTTTTGTTCAAAAATTTTATACTTTACCTATACAGTAGATGGAACGAAATGTTTTACATGAGATTATCATAAAATATAATTTTCAGTGGAAATGTTTGTTTTAAGGTTCTGCATTGTGGCACTCGAAGTTATTGTATGTTACTAGGAAGTAGAATGTGAACATTATTGTTGTGCTTATGGAATCAATATCATATTTTGATCCTCTTGAAGAAAAATATTTTTTTAATAAAATTCTGTTAGGATCAAAGCTGAAAACTGTATTAAAAATAAAAGTGGAGATGTTAGAAGAAATGATAAGAACTAAGCCTCTGTATCGTTTTTTATACACATATTTTGAACATTATAGAGTAAATATTCGAAAGAGTACAGTAATCTTAAAAGCATATTTATAATCACAAATACAAGTTGGTTCTAAGACAAAAAACAAATGCAAGCATTGTCCGCTACTGAAGAAAGTGAAATCTGATCTACCAGCTCGAAAAAATTTGTTTAAATTTATATAATTCCTTCAGTTTACAGACAGGTACGGAAACCTTATTTTACAATAAGTTGTTATAAATTTATCCCAAATAAAAATTACCGTTATTTATTTTATTGTAACGGTTCAAATCGCCAATATGCAATCCGGTATCCAGTTAGGTGTATCTTGTGTTGCGGTTCTCCCGGAAGTTATTTTTGTATTTGTCGAACGTTGTGTGTCCTCAGCGGTAACGGCCTTATTTTTTGAACGCAGATCAGACTTTTGATGTTGTCAATGGGGTAGTGTGGCATAAACATAGAGCTTTTAACTTTTATTCCGCTTTGTACTATATTTGCTTGCCTTTTGCTTTGTCTTGATTTATTTTTTTTAATATTAGATTATTCTTTATTTTCACACATCCTTCATAAACACTGCAACCCTATCTCTAAAATTGACTCATTTTTAAAGTGTAACCCATTTAGAAAACTGACTGCATTGGCAATTAGCATCCTACTTTAAATCGGTCGATGAACAAGGACGAAAATACAATGAGTGCACATTTTTCATGTGAAAAGCCACTCGATTGGACATCCGGCGCGGATTGTCTCTAGATATGTTCCAACTATCGATTGTTCCGATAGTTGATTTACTATAGATGCAATCGATATACTATCGATGTTTATGCAACACTACAATGGGGGGAAGGAGTTGTCAAAAACTCCGAGATAAAAAAGCGATGGAGGTTCATTTGGAATGTGAGAAGAATAATCTTTACCAGCCGAATAAGAATAATACAGTAAATTACTTTTAATAAGTTGATTGGGCCGTTGAGTCACGTATTTTAGTAAATTTCTTCAAACTGTACCTGCAAAGGGACTTTTCGCTTCAACACTTCGATGTAAGAAAGGCCCCAATGGTATTCGAGTGGTTTTTGTACGGAGCCACAAAGCTCTCAGTGGTAGCTCTTGCATTCTGGGTTACTAAAAATGTTCTGGAGCAGTATTTGTCCGTGTGCACTCCATTAGCTGATGAGTAGGGCTGAGATTGACCAATCGGTGGAGTTTAGTTAGTTCACTCCACCGTGAATAGTAAGGTATTTACAGTGGCGGCTCGTGGGGTGGTTCACATGACAGACTATAGGTATCAGTACAGATGTATAAAAAAACTTTCAGTGTTTTAGAAAGTTTATAATATACCTTTCTAAAACACTGACAGTTTACCTATGTCTGTACCAGGATCTATATTTTGCTACTGTGAACCCCCAAAATTTTGGTCACAAGCCGCCCCTGGGTATTTATGTGATAAATTTTTACACAGCCCTCAGCTCATATTCTATTCAAGAAAAATCGGTGTAACGTGTCAAGTTTGTTTGTTAACTATTTATTTAGAGATCACAGGGACCAGTTTCTATTAATGTGTTAGATTTGACTTTTAATTTATCGGACCATATTACTTCCGGCTAATGCTATCCGCGGTGAATACTGCAGTTGTCAGTAGGACAATTATTTTGGATCACCTTGTAACGTGTTAGTCATTGGCTAATTGATTATTAAGCTGTTACAATTTGGCGCCCAATATGGACCTAAATTATTTATACTACACTAATTTATATATCATTTATTAATATAGGTATTAATTTACCTATATGGACAATATTTATATGAGTAGCACAATCTCTTAACTTGTAACGGTTTTAATCGAGCGTTAAGACTCTAGTATAGGTTTGGTTCGTCCATAAAGTTCTAAACCTATATTTGCTTAAAATAAAACTTATCCGACTACTTAAAAGTTTTAATTCATTCAGCTCACACCCTGTATCACTGTACACATTTACGCAACACACATTTATATTATCTTGTTCTCAGCACTTTGAATTATAGGATTTATATACTTAATATGATATTTTTACAAGAATTAAAATATGTTCAACCCAAATAGGCATAGGTAAACTCGTTTTATGATACCTTCTTCGGGCAAATTGTAATATTTATGCTAAAATGTACCTTTAAAATCCTCCCTTGTTGTGGTGATTTTCACAAGCACTAGAGACAACAGTCCCTGTGGTAAATGTTAACTATAAACTTAACATTTCGTTAACTGAGACATGATTTAATTGTCGTGGATATTTTAAATACCTTTTACAAGTACTAAACGACAATTTATACTCGTTGAATTAGTTTTGGATTATATTCGTTGAATACCGAATGTCAAATAAGTGGGGTTATATTTATAGTTGTGAGTGATTATTGCATGGAGACTACACAAGGAGCACGCACTCCATGGATAACAAGCGTACTGTGTTAAACAGAGTATTTTAAGAGGGCGCTAGTGTTCCATAAGTACCAAAATGGCATAAGAGAATGAATGAAATTTTATTAAATACCTAATTATATTTATTTAATTTAAAAACATTTGACACGTGTTTACGTTAATTAAATAATCGGTTACTTTATTTTCACGCTAACTTCACATTTGTTTATTCCTCTATATTCACACCGGTACAAAAGAAAAATTAGCGACGCTAGTGGTGAAAAAAGAAAGCTTTATTTATACGATAAAGCGCGGACATACTCTGGCAAATGCCACACTTGAGTGCGTGCTTCTCATGATACTATTACTCATAGAAAAACTAAAAAGAGAAGGTTTGAATAATAGGCGGGAATTGTTTCCTTGTTTGTAGTTTATCTTATCGCGCTTCATACGCTGCGAGCACTAAATAAAAGCCGTTTTTACACCCATATAATAATTAAAAAATGAATAAATTTTAAAGAAATCAATAATTTTACTAATGCAATCTTTTAAATATCACTTTAATACAATATAATGATCAAATACAGGGATAATTGTTATAAATTTATAAAGTTAAAGCTACATTTGAATATTATGAGGTGGTGTAAATCTGGCTTTGCTAATAAATTAGGTTATGTTACACTAAAACATGACAGTCGTGGAAAATGTAGGTGAGTAAAATTTAATTAATCTTATTTTTAATTTAGTTTTAGTTAAATTTAAGTAATTTATAGGTGTAAAAATATACTGAGGTCCTTAACGATGTCATTAACTTATAATAAATTCACATTATCATGTGCTGCTCCAAATTGTAGAAGCAAATATTATTTACATTCACTTAATAAGAAATTTTTTACTTTTCCGTCCATTATTGCCCTTAGAGAGAAATGGTTTGATATTTTAAATATTCCCTACACATCTAAAAAAAACTATAGTGCGAGGATCATTTTGACGAGAATTCCTTCGCCAGCACTTTGCCTACTAAGCTCATTAAATTTGCCTTGCCTTTAGCGCCTTTAGAAGAGAATATTACTACTAATAATAATATTACATTAGATGAAAATTTTTCAGAGCTGCCTTCATCAAATTCGCTTGCAAAAATAAATGTAATTAGTAATGTTTTGATTAAACCTTCTGTTTCGAATATAACTTCAGCTAAAAGAAAGCTAGATTTTTTAATTATAGAATTGAATGTGTTGAGGAACCTTTAATAAAGAAACCACGTGTAAGAACTGGTATTTTAAATCAAATTAATGCAACTAGAATTGGTAATTTAACTCCTAGAAAGAGAACATTTTATTATATTAATCGAGAGCAGCGAAACAAAATTTCAAGATTAAAAAATAGTTTATTAAAATCTAAAAATACAATTAAGACTGCTTTAAAATTATCAGAAACAAATTTATTTAAAAATTTTAGTTTAATTTTAAGATACACACTGCGCCTTTATTTTTTTTTTGTTTTAGTTATTCCTGAGTATGGAGATTTTTGGAATGGATATTGCAACTACAATGAACCGAAATACCTAGATGGGTGAAGGGATAGTAAAGTGGTTTAGTGCTAGAGTTACCTAACCAACAAAATTTCAAAACAACTGGTCTTTGTTATTGTTTTAAAATCAATTCTATACATGCCAAAGTTATCTATTCCTTAAAATTATGTAGTTCATGACAAAATTAAATACTTATTTGACAAGTGACTATTTTTAAATTTTTCTTAAACTTTGATCTCAGCTTAATTAATTATTTTTTAGCAACTCTGGCACTGGAACACCCAATAGAGCTTAAGAATAATAAAAATTTTTCATGTAGTAAACTCAATTTATTTTTAATGTGTACTTTTTGTGATAATGTGTAATTTTCTGATATTAGGTAATTTTATAGATATAAAATAATAATATTAATAACAATAATAATCGTGATTAGTGTAAACGTATATTTTTAAATTAACTTCAACCCTTGAACATTTTTCAACATATTGTGAATATGATGTTTAATATAATGTAATGATATAGTTACCTATTCTAAATAAAATAAACTTATTACAAATGTTTTTATTTTTCATTTAAAACAAGTGACATTTTCCGTTTTTCAGCATTTACTTACAATAAAAATTCATTTTACTTATTGATTGTTTCAATTATTGCAAGTAAAAGCTGTAAAATAGGAAAATGTTACTTGAAATTACTTCAAATTTCATAAATTTTAAAGCCCGCCATTTTTTAAATCGCTTTACCTAGTAGTTTTCTACTTTACCGACTGTTTACAGGGGAACTGGCTACCCTGCTATTACTAGAGAAGATAAGCCCACTTGACGATCCAATTTCGACCACGTTTGCACATGACGTCACCTGATGACAACAATCCAGCTCGTGGGCATGGAAAAGCATTACGCTAGATCGGTTTTAATAAATATTTTATGTTTATTTATTATAATATTGATATATTATTTTTATAATATTGATATATTATTAAATTAAATATTTTTTGGCTTGCCTAATCATCTTAAAATGTCCCAAAACGTGTAAAAAAAGTATTATGAGCAAAAAAGAAAATTTCTGTCAATCGGTATTCACCATAACTTTTAAAGGAATTGCGCTATAGATAAGTGTTATTCCATTAGGGGTCGGACTGGAATATTTTTAAGTAAAATTGGTAAAGGGGAGGGGGTGAAATGGTAAATGGTAAATGGTAAAAAATCGAGTGATATGTCGTTTTATAGGTTTCTGACTATGGACATTTTGATTTTATAATCCGTTTAATATTTTATTAGATAATTAGAAAAAGAGTAAAAAGGGGAGGGGTAAAAATTTAAAATATTTAAAAAATCGAGTTGTCTCGAGCTATTTTAATTTTAAAATTCGTTTAGTGATTTAATAAAAAAATTACAAGTAGGGGTAAAAAGGGTAGGGAGTAAAAATTCTACATAAATATTTGAAAAAAAATTCGAATTAATCTTATTTTAGAGCTTTAGAGTGTAGACATTTTCATTTTACAATCAATTTAATATTTTTATAAAAATTACGGATGAATGTAAAAAAGGAGGAGTAAAAATTGAAAATGTTTGGATAAACAAGTAATAAATCGTCCTAAAGTTAAACAGCAATAGAAGAGTTTTACGCACGTTTACTTCTAAAACACAACAAACCAAAGAAACAAAATTAAATAATCAGTAATACATGCTTAACCGCTTTGCGCCATATAGAACTGGCTGTTGCTGAGTCGGGTAGTCTCCCAGTGACGTCAGGCGTGAGAGAGAGATGGGCTGATCGCATGCGCGTGGGTTTATCTTCTCGAGTAATAGTATCATGCGTGCTCCTTGTGTAGTCTCCATGGATTATTGGATAGCTGTCAGATCATAGATAGTAAATACTACAAGATAATTTTTACCGCGATGGTAAAGTTGCTCACTGTTCCTTGAGTATATTTTGACATTTCGTTGCTTAGAATTTCTATTGGGTAATACAGGGATACCAGCATGATACAATTAGTTTTATTTTTGAAATCGTAAAAGCTTATTGGCGGCGCAGGAGTGCCATTCGTGAATCGTACTGGTTCGAGAGTGACAATTGGCTGAAAGAGGTTTTATTCACGGCGATTCTGCGCGATTGAGGTTTCGTCTTCGAGTTGAAGAAAAACGAAGCCACACGTGTTCTTCTTCGTCAAGAGATGCTTTTCTAGTTTTTGTAATTATATGAAATCATCCCATGCCGTTAGTAAAGTATCTCATTATTATAAGAAGCACTAATGGTAAAATTGAATCTGGTCAACGTGGATTTAAGCCCGTTATTTTGGTGATTCTAGTGCCGGCTTTTTAACTCGTGTTTGAGGAGAATTGGATTTGAAGTTTAGCCCATTTGCAGATGTATTAGCAGTCCGATCATAGTTCAGACTGTATATTGAAGGGTACACTGGTTTTAGGAAGGTTTTAGCAGATTTCTCTGAGTTTTTGATTGAATTTACACCCTCTGAGATAAGAGGTAGGTTTTATTCTTTTTTTATAGTGTAATTTATCCTGTAAATATTGCTATTCATTTATTGTTAATAATAGACATTCTTTCAGATAGTAAATTAGGGGGTTGAATGTGGGGTACAGTTATTGCTGTATTGAATTTTGCTAATTAAATTTTAATTGGATACTTTTGTTGATTTACTTGAATAGTCCTTGCTTTGGCAGGCACTAATTTCAACCCTCTGGGTGGCTTAAGATTTCATTTTTACTTTTTATTGTCTTGAATTAAGAGATAACTGGGTGGGATCAAATTAAGTTACACCAATCTGAATAGGGATTGTATATTTTAGGGTTTTTGGGCCCAGTGTTGGGACCCAGTATTTGTATCCGGTATTCGGATACAGGCTGCATATTTTGCCTGTCGATATCACGGACTGGGAGAAGTGAATCAAGATTTTATTTTCCTTACTTTTGAGTAACATTTAGCCTACGACTGATACGTAGATGTATATGTATATTTTATTATGTTATAAGACGTTAAAATGATATTGATATGCTAGGTCATGAGGTATTAAGGGCCGGGGACGTTTATTACATTTAAGTATAGTTCATATATTACAACATTAAGGGGATTGGGTATTTTACCTTAAGATGATGTTTATTAAAAATTGATGTTATTGATAGTAGTATTTTAGGTTATAAGTCTCTGGGTATATAAATCTGTTTATATAGAAAGTAAAGGATTTTTATGACTAGATGTGGTTATGTTTTCTTTTGGTTACACCTGACACGTTTTTCGCCTTGGATATGACGCTAATGACCGTTAGGTATTATCTGGTAATTTTACTGTTTAGTTTCTGTAACTGCTAGGGCACATATATTGTTTTTAAGTATTTTGGGGTTATTAAAGGCCTATATATAAATATGTAAGTATTCATTATGGAGGGTAGAAAAAAGGAGGACAATCTTATATGGATCTTTATATTAAAAAGTGGCCACCAAAATGTATACAATTAAGATGGCGCTCGTGTAGCCAGGGGACAAAATCCAATGCTATATAGTCAAATAGATTGCTCATTCATAAGAATTATTTATTGTTTATATTATTATTGTTCAATAAAATTTGACTATTGTCGTGTATTGTCAAAATTTATCTACGATCACAGAACACTTACTCTTCTACGACCAGTCCCTTTTCACGGTGTAGTTTTTAGTTTTTTATGATTGAGCAATATTTATTACTATATACATCATTGGTGTCATTGTGTGATCTGTCAACGTCCCCTGGGCACAGAAGCGCCATCTTAATTGTATACATTTTGAGGGACACTTTTTGTATACAGAGATTGTTCTCCTTTCCTCTACCCTCCATAGTATTCATTTACGAATTACATTATTGGAGGGCCATTATTTAACTAGGAATTGTGAGGGTCGTTAACTCGGGGTAAGGGGAAAGACAAAATATTTTCCGATTTGTAAATAAACAAGATCTAAGTTAAGGTTGTCTTTTTATTTCCTATTTATTTGGTAGATTTAAAAGTAGGACTTTTGTGGATTTAAAAAGGCTCAATATAAAAGATCTACCTGGCGTCCAACCCAACATCAAAATTATAGTATTTTTCCCAGATTACAAAAGTAATCACCCCTTCCCATCTCCACTAGAGTGAACTGGAGCCACAAGGTTGACATCTGGGACAACCGAACTTTTGTGTCACGTTAATATGACGTTACAAACGGAAATTCTAAAAATGACTACTGATATAAAACTTAAAATTGCTTCAAACACAAGAGTATCAAAAACAAAATTTAATAACCATTGATATAATTATTTTATTTTAATTTACTGATAAATGTATTAATTTATTTAGAATAGTTTACATTCTATTAATATATTATTCAAATCTCGTGATACCTTTAGGGAAAATTCTTACTATCGGTCCGGATTTTCTATATGCGTAATAATATATCTTGCTATTTATTTCATGACTTTCTCAACAAACCACTCTTTTAAAACGCTTCTTTTCCTAAATCGGCTGCATTTTGTCTGGTGCGAGACGACACAATCTTATGGCAATCCACGCATGAAAATCGAAAAATATTAATGCATGTCGAAAATTCACCTGGCACATGTTCAACACCGGCAAACGCGTGCTTAAGTGATGTAGGTCAAGCTCCGGCTCAGCTGTACACAGAGTGTCTCGCGTTTGTGGTGCAGGCAGTCAGACAATAATTAACCAAGAGATAGTCATCAGATGCTTATCGGCATAAGTCGGATATGATTATGATCCAACTTGCACCGGATCAAATTTTAAAGAGCCGTACAACAGCATTAAATTATTTAATAGTCTTTAATCAGAAATGTTGTTTATATTAACCAATTACAATATTAATTATTTGTTTTCAGAATAACTTGTGTAATTTATAATCGATTGAGTGAATTTATGGGTTGCAAATTGTGTGTGTCTGTAATTTCTCCAGACACTTTTAGAAATTTATTGATGTTATTTTGATGTTCGTATTAATTATCCAATTATTATTATTATTGTTTCCTGACAATTTAAGTAAGATAATTGTATCACTGTTTTTCTATTTAAAGATGATTTATAAAAACATTAATTTATTTCTATAATAAACCTCTTAAAATGCCTTTTAATTTGCTTGATCTCTGATATTATTGATTTACTTTGACAGGTAACTATTTCTACAATAAAATGAACATAAAAAATTTCTTTTTTAAAATTTTCCATTAATTTGCGTCTGAATATGCTTTTTAATTTGTGTCTTAATTTGCAGGGGCGTGCCGTGACATTTGGCCGCCCGTGTGCAAAACTTAAATTTAGCCGCTTCTATTTCAAAATACTTTCGTCAAAAATTTAATTCAAGACATGACATAAAGTTAGTTAATATTGTTTTCATTTAAATATTTTTGAGTAATAGCAAAAATATTTAGGTGAAAGTTTGCATCTCACTAATAAATTAAAAACTACAATTTTAACAGTAATTTTTTAATTAACTGAATAAAACTAAATCATAAAATATTCTATTTATAATATGTATAACAAAAATAAAAATGTTATAACATTACAAAGTGACATCTAATTGATCTAATACAATCGGATCAGTTAGTTTAACATTAATGAATATACTACAAAATTATATTTATTTTTTGTTGCATTGTTGCTGCAAATTTACTAGCTGAATAATAAGTTTACATGACATGAATGACATGTTTTTACTAGTTTAAAAATGGATTGTCATTGTCCCTAGTGTGAGAAATCATACAAAAATCGTTTTTCTTGCTTTCTTTGCGGAAAAATCCCTAATAAATTCTTCCAAATTCAGGGAATCCATAATATCATTTTCTATGGCAATTATAGATAAATCATTGAGTCTATCTTGTAACATGGTAGATCTCAAATAATTTTTAATAATTTTTAGCTTAGAAAACGATCTTTCTCCCGAGGCTACTGATACGGGCAAAGTGAGTAAATGTCTAAGGGCTATTGAAATATTTGGAAAAGTTGACAATAATTGATTTTGAAATATGAACTCCAAAATGAACTTAGGATCTTGTTGAGAACCTTCTGAAGTTGAAGCTGATTCAAAGTAAATCTTGAGTGTTTTAATTTCTTCATATAAATCAGATGCATCAATATCAAATTCGTTACGAGAATCATCCGTCAAACGAGAATTCAATTGTTTACATGATTTTAACAATATCTCATTTGTTAAGGTGAACATATTATACATAAATCCAAACATGTCGTTAAAATTTTGCAATCCTTTGAATCGCTCTTGTAAAGATGACAGTATGCGGTCCAAAATAGAGAAAAAAACATTCACGTTGAAATGAGTTTTTGCATCGGTTATACTCATCATCATGTTCATAATCAAATTGTTTCGTTTTTTTTCTACGTCGAATAGTCTGAGAAAGAGGAAAGTTTGATTCAACTTTTAGATCTTCAGCAAGTTCGTGAACGTCAACAAGAAGTTTATTAAAACCTTCATCTGATCTCAATGTCGAAAAATAATTTATTAAATTGTTTAAATAATCTATACTAATTTTTATATTTATTTCCGGATTTTGCAAAGTTTTGCTAATCGAATCTATTTTGAACAAAATGTTATACCAAATAATTATTGAACATAAAAATGTGAAATTTTTAATTTTTGAAGCTAACGAACGTGCTTGATGTGAACTATTTAAATCGTTTGAGGAAGAGATGTTTTCCATTATTTGCATTAATGCATCATAAATCTGACCAATTTGATAACGTAAAGGTTTTATCGCATCAATTCTACTTGACCAGCGTGTTTCACTCAATGGCTTTAAATTTATTCCCGTTCCCAAAATATGCGATTTTAGTACAGTCCATCTTTTTGTCGATGCTGAAAAAAATACATAAAGTTCTTGAACGATATCAAAAAAACCTGATATTTCAAAAGAAATCTTTGCAGCATCGTTAACGACTAAATTTAAGGTATGTGCTGAACAAGGTACAAAAAACGCTCTAGGATTCAAGTTTAATATTTTTTTTGCAATCCATTATGAATTCCCCGCATATTTGCACCGTTATCATAACCTTGTCCACGCATGTCATAAAAATTTGTATTTCGTGCAAAACTTTTTTATTAATCAATGCAAAGCGCTTTCGGCTTATTTGCCATCATCAGTGCTCATCTACAAAAATTGTGGATGTAAACTTACAATTTAAAAAGATTTAAAAAAAAAAATATATTATAAAATCTGAATTAGACTTTTAAGTCAAAACTTTTGACTTAAAAGTCTAATTCAGATTTTATAATATATTTTTTTTAAATCTTTTTAAATTGTAAGTTTACATCCACAATTTTTGTAGATGAGCACTGATGATGGCAAATAAGCCGAAAGCGCTTTGCATTGATTAATAAAAAAGTTTTGCACGAAATACAAGTTTTTCCTTTTTGAATCTAAACTACGTGCACACAGCTGTCAACCTTTTTTGGTTTTTTTAATAAAAATTTAAATTTAATTTCTGTAATAAGTTTATTAAATATTTACTCAAACCTTCTCCGGTTGAATCTGTTATAGGACAAAATTCTATAAAATGCTCACGCAATTCAACTTTTCATGTTGATTCGTTTAAATTTACAAATCTAATAATGAGACTTATTTGTTCAACATGGCTTACATCCGGCGTACAATCAAGCATAATTGAATAGTATTTATTTTTTCTAACTAAATCCAAAATATTTTTTCGAATTTTAGAACTAATTAAACCTAGAAGTTCATTTTGAATTTTATTTCCTAAATAGTAAGGCATTGTCTTGCCACTTTTTTGGGCTTTTTGTGTTCGGCTAACATGTTCTTGCATTACAGAGTCAAATTTTGCAATCATTTCAATAGCTCTAAGGAAGTTACCATTATTATTTTCATATAATTTATTACTCGGACCACGTACAGCAAGGCATTGCCTAGATAAAAACTGTATAACACAAATAATTCTTTTAATAACACCATACCAATATTTTTTTTCTACTTCAATTAAACGTACCTCTTTTTGATTTATCGTACATTGTTTGGATAACATATTTAACAAATAAACCAAGATTTGACGTTCTCGTTATAAAAAACACCTTCCTCGTGTCTTGATAAAATTTGTGTCAAATGTTGCCAATCAGAACATCCCTGTTTACAAGATAAATTTGTTGTTGAACTAGAACTAGAAGTAGAGATTTTGCCAAAGATTTTACAGCAAAAGCAGTAAATCGAATTTTTAGATTCAGAATAGATTAATCACCTCCTTTTAGTTTTTTCGCCGTTTGGAAGTTGACGGTAATAATAATTTTTAGAAATGCGAATTTACAAGATATGACCTTTTCCTTTTGTTCATTTATTTCTGAACAACGCTATAAACTTTTTGTGTTCTGGTGTAATTCTAGCTTTAATGTTACAAATAGTAGTCGAACATATGATAGTGCACTTCCTTGGAAAACCTACAATAGAATAGAAAAACTTAACAATAGTAAGTAGTTAGTTTGTATAATAAAAAATGTTTCTTTCTTAAATACAAATCTCTTTGAATACAATAATTCTAGAAAGATTTGGAGCTTAGAAAGTTCACTTACGTTGCGAATTTCAGAGTCAATAAACTTTATATTATTTATATAAAAATCATTAATCATGTTAGAATCAACCTTGGATAAGTTGTATAAAGATTTTTTTTAATCTTGTTTGTACTTTAGCCATTTTTAAAAAATGAAATCATTTTAAAATAAATCAAAATAATCTCGCAATCGAAAACGAGGTTAGGATTTTTGACATTATAGACGCAGATATGAAACCACATTGCCAGATTCAGAGAAAATATTTTGCGATATGGCGATTATGATTTGAATAACAATTTGATTAAGAAGAAAAGTTTATTGAAATAGATTAAGTGTCAAGTTGCTTCATAAAAACTGAATTTAAACAATTATTCTTTTAGTTTTAATATATATGTTTTTGTGTTAAATTATACGATCTTAACCTTTAAATTGTCCGTTATCCGGAATTTCAATAATTCTTTATAGGAAGCGGCAACAAGGTAAAAACATATCGATTATTGTCTGGAAGGTTATAAATTGGCCAATCAGATTTTAGGCTTTATTATGACGATGCTTAAAAATAATTGTGGCGCGCGTTTCAAATTTGCTTGATTTTTTTTTAATTTTAAAAAATTCTTGTAGGAAAATTTGAAAAGAGAAAAATTTCAAAAAATATTTTTAGATAAGATTTTGTGCTAGCTTTAAAAAAAAATATTTTTGAATTTCACTAAACACGCCCATTGCAGTTTTTATGTATAAGATCATATGTACGATTTTAAGCGTCGAATATAGATTTTTATGTTGTTGAAGACGGTTGGTTTTATTTAGTAGAAAGAAAAAATTACGAGTGAAAATATTAAATTACTTAGTAAGTATGGATAATAATCCACAACACAGTGCGCATTATGTTTTAAATACTGCCTCTTTAGACTACTGAACACTGAATTATCCCGACGCAAGTATTTTTTTTTATATCTCAAATAATGTCTTTCTTTTTATAAATTCATATTTTTCGAATTATTTAATTACCAAATCATCCTGTGAATAAATACTGATTGATCTATTCGCAGATTTGCTTTCAGTTTAAGTCCAAATTTTACCTTCTGATTTAAATTAGCCGGTATATATCAAGTAAAAACTATGAGATTTGGACCCTCAAATAAACGAATATAGGACGATATTTGTATTTTAAAAATATCAATTATAAACTTGGGTGAAAATATTTAGTTATATTGACAGGAAATACTAGAAATTAATTCAATAAAAGATAATAACTTTAAATTGGAAGGTAAAATTTAGAACAAAATAAAATTAGATAGAAATAAGTATTAAATGATTAAAAACAATAAAACGTAAATAAAATAATAGTAAAATAAAACAGATAAAATAATAATGCACGTATGAGATGGCGTACCTGAAATAAAAGAAAAACAAGTATGAGCAATAAAGTTTACCAAAAGCAGTTTTATGTTAAAGAAAGTTATGAAAAGGTGATATTCATAAACAAAATACTTATTATCCTTTTAATTAACCAGAAAATTATATTGATAACTCTTTATGTCAAAATATGATTAAAAAAATATATAATTGACACAACTTTAAATTTTCCATAATTGAGACAAAATTATATTCTCAATTATGTTGACACTGACCGCAATGCCCAAACTATCAATCGATATATAAATTAAGCAATTACTAGCACACTGATAACAATGGTATGGCGACTCTAAAAAACTGACCACAGTAATCCCAAAATAAACGCATACACTGACCGCAATGTACTACGCCAGAACAGACAATCTAACTCACTTTACTTTTGATTATACCTCGTAGAGGAAAACAAAATATAAGTAAATAGTCAAATAAGTTTTAATTATTTAATTTAACCCCGTTAATTTAGGATATTAGGTTATCTCAATACTTGACAAAATATCCTACGTCAGAATTGACAAATCAACTATAAAAGGTTGATAGAGAATAAATAATTGGGTAATACAATTTGCAAAATAACTTGATTACAAATTAAAACAAAACTAATTGATAGAACATAATTACTCAGTGAAAAAAACTCACCCTATTCAGCAAACAGCCACTCACAAAATGGTTGCGCGTGAAGGGCGCTGGTTACTTTTAAAGAAGTGAATTCAGAGAAAACCGTTTATTTTATATAATGGGTGACAAATATGTATCTTGAATTGACATTAATTCATAATTAACATTTCATTAAACTTATATCTATAGTAACATAGTAACAGTGGCGGCTCGTCGGCTCGTCCATCAACAAGCAAACTTAACACAAAAATTTAAATTATTCACTAGTTTATTATTATTGGAACGAACTCTAATTTTGTTCCGCAAAGCAACTAACTCAAATTTTAAATGATCTATATTCTATACCTGCTTAATATTTTACCTTTAGTTCCCATATTCGTAATCCGATACCTCCGTATCTTAATAGTGTTAACATAAACATAGGCTGTGACTGTTTTGAAAGACAAATATTTCGTACGTTTAAAAACCGAGTGTTTCGTAAAATAAATTTGTATAGAAAATAAAATCATTCTTAAACGAATAACTTAGAATTAACTTACCCAAGCAATTGGAGAAATTTTATAAAATATTTGCGAAAAGAATATTATCATGACAAAGAAGAAAAGGAAATCACTATAGTTGGATATAATTTTTCTCATGTACCACAACATTGCAATTCCAAATAAAATAATAAAATTATAATCTTTTGTGTGATTTATTATTAAATCAAATGGTAAGTTCAAATTTTGATACCCCATAATCAAGATATTTTTCTAGTATTCCAGTGTAATAATCTATTAAGTACTATAAGTTCTAAGTAGGAAAAATCTGCGTTACAAGTTAGAAATACGAAAAATACATTTAGTGACTAAAGATGTCTACCTCTGGTTGGAAATTAGTAGATTTGATAAAATTTCTGAATGTGATATCGACACAATAGTATAAATATTAATAATAGAAATATTACAAAACAATAAAGATAGTTTATGGGTAATTTGTTTATCTGATTATTGATGCATAATTAATTAAAGTCAAGCTAATCATTAATTTCCTTCACTAATTATTCCAACCAAAATTTAAATTTCTAATTAATTCTTACGAAATACCAAATCATTAGATAGCCACCGTTAGTTTTTGCTGCGGATCATTATGTATCGGCTACTATTATTAATAAAACTTTTTTACAATGGAAAATTGTTATTCGTACACCTATCTCGAAAAAAAGTACCCGATGACAAATAGTCTCTTTGAATGCTATTTCGATTGTGTATCGCTTTTAATGCCACTTATTAACATAAACTTATGTAATAACAATACAGCATTTACATGTCATGTTATACCCCGTATGATTTATGTTCAGTCCAAAGATTCTCTGATATATCCTCTCTCGCATTTAATACTGTATTGTAATTCATTTCAAATTTAGTCATTTGCTTTCCATTGAAATTAATAATTAGGAATAACGGATGTGAAAAATATTAATACAAATGTCAGAATGGATGGAAATCATGAGTTCCTTTGTTATTGTGACGTTGAATTGAAAAAATTGGATTGTAGTTTTTCTTTTGTCGTCCGAGCTTTTTAAAAAGAAATACGTGTAAGATTTATTCATTGTGTCTATTGAAAGTATGTTTCGAATTGACAGAAAGAAATTAACCAGAATATAAATCCTACGCACATGTCAAGTGTCGCTTAATACAAGTACCTATAAATTGGAATCTTAACATATTATACTGATATGAAGTCGACCCCTAACCAATACTAAAATTTTTCTCGTTTAGGGTGGGTGGTGGGTTACTTATAATTTGTAAAGTTCTAAAATTCAAATGACAAGTTATAATTTGATGACAATGAAAATAGATTCTTTTTCTCTTTGAGACTTAAGACGTACGCCCATCTAATTCTAACTTTATTGCTGAATATAAATTTAACTGTCGCTTCTGGCACAGAGGACAAATTCACGTGGAAGCAGGACCGGATTTACCATTACAGCGCCCCTAGGCTCAAATAAATTTGCCCCCCCCCCATCATACACTGAATGAAGGATTTTGTTGTCTGAAATAAAATTTATTGATAGTTAATAAATATCTCATTTTGCACCATGTTCAAATGAATACTTGTTAACAGCGAACTAATCATTTATTTAAAGATAATTCTTTGATTATTTATAATATTAAATATTAATTACCTTTTCCAATTTTGTTTTGGTGTTAGCACTACAGGTTTCGCCCCTTAGTGTTAACACAAAACAGAATTGGAAAAGATAAATAATATTTAATATTACAAGAAACCTCAATCGAATTCAGGGCCAACCAAATGAAAATAATAATTCTTTGAGCCAAGTGAACAATCAGTTTTATGTAGAAAGAAAAACTACAACTATATAATACATAAAATGTGAACAATACAGATATATAAAACCTTATAAAGCCTTCCTTCTTGCTTTCTTTCGAGCAAATTTGTCTATGATGTCATCGTAGGAAATCGATTGAGTTAGTCTCCCCTCGATGGTGAGCAGGGCTAGTGATGTCAATCTGTCGTGGCTAGTTGTGGATCTCAGGTAGTTCTTCACACGACGAAGGGTGGAAAAGGATATTTCTGCTGAACAGTTAGTGGCTGCAGAATTAAAAACCATTCTTAAAAGAGCGTACGTACAATTTTTCGAGTATAGGAGTTTCAATGCTATTCTTTTTCCCAAATTATGAAAAAACTAAAGAATATTTTAAAAAAATTTAAAAGTACAATAAAGAACGTGTTGATATCTAGAAAAGTGCTGGCTTGGCAACATCGTAATAATTTTTTTATGGAAACAGAGGGCGGTTGAAAACTGTGAAAATAACAACAAATTTTCATTTCATAAAAATAATAAGTCAGCTTTTTTCGTTTTTTATATAAATCTACCACTTTCCAAGGTAATAAATCAGAAGGAAAATTACCGAAAACCGATTTCAAAAAGGTCTGTTAGTTTTTTTAGAAAATGGAAAAAGAAACAACTCTTTTTAATCGAGTTAAAATTCTTTACTAAATTCGCTGTCTTTCTTCCACGATGTCCGATCTCCATCTTGTTAAAACTCGATAATTATAGACGGATTAAGGTATTTTGTACCTCACACGTGCATGTGACTACATTTAAATTAAAACATTTGTAAATGTTAAAAAATTTAAGAAAGATTTTGTAGAATATAAATCTTTTTTATAAAGATTAGTAAACTTTGCTGTATATATACGATATTCTAAAAGGTAAATCACATTTATGTGATTATAATTTTTTTTTAATTATTTTCTAATATATAATGGATTGCTCTTTAAATATATATACAGTGTCTCGCAAAAAGCCTGCTCCATATGGAACACTTTTTATTATCACTTTTTTAAGAAAATATTATTCTTAATATTCCTTAAATTCACTCGTAAGGGGGTGAATTAGGGAGAGTATTATTATAAAACTTGGTGTTCAATTTTAAACCTGAAACTTTCTTTATTTTAAATATAAATTAGGATGCGCAGTGAACTTGGTACCCACATTTTTACATATAAAATTAATGTAATATAATGTATATAAGCCCATATAGTACTTTAATAAAATTAATCTAGTTTATTATATACTTTTTTACGTAGATTAAAAAAGTTTAAAAATTTGGTGCTTTCTTGGTGCGTCGTATGATTTCTTTGTATATGTTTAGGTACAGATAATTATTGATACTGACAGTTTATTTTTAAATCATTAAAATAATATTTTGTTAATCCAAAAAAGGCAAACAAAAAAATTCTTGCCATATACAGTGTGACAATAAAAATTAAATATATAAATATAGCATGTTTCCCGCCTAAATATTTTGCAATGACGTTGTTATATTGTTATGCGTAATTATTATTAAGGTTTTTAATTAAACTATCTGCATGGAATTTTATTCTTGATATAGATGACAATATATCTTTCATCATTCCGCATTCTGTCAGGTCCACTGTGTAGTCCGTATTCTCTTCATTTCCTAACTTTATACAAAAGTATTTAGAACAGTTCTCGTGCTTACCAAATACATGATATGGGCTATTAGATATGTCAGGCTTTAGATTTGTTATTTTATGTTCCATTGCAACTTCAGATTCTCGATGGTGTTTAGCAGCTTTGTCGATAGCAATTCGTAGCGTTAAAATATTAGATTTTAACAAACTACGCAATTTGACTGGAACTAACTTTCCTGCGGTACTGTACCTTTTTCCTGCAATATCCCGCAAACGTGCACAACAGCTTCTCAACAAATGGTTTCGGCATTCTATTTTTTCTACTACCATGTTACCATATGGCCTGCTTTCTAATATTTTTTGATAAATACTGCTATCTCCATCAGCAATAAGATATTTATATCTCAATCCATGCATATACATACTACAGTGAAATCCATCTAAAATAGTCTTACTTTCCATTTCAGTTGAAGACCCATCCCAATTTTTGTAGCATCTATGGTCCTTCTCCTCGCCAAACAATTTACAAAATGAGCAGTATTTGTTTTTTATACTTAAATATAAAATTTTTTTAGTGCGATATCCTATAATCGCACCTGCTCCTAAGTTTGAACTATAATTAGTCTTATAAGACCGTTTCGCCCAAGATCCGTCAGCTACTACCGTTATTAATGGATAACCATTCTTATCAACTTCCCCATTCTCTTTTGCTAACGTAGCTTTCTCTTGTCCAGCTTCTATCATCGAACTCCAAGCAGCTTTATGGTAATAGTCCCCCAGATCATTTTGAATATTACGATACATCCGTTCAAGTATAGGAGGTAACTCCGACAACTGACTCGACCCAATTCCAATCGAAATAGCTCCTTTAACTGCTTAGGCATTAATTCGAAGTGTTTTGCTTTGAGGGTTTTCACTATTAATGCTAAACGTTTCTTCGCAGATGTTGCAATGCAACAAAAATTTTGAAAGTAGGCCTTTTTTGAACTCTTTAACTATTTTGACGTTGTCACCACTGCAGTGAAATAATCCATGATGTGGTAAGTTTAACACCTGCTGAATTAGGTACTGGGCATCCACAATTCTCAGACCTTCCAAACAAATTTTATTTCTTTTTGTTCTAAAATAAAAAAATTACATAAATATTTTTACAAAATATAAATAATAACTTGATTAACTTTTTTTCATTTCGGCTTTGTAGGTATTTATCACCCATTGAAATATACGGATTTAGTAATATACATGATTACTTTTTATTTTTAAGTTCTTCCTCAACGACACTATCCCTATCTAAATAGCTTCGCTTTTGCTGACGGTTGTCCTCCTGACGACTTGAAGATGGCGTAGCCAAAATATCTACAGGAAAATTGGTGGTAGAAGTGGTACTGCTACGAATTCTAAAAATATTGTTATTTAAAATTGTTATCTAAAACTATTATAGTCTATCAAAAAAGCTAAGTGGTCTCTATATTAACACAGTTATTTTCTTAAATGAGTAAAATCAAACAGTAGATTCTCACACACTTTTATTAAAAAATTAAAATTAAAAAGTCTGCATTACAATTGTTTCGAAGTATAACTTCTTCTTCGAATGTGACTTATTTACATTTCGGTGCCTAATATACAGTGTGTCTACTTAAGTTAGAATCATATGGAAAAAAAATTATTGATTTTAGGAAAAATAGTTATTATTCATAAAAAGTTCTGCATTATCTAAAACCTTGAATACAGTCATCAAATATCAAATTGTTTCAGTGGTATACGAGGTTTGTCAAAAAATATGAATTTTGCTCAAGAGTAAAGTACGTTTGTTTCTGACAAAATCGAAAATTTTCATTGTATATATACTAAGTAAACTAATATAAGTGGGATAAGAGCTATATTAACGTACGTATGCGAAATTTGCACAACAAGTGCGTAGCATGAGTTGGGCAATCGCAGAAGTACCTTAATAAACCGTTATCACACGTATACTCTACAAATTTTTATCTATGCCTCTAAATGTAAAAATAAACGCTCATTATAATTTTTGTCTAAGACTTTAGGGTTATTGTTTTCCACCACTACCTACATGTCGATTGGCGACACATCGAAATGTTGGGTAGCGGTTCTAACAATTGAATAAAAACGTTTTTTTTTCTCTTAGCAACGATAATATTGTCATAAACAATGAGTCAAAAATAATTCATTTTTAACGTATTTTTGCATTTTCTAGTAATAAAATGAGTGATTCGGAAAGTTTGTCATCTGATATTGAAGAACAAGCTTAAATAGTTATTTATACAACAAGTGCAAAAAGTAAGTGTTTATTGCACGCGACGTAAAATTGTCCGAGGCCGTCAGGCCGAGTTTGACTAGCAAAAGAAGTTTCGAATTTCTTTAAAACACTAAGCTGCTCTCCGCTCTTAAAAATATAAAATAGATACACAAATAGTGTCTAAAGTTGTGCATAAATTTCACGTACTTCTTACATATTATACATAGAATGCAGAGCATAGAATGCTTTTCATTATTAGACTATATTATAACATAAAACATTTTTGTAAAATTTTGCTTTACTTACTCTGATGTATTGACTACCGGAAGATTACTTTCCACCTCAGAATAATTTTCCATTCTTTTTTTCAAGAACCTAATATATAGAACAAAAAAATAAATCAATATTATTTAATTTTAAATATAAATTGGTATTACCTTAATCGAGCCAGTCGCTTATTTTTTCCGTTTGTATGTTGGTTTTATTTTTTCCCATCTTTCACAAAAATACACTTAAAAAACTTAAAAAAAACTAACTCTATACTCCTAAATATGTAATTTAATCTAACTACAGCTATTCACTAAATTAAAATAAAAAATATTGTAAACATCCTCTAATAAATCCAACTACGTTATAATAATATCTCACAATGCACCAAGAACAACTAAATGCGGTTCTGGTTTCCTTAATTCAGGTAACTCTGACTCACTTAAGACCTCTGAACGTCGGCAGCCGTGGTAGGGAAATAATATATGGGATGGAGTACAACGATTTCGAGTTCGAACGTTAAAATTTTGTAGGTACGCTCTTAACGCAATTCGAAAGTTATCATGCAAATGAATTTGGACGAAGACGAAGATATTTTGTTATCAATGTTATCTGAAGATCCTGGGGAATGGCCAGACATTATAACTGCTGACTCTGCAAGAGCTTTAGTTGAAAAAGGACCCTCTCAAGTAATTCTTGAGAACTTTCCAATAAATGAAGGTGGGCGTAAGTTTTCTAAAAATTATTATTACCGTCAACTTCCAAACGGCGAAAAAACTAAAAGGAGGTGGTTAATCTATTCTGAATCTAAAAATTCGATTTACTGCTTTTGCTGTAAAATCTTTGGCAAAATCTCTAGTTCTAGTTCAACAACAAATTTATCTTGTAAACAGGGATGTTCTGATTGGCAACATTTGACACAAATTTTATCAAGACACGAGAAAGGTGTTTTTCATAACGAGAACGTCAAATCTTGGTTTAATTTGTTAAATATGTTATCCAAACAATGTACGATAAATCAAAAAGAGTTACGTTTAATTGAAGTAGAAAAAAAATATTGGTATGGTGTTATTGAAAGAATTATTTGTGTTATACAGTTTTTATTTATTGAAATGATTGCAAAATTTGACTCTGTAATGCAAGAACATGTTAGCCGAATACAAAAAGCCCAAAAAAGTGGCAATGCCTAACTATTTAGGAAATAAAATTCAAAATGAACTTCTAGGTTTAATTACTTCTAAAATTCGAAAAAATATTTTGGATTTAGTTAGAAAAATAAATACTATTCAATTATGCTTGATTGTACGCCGGATGTAAGCCATGTTGAACAAATGAGTCTCATTATTTAAATAATTTAATAAATTATTTTTCTTGTTGACGTTCACGAACTTGCTGAAGATCTAGAAGTTGAATCAAACTTTCCACTTTCTCAGACTATTCGACGTAGAAAAAAAACGAAACGATTTGATTATGAACATGGTGATGAGCCTATAACCGATGCAAAAACTCATTTCAAAGTGAATGTTTTTTTCTCTATTTTGAACCGCATACTGTCATCTTTACAAGAGCGATTCAAAGGATTGCAAAGTTTTAACGACATGTTTGGATTTATGTATAATATGTTCACCTTAACAAATGAGATATTGTTAAAATCATGTAAACATTTGAATTCTCTTTTGACGGATGATTCTCGTAACGAATTTGATATTGATGCATCTGATTTATATGAAGAAATTAAAACACTCAAGATTTACTTTGAATCAGCTTCAACTTCAGAAGGTTCTCAACAAGATCCTAAGTTCATTTTGGAGTTTATATTTCAAAATCAATTATTGTCAACTTTTCCAAATATTTCAATAGCCCTTAGACTTTTACTCACTTTGCCCGTATCAGTAGCCTCGGGAGAAAGATCGTTTTCTAAGCTAAAAATTATTAAAAATTATTTGAGATCTACCATGTTACAAGATAGACTCAATGATTTATTTATAATTGCCATAGAAAATGATATTATGGATTCCCTGAATTTGGAAGAATTGATTAGGGATTTTTTCGCAAAGAAAGCAAGCAAAACGATTTTTCAATGATTTCTCACAGTAGGGACAATGACAATCCATTTTTAAACTAGTAAAAACATGTCATTCATGTCATGTAAACTTATTATTCAAATTTGCAGCAACAATGCAACAAAAAATAAATATAATTTTGTAGTATGTTCATTAATGTTAAACTAACTGATCAGATTGTATTAGTTCAATTAGATGTCACTTTGTAATGTTATAACATTTTTATTTTTGTTATAACGGGTGTCCCAAAAGTTTTGGGGAAAAAATTAAAGACATATAAAAAAATATTTTAAAAATTTATTTATCCCTCATAATACTACGTACAAAGTGGTTCCTTAACAATAAATAAAAACTACTACAGCACCGCTAGGGGTCCATTTTCTTCGATATGACGCAGTTTTGTCCTGACGCGTCTCATTAGGGTTTGGCACTCTTCAACATGCGAATGGTTAGAAGCTCAAAATGTGCCATTTGTGCCTAAGCAGGACGACCCCCCAAACGTTTCCCAAGCAAGATCAATAGAGACATTTTGGGAAAGATTATCAAGCAAAGTTTATGAAAATGGCTGGGAAGCTCAAAACGAGCAGCAGCTGCGGCGTAGGCTTTTCCAAAAAATTAGGGAGTTTGATGTTGAAGAGTGCCAAACCCTAATGAGACACGTCAGGACAAAACTGCGCCATATCGAAGAAAATGGACCCCTAGCGGTGCTGTAGTAGTTTTTATTTATTGTTTAGGAACCACTTTGTTTGTAGTATTATGAGGGATAAATAAATTTTTAAAATATTTTTTTATATGTCTTTAATTTTTTTCCCAAAACTTTTGGGACACCCGTTACATATTATAAATAGAATATTTTATGTTTCCGTTTTATTCAGTTAATTAAAAAATTACTGTTAAAATTGTAGTTTTTATTAGTGAGATGCAAACTTTCACCTACATATTTTTGCTATTACTCAAAAATATTTAAATGAAAACAATATTAACTAACTTTATGTCATGTCTTGAATTAAATTTTTGACGAAAGTATTTTGAAATAGGGGCGGCTAAATTTAAGTTTTGCACACGGGCGGCCAAATGTCACGGCACGCCTCTGCCTGCTCTATAAACAAAATTAAAAAGACAACCCTGCATTTCTGCATTGTGGTTTTGCGCAACGGCTTCTTATTTATTTTTTGAAATCTGAGCTTCCGTCAAACGACTGTACTTTAAGAAAAACTCTCTCCACGTAACGTTATTACCGGCTGCGGCAACGTAGTATTCTTCTAAAATAAAAACGCATCGTGTTGTTTTGTTAGATAACACAAACCGAGAGAAGTGCAATTAAAACCGAAAGGCAGTTGTTACCTTAGATGTAATAAATACATTTTAAGAAAACTCAGAGTAATTGCGAAGGAATAGTTTGCACAAAAGCGCGGACTGTGATTGGACGTGCTCGGTTCGCGATGGTTCCATGAAATCATGTCCTTAGCTGATAATGAGGCTAATTAGTCGTCTCTGAGATTGTCGCAATGGGCGCTATTTTCCATATACATGCGGCCGCGTGTTTTCACGCACCAATTAAACGATATATTCCTGATTAGGTACGTTACCGAGTACCGATAATGAACTTTGATATCGCCACCACAGCCGACACGGTACATTTTTCGCTCTTGTTCGATACGTTTGTCGTTTAGAGATGGGCTTGTTTTTTAAGATATATAAACGTAGTAACACAATTTTAGCACAAACTATGCGGACCGCGTATTTATATTTTTTTGCTAATTTTGTGGAATATTTAACTTATCAAAAATCTCCTGGTTGCAGGCTTCGACCACCCCGATGTTAAATTAAATGTCCGGGTAAAACCTTTCTGTCCGCCAGCCCCACAGTGCACTTTTTTATATTATTAATAACAATTGCTTATAAAAAATCATAAACCAATATCGTCGGCTTACTGCCAAAACTATATAAGTTACATTTTGTTAGTTTTGAGTAAATTAAGTTTAAAAGTTATAATCTACACTAAAACAACTTCATGAAAGATATTACGTTGGGCGCCATTTATTACGACTGGCTCTTCTTTTATCAGCTTTTACTATATTTAAATGAGCCAGTCAAAGACAGTGTTCTGAAACTCAAATATTTTACAATTTGCTCTCGGCTAAAACTCAGTTTAGTAAACTTTTATTGCTGCTGAACTGGAGAGTGGTCTGGGGTCTTATTTAAAGAAACAAAATATCTTAAAGAGTTCTTTATGTGCAACAGATTAAATGTCTGATTAAAATTGACAGTATATGATTTTAACAAAACCGTAAATGAACCCACGTAGTACTATGCGGTTTACAGTGCAAGGTAAATACCTTTTTAATCTAAAATTATTAATATTGATGATGATAGAGTTTATCTGGTAAAATATAATATAAAAATATGTTTGATTTAATAATTATTATCTTGTTTTGTAGGTATTCCTGTACCCAAAGGAAATTGAATTGGAATCGCCCTGTTATACCCTCGAGGGTTATAATTGGAAATTTCTTACTTGTATCCTTGCTGCACAAACTACTTTAGTGGTTCAAAAGCTCCGAACCTGAACCTGATTATATCTGTAGAAGTGCGTTGGGGTCAGTATCAAACAGCTACAGACTGGAAGGTGAGTGATACTATGAAATATAATTCTTATTCCAATATTTCGTCCAAGAATATGCGATAGATGAGAGGTATTTGTAGATATGGTAACTAATCCACTATCTGGTAGTTAGCAACGAATAAAAGCTAGCTGGTAGTTGCTAGTCAATAGTCAATAGTTGATGGCCTGAAAACAGGATTAATTCAATATATTGAATGGTTTTATGATGAGAATAGATCAAGGTACCTTACCGTGAAGAAGTAGCGGCCTTCTAAAGATATGTATGCAAATCCACTAATGTGTATAATCAGCTTTGATTAACTTTTTGTTATACAATATTTTTGATGGAATTTCTTTTGTTTTAGGCTTATTAAATCCGAAATAAATTTCGATTTTATTAATGAGTCCACATGGCCCAATATCAGCACACAAAAAGAGACAGAACCAGGAAGTGAGAGAGAAAGCATACTTCCTTGATCTAGGTAGAAGATTTTTGGTGACAATAATTAACCTAACCGTAGTAGGCTTTTATGTAAATATTTTTAGGCATAAGAGTACCAAATATTTTGGACAATGAGAAAAAGAAGAGTTCAAGTTCAACAAGCCCACATTTTTCAGTAGTTTTCCACTGTCCAACACTTATCTGGTTTTTGCAGTATATTTTTATAACCATCTTGGGTACAAAAAAGCACTTAACGCAAAAATGGTAAAAATGTACTTATCTTGTTTTAGCAATAAGCCGACGATATGTAAAGATTGAAAATTGACAATAATGTATAGTAAGTTTTAAAGTACAAGGTGGCGCAAAATAAAGTCCCCTATTTGTTTTTTTTTAAAGTAAGATTAATTAAAAAACAGTCATATTATAAATGAAAAATATTTATATAAACTCTAAAAATTTGTTTTGTTACACACTAAACACAATATTGACCAAATGGCCACCCCCAGCATTAATGCAATAATGACCTCTTTTTAAAGCATTTTTCATAACTTTCTCCAACATTTCAGGTCAATTTCTTCTCGGATGTTGTCTTTTATTGCTTCTAGTGTTCGAGGATCATTTACAAATACCCTATCTTTGAGATAACCCCATAACCAAAAGTCTAGAACAGTTAAATAGGGAGACCTTGGCGGATATGCAATATCCGCGTTTTTCGAGATAAAGCGTCTAGGAAAAATTCTGACAATCGACGAATTTTTTAATAAAAAAAATTACGATTTCGGCACGATCTCGAGGCGTATATCGATTTATAATGAATTTCCCAAGTATCTACTTTGCAACTGACAGAAAAACTTGAACAGATGTCAACTACAAACGAAACCATGACAACATTCTATAGGGTACTTAATTTTGCGCCATCTTATAGTATGTTAATAAACAATGTAGATGTAAAAAAAACGAACTATTTATATTTGTTCTAAAATAACCCCATTTTTTTCTTGGTTAGCCTTCTAACTACATAGTTCTTCCTTTTCCATTTCTGATTATATATTTTTCTTTTATTTTATAGTCAATTATCTGCTTCTTTTAATGGTAAGTTTTTTTATAGCTTCTAGTACTAAACTAGGTAATAAGGTAATAGTACCAATTCAAAAATCTCAATCTCGAATATCCGTAGTACTGAGGAAAAAAAAGCAAAATTTTGACAAAATGGTGAAAGCGCCGCGAATTTTTTTTGATTATGGCGCTGTGCTTACTAGCCTACTGTATTTTTATACAATCGCTTCCCCTTCCAAAAATGTCACCGCACGCCACTGGGAAATCCTAGTCAATAATGCAATAGCATCTCTAGTAGAACAATTTTCCCTAAATCCAAATTGTGTATTACGTAATAAATTATTTTTATTGACAAATTTTGTTATTTTCCCTATCAAAGCTTTTTCAAAAATTTTTACTATATTTGATATTAAACTAATCGGTCTATAGTTTGCCACTCTATTTTTTTCGCCTTTTTTATGTATGGGTTTAACGATAGCTACATTAAACTGAGTTGGACAGATGCCCTGCTCATACGCTAGATTAATTAAGTATGCTAAGGGATGACTTATTTGATGTTTTATTTCTTTCAATAGTTTTACCGTTATTCCGTCTATTCCTGGTGATGTATTTGCTTCTAAAGACAATATGACATCCTTAATTTCTTCCTGGGTTACTGGACTATTTTAGTATTACTTATATTTTGTATCCTCCTTTGAAGATTCTCCTACATTGTTAATAGTTGACTTAAGCCTGATGTCGAAAGCGCTAGACTATTAAACATTTTTTTATAATAAAATACTGGTCGACAGAATTCGACTATTTTTATTTATTGTTGAATAATTTATTTTAAAAATTTTAAATAATAAAATAAGCTACTGTGTAACCATAGTTCCTATAATTTAACTTCTTCGTCTGCAGCGATAGCCACCTCTACAGCACTCACTAATATTTTTTCAACCATCTCGGCCGTCCTCTATCAACGCTCTGACGGACTACAAAGAAGAAGACGAAGAATAAGAAGAAAGAGGACGTGATGCCTCCGATGAGTCGGGTCCCTTTGGTGGTCACATCCTACCAGGAAATAACGAAAAACTCCTTGGCTATCATTAACTTCATTCAGTCAGGTATTTGGTGTTATTTAACTTTCAAACTTCGCGAATTTTCGTTCTTGATCGATGGATAATGGCGTAGAAAAAGCTGGCATTGCCAAAATATCGTCATTGCGAGAGTTTAAGTGAAAATTGGTCAAATTGTTTTGTATTTCGTTACTCAGAAGCGATAATGCATTTTATGTAACAGCTTTGGTTTCTGAGAATATGGTCTCGTAATTACTGTCAATTCATTTAAATAGATGTATGTAGGTAGATACGCTATACAAGTGGATTATCAAATAAAATTATAAAAAAAATAAAAAGCCAAATCTTTGATTTTAGACGACTATACGTAGTCCAATTAAATAGACCTTTACATCAAAATTTTGGAGGAAATACAGGAATTTTTGATATAAGTCACTTTAGAGTATTTGAAAACGATATGTAAAAAATTTGTTTTTATTAAAACTTAAATTAGTTTTTATTAATTTTTATTTATTTAATGGAACTTCAAGTGGGAACTAAACATAGAAATAATATAGAAGACCAATATAAATGTTAGGAGAGGGTTGTAACACTAAACTCGACTATTTAACTTCACTATTTATTATATTCGACTAAACTGTATAATGATTCGCACAATAATGCCCTATATCTAAATAAAACGCTTATATAATTTCTGGTGATTTCGACTTATCGCCTAATGAGTCATAGTACTAGATATTCCAGCGGCGTCTCTTACGGGGTTGCTAACACGGCCATCCTACGGTTTGTTCGTCCTCGAACATATGTACTATCTAAAACAAATAAAATGGGTGATGTTTAAGGGTTTCTAATATACGAACATAGTAGTCCAAGCAATGATACTTGAAATCTGTTATTCACTGAGGCCTTAATACCTGCAGCACTAATTGAAATAACTTTGAAACCACTGTAGGCCTTTATACCTGCAGTTTCTAACTTGAAATCACCGTAGGCCTTTATACCTGCAGTTTCTAACTTGAAATCACTGTAGGCCTTTATACCTGCAGTTTCTAACTTGAAATCACTGTAGGCCTTTATACCTGCAGTTTCTAACTTGAAATCACTGTAGGCCTTTATACCTGCAGTTTCTAAATTGCTATGGCTATAGGCCTTTATACCTACAGCCCCTTTTTGTGTATCTTAACTTTTACTACATTTTAAGTTGCTAGAGGCCTTTATACCAAAAGCATAATAATTGTATATTTACCTTGTTCTTATTTTCGAAGGTTAAATATCTTAATGTCTTCTACACAATATACTCCTTCATAAGCTATATTATTTTTTGATCTCTTCGCATGGATATCTTCTTTAACTTTATATCGGTCATTAGGCAGAACCTCTATAATTTTAAATGGCCCTTTGTACTTCTCTAACAATTTCTTGCTTTGACTATTGTTAGAAGGAACACTTGAAATTCTTACTAGAACCAAATCTCCTACCACGAATGTTTCTGCTGGTTTTCTTTTCTTATTAAATATGTTTCTCTGGATTTTTTCATTTGCTTCTAAATTTCTTTTTGCTTTTTCTCTTAACTTGGTCACATCTGGGTTGTCACTTTCTTCGTCTACGTATCGGTCAGCCTGACTTCTGAGATTTATACCCAACATTATCTCGGCGGGAGTAGTCTCTGTTGTTTTATGCTTCGTACTGTTAATCCCTTGTTGGATTGCTTCTAAATTTGAGTCCCAATTATCGCTGGAAGTGTCAGCTCCCATTGTGGCTAATGCATCTAATAGTAATCTGTTAACTCGTTCTACTTGTCCGTTACCTCTGGGCATACCAACTGCTGTTATGTGAAGCCGAATGCCTCTATTTTCACAAAATTTATTGAATTCATTTGATGTAAAAGCTGTTCCAGCGTCGGCTACTATTCTTTTCGGATTGCCAAAAATAGAAATTATTTCTGACAATTGTTTTATTACATTAACAGCTTTAGTATCCGGAACTGCTCTGGGAAACACAAATTTTGTAAATGCATCAACAACTACTAATAGGTGGCTATTTCTCTTACTGCTTTCCACGAAGGGTCCAAGGTGGTCAATATGTAAGGTATGAAACGGTTTGGCATACTTTGGAATAGGATGAAGATAACCTGGTTTCTTTCCTCCTGCCGATTTGTGATATAAACAGTTAAGACATGATTTGATATACTTTCGAACAAAATGTTTCATTTTAGGGAACCAATATCTTTGTTTAATCCGTTCTACTGTTTTTTCTAACGCAAAATGACCAACATCATCATGATTCAGCTTTACCACCTGCCATCTACATTTCTTTGGGACCATCCAACGTCGACCTCTTTCTGTTAATCTGAAAACTCTATTTCCCCGTAAATCAAATTCTTTAAAGATTTTTTTGTTGTTTTGCATGTCACCAGATAATAATATTTCTTTTATTTCTTTAATATTATTATCCTGTTCTTGGGCTTCTTTCAACCAGTCTTCTTCATTTATTAGTTTTATACTTAGTTCACATTCCTCCTGTGTTATTTCTGGATTACGACTCAAGGCATCAACGTGCTGCATCATCTTTCCTTGTTTGTGTTGTATATTAAAATTATATTCTTGTAGTGACAGTAGCCATCTTGCGATTCTGGGAATAATTGTTTGCTTTGACATGGCATTTTTAACGGCATTGCAATCAGTGAAAATAGTAAACGGAATCCCCAAAAGATAGTGTCGAAATCGTTCTAAAGTTCTTACAATGGCAAGTAGTTCTAATTCAAATGAGTGAAACTTTCTTTCGTCAGGAGAAGTTTTCTTGCTGTAATAAGCTACTGGTTTTTCTTCTGCTCCATTGAGTTGAATAATTATGCCTCCAATTCCTTCTTGGCTAGCGTCTGTGTATACACGTGTTTCTAAATTTGGACTGAATATGGCTAGAATGGGAACTGAGCAAATCATTTCCTTCAGATGGTTTACCAGTTCTGTATGATTCTGAGTCCAATTCCATTTCGAATCCTTTTTCAATAAATCTGTTAATATACTAGTTTTAGAAGCGTAATTTTTAATAAATTTTCTGAAATAACCAGTAAGCCCTAGAAACTGTCTTACCTGGTGAATAGTCTTTGGCATAGGGAAATTTTTAACAGCAACTGTTTTTTCTTCACTAATAGAAACATTATTATTGCTAATTACATATCCTAGGTACGTTATTTTAGTTTGAAAAAATTGAGATTTTGATAATTTAACAGTTAGACCATGTTCTTCAATGATCTGGAAAACTTTTTGCAATTTTTCTATACCCTCACTTATTGTGTTAGATGGAATAATAATATCGTCCAGGTAAGGAGTGATACCGACATTTCGAAGAGGTTCAAAAATTTCAGACATCATTCTCTGAAACTCCGCAGGGGCATTACATAACCCAAAGGGTACTCTTAAGTATTCGTAATGTCCCTCTGGAGTTACAAATGCTGTTTTGTGTGTGTAATCGGGGTGCAATGGTATTTGATGGTAACCCGACGCTAAATCCATTGTCGAAAAATATGTATAGCCTCCAAGTGAATCAATAAGGTCTTCTATAACTGGTAGTGGAAATTTAATTTTTTCTGTTATTTTATTTAAAGCCCTATAATCAATAACTAGCCTTTTATCCCCTCCTTTTTTATTTACTAATAAAGCTGGACTAGCATATTCTGAGCTACTTTTTTTTATTATATTGGCGGAAAGTAACTCACCAACTTGTTTTTTCATGATATCCTTATCTGACTGTGATAACCTATAAGGTCTAAATGTAACTGGTTTGGATGTAGTAGTCTCTATTTTCATTATTACCGAATGTGCTTTGCCCAATTTTTCCATAGAGGAATATAAACAACTGAATGTTTCAATAATATTATATAATTTCATTTTATCTATTTTATTTAAGTCCCCGTGATTAACTTCAAGTTGAAAAAGTTGTAAATTATCTGAATATTTAAAAGTTAATTCATTACCAATACGATAATAAGAAATTTTTGGATTTTCCGTAAAATTACGTCCTACTAAAATTTCAGTATTTTTTAAAGTATTAACTGTAACATATAATAAAATATTTAATTTACACCCTTCCATAGTAACTTCAGTTTCGACATATTCATTCACTTCGGTTACGTCACCATTGAACCCCGTAAGACGCACTTTTTCCTGTAAGTTTTTAACTTGTATTTTAAGTCGAATTGCTAAATTTTTCTCAATCAATGAACAATCACTTCCTAAGTCTATAAACGCTTGCATAACTTGATTATTAATAAGAACCGGTTTGAAAAATTTTTTTGCCTCTTTGTTAGTTATCATGTTAACGTTTTCAGTTTTTGTTAAATTTATTTGTTTTTCATTATTTTTTTCTTTTTTTACAGCAGATTTACAAGCTCTGCCAATATGACCTTTTATTTTACAATTGTTACAAATTTTGTGTCGGTGAGGACAATTATCACTAATATGTTGTCCCGTTATACCACATCTATGACAAATAATAATTTTATGATTCACCGTTGAAAAATTCCTTTGTCTTTCGTAATTTACTTTTTTAAATTTGTCAAAAATATCCCTACGGCCAAAATCTTTACTGGTACTAGCAACAGGTTTACTATAATAATTGTTATTCGAAACTTCAGTATATTTTTGTGGTTTTTCTGAAATCTTACAATAAACTTTGTTTCGCAAATAAGACCCTAAGATGTTTAAATCATTGATAACGGGTTAAATTCGGGTACTGCATTAGATATAACATGTTTTTCCGATAATAAGGATAATGAGACTTGACTTACCCCCGCCTTGTTTTTAGGTACTTTTAAATTCTTTTTTTGTTTACTTTTCTTGCGTCTCTTATTTAATCTAGAAGCACTTGAACTGGACGAAGAACTAGTAGAACTCGAGGAACTAGAACTGCTCGAAGAAGAATACGTTCTTTTTCTACCCATTTCAGGGCGAGTCGAACCACTTCTGATGTTAGGAGAGGGTTGTAACACTAAACTCGACTATTTAACTTCACTATTTATTATATTCGACTAAACTGTATAATGATTCGCACAATAATGCCCTATATCTAAATAAAACGCTTATATAATTTCTGGTGATTTCGACTTATCGCCTAATGAGTCATAGTACTAGATATTCCAGCGGCGTCTCTTACGGGGTTGCTAACATAAACATAACATTTAATCAGAAATTGAAACCTACTGTGCATAAAAACGCGTCTCTGCGCCTGACATCGCAAAATAGTGTGTCTAGAAGCTTGCGCAATATGCATGACTTGTCCCTGTAGTGTTGCCAAATATATTAAACATACCTAACAGAAAAGAATTTTAAATTAATTAATTTTTAAATTATATGATTTAAACAGTTTATATCTACGAAATATCGCCACAAAATAACTTATACACATTTAAATAATCAACTAATAATATTTATGTGTAATTACATTCCCAAAAATATATACAAATACCGTATTAATGTCATTAATACCGTATTTTTAATGTTCAATAAGCGATTCACCAACAAATTCAATATTGACCTGGCAATAGCACTAAAATCCGGTGTTTCAAGGCTATATGACGCTGCCCTTACAGGACCGTTTGTAGTTTATTATTTATGCCGCGTTTGAGAATCCACATCGGATGCATCTGAGATGTAGTAAGTAGTAAATCTTTGATCACGTGATTCAGTATACGTAAATGTAATGGGACAGATGTGTCCGATGTGGATAAAAAACGCTCGAGATGTAAAAAATGCATCCGATGTGGATTCTCAAACGCGGCATTAATTACACGATGAAAGTGGCATTTTATTTTTAGTTTTGTGTAGTGTTTAGTCAAATCCTAGGTACAATAAAAGACATTTTTACATTGGCTAATGAAAATGTAATCAATGTATTAGGCAGCTGTTATATTTATTACAAGATTTATGTCTGCAAATCTAAACCTACCTAAGAATTATAATTATGTAAATAGAGAGCTGTATATTTATATACAGGCTGCCCAGCGACGGGGAGACATTATCGATATCGGTTTTAAGGCATTTTAAAACATAAACCCGATCTCAACAATCTTAGGAACTCTTCTGTCACTCGATATTTTAATCGGTACTTCCTCTTCGCTTTTTGGCTGGCACAACAATTATTTACATTTCTTCATTCCTTACCGCGTTCGAACCAGTAAGGTTTAAAGAAATTTAAAAAAAAAACCTACTTTAAAAATAAAGATGTTAATGATTTTCTTATGGATTCCATCTTCAGATCTTGACTTAATGTATATAAAACTGTTTCCTTTTCTAACAAAAATAATCCTAGAAATCGGGCAACGTGGTAAAGAATTATCGCTCAACATACATAAAAAAATATTTCAACGAATTGAGAATATCCTACCATTTTGAAGTATGTTAAAAAAAAATTGTTAATAAAGTGAAAAGTAGGGCATGAACATATATTATAGATAGATAAATCCAGTTTAGAAGGTATTATAAATAAACTGTGGAAATATTGAGAATCTCGATTTTGGATCGGAAAAATATTCTACGCAATTTAGTATGAAAGCTGATCAAAATGAAACACATGAACGACAAACTGTTATTGACAACTTTCTTCAAACGTTTTCTATTTTTCCGAAAACTAACTAGATAGTTCGACATTTCCTTCGTTAAAACGCCTCTTGTTCCGAAAAAGGTACACGCCTGCCAACATTCATCGTTCATTAAAAAAGTGGTAGATACAAAACGCTTCGTATTGTAAGGCCAAAATATATTTAGAAATCGAAATAGTCATATAAACAAAAAAATCATATGAGTGAGATAACTACCAAATTAATGATTTACAAGTTTATTCCTTTTTTTTTTTTTTTTTTTTTTTTTTTTTTTTTTTTTTTTTTTTAATTTTGGTGTCATCGGCGTCGACTACTACGGCCATTAGCCTCGTGTTCTGTGTAGGCTTTGTTACTGTTTCCCAGCGCCACTTTAGGAACAGCACTGTTAATTAGAACCCAACAGTGAATGGTCGAGTGGGGAATCCTACCAAGGCATCAGAATTAATTTTAAATAATTAAATTAAATGAAAAAATCCCGGCCAACGGTGGGATTCGAACCTGAGACCTTCCGATCTCAAAGTCATGACTCTAACCACTGAGCCAACCCACCCCCCGTTTATTTCTATTATTTATAAAATAGGTTTGCAATGTGCTGGTGTGGAATGTTATCATCGACTAAAAACTTTAAATCTTTGTATTAAATTGATCGAAAACAAACTATAAATTGGTTTAGACTATATAGAATGTTTCTAGTAAGCAGCAACTAATTTTTATTATGGAACCGAAAGACCCTTTTAAAAAGGTTCAAAATTAAAATAAAATATGTACCAAGTAAATGTAGTAGTATTTTTAAATTTTTTAATTTATATTGAAAATGGTAACATGAAAGGTTTTCTGTCTAACGACTCATAGTCTCGGCTGACAAAATGTAAAAAAATATTGAACATAATATTCCTGGGCCCTATTTTGCACTCCCCAGATTAAATTTAGTTGTAGCAAATGATATTATCAAATAAGATGTCAAATCACAAGCAAAATCTCGTGACTACAGTACTAATGATTGCCTGTTTGGAAAAGTATCTTTGTTTGTAAATATTTATATGCATAGTTATATTTAAATGCGCGAGTGTAATGTTAAGTATAAACAAAATCCGCCCATTATGTATATACGTTTAGTTACCGACCAGGGGCGGTTTCTCCATTGGTTCATTTGTGCAGTGAACACCCAGTTAAATTTCATAAAAACACATTATTTTAAAATTACATAAATAACATAAAAATATAAATTTAATTTTAATATTTTTATTTTCATACGTGTTAATCTATATTTTTTGGTACATCATTGCCCTCTGGCTGATCGCGTCTCTGTGGCATAGAATACCTAAGTATACTGTGTCTGTGGCGCATTATGATGAGTGAGCCTAACATGAGTGAGACGATTTGATGAATGCATAAAGTTAAAAAGAGAAAACAACACGCCAAAATATCCTTCAAACGTCAAAAGAACTCATTAATTGGCGCGCCGCTCACAAACTAGGTTTCCAAACCAGTGTTGCCAGTCTAGTACAATTCACAATTGTACTAGATGTAGTACATTTTGCTTGAGGCAGTGTTCACGTGTAAAATATATATATAAATATATTGTGTTCCTTGTTTGGGTTCTTTATCTATAAAAACCCTCTTTTTTCCTCTTCAATAAATTAGATGTCACTGCAAATAGAATTCGAAAAATCTGGTACATAACAAAAACATATTCTGGCAACATTGTACCAAATCAAACAAACTGTCATTCCGTCTACCTGTGGATCGTTTATATCGTGCGAATTTAGAGATGAGTAGTAATCCGTAAATGTACCTACTTAACACTTACAGATTTGCTAATATCCATGTCTAAATTCCAGTGTGACACCGGCACCACTTGGAACTTTAGAGACGTTGTAACCGAACTTTGATTTTAGTTCAAGGACGACTTACCCAACTCCGACTCAGCTGAGTTCTGTTTATAAATATGAACCTGAATATATTTGTATCCTTGTTTACCGATATATAAAAGAAGAAAGTGAGAATACACTCAGTGAGACACGAGATCCCTTTACAAATTATACTTTTTATGGATTTTTGTGTTTCGTGAACCGAATTTTCGTTGTTTTGAGGTTGGCTGTACTGGTCTTAGGTTCTGTGTGAATTTACTAGTGCTTATGTACGATGGAATCGTATTTGGTAAAATTTATAAAAACAAATAGACATAATTTCGAAAATCGAGTGCTTACAAAAAAGAATGGCCCACCTCAATCGGAGATAAACATTGTTCAAGAATGTGCCATAAGAAATAGAAAGTTTAAACATCCTTTTAAGATTGAACAATATAAAAAAACTTCGTGGTTATGCGGGTGTGATAAACAACATGCTTTGTTTTGTTTTCCTTGTTTAGTTTTTGCAAACAATGAAAATACTAAATCAGAAAGGACAAAAACGGGTGTTAGGGAATTATCTCATATTAGGTAAGCATGATTTTGCATTATTTCTATAATTTAAACTTGATGTTTCTTTCTTACACTGTATTAATCGAGGAATTAATATTTTAAATTATAACGAGCCACCACTACCTTTAATTAAAAAAATCTAATTAAATGTGGGGGATTTAAGGGGGGTTGAAATTAAAATTAAAAACAAAAAATCAAAAATGAAAAGCGATATCAACATTTTTAGTAAAAATCAAGCCCTATAAGGAGATGAGGTATTAATTGTGAAAACAATCTGGTAGAAAATGGGTAGTTAAGGGAGTCTGTTAAACTGCGAAAAGTATCATTTAGAATGCCTGGCATTATATATCTTTATTCTAGTTTGTATTTGTGTAATAGTATGTATTGTGATGGGACTGATCTCATAAAATAAACATTTAAAACATTTTAGTTTTTATTTTATTTAAAAGTTATTATTTTAAAAGGTATTTAAAAAATATATTTTTTATTTGACATGTGTGACAAAATGTGAAAATGATTAAATTTACAATAAAAACTGAAAAATGGTAGGTAAAGTTTCATATAATATTTTTTACACAAAAATCTACATAACCTTATATATATTTAAAAATAATCTCAAATTATGAAGAAAAGTTAGTTAACTAATAATGTTTATAGGTGGTTTTCGATGAATTAAAAACAAAACAAATATCACACTAACTAAAATTTTCATTTATTAATAGTTAAAGTGCTTGAAAATAGTATGATGTTGATAATAACTACATTTAATACAAACTCAAATAATAATAAAAACAGCGATATTGGCTCTTTTACAAAGTTTTGGGCCGAACTTACAAAAATGATCAAATTATTGGAAACAGTGAACACCCAATTCAAATTACCACGAGCCGCCACTGTTACCGACCCTAGTAGATAGGCAATTTGTTATTGTTTTAAGTTTTACCGTAGGGAGAGAGAAAATCAATATTAGGATAAATGGTCCAGCTCCTTTCTGGTTACGTAGGTACCTAAAAAGTATTTTAGTTTTTGGTTAATTAATTAATTATTGTAACAGTGATTTTCTTGTGATAGTACCTAATTTAGATTGTGGATTAAAGTTTTTGTATATAATTTCGCTGTTTAATAATAAACGTAGTCAAAACCGGAGCACGTGGTTTTTCTGGAAAGTATTTTTAAAATCACAAGCAAAATCTCATGACTACTGTACTAATGATTGCCGAAAATTAACGAATTCATATTTTATGCCATATATTTCTTAATAAGGACTGTCAGAACCATATTTACCTTGACTTGAAATTTTTTTAATCGTTTTTTGTATAGAATCATCTCTAAAAATGTATGATTGAAATATCGTGCGAACTATTTGTTCGATCAATAAAAAACTTGCATCGGTCCTGTTCACGCCAGCACCGTTATACGCATGAGCTCCGACACACTATTTTCTCCTTATGGTTTCATTTTTGATATATGGAATCGGCTTTCTATACTATTTCTATGGAACGAAACTGTCGCAATGTCGTTTTTATTAGTTCGTTACTCATATTTTTCATGTCAGGCAAGCCAGAATAAGTTCACTTCAAAATTTATTTTACCATATAAAGTCGTATAATGTATTGAACATTTGTAAATTTAAATTGTCATAACTTAAAAAAAACAAATAAAAAAATTATTTTTCTGAAAAGAAAGTTAATATTTTTTAAGTAAATAATAAAAAGAAAATAAAAATCATTGAATTTTCAGCTCATATATATCTCCTCTTAACTTCTAAATACCCTAACTATGTTAGTTTTAATAATTGCAAAAAATGCTAAATATCATTTTTATGTAAAACTTTATGCTTTACAATTTTTATCCAGAACTTTTTTTTATAGCACCTACCGTTTTGAAATAACCTTTAAAAAACACTTTATTTTCTTGTTTTTCGCCATTTTGCAATTACGGTATTATCTTTAAAATTGTGTCTTCTAGGATTAAACCAAAATGCCTATCTATAAGAAATTCTTGCTATTGTTAGCAGTCAGCAGAGCAATAACTCTTAACAATATTACTAAAATCAGTTTTCTTTACTTTGACATATTTTTAAATCCAATGAAAACAATACAGAGTTGAATAAAAATGGCAACTTTCATTAAGTTTATTCTGCCATCTATTTTAAACTAGCAAAAGCTCCAGCCGTCTCTAGCTTAAAGAGACTCAATTAGATTGGCCACCTGGTGGTGGTCTCCTTTCGGTATCAAACAAATAAATGCATTGGGCTGACCTACTAGGACTACTTATACAATGTATACAGTATCATGCACACAAGCTGCAACGTTTTCATGAGCTTTTTTTCAGTGGATTATTATCCAAGACGAGTGGAATTTTGTCAACGATTCCGAATGCGTCGTCAGTTTTATTTTTAATAAGTCGTCGCGCAAAAGCTTTACTAATAATTATTCTTCCTTACAATGTTCGTCGATAAATACCAATTAAAACGTTATAGTTATAATGTGGAACACATTCGCCGCCTATGGCTTGAATAAAATAAACGTGTATTGAACTTTTCGGAGCACCTGCTCTTTAACTCGTGCCTCGAATCTGGATTTAGTAAGGGTTTTCGAACTGATTAATTAATTATTACAGAAAAGGCTGCATGGCCTAAAGCGAGTTATGTTTTATTTTTCGTTAAATAAAAAAGTATTAAATTGGTTAACTCGATTTCCGTTAGGTATGTATTTAGCATTCCTGATAAATTAATTTCATCATTATGAAGTGGCAAGATGTTTTCCGTTTTAATGTGATTTTTTTATTAAGCGTCGACACGGAACGTTTGATAAATGCTTATTGGTGGCGATTTTATTGAGTTTCGCAGATTGTAACTTCAATTGACTTTAAAACTACCTAAACGGAATATAATATTCGAATAAACACAAATTATACAGCGTGGCCCAAATTGGGCCGATATGTATGGGTTTCCTGAAAAACTATAGAATATACAGAAACGGGTAAATGGAAAAAAATGTATATGAATATGGACGGACGCCAATTGAGCACTTTATTACCCTCAGGTAAAATTGATACCGTACTTAGCCGGACACGCCAATTGAGCACCAAGGACCAAACAGAGACCGGCCAATTGAGCACTTTATGACTAGCCAATTGCGCACTTTATTACTAGTTTGTTCATTAACGAATTATCTCAGGTACCTACTAAATTAATGCAAACAGTTATTTTTCTCGGTTAAATAAAAATCAGAATATGGTAGTTGACATTTATTTATTACAAAAAAAAAAAAAATCATGGGGTCAAAACAATTTTTAAGAAGTATTTTTTCGCAGACCTGTGTAATAATAATAATTTTACAGTAAATAGTATTATAGTTTGTATCTATGAGCAACTAACTTCACAAAATCATATTCTGACAATAGCTTATCTAGCTCCAAAATTTAAAAACTTTTCCGCATCTCTGACTTTTTTCGTTTTTACAACAATATGGTTACCAATACTTTGAATTTTAATATAAACTAAGCATTGAAATTCAATAAGAGTTTTAACAAAAACGTGAATATTGGGGTGCGTATGGTAAAAACTTTTTGAAAAATGAGAGTGAAGGGATTGGTTGTTAAAAATAAATTACTGGTTTTTGGAAGCCCATACCGAAGGAGGAAACACAGACGTTTCCGAAATATAAAAATCAACTAAATAATCTGCTAATTTTGAAAAGGCATTAGAATCAGGAATGTCCGACATAAAATTATTAATGAAACAATCGCTTACACTTTCGGGAGTGAGAAAAGGTAAACCAAATAAATGTTGTATCCATTTTCCTGACTCAGTTTGACTTTTATAAAGGTTTACTAAACCCAAGTTTTGAACTTTTCTATACCAGCTTTGTGCTAAATGGAATCGACAACCAAAAATTTTTGCATTTGGCCAAACAGATTGCGCAGAATTATGAATGGCTTTTTCGAAATCTATAACTATCTGTTGAGGATTTAAAGAAATATTTATGGAATTTGATAACATCAATAATTTATTAAACAGAATGGTATACGTTTTGCCTAGTTTGTTTGGAAGAAGGCAAAAATCTAAAGGAATGTAATGTCCATTGCGCAACCCATGAATAGTAAATAGTTGAAAAAGGAATTTTGTACAATATTTAAATGTTCCATCCATGTAAATTGTGTCACACTGCTATAAACATTTCATATTAGATGTACAATCAAAAATTACAATATTAGTTTCAATATCATTGGCCAATAAAAATGGTTCGTTTCTATCTGTTGTTAAATCCATAACATTCAGAGCTTCTTGGACATCATGTATATCTTTTGGTGTAGCTGACTTGTTGGTGTTCAATCGATTGCGATTCATATTATGCCGTATGAAGTCCAGATCCATAGTTGTTATATTTTCCTTATACAAACACGTCGAAATCTCCATATTCATTATTTTTGATGGTCGTTGGCAAATGTCATGCACGGCCTTCCTTTTGCAACTATTACTTATAGCCTGTCGACTTAGTTTTTGCAAGTTGGCTTGATGGTTGTGTTCCAAGGAATGATCCAGGACGTTTAAATCTCAAAAGACATTAGATTATTGATTTGACCATTCAAAAAAGGTTTCAATTCAAATTCAAAAAGTTGCAATTAACTTTTGGTATGCGGACGCTATTCAAATACACAGTAAAAGACTCTGTCCATTGATGTATCAAGAACGGATTCACAATTTTTCTATTTGTCAATTAGTAATAAACAACCAATATAATCCACTTTCTTTAATAAATTTAATGAAAATAATTAAACTTACCTCGAGTATGACATTTTGCTTTACAGCCCTTTACAGAACACACCCAATATATTATTCCATCTTTCAGGTCTTTACGTTTTCTAAATTTATTATCATTTAGAACATGCATTTGCTGGCCACGTTCATTTAAAACAAAATCAGTTACTAACTCCATAGGTAATATTTTTTTATCCGAACGCTAAAAGGTTTAGATAAAAACTGGTATGAGCCAATTGAGCTATTAAAGCATACATAGAACAGACTTAATTGTACGGATGTGCCGTATAAATAAGTTACCCCAATAGTCACCCCTTCTACCCAAGTAAGATAATGTTGTTTTGATTGGTTTTGAAAATTGTATTTTGACAAACGGTAATTAAGAATATGTTACAATTGGCAAATATGAAAATAAGTACCTATCTCTAATTTAAATTGAATGTAAAACTGCTTATGATTTTAAAACCAAATCATATTGGTTTTGGTTTTGAAAATTGTATTTTGACAAAGGTAATTAAGAATGTGTTACAATTGGCAAATTTGAAAATAATTACGTATTTCTAATGTAAATTGAATGTAAAACTGCTTATGATTTTAAAACCAAATCATATTGGTTTTGGTTTTGAAAATTGTATTTTGACACAGGTAATTAAGAATGTGTTACAATTGGCAAATTTGAGAATAAGTACCTATCTCTAATTTAAATTGAATGTAAAACTGCTTATGATTTTAAAACCAAATCATAATATGTAAAAGCTTTTAACGGATTAATATGAATGTTTTGCATTTCGAGGTCTGAAAATTTGGTACCACAATATTGCAAAAATTATGCAAAAATTTGTATTCAACAGAATAATAACATTCCTAATTATTTTTACCTACCAATATAAAATGAAAAAACATTACTCACAAAAATTTAATTTTATTTGGGCAATTTTAAATTTTTTTACTTATTTCTGTTTTTAAACATTATTTGTTATTTTTTAAAGTATTTTCATGAGTAGATTATTAACTTATTTATTTTAATTATTTTAGGTTTTGATAACGACTTTGTAGCTGAAACTGATCTCATCATTTTTTCTTAACCTATAGTTGAGTGCGTATTCCATTTATAATAATATACTCCATTACTTAATAAAAAGGGATCAAAGTATCTAGGGTTTTCCCAATAAAAATTGGTTTTAAGCTTTTAATGAGTTTCTTTAAATTAGAATATTAAGGCATTATTATTACAAAGTGGTTCCAGGTCAAAGTGCTGAATTGGTCTCAAAAGGGTCGCTTTGAAAAGGTACCTGCCTGCCTGGTGCTCAGTTGGCCGGTCTACATTTATTACATCTAGAGCTTGGTGCTTAATTGGCTCATACCCATGAATATATTTGGAACCTAAAGAAGTTTATTACGCGATTTTACCATTTTTGTTTTTGAGATATTTCATAAAAATCAAAAAGTTGCATTTTCTAAATTATGCTCTAGCTTTTTTATTGCTCACTATTTTGGAAATATGTTTTTTGAAGTAACTTCTTATGTAGATATTTGATCTGCAATATTCACAATTTAGGGGTTTTCTGTATTTTTTTTTCTCATGTTGGCAGAATACTAAATGTAAAAATGTCAATTCCTTCAATTCATTTGTCATCTGTTTCCTTCATCTGTCATTTGCCTTTAATGGTGCATCGACAGACTTCAAAATGAAATCGTTATCTTTTCGGTTGTTTTTTCCCCGGGAAAATACTGTTTTAAAAGTGTCAAAAATCTATTTTTAAAAACGGCCATATGATATAAGTATTAGTAAGTATTAGTGGGTTTGAATGTAGGTGACGCGTTGAAAATAAAACACAAAAAAAATTTACTTTTTTTATTTTTTGTACATAAGATCAATTCTCCTTTTAAACTTGCAAAATTATCTGTTATATAATCAAAAAATGGCTTTGATCGTATAAGTTTATTTAAGAGTGTCTTTTCAATTGAACAAATTCAATGTCATTAAACATATTTAAGTAGTCCTGGCTCTGTCTTATTAAAGCTTGATCAGAATTTGGATCGTTTAAAATGTCATTAAAAATTTGTTTTAGAGAATTTCAATTATTATGAATAAGATTCAAAATCTTGGAAATAGTAATAGATGACCATCTTGTTACTACTGAAGTGGATATTCGCTTATTGAGGATCACATCAGCGGCGTGAGTTCTTTTTACTGAACGATGAAACAAAGAAGGCAGACCATTCTAGGGTTGCCACCTTTTCAGAGAGGGGAAGGAGGACATAGTATTAAGAATCAGTGGTGATTGACCCCAAAAATGTTTGGGGGTGCCACGCTTAAATACTTTCATTTGAGCCTTCAAAAAAATAATTTATTGTATGAACATCAATGTATAATGATAAAAAACGGGTTTATTTTTTAAAAGTATATTTTTTATTTGATTTTGCTGCATCTAACAGTTTTTTTTTTCATCTTTAATGGTACGATATAAAAACAATCCGCCGACTAATACAAGAATAATGTTAACGTTGCACTCTGTACTAAAATTACAAATATAAGTCGAAACTAGAAAAGATTAGATCATTGTTAGCTTCCGCTCAATAAAGGTTCCTTAATTGGCATTATAAAACTGATGACATTTTTCTTTAAAATTAAAATCTATCAAAAATTCGGCCCTAATCAGTTATAAAGAACACCTGTTTCTTTCGTCTCTTCACTTTCTCTCTGAGAAAGCGGAACTAGCTGGAATGCTCAAAAAATAGGAAAGAGAAAAAATGTTAGGAATGTCTGGCACTTTTTGAAATATATATTTCCACTTATCTGGTGTAGAGTAGTTTTATACTCATCACAAGAACTTTCCAATACTTTATATGTTCGATTAATTACCAATACTTCATTAAGAACCATAATATCCATATTTATTTTAAGATTTTCATTTTAATTTTTTTCTCTATTACTAAATATTTTAATCTTATCTTCCAAATTTCTTTTCAAATTTTAGATACTTGAATACTAACTCTAATACCTGTAGACATTTTTCCACCATATCAAACATTCCTTGTGCAGTCTCATTAGAATTTTGAAATTTTGCAAGCCATCTGCCAGGGTAAAAAACTGAACGGATATAGGAAATAGTTTAACGTTTTTTTCTAATCGAGGCATCTAGTTGAATTGAAAAAAAAAACCTTTGGATTGTGATTTTTTATTAAATAGAGAACTTTTTCTAAAGCCTTTGGACCTAGAACATTTAACACAAGGGCTTCACTTTTAGTTCTACCACAAGATAGTTTTAAAGCCATAGAAGAATCTGAAAATAATATTTTATCCAACTTTAAACCACAATCCAAAGAGTTATATGACTGACTATGCCAAACTGTATAATAGATTTTACACAACTCAATTATTATAATATTCGTTTCCTCTTTAATACCTTTTTTATTTAAAAAGCTGTCCATTAGTTGCGCAAAGAAGGACTATTTTTTTTAAAAAGAAGAACGGAAGGACACTAGCCTTTGAAGAAGGACTTTTCGGCCTTTTCGTTGCCCTGATATCCTTCATGACCTGGAACCCAGGCTAGGGTCACCTTATTTTGACTACTTAGCTCTGCCAGGTCTTCTAGACAGTCTTTCACCAGTCGTGATTTGATTTCTGGTGAGAGAAGTGCCTTTAGAGCTGCTTGGCTATCAGAGTATATGGCAATAGTTTTGCCTGATGCTGATTTAATATTTCTCTGTTGCATATATTCCTAAACTTAGCGAAATCGTTGTTTTCGACTTGGGTCCATAGATTCCAGCACCGGCTCCTTCCTTGTTTGTTGAACCATCTGTGTGCCAGACGAGTTCAGCCTGTACGGGAGGTCCCTGTTTCCAGGATTCTCGGGCTGGTATTTGAATTTGAAAATTTCTTTCAAATTTGTATGTGGTTATGGCTCTATCAGTAGGCATTGCTAGAATATTATCCCTTTTTACTTGCTGATATAGCCTTATGTGGTCGGCGCTATGTAGTTGGCTTATTGGGTTTTGTCCCTGCATTAGCCTGTGAATAGCTGACCTGGTTTCTCCTTGTATGAAGATCTCCAGTGGCGTGAGATTTAGTAATACCTCCATTGCTGCAGTCGGCGTAGTGCGCATAGCCCCAGTAGCACTTAGACAGGCAAGCCGCTGAATGCTAGTGAGTTGGCCTATTGCACTTGCCTGTGCAGTTTTGGTTACCCATGCCACTGCACTATAGGTTATCATGGGTCTTATTACTCTTGTGTATAACCATATGGTCATTTTGGGGTTTAGACCCCAGTTTTTCCCACATATTCTTCTACAGCTTACGAGAGCAATTGTAGCTATTGTAGCTTCGTAAAAAAATATCTTTATTTATTATTTGATTACTGAATATCATCAGTAATAATACTACGATCACACATAGAAGTAGAATTTGTTTTTACATAAGAAATATAAAATTTTGAAAGTGTGTTTTGTTGTAGGTACTCGCTGAAAGCGGTGAAGTAGACTACCCTGGTAAGTGTCTAATAAAATAGAATAAAGTTTTGATAGAAAAGAAAACAGAAACCATTTTCTGTTTAACTGAATGAAATTATTTGAATTGTGTAGTGAAAATAATATACACTATTTCTTCGTATTTAAATTTACGTCATTAGATATTTTTTGGTAAAAGGTTCATTTTGCCTATAAAAACACAACGTAATATTGAAATCAACATATATTTTGAAAATTTTACATACACAATTCGAAAAATACATTATAGTCCTTAATTTATTTAAAGTCAATAAAAATTTTCCTTTTTTTTTAATTATAAATAACAATAAAAAGGCACCCTTCATTACAATCTTACACTGTATTTACAAAAGAACAAATATACACAGTTTTTCTTTGGTTTTATTAAGCTGTATGAAGTTTTACTAAACATTTTCAAAATATTTAAGAAAATATATTAGTAAAACTAGAGCAAAAGTGCAATACTGGACAAAAGTGCAATTTTTACAAAATTTTTACACGCTAAATATAAATTAAATTAAAACAAAAACATAAAATAGATAAATTTGGACAAAGTATCTGCACTTTTTGTGATGTATGGTAACAACTACCTTAAATTTCAAAGATTAGGAAGAAAATAACATGTAAAATCTAACAACAACGCTTAAATGTAAATGGATGAAAGAAACAAAGACTTGGTACTTCCCTTCTGTGCATTTAATGCAGATAAAATATTACTTGCTTCATTTTGAGCATACTAGGGACAGTGGCGGCTCGTAACCAAAATTTTGTGGGTTCATAATAACAAAATATAGACCTCAGTACAGATTTAAGTGTTTGGGAAAGGTATATTATAAACACTGAAAGTTTTTTACCTTAACATTTACTGGAATCTATATTATGTTATTGTGAACCACCAATATTTTGGTTACAAGCCGCCACTGCTAGCGAATTACTTTTTTTGTGTTCATAATATCACAATAAAAAACTACATTTAACAGAAATTGCATTTTCGAGTGGAACTTAAGTAACACGCTATATTTTTGATAAACTTCACTTCCTAATCTTTGTTTTTACCTTAGACTAGACTGGTCAAAGTCCCGAACGTTATATACAAAATATGGACAAAACAACTGGCAACAGTGAAAAGAGTTTAATAATGTACAAATACAAATATATACAACCGAAAACAAATGTTACTAGTACAAATGTGACCTAACTCTAAGCGTATATTTTTATACTTTGGTTATTTCTGGACGGACTCGATTCAAAAAAACAATATGGCATCAGAATGGCCATCAAATTCTTTAAAAATGGCAACCTTAAGACACGGGATTAGATATGTTTAATGGCACTTTCAAATTACAATTTTTTAAAAACAAACCAAAATGTTCGATTTTTGTAGTAAATAAATAATAAATAATAAATGAAGCAGAGTATATAAATCTTTTACTATTTTGAATTTTGTTTTAAATTTTATTCTATTCTTGGTATAACTAACTTACATATTACTGTAAAGGATTGTTCTGAGATACCGTTTTTATAATTTTCTCTTATTGAAATTGGGAATGCAGTTTTTTATGTTTACTAATTTGTTATTTATCGGAGAGCAAGAAAAGTAAAACCATTTAAGCTCATATGCCATTCATATACAAATTTTCTCTAACTTTTCCATCAAGTCTTTTGTTTTTAATTACTGCTGCTCACTTCTGTTTTAATATCATCCATACTCAAATCAGTCGACCTATACAAACTAGAAATTATTGATTCTGGTACACTAGGATGTTGCGATTCTCTGTGACGTCTTAGATCGACCTTTCTTTGGAATGCTTTCTCGCAGAGTCCGCAGGAAAATGGCTTGTATCCAGTATGTTTGCGCATGTGCGTAATGAGATTAGATGATTGGCTGAACGCTTTCGAACAAACAACGCACTTGTGTGGCTTTTCACCTGTAACAAAGGATTTAATTAGTAAATTAAGGGTTTCTTTGGGGTGGAGTGGAGATTAAGTGACGTCTGATGGAATCTTGTTTCAGAAATATAGATGGTATATTGGTGGATTAGCTTATATGATGGGATTCAGTTGGAAAGGGTAAATAAATATTAAAAAATGGAAATAAAGCATAAACACTACAGCGTAAAATTTATTAATAAGTGTCGCGACTAGTTTCGGCCTATTTGGTTATCTTCAGGACTACAATACAAATATCAATAATGATAGTAAAGATACGATGTGATAGTTAATATAAAAAAATTGTGGATAATAAAATAATATTTTAAAAATATTCGTGTTTGAAAGAAAAGAAAATAAAACTTTCTTTCACCGAATAATATCAAAAGCACATAGTAAAATGTTGTAGTAAAAGTAAATGACGTGTGACGTATGAAGTTTCAAACAGGAAAGTATCCTCTATATCAGTGGTCACTAATCACAATTCTAATCTAATGCAGAGGGTGGTGCTGCATTTTTTAACAATGTGTGAATTTCTATTATTTCGTATTTTTATTTGAATTTTTTAAATATTATTTTTAATTATTTTAAGCTAAAAATGTGTATTAGTTATTTGGTATTAGGAACCACTGCTCTAGACTGTCAATTATTAAATACTTAATAATAAATCTGTATTCCAAAAATGCCAATTACTTTTCTTTTTTTTTAATACATTTTGATTCCACATTATTTTTTGACATTTTTTTTATTTTTATATTATTTATCCTATTCTTAAATGACAACTTATTAGGCTTAGGTAACTTCTCATACATTTCCTCGTAAATATTGTTTACTTATTTTTTTTAGCTGAAGCAATAAAAATATATAATAATCAATTATTTTTTTTTACATTTTATTAATCCATTTACTTTTTCAAAACGAACATATATTATTTAACTACGAATTCTATTAAAAATTGTATTGTTAATGTACACAAATATCGTCCATTAGTTCATAAATTACTTGGCGCTGCTGTCACGCATGGAGCCAATAGTTAATAGATGGCGAACGCGTATATGGATACCAGGTCAAAAATGTCTTGTTTTACATCGGATGTCCTTGAACTTCGAATCTATGTAAGTGCTATTTATTTTTATATTTGACAGCCATGCCTTTGCAGGTCCAATTGTTCTTTTAATTGTTTAGTTTGCAGAACGCATAGCTTGAATATTTTGTTTTGATTTGCTGTCCTGCTGTACTTTCGCTAGCAGTAAAACAAATCACTAAATCGGCAGGTTTTTGCTTCTGAAACAACAACAATGCCTGCCAAAGCAAACTGTTTTGAAACTTATGCTTGATAAATTTCAAATATTTTCTTTTTATAACAAAATTTCTGAAGATTTGACTACTTAAATCTTTATAAATTTTCATTTATGATATTGCTCACAAAATTAAGTTACATATACATATCTTTTCGATCATTTGTTCTACTTTTAATATTTTTTTGTTAGGGGCGCATATACGGGAGTGAGGCAATGGTAATAATTACCCTCCCCCAAGAATTTTTAAACTTTTTATAGGTACCTACTACAAATGTATTATTATCAAAACTAAAGTCTTAAATACCACCACTACCCTTAGACTTAAACTCTGGATGCGCCACTGTTTTTGGTTTCGATCTTTTCTTACTTTCGACTTCTTTCAATTTCAATCTTTTTTTAGTTTTGTTATTCAAATTTTCGTATTTTCGAATTTTTACAGTTCAAACTATTTTTTTGAAATTTTAATATTCCAAATTTCGCAACTCATATTTTAGCATGATTGATATGAAATAAAAGTCGTTAGGATATATTTACAGTCGACAGTTCGATGATCAAAAAATAATGATGATGAAATTTGACGTATTTGACAGATGAAAAAATAATCAACGAAAAAGTAGGTCTTGTTCTTATTCAGTAAATGGTTTCATTCTATTTCAGATAATACAGCTAGCAAAAAGCTTTGTTTGTAAGTAGCTATATATTGTTTTGCGTGAACTTTAACCTAGCTACTATTTCGCATTTGTTAAATTTACTTTCAATAATAAATACAATACCATAATTCGATCCGTTGTAAACGAGAAGTAATTACAATATGACATCCATTGTTTGCATTTCGAATAATAGAGTGTTTATCATTTAAAATAAATAACAAATAGGTAACGGTTGCATAAATAATGCAAAAGAACGAGAACAACAGGCAATTACTAAATTATCCGTTTGATTAAAAATGATAGAGTCCAGTTGTGATGTAACGTAGATACAACGTGTTACACTGTTTTCTACTAAAACATATTAATAAGGCCCCTAAGGGAGTCTACGAGCTTGAACGAACAAACATTACTGACATCAATTTCAATTAACTTCATGTTAACTTTGCATTTTTCGTTCGGCGTTATCGCTTTAATTATATGCCATTTCCAGTTGCTGTAAAACGGAAGAATTAGGATAGTCGTGCGATGAACGTGTATTCGCGTAAGCAACAAATTGCATGAGAAAAAAAATTCAATAAGCGAAAATCTATTACTCTATTACTAGTTTGTAATGGCGAAACGAAATATTTTATACACTGTTATCCCATAAACATGTTAAAGTTCACTCTCAATTTGGCTAAGAATTGAGGTGGAAAAAGGTTTTAAAATATAATGAATTGGGTGTCAAATTGAAGCTAAAATTACGACGTGCAAAGTGATAAAATCTTTGAAATTAATAAAGGTAAACACTGGGACAAAATTGCATAAACCCAAAATTGCCTTGATTTTTAAAACCATTCTATATCGCCTTTTAATTAGGGTTTACAAACTTGTTTGAGCAATTTATCCAATAATAATTGGCCCCTTTACCTCTTAAGCCTGCTCATGTAAAATATTCGGGCTCATTACTTTGCCTGTTTATATAATATTAATAAAGGACAGAAGGATGAGTAATGCAACTATGTTAAAAGAAATAAATTGGCTTTCAGTTCAGAATTATGTTCAGTACATGACTGATATTTATTTATAAAATAAAAATGACATAGTACCATCGCATCAGATCTATTAAAAAAAACAACATTATATTCTACCTCTTTTTTACATAATAAAAAGTGCTTTGTATAAGAATATTATATTATCTGTCTTGCTGTACCTTTATTTATAAAAAGCCTGAATTGAGATACACTACAAATTATTTGCAATAAATATCGAAAGAAGTATACATTTTTAAATAATTTGACATGTAGGAGCCATTCACATATCACAGTTGACATCTTGATACTTGACAGACACAGCCAAGCATTATTCTGTTTTTGGTCAAATAAAATTAATTATTCTATGGGCTTGCGACAGAGAGCCAGTAAATTTGATGAAGGTATTTTTGGGGCTAGGGGCGAAATAGTAGTACGCTTAAGTTAGCACCACCATTAAAAAAGTAATTTTTAAGAAATTGCTTATATATTTTTCATAAATTGGCAGGCTTGGCTACTAATTTTGAATCAAAATAGCCTCCAAAATGGCTATGGTTGCAAGTATGAAGGTCGCAACCCGCTTTAGAAATTTCACCTTTACTCTCAACAGCTGTTGTTTGACAGGTCGTTAGAGAATGTTTGCAATTTATGGAATTTTAAGAACGTTAGGGATGTTGACGTTAGAAATAATTGGAATTCCTAAAATTGTCACATAAGAAATGCATATGCATATTTTAAGAAAATTGATATTAAAGTATTCTGAAAATCAATAGGGTTCTAAGTTAGAAGTAATTATTTTAGAAAATCAAAACCGCAAGTCAATCAGAACTTTCGTTCTAGAGTTGCCGGCATATATACACACAGACGACCAGACGAAATTTTTTTTTGCATTTTCGGACTCAGAATGATCGGAAACATGAAAAAAAGTTTTAAAAAATGGGAATAAGAAAATGTTTTCGTCTGCACGAATGCAATACTGAGGCCCCATAGAAAGAGCCTCAGTAAAAAATAACTTATAAATAATAACCTTTAAACAAAATATAAATTAAATGGATCGATTCCATATTATTATAGAAAAATACTAAATAAATAGTTTTGAAAACACTATTAAAACCAGTTGAGAAGTTTAAAACGGATAAATTTATAATGAAATTGATATTTTTGTATTTAATTGTATGTTACTTTTTGCACTTCCCGAAAAAAGATTCCTCATAAAACAAAAAATAGTAAACAGTTTATAATAATAACCTTTATTTGCTACTTATGACATGTACCAATGACCAAAACCGGTTCTGTTTATTTTCAAATAAACAAATATGGCTGTCGATAGAATCTTTAAAAATTAAATAACCCACCGAAATAAATGTAAGTTTCCTTTATCGCCGTCATATTTCGCACTTTTAAATAAAACTTTTTACAACACATCTTGGAATTTCCAAAGTTAATTTTCTGTTAAAAATGTTAGAACATGGCCCATTAGACAAATATTATTTGGTCGGCACAAAGTGCCCACGATGTCATTGTTAAGCTGTTAATAATCTTTAGTTATAGTACCACAGTTAGTACTGATTTTTATTTTTTAAGTATGGTCGTAAATAAAATATGGTATGATTTTCGTGTGCGATTATGTTCGCAACTCGTGCTCAATAGTATATCTCCACATACTTGTATCATAAATAACTTGAACCATTTTGAAATAAAATTTTTCGTTTCCTTCATCATTTATGAAAGTAATTTTTCGGTGTTAAATATTTGTAACAGCTGCAATTTGACTACTGTGGATATTCTACAAGTAGCAATAAATCATTTACAAATTTTCATTGCCTTCTTTGAAATAAATCAATGATAACTGAGATATGTTTGCAATCAAAGTCACATTCATGTCGAAGGTAATGCCCGCATACTTTTCGTATTGGAAGATAAAGGCTTGGCCTTGCCACATTTCGTCCCCATTGCAATCGAGAGGTCACCTTTGAGAGAAAATATTGTGTGTCAAGACTACCTTAAATGGGAGCTTAACTTACACATTATTTTATTTACTAAACTATATTTTTTTATTGAAAAATTACATATATAACATTTAAAATTGTGTACGTACTATTTCCGTACATATGAAAATTATAAATACGTACAAGATGACTATCTGGAAACGTTCGTCCATTTGTAAAGAAAATTAATTCATTGATTAGCTGAATAATTTTTCCAAATGAATTTAATGCTCATTCTTTGTCTTTTTTTAATTTTTGTTCCAATTGTTTGCTGTTAATTGATAAATGATATGGAATTACAAGAAAATACAACTTTAGGGCCAATGTATAGAAGAACTCGAGATATATCTAGTGTAAGATAAAGTTAGACCCATATTGGATTTTTTTTAATATTTTTTAATATAGGGCAATCACCTCTGCCTATTTAAAAACATAAAATAGCCTCTATCAAAGTTGGCTATTATCAAAATGGTATTAAAAAAAAAATACTGAATTTGGTAGATAACTAACGCAGTAATATGAACTATTTTAAGTTTTGTAAAAAGCAGATGTGAATGCCCTACGAAGTTTTTTCCAATAGAAATATTTAGAAAATGCCGTATGGATCCAACTTTATGAAATACATTGTAAGTATGATTTGAACGAAATAATTCTTTTAATAAAACACCGTTTGTGCAGAACAATTACCAGATGGATATTCCCATTGCAATGAAATTTCCCTTGCACGTCATCAATGATGAACATTGTTTATGAAATTGAACAGATAAATCATTGTCGTTAGTCATATTTGTTGTTTTTTGAAGATTGAAGTGGGCAATTGATATACAGGGTCTGTAAAAACATACCACATATTCCTTAGACCAAAATAAGTCGATTTAAGTAAAATTACCTTAGTACAAAGTTGCTTCGTTTGGACTCCAGAGGGCCTTGAAGTTACAATTTTTAAATCGTTTTTCCCATATAAATTTAAAACGGCATATGCGATTTTGCTGAAATTTGGTATATTGGTAGAGTTTTATGTGGCAAACAAAGTGGTATTAAAATTTTGTCCAATAATAATACATAGGCGTAGAACTTGATTTTTTAAATATTTGCACCTTTAAAAATTCTACGCCAATGGAAAAAAGGAGTTTGAGTATGAAATTTAGATTGCGCAACTCATTTACTTTAAAAAAGGTACTCTCGATAAGACTCGATTACTCTCATGGTTTTCGCTAAATTTCTGTTTTAATAATTTAGAGTGTATAGGTTTCACAAAAATATTTATTTACAACATAATCAAAATAGAGATTTTATAAAAATTGTTCAAAATGTTCACCATTTTCACGCATACAAAGATTTATACGTCGAAGAAAATTAAAATGTATCCTTTCCATAACTTCTTCGTCAACTCTAAGATTGTTAATTGCATCTTGAATACGTTGCCAGAGTTGTTCCTTATTTTCTACAGGTTCCCTGTAAACTGTGGATTTAGATGTCCCCATAAAAAGTAATCCATCGGTGTTAGGTCTGGGGAACGTGGTAGCCAGTTTACAGGTGCGTCATTACCTCTGCCTATCCATTTGTGTGGATATTGTTCATTCAAGTGGTTTCTAACGTTTAAAGAAAAATGTGGTGGAGCTTCATCTGGCATAAACCACATATCTCTACGAAGTTGGAGAGGTAAATCTTCTAACAATTCTGGCAACGTATTTTGTAGAAAATCCAAATAATTTTCTCCAGTTAATCTTCGTGGAAGTATGACAGGACCAACAATGAAATTACCAATTATTCCAGCCCACACATTAATTTTGAATTCGTGCTGAAAATGGTTTACCTTTATTACATGTGAATTTTCAACGGCATAAACATGTTCATTATGGGTATTAGTTATACCTCTTCTTGTAAAACCCGCTTCATCGGTAAAGAGAACCTTCTTGACAAAGTTTGGATCTCTTTCTCTTTGCATATTAACAAATCGACAAAAACCCAAACGAATTTGAGGATCATGGACTAATAATTCTTGTACTGGCTTCTTATGGTATGGATATAGCAATTGTTCTCTAAGCACTTTATGAACGACATCTTTACTTACTCCTAGTTCCCTTCCAATTCGTCTGGTGCTTAATTCTGGAACTTCTTCAACACGTTCTAAAATGTCTTCTTCAACTTCAGGAATCCTTACAAAACGTTCTCTTCCATTATCAACAGTGTTGGGAGCAAAGGAACCGGTCTCCCGAAGACGTCTCTTAACAGCAGCAAAAGTTGGGTGGCTAGGTACACGACGATTTGGAAACTCTCTCGAGCATTTCCTTCACAAAATTCTATTGTCAGTAATATATCGGTATATTCTGCATTGGTATATTGTACAGCCATATTAATAAACCACGCATTTGTTTTTTTAATTATTGAGTCAGATAGAACACTTTCAATCGTTAACAAGAGATTAGATTAAAACTTGACAATATATTTATTTAGATGAAACTATGGAAACAACAATAAATGTTTTTGTATACGTATTTCAGGCAAATAATTAATATTCCTCAAAAAATTGTACATGGCAAGAATCGAGTATTTTTGTTAAAAGTCTCGATTGGAGGTGTTGAAGAAGATATGAAAAAAGTACATTTTTATGTTTTTCATAGTATAAAATTTTGTCCGATAATAATACATAGGCGTAGAACTTGATTTTTTAAATAATTGCACCTTCAAAAATTCTACGCCAATGGCAAAAAGGGGTTTGAGTATGAAATTTGGATTGGGTACTCATTTACTACAAAAAAGTACCCTTGATAACACTCGATTTACTCTCAAGGTTTTGACAAAGTTTGTATTTTAATAATTATTGTATATTTTCTAAAATTACTAAAATGCAAATTTCGTCAAAACCATGAGAGTAATCGAGTCTTATCTAGAGTACCTTCTTTAAAGTAAATGAGTTGCTCAATCTAAATTTCATACTCAAACTCCTTTTCTTCCATTGGCGTAGAATTTTTAAAGGTGCAATTATTTAAAAAATCAAGTTCTACGCCTATGTATTATTATCGGACAAAATTTTAATACCATTTTTTTGCCACATAAAACTCTACCAATATACGAAATTTCAGCAAAATCGCATATGCTGTTTTAAATTTATATGGGAAAAACCATTTAAAAATTGTAACTTCAAGGCCCTCTGGAGCCCAAACGAAGCAACTTTGTACTAAGGTAATTTTACTTAAATCGACTTATTTTGGTCTAAGGAATATGTGGTATGTTTTTGTAAAGACCTTTTACAGACACCCTGTATGTAACGGACAGTTGCCAAATCATTATTACTTTTATGAACTGTCACCAGTAGGTATTAATTTTGTGTTTAATAAACAAATTTATTTTTAGATTTTCAAAATGTCTAAATTTCCTTTTACAATTGTATATTATGGGGTCTATTCTGTAACAATTCCTTTATATTTAACGGCCTTTAAAAATATGTTCGTATTCGTTAATTTACGTCTGTCATTATTTAAACAGATTTCTTTAAGATAGTCCTCTAATGTATTTTAAAGATCCGTTTAAATAATGACAGAAGTAAAGAAGAAAATATTTTTAAAGGCCGTTAAATATAAAGGAATTGTTACAGAATAGACCCCAATATAGGTTTAATAAATGTCAAAAGATGGAATTCAAATTAAACATTAGTTTTCTATAAGATGTTTCTTGAGATCCTCGAATTTTGTAGCAACGTGGCAACGTTTACTTTCATGAGTTTATGACAGGCATTGGAAATAATTTCATTGCGTAATATAAATTTCGTATACTATAGTGGTAAAAATAAGTATTCCATCTAAATACAATCCTTTAGGATTACCAGCAGGAGTATTTTATCCACGGAAATTCCTGAGTGACAACCGATAAACTGGACAAACTATTCTGTCATTATGAGGATTACTTTCAGAGATCCAAAATGAATGAAGTTTTCTATTGTATTTCGAAAACAAACGACTCAAATGGAAGGTAAATAACATCAAAAAAGAAAGGCGATTGCCCCCACACTTCCAGTGTTTTGTTATAAGACGACCGGGACATCATACCGACTTGGAGGTAGAATCCGATTACAATAAGAAGAACACCGTACGTCATAACGATTACTTCGAATTTTGAATACATAGTATCTAAAACTATCAATAACTAAAGAAAAATGAAGTTGTTACTTATAAAAAAATATTTCCTTTATTCCTAATAATATTAACACTAAATCCCATTCAGCGGAAAAAAAGCCAATTAATTTCCTTTGCCAACTGATGACGTAGCTGTTCTTCTTATTGTAATCGGACCCTATGATAAAACCGCCTTTATTTTTTAATATTTTAATTATTTATGTTGACTGCATGAGTCAATATAACTCATTTAATCAAACCCTGTAACCAAATTATGTATTATTTATGTTATAAAAATATTAGTTACACTAATGGAAGCCAAGCACAATTAAATGTTGTTATAAGTTCGTCAGTGCTACTTATTTGAGTTTTCCTGTGTATTGCTTTGTTGATTTGGTTCTTTTCTTTGAGTGCACGTGTACCACTTTCATTAATATAATTATAAAGTAACGAATGTTGCAAAAGCATTGAGAATTTTTAGAACGTTCAATATTTTAATACATGTACAGGGTTTCCTATTATTGAGCAATTGTTCATTATTTCAATTTGTGTTACAGACACGCAAATAAGTTTCAAATAAAAGTTGAATGGATTTATCCATTTAAAAAAGTACATATTTTAAAAATATTTTTGATATACAGGGTGTTGCAATTTTGCATGGCAAATAAAAATATATATGTTTTAAATTGAATACCCTGTATTTTATTTCATTTTCAGAAAGTTTGGTAACACTGTATTTAGGTTGGTTTATATGGGTGATTCTCAGATAACTGTGATTTTTTATGTTCGGTGTTTTATTTATCGTTTAGCATAAGTTTCCTCATCAAAAAGTTATTAATATTAAAAATTTAGAGGTATTTTACAACCGACATTATGAATTAGATCATAAACCTTCGTAATTTTTTTTAAGCTGCATATAAATATACTCGAAATATCAGTACCGTGGCATCTCCAATTCTCATTTTTGAAGTTAAATTTATACATTTCTATCAAATTCATTTTTTAATATAAAATTTACCTGTTATAACTACAATCTAATGCAAACTGCATTAAATTTTATTGCAATTTTATACCAATTTTTCGATTGGTAAAAAAAAATAGTAATTTATGGTGTGTTGTAGCTGTAGTATAACCACTTTACAGGCTTATTTCTGTGCATAAATAGAAAACAAAAACGCGTAAAACATACGTTTTAAAACATTTTTAATTTTAGAAAAATTTAATTTGTAAAAATCACAGTTACACGAGAATCACTCATATTGATTTCAAAATTGTTTTAATATATGATGGTGGGTGAGTTTTTCCGGGTTTTTCTCACCTGTAAATCAAATGGTACCATCAATCATCTTTAAGTCGCCCCGGAGCGCCACTGTAAATAATAATAATATCCGTCCCTTTCCCCGGACAAACTCAGCTTTTAGGGTTAAAATTCACTCGCAAGGGGGTGAATTAGGGAGAGTATTATTATTATTATTATTATTATTATTATATAAAATTGTATTCTCTTTTAGAATGTTTTAATTTCAATTTTATCTCTATTGGTTTTTACATAATGGGTATTTTTCCAAATTTGCTAAAAGGTTTATGCCATTATTACTTAGTTAAATGGCTGCATAGTCATACAAGACACAAGATATTCAAAAATGATATTCAAAAATAATATTCAAAAACAAAAATTAATTTAAAGTATTCTCTGATAGTCGTCTGCATGTCTACTTGTCAAACTAAAAAACAAATTATTTTTAACGTTTTCCCGACTTTGTTTTTTAAACGTTTGTATAAACGATTTTTTCCAGTATGAATCAAATACATTTCATTAAGAGTTTTCAAGGAAAATTAAGTGAATCTGAATGTGTCAAATTTAAAAATCAATCAATAACGGTGAAAGAACAATAAATATGCCACAAATATCATGGAAAACAGTAACCATATCCATATTATGTGCGATAAAATTCTTCTATATATAATGATATATCGTCAATAAACATTACTATTAAAAAAATATACTTTTCAACTTAAATTTAATAAATCAATAATTTAATGGCATACTTTCTTACAGACTATACAAATTTTTGATTAAACAAGTAAGTTAGGAGGTAACTACTTATTAGGGTTCTCAATAACAACTTGAAATCAATACGACGTTCTTTTGATTTCTTTCCACAACCTTTTCATCAAATGAAATTTCTCTTAATTATTCAAATAGAAATTACATACTGCTTCAAAAAATCTTAAAGCTTGGTACGGCTGTCAAAGTAAAGCTGTAAAAGTTTTATTGAAAAGTTTAAAATCAATTTTCCTTTAATAAATTATATCAACAAACCCAGTAACTTCTCGGCTATTTTAAATGCATTGCTATTTTTATACCTGTATTTCTAGATTGAAATATAAAGTTATTGATTTGGATTAGTTGTGTTTTCAGTTTTTTAGATACAATATAAAGGTAATTTTTATTAAAAAAGAAATACTATACAGTGGCGTGCGGTCCGTGGAAGCGGGGGAAGCACCGCTTCCCTACACTTTGAGATTTAAAAATAAATATTTTTCAGTTTACAATGCATAGAAATTAATATTAAATTAGGTACTATATTTTCTCTGAAACATTACGTAAACTTCGTAAATATACTAACAATTCATTGGTGTAATGTGTAAACGTACGCACCACTCATGAGAAAATTAATTGTGTGAACGCACACCATATACTTCGAGTCCGTCGGCGGAAGCGCGTCTTGAAAAAGTCGGCTCATCTTCCAATTGATTTCGCTTCATCTTATTGACCCTGCTTTGCCACGACAGTGTCAGTCTATTTGTGCACGTAAAATACGGTCGAGTGGCAGCAATTTTTACGTCGCCTTAGGCATATTGCAATTCGCACCGCGAATCGACGTGTGTGGAAAATCGTAGACTTCAGATAGATTTCGGTTTGTTTTTCGTAGTTGTTTTTCTTTTTGTAAAATGGAGGAACTGTGCACTGTGCCTGTGAGTAATAATAACGTGGTAAATTGTGTCTGTATTGTGTGATCTTTATTGAAAAAGGGATTTTCAAGTAGAAATTTTGAAGAGAATACGGACATTATTAATTCTAATAGACTAAAGGATCCTATCAATTTAGAGACAAAAGTAGAAAAGTCAGCAAAGAAATTTACCAGGCATTTTCACGTAGGGTTATATGAAAAGTATGAATGGTTAACCGGCTGCAAAACTTTGAAGAAATTGTTTTACTGGCCTTGCCTACTTTTTAATATAGCCGACTTTGGAACTCAGTCGGTATTACAGACTTGAATAATTTTTACAAAAGTGTAAAACGACATTTAAATAGCAAATCTCATATAAGTGCTACAATTAAAGAAAAAACATTCAGGACCTATCGCATTGAACATAGTTTGGACAATCATTTAAAAATAAGCAACAAAATTCGCAATGAAAGGGTAAAAAAAAATAGGGACGTCTTACCACGAGTAATAGATGTAACTTGTTTCCTGGGAAAACATGAACTAAGTTTTAGGGATCACAATGAAGCAAGTGGATCCGCCAATCGAGGAAATTACATGGACCTTCTAAGTTTTTTAGCAAAATACGATGATACCCTAAAAAAATATTTTATTGATTCGACTACTTTTCAAGGTACCTCAAACAGAATCCAAAATGATTTAATTAAATGCACTGCCGGCGCTATGATGGATCACATTGAAACTGAAATTAAAAAAGCACCTTTCGTATCAATTGCGCTTGATGAAACCACAAATGTAGCAAATTTAAGTCAATTATCCATTGTTGTGCGATATGTATTGGATGACATTCCTCAAGAGCGATTCTTAGGATTTTTGGACGTTACTAGCGAACGAACTGCAGATACATTGTTTAAAATTGTTTGTGATATTATTTCAAGTTTAAAATGTGGTTCTAGGCTTGTTTCCCAGAGCTACGATGGTGCTGCCGTAATCGCTGGCCATTTAGGAGCCCTTTAAGCTAAAGTGAAAGAGAAGTTTAAACATGAAATTTTCGTTCACTGTATAGCACATAGACTTAATTTGGTTTTATCGCGAAGCATGGATAATATTAAAGATTGCAAATTTTTTTGTTCGACGCTTAGTGGTTTGGCTTCCTTCTTTTCATAGTCATCGAAAAGAACTCGCGCTTTGGACATTCACGTTCAAAAAAGGTTTCCAAAAGTTGCTCCGACGCGATGGAACTACAATGGACGTTTAGTGCAAACAATGTTTCAATACCGTGATTCTTTGATACACTTTTTTCAAGACGTTTGGGATAATAAAGAAACATGGAATGCTGAAACTGTTACTGCCGCTAAAGGGTATTTTCATTGGCTCAAACAAAACTATGATTTCATTTTTTTGCTCAACATTTTTGCAGATATTTTCCCTTTAACTGACATTTTATTCGACATTTTACAGACATGAATGCATTTTTGGCTGCAGCAATGCAATTTCCGGTTTATATAAGATAAAAAGTAGGGCAATTTTTTCCAAAAAATGTTTGTAAGCGAATGCAAAAAACCGCATTCCGATTCGTCTTAGTCCCAAAAATTCCGAACATTTATGCTTTAATACCTCGACTCACAATGACAACCATCAACTTTGGATACAATAAACAAAGAATGAATCACACTTGGTCAGGGATATGAAAATACAAAATTTTCTATCATCTGAAATCTTAATATCTTAAAATCCAAACCCTCTGGACAAACACGCTCAAGGTCGCCCAATTCAAATCAAGCGAATTTCGACTATATCCAAATTCACTAGCAACATCTGTGGGCAATATCCATTGGGTTCCAATGATGCTTTCATAAAGATTTTTAAGGAATATGTTAGAATATGTTACAATGAATGAATTGCATAGTGAGTGTATGAAGGATTTAAATTAAAAATACTTAGATCTTACATTATTAAATATAAGGTTGCATTCAAAACAATAAAAAGTACCTAAAACCAGATTAGTTTAATTAGGAAACAAAAAACCCGTCAACTTTTTAAAGCAGACAAAAATAATGGTTAGTTTATCATAAAACCGCTACTAATTAATATCGTGGATGAAAGTAATAGTAGTTGTTTGCGATAGTAAAACAATTGTTAACAAACAAGCACTCATAGAAAGGCAATTGTAGATCAGAAAGGTCGCGACTTAGCAGTCTACTTATTTTTTATAGTGCACTGTCAATTATCATAATGTGTCTTGATTATAGAGCCAGTATTAGGGCTTATTATCTTGTAAGTTTCATGGTTACATAGATATGAATATTCAAATTTTATTGCTTAAAAGCTATAAAATATTTCCCGTAGGTACTGTTATTTCTTATTGTTTTATAACTAATCTGTTCGCAGAGCCGTTGAAAACTAACAGCAGTCGCCAGGAGCATGAATGTCCGTTTTTTTGCAGATATGCAATGTACACAAAAATTATTCTAATTCCTAAGACAACAACCAAATATTAATCTACAGTCATCAATTTAATTGATTTTGTCAAAGCCAAGACTTTCTTCTTTGCATAACAAAACATATAAAATAAAACCATAAATTACCTGTCATATATTTAATTTAAATTATTAATTAATTTAAATACAAAAATGTGATGGATGTCAAGCTCTTTATTTTTGTAATGAAAACATTTTAAAAATATCGAAAAAAGTTTAAAATTGTTAATTTATATGGGCTGTGGTTTAAATAATACTTTATAACTTATTTATATAGCTTTATTTCAATTTTAATTGACATAAATTTCGTTTTTAATGAATATCTATAGAAAAATGTTTCGAGGTAGATGTATGTGGAAAAAGAATACATTTAGTTTATCTTCTAAACATTTATGGAGGTGCTGCAATAAGTTGTACAAGATAACAGGAAAAAGCCTGTAATAGCTAGATAGGAAAGTCATGTGTTGGACCCATCAGATTTTTATTTTAATACCCCTTATCATTTAAATAGGGTATTATGTTCTCGTGGTCAAGAAGACCGTAATCTTTACCTGGTAGGACATTTTTTTACCTTCCTGTCAGTTGTACGAGTTATGTCGTGATAACTACAAGCCTCTGAATAAAATCAAAACTGTTATTTAACAATAAAAAAAAAATTATTAACCAACATGCGTGATTTTTCTCCATAACATTTTTCACTGTCACATGTTATAATAGCTGCACAACTGATCATTATATTATTATGATTTAATGAGTGCTATGGTAACGGATTCATAATTATTAAGTGGTGTGTATGGTTCGTAGATAGTTTTGTGGTTAACATTTTGTTTCTAGAAACTGCCAGATCAAAAAAAAAATATGTATTGCTTTTACATACAATAAAAATGCTACAGTAAAGACATACTTTTAAATTATCGGATGACATCTGTACGTGTGGAGGGTGGGTTACCCCCACGGCACTTAGGCCTCATTAGACCCATTGTGCATCCTCCTAAGATGATAGGCACCTCCTAGCTCGTCAGCCAGCCTACAGATTTAATGTAGTTGACAACGTCGCCAAGAGGTGCTTCTCTTATATCGGCCGGTGTTAGCCGATACTCGCCGAACACAAGTCTTCTAATAAATGAGAGCGTCGGGCAATCGTAAAGGATATGCTCGATGGTCTCATCTTCTTGTTCGCACCCTCTGCAGAGTGCGGATTCTGACAGCTCCATGATATGGAGATGCTTCCGTACTTGGCAATGATCAGTCAGAATGCCTGTAACCAGACGCAGATTCTGTCTAGTCATAGTCAAGTATTTGTTTGCTGCAGTATTGTCAGGATAACTTAAGAGCTCCCTGGCAACTCTGCAGTTTCTTGTTTCATCCCATCTTTCCTTGAATTTCACAAGGGAATGTTCTTTAATTAGGTCTGTCACTACCGATTTTGTCAGGCCAATAGAAGGGCCAGGTCCAAAAAGTATTTGGTTGACTGCTTTCTTGGCTAGTGAATCGGCAAGACGGTTACCTTTCGATGTGGCGTGACCTTTGATCCATCTTAAGGTGACCACATTGTTGATGGATACTTCGGCCAAAACTTCATGACATTCTAGTACTAACCCTGAATAAATTCGTGGTCTGTTTAGGGTGAGTAGTGCTTGTCTGCTATCTGTATAGATGAGCATGTTCCTTCTAGTGATATTATTTCTGGTTATTTCTTTTGCTGCTATGAGAATCCCTGTTAGCTCTGTTTGAACTACACTGGCACTATTGCTCACAGCCCATTTTATGTTTAGGTTTAAGAATCTGGAGTATATTCCGCATCCTGAGCCTTGGTTTGTTTTAGAACCGTCGGCGTCGGTGTAGATATGAATCTTACCTGCCACTTCTGGTTTTTCTATTTGTTATATTATAACTTTATATGGCTTATGGAAGATGTATCTCGGTGAGATGGAGTCCATGTTCGCTTGAAGCGGTGGGAGCGTTTCGAGCGCATCCTGCCAAAAGCGACGTCTCGCCTCACCAGATCCTACATCAGGTTCTACCGTGCGGAGGCGTGTCATTGTCGTCAGAGCAACCTCCTTGATGTAAATATCAAGGGGAGTGAGACTAAGAATGACTTCCATCGCTCTAATCTGTGTTGTTTTCATGGCTTTTGTTATGTTGAGACATGCTGTTCTTTGAATTAGTTCTAGTTTACGGATAGCTGTTAATTTTTGGGTTTTCGGTACCCAAACAACTGCACCGTATGTTAACATAGGTCTTATGATAGCCGTGTAAGTCCATGCGACGACTCTGGGGGAGAAATCCCAGGTGCGTCCCACAGTACGGCGGCATTGTTCATAAGCAATGTATGCTCTTTTAACTCTGTTTTCTAAATGCGAGTTCCATGTTAACTTGCTGTCAAAGGTGAGACCTAGGTACTTTACCTCTGTCGCAAAGTTTAGTTTTGTGTTTAGGAGTTCTGGAGGTTTTATTTCCATTTTCATCCTTTTCCTTGTGAAAAGGACCATTTTTGTTTTCTTAGGATTGATAGACAGTGAATGGTCCTTGCACCACTGTCCTATAATTTTTAGAGCTACTTGCATTCTTCGCAGAGTATGTTCTCAAAATTCCCTGTTTGCAGAATTACCAGGTCATCTGCATATGCGATTGTGTAGTGACTGTCATTATTGAGGCGGCTGATGAGGGTGTCGGGGACCATATTCCACAGTAGAGGTTAAAGCACCCCTCCCTGTGGACATCCCCTCGCAACCAAGCCTCTTATATTAACATCTTTTACACTTACGTTTACTGCTCGCTTTGAGAGCATGTTATGTATCCACCCACTAACCATTTGTGGAACATTCCTGTTGGTTAGTGAGTGTATTATCATCTTTGGGAAGGTGGTTTTATCAAAAGCACCTTCTATGTCTATGAAAACACCCAAGGCGGACTCCTTAATATGTATTATTGCTTTTACATACAATAAAAATGCCACAGTAGACACACTTTTAAATTATCTAAGAGTCTTGTACGATTTTTTATAGATGTTCGTTTTGAAGGAAAACCGTATTTTTTATTTTCCATATTATATTATTAAACACACTCAGTGACTTAGATAGCCATTTTTCATGGGGGGGGGGGGGGTGGGGGGGTGTTTGAGAACTATGGGGGGGTTCCATAAAAAAAGTGAATATAACTAGTCAATACTGATTATCGCCAATACTATATAGCGGAAGTGGTGACCTTCTATGGGGGGTTCTGACACCAACAAGGATTATAACATAATTTTTTTTAAACTCTGTCACTCTTTTGTAAATGAAAATACTATATATTTATCTATAAACTAAACAGAAATGTAAAATTAATGTGGTTGCAAGCCGTATTCAGCATTTTCCCTCCACCGGTCGATCGGGGCATAATTTGCATTTTTAACGCGTTTCATCTAGTCTTTACACGCTTGAATAACAGTTTATCACCCTTGTGATTATTTTGCCTGCTGCCAAAATATTTTTTAGAATGATATAGTTTTAGGTTTTTGAATTTTTTTGTTTTCCTATAGGTATATTTTTCGTAGAAATTTTTAATAAAATATTTTATGAAATTATGTTTTAATTTAATAAATATCTATACATAATTATTAAGGTCACTTGATAAATAAAAGAGTTTATAATAAAGAACTAAAAAAATAATTTTAGTAGTTTTTACATAATATGCAAGTAAGCGTTTCAGAAACTTTAAATCTGCAGCAGCGTTAAGAAAATTTAACCTGCCTAGTTAGAGGTTAAACGGCAAGCCGATCCTGGACATTAGGGTCAATATCAGTGCGACGTTGCTAAGTAGTTATTATCTCTGGTAAATCCAAATACATTTTTCGATTTTTAGTATTTCCAGGTTTACAAAAATAGTTGAAATAAACATTATATTTTTTGAATAAAAATACAGCTACAGTCTCGATTTTTTACATTTTGCTTTGTTGATATAGTAAAAATGCTCTTTTTAATATATCAAAATTTGGACTCCGTAGCCCCATTATGCACGATTCCATACATATGCATGTCAAATTTCATAAAATAATATTAAAAAATAGGCCTAGAATCTTGGAATTACTTTTAAGTCAATTTTAGCACATGGATAACGCTTCTAAAAACATTGAACTTATTTAATATTTTCAGTTTCCTTTTTAGTTTCAACCTGTAGTATAAAAATTATAACACATAAATTTTTAAAAGGACACCATAATCCTTAAAACAAACTGATAACAAATTATGATTTCGGTCATCTTCGTGCACAAAACACCAGTAATACATTATGGCAACATTATGTGACGCGCGACACGCAACACACACTTTAAGTTCACACGCACATACCCATATCCCGTTAGATCGAGCTGCACCCCATTCAAATAAATTTTTAATCGCGATTCTTGATATCGGCCGCGGTGGCCCAGCTACGATGTATCCACAGATTTATGATTCATTTTACGACTGACTATCAATCAAATTCCTCGTGATTGCGAGAATGCAATAACTGCACTAGAGATCTATGAGAATTTATGTTATTATTATTTTTAATAAAGATAATTAAAATTCACAAACGGTGACAAGTGATGGAAAATTCCATTGCAATATAATAAAATGTCCACGTTCGACCTTTCGATTTAAATTGGTCGCTATTTTAAATAAACACTTGTTTATCTTATATCGATATTTATACAAAATTAAATTAACCCCTTACGAGTGAATTTCAACCCCTGAGCATCTTGCGTATTATTTTATAATGCATGTTACTAGATAAACGGTAGTTGCCCCTTTTATTATTGTAATTTTTTTTTGTATCTAATCTTATATTATTTTCAAGTTTAGATATACATAGGTTGAAGCATTCATTACGTACTTCTAGCCGTGACCTCAGAAAATTGATATTTCCCACAAGTGTCTATTAGCAATGCCTAATTGACGTACAACATATTACAAATTGGCGCCCAACGTGGGGCCTTTATTAATAATTAACGTTTAATTCCTTATGTTAATTAATGAGAAAACCAAATGAGCGTATGAGATTGTAGTTTTCTCAGTGGTGAATTCAAGCTTCTCTAGTAGACACTTTTGGGAAATATTTTTAAGGGTATATGGGCGCCAAAATCTTTCTTTTTTATTTTTAAAAGTTTAGATTATAAATTATAAACAATCATGAAGAAATGTGGTAGACGCATTCTACCATCGATTAGGGTACTGTTAACTCACAAATGGAGCACATTTTCAACACTTTATAAAGTAACCATTATGTGAAAAATGTTATAATTTTTTAATTGTTACGTTTTAATGTAGTTAAAAATAGTTTGTATTAAAAATTTTATTGAGACAATTTTATTTATTTATTTATTTATTTTATTTATTTAAGACCTTCCATACTACATAAAATCATAAGTGTTACACATGGTTGAACTCGTATTGAATAGGAGATTCCAATAATGACTGAATATACAGGAAAATGATTTGAAAAACCAAAGTGACTAATAATTTAAGGGAAACGGCAAATCTGGCTACATTGCAAATATCAAATCTGGAATCACCGTATCTTAAAATAGGTGTACCCCAAATTTTGTATAATTAGGACTAGCAATTTACGAGATAATTGGCCGTTTCCGGAATTTTGGGCCACTCTATATATTACAGCAGTGTCGTCTGCAAAATCAATTACCTTTCCCGAAGAGTTAACGAAAATATATCATTAATGTACAAATTAAAGAGAATTGATCCCAGTACGGTACCTTGAGGAACTCCAAACGAACCAATTTTTTTTCTACTGAGTTCTCCATTGATCCTAACACGTTGTTTTCGGTTAGTTGAGTAGTCTCCAAAAAATTTGTATGGCAGTCCCCGTATCCCTGCATCTTCTAAAACGTCTAACAACTGCAAATGACTCACAGTACTGCTATTGGTTCGGTTTTATCAATGGAGTTATATATTAAGGAAACGAAGGTCTTAATTGCATCATTTGTTGATAATCCTTTCTAAAATCCATATTGTCGCTCTGACAACAATTTTTGTTTGTCTATGAAGTCCATTAATCTTTTATTTACAGTTTTCTCCATTATTTTAGCCAATGTAGTAATTAGAGATATGGCTCTATAATTGAACATGATCTTTTTCATCTTTTTTATGAATTGGAGTGACGATAGCTGTTTTAAATATGGAGGGACAGACCCCACTAGCAAATATCAAATTTATGAGATCAGCAATGGGTCTGATTAGCTCGTTATGTAGTTTTTTAAATAACTCGGCTTCCAAGTTACCTACTCCCGGTGCTTTATTTATTTTAAGTGACAATATTATGTCTCTAATCTCTTCGTTAGTTACTGGTAACCAATAAAAAGTGTTACAATTCTTTTTCCGGGGTGGAGGAGGATTTGTTGGTCTTGATATTTTTCGTGCTAGATTTTCTCCTACCGAAGCAAAATAATTATTAAATTTCTCCGAAATTTTTTTTTATCTTTAACTCTTTCGTCCGAATTTGTGAGTATTTCATTAATATTATTATTTTTAATTTTTTTGTTAACCAGATTCCATAAATATTTTGTATTACTTGAATTATTTTGTATTTCGGCTCGTTAGTAATTGCGTTTTGTAATTTTAATTAACTCATTTATCTGTTTACGATAGTTGACTTATAAATGTTTTTTCCCTCATCATTTGAATTTTGTTGATGTTCTTTTTATAATTTATTTTTATGGTTTATTGAGCGGACAATATTTAGTAATTCTTGGGCTTTTTTGTTTGCATCGTTCATAACATAAAAAGTTTGCCAATTATAATTTTGAAGCCCATTTTGATTTTTTTATATAGTTTATGAATGTTTTGTAATTGTCTGTGTTGGTATATTTAGCTTTAGCTCGGTGGTCCGTGATGTTATTTTCATATACAGCCGCAATTGCTTCGTCGAGAGAAAATTCTGCTACTATCCTGAGAAATATATGGTCTATGCAGCTGCGTGAAGTTTTCTGAATGCGCGTGTATTTATTATATAGTAAATTTAAATATTTTGTTATTTACGTTTACGTTCTCATAGCCTAAAAATTAATTAAATTAACAGCAAAAGTAAAGAAATTAATACAAACATGGAATATTCAAAATTGTTTTTTAAAAATTATACTTATAAATAAAATAAAAGGTAGAAATGTAAAGCCTAATTAGATTTTTATAGTTACATCAAAAACTTACCGCTATTGCAGTCTATACACTGTACCCAACTGTTCAGGTCAACAATTCAATTAGGAATGAAGGTAGAAAAATTACTTCAGACACGGCAACTTCCAGGTTTCTAAATAAATTTTCCCCTTACGCGAAATTTTCCTCTCGCAGCAATCAGTGACCGGCTGACCATTAGATTTTAAATCATTTTAATATAAATTAATCTATACATACGGGAAGGCTCTTATTTAAAAATAACATTTTTAAAAGATGATTTTTAAAATGATACATAATGAATGAAGTTTTCAGATATTTTATAACTTTGTGAATGTCTTTTTTGTGTAATTAGGTTAATGATTTCACCAGAAAACCAATTGGGATAGTTGGAGGTTCTAAATCTGTTTATAGAAATAAAAATGTGTAAAGCTTGATACAATATATTATAAAAAAATTCTGAAGCTATGTCAATCGTAGATGAATTAAACATAAGATCCCAGTTGACACTCGCTAGAAAATCATTTAAACCAGTATTGTTACCATTTTTAAAATCCACAAATATTCTTTATAATAGAGATAATTACTATTTTCCAATTTTAATTGAAAAGAAAGTGATATACTATTATTTACCAAAAAATCAATGGCTTCACATACTGCAACATCGCAAGAACTATGAAAAAATAAATCTAGAAATGCCCCTTTACTATTCGGAATACTATTGATTTGATATAAATTAAGATGGCTGAAAGTATTAAATAAAAGCAATGCTTTAGAATTTTCTAGATAATCAACATTATACCAATATGCCGCGGGAAAATTATAATCACCACATAATAAAAGTTTACTATTCTTATAATTTACAGATAAATAATTAATAGTATTCAAACGATTAATATATATGTTCTCGGCAGAACTTGGAGGAATGTAAACACCTCCTAAAATAAGTTGCTATTCTTACATTTAATTTGTACAAACAAATGTTCAACTGTTGTTTGATGAATTTCAACATTTTCAGTTATTAGTTTATGTTCTATTGCTAATGAAATGCCTCTGTCACGTAATTTACCACACACATTATAGTATTTATCTAATAGAAACATATTGTAACCTAATAACCCCAGGTTCTCATCTTTAAAGTCTGAATTAAGCCAAGAGTCGACAATTTTAATAATATAAAAAGAACAAAGAATATTTTGTTGCAAAGCATTAATTTTCGTCCTGAAATCACATTTTGATAATATATATTTGATATTACAGAGTCAGTATCTGGTTTTAGTTTTTTATATCTGTGAGACACCTTTCACATATTTTATAAAAACTTGTGCACCCTCAGCTTTCAATTCGCTGATTTATTCCCTAAGCTGCTTAGTGTTGTATATTTGTACAATAGTTAAATCGACCTCTAAAAAACTTTCCTTTTTCATTTTTTTTTTATTTTTCGCAATTGATAATGCATCATCAGAATTGCGTAGCGCCACTTTTAACAGTCGATTTCCGTTTTTGTTCTTCTTTCCAACTCTAATAGTTTTAACTATAGACAGATCTTGAAAAATCTCACTGACAATTTCTTTTACAGTATCAAAATCAGTTTTTTGCCGAGAAGCTTCAGGAACATTGAACATTATGCTATTGTTAGCTCGTCTTTGCCTCTCATGGATCTCGTTGATGGTATTTTCTTTAGTTATCATAATCTCTTCCTGGAGATCATCAATTTTAGCAATTAAATCAGGAATCTCATGAAGTAATTTAGAGCCTTCTTGACAATCATCGCAAAAGAAGTTTAGTAGTCTCTTCTCCCTCAGTTCCATAACTCTTATCACTAATGCATTAAGGTTAGTTCATTCTTTATGCAGTTTCCTTTGACAAACATCACATGCGAGTCCCATGTCATCTTTAGGGAAAGTATTACATTTAATACAAGTCATTCTAGATAAAATGGAAATTAGCACGCCACTGGTATCAAACAGAGGAAGATATATCAGACACCACTTTTTGTGAAATTAATAATTTTTTGCAAAACTAATAAAAATAAATAATGCAGCAAAATACATAGGAATTGAAACAAATTTCAGTTCAGATATTATTGTTCATCAATTAAATAATTGCAAATATTCACCACAAAAATAAATAGAGCTGTTTGATATGAATTTCAGCCAAAGAGAACCCAAAAAATAGCTGACAATTTAAAGGATTGTTTATTTATAATTTTTTGTACATTTCAGTCCAGTTGACTCATTCCCAAATTTGCAATCTCTTGTTCTTTTATTATACTCGGAATGTGTCTGTAACGATCAGACGGGATCGTAACGGGCCAATAACGAACTTAAAGATTTAATTTGCAGTCAGTTACGATTGCATACAAATTACTCATGTATAGCTAAGTGTATAGCTGTGTGATGTCTGTATTTTTGACGAAATTCGAGGTTAATCACAAGTAAAAATGAGACAAATTTAGGGTAAAATTTTTTAAAAGGAAAATATGCATATAGATTTCTAGTAATTTTAGTGTCGCAGTGGAGCTATAGAATCGAAAAAGACTTTAAACTTATGTTTTATTTTAATTTATGCGAGTAACTTTTACAATTATTTTCTCTCATTATTTTCTAAGTTATTTAAGATTTCATCTCTTTCTTCATTTTGTATCTCTGGCTCATCGTTTATATCATTTTCTTCTGGTTTATCTGGTTTTTCTGTAATTTTATTTTTCTCGGGCAAAAATATGACATCTCTGTGTGCTTCTACTTTCTGTTTTTCTAGAAAAAATATTCGGTACCCTTTTATATCTTCTCCATATCCTACAAACATTCCTGTTAAATTTTTTGCATCCCATTTTAGTCTTTTCTCTTTTGGTATATACACTGATACTTTAGTGCCGAATATTTTATAAATGTGTATGTCACTCTCCTTTTTATACCATAATTCGAAAGGAGTTTTAGATTTTTGAGGACTTGGACCTGTTCTATTAAGTGTAAAAGCAGCTGTATTTAAGGCCTCTGCCCAGAAAATCTTACTATACTTTTCTTCTCTATTTAGCATACTTCTTGCTGCTTCTACCAATGTTCTGTTCTCACGTTCAGCCCTCCCATTTTGTTCTGGTGTGTACACCATTGTTCTTTGATGTTTTATGCCTTTTTGCTCCAACATTTCTATTATTTCTGAGTTGACGAATTCAAGGCCGTTGTCTGTTCTTAAGATTCTCATTTTATGGCCTGTTTCTCGTTCTGAGAGGGGAATACACTTTTCTAGATTCTTTTTTACCTCAGATTTATTTTTCATAAAATATATTTTTCTATATGAGGAAAAATCATCTTTTAGAAGAAGAAAATAGCGTGCCCCACCTAAGGATTTTGTTTCCATGGAGCCACACACATCTGCATGAACTAATTCTTAGTGGGGCTGTAGCTTTTTATTTGCTATTTTTAAACGTCAAGCGATGCTGTTTTCCAGCTAAACAATGTTCACATATAAAGTCTTTGTTTATTTCTAGATATTCAATTTTGTTTCTTTTCAAAAAATCTTGAACATACTTAAAATTTTGTTGTGCCAGCTTGCAATGCCATTCTTGAATGCTTCCTATGGTTTTTACATTCATACATTCTAAGATTAAATCTTCTTCAAGTTCATCGACCTCCGTTTCATTTTGAATGTACCTTTCTTCAGTGTAATTTTCATTATAATTTTAACAAAGCACATTTTATAAAGCTTATTTTCTCTTATGGCTGTTGCAATTATTTTTCCATCTTTGTCAGTGAATTCACACTTTTCTTTATCTGATCTTAAAAAATGTCCCTTATCTAAAAGCATAGCCTGCTGAAAATAGGTTAAATTTTAACTTTGGTACATAGAGAACATCTGATAGGGTAGTTTTAATTAATTTTTGACCATTGTAAGCCCATAATACTATTTTTCCTATTCCTTTCACCTCCAGCTTTTGTCCATTTCCAACTTGCACCATTTTTCTTGTTTTTATTTTATTTAAGCTTTCAAACAAATTTTTATTTCAGCTCATATGCTCTGATGCTCCAGAATCAAAACGCCAGTCATCTATTTTGAAGTTTTCAGTATATACCATAAAACCATTTTCATCTTCACTCTTTTTTCTCATTTTTATGTGTATGCTGGTTTTTATTTTTGAACCAATAGTATTTTAGGTCATGTCCTGACTTTTTGCAATGACTACAATATAGTGAGCTTCTTCCTTGGTTCATGTTTTTATTAGCTTCAGTAGTTTTATTTCTAAAATAGCAATTTTTGGCTAAGTGCCCTACCTTTTTGCAAATATTGCATTTTTTGTTTGTTTTATGCCTTTTTTCTCTAACTGTAATGCACCTGCTTCATCTACGGACTTGTACCTCTCTTCCTCTAATAGAAGACATGTAGTCAACTCTTTTAATGTTTGTTTCTCTGTGTCTACAGATTCCCAGGCTGATATGAAATGTTTATATACAATGGGTAGGGAGTTGAGAATTTTTGTTATTATCATCGTATCAGATAGTGTTTCACTACATGTCCTTAGCTTATTTTTAACGTCTTCTATTTTTGAAATAAATGTAGCTACTGATGATTCAAATTCTAGCATAAAAAATCTTTGCTCTAGGAGATGTATGCTAACTTCTGCTTCTTTGTCATAAATTGTTTTGAGTTTTGTCCACATGTCTTTTGATGACTCACAAGACAATATATGTGTAATTGGGCCTTCTTCTATTCTCGTTACCAACAGTTCTTAGGCTATTGCATCATTTTACACACATTTTACACACATTTTATGCATGGGTCTGGGCCCATAACCTCTAGTAATTTTAGTGTCGTAGTGGAGGTATAGAATCGAACAATACTTTAAACTTATGTTTTATTTTAATTTATGCGAGTAACTTTTACAATTATTACACACTCAAGACATATGACATGTATATTAAAAATTGACACTTATGATAGACAGGTTAACCAACCTCTACAAAAATAAACCAACTAAAAATTAGATTTGCCTTTGTGCGAATAGATGTCGCTACTTGTATATTTGACAAGATTATAATAAATACCTACTGAAGTTGAAGATTAAAATAATATTTAGTATTTAAGAAATAATGATATCTGTAAATAAACTGGCAAACAATAATGGTTGAAAATGTAGAGAAAAAAGATACTAATATGTGCTATGTATTAAGAAAGTAATATTTTATGTGAGAAACGAATCTTTATTACCAAAGTTACAAGTATCAGACATGTGCTACGAAATCTCTAAAATATGTGACATAACCAAGAACTGTCAACTGTCAGGAAGACACATGACATCCTTAGGCCTATCTTACACTATACATTTTAACATAGACTTAAGGATATAATATATAACAATATGTTTATGATTGAATGTACCCTATTAATTTAAAATTATTTTTATTAACAGCTTGATTAAAGTATCTAAAAGTTATCAATCCGTCTTGTAGTGAAGTTATTCACTTCCTATCGCCTGTCTTATTGTAGGATTTGATTAATATGTTGGTGGCTGATCATAAAAGAAAACTCATAATGTATTCCGTAAAAACGTGAATAATAATAAATAAACATACAATAAGGTATCGTTTCCGTGATTGGCAGCGTACGGAGAAATGCCTGCTTACAACCGGGAGGATATTTGCATTATTTCTTCGACGTGCATATAACTTCCAGACAATGGATATGACTCAGATTAGTCGTTAAAACCTCTAGTACGTGGATATATTTCTTTGCTGTTATCAATCAATGACATTTCATTGCTTTATTGCTTACTATTCCTTCCAATTTAGTTTGGATTATACAGGATGTTTCAGAAATAGGTACATTAATAACTTTTTTACTATAAACACTAGGTATATTTATAGAAATAAAATTGATAAAAGATTTAACACAGTTTAACACTATGTTTATTATCCTGCGACCAATAGGCTAAAACGGATGGATTATGTTTTTTATGGAAAATAAAAGAAGACTCAGATATATATGTAATGCGAGCCATTTCAATATTCAGTCACTCTCTGTCTTATTTGGCCTTTCAGAATCAACTTGTCCGATTATTATACATAATCCCCTTAATACCAAACATATGTGACGACTATGGCGAAGGCGCTTTCAAGTACATTCCAGATTAAACGTGATAATGTTACTAGTTTTGGTGAGAATTAGTGAAAACATTCTAGAACCTTCACTAAAATTTTAAATGTGTAAATAAATATTGGTGGAGGAACACGGAGCAGTTAGTCGTATACAAATAGTTGTGAAGATAAATAGTAAACAATTTAAAGACATTCGAAATATATATAAATTAGAATAGTATTGTTTTAAAATAAATAGGTGTTTAAATAAATTATTAACAAATAAACAGTTGTTTAAAATAACATAACATAACATGGACAAAAATGGCTTAAAGACTGTGTGATTTAAAAGTGACCGATCTATGTCGAGAGTTAGAAGATCGCGAGTTAAAGACGATAGGGAAGAAAACAGAACTGGCAGAACGACTTAAGGAAGCAAAAGAAAATGAAGGTTTGGATTCGAGAACATATATATTTTCTATAATTTCTTCAATTTCTTCCAATATGGAAAATTAAATATCTTTTTTAAAAACCGACATTTCTTCTTTACATAATAAAGTTTCTTCCATGGAAAATAAAGTTTCTTCAGATGTTTCCTCCATAAAAATGATATTTCCTCTTTAGAAACCAAAGTTTTTTCTGAGATTACTTCCGTAGAAAGTAAAGTTTCGTCTGATATTTCTTTCTTAAAAGAAAAGGTGAATTCTGACATATCTTCTTTAAAAACAGAAATTTCTTCCGAATTGGAAAACAAAATCTCTTCTTTAAAAGATGAAATCTCTTCTGATATGACGTCTATGAAAAACTAAATTTCTTCCATGAACGATAAGATTTCTTCCGTTGAGGAGAAAATAATGATTTCCGCTGAGAAAAAATAAAAGATATGGAAAAGAAGATGAAGATGAACTGAAATCACTTTAGCAGTCATAAGTACCAACCCCTTTTCAATCAAAGGTTCTATCATTACAGGTGTTCCTTCTTCCACAGTTTCTTGAAGCCGTGTTACTATAACGGTTTCACTTCTTCCAGGTACCACCGTATCCTCCTGTACAACAACTGGCACGGTACTGTCCCCATATGGATGTAGGAATACCTCTTCGACACCAACTTTGATCACTCTGTTCTTAAAGTTTAACTGGAAACTATTAAGTTCAAAACATCTTCTTCGATATCAGCGACAATAACAGTATGTGTGAACTGTTCTGTACCAATTCTCAATTGAATCTGGATTTCCCCATGGTTGTTGTCACTTTCACCTGTGGCAGTCTGCAGTCGCAATCTTGTTGGTAGAAGTCTCTTACGGTTATTTATGGTTGTTGGTCATATAATGGTCCTAATTGCTTCAGTATCCACCAACAGCGTATATTTTTTATCATTTATTTCGCCGTCTTCGTATACACTATCATCGCGACATTTCAAAGAGGCTATCAGTATGAGAGGGGCTTGGAGGATTAGAGCATGACTGAATAATGAAATGGCTCGCATTGCAGATAGATAAAATATTTTACAAGCAACTAATATTTTGATTTGTTCTTTTCATCATTATCTGGCAAAATTCCATCCATTTAAAATGGTCGTCAGGAAAACAGGAATACCAGTTTCTTTTTAAATTATTTCCTACCCATCTCTCTTTCAAGTCAATTTTAGCAGCAGCAGTTTGTCTACTTGAAGACAATGTAGCTTCAGCTAATGCACGGACTTGCGTTTTCCTAATTGCCCGTTCTTCCTTCAATTGGTATAAACGTGGTTGCTCAGAAGAATATTTGTTTTTATATCTTTTGCAATTTCCTTTAAAGAGGTTGGTCTGATGTTTGAGTTATCTCTCTTTGGAAGATCGCAGTTCGGTAGTTCTTCTCCTTTGGAAGATATTTTGTGAGTTTGGCATTGAAGTCGCCTCCAATGATAAATCTAGATCCTTGACTATTGAAGAATTCTAGGTATAGGACAATATATAAAAGTGACTATAACATCATAAGTTTTAGATTTTATCATTACTGAAGTAGTCTTTATCCTGTATTCCGCTTCTTGATGATGCTTAATTGTTTCTCTATTTATTGCGCTACCTCGTCTTGCTGTATTAAAATACAACTAAAAATAAATTTATATTTTTTTGAACCGAATGACCCCCATAGGTACCACTTCACTATTTTTATTTTTCACGAGTGGTATGATTATTAACATATAAATATTTAGTTATTTTAAAAAGAAAAACCAGAATCTATTATTTTACCTTCACGCGCTATGGACTCGATCTGGTCTAGACTAAATATAGTGGGATTGCCTACCTCTACTTTATCTCTCTATTTTCTCATAACAAATCTTGCGGTTTGCTTGATTGAGCATTGGTTATAAAAATGAGGAATAAGTTAGATATAAATTAGTCATTATATGACTTTTGCGTCCGAGGCAAGAGCCTCTTTCACAATCCTCTCCCTCCCCTAGTGCCGCTACTGAATACGTATCCGTTATTTCAAAACAATTATTCCTTTAATTGTTTTTCTTTTAAGAAAGTGTTGGTGGAATATATTAAACCAATTAAAAATAAGTAGTTGGATGGAGATGATATAAAACAAGAAATTAAAAATAAAATCTGAACCAAAACAAAATAATTATGCAAAGTATGTAGTAACACTTTCAATTTCCAACAAATTAGAAAAATAACTTAATTCTACCAGTCAACAAAAAAAAAAAGGTAAAAGCGAAGTCGTCAAAAAATCTAAAAGCCCTGTGAACTTTCACATTTAAATGCCAATGATTATGAAATACCTTTTTACTTTTTATAGCCTTATTTTTTATTTTATTTTTATGAAAATAACATGTAATATTTTCGTACGTCTATTCTTTCATATGTCACTATGTCAGGGTTATTTATGTTTTTTTTATAGTTTATGTAATTACCAGCGTAAATCATCTAAACGCAATAATGGGATCGAGGCAATTTCTTCATTTCCACTAATATCCAAAGTGGTTATCTTCGTTCAATGAACACGTAACACAGCGTCGGTTCGTCATAGAGGGAGTTTCAACCTAATTAGCGCTTTTGATATAAAGTACGATGACATATAATATATAAAATTAGATTTTTTATAATTCAGTCATCTCGGCAACTACGCAAAATATGGAATGGAGATATTTGCAACAAAAGAAATTTACTCATGTCAGCATTTTGATCAATAGTACCAATATAGCTGTATTTGTTGAATTAAAGACAGTTTTTAGATAATTCTTTCAACTAGTTAAAAATAAGCTTGATTTAATTTTTTGTGTTTATGTTAAGAATGCTCTATAAAAATGTTATTTACGGTGTAGAATCAAGGATACTGAATAAATATTACCGGATTTTTTTACTTTTTAAGAAGAGGAAACCATTAGTATCAGAATAGTCAAATAATATCAAATATTTGTAATTTTTTAGTTACGGGGATTTGGCTTATAACGGTAGAATTAAACGAATTTGAAAATTAACTGACATTCAATTTCAACTCTGACAGTTTACATTTAGTATGCATAATTATGCCCCATAGGTTTTTTGTGGTTGTTGTTCAAGTATTTAGAAATATTAACACTCGACCATTCACTGTTGGCTTCTAATTAACAGTGCTTTTTCCTAAAGTGGCGCTGGGAAATAGTAACAAAGCCTGTACAGAACACGAGGCTTATGGCCTTAGTAGTCGATGCCGATGACACTAAATTAAAAAAAAAGAAAAAGATTTAAATCATAAAATTGTACCTCGATTGAGGTTTCCTCGGTGCCATTTCTTGTTCTTTTTCAGAGCTAGTGACATTGCATCGGAATCAATTCAATCATTGTTGATTTTTTAAGGTAAATATACAGGCTGTTCCATGACGTACTGTACAAACTTAAATAGCATGTTTCTGAGTTAAGTTCAAGCAAAAATGTCATATGAACCAATACCCAATTATCCATGGTTACCGAGCTACAAACCTTTAGAAATTAAGTTAAAGGCTACAACATTTATCAGAGTTTTATTTAAAAAAAAAACAAAGTAGTAATTAAAAACAGAAAACGTAGTTAGCAATAATTGTAGGACTGATTAGCCAACTCACGTCTATAATAATAATTGTTGTTAAACAAACAACTAAAAATTTTGGAAACATGGCATACTAATGTAATTGATTTGTAAACTGCGCCTCGACTCAAGGTGGTAGAAGGCTAAGGTTACACAACGATGGGGTTTATTTTGATAATTGTATGCACCGTACGTGCAGTAAATATCCGGCTAGAAGGACCAAAAATGTTGTTGAATGTGTTTCAACTGTGGGTTTATTATTTTATGAAGTATGTATAAAAATAGTATGTGAAAGAAACTGTGTGACGGTTTTCTCTCTTTTTATTTTTCTTTCAATTCTTACATGACATGAACATTTTGTAGCTATGATTATAAAACATTGAGCCATGAAGACACTGGTAACTACAATAAATAAGCTAATCCTGAACAGATTTTCGGGCTTTTATACCGTTCCCTTCTTGGTTATTACTATTAAACGTTTCAGCTACAACTGCGGCAGTCATCTTTAGTAGCGTAGACCTTTCTGAACGTATCAACTAAAACTGAATCTTCTTTTGCTTTCGTGTGGTATTTATATGCGTGTCTTTTTTGGTGTCACTGATATTAGGAGGTTAAAATTTCGTGCTTTTAATGATGTGTGGCAGACCCTAGGTAATACTGTTTTTCCTTCCTTTATATTAAAGTTCTTTTTATGTTTGTGTATTTCTATAACCTCCAAGTGCAATCTGGTCGAGTAATGTCTTGATGTTGCTGTTTTTTTTTTAAAGGATCTTGTGTTTTCCGTCGGATAATGTGTGTTCGGCGATTGCAGACTTTTTAGTTTGTTCTGAACAACAATTTCGTTTGTGTTTTGTTATTTATGTACCAATGCTTCTATTTGTTTGTCCTATGTATACCTTTCCACAAGTGCATGGAATTCTGTAGATTCCAGCTGATGTGACGGGGTCTCTGCGGTGTTTCGCTGTTTTAAGGGATTCCCCTATTTTCTTTGTTGGCTTGTAGACAGTGCTGATTTTCTTTTTCTTTAGAATTTTTCCAATTCGGTCAATGACACCTTCTACGTATGGTAGATAGACAGTGACTTGGTCTAAATCTTTTTTGCTGTATCCGTTTGCATCTAATACTGTTGCCCTGTGTTTTATTTTATCGTTGATGTATCTTGGTTCACATATCCTTAATGCTTTGTTTACTAAAGTGTTGATAAACGTTCGCTTCTGTTTTGGATGAAGGTTGGATCCATATTGTAAGTATCGATCAGTGTGTGTGTTCTTTTTGTTTACTTTGTGGCCTAGTTTATTGGCTTCTCGGCTGACTAACACATCTAGGAAAGAAATTTGTCGAGTGTCTTCTATTTTTATGGAGAATTGGACTATAGGATGAAAACTGTTCAGATGGTTTAGGAAATTCTGAAGGTATTTCTCCTGAGGCTCCAGAATACAAATGTGTCATCTATAGGGTTGCCAGACGCCCCGCTTTAGGCGTAAATGCCACGCTTTTTCACTTGCTTGCACGCGCCACGCCAAATTACGAAAATGTTCCGCTTTTGAACAAAATGTCACGCTTTTTAATTTTGAAACTGTAAATAAAGAATGTTTTGAAGAGACAAGACCTTTGTTTTAGAAGCTCGTTTTTTTATAAATGTTTTCAAATAAAATTTGCACAAATTACCGTATCGTTTATTTATGTAAATGGTCTGTTCTATAATTTATTTATATTAATAAAAACACGAATTTATTTGTACTAAATAACTTACATTGACAATATTTATCTGCACAGAACGATATTCTAACTTGAACTTCACTCCAACGACAAAACAGGCTAAGTTTTTCATTGCTAATAATTAAATAAAGTTTTACAAACTTGTACGACAATTTAACAATTTAATGCAGTCGTATGTTTGGCTGAATACATTAAGCATCATCAAGAGAAAATAGTAAACAACTATAGTAAACGTACGTTTTCTACGTATCGGTCGGTAAATCAAAGTTATGTTTTAAAATTATTTAAAAAAGACTTTTTTGTTACATAGCTAATAATTTTAATAAACTATGTGTATTTAAGTCATAGTTTTATGTTAAATTAATTTCCAGACTCTCAAATTAAAGTACCAATACAGAATCAATTATGGAATGGAAAATAACTTACTCTGTTTTTCTTAATACTTCGACTTATAATCCATTAAGTTTTTCACGCTATCGGATAACATTTATTTGTTGATTAACTTGTCAATAAAGATGTTTTTCCAACAACTCCCCTTCAAAAATATATACGTATCCGACGCCTCTGATAATATGAATAAATCAATCACATTAGAGAATAAATTAAATTGAACAATTTGAAGGAATTGTCCGTATGTAATCCAAACAAATCATGTTTATTCGTTTCTAAAATGTTTACTTATGTTTACATTGAAAATGAACCAATGTGTTAATATACGAACGATAATTATCTTAATAATGTTTTGTTTTCAATATTGCGATAAGAACCGAAAGCAAATAAATGAAATAACTCTAAGCACTTACTTAAATTGGAGTAGCTATTATTAAGTAATTTAGTGAAAAAATATAATAAATAGGTACTACTGTTTCCCTCTACGTTTATGGAAATAAAACGTTTATAGATTATTTTTCATGAAAACCGTTGATTCATTCGTTTAATAGCTAATGTAATAATTTATTTATTTTTATTTTTATTAAAAAATACAAAACATACGAGAATATAATGTGTGGACTTTTGAAAGAAGAAATAAAGAAAGAAATAGACAAACAAAAAATTGGAGGAAACGTTTTGAGCGAAAAAATAATAAAAATGGATATTGAAGAAATATGTATTAAGTAAACAAAATAAAAGAAAGTTGTAGAAATAAAGAAGAAATCGAAAAAGAAAATAAAGGAAATTAGAAAATAAATAAAACAGAATAACAGAACACACAAAGAACGTAAAAATAAAATAGATGGAGAATAATTAAGAAGAAAGAGGAAGACAGAAAACAAAATGTAAAAAGGAAAGAGAAACAAAAAAGTATAAAAAAATAAAGTTAGTGCCAATCAAAAGAGTGAAAATATAAGACAGAAAAATTGTCCTAGTTTTTTTTATACGCTTTCATTGTTGCTATAGAGGCTTTGTTTTTATATCGTGTATTATATGAATGTTTTATCATTTGTAAGAAGTTTTTATTTTTTGTTGTATGATGAGCATTCTGTAACGTTGCAATTGTTGAATGTCAAAAATACCTGTTTCTTGAAATAAGGCCTTAGTTGGGTAAATTCGTTTTTTATTAGTCATTATTTTAAGGAAGGTTTTTTGAATAATTACTAGCCTTTTTAAGTTTGTTTTATATATTCCTCCCCATGCCGTTATTCCATATTGAATAAGCGATTCAACTAAGGAATAGTAAATCGTTTTGAGATTTTTATAGTTGAGAATACCTGCTAATTTTTTAAATTTAAATAAAATATATCGTAATTTTTTTAATAGTTGTTTGACATGAGCTTTCCAATTTAAGTTATTATCAATTTCAATGCCGAAATATTTAATTGTTTTTACCTCTGCTATTTGAAGATTTGGTCCTATTAAAGAACTATATTGTGGTCTGTTATTATTTCGACAGGAGAAAGCTATATATTTTTTTTATCTATATTAATTTTATTTCATCGAACCAAAATTTAATTTTTTTTATATCATTTTGAAAATTAACTCTTAGTTCTTTCCAGGTATTAGCTGTATACTGTATAACTGTATCATCCAATCGAGTTTATTTGTAATAGACCGTTTATATAGGCTGTAAAAATTATAGGTCCCAATACAGTACCTTGCGGAACTCCAAATTTAATGACCTTTGAGGTGCTTCGTGAGTCACCGATTTCCACATATTGTATTCTTTTAATAAGGTAATTTTTTATTACTTCTAATGCAACCCCTCTAATACCAAGGTCCTCGAGCACACCTAGCAACTTATTATGGCTCACTGGGTCGAATGCCTTTGCTAAGTCGAGAAATATACATATTGTAGCTTTATTATCGTTAATAGCTTTATAAACGTTATTAGTCAGATACACTATTGCATCATCTGTCGATATCCCTTGTCTAAAACCGAACTGCTTCTCCGATACCAACATGTGTTTTATAAGTAATTTACTATTCTTTTTTTAATTATTTTTTTCAACAAATTTCGTAATATTTGAGACAAGAGATATGGGTCTGTAATTTTCTGAATACTTTGGATCGCCTTTTTTTAACAACGGTTTGTTACAATTGCGATTTTTAATATATCCGGAAAATCGCCTTTTTCAAACGTTTTATTTACAATGTAGAAAATCTGATTGATTCAGAAAAATCTAAATAAATTGGGGGTTAAGGTTAGTCGCCGCCGGTTATTAACAATATAAAAAAAATCAAAAGGAAAAAATTTATTTTTTTTAATTTATTTTAACAACTGAAAATTGATTCATTAAATTGGTCACGATATACAATGTAATTACGAAATTTTATATTATAGGTAAAAATGCCGATATCCATTTTTGCTTTTACATGGCGGAACCATATAAATAGAGTTCAGGTTACCATGGCGAGACAATGTCATCAGTGCCAGTGGTGTTTCGCTAATATAATGATAATAATATGATGATCGTAATGAAAAAGGACACGAACGTGCGACGCGAGAGCGGAAGTCCACTAAGCGGCTGACGCTGACGTTAGGGTGTAACTCTGATTCTTCATCAGTTTCCGGTACAACACGTGTCCATCATGCGCTCTGTACACACGATCTTATCATATTAAATTTAATTAATGAGAATTAGATCATCTCCAAACATCGACTGATTTATTGCTGTTGGTTTTGAAAATATATAGATAAATTTCAGCCTTTTCTTTTTCTTTTCCAAAATCTAACGTATTTTCAACTTAAAACTTAATTATTTCTTATATTTTTAAATTTAACCAGAATATTCCTGGTAAATATTTTGAGATGTATTCATTGTATTTATCGGCTACTATCAGTTAAATCTATTATCGGCTCTTCAATTAAAATAGCTACACACCAAATTTTATAAAAATCGAACGAAGCGTTTTTGTGTTATTAAAAAAAATTGAAAATTTTCTTCCAACTTTGAAGTTTCCTCACAGGCAAACGATGGACTTTATGATATAGGTAATTTTGACTCAATCGACTTATTTTGATCTCACCAACATACAGTAGATCTATGTACACGGTATTTTGGGACACCCTGTATAATGTTGTGTATCGTCGGCATAAAAATGGCTAGTACCTCAGTGATTTGCAAAATTCAAAAGTGTAGATATTGAAAAAGGTCGGTCCCAAGACAGAGCCCTGGGGAACAACATTCTCAAACTATCAAATATTGTGATACTATTTTGTCCACGACAACAGCTTGCTCCCTTCCCTGAAGATGGCTGCTCAACAGCCCAACTGCATTATCAGAGAAACCAATGTAATGAAATATGGCCAGCAACAGTTCATGTTTTATTCTATCAAAAGCTTTGGTAAAATTTAATAGTACAAGTACTGTTAATTCATTACGATCAATTGCCCTAAGAATTATCATCAGTAATGTTTAATAAAGCCGTAGTGCAACTATGTTTAGGTCTAAATAAGCCTTTTTTTCTTTTTGTATTGCACTCTTAGTTTCATTTTTTTAACTGTTTGTAATACTCCCAATGACCCTCAACACCGGTTCTCTTAAACCTTAATAACGCTCTGTCTCTAAGGGACATCATTTTCTTAATTGTGTATGTGATCCAAGGAGCAGAAGGACGTGTAATTTTTACATTCTTTTGTGATGCATGGTGGTCAAAAAGAACGAAAATAATCAATTTTATCATCAATATTACGTAAATGAAAATTTTATCAACATTAGCTGCTTCTAATTCAGCAGTAAAATGCCCAATGTTAAAAGACTTGCAATTTTTAAACGTGATGAAGGAGGGATCTTTTTTGGAACTTTATTGGAAAATGTTAGCAATGATATACAATGATCAGCTACAATAGATGCATCGGTTACAGATACTTTACCCTTGAGAGTTTCAGAGCATATTCCTAAGTCCAAAGCAGTAGCACTTTTCAATCCATACTGTGTCGGTTCATAAATTAACTGAGATAAGTCGTAGGACTGTAAAATAGTATCAAACCTCTTATAGGAACAACTATCGGGCACTATTGCATCGATATTAAAGTCTCTTAATAAGATTATTTGGTTAAATTTAGGTGCAACGATTCTAAAAGAAATTTCAAAGTTTTCCAGGAAGTTAGAAATTGTGTGGGAATGTGTTTATTATCTCTGCTTAAATTGTTGAAATCAAATTTAAAACTATAGGGTTTTTTTGTGTACCAGATTCCATTAATGTACCAATTTATTTGAATTCTATTTGTAGTGACAAAGGTTTTGTGTTTTCTTATAGAGAACAAAAAGGACGACGACAACGATTTTACACGTGAACTGGACACTCGCCCAAAGTACTAGGTTGGCAACAAGGTTCTTTGGTTCGCTGGTGGTGCAGCGTGAACCGGTGTAAAATACACCACCTTATTTACCTAGTTTACTTCCTCCTTATTTCTTATATACACGTCGAGTATAATTCACTCCTTCTAAATAGCTGGTGGAGAAAGTACCTAATCATCAGTGGTCACCAAATCGCCGACAGGAAGGTGTAGTGGATTTTACACCAGGCCAAACTAAAGGTATAGTGAAGAGGTTGAGTGGTGTGTACACACTGGGTAATAAGAAATGAATCGAGAGAGTATTTAAAGTGTGTAAAATTGTGTTTTATTCACTAAAACTCTATAAAAAATTTGTCTGAGCGCTTTCGGCCTCTTAAGCCATCATTAGAGACTCTATAAAAGAGAAAAAAAACGGAGCTGTAACAATATAATCAACTCTAACATTACTAAAAAGTGAATAAAAACAAAAACTTGTACACTTGTCAAAACTTTAGAAGAAACATGAAAAGTGAACTAAATTAATAAAGGACAGCAACAGAACAGTCCCAAGTCTTCACAGGATGTTTGTAATTAAGTGCGAAAGATTTTAGGGAGTGGTTCCCAAAGTTATTTGTTAAAAAAATGTTTCTATAAACATAGGTCGAAATATACTTTGTTTCCGAGATATAGAGTATTTAAATTTTAATTTATTTATTTTTCCAGGTTTTTCTCACCTCCAAGTTGAAATTCACTCGTAAGGGGATGCAATATGGAGAATATTATTATTATTATTATTATTATTATTATTATTATTATTATTATTATTATTAATAGTTTAGAAGATAACAATACTGACCCTCTTAAAGTGTCCATCTTGTATGTTGTCAGACGAAATTTAAAAACTGATTTTAATTTTGACATGTATTCATCGTAAATATCTGGCAGGTATATTTAATAGCATACTAAAAAAAAAATGAAATAACAATTCTACAGTAGTATATTTTGCGACTTTTAAACGCCTTGTAGTCAATATTTTATTGACAAACCTGTTGCTATTACTTCCTGATTATATCCATAAGAGAGGAAGCCATAAACAATCCAAATATGATTATAAATTATACATATCACGTTATAAATCTGTTTTACATAGGAGTAAGATATGATCAAGGTATATCTCCAATGTAGAAAATAAAAAAAAATATAGTATTACAATATATTCACGAGAACATAACTTTATAGCCTTTCAACAGGAATACGAAGCAAAGTAGGTGTACCGGCCATAGCGTGGTTTTGGCTTTTTAATATTCATAAATCCATTTGTTATTGTCATATTTGACGACAGTCCCATTAATACCTTGTTTATTGATTTTATTGAAGTTTCGTTAATACAAAATTGATGATTTTTAGGTAAATGATTATGCAAAATTACCTTACTTGAGATTGTACGGTCGTTTGCTGATTTTATTACGGAATTTATAGATATTGTAGTTAAGGCATCGTCTCCGTTTACTCAGTAGTAAATTTTAGTGCAATTGTCTAAATTGCGATTGTTAAGCCAATTCTTTCTGTTAAAAGTAATTTACGTTAAAATTATTTTGTACAGGAAGATTCTAAAAATAAGGATTTTTTACTATTATACTATAGAATAGAATAATCAACTATTTTACATAAGTCATTATGTTTAATAGAAAGTCATAGGTGGTAACAGAATTTGAACAATATAAATAAAACAAATAAAACAATAATTATTAGAGTACCAGAATTTGAACAATGTAAATAAAAACAATAATTATTAGTTACTTATCAAGGTTAAAATTGTGATGAGGCAGAGTGACAGTGAGATGTCTCATACAGACCAAAAATGAGCTACATAATCATTGACAGAATAAAAACAATGCCTCAATAGATATTTTTTTAATGTTTTTAAAAAAGCATTATTACTTAAATTTTTAAAGTTCTGCGGTAATATGTAAAATAAGTTATAATTTAGGGAATTTATTTCAGATAGACATAACCTAAAACGAGTATTTCTAATACAATGTGAATTACGTGTCTTTTAATTATGAATATCGGACTGTTTCAGCAAAACAGACTGTTTCCTATGAATTTCAACAAGTGTACGATGTAGAAAGTAGGTAGTGGCATAATTTTAAATTGAATAAAATGTTGTTGACAATGTTCTCTGAATCCAATGTTAGCCATAATTCTGATAGCTTTTTTTGCATCCGGAAGATTTGAATAGATTGAGAAGAGTTTCCCCAAAGTGGTACACCATAGCTGACATGCGAGTGAAAGAGAGAAATACGTAGTTTTGAAGGTATTTAAGTTGGTAAGTTTTTTCAACTGCCGAAGAATAAACAAAGAACTAGAAAGTTTTTTCTTTAACTGATTAATGTGGGCCGACCAATTGAGTTTGTTATCCAATGTAATACCAAGTAATTTTACGTTTTTTGTTTCACATTTTGAGATAATTTGATTATTGGCAGATATCTGCATATTTTGAGTTTTAATTTGTTGGTTGAGAACCATGTGTTTGCTTTGTCTGCAATTTCATCAAACGAAGAAATTAAATTTTTATTATTTTTGTCTGTTAAGATGAGTGTTGTATCATCAGCAAATAAAACTGATTTATTAGGTAGCATAAAACGTCTTAGATCGTTAACATTAACAGTGAATAAAAGGAGTCCCAGGACAGAACCTTGTGGAACCCCTTGCCTTACAGCCTGAAAGTCAGACAGAACACCATTACTTATCACAGCTTGTTGTCTGTTACTGATATATGATTTTATTAGTGCAAGCGGAATTCCCCTAACTCCATAAGCTTAACTTTTCCAGAAGAATATCATGAGACGCAGTCGAAAGCTTTTGACACATCGCACAACATTACTGCTGTGTGATTTCCCTGCTCAAGTTTCTCAACTACATCATTCACAACATTGAGAACAGCCTGTGTAGTAGAGCGAGAGCGTCTAAAACCATATTGGGAGTTGCTGAAGAAGTTGTTTAATTCAAAATACTAACATAATTGTTTTTTAATAATTTTTTCAATAACTTTACCAAATATTGAAACAATACTTATGGGACGATAGTTATCAATTTTCGAGACATCACCTTTTTTGAAAATTGGTAATACTTTAGAATATTTAAGTACTTCAGAAAATATACCAGTGGATAATGTCAACACGTATAGAATTTTTTAGAGAAGTAATTGCGTCAAAAACTTCAGACTCAAGAACAGGGCGGAAGAAAAATGAGCTACAGGGCAAAGGAAAATGTTTAAAACTCAGAAGTTCAAATAAAAGTTACTTCTAATATTATTGTCTATAATTTTTGTTCTATACAAAATTTTCCTAAAATGGTCCGTATTCGAGAAATTTGACAAAATGTAAAAAAAATAATTTTTTATAAAAATTGATTAAATAAAAGTTGTTTGTAATATAATTCTCTATAATTTTTATCCTACACTTAATTTCTCTAAAATGGACCGTATTCGAGATATTTGAAAAAATGTATAAATTTTGAATTTTGAAGAAAACTCAAAAACGGATAAAGAAAAAACATTAAATTTTAAACTTAAGTTTTATTTCGGCCTGACGTGAAATGATTAGATTTTGGACAAAGTCGGAACATCTGTGGGGGTACTTTATGGGAGGCCGTTTTTATATTTTATGGAATATATGTTATTTATGTTTGGAGAAGAAAAATGTTCAAATAAAAGTTACTTCTAATATTATTATCTATAATTTTTGCTTTATGTCAAAATTTCCTGAAATGGTCTGTATTCGAGAAATTTGACAAAATGTACAAAATTCTGATTTTTATGAAAATTGTTGAACAAAGTTGTTTGCGATATCGATCTCTATAATTTTTGATTATACATGACTTTTCTAAAATGGACCGTAATGGAAAAATTGTAGGAAAAGTGCTAAATTTAAATTTTTCAGTATTTTCGTTTTCAATGAATATCTATAGAAAAATGTTTCGAGGTAGATGTATATGGAAAACGTATATATTTAGTTTATCCTCTAAACATTTATAGAGGTGCTGCAATAGGTTGTACAAAATAACCGGGAAAAGCCTATAATAACTAGATAGGAAAGTCATGTGTTGAACACATCAGATTTTTTATAATAAAACTTTTATACTTGAGACTTTTATAATTTTATATTTAAATGCAGAACATTACCAAATGTGTAATCATTAGGTGAAATACAAATAAACGCATTAATAATGCCTAATAACACTTATGGCTAATTTTAAGTCTTATTTAAGGTGCAATTTCGAAAAAAACATTCAAATGAAATAAAACTAGAAGCAAATAAAAAGAAATATTGGATTAGATTTTTTTACCAACAAATTTGTTCCATTGCACAATAAAGCGTAGAAACTAATATTGTTATTGTGGAGTTGTCTTCTTGCAAGATATTGATGCTATTTTCAACAAAATTGCGCAATGAAAAACCAGTAAAACGGCTTTACGATGAATTTTTTCTCAGTTGTATAATTATTTTTTAGACACTCTGTATCAGAACGGGATCAAAAGCTAATAATGATTTTTATCAAACGACTCTCGTATTGTACAACAATATCGATTAAAAATTTCGATCGAATAAAAATCTTTTCAAAATAATCTTTTGAAATCAGTTAATAGGAAAAGAAAAACTACGACAATAACATAAATGAATTGAGGGAAGTTGAAAACTTTCTAAATAACCCTAAACAGCTCCAACTATAAATGATATATCATTAATCTGAAAATGCTACCCCAAAGTTCGTAATCGTAATATATCCAAAGATATATTATTTCAAAACTCGGAACACTTAAGACAGTTTCAGCATTTGCATGATGAATATTCCATGTCGAAATAACTCGTTTATATATCAATAATTTATTGAAATTTAAACTTTGTTGGCGTAGTAGATAATTTGTTCTCGGCTGATCGTTATTGGAATATACCATTAAAGGTGGACTCATGCAACTTATGACTTGTGGAATAAATTAATTGCAATTAGCTTATAAAAAGGTGTTGAACCATTTTTACTGTTCATTCTTGCAAATAAAGAAATAAGTAAATTTATATTTGCATATTCACAGTATGTAGGCAATTAAAAAAATTGACAATTGGAATATCAAATTTAATCGATATACAGGGTGATACGGATTTAATTTTTCTAGTCTTCAGGTATTTCGTCAATAAGCAGAGCTATATGGTCAGTTACGTGGAAAAAACGTGGGTATTTCAAAAACTAGCTTAATGATACCCCAGTATATATACCAATCAGTATTGGCACTCTGAGGCGGCACGTTTGATCTTTAAAAGTAAAAATTTTAGTTGACACTTGACGTTTTTGGAATATGAAAAGTTTTCTTTACACGGACTTGGTATACCTGGTTAGTTGAATTTTTGTTCTGCTGCTTTTTAAATTCGTGTGTATGAGGGAGAGTGAGATACCTTTATAGACAACGGTTGAACAACTTAATTACTTTGAAGAAGAAAATAGATTAGATATCAGGGCAGTCTTCGCAAATGTAAGAAGGACACAACCGTTTTAAATTTTTTTTATATATGTGAAATATTACTTTTTGGTGAAAAGTTTAATTACTTTTAGTTCAAAATATAACGTTAGTTTGTCAAGGGAAATATATAACACACAAGGTTAGAGTAACAAAATAGAGGTATTGCTTTATTTCTTAAGAATTACTCTACACACAGAATTGTTTGAAAGCAGCCATAAGGTATAATTTATTTATTGGATTTTTTGTTACTTGGGTTTCTTAGATTAATCTTTGCCGCATTAACATTTATATAGTCAATCAATTCACAATCTTTGTACTTAAAATAGAGTACAAAAAATATCACAGCCTGTTGCTTTCTTCTTTGTAAAAGAGACTTAATCTTAAAACTATCGAGCATAGTTTTATACGAGATCTTAGGTATAAGGGTACAAGTATTTTTTATGACATAAAGGTACCGTAAAAATATTTTTTGTACTTTTTCAATATGATCAATTTGTGTGGCTTCCAAGGGCATCCATATTTGTGAAACATACTCAAGATGAAGTCTTACTACTGGTTATTGAACTTCAAATTAGACTGAAAGACAACTCCCAAATCCTTTACCTCATATTCACGATTTAATGTGACATCACAGGTCTTATTTCTAATGTAAAACATTAAGAGGCTATGGTCTTGCTGTACCTTTATTTATGGAAAGCCTGAATTGAGGTACACTACAAATTATTTGCAGTAAATATCAAAAGAAGTATACATTTTTAAATAATGTCACAATTATTCCTTAAATTGAATTAATCTCAAGAAGCTCAGATTAACTTCTTGGTTTAGAAGGAATCTGCGCCACTTAAGATGAACCTCGGGTGACTTAAATTACCGTATAGTGAACTAAACTAGTAATAATAGAAATACCATGTATAAAAAACTAACAAACACTTTATTAAATGTCCGTAATTAAAAGACTCAAAATAGATATAATACAAAATAGATATAATAATAAAATTTGGGGTCCCTACCTCATTTTTAGGTTGCAGTCACAATTTTTATTTTATCCCCAAAAATATTTGCTTATTTTATATAATTATATTTTTTATCTTATAAATCCCAATTATTTACCCAGTGATCGATCGCGACCACCTTTTTCGCTGTCCCGCAGTCAGTAAATTTGATGAAGGTGTTTTTGTGGCTAGGGGCGAAATAGTAGTACGCTTAAGGTACCATTTCGGTAGGCGCGACAGACGACCGCCGACGCGACCGAGATTGTAAATTTTTTGTATAAAAACGGTCTTGTTTTAAAAAACTTAAATTAATCTTTATGTTAATGCTTAAAACTAAATCAGGCTGACTAAACGCACCTTAAGATGTGCGTTCACTTCGACATTCTATGTGTTGGTTTGTTCGTTGGCTTGGTTCTGTATAACAAACAAAACTTTGATAGAAGCTGATTGGTCTATTCCCGATGACGTACACATTTCAAATTTTAAAAACTTTTGGCTTTTTTACCAAACTGATTATTTAGAATAACTTGTATAGTGACTTACTATTACAATAAAATTTAGAAAACAGCATATCTCACATCTAAACATGGCCCATTAATGGAGAATTGCGAGGAAACAGGTTTGGGTGTTGACAGGTTCCTCTTATAGGATTTGTGAACAAAACTGCAATATCTATCTTTAACGATACTATATGAATAAACATTTGTTAAGAATTAACAAAAGCTGTTAAAAGTATATATTTATGCGCTTTATAATTTTGAATAAAATACGAAAGAGTGCAAAAATTATTAAAAATATAAGTGCCTACAAAATCACACAATAAGAATTGGAGTATTAAATATCTACTAAATAAAAAAAGGTTAAAAATACATACCGGTATGGATGTAGGTGTGTTTTTTCATATCGGATTTTTGATGAAACCTTTTCCCGCAGTACTGGCACGGGTACGGCCTTGTGTCCGAATGAATGAGCAGGTGGGTGGAGAGGGTGGAGGAACGTTTGAACGATTTACCGCATTGCTGACACTGAAACAAACAATAAATTTTAATCATAAATTAAGTGTTGCAACTAAATATGGTGGTACGATCGATTGGATTTAATTGTGTGCATATTCATAGACAATGAATGGAAAGGTGTAGGAAGGTATTTTAACTATTTAAAAAGGTGTTCTGGGATAAAAAATTGTGTCAATGGTTCTGTGTTGATATTGTTTTATTGACACTAAATCCTTAATGTTAAAGTTGACGAAATTTTTATTGTGAAGAAATAATAGTGTAGTCAAGGCGATAAAATAGAAATTCATTTTCATATTAAGGTTTGTGTCTGACACACAAGGAATTGCATTTCGCGCCAGGAAAAAATGGGTGTAACTTTCCGCAAAGTAGGTGTCCAGGAACGTGGTGGTCCCCGGCAACTTAAAAATTTCTAACCATCGACGAATAGTTTTCTACTTCTGCTTTCAAGCCTCCGGCTGACAAGAAATTTGCATGAGCAGGCCCGGAATTAGTATCGTTTTAGGAAGAAATTTGAAAAAATTATTTCTAGTTTGTAAGTTACCTTTCATGTCATAAAAAGTTGAAATTAAAGTATGCTAAAATACAAATAAACCAGTTTAACTTTCTTAGCAAAAATCAAACAATCTAAACAAGCGCTTAAAGAATACAAACTTTGGAATGCATCAACTTATATAAATCAAATTTTGTATGTATAGGTATGCATATTGCCTTAGATAAAAGAAACAACAGATGATGCTTTTCAATTAAAGTATGTTTTGTTGGTCCCAATCATCGGAAAAGAGAAAGTAGATATTTTATGCGGATCGAAAGACAGACTGTAATCGAATATCTCGTCTGGCAACGCTGCTGTTGTACGCAACTAAAAGAGAAAATCAAAGTATGTGACTAAAAGTCTGTTGATACCAGTGGCGTATCTTATTAAAGATAAAATCATAACTAATTATAAAAAAATAATGAAATACTAACCGATATGGTGTGCAATAAACTTTATAATGGTTTAAACTTAAAAATTGGATTTGGTATAAGGGTATGAAATTCAATGGAATGTAGGTAAAAAGCTTAAAAACACTTTTTTTTTCCAAGAATAATACATTTATTATATATAAAGATGTTAAATAAAATAAAATAAAAACAAGATAAATAAATCAAGATTTATTTTAAACAAATTTACAAATTCAATTTTGTGGTTAATATTTGAACAGTTTTACAAATTGGTAAATAAGAGATTTTTAAATCAAAATTTACATTTTTAACACTACTAAATTTATAAAAGGTATTAAATTAATAAATTTACCATACTTACATACAAGGTGGGGATTTTAAATGGAACGCTTCTTATAGCGGATCTCGTAATAAGAATTTTGTAAAATCCGAAAACACGTAGAACAGTACAACAATAAACCTATCCATTGATAGTTTTTAACTTGTAAAACTAGGTAGTAAACTAACTTACTTATTATCATCCATAAATGTGTGCGGCATAGAAAAATTATCTTCTGGTTTCTTACTAGAGCTGTCAAAAATACTGATACTGGAATCAGAGCTGTAACACAGTATTCAGAACTTTTAATGTACAGGTAAGTTTACATTTTGAATAATAATAATAAGGTAGTTCATGAAAATAATCAAAGAAAGAGGCATATAATATGAGTTTATAAAAAAGTTTGTCCTTGTTAAGCACCTATAAAATTTAAAGAACTTACAATATAAAAATTTCTTTGCAAGATAAACTACTAACTTTCATCTTAAATGAACATTTCCGAAACATAATTAAGAAAGTTTTTAGTTACCTAAATGAGCTTTCTCGAAACAATGAACTTAGTTTTGGCAGTGCTCCAGACCTGGGATATTTGATTTTTGAAGAATATCATTAGGATCAAAATGCTCCGAGCATAACACTCTTTTTTAGATACCTTCATTTTCTTCAAGTCCTACAAGTGATAGCCAAATATTTCTTGTATGCCTTTCGGTTGGAAATCTAAAAATCAAGCATAAGCATATTTATTTTACCACTATAGTCCAGACTAAAGTGTTTCTATTAATTACAATTTTTTGCGAAATTAATAATGTTGAAAGATCAAAGAAAATAATAGTAATACAAAAGTAGATAATACATGTGATATTACGGCAAAAATCTTTAAATCTACACCTCTGAACTATGCAATACATCATCACCTAACCTTACTTACTTATGAAAAGATACTTCAGCACCCACATTTTCCAGTTTTTTGCTCAAAATGCACTCGCGAACCATATTGTTAGCTATACAAAATTCGAAATTTTTCCAAAAACGTCTAAAAATTAACAAAAACACCCAATATGCAACAATTTACTGGATCGCAACGTCGCAAACTATCGATGGATAAAATCTGAAAAAATACTATACGTAACGTCCGTGACCTATAGTATGAAAGAAACGAAGTTATTTTAAATTGCAGTGGTGTCACAAAATCTTGAAGTCCCCAATTAGTCAGCTTCTCTGTGTAATCCATTGGAAAGCGAACACAACTTATGCACAATTATTACGATTTGCCAACGTAACGGATGAACTTTGCTGGCAGCTAGGATAATTATTAATTATAACTAAAATCACAAATCAATCACCGGCTTGATCTTGTCTGTGTCTCCGATATACCGGGAACGGACTGAACGGAGTACGCCGAATACACGAACATTTTCTCGAGCACAGACGAAAAAGCTCTCGATCGAAACCCATCGTTATTTTCTAAAGATATTTTTTATTGGACTTAAAAAGCAAATTGTTATGATGGAAAATATACGTATTAATATTTTGAATTTCTACTACAGAAAGTAAATGTTTAGTAATTAAAAACTATTTTTAAGAGCAAAAATTATTTTTGCTGGTTCTATAGACTGAAAAAAAAATATTTGCAAAGGTAACAATTTTTTTTGTATGGCGACAAAACTACCTTAGCATTTTATTTAGTTGCATGAATGTATTTTTTTAATTGTAGCTGAAAATTTATTTGTGGTACAAGAAATTTCTCAACAAAAAACTTTTTAAAAATAATTCTCTCAGTGCATAAACGAACAATGTAGTTATGAATAACATAAAAAAATCTGACTTGAAACCATACTAAACCCATTTAATGAGGCAAAGGAACAAAGATTAAAAATAAGGACTGACTTTTATAAAAAAACCTTTCAAGAAAATCAAAAGAAAAGTTAAAAACCATCAAGCTAATGATAGCAAATGTACACCATTGTAAATCATAGTCAAAGTCGAGTAACGATCGTTCTTTCTTGTACTAATGTCTCTATAAATAATGCACTTCAATTTAATCGTAAAATAGTACTCATTAAATCTAAGCATATATTTCTTCTCGTTTAACATGCTCAATATTTTATGAAGTTTCATGACTTAAACTACTTTGTATCGATTACGATTGTCTTTTACCCACAAGAATCAATTATTTCCACTATAATTATTAGTATGGACAGGGCCGACTTCCAGATTGAAATTGAAATATAAATTGACGCTGAAATCTTGACAGATGATATACATAACAAGGTGTAGGGTGTAGCGTTACACATCTAGAAATAGAGGAGAAGGTCCGAATATGGGCCACATTTTGTTTTTTGAAAATATTTTTAGTTTTTTTCGACTAATTAACCTGTAACTTGGGAAATTAATTACTAGGAGCATTTACTTCATAGTTATAAACACATTTATGAAAAAATCGTTATCATTAGTTCTGTGTTTTTTAACATACAAAAGTGTAAATTTTTAAGATTTGTGTAAAGTGCTTGAAATATGAGCTACCCTATAAAAGTAACAAAAAGTCTTCTTAAACCGTAAAAAAAATAAAAAAAAAGAGGTAAATAAAACAAGGGTGGTCCTTAAGATCTCACAAGAGTAATTTAATACGACCGGTTTCGAGGAGATCAGATCCTCATCATCAGGTATGGTCCGTATTATTCATCTATTTAAGACTAAGCTTAGAGATTATCACAGGGTCGGTGTGAAAAACAAGTATGCGAGTATTTTTAAGAAATGCATAAAAACAGTAGTTGCAACAAAAAGTTGATGTCAAAACACAAGTAGGTCTAAAACTATTAATTAAAATTATTAAAATATTTCACGAACGGACAGACATTAAGACAAAACAAATTTAAAACTTTTTTAAACCCTACAAGAACTGAATGGGTTCTTAGACAACATGTTGAAGTAAAAAGACAAATGGTTTTTCACTTTAAAAGTCTGAATCAGAAAAAAGGATCAACCAGTTAATTTAATATACTCGATGAGAAATTTTACCTAAGAAATGAATAACATTTAAATAGTTTACCTATATAAATAGTTTACCTATATAAAGTTATGTTTGCCTGTAATTATCAATCGTGTTGCCTTTTAACCTAGATCGTTTGTTGCATACAAACCAGAAATCTTTTATTTTAATGACATTTTTTATTGCCTTGTTTGTATAATTTAGTATTTTCAAAAATTTTTCATAAATTGTGATTTTGATTAGGCCTTTAGCACATCCCACATATTTACATGATCTGGCTAATCAATCCTATAAGTACATATCAAAACATTAATATACTATCTACAATCATTTGAAAATACAGATGAAGTCGATTTACCTATTTAGACAAAATACTATTATTCTGTTATTTATTAAAACACACTATTTTTTTAGTGAACATGGACATGCAAAAGTCTGCCATAAGGGTATAGGAAAGAGTGAGAGCAAGAATACTTTGGAATGTGCTGTGAAATACACTTAGAAAGGGTCATATGAAAAATTAAGTGTGATAACATTTTACGATGTGTATCTCACTAGTTTAGTTTACAGATTTATGTAAATGTTCAGTTATGTGCTGCTATTTCTAACTTTTAGTATCCTTTGATAAAGTAAGTTGAATATTATTGATCTTTTTAAATTGTTAATTTTACCTTATACATTTTTTTCTACTCTTCATACAATATTATGTGAAGAGTATTATAGGTTTACTTTGTCTGTCTGTCCGATGTCACGTTTTTTGTCTGCACGATAAGTCAAAAACGAGAAATGATATGAACTTGCAAATTTTAAGCAAAAATCAAGCTCTATAAGGGGACAAAGCCTATTGATTTTTAACAAATCTGATTAAAAATAGGAGGTTAAGATGGGTTGAAATTAAAAAAAAATCCTAAATTAAAAACGAAGAAGATGCAGCCTATTGATACTGAAAAAAATATAAATATATTGGGGTGTTAAGGGGGGTTAAAATATAAAAAGAAATCCTAACTGAAAAATTTAAAATTTTTAGCAAACATCAATTTCTAAAAGGAGAAGAAGCCCTTTCATTATAAAAAAAAATCTGATTAAATATGGGGGATTTAAGGGGGGTTAAAATTAAAAAAAATCAAAAATGAAAAGCGATATCAAAATGAAATTTTTAGTAAAAATCAAGGTCTATAAGGAGATGAGGCCTATTGATTATGAAAACAATATGCTTAAAAATGGGGGTTAAGTGAATAATATATACTTTTCATATATACTAATCAAACGCCTTCTTTAATAGTGTTTTGATATGTATTGTGAAGATTAGCTTCGAATCAAATATAATGCCTAGATCCTTCGATTCGTTGACTCGTTTCATTAAGAACGTAATCATTCACAATTGGTTTTTGTTTTCGTGTAAAAGCCATCACTTTGCATTTTTCTGGATTAAAATGAAGCTTATTAATCTGACACCATTTAAAGAGAAAATTTATATCATTTTGCAGATACGCAGATACATAGTGTCCATTGGATCATTTATTTCTATATATATTTTCATGTCGTCTGCATATAAAAGTTTTTCACACTGTACTACCTCACAAATATCATTTACAAGAAGTAAAAATAACAAAGGTTCAACATTGGATCCTTGTGGAACACCCGAGGTAGCTACAAAGTATGATGACTTTGTTCCCTCTTATTCAACGTACAATTTACGACTTAAATTAACAAATAAATAATAAGGAAATTGTAAATATCATGCAATATCTTAATAATTATGGAGAAAGCTAAAAAAAAAATGATTATTTCTATATTTTCTTTACTGGATACTGTAAAATAAAAAGCATTATCCTACGTTTAAGACGTTAGATTTAATGTTTAGGACGTACGCCGGTCCATGTTACGTACATCATACATAAATAACTAAAAAATAATACCCAGTTTTATGCTTTATAGCTAGTTCTGATTCGAGGTTTGATATTGATATACTTCAGCAAATTGTCTTATATCTGGCTCCAATTCGTACATAAATACGTCGATATCTTGTTCGTTTTCGTATGCTAATAGATGATAATTTAAAAATGACTTATGTAGAAAGCTTACGTAAATTAGGGTTATGTCCAGTAAATTTGTACAGTCAGAGTAGAATCGAATTTGGCCGAATTTATTTTCGGCCTTCGATATGGTCTGCATGTCTTTGTGTAAATCCGAAAAACAGTTGAAATTTTTTGATTTTTCGGAGTATTTCGATGGGAAAATAATATTTTCATGTAAAATTTCTAAATTTAATATTAGATATTTACGATATAAGTGCGGTATGAACATTATTAATATATGCATGTGAAAATCACATACGTATGTATATTAATAATGTGTTACCGGCACGAATATTGTACAATATTTTATCTACAATTGTCATGTAACAACAACTCCGAAAATTCGAAATTATATTAAATAAAATTATGTCGGCATATCGTTAAAATTGACTATTTGCGAATACGTAACCTGTCAGTATTTTGTAACCATAGCAACGGAATTTTAATCAACTTCTGTCAAAGTGGCGTTTAAAATCGTAAAAATTCTGACTTAATGTCTTAACCATTACAAGTACATATATTATCAATTGTCTTCAAGTGAAGATGATCTTCCACAAGATATTGAAAATGAAGCAACCGGCGTAATAGAAAATTTAGTACCACAGAAATCACGTGAGAGATATCATTTAACTTACGACAAATATGAGAAATGGTGTAAAGATAAGAAAATTTTAAATATTACAAATGAAAAAGCATTACTGGTATATTTCAACGTATTGAGTAAATTATAGAAGCCTACATCTCTTTGGTGTTACTACTCGATGTTGAGAACAGAATTGCTTATTAAACAAAATATCGATATCAAAAAACATATCAATTTGATAGCATTGTTAAAACGAAAATCAGAAGGGTACAAACCTAAGAAATCTAAGGTATTTTCGAAAGAAGAAATAACTAAATTTATTGTAAATGCAGATGAGAAATTTTTATGCATGAAGGTAATATACAGGGTGTCTGTAAAAGGTCTTTACAAAAACATACCACATATGCCTTAGACCAAAATAAGTCGATTTAACTAAAATTACCTCAGTACAAAGTTGCTTCGTTTGGGCTCCAGAGGGCCTTGAAGTTACAATTTTTAAATCGTTTTTCCCATATAAATTTAAAACGGCATAAGCGATTTTGCTGAAATTTGGTACATTGGTAGAGTTTTATGTGGCAAAAAAAATGGTATTAAAATTTTGTCCGATAATAATACATAGACGTAGAACTTGATTTTTTAAATAATTGCACCTTTAAAAATTCTACGCCAATGGAAGAAAAGGAGTATGTGTATGAAATTTAGATTGCGTAACTCATTTACTTTAAAAAAGGTAATCTTGATAAGACTCGATTACTCTCATGGTTTTGACGAAATTTGCATTTTAGTAATTTTAGAACATAAACAATAATTATTAAAATACAAACTTTGTCAAAACCATGAGAGTAAATAGAGTGTTATCAAGGGTACTTTTTTGTAGTAAATGAGTACCCAATCCAAATTTCATACTCAAACCCCTTTTTTGCCATTGGCGTAGAATTTTTAAAGGTGCAATTATTTAAAAAATCAAGTTCTACGCCTATGTATTATTATCGGACAAAATTTTATACGATGAAAAACATAAAAATGTATTTTTTTCATATCTTCTTCAACCCTCTAATCGAGACTTTTAACAAAAATACTCGATTCTTGCCTTGTACGAATTTTTGAGGAATATTAATTATTTGCCTGCAATACGTATACAAAAACATTTATTATTGGTTTCCATAGTTTCATCTAAATAAAAATATTGTCAAGTTTTAAAACCTAATCTCGTGTTAACGATTGAAAGTGTTCTATCTGACTCAATAATTAAATAAACAAATGCACGGAAAAAAAATTGTAGAACAAATTTCTACAATTGTAGATTTTTTCTCTACAATAAATAGTACATATAGGGACAGGGACAATTTGTAGTAAAAATTTCCAAATATTTGTGGAGAATGTATTGTAGAGTTATTATCTACAATATTTAGTAAAAAGATCCAAATGCATCATAAGAATTGTTCTACAAATTGTTATAATTTTTGCTATTCATTGTATGAATTTATATTAAAAATGTATTGCGTTTTATGAAAATAAATACGAAAATTTTACACAATAAATAGTAAAAATTCATACAAATTGTAGTAATTTTTAATAAAATTTGTAGTAGTATTCCATAATTATTATAATTATAACCTAGAAAAAAATGTTCCTTAATAAAATATTCAATTTATTGTTTTAATATAAAAGATACAAATTCTTAACTACATTATGTAATAAATAACAGTAATAATAGCGCCCTCAGTCTCAGTTGGCTTTTCTGCACCTGAAAAATATGAAATAAAAATTAATACCAATTGAATTGTTCATACCCTTAAAACGGGGATATTTATCACCTTTACACTGATTTGGATATTAAATGACTAAGTCAGATAACTAACAAAAATGAGAAAGTAGGTATGTCACATTTAAGACAAAAAACATCATTGAACTTGGCACAAAATTCGATCGTTGGGCAAAATAATCTACTAAGGTTATTTAAATTAGTTATCTAAAGGTAAATTATTCAGAAACAATAATAAATGTACTTACCACCAATAGAATTTATTATTAAAATTTTCTCAAACGCATCGGTGCTTATAATATAATAATGTGTTATAGGTACTCGTATATGTACCATGCTTTGTTATGTGAACATGGCGAACGGCTACTGCTGTCTGGCCGTTTATGATCGACGTCAGAAAACGTTCGCCAATAGCAATAGTTTTGTTTACATGACTTAGAATTTCTACAATATTATAGAATATTTTTGAAGAAGGGATGTAAAGTATTACTATTTTTTGTAGAGAAAATTACTATTTTTTATAGAGATAATTATTAATATTTGTACAAATTTTTACAGAAGTTAGTAGTAGTAATTACGATAATTGTAATAAATTTCTACTTCTACAAACAATAGTAAAATATACTAAACATTGTGGACTTTTTTCCTATTGTTGTAGCATTTTATTCGACAATTCAATTGCTACAATAATTAATAGTTTTTAACTATAAATTGTAGTAAAATTTTCTACAAATTGTTAAGTATTTTTCTACAAGTCTACTACTACAACATTGTAGTAAAATTTTCTAGTCACATTTTTTTCCGTGTGCGTGGTTTATTAATATGGCTGTACAATATACCGATATGTTACTGACATTAGGATTTTGTGAAGGAAATGCTCGAGAGAGTGTCAGGGTGTACTCTGAAAGGTTTCCAAATCGTCGTGTACCTAGCCACCCAACTTTTGCTGCTGTTGAGAGACGTCTTCGGGAGACCTTTGCTCCCAACACTGTTGATAATGGAAGAGAACGTTTTGTAAGGATTCCTTAAGTTGAAGAAGACATTTAAGAACGTGTTGAAGAAGATCCAGAATTAAGAACCAGACGAATTGGAAGGTAACTAGGAGTAAGTAAAGATGTCGTTCATAAAGTGCTTAGAGAATAATTGCTATATTCATACCATAAGAAGCCAGTATTTTATTTTTGAGTAATATTTTATATTTAAATTTTTAAAATTTATCTTCTGTTTCTATAAATTTTTGTTTCCTTATAAATGTAAAAAAAATACTAAATTTAACATTAATATAATATTACGTTTTTACAGGTATTTCTTATACTACCGTTAAAAGAATTTTGAAGGAATGTAAACAGTCAATGGAAACAACCGGAAAAATTACATTTTCCACACCTATGAAAAACTTCGTCAAAAAATCAACCGCTACGAATCTCCCTGAATATCAATTGAGGGACATTCGAAGAATAATTTACGATTTTCATATAACAGAAAAGTCTCGTGTTACTGTTAAAAGGTTAAATAATAAAATTAAGGAAGATTTAGATATCCACATATCAGAAACTTCATTTAGAAGAGTCCTTAAAAAATTACAATTTAAATGGAGAAAAACAAAATAATCGTAAAGTTTTGGTGAAAAAAATGAAAATAAGAACTTTAAGAGTAAAATATTTGAGACAGATAAAATATTTTAGAAGTCAAAATTGACCAATCGTTTATTTAGATGAAACATATACACAGCGGACATACTTCTTCCAAGAATTGGACAGACGATTCAACAAAAGGTTTGTTTTCTGTTATTTCTAAAGGCCAAATGCTTATTATAGTTCACGGTGGGGGGGGGGGGGGGGAAATGGGTTTTATCAAAAACAATTTGTTGATATTCAAATCAGGGACCAAGTCTGGAGATTATCATTCCAAAATGAATTCGGAAAATTACGGCAAATGGTTAAGAGACAAGTTAATACCTAATCTTCCACCTAATTCAGTAATTGTTTGTGATAATGCTAGTTATCACAATGTGCAGACAAATCGAGCACCATTCCAATTCTTTTAAGAATGATATGATCGAATGGTTGACAAAATACAACATACCTTTTAATCCAACAAGTTTGAAACCAGAGTTATATGAACTGATTAAATCTCATAAGGACCGACATGTAACATAATATGCATTTGATGAGTTGTGTCGAGAATACGGCCACACCGCTTTACGGTTACCCCCATATCACCCCGACTTGAACCCTATCGAATTGATTTGGGCAACTGTTAAGAATAATGTCAGTCAAAGGAATGTTACCTTTAAATTAGAAGACGTAAAACAATTAGCAGAAGAAGAATTTAACAAAATCGGTATGGAGGAATGGAAAAAGATGTGATCATGTTATAAAGGTAGAAAATAAATATTTTGAAAGAGAAATACAAGCTGACTTATGTTCGTCATTAATCCTAATGAATATTCCAGTGAAGACAGTGACGAGTCTTCTTCCAACGAAGAATCTAACGAAGACATATGAACATTATTTATTTGTGATTTACTGTTTACGTTGTTGTGGATAGAGAAGGCAATGGGCTGATTACAGTTATTGTTGATGGAGTGTGGTCGAAACGTTCATATAAAGTTAACTACAATGCTTTATCAGGAGCGGTAAGTATTTCATTTTAATTTCTTGATAGTTTCGGCCTTTACTTGATGAAAATCCATATTATTAAAATGAGAAGAACCAAACATGGTAGATTTTCACACTTTTATTTAAAGAAAAATTAAAAATTGTATACAGATAGGAAAGTAATTATGTTAAACCGGTTTTATACTTTTGGTAAGCCGTTGTATGGGCTACATAGATAGTAGCGATGTAAAACTTGGGTGTTATAATCTAGGTAAAAATACCTTCAAAATAAGATATCATTGGACCCCTCTTTTTTTTTTAAATTTTAAGCGTTAGTTTCACCCCCGTTAGAGGGTTTCCATTCAGAGGGTGAAACTGGCAAAAATATGTACTCGCGAGCACTAGTACAGAGCTGTTTCTGACTCTCAGTGAACGTTCTTTTTAACGGTGCTTGGCTTGATGATCTGGAGCAACTTTCACATGTTATCCTTTCCTCCCTCAAGCATTTGCTCGATAGCGTCTGTACATATCTACAGAGCCCTAGTCTTGATAATTGTAGACTGTTATTAGTCGTTCTTTTTGACGTCATAGTGTTTTATACACCAAGAATAATAAACTCTTAAGTTCAAGTTTAACGCGTTGTCAATGACAAGTGACGGTGACTTTTTTATCAAAAATACAGCTCCAAACGGTAATATTTTCAGAAATTGTTTTTAAAAATGGGTTCAGAGAACAGTAAAGAATGGTGGAAAGTCTCTAGTTTGTTTTACTTTTAATGCATAATATTTTAATAAGTGATATTTAACAAATATTTAAAAGTTATGGACTTTCCACCATTTTTGTAGTATTTAAAAGCTAAAACGCAACTGTGCCATTTCGAGACATACGTTTTATTAAACTCATCGTGTTACGAATTTCTGACATTAAGAGATAGAAATTTATATTTGCGTCTCGTATTACTTCGAATGAAAAATCGTTTTCCAACCTAAGAAAAAAGTTCAGTTGGGTCTACAAAAGAAAGCTTTAATATTTTGCATAAGCATTAGGATTATCGCAGCCTGCAACGTCACAGTTCACAACTCTGACAACCAATGAACAACTGATGCTGCATCGAGGCATACTGTTGCTCTACCAACTTATGCCACAACATCTTCTTCATTTCATTTATTGGCACATTTTGTCCACGTTGAGCTATAGGTGCTCCCTACCCAGTTTAAAACTGCTCTGGCTGCCTGTGCACCCAGATCCCCGGAGATTCGGCGCCTATGATAGTTGAAATGCAGCGGTTATTTTATTAGTAAGTTTAACCACAGCGTTTTAATAATTCACCTGTAATTAGATCATACCCGGGTGCTTTGTTAGAATTGATATTGTCTTTGATTTCTTTAGCTACCTCTTTATGCGCTACCCTAGGAATTGTTACTTTATTTTGTTCACTTCTTTTATTCATTAAGTTTTCTTTCTTTAATCAATTGAAATTTTTTTTTCGAGATGATCTGCAAAGATGTTAGTTTTTTGTAAATTTGATCTTGCCCAGTTTCTGTTATCTCCTTTTATTGGTGGTATGTAGATTATTGGACGTTTAAGTTTCCTAATCGCTTTCCACAGAGAGTAATCAGTATTCACTTTTAATAGTGATTATTTCTATTTTCAGTTGTTGTATTAGACTGTTGAGACTTACTTCGAGGAATCTGGTGATTTGTCATTTTTTTCTTGCTTTTCCTTTCTTATTTATTAGTTCTCTTATTTCTCTAGATAAATAGATTAAAAAATGTTTCAGAAATTTAAACGGTATAGAAATTAAATTTCTCTAATAAAGAATTTCTGCCCTACCACTTCATTGAATCAAAGGCTGATTCTCCCCTAGCTGTTTTAAACGATGTCGTGATGGGGAGGACTGAAACCCATCCACTAAAAAAACAAATAAGTATTCGATAATTACAAAACAATTAAATCGACGACAGCAATCCCTATAAGAATGGCATGGTTTTCTTGAATAATTTGTTGGGATACAATTAAAAACGACTTTTAATATTTCCTTTTACTCACGAAATATCTTTAATTTACGTCTTTTATTGCTGGATCTATAATTATTACTATCGAAAAAAAAAAAAAACACATTAATACTTTAGATTCCACTAGGTAAGCGGCATTTAATGAATTATATATTCGAAATAATTGCTTTCATTTAGATTTTTATTTTGTCAGAAATATGTAAGCTTAGAAATATAAAATCGATGATGTCTTCGGTAATTATATAGATAGGCTGTGGACGTAATGTCCACTCTACAATTAATGTGCTTTTATTTACCATTCCTATTATCTAACTCTAAGTAATTATTGTAATTGATATCAAGTTTGACAATTTATTTGTCAATAAAAACGGAACAAAAATCACATGTAATAATACAAAGCGGATTTCCTAACGATATACCAGCTCGACAGAAATTACAGTTGTACGAAGCTACAGTCATTTACATTCGATATTGTTTCATGCAATATTAATGGGATATGTTTGAAGCAAAATGGTACCAATTTTATATTAAAAGCATTAAACAATTGAATATCTTAAGAGTTCGCATTGGCTTATAGCTCCTTTTTATATTGTATTTGTATGTGTAATAATACAAGGTGGTAAATATTTTATAATAACGTCATTTCTAAAACTAATAAATCCAAAAATAGAAACATGTAATTATATTGTTTTTTAATTTCCACAAAATATAAACGATAAATTAACATTTGCTGCATTTCGATTTATTGCAGTAAATTTAATTTGAAAATAGTTAATTTTTTTAATTTCTCCCACACTAAAAGAAAATAAGATCTGCACCTCACTCCTTCTAGATGTTGCTCAGGCTTCAGGGGCGTGCCGTCCATGGGTGCAATGTGTGCAATACACACAGGCGGCCAAAATTTAGGGTGGCCGTAGGCCGCCACAGCAATGGTCCCTTCTTGCCGAAAGCGCGTTTCGACTAGACTGGCAAAAAAGTAAGGCGGTAGCTTTATTGTAATAAAAATGTCTAATGTTTTAAAATGTGGCATATGGATCTTAACAAACAAGGGGCGGCAGCCGGCCGCGGCAAGATATGACGATTTAATTACCCACTTCACTTATCCACAAACCACAAACGACCGGCCGGCGGTAGTCGGTAGTAATGATCAAAGTCAAAAACAGGCTGCCGAGTGCCGACGCTTTGATAGCGTTCGTTAGGCGGCCGCATCAAATGGTGCGGTGGACAAAATATGAGAAAATTATTATTTTTTATCATTTCAAAATGGTAATGTTTACTTTGTCGGCTACTCCTACCTACATTAAAAATAATATAAAAGAAAAGGTTCATCAAAATGCATCTGCATTACTATTGTTTTCTTCATCTCAATAACATAAATAATATTTATTTACTTAACTGATTTGATTTCTATTTCTGATTTTGATTTGATCAATAATTGATAACTGATATTATATTTGTATTGTATCTTATGTAATCCGATCGTGAAAAGTGAAAACTGTGCCTATGAAAGATGGTAAGTAATTGTAAGTAATTGTAATTAATTAGTAGTATTAGCAATTTTATTTATATTCTATTTTCATTTTTGTTATTATTCAGTGAAATTTAATATAATAACTAACCATTCTTAAAAAATGTTATTTTTGATTTTTGGCATAATAAATATTATTGAAAATTAAAACTTAATTTAATTTCAAACAAATTAATATTTAATTTAATTTCAAACAAATTAATAATCAATTTAGTGTAGGTAGGTATATTCATTCTTATTTTAACCTATATAAATTTTTATTTTGACTGAGGAATACAGGAATAACAGATTAATAGATATTTATGTATGTGTGTTTATTATATTCGCATGTTAGAAACAAATACTTTTAACTTTTACTTTTAATTTTATGAAAATATTGGCATAAACAATTTCAATAGTAGAATAGTATTTTTTAATATAATCATTATTTAATCTTCTCCTTCATCAAAAATTAAAAAAATTGACAATAAACTTTGTAAATTGTAATTTTTTGTATATACAGTATACATATCTATCTTAATATGGTATACATGTCATTTAACACTACGTTTTAAAATTATTTTGAAATATACAGGGTGTTCCAGAAAAGTGTACCATATCAAAGTTACTATTTTTTAAATAGAACACCCTATATATTTTCGTAATTTTGAATTCTCATTGAAGAGCTGATGAGCTGATTTCGCAGATACCACATACTTGCGGTCTAAATTAAATATTTACAGAGATATGGTGTTAAAATCACCTATTTTTCAACTTTAGGTCAATATTTTGTGAAAACTGCTGAATATTTGGCAAAACGGCTTATATCTTCCGATCCTAATTTTTCAAGGGCTACTCGATGGTGCTAAAGAAAAATTAATACAATGTGGTCAAAAAATCAGAATGTGGTAAATGACGACATTGAATTAACTTCGGAAGTTACCATGCAAATGAATTTGGACGAAGACGAAGATATTTTGTTATCAATGTTATCTGAAGATTCTGGGGAATGGCCAGACATTATAACTGCTGACTCTGCAAGAACTTTAGTTGAAAAAGGACCCTCTCTCAAGTAATTCTTGAGAACTTTCCAATAAGTGAAGGTGGGCGTAAGTTTTCTAAAAATTATTATTACTGTCAACTTCCAAACGGCGAAAAAACTAAAACATTTCCATCGGAATAGGCCACTTCGGATTTCTACTACACCGTGCATTTATTCTGTTCGCCTGATCCACACCCAAATGTTTGCAAAGTCTTCACGAGTTGCTCAAATCTATTTTCTTATTCATTGAAATTCCATAATGATTACGAACTTCTGTTTATGTTTTTTAATTTTATGTTGGTTTATTTCTAACTGCGATGGTTCATCACCGACGTTAATGAGTATGCTACATCAATACCAGAAAAGTTTCCGAAGCCTCTGATGTCCCAACTAGAAATGTTCACATCTGTAGATCGCACACCTTAAGCTATACTTCTTACCTCAATACATACAAAAAATATTGATTTGAGCTTTCATGTAGAAAATTATACTCTTAGTATATAAATTATTGTTTTAGGTATAATTATTTAATGTTGTTCATAAGACGGGACATTAACCTTAAACATTTTACGATTTTCCTACTTATTTACAGCTTTTTTTGATTATAAATATTTTTAAGAGTTTCTCACCAACAGTTTACAGTTTTTTATGTTGTTATTTGCATTCAAAATTATTTGTTTAAGATTTAAGTAAAAAAATGTATTCTCAACACTAAAACAGCAAGTTTAAATCATGCATATCAACCGTTACATAATTAAAAAGTAATTACAAAAGTATGTTGTCAAAGATTTTATTGTTAGTTTGCAAACTTATTCTGCAAATCGGAGATAAAAGAACAGTTGTTATTTACTTATCATTTGATTTTTATAATTTTTAATTTAACTTATTTACATCATGAAATACATAATAAGTATAATGAGGTAATTCAGAATATAAAAAACTATTAGTCTTCCACGAGGTTCTATAATGGGTTCAGTAACATGGTGCAAAACAATGAGTTCTAAATTATTATTACAAATATGAACTTTTTAAAGCACTGTAAATTTATTATTCATTTCAAGTATTTATCGTACAAAAAAATATCGATGTACTTAAAAAGTTAGTAGATATTAGATTCGTGAAAATAGTCTATACTAAATACATTAGTGTCACAATAAACGATTTTGATGATTTAGGAAGTGACATCGATGATGATCAGGTATTTATTTTTCTTTTTTTGTCTTTTTATTTTTTTTGAGTTTTTTGTTCTTTTATTTGTTTTTGTTTTTTGTTCTTTTATTTGTTTTTTCTTTGTTTTTTGTTTTTTTTTGTTTTTTACTTTTATGTTTTTTTTTTGTTTCTTTTTTTAAACACGATTCATTGTGTACGTTCCCGCAAGTAGGAACAGTTGATAGCCTAAACAGTAGGCAGAGAAAAATAAGACTGTATGTCTTTCAAAATTGTTCTATTAAATATCAGTTAAAAAATGAATAAAAAAAGAATAAAAAGGTTATGAAAAAACGCTTGAGACCAAATCACTTACCCAAACTACATCTAGGGGGGTGACGTGAGAGCTCTTTATTCCGGTATCCAAGGAACGATCCAGACTTTTTTTCTACCACAGGTTTTGTTCTGATTTTACTGATAAGAACGAACGTAACTTTACCGGTCTTCCAAACGGTTTATTTCGTACTGACCTTCTCAAAGGACTTTTCATCGTACGAGTCTACGATCGTGAATCGGTCTCAAAAAATTCGCGCAAAATGTCTTTGATTTGAATCTACTAATAGGCAACTCAAATTAAAAGTGACATTAATGAAGTCGTTTAATAAATTACCTATCGGAATGACAAAATAAAAATTTAAAATGATTAGGATTCAACACATTGTGTACCGTTTATTGTAATTCAGTCGCGTGTGAATTCAGTAGCGTGTTGTCTAAAGTAGAAATTTAAATTGTTTAGTATGGAAAACTGAAAATAAGGCTCGTTTACAAGAACACATTTAAAATGTTATTGAGGAAAACCCCATAACTACTTAGGTCTTTGCAACATTGCGGGAAAATCAAATGTATCTCTTTCACGTTATTTACATTATTTAAATTTGACAGAATCATATTGAATACATTTTGAAATAAATTAATGTAAGTTTCTTATTTTTGAGTCTATTTTTTGAAAAAGTTATTTTATTTTAATGATTCACTCCGTAGGTTTTTATTATAGGGTTAGGAATTAAAATCGTAGAAAGTATTGATGAACTTGTCTTACGATTTGATTTTGATACCATTTAAACAGATTTTCCTAAGACATAGAAACCTTATTCACTTTAATCCAATTTATTACGTAATAAAATTCTAGATTAACTTGAACATTAAGAAATTTTATAGAATTTCGAGGAAAACAAATATTTATTACTACCTAGGTACTGAAAAGTTTTGACAATTATACTTATATCCCTACAGCTCATGTTTCATTTAACTTGCACGAAAACTTAATATAATGTCACATGCAAAAGAAAAATACGATGTTATTAGGTAAGTATTTGTTCACTCTTGTTCAAATGTGTATGTTTAATTCACAAAATAAATAAAATAAACACTGATTTATTTCAGAAAAAAATACCTGGGTTTCCAGGGTACCGTTGTAGGAAACACCCATTTCATTGGTTTAAAATAGGTGTTTAATTTTCAGGTGCCATCACCACATCTTAACCAAATTTATAAGGGACCACCCCTGAGGTACCCAATTCCCAACAAAAAAAGAATCATAGAAATAAAAAAAAATATACCGACGAATTAAGTACCTCCTCTTTTTTTGAAGTCGGTTAATTAAATAGAGGTGAAAAATTTTAATATAATTTGTAGAAAAAAAAAAACAAACTCACAGTAAACTGTTTCTCTCCTGACGGTCCTATCGTCGGCACCCTATTGTGGATATCCCTTTCGTTATCCCATTTCCATCTATTTTCTATATTTTTTACAGGACTAATTATAGTTGTAGTTACACTAGAATCAGGTCGCATTTCAGTCGTTTTCATTTCTTGTTCGCATAAACTACCAGGAGACCATATGCTATGTGTTCTCGAGCGTCCTTTGAGGGATAAATTGAGAGGTGCGTCGTCATCTATAACAATTAAATAATAAGAATTAGGACCAACTAAAAAAAAAGCTAGAATTCGTAAAATAGATTGTCCAACAAAATTAATTAAGGCTGTAATTTAGATAGTATGATTTCCAGACCAGCAAATATCATAAAAATGTAAAGAACTTGTTGACTCTTTATCAAAACGTTTAAAAAAAGGAAGGACATATTTTACTATGATCTCTTTTTTCTTTGTTTGTAATTTTAACCAATAAATGAGATTATCTTTAATTTAAAATTTCTGTTCAGATATATTTGCATAGTATTGTATTTTGGAAATAATCAGTGTTATATGTATTATAAAAATGTATTTAATCAAAAATGTTAAGATAAAAAAACAGTTAAAGATATTTTAAACACAACAGGCACTAAAGTAAACATTGTTACTAAAAATCTTGCTAATAATTTCTTATAAATAAAATATTTGATGACGGAGAATGTCTGACAGCAATATTGCTATTCTAAAACCCAGGATATTATTTAAATAATTACAAAATGGAGCACACAATCAATATGATTGAACCAAAAAAAAAAACTTTAAAATACTATTTTGAAACTTTTAAATAAAATTAATATAAATTTTGATAACAAAATCTGAACGCTATGCTTCTTTGGAAAGCTAACAGCCGGTTGCAAGAACGATTGTTAAAATCTCTCGTTAGCTAATGAACTCATAACTTTATTCACTCCCTAAATTATCTTCTATATGGTAAATTTGGCAACGGCGCTTTTCCAAGTGACAGTATGAAGTAAAGTGTGTCGATATTCGAGATACGTCTCTATCAAAAGTTTTCTCTGTCTTTGTCGTCCTATTTAAGAGAACACTCGACAGGTGAACACGAAAGATATGTTTTTGTAATGAGCTCAAAATTTGTCATAAGGAATATCGCTTCGGATTACAATGCCTGCAAAGAAAGTCAAACGGCAAGAGTTGAGACTAGACGATGAGAATTGTTTACAAGATATACCTACTTATTTAAAAGTACGTAAAGAAAACGAAGTTTAAGAAGATTTAACAATGTGAATGTGGATTTTACGATGGAAAACAAAGGACTATTCATATATAATAAGTACTTTAATTATAAGAAACAATATTTCTTTATTTATAAATTATATTTTCTTGTAGCCAAACCTAATATGCAGTGATAGGAATTTATTAATAATAACAAATTTTGGGAAACGAAAAGGACACAACATGACAGAATATAAAATAAAATTAATTAGGTACCCTGTTCTATAATCTAAATTAATAAAAAAAACGTACATTCAAAATCAAATAAAAATTAAAAAGTTAATGGTGATCTACTTTTATATGATTAATAAAAACAATATACATTTATAAAAGCTAAAATCCTGAGCAACATTTATTTTCATGAACTATTTAGATATTAAATTATAAGGGTTTGAATGTGGTCAATTTCATGAACAAAAATAAAAAATATAGGTAAGTACTGAAAGTCAATACAACAAAATGTTTTTCACTGTTTAAAATGTTTTGGCTTCTGCCCAAGGAGTGTCTTCAGGACTGAATGTAGCTATTATGTATGAAATTTTTTTATTAAAAAGAGTACAAAGGTATTGATTAAGCACTTACCAAGTCACATCCCACATATCTACATGATTTGGCTAATCAATCCTATGAGTACATATCAAAACATTAATATATTTACAATTAAACAATAATTTGAAAATACAGATGAAGCCGATTTACCTATTTAGACAAAATACTATTATTCTGTTATTTATTAAAACACACTATTTTTTAGTGAACATGGACATGCAAAAGTCTGCCATAAGGGCCCATAAGGGACAGAGTGAGAGCAAGAATACTTTGGAATGTGCTGTGAAATACACTTAGAAAGGGTCATATGGAGAATTAAGTGTGATAACATTTTACGATGTGTATCTCACTAGTTTAATTCACAGATTTATGTAAATGTTCAATTATGTGCTGCTATTTCAAACTTTTAGTATCCTTTAATAAAAGAAGTTGAATATTATTGTTGATGTCATGTTTTTTGTCTGCACGATAAGTCAAAAACTAGAAATGACATGAAATTTGAAGCAAAAATCAAACTCTATAAGGGGAGACAAAGCTTATTGATTTTTAACAAATCTGATTAAAAATAAGAAGTTAAGATGGGTTGAAATTAAAAAAACATCTTAAATTAAAAACGAAATCAATATGAAATTTTTAGTAAAAATGAAGCTTTATAAGAAGATAAAGCCTATTGATTCTGAAAAAAATATGAATATATTTTTAGCAAACATCAATCCCTAAAAGGAGAAGCAGCCTTTTTATTATAAAAAAAATCTGATTAAATATGGGGGTTTTAAGGGGGGTTGAATTAAAAAAATAATCAAAAATCAAAAGCGATATCAACATAAAATTTTTAGTAAAAATCAAGGTCTATAAGGAGATGAGGCCTATTGATTGTGAAAACAATCTGCTTAAAAATGGGAGTTAAGGGGGTCTGTTAAACTGCGAAGCCGAGAATACCGATCAAGGAGAAGCGACAGCTTGGTGTTTTCAGTGAACCGTTTTGTAACGCGCATGTGCGAAAATAAGTTGTGTATCACTCAAAATGATGTTATCTGTCAAAGTCAGTCCAAGTTGTGTTTAGTATATGAGCAATGTTAAGTGATATTTCATGGTGTTTGTTTTGTGTAGTAATAAGATGAAGATTTTTTACACACTTAGGTATTCTAATACAGATATAAAATGTGCCAAAAAAGTTATTAGGAAACTAAGAATTTTATCACATGTATAAATATTAAGTATAATGATTTAATAATTTTTGACATTTTATTTTGTCTTCTTTTAAATAAATTTAATAAAGAATGAACTGCAGATTTTGTTTATTTTATTTTGAAATTATATTAAAAAAAAATATAATAAATCCGCGTGTTTCAATTAGGATTGATCAAAATGGGCGAAATCCCCTTATTATGGCTAAATTGTAAGTTACAATTATGTCAATATAAAGATGTTTTGCCCATTCATATTTATAATTATTGAATGAATTATACTGGAGTTGATTTTGGAAAGATTGGTACATACTAAAATAAGTACTATTTCTAAAAATTCGTTTATGCCCAGACAGCACACATAGTCCAATGGACGTACATTTTAGATCCATTTGAGGATCAGGACGTCCATATCCGGGAATCCAGTGTACGTCCGTTTATGCTAATTAATTTGACAGCTGAATATAGATACCCAGATAACATCTGTTTTTGAACTTAATTTTAAGTTTAGTAGTATTTTGACGTCTAGCGGACGTCCATCTTGGGCTATTATTTATTAAGCCTAATTCCCATCTATATACACTTCCTTTTTTAAATATAATTGGTTATTAAAAATTGACAAATTGAATCTATTGCATTTCATTCTATCACCGAAAGTTTGAAATCTTATTCCATTATAACTATATTTAGTAAACAATAAAAAATGGATGTGTCGTGACTACGACACTGCTCAGGTCAAGCGATCTTTAATTGAATGTCCAGTATTCGACGTCCAAATATATTCCAGAATTGGACGTCCTCTGAATGGTCAAAAGTGTGCCATTTTTATACTTCACTGAACGTCTATTGGATGTCGGAAGTCCAGAAAAAAACTCATTTTTGGACGTCTAGACGTCCAAAATTATATATCGAATGGACGGTATTGTCTGGGTGATAGCCAGGCCAGGGATTTAACTCGAAATACATAAACCTTAAATGACATCTGGCTTATCTTTGCGAGAAAACACTTGTTTCTATAGAAATGAGTAATAAACTTGAAAGTCCTTTTAATATAATATGAATCCAGAAATTCTAAAAATATGTAAGTACTTTTTAAACCTATAAGCTTTGAAAATATATGCACATTGCAAATATTTAGTTAAACCTCTCAAACTTAATGTCTTTTTAATTGTTACCTAAATTTTTTTTGGTACCCACCCTTAATTTTATTTACCTTATTTTTACTTAAGGAAAAGGTGATTTAATTTAAATATGGGGCTTTTATTTCATTTTTAACAATAATAATAATAATAATAATAATAAATTCATTTATTTGCAGCTTACACAGAATATGGAACAAAAAAAATTTAATTGTAAAAAAACACCTAATGTAACACTGCAAAATAGATCTGGCATACAGTAAAACTGATTCTAAGTGCCAGCCCTAGATAAAAATTATTTTGTGAAACTGAGTAGCCATATGAAGTCTTCTTCTACATGTCATATCCAACCATTTAGCATCACTTAGTGAACACCCATTTTAAATTACCACAAGCCGCCACTGACAGACAACAAATTCTTGATTTAAGAATATATATTGTTGTAATAATTGTTTTCAACTGATATTCTATCATATTTTTGAAGTTATATTCCTTTATATTATATAATATATTATGATGAATTTACTGACCGAATTTTTCATACATGTTTAGCATAATGTCATACAGAAATATCAAAACAACGTACAATTTTTATGAAAAACCAATGCAGTTATTTAGTTAAAGTGGCATAGTTAGTTACTTTTTATCAAAGGTATTTAAAGAAAATTTCCGATTGGAGTAAATATTTGCAAACCCGTGTCGTTATCAGCCAAGGGTAAGCGTTTGTCGTTAATGGTATGATAAGCAATAACACTGTTTTTGTTTATGCCTTAACGTTTTTCTGGATCTTTAGTTCGAAGCTTATTAGACTTATCAGTCCAATTATTGCTGTAATCGTCATTTTACTGAGGCTTGTTTCAATTTTAATCACCAATTAGAAATATTTATGGAAACGCTGCGCTTATTAATCACTGATATTTACAGAAATGGTTTGCTTTTTTTTCTTAGAATGTGCGCCATAAATAAATATGAATAAAAAGGTTCATGTCATCGTTAATAAGACAGTTTTCTATTGTAGCCATTACTATTTTTGATTATGAAATTACCACTAATTTTACCTTTGCTTGATAAGAATGATTTAGTAGTTCAAATTGAGTGCCAAAATTAGTGAAATAACTTTATAATTTACCTTGTTTACTTTTATCCGAGAAACAGCCTTTATCCAAGGATGTAGATTGGTCAGGACTTAACGATTCAGGTCTATGCGCTGGCGAATAAGGTAGAAATAATCCTGGTATTGGATGCCACATATACGAAGGGTATGTGGTGCCTACTAAAGGGTTCAAGGAATTCGCATACATTAAGGCACTCATTCCTGAAACAAAAACAAAATGTTGTATTTTCGATTGTAAAAATAAGCAAACTCCAAATGTTTTTCAACTAATTAAACACTAATTATTTAATAATATACCTAATTTGGTCGAGGTTATCTGCTGAGACATGTAATTTTTTTATTATTTAAAGTAATATTATCAAGTTTTCTTGTGTGCAAAAAAATTCGGCATTAGAGAAAATTATAATTGATTATAATCCAAAATCCTTTTGGTATTTTAACGACAAAATCAAAAATTTTCTGTAATTCTATATAAAAAATTTACAACTATTCGAAATTCAAGATACAGTTTTATCTATATAACTGGTTAAATATTAGGGGTGACAACAATAGATATTGTCACGCTACTTTCATTGATATAGACGATGGAAATGTTATAAAAAGGAGAGGAGGAACAATAAACACGACTTAATACGAGTGGAAGAAAGTTCAAAAAGTGCTGCTGCCATCTATTCTCATTTGAATATATATTTTATCCATGTGTGAAAGGAGGTCATTGTAGGTATAAGAGTTTTTATGTAAGTACAGCAATAGTGGTTTTTGCAACAGTCCACTCGAGTTGTACAGTATATTTATTCTTCGACCCACTAACGAAAAATCTACAATTCTAAATTTATTTTAAGCTATTAAGACAAAATAAATAATTTTAAAATAATTTATGACTTTTACTAATTTATAAAATAAGATAAACATAAAAAAATATTTAATTTAATTAGTAGTACCCAGCCCAGATTTAAACACATCATCGCCACACTTAGCATTTTAGTTTTAATACTCGCAATTAAATTATTTTCTAATATTGTGATTAAAATTTAAGATTTATTTGTAAATGTAGACGAAATAAAAATAGAAAAGTTCTTTATACGCCCATTATATAATGACTTTTTTGTTATTAATAGTTTAATGATATTATTGGTATATAATATGTATTTTAATCGTCTAAATTGTCAATTTTTTAGATATTTTATTTTTCATTTCTTCAAAAATAATTTAATTTTGATGAAATTTGGTAAAATTACACCTTTGTATGGCTTAAATAAGCAAAAACAAATTTTTTTTTCTATTCAAAACACTTTTTTTCGAAGAAATTCTACGTTCTTCAGGTACTGATTTTTTTCGTTTTGACATGTAGTTTTTGATATAATAAAAAATATATAGTCACGATTAAAAAGCATGTTCAAAACTGGAGAAAACAAAAAATTACAATAGCAACAATGATTTATTCCTAAATTATTGTTATAATTTGTTTAAATTAAAAAAAAACAAATACATTTTTTTAGTCGTGGGTTTTAAATTTAAAAGCGCTTCGTTTCATATCAAAGTTAACAATTTGTATTCTCTAAGTTTAATTTGAATGGACCATTGCTATCAGGTATATGATTGATGGTTTTTATCTTAACATCATTAAGATGGCTGCAATAGCAGGCAGGGGCGGTTTCTCCATTGGTTCATTTGTACAGTGAACACCCAGTTAAATTTCATAAAAACACATTATTTTAATATTACATAAATAACATAAAAATATAAATTTAATTTTAATATTTTTATTTTCATACGTGTTAATCTATATTTTTTTGGTACATCATTGTCCTTTAGCTCACAAACAAGGTTGCCAAACCAGTGTTGCCAGTCTAGTACAATTCACAATTGTACTAGATGTAGTACTTTCTGCGTGCATCAGGGTTCACGTGTAAAATATATATTGTTATGGTAAATTTTTCACTTTTAAATTAACAAAGTAAATGATACATATTGGTATGATGCAGTGACACCCTGTATAGAAATTCAATTATGAATCGGGCTTTTGAATGATGGGAGATCACATACTTTGATTATTATACGGGGCAAGAGAGAGGTCCGACACGCCCAACATAGGACGCGGCCATTTTGAACCCTATGACACAGTTTATAGCTAAAGAATCAGATCGCTCACTCTGCATCGACACTTTTTACCTCAATGTTCCAGTTTATACACTGCGCAACTCAGATAATACAATATATGACAACCGCCTATAATAAAACAGCAGTCTTCTGCGTATCCTGAATTTGTATCCCTGGAGTGGATGTTATTTTGGAACCTTCAACTGGTCCGAGTGAGCTAACTGATTCTTTAGCAATAAACTGTGGCTCCAAAAATAATATTCACTGACACTGACAGCAGCAAGCAAAATATCAGGTGCGTTTTAATCATCCGCTTCTGCTTCCGGAATTGTCGGTTCAGTCGTTCTAACCTGTCAGATTAAAACAAGAAAACCGACAATTCCGAAGCAGAAGCGGATGATTAACACGCACCTATTAAAAATATTGCGCCAAGATGTAGGCAACACGTAATAAGGGTTCAAAATGGCGGAGTTTTCTATCTCCTTTTAAAAGGCACTCAGAAAGCTGCGCAGTGCGACCATTCTCCGTATAGTAAAAGAAAATCAAAGTATGTGTGGGAGATTGATTAAGAAAAAAAATGGTGGTTGTCAATTTTTGAATTTTAAAATTAGAATAGGATTGTAATGTATGAAAACTTAAATAAACAAATTATTAAAGGCATGGTGTAAAAGGTAATACGAATCATAACATTTTATGAGAGAAGGAGAAGAAGATGAAAATATATAAAAGTTGATAGGCGTATGAAATAAGGATGACCAGGACACAGCAGTGACCAAAAAAGTGAATACGGTATTTGTAAAACATTTTTATTTGTTTTTGAGCAACTACAGGCTATTATGAATGGATAATCATAACAAGTTGATTGTTTCAAAAAGTAAATAATTATAAATATAATTATAGTTTAGATTTCAAATAACTCTTAATAAATAGGCCAGTGAGAGTAAAATCTAACGATACTAAGTATTATTTTTTTTTGTAATTTTTATTTAACAAGAGTTATTTTTTTTTATTTAGTAGGTGTAGTAAGTGTAGTAGGCTAGTTATTAATTTTTTTTAAAGCTTTTCATTTATACCAGGTATGGTATACCTGATATTTGTTCAATTTTTTGATAGTGTTATTTATTAAAATTAGACTCGAATTTGTAAGAGTTTGTTTATTCAAGCATCTAACCGCTCAATATTATAAATATAGAAGTCATTTTTTTGTCTGGGGTCATTCTGTATAATTTCTAATAGAACCTAATAAAATGAATAAAATATAAAATGAAATTAAAATAAATTTAAATTAAATAAAAAATAAAAAATATAATACATAAAAGAAGATAAAACAAAATAAAATAAATAATATTTTAATAATTTTGAAGCACCCCTGAGAGTAAGAAAATTCTTTTGTTCTATTTATAAATCACAGTGGTGAGCCGAGGTAAGTATATTTTAAAATTGAATTAAAAAAAAAATATATATATATATATACAGTATGATATCATTTCAATATATATTGGGTATAGATGTGTTGCGATTTCGCTGTCAGCGATTTTGCTGCCGCTACTTTCCTGTCGCTGGAGCGAACCGCTCCGGTTCTTTCAAAATCACTGCGACTTTTTGGAGCTGGGTTTGATTTAGGCACGTTTTCATTCAGGCACTATTGCTAAAAATAAATGTCGCATCGCATATTTATCTGATGTGAACTGGAACTGCGATCGGAACGAAAACTATTATATTATATGCTTCTAATCGCAGTCGTTAAAATTTGTATAAAACAAATAGTACATCTACAATAGGGCTGCGCAAAAAAACGACTATTTTTTTTGAGTCTTGTGAGAAAATATGGTAAAAGATCCCCTCCAAAAGGCAGTTAAAAAAAATTTTATGGGTCGCTCAAGATTTTTAAAAATTTTAAAATTAGCCAAAATTGGATTGTTTTTTCAAATTTTTTTGCTCATGACGGTAGAATTTTGTGGCCTAAAAAGAAAAAAATCTCAAATTTTTAGCTCAAAATATTAAATTGAAATTAATTCTTGATATTAAAATTTAAAGGTCGCTCAAAAACATCAGAAGCAATACTTTTGTATATAAAAAAAATCTTGAGCGACATCTAAAAAATATTTTTTAAGCTGCTCTTTGGAGACTCAAAAAAATAGTCTGTTTTTTGCGCCCCCTTAATCTACAATCCTTAAAAATGTATCTTGGCGGCAATAAGTAATCGACTGTTTTTAATCTTCAAACTTTATTTTATAAAAATAAAATTTATTATTATCTTTTTAAAAAAATCTTGCACAAAAGAGCATAGATTGCCAAAAAAATTACGGTCATTGAAACTGCTTCGAAGAAAATGCAACGATTTAAAAAAAATAGCAGCTATTTCTTACGTGAGGACATGACACAGGTCACAAGTCGCGATCTAGTTAACCGCTCCGAAAAGTCGCGGCGATTTGTCACTGCGACTTTTTCGGAGCAGTCGCTGTTTGTCGCAGCGACACGAAAATTTCGTCGCAACTCATCTCAAATATTGGGTTCCTTGTTTGGGTTCATTATCAATAAAGACCCCCTTTTTTCCCTTTCAATGAATTAGATGTCACTGCAAAGAGAATTCAAAAAATCTGATACATTTAAGGAATCTGGTACATTTTTTAGACATAACAAAAACATATTCTGGCAACACTGTATCAAATCAAACAAATTGTCACTGTCATTAGTGTTATTCTCTACTATTAAATATATTAAATAAAAACGTAAGATTATTTTAATTGTGCTTATTTAAAAAAATGTGTTTAATTAAGAACTGTGTCTTCAATAAATTGAAAGATGTGTGCCAATTCAACGATTGTTCCCGAAAGGCAAGGTAAAATAAAATTTTTAAGGTTATGTTGATTTATTTACATATAATAAATTTTTACGACTCTAATTTGTATTATATTTTGTTTTAGTGTTTAAGACCATCCAAAGACTACTTCAAAATGGTCTATTTTGTATTCAATTGTAAATACTATGAAGAAAGAATTGTATTGCCTTGTTTGTATAATTTAGTATTTTCAAAAATATTAGATGTTATGGTAATTTGAATCACTACAGGTATTAAATAAAAATAAGGCTATTGGTAAATTAGTTTAGAGTTGGTAATAAAGAATGTCTCGAAAAAAGTCTTGAAATAAGTATCAAACATAAATTGTGAATTCATAGATGTTTCTTGCATCTATGGAGAGGTCACTTCCGAAAATGTAAGTCTTGGACCGCTGTTAATTTTTAACGAGAGTACCCGTGGCGACAAATGAACGCATTGTACATGAAAAGAAGATGACTGAGACTGTGCAAGCTCCAAAAGTAAATTATCGTGGTCGAAAAAAAAATCAAATTGAACGAGCGCCAAAAAAATATGGTACGCACAACTATTCATTTTTTTATTTTGAAAACAAATCGCCAACCATAGAATCCGTTAGAACGAAATTATTGGAGAATGATCTCGTTCCACGAATGAGGGAAACTTCCCGTTTTGCGGGAATTTTCAACGGGAAAAAGTTAATTCGAAACGGGAATTTTTTACTCCAGTCTAAATTGGAAAAAATGAATAATTTTAAAAATAAATCAATTCTTTTATGTTTTTTTAAAGTTTTGTTGATAGATTTATCGTTTTTAGGTTATACTTTTTATACTTAGTTATATACGTTCGCTTTACTTTTAATAAATATTTTTTTGAAAATATGTAAATGCTGGTATAAAACCGATTTTGTGAAGGGAGGGAATTTTTTCATAAAAGTGGGAATTTTTAAGGTAAATGGAGGGAAAAAATCTTATTACAAAGTTTGCAACACTGAAGGCACTGCATCAACGGATCGCACTGCATCATGCACTGAGTAGCGGACTCTCGTCTCGAGATATATTCCCATGCGGCTGGCTGCGTTGCTTGATATGATTCGTTTCCTGCTCGCTCAAATAGTAACTTTTTGTAGTTTTTACTTGGAGATACGCAAAACGTATTGGAAAACGTTCGATAGCTGACACTGTATACATGATAAGAATGAATGAACGATATTTGAAGCTAAATATTACATCTTTTGTTCCTATAGAACTTTAATAGGAACCACATCATATTCCAGCATTCCTTATAGGGTCACAGTGGGTCGTGATTATCCCATTCAAATCAAACGTACCTACACGTTAGGAATAATGGCTACTTATATTAAAATAAGGCGGCAAAACAATTATTTCTTTTTAAAGTACAGAAATAGAAATAAAAAAATCAGTTCCATTACTGTATATTAATAATGAATATGTTAATTAAATTAACATTTTATGTTTATAATTATTTACAAGTGAGTACTTACTTATTTACTTTAACTATATTTAATTATCTTTGTTTTATGATCCAAAACCGAAAGGCACAATTTCAGAAGTAATAAAAAAATAGTTGTGTTTTTAAATTAGAAAGAAGTAAGTGTTAATTTTTGTCTTTAGAGAAGAATTCCTTTTAAGAGCTTTTTTTTTAATCTTTTTTAATAACTAGAAATACTGTCTTGCCTCTGAACGAAAACGAGTTTGTGCTTCTGAATCTCGAAGGGCAGTATAGATTCTCCAAATGCTGAAATCACTTTGGTTTTTCCATATTACAGGATGTTTTATAACGAAATTCCTAAATTATTGCATTCATGTCAACTTTTTAACATTTTTCTACATGTTTCTGAGCATTATTAGCCCGAAAACGCAAAATAAAATCTCCAGTAATCGTCTGCGTGTATACATACATGTATGTGAGCCGACACATTGCTTTTTAGAATTTTCAATTTAACTTTAATGCTTTATATATTAATGTTTTTAAAATGCAATGCATTTCTTATGGAGCTTATTATATGCACTGCAACAAGGGTACTGATTTCACTAGATATTTATGTTTGTTTACTGTAAACCCAAACATTTATGTATGTATTGATGCCAAGGACGTTCTTTTGTGGTAATTCTGGTTTCTGAGACAAACATTTGGATAGATAAGAATCTTCAGTTCTGAGATCTCGTTGTTTATAATGGATTTACTTAAATAATAACAAAACCTCTTAAAATTTTAAACTTACCATTAACAGTTAAATAATTTTTATTCCTATGTAATTCTTTGGGATAAACTAAACTAAATGCGCTATGCCTCGATGCAGCTATCGGTGATCGAGGCGAGGATGGACTAACACTTCTAGAGGATATTCCTGCAATTGGACTACTTGCAGGACTACATGGTGATCGAGGAGGAGTGTCTCGAGGAACACTGTAATGGGGAAGTGTGGCGCAGCGAGGCATCCTAAAAAAAAGAAATAAATACAATAAGTATATAAATTTTCCAATTTTGGTTTTAATTGACAATTAACATGGTTCAATATCTAACGTTATTAATATAGTGACAATAATATACAATATATAAAAGTTTATTATTACTCGATAAAATATTTTTTAAATAATAATAATACTCTCCCTAATTCACCCTCTTACGAGTGAATTTCAACCCCTGAAGTCGACTGAACGACTTGTGTAGGGGAAGGGACGGCTATTATTATTATTATTATTTGCCGTGGCGCTCACGGGGCGACTTAAAGATGATTGATGGTGCCATTTGACTTACAGGTGAGGAAAACCCGGAAAACCTCACCCACCATCATCGAGACGGTAATGCATGGCGATTTTTTAATCTGCATGTCATATCAACAGAAATTAAATTTCTATTAATACGGCACACATCAAATCTTAAACCGAACCATGCAATTTAATTAAAAATCCACATGATCTGGTCTGGGATTCGAAGCCCAGGCCAGATGTCGGTCGAAAATATAAACTGTGATTGGTGGATTTAATTTTTTTTTGCAGTGATCTCACTACCTAGAATCGATATGAAATATATTCGTTTAGTTAAAGGCAATAGCATACTTTTTTGTTTTGTAGTCTGTGCGTAAATAAGCTAATATCCATGTGGGTGTAGAAAAAACTTTTTAACTACAATTTTATCGACTATAATATTTAAAGTAAAGTTATTTATGAAAATTATCCCAAGAACTATTTTAAATATATATCAGTGAAATTTTAAGTCGATAAAAAAACTTCTTGCTACTCCCATTTAAAATTAATTTTAAATAAATGACATGTGAAATATTTTTTTTTATAAATCACTATTTATAAAATCCCAATTACACACTTATTATTTAAAGTTGAAGGAAGTCGCCATGTATGAGTTATAGAGTAAAGATAGATAAATAAAACTAGGTCCTTAAGTTCTCACAGAATTATTTTAATCACTACCAGTTTCGAGGTTTTCTTATAACCTCATCATCAAGTGGAAAGATCCTCTTTTTCAATTATATTGTATTGAGTTCTTTATTGTAATATTTATTAAATAGTGGTACTTGTAGTAGTCGTTCTAAATAACATTCATTATATATAGCAGTGGTCGCCAACCTCTCAATGTGTTGAGCTACTTTTTTAATTTTGGAATAAACAGCGAGCTACCCACACGGAAGCCACGTAACGCAACGTAAATGAAATAATTCACAGTTAATTTATCATTATATGTATTTATTTTACTATTTAACTGGTAATACATAATACATAGGTACTAATAATAAACTAATAACAAAATAACTAATATTACTAGTACGTACTTGTTCATAGCTACATTCCTACCTACCAAACGAAGGTGTTTGAAAAATAAACACAAACTTTTATCCAGCCACAACGGCATGTCACGTAAGATTTAAAAATAGTTAATAATAACAACAAAAAAGTAACGCACTATCATGAACATAAACATTGAAAAATAAAAAAACACGTTCAATGAGAAGGCTGACATTCAGACTCATCGATAATTTTTTTAATGTTTGCAGTATAATTTGATACAGCCATTCGAATACAATAATCCAAATGTTCATCTGTAAGTCGATTGCGATAGTTGTTCTTAATAAACTTCATATTGGAAAAAGAAAATTCACACAAATAGGTTGAACTGAATAATGCTTTCACTTTCAAGGCAACACGGCATAGAACTGAATATTTGTCTTTACTTACAATAGGCCAAATACATTTGGTACTTGAGACTAACGATTTTAAGGCTAAATCATTTTGAAACTCAATTACTTCCATTTCTGTTGCAGCGATATCTTCGCCAAAGTTCTGCATAACACAAGTTGCAAACTGTTGGATATCAATTTCCATAAAGGGTGAAACAACAAACTGCGCTACTAAAGCCATTTCGTTGAAATCCTTAAAACGATTTTTAACGTTATTCTTCATGGTAGAAACTATTTCTACATTATATTTGCTGTCATAGGGTTCTAATGGATTTTGAGATATTTTTTCTGAAAGAATAGGAAAATGCTTGGCATCGCTGTTAATTAGGTTTTGTTTCCAAATCTCCAGCTTTTTGATAAATGCTTTTATATCAGAAATCATTTCCGCTAGTTCTTTGTCTCTCCCCTTAAGCTGCAAATTAAGTTCGTTTAATTTCTCTATAATGTCCACGAGAAAACCAAAATCTCTAAGCCAGATTGAATTTTCTAGTTCCGGAGTCGGTTCATCGCGTTGTTTGAAAAATTAAACTATGCCAGATAGGACATCATTAAAACGTTTCAGCACCCGTCCTCTACTTAACCATCGGACTTCAGAGTGAAGGAGTAGGTCCCCGTATTGACAGTCAACTTCATCGACCAAGGTTTTGAATAATCTTCTTTGTAATGCTTGAGCTTTAGAGCTCACAATTTTTACCACCAGTTTCATAACGTTGTTTAGTTTCGGGAAATTTCCACATAATGCTTGCTGATGAATAATAACGTGGTAACAGAGAAATTGCGGAAAAGTTTCATCTTTACGACATAACGCCAACAGATCCTTATCACAACCCACCATAGCTGGAGCGCCATCGGTTGTCAAGCCTACCATTTTCGATATTGGAATTTTCTCGGAAGAAATAATATTTTTTAAATGAGAAAACAACTCCTGTCCAACAGTGTGTCCTTTCAGTGGAATAAACTTCAAAAGATCTTCTTTAATCGTAAAATCACTAAAAACCATCCTGACGGACACGGCCATCTGGGCAGTGTCAACGACATCTGTTGATTCATCCAGTTGAAGTGAAAAATAAACACAGTTATCTAAGTCAGTTCTTAACTGTAAAAAAATATCATTGCTCATTACTTCTACACGTCCCATCACTGTATTAGCAGAAAGTTGCATAGATTTTATAGCTGAAACTATCTCGTCTTTATTTCCAAAGTTGGCAAATAACGAATCAGCAGCTTCTAAAAACGCCTGTTTTATCATTTCCCCATCTTCATAAGGTTTCTTTTATTGTGCAATTTTTAAAAGTAGAATGTACAGTTTTATGATGTCTCTCAATATTTCCTTTTTTAGCAACGGAGACCGAAGTATTACATAACAAACACACATTTTTATCTTTATCTTCTGTAAAAAAGTATTGTTATTCCCATTCCGAATGAAAGTGGTATGTCTTTACCTTCTTACAACTGCTTGCCATAATATTATTTTTTGTTGTTCTCTACTAACCCAACCGCTGGACGTTGGTTATGTGTTCAGTTTTAAACTAAGCGCAATGTCGCCGCGCCGTGCGTATTTATCCCGTTCAAAGCAATCCTGATCGTTCTCGAACACTAACGCGCTGGTCCGGCTGGTCGGTTCTAGCCGATTCTAGCTTGATGGCGTCAGCGGCAGATCACTCACCGCAATGTTGCCGCTGTTTATGTTTAATATTATGACAATTAGATTTTTTTGTGGAATTTTCGGAAGCTTCTCTGATTTTTGCAGTTTGTATTTTTAAATTAAAATCGTTGTGAGAGCTACCAGAATTGCCTCCGCGAGCTACCGGTAGCTCGCGATCGACAGGTTGGCGACCACTGATCTATAGAGACTGCAATTCAGCATCATTTTCAATCCAGCCGGGTCCGAGCGGATTTCCATCAATCCGGTCGTATTTGTTTGTTTCTGTAAAATTTCTGAGAACGGAGCAATAGTAGCTTTGTTCGGCTTACCAATTTTATAACGTTTCAGAACGATTCAGAACTGCGTGAAATTAGTTGCGCACTAAATTACACACGAAACAGTCAATCCTAGAGTGTCCTAGGACTAGATTTGGAGAAACCCGAACACGTAAATTTAAATGCGCATGATTATAACGATTTTAAACTTTCCTCAAAAGTAAGCCGAACAAAGCTAATGCCAACAAAAATGAATCATAAATTAAACCACAAAGCAAAAAAGCTCATCCAAATAAAACAAAGAACGTCGAATTGAATGAATTGGTGCGAAGGGGCAACGTTGTAGGGGTAACAATTGCATCGGTCAGCTGAAAGTGTAGTTAATGCTATTTAGGTTCGAGGTTTGAGTCGATGCGATCACGCGATGGACGATGATTTTGTCTATTGATCACCGAGATTGTCACCATAATTGCTTCGATATATTGTAAACAGGGGCGGGGAACACGAAAAACTAAATAATTATGCTTCCTGGTAAAATGGGAGGCTCTGTTAAACAACGCAAAGGAAACTCGAGCATCAAGAACAATCTCTAAAAAGTCAATAATTTATCTGTGAATTGGCTGTTAGGGCAATGATATAAACTACCTAATTTTAAACAGATCTTAGATTGCAGTTGCCAGCCAAGAAGAATCATTTTACATTGTATCTCACAAGTATGACAATTTTATTATATATTTTATATGAACAAGGATAATTTCTTGTTCCTAGTACAATTTTGTATAAATAATTGTTTTATTTTGTAGGTTGTCCCTAATGAGTTTGAAGTTATAGAAATATATGTTCTATCTATAAATGCTAGAAGTACTGATAAACAGAATTAGACTGATGTAGCGGTGAGGATTTAACTCGAATGATGGTGTCGCATGCATTTACTAAAAAATGGAAGCTAAACTTACATCACAGTTTTTTTAAGGACAACACAAAAAATAAATATTGCACTTGACTAAATTAATTCAAGAAACTAAATAGTTGTGACTGTTAGGTATATATCTATATCATGAAGACAATAGGCCTCATCTCCTTATAGAGCTTGATTTTTACTAAAAATTTCAAGTTAATATCATTTTTCGTTTTTGAGTTATGGGGCAGACAAAAAATGTGACATAGACAGATGGACAAAGTAAGCCTTTAATACTCTTCACAGACTACTGTATGAGAAGTAGAATAATAATATAATCAAAGCTAAAATAATAACACAATAGCCTAAAAAATAGGTAGACTAAAAGAATGATAATGCCTCGACATTTGTCCTCCTTGATATGTAAAATGATGTGTTTCGCCAAATTTTTATACAATCCATGGAAGAGGCAATATTAAATGCTGTTTGTTTTCAAATAAATAACTATTTAAAACGAATAGTATAATATGGCTATAATACTCGAATTAAAAGTAATTTTCATTCCCTTCAACGCAATTGTTTCTTATGCTTACTAAATTAGTATAGGTATATAATGTTTATGACTTTCATTTAATTTCATACACCTATTGTCTTATATTATTTGTTATTTTATACATTTCATTGATATTGTAAATGTTTTCACCTGTCCAATGGTTTCTGTATAATATTTTACCAACAATTATGCGGCTAATTATGAAATGGTATTTATCTTGGGCGATATAAATATAGATTTGTTTAATAAAAATAATCCTTTGTATAATTTTTCAGAAGCTTATGGATTAACTCAGATCATTGACGAACCTACATATATTACTGAGAACTCGAAAACTCTAATTGATCCTATCTTTTCAAATTGTCCTGATATTTGTTCTATTCATGGTATTATTAATCAGGGGCGGTTTCTCCATTGGTTCATTTGTGCAGTGAACACCCAGTTAAATTTCATAAAAACACATCATTTTAATATTACATAAAAAACATTAAAATATAAATTTAATTTTAATATTTTAATTTTTATACGAGTTAATCTATATTTTTTTGTACATCATTGTCCTCTGGCTGATCTCTGTGTCACAGAATACCTAAGTATACTGTGCCTGTGGCGCATTATGATGAGTGAGCCTAACACGAGTGAGACGATATGCCGAATGCATATAGCTAAAAAGAGAAGACAACACGCCAACAGATCCTTCAAACTGTCAAAGAACACATTAATTGGCGTGCCGCTCACAAACAAGGTTGCCAAACACAATTGTACTAGATGTAGTACTTTCTGCGTACATCAGTGTTCACGTGTAAACTATATATATTGTGTTCCTTGTTTGGGTTCGTTATCAATAAAGACCCCCTTTTTTCCCTTTCAATGAATTAGATGTCACTGCAAATAGAATTCGAATAATCTGATACATTTAAGGAATCTGGTACATTTTTTAGACAAATCTGGTACATAACAAAAACATAATCTGGCAACACTGTACCAAATCAAACAAACTATCACTGTCATTAGTGTCATTCTTCTGATATTAAATACTTTACATAAAAATATTAGATTATTTTAATTGTGTTTATTTAAAAAAATGTGTTTAATTAAGAATTGTGTCGTCAATAAATTAAAAGTATGTGTGCCAATTCAACGATTATTCTCGACAAATTTTTACAAGGCAAGGTAAATTAAAAGGTTATGTTGATTTTTTAGCTATCATAAAGTTTTACGACTGTAATTTGTTTCATATTTTGTTTCAGTGTCTAAGACCATCCAAAGACTACTTCAATTGTAAATACTATGAAGTAAGAAGTAATCAAAAAATTTGTAAATTTTTTTTTCCACAAAACCCGCTAAAAGGAAAAAATTATTTAATGTAACTAGATATCATTATGGAAATGCACAATAAAAATTTGATAAAGATAAAGAGACAAATGGTTTTTCACTTTAACAGTCTTAATCAGAAAAAAGGATCAACCAGTTAATTTAATATACTCGATGAGACATTTTACCTAAGAAATGGTATGTACATTTAAATAGTTTACCTATATAAAGTTAGATTTGCCTGTAATTATTGCCCTTTAACCTAGATCATTCGTTGCATACAAGCCAGAAATCTTTTATTTTAATGACATTTTTTTATTGCCTTGTTTGTATAATTAATATACTATCTACAATTAAACAATAATTTGAAAATACAAATGAAGCCGATTTACCTATTTAGACATAATACTATTATTCTGTTATTTATTAAAACATCCTATTTTTTAGTGAACATGGACAAGCAAAAGTCTGCCATAAGGTTATAGGACAGAGTGAGAGCAAGAATACTTTGGAATATGCTGTGAAATACACTTAGAAAGAGTCACATGGAGAATTAAGTGTGATAACATTTTACGATGTGTATCTCACTAGTTTAGTTAACAAATTTATGGAAATATTCAATTATGTGCTGCTATTTCAAACTTTTAGTATCCTTTGATAAAATAAGTTGAATATTATTGTTGACCTTTTTAAATTGTTTATTTTACCTTATACATTTTTTTCTACTCTTCATACAGTATTATGTGAAGAGTATTTATTATAGGTTTACTTTGTCTGTCTATCCGATGTCACGTTTTTTGTCTGCACGATAAATCAAAAACGAGAAATGATATGAACTTGAATATTTTAAGCAAAAATCAAGCTCTATAAGGGGACAAAACCTATTGATTTTTAACAAATCTGATTAAAAATAGGCGGTTAAGATGGGCTGAAATTAAAAAAAAATCCTAAATTAAAACGAAAAGCGATATCAATTTGAAATTTTTAGTAAAAATGAAGCTTTATAAGAAGATAAAGCCTATTGATACTAAAAAAAATATCAATATATTATGGACTTAAGGGGGGTTAATATATAAAAAAAAATCCTAACTGAAAAACTTGAAATTTTTAGCAAACATCAACCTCTAAAAGGAGAAGAAGCCCTTTAATAATATTTAAAATTTTACTCTTTTTCTTGCAATTATCTATGATTTATCTAAACTATTTATAAAATGTTTTAACCACTTTAATCTAAAAATCATGTATATAAAATTACTTTATAGGTACCTTATTTATTTTAAATAATTTATATTACTTTATACCTACATATATTTTTTGTGTTAGGTGTAAGAATAGCCACAGGCTAAATCTCGCCCAGTACTTGTACTTTTTTTTCTTTTAGTACAAATGAAGTCCTATTATTATTATTATTATTAATATTATTATTATTATTATTATTATTATTATTCTGTAAGCTTTTGATGCATCAATAAAATAGGTATTTTGGTTTTCCAAACTAAAGCAAACAAATTAATACTCTGCCCGGACAGAGCAAAGTTGCCCTAGCCAATTTATTTATGATAGTGCACAATCATTGCAGAATTATGTATAAGTCTGTCATCTCCTCTATGCAATATTAATTCTGAGATGGATTGACATTAATGTCATTTTATACAACCTTTCCTTTCAAAGGTATAATTTAAGAATAGTGATTGTTTTCTTTCGTTCAATAAAATGCATTAAGCACCCAAGTTGCACATATATTCATAATGAATAACGATTCGTATAAGAAAAGAGTTATTTAATATTGCTATTAGGCATTTTTTTTATTGTTTTGCCTTGAGTGCTTTTAATCTTATTTTTATTATCTGAGCGTTAATTTAAAAAATCATTATTATTAAATATTTATATTTTACGACGTAATGGTGAAAAATGGAAAAACAATATAATTAACATACCTGCATAGTTTATATTCGATAAGATTTACTTCATTGAACTTTACAAATCAATTAAAACGTTTCTATATAAACAAAATACAAATGTAGAAAATTTCAACATCAAAAAATGCTTATAAAATAATAATTGTGTTCACTTTTCTGTGTTGTGTCGTACTACTTTATATATTTTGTTAAAAATTCATACACCAGATTTGCGTTTTAATTTTGTCCATTATTTTGTTCTTTATGTTATAGGAAAGGCTACATCCTATGGAGCCTCTGTATTGGCTTTGTGGTTTAACATTAATATTACTAGTTAGGAGTTCAAAAAGTGCAAAAATACTACTAATACGTATAATATAATTGAGATGAAACTCTCCTTTAGAATATCCAAAATTACTAAGTTTTTTTACAAATAAATCTCAAATATCGATATATCTTACTTGATAATATATTGGATTTAGTAAATTCCACCAAAACAAAATATAAATCACAATATAACTACTATTTTACCTGAAGAACAAAACCAATTCTGTAAATTTTTAGTTGAATTTTTCTTTGGTCTTTTATTGGATTTCCAATTTTACGCCATTAGTAATGCTTATCTAAATTATTAGACAGAGACATCAAAGAAGAAAAACAGACATAAATATATGATATAACTTCTTACCCGCAGTATTTTAGGAAGTGAGAAATTAAAATATTTATGAATATTATCTAAATTATAAGTAAAATACTTACTTTTAATGTAATATTGATTAAATGATTATCTATTAATTTTTAAAATGATGAAAACCAAACTTGGTATAATTTTCACAAACGCTTTTATTAAAAAAAAATATAAAATAAAAATTACTCACAGCAATTGTTTCGAAGTATAACTTCTTCTTCAAATGTAAAAATATTGATAAAATTCCAATAAGGTATTAAAGTATTATCATTACCGGAATAATCTCACAGAAAACTGAGAACAACTAAAGAAATGAAGTATCTAATTGATCATTTAATAGATTATCTGATTTTTTAAATCTATTTATTTTAAGAGTATCTAATGGTACGTTTACATTTCACATTTCCGTAGCAATGAATATTGGCCTGATATAGAAAGTCAATATTGCCCCAAGATTACAATGTTGGCTTGACAAACTATTTCATTATTGGCTGCGCATCAAAGTGCTAACGCCTGAAAAACGAGGGCCAACGTTATATTAAAACATTAATTCAATATATTTGTTCGATAAAATGCCAATATAAGTAAACAGAATTTGATAATGATTAACGTGTGTATTGAATACAATATAGAAATTATACCGCACGACAAAAAAAACTCAATATTGAGTTTCATCATTGGTCCTATATTTGTCTTTAATTTTGCACCTACATTGTTCTACAATATTGGTTTAAGTTATGCATTCATTCTAAAAGCAATGTTAGGTTGAACACGTATTTAAATATTGGCTGCGGATCAAAGTGCTACCGCCTGAAAAACAAGGGCCAACGTTGTATTGAAACATTTATCCAATATATATTTCAATAAATCTTCAATATAAGTAAACAATATTGAGCTTATATTAAAGTGTAGATTGGGCACAATATAGAAATTATACTGCAGTACAAACCAAATTCAATATTCTTTTTTAATATTGGTCTCATTTTTCGCCATCATTATCATACAATATTGGCTTTCAATTTGAAACCAATATCGGAAAATGTATGTAGGCACAACAGGATAGGTCCAATTTTACTATTATTAGTCTACATTGTCATACTATATTGGTATGAAATAAATACTGGAATCTAGTTTAAAATCTATTTTGGCATTTAGTTTAATACCAATATTGGCATTCAATATTAATTATCAAACCTTTCCACAAATATTCCTGGGATCGATATGAACAAAAAAGCATGGTGTAAGAATACAGGTGAAGCGGTAAGCGGTACGAAATTTGGTCATTCTTGCGCATGACGTCACCTGCGGAGCATATTTTTGTTTTGCCTATGTCTCCAATGTTAAAAAGCGACTTTTAAAGTTATTCTAATATTTTCCTGGTAGTGTTTAGAAGTTTATAGATATATTTATCTTAATATTTAATATCATTTCTATATATCAATAGGCCTGTTTAGAAATTATTGGTACGTATTATTAAATTAATTTCTAATTAAGTTGGTAGTGTAATTGATATAAAGTTAGGTTATGTAACATTTTTGTTGTATTTTAAAGATAAAAGAAATAGTTTATATTCATTATTGTTATTTTAATATATCATTATTATTATTATTATTATATTATTGATACATTAAAATCTACTATATTTTAGGGTGTGTAGTTACTAACAAAATGCCAGGTTGTGCAGTGTTTGGCAGCAAGAACTATTTAAGAAAAACAAAGAGAACAAATATTAAGTATTTTGGATTTCCGAAAACAGATATAGCCAAAGCCTGGGTCAACGGTTGAGGGTGAAAAGATACAATTAATTTGAAAAATGGTATGATTTTTGCAAACCTAACTTGAATATGATTAATTTTATGTCTTGTTTCTTTTTTAAGCTTGTATTTGTTCCATACATTTTTCGAAGGATAGTTTTGAAATACCCTTACAACAGAGGCTATTAAACTACTCCACTAAGACTGGTAGAAACTTAAAACAAACAGCAGTTCCTACTGAAAATCTCCCATTGAAAAAAAGACAATTGTCTGCAGAAAGTGAAGATAGATTAAGAAGGCAGGCAAAAAGATATCGACAAACATTTATTGAGAGCTTTGTTAATATTTCGGGGCATTCCAGACAATTGTCAACTGCAGACCAGGACAAGGAGAATCAAAGTTTGGAAACAGACACTCAAAATATATTGGTATCATCAGAACTAGAAACGTATGTACAAATTTACCTTATTAACAAAAAATGTGGCTTTGAAAAGAAAATTACACAACTTAGCATATACTAATTAACATTACAATCATTTCAAAACAATTTTTTTATTAAATATTAAACTTTGAAGTGATAATTGCTTTTATTTCAATATTAAAAATTAAATTATTATTTTAGAGAAAACTATTAAGAGTCTTCGTGAAGAACTAAACAAAATTACTGAAAAATGCAACAAATCAAATATAGAAATACTTTCATTGAAAGAAGAAATTAGCCAGTTGAAAAATAATTCTTAAGTGGAAATTCAGGAAAGTAAAGTAAATGTTTCACTCCGGGTCAAATAAATGTTTTATACAATGAAAATAAAAAAAGAATTCGTTGAAGTTCGGATGACATAGCATCCACAATCTCCCTAAGAAGCATTCGTCCTAAGGCTTATAGATTTTAAGAACTGTTCATTATCCTTTACCTGGGTTTACTACCTTAAGAGACTGGCCTAAATGTTTAAATTTAGAACAATACATATACATTATAAAGTGTTAAGCAAGATAAAGAAGTAAACATTATGTATAAACCATTTTTAAACATAAATAAATCAATTTAAAATAACACCTCTGTGCTTTTTATTAAAATAAAGTATGTTTTGCCAAGTGTTTCTATTTATTAAATACATAAAGGGGTTTACCAGCACCCAACCATACAAGAAAGTAATTGATCTGTGCATACAAGTTATTGATATCCATGTTTGATGACTAATTTAAAATTAAATTATTACATTTATAATCTATAAAAGTGACCACATACTTCCAAACTGATTATTTAAGAAAATTGGCGACTAAAAAAATATACTGATCATAATAAAATTCATTTCACCTTAATTTTATTGTTCAGCATTCGTTAACATTATACACAAGTTTACTTGAATCGATTCAAAATTATTTATTGTTGAAGAATTAATTACATTCTTATTAACAAAGATAGATAACATAAGTTAAAATTCAAAGGAAAAAAAACAAACAAAATACTTATTCATAAATGAAATTTTTTATTTTAAAATTTTTTAAATTCTAATATCAAGACAAAATATAATATAAAAACAAAAATGCACAACCTAAGTACAAATATGACAATCGAGAAATATATATACAGGAGTATACACATAAATTAAAATGAACTACTTAATTCAAGGAATCAGAAAAATTTATCCACTTTGTAGTATACCTTTTTGAGCAAGAGTTTCTTGCTTTTTAAACATATTTAATGAGTCAGCACTTCCTATTATTAATTAATTGGCAAGAGGTTAAACATTTTTCCACTATACAGGGGACACTACATATTTCAGTTTCACATTTAAATTAGTTATTTGTGTATGCCTTTTATTAGTTCCAATTTTTATCCCTGCTGAGCCACTAAAACTTTTTAATGGTAATGTCTCTGTAAGTTTAGGTACGTTTTGGCTATCATCTTGATCTCAATCTATCAGATAGCAATGCTAGGTATGAAGATTTAAATCCTAGATGTAACATCCTCTTCCAAGTTTTGTGATGGAAAAATTCAGTTTCTGATGAACACTATCTTTTTTACGCCAGAGAGAAACTATATTAGGCTAAATTCCTTACACCATGGCTAAATTCGAAATAAATTACCTACTTTTTTTGTATAAAAGCACAAAATATTTTTTTTATTTGGCATTACTTTTGTACAAGCGTCTATCTGCCTATAGTGACTTTTCTTGTAAGTATTATTGAGCATAACTTGATGTTATTTGACGCAGTTGTTATTTTCTTCTAAATATATTTTCAGTTTTATAATGATTATAGAACTAGGAAATAAAAGTTAAACTTCTTGACAATCATTACAAAATGTAAACAAAGCCATGGAATGGCATGGCAGTGTATAGGCGGCCGTGGTAATACCGATGTTGACGTCATAAAACCTGCGCACCGCTTCACCTGTATCCTTACACCATGCAAAAAAGTAAAATACTATTTTTTTCACTGAGCGTATAAAGTCATTACATATTTGTTTGTAGGATAACGCTATGTAAACTGAGCCAAATATGCATTTTATACTTATTTTTTCTGGCCAAATACTCATTTAATAAAAAACGCTATTTTTACATGTTTGTTTATGTTGATCCCAGAAGCCATTTTTTTCTTATTTTACTGGACTATACAGCTTCTAAAAGCCATTTTTAAAGATTTCAATGATTGCATAGGGTTATAGTAATAAAACAATTTAAAACTTTATAAAAAAGTTTAATATTACTTAAAAAAAAGGACCATATTAATATTACAATAACATTAGGCAAAACAAGGAGTTTAAATAAAGAATTAAAATTTTTTTATGCAACAAACATGTGACGAAAGATGAAAAGAACTCAAAATTTAGAAAATTTACTTTAATTATAGTTCAGTATGCAGTAGAAACACCACAATGAACTCATTATTTTTTAGATTAAAGATCAATTATTTTACATTAATTTCTTTAACAGAAACCCTTTCCAATGTTTGTATGTGATGTCATGAACTTTAAAATACCCAAATCTCTTAAGTCAATTGCTACAGGGAAATAGTTTATCGGATTTTTATAGGAATGGCCTTCTAGAAAAGCATTACTTTCAGTTTGTATGGCTTGGATAATTTTAATTTTTTAAATTTTTATGACAATGTTATCAATGTTCCGTTATTAGAACAATTATTATTATTGGAAAGAATATCTGAATTAACAGAGTTGTCAGTTATAATATGTTCATTAGAAAATTTTGATACATTTGATATGTTGGATACATTTATTTTGTATTAATAAAGGTGTGAGATTTTTGTTCTTTATGACATACTGACATTCCTATTGATCTGTACCTTGTTCACTGAAACATATTGCCAATAAGAACATAAGAAATACACGTTCGACTAATATTAATATATAAGATTGAATTATTTGCCCGATATAAGATAGCAGAAACTAGTTCTCCAACATTGATACTATCTAAAAAATAAAGTTTAAAACCTTGATAGAAAATCAATAAAAATCCACTAAACTACCATTATTTGCTATATTGCACCAACATTGCAAAAAAATATGGTAAATTATATTGGATTAATATTCTAAAAATAGGCGCTGCCAATATGAACATTAAAAAAATATGTTGGGCTGATATTGTTCATATGTTTTAAATCAATATTTTTTTGATATCAGACTGAATTCTGTTGCCAATATAGGCTACTGTTATTTTGTCATCATTAAGAGAACATAGCTCTCTAACATTGGCAATATCAACAAAACACAGTTTAAACCTAAATAGAAAATCAATAAAAATTCAATAAACTACCATCATTTGCCATATTGCTCCCACATTGGAACAAAAATGATAAATTATATTGGATTAATATAAAAAAAATAGGCGTTGTCGATATTAACATTAGAAAAATATGTTGGACTGTTATTAATCCTATGGTTAGAATCAATATTTTTTTAATATAATAAAAAATTCTTCAGCCTACTCCAATATTTACATTATAGACAGAACATAGCTCTCCAATATTGGCACTATCTACTAAACAAAGATTAAACCTACATAGAAAATCCAATAAACTACCAATATATGCTATATTGCATTCACATTGGTACAAAAGTGATACTGTATATTGGATTAATATTGGAAAAATAGGCATTGCCACTATGAACTTTAGAAAAATATGTTGGGCTGATATTAATCATATGTTTTGAATAAATATTTTTTTGATATAAAATTTAATTCTTGTTACCAATATGGGCAACTGCTATTATTTCATCATTTAGAGAACATAATTCTTCAAGATTGGCCCTATCTACAAAACAAATATTAAACCTAAATAGAAAATTAATAAAAATCCAATAAACTGCCGTTATTTGCTATATCTCACCCACATTGGAACAAAAATGCTAAATTATGTTGGATCAATATTGTGAAAATAGGTATTGCCAATGTAAACGTTAGAACCATATGTTGGGCTGATATAAGGGCAATTTTATAAAACAATATCTTTTAGTCATAAAATAAAGTTATTTTGCTAATATTGGCTGCAGGTCATTAATATTGGTCCAAGTTTCAAATATGGGACCAACATTTTGCCAAGCCACAGTCAAGATTCATTGCTACCTGGGTTATTGCATGAGATTTATGTCTGACAGTTGTTTAGTCCAGTGTAAACACACAAAATTTTCTCTCGGAGATATATTTATGTTTGAGTGTTAACACTGGACTAAACAACTGTCAAAAATAAATCTCATGCAATAAATGTCAGGTGTAAACGTACCTTAAGTGCAGGGCCGGTTTCTCCATTGGTTCATTTGTGCAGTGAACACCCCGTTCAATTTCATAAAAACACATTATTTTAAAATTACATAATTAATATAAAAATATAAATTTAATTTTAATATTTTTATTTTCATACGTGTTAATCTATATTTTTTTGTACATCATTGCTCTCTGGCTGATCGCGTCTCTGTCGCACAATATACCTAAGTATACTGAGTCTGTGGCGCATTATAATGAGTGAGCCAAACACGAGTGAGACGATTTGGCGAATCCATATAGCTAAAAAGAGAAGACAACACGCCAACAGATCCTTCAAACTGTCAAAGAACACATTAATTGGCGCGCAGCTCACAAACAAGGTTGCCAAACCAGTGTTGCCAGTCTAGTACAATTCACAATTGTACTAGATGTAGTACATTCTGCGTGCATCAGTGTTCATATATTGGGTTCGTTATCAATAAAGACCCCCTTTTTTTCTCTTCAATGCAAATAGAATTCGAAAAATCTGGTACATAACAAAAACATATTCTGGCAACACTGTACCAAATCAGACAAACTGTCGTTCCGTCATCCGTCATTTCTCTACCACAGTTTATTGCTAAAGAATCAGTTAGCTCACTTGGACCAGTTGAATGTTCCAAAATAATATCCACTTCAGGGATACAAATTCAGGATGCGCAGAAGACTGCTGTTTAAATATAGGCGGTTGTCATATACTGTATTGGTTATGATTTGATTCTGTATGTGCCAGGGATACAAATCCGAGTTGTGCAGTGTATAAACTGGAACATTGAGATCAAAAGTGCCGACGCAGGGTGAGTGAACTGATTCTTTAGCTATAAACTGTGTCTCTACTATGAAACGGGATGAAACTCTAAATAAAATCCCGGTGAATGACAATAATTGACTTTCATCGTAAATAAAACTAAGATTATTTTATTTATTCTGATTTAAAAAAATGTGTTTAATTAAGAACTGTAACATTAATAAATTGAAAGTACGTGTGTCATTTCAACGATTCTTACCGAAAAACTTTAAGGCAAGGTAAATAAAAGTATTTTTAAAGATGTTGTTCCATTTATTATTATTATTTTAAAGTTTTACGAATCTAATTTGTTTTATATTTTGTATCAGTGTCTAAGACCATTTTAAGACTACTTTAAAATGGTCTATTTTGTATCCAATTATAAATACTATGAAGTAAGAAGTAAGCAAAAAATTTGTAAATTTTTGCTTCCCACAAACCCGCTAAAAGGAAAAATTTATTTATTCTGATAAGGGCTACATCATTATGGAAATGGAAATGTACAATAAACGTTTGATAAGGATAAAGACACAAATGGTTTTTCACTTTAAAAGTCTGAATCGGAAAAATGGATCAACCAGTTGAATTTAATATACCTACTTATAATAAGAAACTAAGAAATGGTATGTACATTTAAATAGCTCATAAGTTATTTTTGCTTGTAATTATCAATCGTGTTACCCTCTAGTTTAGATTTTGTGCATACAAACCTGGTAAATTAGTTTACAGTTGATAATAAAGTAACGAGTGTCCCAAAAGTTTTGGGAAAAAGTTTGTCTGTGCTCTGCGGAGTATTAATCAAATTTATCTAGTTAGCCATGGTAATAAACGTTGCCCTGGGTTTAGTTTACTTGGTTGACAGCCCAGTTGCTATCTGTCTGTAGGCATAATGGCGTACAAAATTGAGATTCGAAAATCTATTTAGGTATAACTTTGTTGGCAGAATGCCAAAAAAAGATATCTTTAATATTTTCCGGAATCAAAATATATCTAAAACAACCATTTACCGAACAATTCAAGAATGCGAACAAGGAATACCTTGTCTCGACTTGCCGAAAAGTGGCAGACCAGCAACGCTTACCGATGTCAGGGTGAACAGAATGGTCGAACTTGCAATGGATACCATTGGAGTGTCAACTCGAAAGCTTTCTCGACGATTTCAGGTATCAAAATCGACAGTTTCTAGATAAATTGCAACGTTCCCCAAGCAAGACCAATAGATAAATTTTGGACAAGATTGTCAAGCAAAGTTTATGAAAATGGCTGGGAAGCTCAAAACGAGCAGCAGCTGCGGCTTAGGGTATTCCAAAAAATTAGGGAGTTTGATGTTGAAGAGTGCCAAACCCTAATGAGACGCGTCAGGACAAAACTGCGCCATATCGAAGAAAATGGACCCCTAGCGGTGCTGTAGTAGTTTTTATTTATTGTTAAGGAACCACTTTGTACGTAGTATTATGAGGGATTAATAAATTTTTAAAATATTTTTTTCCCAAAATTTTTGGGACACCCGTTATGTCTCGAAAAGAGCAATAAGTATCAAATAAATTTTGATTTTTATTAGGCACTTAACAAGTCACATCCCACATATCTACATGCTCTGGGTCACCAATCCTATAAGTACATATTAAAACATTAACATACTATACAGGGTGTTATTGAAATACACGTACATATTAAAATGGGGAATAGTATGTAATATTCAAAAACGATTGGCACCAATTTTAACTTCAAATTCTAAAATTTAAATATTGGGGAAGAGTCCCCTTTTCCGACCTACTAGTTTCCATATTTAAAGAAGTAAAATAAATCGAAATTGAACTTACCCATAGAAATTGCACTGTTGCCGTAGCAAAACCAATTAAATCAAAATAAAGTTTATTACAGTAATTGTTCAAAATGCCGTCCATTATTATTTACACACACTTGCAATCGTCTTTCCAAAGAACTTTGAACATTAGAAATTAGTCTTGGATTTTGTCGTAGTTCCTCGGCTACCGCATTAACTTTATTGGTTAATTGTTCAACACTATTAATAGGTTCATTATAAACCAGTTGTTTCATGTGACCCCACAAAAAGAAATCGCATGGATTTAAGTCCGGAGATCTCGGAGGCCACTTAGTAGGTCCATTTCTGCCTATCCACTTTTGAGGAAATCTAATGTTCAAAAACTGCCGTACGTTTAAATCAAAGTGAGGAGGAGCGCCATCTAGTAGGTACCACATCCGTTGCCTTAATTGTAACGGTATCTCTTCTAGGAGTACTGGCAAAATATCTTCTAAAAAGTGGAGATATCCTGGCCCATTTAATCTGTTCGGGAGAACATAAGGCCCGATTAAATACTGATCTATTATGCCAGCCCAAACATTTATTGAAAATTTTCTTTGATGCCCAGTTTCCCTAATGGCGTGAGGATTTTCATCACTCCAAATATGCGTATTGTGCATATTGAACACGCCATCACGAGTGAATGAAGCCTCGTCAGTATACAATAATATTTTTAGAAAATCAGGAATATCAACACATTTTTGAATCATCCATTCACAAAACTCCACTCTCTTTTCTTCATCACCTGGATATAAGGCCTGGACTTTTTGGATGTGATAAGGATGTAAACCTTGTTCTTTAAGTGTCCGCCACACAACATATAAGGACACTCCAATTTCAAGACCTAGTCTTCTACAACTTAATTGAGGCCGGTTTTCAACAGCTTCCAATATTTCTTCTTCGGCCGCCAATGTTCTTTGTGTTCTTGTTCTCCCTCGATCTGCATTGACACTCTCAAATTTTCCATGGTCTCTTAGATGCTGAACAGTTGAAATAAACGTACGACAGTCCGGAATTCTCCGATTTGGAAACCGTTCGCGATACAGGATTTGTGCTTGCCGAGAATTTTCTCCAGCTGCCCCATAAACCAGCACTATATCCGTTAGTTCAATATTCGTAAATAGTGGCATCGTAAAAAAATATTTAAAAGTAATCGTAACAACACTTTTTACCAACTTGGAAATGACGCGCTCGTGTTAGCCAGATTCGTAAATCAACTAAAATTTTAATAATCTATAGTTTCAAAAATGTATAGTTTAAAAACAATCATTTATCAAATATTCTAGTTTTTTGATAACGAGGGTAGTAAAAACCAGTCTTCGGAAATAGAAATTAATTCGAAAATCTTGGCAACATGGTTATTTCTTACAAGACTAGTTTTCTTATCATCTGACAAAAACTTGCATATTAATTACTGTTGATGTTTAAAATAGGTAAATAAACCTAATTTATATAGGTCATCCTCAACATATCAGTGAAGTACGTTTGTTTTAGAATTAATTTTCAAAAATTAATAACTCCCTTAATAAGGGGTATTTTTAAAAAATAATATTTTTCTACATTCAGTGGGGATCTGCGCAATACCCAGTTTTAATATGTACGTGTATTTCAATAACACCCTGTATACAATTAAACGATAATTTGAAAATACAGGTGAACCCGATTTACCTATTTAGACAAAATACTATTATTCTATTATTTATTTAAACACATTATTTTTTAGTAAACTTGGACATGCAAAAGTCAGCCATGAGAACAAGAATACTTTGGAATATGATGTGAAATACACTTAGAAAGGATCATATGGAGAATTAAGTTTGATAACATTTTACGATGTGTATCTCATTATTTTAGTTTACAGATTTCTGTAAATGTTCAATTATGTGCTGCTAATTCAAACTTTTAATATCCTTTGAATATTATTGTTGACCTCATTAAACTGTTTATTTTACCTCATTGATTTTTTTACTTCATACAGTATTCTGTGAAGAGTATTATAGGTTTACTTTGTCCGTCTGTCCGATGTCACGTTTTGTGTCTGCATGATAATTCGAAAACGAGAAATGATATCAATTTGAAAATTTTAAGCAAAAATGTAGCTCTATAAGGAGATAAAGCCTATTGCTTTTTAACAACTCTGATTAAAAATAGGGGGTTAAGATGGGTTGAAATTAAAAAAAAATCCTAAATTAAAAACGAAAAGAGATATCAATATTAAATTTTAAGTAAAAATGAAGCTTTATAAGAAGATAAAGCCTATTGATAGTGAAAAAAAAATATATGATTGTATTGGGGAGTTAAGAGGGTTAAAATATAAAAAAAATCTTAACTGAAAAACGAAAAATGATATCAACTTGAAATTTTTAGCAAACATCAAGCTCTAAAAGGAGAAAAAGCCCTTTAATTATAGAAAAAATCTAAATAAATATGGGGGATTTAAGGAGGGTTCAAATTAAAATTAAAAACAAAAAATCAAAAATGAAAAGCGATATCAACATGAAATTTTTAGTAAAAATCAAGCCCTATAAGGAGATGTGGCCTATTGATTGTGAAAACAATATGATAGAAAATGGGTAGTTATGGGGGTCTGTTAAACTGTGAAGAGTATCATTTAGAATGCCAAGCATTATATATCTTTATTCTAGTTTGTATTTGTGTAATAATATGTATTGTGATGGGACTGATCTTATAAAATAAACATTTTAGTTCTTATTTTATTTAAAAGTTATTATTTTAAAAGGTATTTAAAAAATATATTTTTTATTTGACATCTGTGACAAATTGTAAAAATGATTAAACTTAACAATAAAAACTGAAAAATGGTAGGTAAAGTTTCATATATTTTTTACACAAAAATCAATGTCAAGCTTTCTACATAACGTTATATATATTTAAAAATAATCTCAAATTATGAAGAAAAGTCAGTTTACTAACTAATAATGTTTATAGATGGTTTTCAATGTATTAAAAACAAAACAAATATTACACTAACTAAAATATTGAAAATTTATTTAGGTTATTTTGTTTATTATAGTTTGAATATTCAGTAAAAAATTTAAAATTATAGCATTTTAAATTTTAAGGTATATTATTTAATTCAAGAAAATTAGAATTTTCGTCAATTTCGGATTTTAAAACGTTCATAACAATTAAAGGCTTAAAGATACGATGATGGACGTAAGGATTTTTTTTATTCGAAAGATCCTAAAGAATATAAAAAAAATAATTCATTGCAAAAAATGCATTTATTCTGGCTTAATTAATTTTTCGTTGTTTAAACAATAACATCAACAGATATCGAGTGTCATCTTACACTTTTATAATCAGGAAAGCCTTCCGGACATTTAAAAAAAAAATTACGAATTAAAACAATTTTGCAAACGAATGCGCCACAATGCCCTGCACTAAAATAAGTTTTTGTTCTTCTAAATTTAAATTTCATAGATAGTTTGTATCTAGTAATAAATCGCAGTAAATTTTTTTATAATTATTAAGTAAGATGATGCAATTTTTAGACAAGACATTGTCTATTTATTTATACTAAAGTCCAAAGGAAAAATAATTAAGAAAAAGGGATAACATTACTCTTAAGGAAACTCGTTCATAATGAATTTGTTATAAGTAGTTATGGTACAAAATAGTTTATTTTAATTGTATTAGGGGTCTATTCTGTAACAATTCCTTTATATTTAACGGCCTTTAAAAATATTTTCTTCTTTACTTCTGTCACTATTTAAACGGATCTTTAAAATACATTAAAGAACTATCTTAAAGAAATCTGTTTAAGTAATGACAGAAGTAAATTAACGAATACGAAAATATTTTAAAGGCCGCCAATATTTTTAAAGGCCGTTAAATATAAAGGAATTATTACAGAATAGACCCCTTAGAATGTTAACTTTTTCTATTTTATATTTTTTAACATTAACACTCGAACTTTTGTCAGGCTCTCTTTTGATAAATCTTTAGAAACAAATTAAATATATCCCTTATTAAAATTATATGTATAATTTGCAGTTTCTTTATCTTTATAAACATTTTTTTTTTGTTATAAATCAAAAACTAATTAAAACAGTATAGGAGGAATACAGTGCATGCATGTCGAAAACTATATCTGGATGCAATGTTTTGTCAAAATTGTCAAAATTCTTTAAAAATATGCCAAATATTAGGTAAATTCAGTTTGCCATGGGAGACGATGTGGTCCCTTTTTGTTTAAAACGAATTTGTATGAACAATTCCTGAAAAATGTTATATTTAAATTGATACCTACATTTTTCATTTTATTTACTTTAATACAAATAAAAAACCTCATATTTTTTTGATACAGTAAATATTTTAGAAAATATGAATTTTTCACGTTTCAATAATCAAGATTTCGATGTAATCGAATTAAATTACGGGTTTTGAGCTTACATTAAATTGTAATTAGATGAAACAAAATGGATTCTATGTATTTTGAGGTGATCTTTTCGAAAAAAGGCAAAACAAAATGTAGCAGTTTTTCGAAAGTGCCGAAATTTTGGATTTTGTCAATTTTTCAATTTTGCGCAGGCGCATGTCGGAAATAAATCAATATTTTTAAAACGCAGTTTACGACATTTGAAAGCTTAGAAAAAATGCTAATTTTTATGTCTCTTGAGAAATTTTGATCCGATCCACCGTTCTCGCGGTATGGACGATTGAAATTTGTTTAGTATTTTGAGGCGACGAATGTCGAAAAATTGAATTTGTTAAATGTTCAAACACAATTCTTTATAACATTGGTAAAAATTAAGATATTTGAAAAAACAAAAATGCGTTTTGAACTTAAGGGATGTGACTAGTGATTCCCAGAAGGGGGCAAGAGAAATCCCAAAATTGGGCATATGGCGGAAGGGCAAAATGCACCGCGGTCCTAATTTCATTGTTTGCCTATAACGGCCAAACTATTTGAATTATTTTAATGCCACTTACAAAGCTTACTCTTAAATGTGAAATCTTATGTGTATGTGAATTTCACCGACATCGGACCATAATTGGCTAAGATATCAGACAATTAAATAATTTTTTTTTTCAAAAAAAAATTATTTTTTTTTTCGAAAGTTTGAAGTGGCACAAAAATGCACCCAATGGCTCAAAACTTTTTTTTTGAGTACTCTATTGTGTCTAGAATACGATTAAATTACGGAAAATTCTGCAAATTTATTTTATCTATTTTTTTGACCACTGTTCATTGAGTGACGACCAAAAAACACGGTTTTTGAGAAAAGTTGCCTAAAATTGACAATTTTTAGTTTTTTTGTCTGAAAATTAAACAAACCCAAATGTGTATACAAAGTTTAAAGCGTGTATGTTTCTTCTAAGTTGTAGAATTCTCCCGACAAAAGTCCCATTAGACGCGCTCCGCGGGATCCAAAACTCGTGTATACACTACATTACTGTAATTTGATATTTTTGCGTTTTCCAGTTTTAAATTTCTTACATGTCTAAACTTATTAGGCTTAAAATTTATTAAATTGTATTTTACTGACTTGTTATAAGACGTTTCTTGAGTTTTGTGCAAAATATAGAATTACCAGATATTAGCGAACAAAAAGCAAGCTTATCACCAAGTTGGAACTTACACTCAGGCTTAGGATTAATTTCCTAACATTTTTAAAGTATACCTATTTGTGTATTTTTTTGTCCTTTTTTCGATGGCGAAGTTAGTTTTTTCAAAAATATTTTTTTTTGTTAGATGTTTTCGGAAAACCCGGAAAAAATCATATGGGAAAAAAATAAAAAAAAAAACTACGCCTCTGGTTTCCTGCGAATTCTCGAAAAATTATGTCAGATTTCGCCGCGGGACTTATTTTATTTGAGAGCCAACAAAAAAATACGCAACTTCTCTCATGGGCACATACCTATGTCTAACATTTATAATTTCGCCACAAATTCATCGCAAATTTCATGTCCATGGTTCTGATCAAAAAAACGAAAAAACGACTTTTTGGTAAAAGCACTTCTGGCGGCGAGAAATTAAAACTACCTGTGCAATGAATTTCCGAACTATTTTTGCCTCCTATTTCGAATGGTGCATTTATTTTCACTATCGGAATGATACTTGCCCAGATAATTAGCATTTTTACAATGGAAAATTCCGGAAAACTAGGTTTTTCCTAATTTAAAAAAAATTGAAAAACTGCTACATCTTTTTTTTCTTTTTTTCGGAAAGATCACATCAAAATACACAAGGTCTTTTTTGTTTCATCCAATTACAAATTAATGTAAGCTCGAAGGGGCTTTTTTTCGTTATTTAATTGGACTAATGATTTCTTTATTGCGTTATAAGAAGCAAGACGAGAAATTCCCTTTGAGACGAGATTTCTCGTTTCGATAAAACCCTATTTTCAAAAATATGCTTTTGATCATTTGTAATTTAGACAGGGCCGACAAGAGGGGGGGGGGCAGCCGGGACTAATTCCCGGGGCCCGGGCTCAAATGGGGGCCCGGCAGCGGTATAAGGGGGGCCCGGCAACTGTGGCGAGGATTTTTTTGTTACTTTCAGAAGTTCAACACAAGAGGGGGAAGTTCTTGGTTGAAGACCTTTTTTTTTAATTTTTTATAAAATTGTTGCGGGGCCCGATCTGGAGAATTGTTCTAATTTCGATCTATTTTTGGTTTCGATCTTTTCTCACTTTCGACCTTCTGACTGTTGATCATTTTTCCGATCACCAATAAATGTACCCTAGTCGGTATATTATTTCAATTTTATTTTACTGATAAAGAAAGTTATATGATATAAACTTACCTGTTTAATATGTAAAACTGCAAATTCGGCAAAAATTTCACCAAGTTCTATTTATCACCTCATTTAGTTTAAAAAAATTTAAAAAGCGGTTACCGGCTACAAATAAATGTCTCAAAACAACTCACTCTATCGACAGCGAAAAAACCACTTTAACAATCAAAGTACCCAAACCACGTAAACACTTGATTTATCAAAAGATTTTCGTGAACAATCCCGGATTCTCTGCAACGCACCACGTGTGACATTTACCACCTGACTGAATTCTACCGTTTTCCAGGTATAACTTTCATACTAGCGCCCCACCAGGTAAGGCAACTGCTGTAAAATTATACAGAACACGTGCGGGATTTCGATACCTCCTCTAGGGCGATCTCGCCTCGCTATTGGTCAGGCCTGTGAAGGAGGCGGCGCGACCGATCGTGATTGTTAAGTGATTGGGAGAGACTTTGTGTCTTAATTTACAGGTATCTTGATGAGTTGGTTAATTGCAAATTGATTTTTACTGGATTTTTATGTATGAGGTTGGTGGCGGTAGGTATTTTACGTGGCGACGCGACATTACTAGTTTTCTACCAGTTTTTTATGTAGTCGCTAGGTTTAATAGCTATATATTTTTCTTTCTCTCTATCACTAACGTAGGTAGCCAGTTAATTTTTTTATTGGGTACAGAACTGTATTTTTGCTTTGAAATCTACACAATTATAAATGATAAATTCTTTAGTGTCCAATAGAGAATTTTCATTTACAAGACAATGTAAATTAGAATACATAAATGTAAATATACCTAATACAGTAACACTTCAATAGTATAGGTCATTCACTGAATTTACACCCATACCTATCGGATTAAGAAATTTTTTGCTACGGTAGCAAAAAATGTATTAACCCTTAAAAAAACTCTATTAAAATAGGGGACAGCCAAAGTACTTTGCTAATGTTAAAAAATTCACTTTTTTGGACTTACTTTTTAGTCCCTAAAAACGTACTTTTTAGTTTTTATTAATTTTAGTGGTTAGAAAGTAAAATTTTACTCACTAAAAAGTAGTTTTTTTGTGGTTAAAAAGTAGGTTTTTAGTAGTTAAAAAGTAGTTTTCTTGCAGTTAAAAAGTATATTATTATCTTTAACAGGTAGTTTTAATTGTTGAAAGTTATTTTGTATCTTTTAAAAATAGTTTTTAGTGGTTAAAAATGATATTTCTAGTGGTTAAAAAGTAGTTTTTAGTGGTTAAAAGTAGTTTTTATTGGTTAAAAATTAGGAATTGTTTAAGAAAGTACTTTTGTGAAATTAAAAAATATTTTTTTTAAATTAAAAAATTGTTTTTAGTGGTTAAAAAGTAGTGTGTAGTGGTTTAAAAGTAACTTTTTACTTTTAAAAATCTGATGTGTCCAACACATGACTTTCCTATCTAGTTATTATAGGCTTTTCCCGGTTATTTTGTACAACCTATTGCAGCACCTCTATAAATGTTTAGAGGATAAACTAAATATATACATTTTCCGCATACATCTACCTCGAAACATTTTCTATAGATATTCATTGAAAACGAAAATACTGAAAAATTTAAATTTAGCACTCTTCCTCCAATTTTTCCATTACGGTCCATTTTAGAAAAATCAGGTATAAACAAAAATTATAGAGATTGATATCGCAAACAACTTTTAGTTCAACAATTTTCATAAAAATCCGAATTTTTGCACATTTTGCCAAATTTCTCGAATACGGACCATTTCAGAAAATTTTAACAGAAAAAAAAATTATAGATAATAATATTAGAAGTAATTTTTATTTGAACAATTTTCTTCTCCAAACATAAATAACAAACATATTCCATAAAATATAAAAACGGCCTCCCATAAAGTACCCCCCCAGATGTTCCGACTTTGTCCAAAATCTAATCATTTCACGTCAGGGCGAAATAAAACTTAAGTTTAAAATTTAATGTTTTTTTTTCTCTATCCGTTTTTGAGTTTTCTTCAAAATTCGAAATTTACACATTTTCTTAAATATCTCGAATACGGTCCATTTTAAAGAAATTATGTATAGATTAAAAATTATAAAGAATTATATTGCAAACAACTTTTATTTAAAAATTTTTTATAAAAAATTATTTTTTTACATTTTATAAGAATAAGGAGCATTTTAGGAAAATAATATTAGAAGTAACTTTTATTTGAAAAATTTTCTTCTCTAAACGTAAATAACAGTACCCCCCCCCAGATGTTCCGACTCTGCCCAAAATATAATCAGTTTATTGGACGCTGGAATAAAGCTTAAGTTTAAAATTTTGAGTTTTTCTGTGTATCGGTTCACGAGTTATGGTGGATACAGATACACACACAGACACACACACAGACACACACACAGACACACACACAGACACACACACAGACACACACACAGACACACACACACACACACACACACAGATACACACACAGATACACACACACACAGATACACACACAGATACACACACACACAGATACACACACAGATACACACACACACACACACACACACACACACACACACACACACACACACACACACACACACACACACACACACACACACACACACACACACACACACACACACACACACACACACACACACACACACACACACACACACACACACACACACACACACACACACACACACACACACACACACACACACACACACACACACACACACACACACACACACACACACACACACACACACACACACACACACACACACACACACACACACACACACACACACACACACACACACACACACACACACACACACACACACACACACACACACACACACACACACACACACACACACACACACACACACACACACACACACACACACACACACACACACACACACACACACACACACACACACACACACACACACACACACACACACACACACACACACACACACACACACACACACACACACACACACACACACACACACACACACACACACACACACACACACACACACACACACACACACACACACACACACACACACACACACACACACACACACACACACACACACACACACACACACACACACACACACACACACACACACACACACACACACACACACACACACACACACACACACACACACACACACACACACACACACACACACACACACACACACACACACACACACACACACACACACACACACACACACACACACACACACACACACACACACACACACACACACACACACACACACACACACACACACACACACACACACACACACACACACACACACACACACACACACACACACACACACACACACACACACACACACACACACACACACACACACACACACACACACACACACACACACACACACACACACACACACACACACACACACACACACACACACACACACACACACACACACACACACACACACACACACACACACACACACACACACACACACACACACACACACACACACACACACACACACACACACACACACACACACACACACACACACACACACACACACACACACACACACACACACACACACACACACACACACACACACACACACACACACACACACACACACACACACACACACACACACACACACACACACACACACACACACACACACACACACACACACACACACACACACACACACACACACACACACACACACATCATCATCGCGAAAATAGTCAAAACCGATTCAGGGGACCTCAAAACGTAAAAATCCGTCGAAAACTCGAGGTTGAAAAAATCATGATTCCTATACTTTCCTTATAATCTGTATACAGATAGGAAAGTAAAAAGGTTCAAAATAAAGGAATTAATTTAACCGTATTTTTAGATTATACATTCTGTTTTTATAAAGACTGAGTTAAAATAATTATTTTATTAATTATTATAATATTATTTTGATTTTTTTTGTCAAACCTGTCTTCATTATCCATGCATACTTTCTACGAAAAAAACATACTTTATATAAAAGGATATTCATATGTCGGTAAATATGATTAAAGGCAGAAAATAAATCCATACAAGCAAAAAGTAGCTTGTTATGTCAAAATAATGAAAGGTGTCATAAAAATTAAGCATGAGTGCAAAATGATGGCGAAATTGCCATCATTACTTATTGAAATCACTTGCCGGTCGACTTTTCGAAGTTCAACATCAGTAGCGTGAATTCGCCGAACTAAGGGGTCTCACACACAAGCATATTTTCCTTGTGACCTAGATAGTACATACACCATTAGGGTTATTACATTTTTGTAGTTTACAAGAGCTTCAGAAAAGTAACTGCTAATGATTTACGAAAAGGCGAAATTTGTTAAAAAAAAATGACTAAATGAAAATACCATAATTAAGAAAAAATTTTTGTTTTTCACATATTTATTATTTATTTATTTTTTCTACACAAACATGGATGTTATCTATTCTTTTCACAGACTATAGAACGAAAAAATATAATTTCATATCCATTCTAGGTATGTGAAATCCACCAATTTATTATTATTATTATTTTTAATATTACCTATTATTATTATTATTATTGTTCATTCTGTGCTAACGATAGAAAATAAATTTTATGAGAAATTTTTATTTATATAAAATTCTGCTACAGTCAGGAAATTATCCTTATTCAAATATTTTTTAAATAGATATTTTATGTTAATAACTATTTTGGAGTATGCAAAATTGATAGATACTATTATGTGAGCCATTTCATTATTCAGTCATGCTCTAATCCTCCAAGTCCCTCTCTGTCTTATTTGGCCTTTGAGGCTCAACTTGTTCGATTATTATACATAATTAAACCCCTTAAGACCAAACCTATGTGACGACTATGGCGGAGGCACTTTCGCGACCATTCCTGAGTCAACGGGATAATGTTTCTAATGTATTCCAAATATAACGTGTTTTTAATTTTGGCGAGAACGTTCTGGAGCCTCACCAATAATTTAAAATTTGTATATAAGTATTGGTAAAGGCAATAAATTTGACCATCGCCCTTCGAGGAGACGCTTTGGATGTCCTTCAGACTATACCCGTGGAAGAGACAGATGATTTTGAACAACTCAAAAAGAGACTTACTATGTGATATGGCCACGAACACTTGGAGCATTTATACCAGTCACAGTTGAAGAATCGTAAACAGAAACCAGACGAGACTCCTCAGAAATATGAAGTAGATATTGCCAGGTTGGTGCGATTTGCTTATCCATTAGCTCCGGAAAACATAATGGAATGTTTGGCAGTCTAAACATTTGTTGATGGACTTCGTGACCACGAGATGCAAAGAACACTTCTTCTAGCCCGTCCCAAAACATTGGTCGATGTCTTGTCCGCGCCCTTGAATATGAGACAGCTACACAGGTCTCTGGTGGATACAATAAAGTGAGGACCACAAAAGAGAAAGAAGAGGAAGGTAAACTCGATCAACTGGTGAATATGATAAAGAGCCTTACTGACAGAAAGATAAAGACGAAGACTATCAGGTGCTGGAATTGCGGAACTGGGACATGTACAAGAAACTATGGAAGAAGGAAAACCTGTCATGATGAAACCTTGGAACCACGATGAAGATGTTGGACGAGAAATTCTGATCGGAAAGGGGTTGGTCACGACTGCTAAAGAGATTCCAGTTCGTCTTATAAACGTTAATGATCACCCAATTACCATTAAGAAAGAGACCAGAATCGGAACGTGTGTACCAGTAACTTCCATAATTCGTCAGACAACAACTTCCGATAATTCCAATCACAAATTCGAGCAAATGATTGCAGTTACTGGTCAATCTCTGAATCAATTAGATAAAAAGAAAATAAAGGAATTTCTTCGACAATATCGTGACATTTTTGTACCAAAAGGAGGAAAAATCGGAACAACTTCTGTCGTAAAACACAAAATTGATACTGGTGACGCCAGGCCGATTCGTCAATCAGCTCGAAGATTACCAAAGGCCAAGAGAGAAGAAGCTGAAAGGATTGTTCAGGAAATGAAGGAAGACAGGGCGATAGAACCTTCTACCAGCCCATGGGTCTCTCCGGTAGTCCTGGTCCAGAAAAAGGACGGAACTACGAGGTTCTGTGTGGATTACCGTCAGTTGAACAATGTAACTAAGAAAGACAGTTATCCTCTTCCTCGAATCAACAATACCTTGGACACATTGGCCGGATGTAAACTATTTTCTACCTTAGACCTAAAGTCTGGATATTGGCAGGTGGAAATGGACCCAGTAGACAAATAAAATACAGCTTTTACTACCGGATCTGGATTGTGGAAATTTAATGTAATGCCATTTGGACTATGTAATGCCCCCGCGACATTTGAAAGACTTATGGAAAATGTATTGAGAGTTATCATGGAAAACGTGCTTGGTGTATTTAGATGACATTATAGTCTTGGGGAAAACATTTGATGAACATCTAAAGAATTTAGAAGATGTTTTTAAAAGACTTCAAGCTGCCCAACTAATGCTAAACCCCAAGAAATGTTCCAAAATAAAGTCTATTACCTGGGTCATATAATCAGTAAGGATGGCGTGGCTGTAGATAAGGAAAAAGTCGCTTCTATCAAAGAGTAGCCACAACCAAAGGACAAACACGAAATAAGAAGTTTTCTTGGGCTTTCATTATTTAGTCATGCTCTAATCCTCCAAGTCCCTCTCTGTCTTATTTGGCCTTTGAGCATGGGCGAAGTTATGTCATCAGATCTGGGGGGGCTGAAGCCCTAGCCCTAGAGGTTCTAATATAATAGTTCTAGAGGTATACTGAAGTTAAGTAAAAAAATTCTGGCGAATCTATGAAAATGGATAAAATATCATATATAATATATATTTATGTCAAGTAAAAAACCTGAAAAATTTTCATCACAATAATTCATTAAAAAAATTTCCTCATTTTCGCAGTCATGAAATAGTAGTTTGTGCAACAAGAGTAGATATGGACAATTCATTCGAGTTGTACAGTATATTTTTTCTATGAACCACTAAGGAAAATATAAAAATTTAAAAAATTATTTTAGGTTTAGACAAAACAACTAATTTTAAAATAATTCATGAATTTTATTAATTTATAAAATATAATAAACATAAAATAAGCCCCTTGTCCAGATTCGAACCCAGGCTATTCGCGTGGAATCTAGATGCTCTGTCCTCTGCTCCACTCCACTCCAGGTTTTTAGTTTTAATACTCGTAATTAAATGTTTCATACAATTTGATTAAAATTCATTTTTTTTAAATGTGGTCCAAATAAAAATAAAAATGCCATTTTTTATCGATTCTAAACAAAAATAACTAATTTTAACGTATGTACTCTTAATGACTAAAAAATATACTGATAGAATTTAAAATTTTAAAAATGGGTGTCCAAAATATGAACTGTGATTGGTGGATTTCATTTTTTTGCAGTTTTCTCACTATGTTATGTTGGGAATGGGGTGTTAATACACTGCGACCTAAAATATCTATCGTGCCCCCTTATGTCGCTTATGCAGCACGGAAATGTCTCAATGCCTATAACGATCCTTCCAATTATATTTTTTCAAGGAAGTGTAGGATTTGGACTGGCTTCAAGTTAGGTAAATTTCCCTCTTCTATTTTATATGCTCCTAGGTATAGTGCCCTTTGATTCTGGAGTGCTACACATTCAGTTAGAATGTGAACGAAGGTTTCGTCCTCCTCACAGAATCTGCAGTCACTATCTTCAACTAATCTCAGTTTACTAAGGTGTCCTTTTAGTTGGCATTGTCCAGTAAGGATCCCTGTTACAAGTGTTCTCACTACTAGAAAAATGTATAATATGAAAACAGCTTCAAATACAATCTGGCTAATGTGGAACATCCCGAAAGCCTTGCCAGACTCATCTAATGATCTCCAGGCGCGCTAAATTCGGCACGTTCGATTGCTATTCCTCTCCTCGTTTAACTACCTGGCTTGTCAGGTCCGACCGAAATATGGTTTTATAACCGAAACAAAAACTAAATTTCGGCTCCTTTCTTAGTTTCGGCCGAAACCGAAACAGAAACAAGAACTTTATTGTAATCCTTGTTTTAGACTAATTAACTCGTATTATAAATTTAAGCTACATTTACTTATTACCTATTTATTTTTGGTGATCAAAAGTAGCCATTAATAAATTTATGGACATTGTTTTTTTTATTACTTTTAAAATTAAAAAAAAAGTAAGTGAATTACAAAGTATCAATCATTTCTGCATCTGTAGTAGATATTTTGTAACAAGAAATAGTATTATGAAGGGAATTATATATAATGTATAATTTTTATTAAAAAAAAATAAACAAATTCAGCGGATTAAATATGTTTGTTACTTATAATTAAATTAATATTCATAAGTAAACAGTCTAACGTTGTAGGGTAAAAAAAAATATTTTTCCACGTTTTCACTTAAAAAATTGCTCCTTTGATCCTAATAAATTAGGCCAGGAGCACTGAAGACTGTTCACTTGAAACAAAGCAGAGATGTTTGTGTGTACGTGCACTGTGCAAGAATGGCACCCGGCACAGTCGCCATTGTGCAGGACACAACCAAGTGTGATACGAAAACTTTCGAAAGTAGTTTTGCTGTCGGCTGCAGTTTCGGCGAGTTTTCCGCCGAAACCGAAACTGTAGTCGAAACTCTTATTTTAAGCCGAAGTTGGCCGAAACCGTAACCGAATCTTCGGTCGGACACTACTTGTGAGTCTGGCAGGCCTTCGTAATTGTAATTGTCAGCCAGACGTGTATTTTCACTTAGAATACCACTAGTGCCTAAATTATTTCCGGAAATTTTTTCGAACTTAAGAATATTTTGAAATTTAGTCGAAGACGATGGATAAGTTTCTTAAAATATGCGTGAGTGAGCAAAAATAATTTAAGCATATTTGGTATTGGGTAAGAACATTTTACACCAAAATATCCAAATTTCAAAACTTGACAGACATACATTAAAACGACTAAAATCAAATTTTCAAAGCATATATTTTTAAATGCTGTGGCCATACCATGATCATTTGTCATATTAGAAGTCGTTTATTTGACGCGAAAAACCTCATTATTATTTTACTTAAAATAAATGTAGTGTATTTCTACCTAGTTATAATTGGTATTAAATAAAATATTAACCACTAAAACGGCAAATTTTTAATCACATTATCGCGTTGCGTCGTAATATTTTATGCATTTTCAAAAAAATTTTCAGTATAATTTCGTTTAGGGTACCCACCAATAGGAAAATTACAGGAAATGTTTCTGGTTGTCATGGAAAAGTTTTAAAACAACAGCATTTGATCGGCTATAAAATAGAGGTGTAAAATTACAATATAATCTATTACGTGACAAATTTTCAAACCCGGGAAAATAAAAGCAAAAATATTATATTTTTTCGATTTTGAAGATGTTACCAGACTCATTTGTCAATTTCGTAAATCAGCCAGACATTATTATTAACATTTCATGATTGTATCAATTTATATGCTAAATTTTCTGCCACACACACTTTCCACTATCTGAGATAATCCAAACTGCTATTTTTATAAACTTTTTGTTCTAGTTTAGTAAATGTATAATATTTATGACTGGGAAAATAAGAGTCAGACTCAAAAATTTTGTTTTTTGGTACTCGTATACACCTACTGGAAAAATGAGTAGGTACGAAAAAAACTCAGTGCCACCTGAGCTAAATGTAAAATTGCAGAATCAATCAAATGGCACGATTCTTTTTATTTTTTAATTTCTGTTCTAAAATCTTAAATATATGGGTCGATGTGCGATAAATGTTCGAATTATTTTTGGGGGGGCTAATTTGGTTTTTGGGGGGGCTTAGCCCCCCCAAGCCCTCCCCTAACTTCGCCCATGCCTTTGAGGCTCAACTTGTTTGAATATTATACATAATAAACCCCTTAAGACCAAACCTATGTGTCGACTACGGCGGAGGCACTTTCGCGAACATTCCTGAGTCAACGGGATAATGTTTCTAATGTATTCCAAATATAACGTGATAGTGTTTCTAATTTTGGCGAGAACGTTCTGGAGCCCCATCAATAATTTAAAATTTGTATATAAAGATTGGTGGAGGAACACAGGTAATCAGTTATTATATGGACAGTGAAGATAAATAGTGAACAGTTTAAAGACATTCGAAATATATATAAATTAGAATAGTAGTGTTACAAAATAAGTGTGTAAATAAATTATTAATAAATAAACTGTTGTTTAAAATAAACGAACATCACAATACATTTTGCTTCTGTAGGTCCGCCATATTTGAAGAGTGCAAAATTGTAATTTTCGATTTTAATGAATGAAATTATCAATTATTTTCAATTAAATTTTAATAAATTATTCTTTAGATCTATTTGATCCTACACTTCTAAATGTTTGCTATAAAACCATATTATATTAATTTTTTTTTTCTTCTAGGTAATCTTCCGTTAACGTATTTAGCGTCTTTAGAAAAAAATGCACAAATTGTACTATGGGTGAAATTGTCCCCTTTATGCAATGTATTAATTAAATTAACAATATACGCCATTTTGCGCTAGTATTAACCGGAAGAGTGTCATATTTCCACCAAAAAAAGTAGGAAAAGCAGAAAGCAATTTTATTTTATCACTTTACATTCGTCCTTCTGGCCCATCGTCTTTCAACGATACTTATTACGTATTCTGATGGAATGTAACAGGAAAAATAAAAATTGCTTATATCTATTCTCCAAAGAACGTCGTTAATCAAAAAGGTAAAATTAATGGTCAATTTAAGTCAACGCCAGCAATTAAAAATAAATCACAATTCGTTTTATGACACCAATTGGTAATAAAGAATTTAAATGAAGTTTTGCAGGTGAAGATTAAAAAGATCGTTGACCAATAAATAGAGGTTAATGCGAAATTAGCTTCCTGTTCATAAGTTATCGATGTCAAAAATAAATCGACATATTCGACAAGGAAACTGTGATGTAAAAACGGATAAAGCGAAAAACGCCAAAACAACAAATAATAAACTTAAGCTTTAATCCAATAATTGTTTTTTTTTGCATAGTCGGAGCATCTGATGGGTACTTTATAGAGGTTCGCTTTTTATTGTAAGATATATTCCTGTTATTTATATGTTGGAAAAGAAAATTCTTAGAATAAGGATTGTTTGTAATGTACCTAATTATTATCTTAATAAATTCTTTGAAACTTTCGTAGTAAATTTTTGAAAATTACTTTTACGAAATGTTGAATAATATTTTGGAATCACCAAAGGAATATTAGTGATTCACACGAGACCAACGAGACGAGACTTTTTATAAAATCTCGTCTCGTCTCACCGATGAAATATGAAATCTTGTCTCGAGTCTCGTCTCGCAGCCTCGAGTCTCGTCTCGCGTCTCGTACGAGAGTCTCGCAAATGTATCGCAATTTCGTCATGCATAATCTTGTTCCAGTCTAGTACGGGTTATTTACCTTTACCTACTTTTTAGGTATAATGTAGAAGTGGGAAGAGAAAATTACAACAAAAATAACATTATTTATTGAAAAGTAAGTACCTAATAGGTACATACTGTGATGTTTGTTTATTTTCAAACAACAGTTTATTTATTAATAATTTATACGAAATTAAAATAATCTCAAGGTTTTCATGTTGGAGCAGTCGTTGTTGGTGATTACTGGCAAATTTTTGTATTGTATTTTCAACAGTCTCAACTTTAAGGTCCCTATGAAGATCAGTATTACAGTAGTACCAGGATGCATCGACGATGTTTCTTAATACTGTATTCTGGAAACGTTGAATAACTTGGATGTTACTATTACTAACACAGCCCCAAAGCTGGCAAATTGCTTCATTTCCATCAATTCCTTTAAATGCACTTCTAAACTAAACCGGTGTGAACTTAGCGACCAATTTTTAGCGACAAATTTTTTTGAAAATTGCCGAACTGTCAGTGGCGTCGTAATTTTTATAGGAGAGATTCAAAAAAAAACTTCATGCATCTACCACTAAGATTGGCAAATAAAATAATTAATTTAATAATATACCACTTTATTATTTTAAACTTGGTAGGATACAAAAGAGAAAACAGTCGCAATCAAATATATCGGTTCCTAGATATAAAAATATACTTATTTTCTAGTATAAGGTACAAATACCACTTTCAATGGGGTCTATTCTGTAACAATTCCTTTATATTTAACGGTCTTTAAAAATATTTTCTTTTTTACTTCTGTCATTATTTAAACGGATTTTTAAAATACATTAGAGGACTATCTTAAAGAAATCTGTTTAAATAATGACAGAAGTAAATTAACGAATACGAACATATTTTTAAAGGCCGCCAATATTTTTAAAGGCCGTTAAATATAAAGGAATTGTTACAGAATAGACCCCATTATCTGTTAAAGAGAACGACTTGCAAGGTCAAATAGGGTGTTTGCCAATCCCAAAGCGAATTTTTCGACTATTTAATATAAATCAAATATCTCCGATCCTAAACATTGAATCACATATCTTTTTTTTTCCTGCAAAATGAGAATTGGTATGATATATTAAATAATAGAGATACTAATGATATTACTGTCAAATTTATTAATAAAATTAAATATTATATAAGCAAACATACAAAAACTGTAAAATATAAAAATATTATAAAGAAAAGGAAGGAATGAATGACATTAGGTCTATCAAAATCTATTAAAAACAAAAATAAACTATATATATTACATTTAAAATATCCTCTAAACCCTGAATTAGAACAACAATATAAAAATTACCAAAATCAAAATTGGTAAAAAATACAAAATTTGACTGCTGTCAAAAATTAAAAGAAAAAATAAAAATACTACTAAAAACTTGTGGAATGCAGTTAATATTCTATGCAACAAGAGAATATCTAAAACAATGATTAAAATTATTAAATTGGAAAATGGCGAAATAATTAATGATGTATTGGAAATTACAGAACAATTTAATCCATACTATAGTAGCTTGGGTGAGCAATATGCTAAAAAAATTAAAGAACCAAAAGATTTCACAGAACGAATACAAATCATTGAAAACACAAATAACACAATGTACTTGCACCCAACAAGCGAATACGAAGTAGGGAAAATTATATATAATTTAAAATGTAATAAATCACCGGGTCAAGATCAAATTAGAAGTGAAATTTTAAAACAAATTAAAGCAAATATTGTTACTCCTCTTACACATTTAATTAATGTAGTTTTAGAATCAGGGTCCTTTCCAGATGTCCTTAAAATTGGCGTACTTAAACCACTTTACAAAGGAGGCAAAAAAGACCAAATGATTAATTACAAACCAATATCTCTAATTTCTAATATATCAAAGATTATTGAAAAAATACTTAAAAATAGAATAGTTTCTTTTTTGGAAAAATTTAGAGTGCTCTCTATGAGACAGTATGGTTTTAGATGTGGCAAATCATCAGAAGACGCAATAAGTGATCTGACAAACTGTGTCTACGACGCTTTGGATGAAAAAATGTCTACACTTTGTATTGCTAAGGCATTTGATATAGAGTTTGTCATAAAACACTTCTACATAAATTAAAATCATATGGTCTACGAGGAAAATTTATTAAAATCATATCTAACTAACAAATTTCAGTGTGTTCAATTAGGTAATACTGTAAGTTTCCTAAATTCCATTAACTATGGTGTACCCCAAGGTACTGTACTTGGTCCGTTGATATTTTCTCTATACATAAATAGCCTTTTAGAACTTGAATTAAAAGGTAAAGTGATCAGTTTTCCTGATGATACTGCTATCGTCTATAGTGATAATTCATGGAGTAAGCTTAAAGAACAAGCAGAAATGGAATTTAAAACAGGATTCCCCACTCGACCATTCACTGTTGGGTTCTAATTAACAGTGCTGTTTCTAAAGTAGCGCTGGGAAACAGTAACAAAGCCTACACAGAACACGAGGCGAAATATCCTTAGCAGTTAAAGCCGATGACACACAAAAAAAAATAACTAAATGGTTTCAATTAAACACATTAACAATTAATTATAAAAAAAACTAAATTTATTACTTTCACGTCTTACAATAATAACCTACCGCACTTCGGAACCTTAAATGTTGACAACATAATCATTCCACAAGTTGAAAATATAAAATATTTAGGCATTTTTATTGATCATCATTTCAAATGGGATCTACAAATAAAAAATGTAAACAAAATTAGAGGTTTATTATCTAGATTTAAATATTTAAAAGACATTTTAGACAAAAAACACTTGCGCACTAATTCTTCACAACTATAATTCATATTAAAAAACTAGCGAGACTTTGTAGAAAAAAAATAATGCAACACTAATGACATTAATAATAACAAAGTGTCCGTATTGGGGGTTTTCAAAGCCAACTTAAAAAAAAATTTAATAAACAAAAAATTTAGTAGGTTTCATTTGTAGTTTGTAGTTGCAATGTTTATTTCTTTTTCTAATAAATGTATAAGTTTCATTACATATTGTCAGAAACTTACTTAGTCGATAATAAATAATCAATTCAGGTTAAATTCAATTAATTACTAATGATAAATAAAATGTATTTCCAATCAATTATTTTCTGAATTATCGTTTTTACCACTAAAATTTAAATATCTCTAAAAACTATTAACTTTTGATATAGGGAATACTTAAGTCAAATTAAAGTATAATTAGGATACTTTTGAACGATGATATAAAATATAAGGTGAACCACAAAAAAATTGAGAAAATTATGTATTTGTGCTTTGACCCTGTACAGATTTGATGCGAATTGAAAAAAGTAGTGTCTCTGAATAAAATTTGACGATGATCAAAAAATTATGGTAGAAAAAAAAATTGGTTGTCAATTGTTTCTTTTGCATGATATAGGTCATTGAATTCAATACGATTTTCATACAAAACTGATTATATTTTGCAAAATACCCTGTATAAACCAATAATAATTTATATTTTTAGAATGGGAAAAGCGAGGGTAATTCAAATATAAAATAAAATACAGGGTGATCCATTAAAAAGAACATAAGTTAGTTCCTGACAGAAGTTATTAAACACCCTGTATATTCAAAAATAATTTTAAAATATGTAGTTTAACGCTGTCTACCGTTTTGTGAAAATATTTTTTTTATATCTCTAATAATGGCGGAGATATTGGACTTTTTCACACTAATGGATCACCCTCTGTAGCTTTATTTCTTCTTCAATTGTTATAATTTAAGAATTTATGCTTGGAACAATATCGTTTTATATCTCTGTTTTTATTTTATATTGAAAAGAATTTAGTTGAGTTTTACAAAATTTCATATTTTGGTTTTGATCTCTCAAAGCAGAATGATAATAATTATAATAAAAAATATGGAATACAAATAATTAACTTAAATGCAACAAACTATTTTATGCCTCCGAAATAGTTAAAATTTTAAATAAATCGAAATGTATGCCGAGGTAAATAAAGTAGTTCAACAAATTTTATGCTCTTGCTTTTCAACTTTTGTAAAAAGTGATCGATCGGTAATATTTTATAAACCCATGTATTTATTTTCGAATAGGGACGAGTTAAACACTATAATTTGAAATTGGCCCAGTTTTTGAATCCAGTACGAATACTTTTGAAGTGAAAGCGCTTCTAAAGCGGGTTCCTTGAATTTTTTTTTGTCCTCCAGATATAACGTTTTTTAGGTATTGATACCTCCGTTATTGATTTTAAATATTTATGGGAAATGAATTCAGAGTGGTTTTGAAAAATTTTTACTCGTACTAATTATTCATTAAATTTTAAACCATTTTTAAAAATGTTCGTACGTCCGTTCGTTCGTCCGTCCGATGTCACGTTTTTTTGTCCGCACAGTAAGTCAAAAACGAAAAATCATATGAACTTAAAATTTTCAGGACAAATCAATCTATATAAAGGGTACGAAGCCAATTGATTTTGAAAAAAATCTGATCAAAAATGGAGGAGCTAATGGCGGATTGAAACTTAAAAAAATCATAAACCGAAAACGAAAAACAAAATCAATTCGAAATTTTCAGGAAAAATCAAGCTCTACAATATAATGAAGCCTATTCATTTTTAAAAATATCTGATCAAAAAATGGGTGGAATTAAGAGGGGTTAAAATTTAAACAAAAATTATAAAATAAAAACGAAAAACAATATCAACTTGAAATTTTCAGGAAAAATCAAGCTCTGCAATGGGACAAAGCTTATTTATTTAAATGTAAATAATTATTTTTTTATTTTTTATTTAAGTAAATACCTATTGCATTTGTTTCTTAAATATTGTAATATTGAAAAATACTTATTTTATTTCTAATTATACAGGGTAGCTCAAAGTATTTCGATTATATATTTTAATAGAGATAATATGGATTGGATCATTTACGATTGTGGTAAATAATTTAAAAGTATCCGAATGCCGATATCCGGATACTTACAAATTTGTTCACGGATACGGATACCGGATACAAAATTTGAAAAGTATCCGGATACAGCTTTCGGATACACATAAAGTATCCGGATACTACCCAACTCTGCTTATTAATATAAAAAAACTAGAAAATACCAGTAACAAATCTTTTTTTTGTAATACGTATTAATTATTAGAGATTAAAACCTTGGAATTGCACTGTGAATTGCACTGCCCCTCTTCTGGTTTCTTTTGGTTCAGGAAGAACTTTTATTATGTTTGTACTCTCGACCATTGAAATATCTTCAACGTCAGGCCAAAAGAACTTATTTTGATAAGCCATTCTTCAGAGTCTAGTTTCTCGATTATTTTGCCAACAAAATGCTTAACAATTTTCTTTGTTGCAAATTGGACCAACACCCACTTATTAATCTCTAAAACTTGGGGTTCCTCATAAGTTTCAATATTTTCACTTTCTAATAATTCAGATATAAACTCCTCTGAATTATCTGACTCTTGAAATGATAAATGTCCAGATTCTGGATGCTTTTCTTACCTTAGTTTTTGAATTTGCCGTATCGGTAACATCATCAACAATATCTTGCTTTGGCGCTGTTATAACATCAGCCCCAACCGATAATTTTTTTTTTTTTTTGGAAAATTTGTTGGAGCTTGATTTTGAGTCACGCATTTTAATAAAAGTGACTCGAATGAAGCTTTGCTAGTGATGGCTTTAGCTGAGCTATTGGTCGTCTCAGCTAGGCTACTGTTTGCCTCATCTAAATTGGTGCTCGTTTCTGCTGTGGAGCTATTTACAGGATCAACTTTAGCGGTTTCCAAACTGTTTAAAGTGTTTGAGGTTTGAGCTTCCCATCTTTTCAAGGCCTCACTGTCAAATTTTTCTCTAGAGACTACTTCATTGTTAAAAGGAACAATGCCGCCTTTTGTAAAACCATTTACAATGACGATGGAATTAGCTTCTGACCAGGTCTCCGCAATAAACTTGGAAAACCAATTTTTTGGAAGGCGTCGTTCATTGTTATATCGCTGCCATTTTACCAGCTTCATATCCCAAGCATCTTTAATCGACTTTAAAAAGGTTCCGTCGCCAAAAAAATTTGAGAACCACTGCCCTATAATAATATGAGATCTATCCATTTAATTTACATTTTGTTATTTTCTCTAATTTTGACATATAAAGCAATATATTTTGTAATCGTAGCAAGTGTCAAAACGATCTACTTTATGCAACCAGTGGCATAAAAGTTGATTATGTCACCAGTTACAAAATAAAAAATAAAAGTGCCTCTTTTTTGGATTTTTAAGCCGAAAAATTGAAAAATCCTGAAATCGAGAAATGGAAAAATCGAGAAAACGAGAAATTGAAAAATCGAAAAATAAAAAAATCGTAAAATTCAAAAATCGAAAAATCCAAAACACGAAAAATGGGAAAACCAAAAATCAAAAAAAAAAGCAATGAATAGTGACTTTTCACATTTGAAAATATGACATTACGTTTAACAACAAAAAAGAAATCAAAAAAAGAAAAGCTGTAAATTGCGTTTTATTTTTTAAATAATTGAACACCGTTATTGAAAACTGCCCAGAAATGTTGGGGGTAAAATTTTGACGTACTCCTTTAAGGATAATAGGTAAAAACGTTTGTGTTTTCAAATTTACCGCGAGTAATGTCAAAAATCAGATCGGCAACACTGCACATGTCCCTTATTTTTATTATTACTATTGAAAAAAAAAAAATGTCGTAGGGCAATCAAATACAACAATTTTCTGAAATATTTGATTGAAAGTATCTACAAAAGAATGATGGTGAATTATTTTTCAACACAATTTTATAAATAATCAAATCAAAATTAGAAAAAATCTTGTATGTAAATACGTTACGAAATGCCGTTTTGTGTAACTCGTTAATTTTGCGGGACCTCACTCCGCTCATCCCGCAAATATTTACGCGTTACACAACATAAGGCATTTCGTAACTGGTTACATAAATAGCTATTAATTGACTTTCTAATATTTTAAATCATTAAACAGTATTTTCCATAAATAATTACCGGCATATAAGAACCAAAACATTTTTTTCTCTTCGAAGAATAGGCTTATGTCAAATAAACTTAAAATATAACGAACGAAAAGGTAACCCATTTCTAATAAAATGTAATTATTTATTTTATTTTTGTGTGATCGTAGAAAAAATCTTGTGTGTAATTCGAGCAAAAAGTACTTTGGCTGTTTCGATAATTTTTTGTCTCAATAGCTATTTTGTTACAATAATTTTATAAATTTTTACTTAGGGTCGATTTCACCGTTTTGTTAAACGAAATTTAAATTACTAAACGGAGTTTAAAATGATATTTTTACATTAACAATGTCATTTTAATCTTCTTAAGTAATTTAAACTTCATTTAACACAACGGTGGAATCGGCCCTTAGCTACTAGCTATATATTGATAAAGTGTTATTGCCCTCATCATAAATGAAACGTGCTAACAAATAAAGTCAAAAAAACGTCTCATAATTTTTCACCTTTTAGTTACCTACCAAAATTAGGTACTACAATACAAATATTTAAGTCCGGCCCAGAACATCTCCCTACTCCTTCCACCCAGTTTTTTGGTTTTGGCAAAATTCCCGCAGCGACAAATGCTTCCTATGTTACCTCTACCCTTTCTAACCTCTTTGGCATAGATCTAATCAAGTTAGCTATTGTTTCTTGTGGGATGTTAGGCCACTCTTCTTCTACTGCAACAATAAGCTCTGGCGAGTTTGGGGTAGGAAGTCTAGCTCGAATTTTTGTTTTTAGCTCATCCCATAAATATTCGATCCGATTTAGGTCAGGACTATATGCTGGCCACTCCATAACCCGAAAACCGACTTCTGCAATGTTATTTTGCACGATTCTTGCGATGTGCGGCCTTGCAATGTCATGCATAAAAGAAAATTCGTCTCCAATGTAGTTGACGTAAGGTACCTCGATATATCTATCAGTCGTTAAACCTCTTCTTCCGTGAACACGGTCGCCCCTACGAATGAACACAGGGTCGGTTCGTGCTCCTATAGAAATTGCATGCAGGAACCACCTCCATAAGCACTCCGCTCTTCAAAGCTGCAATTTGCAAATCGCTCTCTTGGTCTTCGTTACACTTTCCCTCTTCGGTCGCCACCATGGAGGCATATTCTGGTCTCATCTGAGAACAGAACAGATCCCCATTGTTCCAACGTCCAATTCAGACGATCCCGTGTAAAACGCAGGCGTACTTGCCGATGAGCTGGAGTTTTGGACCAATCGCAGGTGTTTTAGGAGTCAAGTTATTTTCCTGCAGTCTTCGTCTTACTATCCCCTGACTAATAGCCACTCCTCGCACCTCACGTAGCTGTCGTTGCACTTGAACGGCATTAAGGTGACGATTTCTTAATGTTGTTGAAACAATAAAGCGGTCATCACGAGCGGTTGTAAATAGCCTTCTGCCTGTTCCAGGTCGCCTATGAAAGGATCCAGTCTCCTCATATCCACTCTTCGAACCGCTGCGCGAGTCATATCCAGTTGTCTAGCAACAGCTCGCTGACCAAATCCATTGTCGATTAAAGCAATAACTTGGGCGGCTTTTTGTGGTATAGTATGCATTAAACTAACACAGATTTTGTCCACTTACTCATTCCGTGGACAACCTGAATAAAACATTTTAATATATACATTAATCACTAAATTATGTTTCTTAGTAGAAAAGTCTGGTTAAGTTTTTGCATAAAGTAGTAAATTCTTGCAAACGGTCCTGAAGTAATTTTCAGAATGTGATATTATTGTCCCTTGGGCTCTTTATTTTACTCTATTTTTGTGAATTGGTATACTAATTGTACACATTTTTGTAGAAAGTTACAGCGACTGTATTTTTATAAGGTAAGAAATGACTCAATATGTATTTTTATAGTTTACATACCCTTTGGCTCTTTATGTTTCTTTGTAATTTAATAATAGATGTTGAATGTCTCAATGTACAATACGGTGTCTTAATTTAGGTCAAATCACCTTTTTTCGTTTACCTCGTGGGAAGATATAGATATAAACGTTTTAAAAATAATGCTTGCCTTCCACAATCTAGATTTGAATATTTTATTTAATTTACAAAAGGAGAATTAACTACAAAATGCTATACAATAAATAAAAAAAAAACGTTCTATTTCTTGTTTTATATATTAAGACATTTTAAGTATCCACTGTAAGTAAATTATTTTCCTTCCAATCCACCCTGTTTCTCATTGAATAATTTTACATATTTTATGACTTCCTTTTTCCGACGTTATACAATGTAGTCCTAAGGGTACACTTAGAATTTAGTAATGAAAAAAACGGTACCGCTACTTATTTGAAACTAAATTATGCCACCTACATTTTTTTGAACCAAAAATTAGAATAATTCAGCTTTTATGTAAAAATTCAGACTATAATGTCCTGATAGCCGAGTTGGTACGTGGATATGGAACTTGATCTACGGACTCTGTGGGCGGATGAACAGCAGGGGGAGGATGGAAGGTTCTGTTTGAGCATACTGAATGAGAACTTCTACTCGGGCCTCAGTAAACTATGTGTGAATGCCGCGAACCCCAGAAGAAGGAAAGAGTCTGGAACCGAAGCCTGATTGAGGGGAACCAGAGGCTTTATCCAAGCCTGATTGAGGAGTGCTAGGGGGGATGCCTTACATAATTGGTGTCATTCGTTTTGTAAATGTTGGCACAACTGAGTGCCTTAGAATGACAGCCCTCCACTTGAGTAGTCAAATACATGTAGGAAGATCTTTAGTAACTTCAAAGTACAAAATAATACACAACTCATTCATTAAAATTCAGAAGCGTGATAAACTTTAACTGATGTTTAGATTATGAGTAATTAGACGTGCATCTTACTCAGACCGATAGCATTCTCAATCTCTGTCAAAATTTATTAGACAGATTATAATGAACGATCTTATAACCGAATATATATATATATATTTTTTATTTTTCAGTAGATATTGAAATTCAGAAATTTAAGGGAGTAAAATTGTTGAATTTGGCCGATCACTGTATTGTCACGCTTTATATAAATTCATATTTTTTCTAATTTTAATTAATTATTTAAATAACATTCTGTACATAAAACTTTGTTTAATTATATCAACAATTTGTTTTAAATTGCAATCATGTGCAAGGTTGGTTATTTAATAATTATTAGGCATTAGTTTCATAATAATAAACTATGGAGAAGTTATAAAGGTAATGTCGAGGGGTCACGTAGGGCTTTTTCCTCAGGGAAGAATCTTCCTCATAGGAGCCCCCCCCCCCCCCCCCAGTAGCAGCTCCAGCTCAGAATCTCTATAGTTTAAAAGTTTTTTTTTTGTATTTTGATTAATTGCGTTTTGAATAGTTAGCCCAAGATATTTGTTGGAGTGGTAAGCAGTGGGCACGTGCACGTGCAAAAAAAAATTACTTACATATTTTATATTTTCCTCAATGTCTATTATTATTTTATCTAATATTCAGCGCAAACCGTGTTGGCACGACACTGGACGACCGGGCGTTGAGCGACGTTCCGAGAATTCCGAAATTAAGTGGAAGATGGACAGAGGGCACAGTAAATGTGTGCCTCTGTTGTTTTCTCTCTCATTATGATGCAAAAAACAAAGACAAAAACAATATCGCTTAGCAAGACATAAACACATGCGATGGATTATACGTCACAAGCGGGGCGCTGTTCTGATCGTGACGTGCTGTAGAGCCGGGCCAAGATGAGATTGGTACACAGCATGGCGACAACAAAAGTTGCGCACTGGCTGTTGCCTAGCAACGGCCACTCGACGAAGCCAAACTTAGTCATTCAGTGGCGAAACCTGGGTCGAGTATATACAAACTGAATATAGTGCAAAAAGTGACAATTTTATATAATTATAGTGCCTTGTGATTTATATTTACACATAAGTATTGTGTTTTTGTGTTTTAATGGCTCCAAAGATTATCGGATTAAAAGGGAGGTCCCTTAATAGTCAAACAAGAGAAATTATATATAATATTACTAAATTTATGGAAATAGAAGCAAATGAAGGATTTCAAATTCCTCTAAACAATTATCGGTGAGTATGATAATATAGCATTTATTTTATAACAGTCGTAAGTATATTACGTAACAAGTAGTAAGAAGCGTTAGAATTTTTATTTTATTTAATCAGATTAAAGGGTTGATAAATGTTGAAAGACATATTTTAGTTTCGGGTTATTTTTCTTCAACAAAATAATGCCAAATTGCGATATACTTTTTGATCAACTGCAGAGTAGACAGCTCGATTCCCTCAAGGTTAAGATAAACATATCAAATTTTGCAGCACCTATTCAAAATATTAGAAATAAAATAGACACACTAATTCATGAAGAATGGCAATCACAACAAGACCCACAAGAACTAAACTTAAAAGACAACACCCAATCAGGTCCAAGTACAAGCAAGAAGAGACGGTTTATTGAAAAGAAGGAAGAAGGACCCCATTCCTAATTTAAGGATATGTAAGGAAATTTGTGATACAATAGTAGTATTCATACCCCAAATGAACGTTTTAGTTTTACTACCCACCTAATAATTGCAAGTTTATTTGATAGTGAAAAATTTAAAGACTACCGAGGTTGTTTTCCAAATGAGGACGTTAAAACTGCGTGTAGTTTATTTCCAAACGTATACAGCTTAAAATTCAAAAATGAACTGTCCATACTTTACACCCGAGATAACTTTGTGCAACACAATGGGACCGTACCATTATTATAAATGTTTTTTAAGAACAATTTGACAATTATATTTTCGGAATGTGTGAAGCTGCTAACTATCCTGTGTACAATTTCCATGACCACAGTGGAGAGTTAAATATGTTTTTCGACACTTAACCGTATTAAAACATTTTTAAGGAAAACTATGTGCCAAGATAGATTGTGCGCGTTAGCCATGTTATCCATCGAAAAAAACTTATTCGGTCCATTCCAAATTTTAATAATCTGGTCATCGATCACTTTGCTAGCCAAAAATCCAGAAGAATGGACTTCAACTATAAGAAATAGTATACAACTGCAGCGGTACCTAGCAGTTAGTCTTCAATTTTGTAATATTTAATTTGTTTTGAAATATATTTAATTTTCATTAAGCGGAGAACTTGTTTTGCTAAGAGAAAACCGAATCCCGGGATTCCTTTCCAGTGTGTGCCCCACTGCTGCTAGTGCCCACGAGCCGTCACTGGTGGTAAGTTAATCTTTTATTGTCTATTTGTTAATATATTGAGCCCTATATTTGTGTATGTCAAGTTAGGACATGTTTTGTATAATCGTTTTAAATTATAGTATATTTGTTTTAAGAACCCTATGTTTTCTTTAGCCCTTTTTTAGGGACGAGTTAGGTTCTAACATCAAGAGTAGAACCCTTATACAGTTAAGGGCTACGAAGCCAAGTTTAAGGCTAAATAGTGTTTACATGATTGAGGTCTGAATTTGTATATTTTGCTTGATAAACCCCGGGACACATAGTCCCATAATTATTAAAGAGCACGTAAAACGTGACATTTTTATTAAGAACACGCATAACGTGACAGTATAACGTAAATACTTTTAAAAAATATAATTGAAACAGGGTTTAAAGTTTCCCTTTAACCGCCCTTTCCGATCGAATAAAAATTATATTATACCAAACATCGTACAAAAAATAACGTCCGTAACTTTTAAGTGAAATTCGCAACTATCACAAAGACTAAAAATTATTGCTTCATTTGGTATAGGCAATAATTCTCACGATGAAACAACTAAATGCTCTCAAAAGCGATGGTGGTTGTATACCCTTATTTACCTTGCATTTCCAAATAGTTAGAATTAATGGTGACACCTTTCTGTGGGGTGAATCATTATTGGACATAATAAATGTTTTTTATTGCTATTCTCATGAGAAACTTTTTTGTTTGGTCTTAAATTAAATACTTATTAATCATTAAAATGTAATTAGCAAAGAGAGACGCTTTTTTTATGATAATAGAATTTTATCAAAACATTATTTTTATGTTTTAATACAGTGTGGATAATATTTATGAAAAATATAATATTACAGAATTAGGAAAAAACGGTTATATATGTCAATTTTTAATCTAAAAAATATGTTTTTTTGCATCCACGAAAACCATTCGTAGAAACATTTGTTTATGTAGATCTATTGATAGTTTTATACTAAAATGCTTTTGTCAATAAACCTTTCAGTTTTAAATATGATAATGTCTAAGTAATGTAATATTTTTTAACAATTAATTTATTCCATGTATAACTAAATTTTTTTGTATCGCCCTTTATAATTGAAAGAATGATACGATTAAAAGGAAATATTTACTTTGATTGCCCTATCTTTTGGGGTGTAGGGATGAATTCCTTAATTTACTAGAGGTAATTGGAGTTTAGATTTTACTACTTTCATTCATTAAATCTATTATTTTATCATGTCAAATAAATATTTATTTTCAAAGTTGTTAATCAAACAAATAAAAGAATTGGCCCAACCTATGCCCGCAAGAATGATAGTTTTCGATTCAAAATTTGTTTGACAAATTTCAAGAAAACTTTTTCAGTGTACCTTTGATCATTTAATTAAAAAAAAAATAATAGAAGTTGTAGTTGAAAAGAGTAGTTTGCTAGAAACTAAAATATTTTTATAATGTTTCTTATACTATTCACAAAAAACTCAAATGTACCTGTATAATATTTTAGCAAAAAAATGGATTAGGGGATATACAACATTGTTAAAAGTCATTAAAGGTCTATGGCCTACGACTATTATGACAAAAAAAAAGAAGAAGAAATAAAAAACCTTTAACCGTAACCCGTCATCATCTAACACCGGTAACAGGGCTGTATTCAAAATTATTAGTACATTGGTAATCTAACATTTCACAAAGGAAATAGTTATTTTTGTACCAAGGCCGTAAAGTTGATCAGAAATTTTCGGCCGAGGCGTAGCCGAAGCCAAGCAACTTCTTGTTGAGCTAAAAATGATCATACGACCAAGAAGCGCACAACATTTTCTCATCAAGTAGAGTCAATATTTTTTTTTAAGTTCTTGTTTTTGAAAGAGGTTTAAATGCAAGAATTGCTTCAAATTTTTATTGATAGAATAAAACCCATTATTGACTAATAACATTTATACAGAATTATTAACTATTAGTATAATAAATCTGAGTTTATAGAGAGAGAAAGTAAAGTAACACTTAACTGGAAGTAATAAATCCGAAAATGTAATTTTTTATGACAGTGACTTAAAAAGTATTGGTTATGATTATCACAAAACATTGGTGTTTGAAAAAAATCAAATACGAGTAATTTAATATATTTTTGCATATACTTAGATTTTAAAATGCATAAATAATTAAAAAAAAAATTATTTCGGAAATAAAATTTGTAATATCATAAGGGACATTTAGATATTTGTTTATTCAGGAATAAATTCCAGAAGAGAAATTTGGATATTTCCTTGTCACATATTATTTCAGCAATTTTTAATTTTCAAATTACAATAAATTGACTTCTATTGAATTGAAACCATTAGTGTAAATTGAATCAAAGGATAAGATATTGAGATGGAATTTAGGCATATCAAAATCAAATATTTTAAGATTAAAAAAAATTAATGAAAAACATTCTATTAAAATATTTATATTAAAAATGTTGACAAATATTCAAAAAATATCAATCTAGTGGAACAGGTCTACCAAACTAAATTGTAATACAAAAGTCAAACGTATCACAAGGATTTGAAAATAATATAGAAAAAGGTATAAAGAAAATTTTATTTGAAAGATTATTATAGAAAGGAAAACCAGGATTCGCAAGATGAATCGCAAGGCAATGCAAGAGTTAGATGAAAACAGGCAAGAGAGGAGATATAGACAAAGCAAGAGTTATAGCAGAAGACAGGTTACCAGGACTTATAAAATGGCAGGAATTAATTTTTTTGAAATTATTGTAGGACGCCATTGGAGTCACAACCCTTTGAGAGTGCCACATCTCTTAGTGCTCAGAAAATGTTATACAGGATTAAACCATTAAAATTAAAATTGATATGGGCAATTTAAAGAAGAAGTTGATGATATGAACAACAATATTAATAAGATGATACTGATGTTATTACATCTAAAATTGCATCTACTTTCGCAAAGAGATTACCCTAAAATTAGGATCGTCTTTCCAGTCAATTGAAACTAGCCTAAAAAATGTAATATCTGAGAAAATGTCCACCAATGAAGAACAAACTTTTGATGATATTGCTTTGTAATCTGAATTTGTGATTTATCCAAAAAATACAGTCCAACCCGTAGCTACAACAAAAGCTCAAATTCTGCGAAATGTCGATCCCATAGAGGCCAATATTAATGTTTCCAGTGTCACTGGAACTCGTTAAGGCAGGCTTTTTATTAGTTGTGACAATAAAGATGACTCTTCTAAATTTCAACATATCATCAATACTAATCTAGGTGACAAATATGATGCGAAGTCTATCTCCTCTCTCCATCCACGAATCAATATCGCCAATATGTCCGAAAATTTGATGATGCTACTCTTTTGGACTATCCTAAACAACAGTCAAAATCTTCCTCCGAAAATAATATACGTTAAACTGCATTTAAAGAACAGCAAACTATGTTGTCGTCTAGGTACTTACAACAAAGCTATGAAACTTGGTAAACTTACCGTTATCCTGTGTACTGCTCCGTGGAATCATGTAGGTGTTTTAATTGTTGGGGGTCTTCACCATTTATCAAATTAAGGTATTAAAAAAAGACCCTATATGTACCAAATGTGCCTCCAATCACGATGTAAAAGAATGTAAATTGTGCTAATCTCAAACCATGCCATAACATATTTTTATTGATCATGTCGCTTGGGATAGAGAATGCCACTTCTATAAGAGAGCACAAACAAAATTTAGATATAACATAGTACCGTTCCAATAGCAACTAATTAATTCATCTAAAAATAATGTTAGTAGTTCAATAATTTATATAATACTATCAAAATGTTAGAGGCAGATGAACAAAAACTACACAATTATTTGACAGTATTTCAGCCATTACACAATATGCAGGTTACTTTTTTACAAAAAGCTGGACGAAGAACAATTTAATATTGCAACTTTCGATGTTTACAGGGTTGATCGGAAATATGAATTAACTAATTCTTCAAGAAGTGTTGGAGTTATAATGTGCTCTGAAAAAGGAACTAAATTCCAGTTTGATTATTATAAGTGATATGTTTTTCAAATTAATGGTCAACTAAATGTTGTCCAAACTTTTTCAAATTTCTTTAATTTACAGCAGTTCAATTTAGTCAAAAATAAATGTCAACGCTTACTGATGAAATAGTATTAAATGAAGATGATTACCATCCATCATTATGCATAAATAAAAACTCACCATTGGTCTGTAAACCGGATACTATTCAGTTCAATTATAAAAAAAGCTAATTTCCCAAGTCTCCATAATGCAATTATGACGAAGTCACTAAATTTTATTTTTAATTAATTTTAAAAATGTATATTTCAATTAATTCCCGCCCGAGGACATGTAGACGGACATGTAGAGGACATGTTTCCCAGAAATTACCGTTTTTCAACAATTGCGAGTACCCTCGTAGGTTAAAATATTCCTATATTTGCCGAAATCCGAATGGACATTTTGTAGAGTCGATTTAGTACCAATTATCTACTTTTATTTGTCAAGGTACTAGAAGGACATTTTTTTTTATTTTTAAATTGTAAACAGTAAGTTTTAGTGGTGGTATCCCCACTCGGGCTTACCTGTCTTCCATCTTGCCCAGCAAAAAAGCATAAATTCGATCACATCTGGGAATTACTCTCTCTTGAATTTCGGCACTCGTAAACTCTTCTCTCTCCTGCAGTGTCGAGTAAAATACTCCGTGAGTGACCGTGATATCGAAAGAATATAGAACAACTCCGTTTATTTTTCTAAAGGTAGGAAACTGCTTATTATTTTTTTTTATTTACAATTAGTTTGGGACACCCGTCCGACTAGTGAAATAATTTTGATTCATGCCCAGCATTTTTCATTTCATCCCTTAGTGGGAAACCGTTGGCAATTTTTTTTATAAGAAGCACCCTGTATTTTTCATGTAAGTTTCTCTTTTCTTTTATTTATTCATTCAATTGTAGTTGAATCATTCCATTCCCCATCCATAATTAATTATTGAACGAAGTCAGAGGACTTCTGTAGAATTAAATTCACACACGCTCTCGATCGACTCTGGGCAAATTTCAAAATATTATTTTCTACGATCGTCGTCTTCGCCGTCCAACACACCGCATAAATACCCATATTTCTCACTCGACGAAAATTTTCGCTTCCCATCGCTCGTGGTTAAGATACGAGGGGGTTCCGACAACTTTGTTTCGTTGTTTAGTGGGTTTTCCTCATCTGAACGTAAATTGTAAGTGGGTTAATGGTGGTAATGGCAAACTTTATTTTTAATAAATTTTCCGTATACTGGGAGAGTCGTAACTACCCGTTTTCTTTCATTTTTATGAGCTTCCCAGTTGGTAGCCGTTTGTTGAAAAAATTTAATTAAACCGTTCTAATTAATTATCGTTTTTTTTGTTTTACTATTTTGACCAGAATATTTAATTTAATTTCGTGATTTTGGAAAAACGTACCTTCCATATATCGGGTGTACATAATTTCCGATTTATATAGTTTTCAATATAATAATTTATTTTTAATAAATTTTCCGGATGCAGGGATCCATTACGATTTTTCAGTTGTAGTAATTTAATTTTAATAAATTTTCCGTATACCGGGAGTTTCATAATTCCCAGACCGCTTAGCCTCCTGCGCTAATGAACCATAAACATTTCCCTACATTTAAATAATTTTCAATTGCAGTAATTTATTTTTCATAAATTTTCCGGATATAGGGATCCGTCAATATTTAAATAGTTTTCAATTGCAATAATTTGTATTTCATAAATTTTCCGGATATAGGGATCCGTCAATATTTAAATAGTTTTCAATTTTAATAATATATTTTTAATAAATTTTCCGACTACAGGAATCCATTAATATTTAATTAGTTTTCAAGTGTAATAATTTATTTTTAATAAATTTTCAGAATACAGGGAGCCGTTCATATTTAATTAGTTTTCAAGTGTAATAATTTATTTTTAATAAATTTTCCGAATACAGGGTGCCGTTCATATTTAATTACTGTTGTATTTTTTTTGTAAATATATATTTTATTACCTATTCCTGTGTTTCTCTTATTGCTGATTCTTAATCGTTCTCTTTCAGGGTACCGTAGGGTACGAGGTGTAAAGGAGATAAGTGTTTTATTTTTATTTATTCTAGTATAGTGGCTACCTAGCAGTGACCGCCTGGAATTATTTTTTTATCTCCACTGAGTTCACCTTGAGTACACTCTGGTGTACCACAGGGTCGCAGAGCAAACTGCGATACCAAAACTGGCGCCTGAGCAACCCCTATTCGGGAATCACCTTCATAGCGCCACACAGACTCGCTGATTCACTGTAGGTGAACCAGGAGCCTGTCACACAATGAACAATATTGACTGGAGATTTCTGCAAAATGTAGATAACATAGATGTTAGTGTTCAGTTACCTTCGCTCTAATATTAAACGAGAGATCTCACTGGCTCACACTTTATATTTGCGAAATATTGAAAGAAACACAACGGGCGATTCGAAACAATTCTGAAACTATATAAATTTTAAAAAGTCTTCTTTTTCCTTAACAACATCAGTTGAGTATAATGACTTCCTTATCGAAGACCCATAAGCAATTGTTCAGGCTTTTGCAGACCATTTTTTTGATAATTTTACTCAAAAATAACTATACATACAATTTTTAATAAAATTTTAAAATCTTGCACTATCCCTAGTGAGTGGAATATATCTCGTGTAACTCCCGGTTCATAAAAGAGGAAATAAAAATCATGTTTATAATTATTTACCCATTATGTAACATGTAACTTTGCTAAGATATTAGAAATCGTTCTTCATGGCCATTTATCTAATCATATTTTTCGATATATATCCTCAGATCAACACGAATTCATAGAAGGCGTCAAGTAAATGTGTTATATACTGACTTTTCTAGAGCTTTCGACATAACTGATCATGTTAAATTACTAAAGAAACTTTCCGCCATAGGTTTAAGCACTTAGCTACATATTTTAGTGACACCTTATTAACAGGACATACATAAGTATATTCAGTGTCGTGGTTATATGTCAGAAAAGTTCCAACAGCTATCGGGAGTTCCGCATGAATTAATTTTTTGGCCCCTTGTATTCACTATTTTCTTGAATAATATTGTAGAAACATCAAGGATTTAAAAGTTTTAATGTATGCAGATGATTTAAAAAATATCTGAATGATATAGCAAATTGGAGCCAAAATAGTTCGCTGCCTTTGAATCTAGAAAAATGTTCTGTTACCAGGCGACTAACTGATTTTATTTTGAATTATAGTTTGCATAATATTATTCTTAACAGGCCTCAATTTGTAAGAGATCTAGGGCTATATTTTGATCCTGAGCTAACCTTAAAAAAACATATTGAACCAATGGTGTCATCTACCAATAAAACCCTAGGATTTGTCATAAGAAGTTGCAAAGAATTCTCCGATATGTCCACATTAAAAATCTTATACAAAAGCTGTAATGTCTATATTGATCTGATCGAAAAAGTTCACGAAAAAGTTCTTCATGATCTGCTGTTAACACGGTTTAAACTTTCAGATTTGACAAAACGTCAAACTACTCAGCAAATAATACTAATCTGGAAAGTTCTTAACGGTCATATAGACAGCATTGATTTGGTAAATTATGTTCATTTAAAAATACCACGCGCAGATCTCAGAGTTTATTTTTGATTTTATTTGCCAACTGCAAGAACAAATATTTTTAATTGATCCCCACAATATTCAGCAATTCATGAGTACCACAACTTCCTTAGGCATATTTTTGCTTGCAATAAGTGTCAAATTAAACGTGTCACAGCCATAGATTTTTTTCATGGATATTGGCACTTGGATTGATATAAACAATAATATATTTGCAATTTTTGTTATTAATGTTTTTATTTATATTGTCTTTTCCACCAATTAAAGGGTAATAACCCTTTAATGGGTGGGTGTGTTGAATAAATAAATAAAAATATCAAAGGAAAGTCATAAAACAAATAGAAATAGAAACATTTTCTTTTCTCTCCCATTTTTAAACTCATGACATATAACAAGTTTACTTCATTCAGTTAATCTTCCTGGAAAAACTATGGAATCCAACCCTGTACGTCCTGGGCGACAACAACCTCTTTGGCTTCGCTCCTTCTTTCTCGCCACCGCGCAACATATTTTCTTCGGTGGCCGTTAGGGCGGTTGAGAAAAGATGGTTTGGCGCGCGCGTACGATGAGGGTGGCACCTGTGCCCCGAGTATATGTAAGTCTGTGAGTGTGTTGTGTATGTGTGTGTGCGTGGATGGCTCGGCCAGCAGGTGCTCGACGTCCACACCTGCACCCTCCACTGCCGCGTCTTCGAGTACTTACACTTTCACACACACCGAATCGGCCTTTTTCATCTTGTAAGCATCTACAGCACGTTAGAGAGAAGCACCGTGTCGATGAACAACCATTAACTTTGAGTTCGCAATTATCGAAAAAAATAAAAAATATGTTATGCGAAGCGAAGGTAGGAAGGAACAAGTTGATTTTTTAAAAGTTGATTGATTCCTGTGACTTTGCAAATTACTGAGGTTCCTAGCGTAGTCCGTCGGAAAGCCCGGTCTAGGTTGCACATAAAACAACCTTCATCATTTGAAAAAGCATATTATTTTTACATAGAAAATGGAAATAAGTCCATTGGCCGAAATCAAAGATATAGGCTAAGAAACACAAAAACGTTTTTTTTTTACTTTGATCACTTTTTTCTTATCAAACAAATTTTGATTTTGATTAGGCACTTAACAAGTTACATCCCACATATCTAAATACTCTGGCTAATCCATCCTATAAGTACATATTAAAACATTAATATACTATCTACAGTTAAACAATAATTTGAAAATACAGATTTACTTATTTAGACAAAATACAATTATTCTGTTATTTATTCAAATACATTATTTTTTAGTGAACATGGACATGCAAAAGTCAGCCATGAGAGCAAGAATACTTTGAAATGTGCTGTGAAATACACTTAGAAAGGGTCATGTGGAGAATTAAGTGTAATAACATTTTACGATGTGTATCTCACTAGTTTAGTTCACAGAGTTCTGTAAATGTTCAATTATGTGCTGCTATTTCAAACTTTTAGTATCCTTTGATAAAAGAAGTTGAGTATTATTGTTGACCTTTTTAAATTGTTTATTTTACCTTTTACATTTTTTTTTCTACTCTTCATACAGTCTTCTGTGAAGAGTATTAAAGGTTTACTTTGTTCGTCTGTCCGATATCACGTTTTGTGTCTGCATGATAATTCAAAAACGAGAAATGATATCAACTTGAAAATTTTAAGCAAAAATCAAGATCTATAAGGGGACAAAGCCTATTGATTTTTAACAAATTTGATTAAAAATTGGGGGTTAAGATAGGTTGACATTAAAAAAAAATCCTAAATTAAAACCATAAAGCGATATCAACATGAAATTTTTAGTAAAAATTAAGCTTTATAATAAGATAAAGCCTATTGATACTGAAAAAAATATGAATATATTGGGGAGTTGAGGGGGGTTAAAATATAAAATTCTAACTGAAAAACAAAAAATGATATAAACTTGAAATTTTTAGCAACCATTAATCTCTAAAAGGAGAAGATGCCCTTCAATTATAAAAAAAATCTGATTAAATATGGGGAATTTAATGATGGTTGAAATTAAAAAAAAATCAAAAATGAAAAGCGATATCAACATGACATTTTTAGTAAAAATCAAACTCTATGAAGAGATAAAACCTATTGATTGTGTGAACAATCTGGTTAAAAATGGGGGTTAGGAGGGTATGTTAATCTGCGAAGAGTATCATTTAGAATGCCAGGCATTATATACCTTTATTCAAGTTTGTGTCTTTGTAATATCAAAGTATATTAACCGTTGAGTAGCGACAGCTGGGGAACCGAATTCTAGTGCGCCGACGCGAAATAGAGAGGCGAGAAGTCTTCTAAAAATGTAAACAACCCCTTTCACTTTAGTCCGGCAGCTGATATAGGAATTCGTTCGATTTATTAGTCAAAAATTGTATTCAGCAGCGACATGTTTAAACGACGCGAAATTTAAAGTTTGAGACAACTCGATTAATAAATAAGGTCCATAAGTAATAATTTATATTGTTATCAAAAATCAAAACCCTGTGCACCTACCAACTTTCAAGTCTCTAGCTCATCCGAACGTAGGTAAAAAAATTGAAATTTATCAATAGTAATATATATTTTTATATTTATTACATAAGTTAAATACTCATAAATATAAAACTGCCTAATGACCAAACCTTTATTATAAATGTAAACTACAAAAAAGTTTTACTTCAAATTACGTCGAGCAGTGTAAAAATCACATTCAAGACCAGTTCATAATTCGAGCAGTGTTTTAGTGTGTCGTTCCGTCAATAACGTCAAAAGAGAGAGAAAGAAAATTTGCACCACCCAAGATCAAAGGCACCGACGCTTTATGTCGCTACTCAACGGTTAAAGTACTTTGGTAATTTTATGTGTTGTGATGGGACTGATCTTATAAAATAAACATTTAAAATATTTTAGTTCTTATTTTATTTGCCAATAAAAGGTATTTAAAAAATATATTTTTTATTTGACATCTGTGACAAATTGTGAAAATGATTAAACTTACAATAAAAACTAAAAAATGGTAGGTAAAGTTTCATATAAAATTTTTTTACACAAAACTCATTGTCAAGCTTTCTACATAACCTGATATATATTTAAAAATAATCTGAAATTATGAAGAAAAGTCACTTTACTAACTAATAATGTTTATTGATGGTTTTCAACGTATTAAAAACAAAACATATATTACAATAACTAAAATATTCATTTAATAATAGTTGTAGTGCTTGAAAATAGTATGATGTTGATAATAATAACTACACTTAATACAAAATCAAATAATAATAAAAAAATAGCGATATTGACTTTTGTACAAAGTTTTGAACCGAACTTACAAATGATAAAATTATTGAAAAAAGTGAACACCCATTTTAAATTACCACCAGCCGCCATTGTATGTAACAATACTCTTATTTAAAAAAAAGACATAATTTGAATATAACAATGCGATAAAAACAAATAAAGCTAAAAAAATCTGCAGGTATCGACGTAATACCTCCCTATATTCTCAAAGGTTCTTATAAATGGTTACATATTTTTAACCTAGCTTCATCAACCAAGGTTTTTCTATCAATATGGAAAATTGCTATAACTGCTACAATTCATAAAATAGGAAATAAAATGAGCATTGAAAACTATCGACCTATTTTAATTATGTGTGCTCCATCCAGCCAGGGGCTGCTAGTGACCAAAATAGATACCGGTACATTTATAGGTAAAAAATTATCAGTATTTTAGAAAGGTATATTATAAACTTTCTAAAATACTGAAAGTTTTTTTCATACATCTGTACTGATACCTATTTTCTGTCATTGTGAACCACCCCACGAGCCGCCACTGGCTCCAGCTATGCTATTAGAACAAATCATATACACAGTGCTATCACAAAACCCTCCGTATATCTCAATGAAAGAAGTTGAAAAGGTGGTAAAACAAACTACCTAGATATTTGTACCACAAAACATACCGTGTTAGATCAGATTATAATATGATAAGGTCAACTCAGTTGAGAAAAGAGTTAAAAATTATTTTGTTGGATAGTAGGCGTTGCCTAAACTCGATGATGTTTCTCTATAATACGCTTAATAATAATATAAATGCACCTGATATATTATCTTTAATACAATTTAACGTTTCATCACAGAATACGTAGCCTATGTTAAATATCTCCCTAACAATTACCAGCGCTCCTCTTGTAGCTATGTTAAAACTAGCTATACTCGGACAGAATATTGAAGAAGGTGATTCCTTCCTGTTCACGTACAACAATCATACTATACCAGAGCATAATGAATGGAATCACGCGCTTAAAACTGCAGAAATTATCTGTTTCACGTGCCAACTAGTCATAAATGCATGTTTATTGCCAAAATGAAGTACGCCAGTGGCGTATAAAAACTATTGGCAAATTAAATGCGGTAATAGTAAATAATATTATATGAAAGTAGGTTGGTTATCTATTTTTGTAGTAATAATCATTTATGTTTATAATTTTGATTTGTTTTTTGTTAAAATATGTAAATATTATGCCAGTGGCGTAGAAACACTATTGAAAAATTAAATGAGGCATTATACTAGAACAAAATATTGAAGAAGGTGCGCCTTAAAACTGCAAAAGGTATCTTTATCATATCAAAATGCACTCTTCCAGTGTCGCAGAAATACTATATTGGCAAATTAAATGGGTATTTGTGAATATTACTAGATGAAAGTAGGTTGGTTATCTATTTTTGTTATAATAATTCATCTATGTTTATAATTGTATTTTGTTTATTATAAAAATATGTAAATTAAGCTTGGTATCACTTACTTGAATTCTAAATCTATGAAGTTTCGTAATCCATTGATTTTGCAGAACTATCACTGAAATCGTCTTTATCGTCGGAACTTAAAGTTATGACTAAAGGTTCAACTACCGTTTCGATCATACCGTCCAAGCGCCACATATTATTTTCTTCCTTAATTACATGGGAAATAGCATTCTGCCAATCTTCAGGTTTTATACGTTCTATACCGGTTTTTAATAAACTTTGAACGTCGGCTATTTTAAAAGTTTTATTTACTCGAGCTACAAACCCTTTCAGTTGCGCCCAAATTAGTTCAATAGGATTGAGTTCGCAGTGATAAGGGGGAAATCGTAATACCGTAATACCACGATCACAAGCCATTGTGTCGACAACATATTGAATATATTTATGGCGGTGTTCCATTATTGGGTCCATTAATTCCACCTTAAGTATCTCCTCAGTAAATGTTATTGCTTTATCCCGCAGTCAGGTTTGCATATCCGCTTTCCTACTGGACATTATCGAAATGCGTTCAACTCGTCGACTGTGATAAGAAGCGTTATCTAGTACAATAACTGAATTTCATTCTACACGCAGTAATACTTCAGTTAACCATTTTTTAAAGCATTCCGCATTCATGTCCTCGTGGTAGTCTATTGTTTTTCCTATATAAACAGAAGAGCGCTATTTTCCAAAAATCCACTGTCACTTCCGATATGGGTAACAATTAGGCGCTGTCCTTTACCTGATGGTGCATTCAAAACTGTAGATAATCCCTCTATAAAAGCTTGGCGATGACTAGTTACAGAAGTATCTTGCCATATCTTAGATACCGTGTGTCCAGCATTCACCCACGTTTAATCGAGAAAGTATATCTTTTTTTAGCGGCTCTAAACTCTTTAATATTTCGTAAATAACGCCGTTGCCAGGACACTATATCTGACCTCTCAATTAAAATTGATTTTCTACACCGTTTGACAAAACGAAATTTTAGGCCCATAAATTTTTTCGTAAAGTTTCACGGCTCATTAATGGAATTTCTTCGTTTTTCCTTAATTTCGTAAGAACAACTTTAAGTGTTGGGGCCTTGTTTGAAAAAAAAAAGAATGTACAGTTCTTCGAATGATTTGTTTTTGGTTATCATCCAATTTCAACAATTTTCGACCACAGGTATGCGTTTTAGGGGCTTCTAAGAAGCCTTTTTTGTCTTTTCGCGTACAATACGTTCAATTGTTGAAACAGATACTCCAGTTAAAAAAGAACTGCGGTTTACAGCTTCATTTGTAGGAAGTGTCTGTTTCAGCCCATCATGCACTTTCCATATAATGTTCTTTTCATCCTTTGATAAGGGCTTTTGCCGACGTAATTGGGTTTCACTTGGACCCGCCTCTGAATCCATTACTATTGTAATAATATAATTCTAGTACTAAACTGTTTTTATTAAATTTATAAAGACACCAATATTTTACTATTTAATAAACTTTTAAAGTACCTACCTAATATACTACACAATAAATATAACTCCTCGAATATGCACTACCACTAACAAATTGTAAGGCACAAACATGAACACCTACTCGTATATCAGAAAAGAGCACTTATACAAAAAAGTGTTTATAAAATATAAAATAATTATCGTAAATAGTTAAAGCGATACAGATCTAACTTCGTCGAAAGTTAGTTTTTAACTGTCTTTGTGCCTGTGCTGACAATATTCAATCTGTAACCCGTCTGTCGTTTATTTACTTGAAACACATTTTAACCATTAAACACAGATAACGAAGTCATTAGGGAATAAATATATTCATTTCTTGAAAACTATTAAAAACGTATATTTAAAGCATCATCTTTGTTTAAATAAAGATGTTGACAAACAAATTTAATAAAGTTTACTAACAAATACCTAATAAATAATAAATAATTATTTGGTATTTTATACGCCGCCTATGCTGACTCTGTCGGAATTTTTATTCATAGACAACAGTGTTAATCATGCATATGACTCACCTTCTCCAATATTTTGTCCGAGTATAATCAGTTTAATCTGTGTATAGATTTGGGCTGGACAGCGACTAAGAAAATTTTCCGCCGAATGATCCTGGATCACATATTAAACATAATTGTAGAGGGATTGTGTTTTTATTTTATAAATGTCAAATTCTCCTAATTTGGTTTTAAATTTGGCCATCTATAATTTTACACAACTTTTATTTATTTTTATTATTCTTGTTTCATCTGTGATAGTTTATTAACGAAACTTTTGAATTTGTAATTTTATTACTTTATCCATGTAATTAAGTCTTTTTGGTTTGTATGGAACAAAGATCAATAAATAAATAAATAAATTACAATTTTTCCGATACCCTGATTTAATTTTAAATTTCGACTACAATTTTAAAAATTTTTGATAAATAACAAAATTCTTAAGTCATTTAATTTTGGTCACAAATTTTTCATATCACTTATACTTTTAAGATAACTGTTTGCTTTGGTAGTATTTAATTTAATCAAATATTTATGATATATCTAACGAAATGCTTGATCATCATTAACTAAGATAAATGAAGCTGCAAATTGCCTTGAGTATAAAGAAGAAAAATTTCTTCTTTTTTAATAACGCTGGTTTTATTCAGTAATATTTTAAATAGTCATTAATATATCCATTAATACGGCCACTAACTGTCGCTAACATTCCACTGGTGTTTAAATAAATAACATTTATTTTATTACAAAACACCATTCTTCAGAAGACATATTTATAGAATACGAGTACAATAAAAATGGTATCCCTGTAACAAACAGCTTGACGTTTGCCACCGACTCTTAATAGTGATAATTTCATTAGTTAAACAAATAATAAAACGACAGCTGAAAATAAGTCGTTTCGGACAGAGCCATCAAAATTAAATTCTACGGGCTCAACTGGGAGATATCATCAACTCAAAAATTATGACTACATTTGCCATCAGCGTTATTGTCAAAAAAATTAATATTGAATATAAATTATTTCGTTAAGAGAATATAAGATGACTAAAGCAATAACATTTAGAACATGTTGGCAGGTATATTAACAAGCCATATTTAACATTTTGATATTAATCTTTTTTTAGCTGTCAAAGCTTTGCAGAAAATTAAAATTATGATTATGATAAAATACATAATGTGATAATAAAATTGTTGAAAGTTTTAATAAAAAGTTAAAAAAAACGTATAGGTTATAAAAGTCATTAAAAAACCATAGTTTATATTGTTGTGTTTGCTTTATAACAGTTGATAAATTATTCATGAAATAATTCATGAAGTAAATTAATAGATATAAATATAAACTTCACGCGAATAAATTCAAGAATTTTTTCACATTATTCTATTTTTCATCCTATTAAATTCAGAATTAACCAAACCTAAATACTAAATAGTATATTTCGTTATGTTGAATAATGTTATTTTTATTAAGTTTTGTTCATACAGGCGCAGTGACGGCTTGTGGTAATTTAAAATGGGTGTTCACTTTTTCCAATAATTGTATCATTTGTAAGTTCGGATCAAAACTTTGTACAAGAGTCAATATCGCTGTTTTTAATTTGTATTAGGTATTGTATTAGGTGTAGTTATTATCAACATCATACTGTTTTCAAGCACTACAACTATTAATAGATGAATATTTTAGGTAATGTAATATTTGTTTTATTTTAAATACGTTGAAAACTATCTATAAACATTATCAGTTAGTAAACTGACTTTTCTTCATAATTTAAGATCATTTTTAAATATATATCAAGAAAGCTTGACATTGATTTTTGTGTAAAAAATTTTATATTAAACTTTACCTATTATTTTTTAGTTTTTATTGTAAGTTTAATCATTTTCACAATTTGTCACAGATGTCAAATAAAAAAATATATTTTTTAAATACCTTTTATTTGCAAATAAAATAACTAAAATGTTTTAAATGTTTATTTTATAAGATCAGTCCCATCACAATACATAATATTATACAGACACGAACTAGAATAAACATATATAATGCCTGGCATTCTTAATGATAATCTTCGTAGTTTAACAGGGCTCCTTAACCCCCATTTTCAACTAGATTATTTTTACAATCAGAATGGTCGGGTTCTAATTAACAGTGCTGTTCCTAAAGTGGCGCTGGGAAACAGTAACAAAGCCTACACAGAACACGAGGCTAATGGCCGTAGTAGTCGACGCCGATGACACCAAATTAAAAAAAAAAAAAAAAAAAAAAAAAAAATAGTCTTCATCCATCTCCTTATATAGTTTGATTTTTACTAAAAATTTCATGTTGATATCGCTTTTCTTTTTGATTTTTTTTTAATTTCAATCTCCCTTAAATCCCCCATATTTGATCAGATTTTTTTTATAATTAAAGGGCTTATTCTCCATTTAGAGATTGATGATTGCTAAAAATTTCAAGTTTATATCATTTTCGTTTTTCAGTTAGGATTTTTTTTATATTGTAACCCCCCTTAACTCCCCTATATATTCATATTTTTTTCAGCATCAATAGGCTTTATCTTCTTATAAAGCTTTATTTTTACTAAAAAATTTCATGTTGATATCGCTTTTCGTTTTTAATTTAGGATTTTTTTTTAATTTCAACCCATCTTAATCCACTATTTTTAATCAGATTTGTTAAAAATCAATAGACTTTGTCAGCTTATAAAGCTTGATTTTTGCTTAAAAGTTTCAAGTTGATATCATTTCTCGTTTTTGACTTATCATGCAGACAAAAAACGTGACATCGGACAGACAGAAAATGTAAACCTATAATACTCTTCACAGAATACTGTATGAGAAGTAGAAAAAAATGTATGAGGTAAAATAAACAATTCAAAAAGGTCAACAATAATATTCAGTTTCTTTTATCAAAGGATACTAAAAGTTTGAACACAGAACACAGAAATCTGTGAACTAAACTAGTGAGAAACATATCGTAAAATGTTATCACACTTAATTCTCCATATGACCTTTTCTAAGTGTATTTCACAGCACATTTCAAAGTATTCTTGCTCTCGCTCTGTCCTACCCTCATGGTAGACTTTTTCATGTCCATGTTCACTAAAAAATAATGTGATTTAATAATAACAGAATAATAGTATTTTGTCTAAATAGGTAAATCGGCTTCATTTGTATTTTCAAATTATTGTTTAATTGTAGATAGTATATTAATATTTTGATATGTACTTATAGGATTGATTAGTTAGAATATGTGGGATGTGACTTGTTAAGTTCCTAATCAAAATCACAATTTATATTTGATACTTATTGCTTTTTTCGAGACATACTTTATTACCAACTATAACCTAATTTACCAACAGCTTTATTTTTATTTAATACCTGCAGTGATCCAAATTACCATAGCATCTAATGTTTTTGAAAATACTACTTTATACAAACAAGTAGATTTCTGGTTTGTATGCAACAAACAATCTAGGTTAGAGAGTAACACGATTGATAATTACAGGCAAACATAACTTTATATAGGTAAACTATTTAAATGTACATACTATTTCTTAGGTAAAATTTCTAATCGAGTATATTAAATTAACTGGTTGATCCATTTTTCCGATTCAGACTTTTAAAGTGAAAAACCATTTGTCTCTTTATCTTTATCAAATTTTTATTGTACATTTCCATTTCCATAATGATGTAGTTACCTCATCAGAATAATAAAATTTTTTCTTTTAGCGGGTTTTGTGGGAAAAAAAATTTTTGCTTACTTCTTACTTCATAGTATTTACAATTGGGTACAAAATAGACCTTGAAGTAGTCTTTGGATGGTCTTAAACACTGAAACAAAATATAAAACTAATTACAGTCGTAAAACTTTATTATAGGCAAATAAAACAACATAACCTTAAAAAGTTTTTATTTAACTTGTCTTAAAGAAGTTTTTCGGGAACAATCGTTAAATTGACGCACTTCCTTCCAATTTATTAAATTTTTTTAAATGATCACAAATAATAAAATAATCTTAATTTTATTATAACAGTTTCATAATGACGGAAGACGAAATGACAGTTTGTTTGAGTTGGTACAGTGTTGCCAGAATGTTTCTGTTATGTACCAGATTTGTCTAAAAAATGTACCAGATTCCTTAAATGTATCAGATTTTTCGAATTCTATTTGCAGTGACATCTAATTCATTAAAGGGGTTAAAAAGAGAGTTTTTATTGGTAACGAACCCAAACAAGGAACACAATATATATATTTTTTGTACTCATGAACACTGATGCACGCAGAATGTACTACATCTAGTACAATTGTGAATTGTACTAGACTCGCAACACTGGTTTGGTAACCTTGTTTGTGAGCGGCGCGCCAACTAATGTGTTCTTTGACAGTTTGAAGAATTAAAAGTATTATGAAGATTTTATGCTTTTTCGGATTTAAGACATTGGAATATGATCAATTTATTCGTAAATAAGATTAGACGAGCAACAAAGTGTCAGTTTTACCGAACTAGAGTCTCAAAAGTATCTAATATCGAAAAATTTAGTTATTAAAAAAATTTTGTAAATCATAATTAATAGTCTATTAAATTTTATTGGAGCTTGAATATGCGATTTAACCGAATTAAAGTTCAAATAAAAATTTAATATACATATCAAACATAAATAATATTCTTATTAAATTAAATAATAGCACAAAACTACTTTTTAAACCATATTTTGCTAATTTAACGGCTTCGTCTGCCTAGTCTGAGGATTAACGTTCACATTTACTATTCTAGAATAATTAATCCATTAATTTTCAGTTACATTCGAGGAAATGTTTAGTATTAAAAATTCGACAAACAACAAATATTCTGTGTCTAATGCAGGTGTGCTATTAACTTCCCCTATCGTTGGAGAGATACATCGAAGTTTTCTATTCGCGACGTTTTTATGAATTATCATTAGAAGACGTCCCGCATACTATAATTGAGATTCCTACTGAGAACTTTTCAAAAGGCTGTGGAAATATATAGATGTTTTAAAAGGATTATACAAATTCTGTATACTAAAAAATGAGGATCTAACCAAATTTACCTTGTCCAAAAGTCGATAGTTTACAAAATACATGGTGTCAAAGTTATTATTTTTTTAATTATTCTGTAGACATTTGATTTTAAAAGTCTAGAGACGTTGTTAAAATAAGATTATGTTTTTATGTTTTATTATTAGTAATTTCCCGTTCATTTTTTTTTACTGGGTTTCTGTTCTGACCCATCACCTATGTAAGGAATCTTTTTCATTTATTTATGAACTAGTATACATCACGTGTAGCTGATATTCGTATTTTATACATTTGGAAGGTATTATACGATAAGGAATCTTTCAAAAATAATTAATGAATATGTTTAATAGTAAAACATATATATTTTTTAATAAAATGATGAATTTCCATATTGATTTTATTACTTACTGGGTTTCTGTTCTGACCCATCGGCTATGTAACGAATCTTTGTAATTTATTTATGTATACAGCTGATTTTCATACCACAAATGCAAAAATAATTATTCATTTTCATCTCAATAAACTTGTTTAATATTATATGTAACCTATACATCAAATTAATTAATGTACTTGTTATTTTTTCCATGGTTCCATGACAGAACAGTACAGGACAAAATGGCTCAGGATAAAATAGCGCAGACAAAATGGCCCAGGACAAAGTAGCGCAGGATAAAATAGACCAAGGACAAAATAGTGCAAGACAAAATAGCGCAAAGACAAAATAGCAGGACATAAAAGCGTGTGTCAAAATATTCTAATTAATATTTAAAAAAAACTTAACTAATTTACATAACCTGGGCGGCCTGAAACCATCGCAGGTCGCTAACAATTGACATATAATTAGAAAAATTAAATACAAATTATAAATAATTTACATAACCTGTGCGGCCTGGAGATATTGTAACATGATACTTGATATTTTATCTATTTGCTATAGTGTGTTTAAGCTCTATTGATTTTGGGCGTGGGTCAGGTTATTAAATAACTCGACTTACCTTGAAAAAGAAGTTGGGCACCACTATATTTAAAATTTAGTATACTTGAGTTTAGATTAGTGATAAAAATATAGAAAATCACTAACCACTAATAAATTATATTTCAACAAAGTTTTAGATAAGGTAGTAACAAATTCTAATTCACATAATTTTACTTAATTCATATTTAAGATGATTTATTTAAAAGCACACTTACCTGATTTGTATGGTATGCTTCAGGACTTCTTTAAAGGGATTCGGGATCCTTATTCTTAATTCTGGATCCTTATTCTTAATTCTGGATTTGAACGATATTAAGAAATTTGGTATTCTAACTTAACTCGAAACGTGTCGATCTTCTATAGTTGAACCAAACCACGGTCTTCAGATTGCATCAAACTCTTAGGTATAAAAACCATAAAACTTCTAGATATAAATTCACATAAACTGTCTTGATATAGATCCAAATACAACGTCTAGATATAAATCTCCATAAACTGTCTAGATAGAAATCCAAATAAACCTTCTAGATATAAATCTCCATAAACTTTTTGATATAAATCCAAATAAACCGTCTAGATATAGCCAATGCTAAAAAGAAAATGTTAAAATGTTAAGACAAGAAATAGGAAATTGGAACAGGATTTAGATAAAATGCTTTTAACTAATAAATGAACGATTTAAAACTATTAAGTGAATAATTTCACAGGGACTAAAATTAATATGAAAAGGAAAAATCTTATTTAACATATTTAGACATAGTAAAGCATAATATCTTATTCCAAACTATATAATATATAAAATTACATAAAACGTGTTATCCATGTGTATTACTCATTGTTGATAGGTATTGAAATTATGTTCAAAATTCGACATTTTATTTAAGAAATTCTTGTACAAAATATATATTTTCAACAATATATCAGTATTACAATTTACCTTACAAAATCAGAAGGCAAATAAGAATATTAAAAATCAATTAGTACATCGGATGGACAAGATATATTAAAAATTAAAATCAACTTGATTCGTTGACAGATTCAAATCAAATGAAATACGAACTTTTTACACAAGGCATAAACGACAAATGACATTTGAGTAGAGATGATTGTGTCAAAATAACGAATATCGCTTCCAACCGTTACAACATATACAGCAAACTGCCATGGCTCCATGCCGCATCGGTTATATAAATTAGTTTAAGTGGTTTTTTTATTTTAATTAGAATACTGACATATTTTGTCACGCGTTAATTTATGAAAAAGCGCTTACTTGATTCACTACAATTAGGCTAAGCGTTAACTGATCTCACTTGATTTATATCAGGCGCTAACTTGTCTCTCATGTATTTGTCTTGGTGCAACATTGTCGCAGCAAATTGTCACGTGCGAAAAATTGTTCCTCTTTAAAATGGGTCGAATCCCAAAATGTGAGAGAGACGGAGCTTATAATTCAAACATTCTCTACATAGGCGTTGTCAAAATAGTATTTGTGTATTATTTTAATGAAAACATATCTTGTTCGTTTTGCATTATTTGGTCCTTGCGCCATTTAGTCCTACGCTATTTTGTCCTGCGTTATTTTGTCCTTAGGCTATTTTGTCTTTGCGCTATTTTGTCCTGCGACATTTTGTCCTTTGCGTTATTTTGTCTTCGCGCTATTTTATCTGCGATTTTTATCCTGCGCCATTTTTTTCTACGCTGTTTTGAAATGGAGCATTTTTTCATATTATTGAGTTTACCTGGGTTACCGTTCTAGTTCATATTGAATTATTTTTGGAAGAACTTCCCAATATGTATAAACAGGTGTAAATAATGACTATACACTAACTTTACACTACATAGTGATATTCAGTGGCGGCTCGTCACAAAAATATTGGGGGTTCATAATGACAGGATATAGATTTCAGTGAAGATTTAGCTAAAAAAACTTTCAGTATTTATAATATACCTTCCTAAAACACTGAAAGATGTTTACCTAAATTTGTATTGACATTGTGAACCCCCAATAGTTTGGACACAACTTATTTTTTCCTCTTACTTTCATCAATATGAAGGACACTTAACAACTTATGCCCATCATTCGAACGTTTGTACTTGTGGTTATTTTTGATACATTTTTGCAATGTTACTGGAAGTTCCAAAAAATAATGTCAATATAACAAAAAAGATGTGACATTCCTGTTATATCCAAGCACAAAAATAACAAAAAAGCAGCTATTTACAGAACTAAAACCACCAGTAATAAACAACATGATTATTTCATTTGTCATAATTGATCAAAGACCGACGGAGAATCCAACATCTCAAAAACCTTACCTACAAAGCAGCAATAGCTCTTAAAAGCTGTAGAAGAATATACGAGAAAAAATTTGGGCCTAAATGACCATATGGATATAAGGGTAATAAGACCCATGTTAAGCTACGGGGCAGTAGCATGGGTTCCACACCATACACTACTAGTTTCTCGTTTTCTTCAGTAGAAACAGAATCATAGTCGTTTTTAATATTACCGATAATATTTAAGTCTCAAGGGAGTAAAATTGGCACTTCAGTCATTAAAATGAGGGAGTAAAATGCATGTTTTGGTCTCAGAAGCAGGGATCCCAGATCTCACGATTTATCATGAGATCTCACGATTCAGTACTTAGTCTCACGATTTCACGATAAAGCGCCAGATTCTCACGATATTTTTTAACAAGTTGCTTGCAGAAACAAACCTTCAGTTTTTATATAAAAACAATTCTTTTTAATTAATCAAACAATTGAATTAGGCTGTAGAGTCCGACCCTGAAACGTGCTAATGCGTTGGCCGAAACATGACGGACCACTAACACTTGGCAGTCCCCAGCAAGTGGTCGGATACTTTCCATAGTTGGCCCTATCGATATTTTCCAATAGTCTCAAAAGTTACTATCAATAGTACTATCGAAACTATACCAACATTGATTCAACGGTTGATACGTAGTGAAATAAAGTAATACATTTTATTTATACTAAAAAAAAATTTATTAGTTAGGCCAATTTTCAAAACAGATTTAACATCTAGTGCTGAATTGCTGAGTGCATTCTTATAAATTTGGTTTATTTTTAATTTTAGTTTTTTTGAATTCCGTGAAAATAAACTTGAAAACTACTAAAAACATGTAATTTTAAACTATCGATGATTACTTACAACAATCGATAGTTTTCGATAGTAATACACTATCGATAATATCGATAATGCTATTGCTAATTATTTTTGTCTTTATCATACTTGTTAGAGAGGTACTGAGATTTAAAAGTCTGCCATTCCCTGCTCTTCGCTCGAACAAAGTACATAAAAATCTAAAATACTATATCTATTTAAAATAACCAAAAAAGGTTGACAGCTGTGTGCACGTAGTTTAGATTCAAATGGAAAGACTTGTATTTCGTGCAAAACTTTTTAATTAATAAATGCAAAGCGCTTTTGGCATTGTGCCATTATCAGTGCTTATTGTCCACAAACATATCCACCAAGCGAGGATGACTAAGAACTAAACTGCGAATGCGTAGTACAATCTCACGATTTCTCACGATTTTTTTATGATCAAGCTCACGAATTTTGGCTCAGTACATTTGGGATCCCTGCTCAGAAGTACAAAAAAGATGTTTATGTAACTGCCAATGCAAGCATTACATGAAACTTCACTCGTAGATAAGTATATAGTGTTAGATAAGATAAGATTTGGAAGGGGTTGTATATAGGCTTGATAATGAATATGATGTTTTATTAAAGACATTACAAAAATTACTTGTAATATTTCATGTTTAGAGATATATCATCTTGCTTTGATAACACTTACTTTAACAACGATATGGTAAGTTTTAAGGAACTAAGTCTTCCGGGTTTATCCTAAAGAGGTTCTTCCCTTCCTTGAGGCTAACCAAAATAAACGGTCTCAAAAAGAAAAATCGCATGGTATGAATTCTTCAAAACGAGTAATCCATTTAATATAATTTATTACCCCACATACCTGAATTTTTTTACATAAATTGCAGATGTAAGCAACACATTTTAAAAAAATTATACATTTTATGTATCGTAATAAGAGGTACACAAAAATACGGTTGAATGTATATAATTTTTTAACACTTCTTGTACAATTACAGAACCGACAAACGATATGTAATTACGTTTAAATTAAATGATTGTTAAATATTATTTAATTTGGAATATAGTACAATGAAAGTGGTTTGAGAACAACTTTGTGCATACAATGTGTTTCAAAAATAATAATTGTTTTTATTTTTTAAAAGTATACATTTTAGAAATAAACACGCATTTGTGTTAATAATTCCAAAGCAAAAAAAAACATTTTTAAGACCTTAATTATATCATTTTCTTATTTAATTTATTATTCTTATTAGGCTCTTTTTGATAGAAAATATTTATTCGAGAATGGAATAAGTATGATGACAACCATATGACAATGATTATAACTGACGGATGATGGTTTATGTTGAAAGAAGGGTTTCTCGCTATTATGGCAATCCATGATCCTACTACACCAATAATATTATTCTATTGTCACTTATTGTCTTATTATTAACAAAATTCAGCTCGATTGGTCTAAAGTTACGTTATATGACATTATATTCTCAATTATATATTTTAAAGTTACCTACCCGCACAAAAACATTGATTTTGGGTCTCTGTTGATTTTTTCAAATTTTAATAAAATATTGTATACTTAGGTAAAACGAAGTAACTTTGCAGCTATGACTATGCAGTGTAAGTGAGTAGAAGCTGGTCAAGTTAATGAAAGAATATAAGTAAATATATATTTATTTTGACAGGTTCATATACAAATGAAGCAAAAAATTACACAAAGTGACACAAAGTCGACGTACTTTTTATCTGTAATGGATAGGAGCTAGTCAGTACACTTTTGACTACTCTAGAGCCTTTAATACTATAAATCAACAAATTCTATTGGTAATTTTACATTTTGTATGGTTAAGTGCCTCCACAATTAAATTGTTTTCGTCTTAGCTCATTAACCGAACTCAACTTGGTTAAAAATTATCTAAACCCTGTTCAGAGTCCCTGTGAGGGGACTCTTCGAGGGGAGAAACCTACAGGAGGCAGAAGTCTTCACGAGTAAGTGCAGGTACCTAGGAATCACATTAATACACCTAATATGTAATCTGAGTACGATTTTCACCGAATGACCGAACAAAAAACTATTTTTTTTTTGTATTTTTTTGTTTTTTGTTTTTGTGTTTTTTGTTTGACTTACTTAATTTATACAAAAAAGAGGTAAATAAAACAAGGGTGGTCCTTAAGATCTCACAAGAGTAATTTAATACGACCGGTTTCGAGGACATCAGATCCTCATCATCAGGTATGGTCTAAAATAGAGAGGTAAAAACGAATGAGCTCATAATTAATAAAGTGGGTTTAAAAATTATGAAAGTTGTCAAATATCAAGAACTCACCCGTATTACTCATCTATTTAAGACTAAGCTTAGAGATTATCACAGGGTCGGTGTGAAAAAACAAGTATGCGAGTATTTTTTAAGAAATGCATAAAAACAGTAATTGCAACAAAAAGTTGATGTCAAAACACAAGTAGGTCTAAAAATATTAATTAAAATTATTAAAATATTTCACGAACGGACAGACATTAAGACAAAACAAATTTAAAACTTTTTAAACCCTACAAGAACTAAAATGGGTTCTTAGACAACATGAAGTGTTTATAATATCAAGCAATCATTGGGGTCTCCATCTATAAACGCAGGACGGAACCCTCCTGAACAACTAGGTTATATTATTGGGAGATATTAATTAACATCGTATAAATGTTTATCACATGAAGTAACTAAAAAGAAATACAAGAGATGTTTAGGTAACTGTTAATGTAAATATTGCTGCGTACATGATACTTTAGTTGTAGATATATGCGAGGGATGTTAATGAATATGTTATTATGAATATGTTAAAATTTAAACATCTATGAGATATTTTAGTCGCGTTTTAAAAATATATCAGGAAAAGTCTAAATAATAAACGTTGTATTGTTTCATGTTTAGTCGGGAGTAAAATATTAAAGCATCTTTCAAATGCTAAACAAATATTTCTGATGTAGCGAACAGATTTTTCGCAAATAATTTAAAAAAGTGCAAACCATTAATAATACAGTGGATATCTGTTATTTATAAATTCAAAAATTATTTGCACCTAAAACTTAAAACACAAAGAAAATTTATTAATTTGCTTCTGTAGAATTATTTTTATAGTTTTAGAGATATATGAGACTATATTGGATCATCCTGCATACTAGAATTATTATAAGATGAGTTGGAACCTCGCCATATGGGAATTACATAATATCATTTAAATATTACAAAATTAATGTATTACTCATTTTTTTTTAATCAATCCTATCACACCACTTTTACAACTGTATGGAGAGTATATCACATCTTTCTCTTACTTATGCTATGTCTCCTTTCAATTAAAAATAACCTTAAATTTCTGTAGGCCTGGCCTAATCAGCATGCAGTTACTTTCCACTTTACTCAGAGGTGAATAGCCCGACCCTAAATTCTAAATTAATAAAATTTATCCCTGGACGCCATCAATACTTGTAGAGAATATTGACTAACAGTTGCTTCGCTCTCTCTATTTTCAAATAAAACGTTCTATTAATGAAATTTCATCAACTTTCCCCATACCTTCAAAATCAAAAAATAATTTGACAAAGCTGTGTTTTTTTTTTTTGTTAGAACGTATGACGCGATGCGTAACACCCCGCATAACAACAACGAAACAAACCCGAGAGAAGAAGAGACAGACACACGCACGCCAACCAGATGGCACAAGTCTGACACACACTCGCAATTTTACGCGTCGAAGATTTTTCATCGACTCTATAAGCACCACGATGTGGCCTTTTGTCGGGTTCCTCTTCGCTATTGTTTATAAGCGAACCTCGAACCTCATTATGGTACGTGGGGTGAAAGCATAATTCGCTAATAGTACAGGAATAAATTTAAAAAAAAAGTGTAGTTTGCTAATATCAGGTAAAATAGTTTCTAATATTATACAATTTCCTAAGGTGAGTATCCACCAAAGAAACAAACAAAAACTTTGTGTTGCACAATGTTTCGAATCTACTTGGGTAAATTAACTACCCGAAAATGTTTGTTGTATTATATTGCTACTTCTTTAGTTCTTAATGTCATAGAGCATTTCATTGAGCATGTCATTGATCAACAATCTATAGCAACTATCTTCAATGAACATTATATTACTGTTGGTAAAAAACTAGCGGATAAAGTAAAACCCGATCCAAATTATTTAAAACCAAAAGATAGATTTACACAGCCACATTCAAATTCTTTATTTCTTAGACCGACAACCCCTTTAGAAATTAAAAAAATTATAAACGATCTGAAGAACAAAAAATCGCCAGGTGAGGATGGTATTACCGGGGAAGTCATCAAATGTATAGCACCATTTATATCGGATCCTTTTTCATATTTAATAAATAGATGTATCAAAAGTGGGTACTTTCCTACTGCGTTTAAGACGTCTGTTGTAACTCCTATCTTTAAATCAGGCGATTCCTCAAATGTCAATAATTATAGGCCAATTTCCATAATAACCACTTTTGCTAAGATATTTGAAAAATTATTAAAAGACCGACTCTGTTCGTACCTTGATAAAAATAACACACTCGCCTCAAAACAATACGGATTCCGCACAGGTATATCAACACAGGATGCAATACTTCATCTAACCTCAAATATGTACTCGGCTATGGATAGGAATAACAAAGCATTGATCTATTCAAGGCTTTTGACACGGTCAGTCATACTTTGTTGATGAATTCTCTTGAAGAAGTTGGTGTTAGAGGTGACCCACTAAACCTTTTCAAAACTTACCTTACTAATCGTCAACAGTTTGTCCAAATCGATAATCAGTGGAGTGAAGTCCGACAAAAATAACCTTTGGAGTGCCACAAGGATCAGTTCTCGGTCCGCTACTTTTCAATATTTATTTAAATAATTTATTTTCTTTGGAAAGTGAAGGGGATATTACTGCCTACGCTGATGACACTTGTATTTTCTATGAAGCCAGGAACTGGGAAGATCTCAAAAAGAAAGCTGAAGAAGATCTTCAAAATATTAACAAATGGTTTAATTATAAGCTACTTACCGTTAACTTCTCCAAAACTGCATTTTTGCCCATCCATGTTGATGTTAGAACAGCTTCTACTTTTATCACACTCAATGTCACAAATGAAATAACAATAGACTCTGTAAGTGAATTCAAATACTTAGGAGTTATTTTAGATCAAAATGTAAAAAGCAAAAAAACAATTTGGAAATCGTGCAAAAACGAATACTTAAAATAATTTTCAAAAAAGACTTTCGTTATCCTACCGACACGTTATATAAGGAAAACAATGTAATGGACATTCGACAACCATACTTTTATTTTAGTAATATCTATCAACACAAAAACAAGGGATTATTTAGTTCAACAACCACGTATACATCACTCGAAACAAACACAAAAATATTGTTTTAACAAAAACAAAAAAAAATACCGGACAGAAGTGTTATAGCTATCTTGGCCCTAAAATGCATAACTGGCTTCCATATACATTTAAACAAATTAATATTCTAAACAAATTTAAGAGAGATTTAAAACAATTTATTTTTTAAACTTCGAGAGAAACAATCCACAATTTTTTTACTTAATTGTTAACAACATAGGTACTATCATTGTCTTGGTTCTTCTACCCCATCTCTATTTTCTGAATTTCTATTTTTTATTTAAATATATTTTTTATATTAGAATTTTTATTAATTATATCAGAACTCTGCATATATGGATTACCTATAAATTTTAATTCTTATCATTACTATTTTATGCGTCTCTTTATATATGTATTTATTTATTTTTTCTTTTTTTGTACTCACGCACAGGCCCTGCCTATAGCGAAGTATTCTTTTATTTACTGCTGAATTTATGTTATAATTATGTACACGCTTGTAAATTTCTAATTGGTAAATAAAATTTATTATTATTATTATTATTATTATTATTATGATGTCCTTGAAGGAAAATAAGTCTACTTTGTAGTATTTATTTTCAAAACGGACATTTAGATATCTATGTTAGATCCACTGGATATCTATGATATCCTTCGAATATATTGGATATCCATAAAAGATATTCTGCTAATATCTCTGGAATTTAGTGTGTTGTCTGAGTAGGTCTATGTCGCAACCCCTTAGATATACTAATCCTTCTCTTCGGCAGCCATTTTGTTTGGAACGCTTAATTAGGGCCGCCGAGAGCCAGGCCGGGCCCCAGGACAATTCTCTAGATCGTGCCCCGCGACAGACAAAAAAATCATTAACCAAAAACTGTTCCTCTTCAACTGAAATAGAATTTTTTATAAACTTCTCTAGGCTAAAACTTTTCTTCTACTTGCATTTAATATTAATTTAAACTTAACTTTCTGTTGACGGGCCCCCTTATAGCGCTGCCGGGCCCCCATTTAAGCCCGGGCCCCGGGAATTAGTCCCGGCTACCTCCCCCTCTAGTCGGCCCAGCGCCTAATATAATGAATAAAAATATTGAAACAACCACTGAGATGCAGAAAGATCTGCTCTAATTCATTAAAAAGTTAAAGAAAAAATATTATTACAATTTCATAATTTATTTAACCAAGGTGAGAAAAAAATAAATAATTATAAATATTAAATAAATAAAGTGCTATCTCAATAAATAAATAAATAAATAAATAAATAATAGATATTAGATATTAAGAGTTTTTTAGGTACAAAATAATTGTTGCAATTAACAGTATCTATCATACACCTACCTCTAACAAATTAAGCTCAAAACAATATTAAAATAAATAATAATTTACATTTTATTATTATATCAATGGCCGCATTCAGCAGAAGCAACCGATTATCAAACGATAACTTAGCGATGACTTATCGATTAGTGAATCTCCTGAATGAACTTTTTAAGCACTTCGACAGGCGACATAAAAGTGACATGTACTTCCAGAAAAAAGTCATCATCTAAAACATAGGTATAAAATTTAAAATAAAACACCAAATAAATTACTCAACTACATAATTATAAATTAATGTATTTGCCTGATTTTAATGCATTGTGCAACACTTCATTACCAACTACATTATATTTCATATTTTTATAAACATATATCACTTCAAAGTCCTCCATTTCAGTGAAAAATGACACATCCAGTGTAAAAATGAATTTAAAATAAACATAAAATAAGGTTATGACTTATGAGCACCACCACAAAACATTCACTTCAGTTGGTATAAGTTCTAAATCTAATCACGATGTGATAACTAATCGTATTTCAAATTCGATGTTTTAAATGGCGGCCGATAACTCATCATTTGATTACTAATCGCTCTTTTATATATCATTCAGCAGAAAATCATAAATCGATTGCTTCTGCTGAATGCGGCCAATATTATCAACATTATTGAAAATAATTAACATATATACCGTTTCCATTGCCTTGTATATTTTTCTCCTTTGCTTAGCCCGTTCTGCTTTCTTTAAATATTTTTCTCCTACTTCATTAATCTTCAAAACGAAGTTCCAATATACCCATACTATATTTTAAATAATCTCAAATGGGTTATCAGAGCTCTAACGGATTGTGTGAAGCGAAATTGGGTTAGGGAGATGAATGGCAATTCGTCTGGCATATGTTGCTTATTATTGTTATTAGTGAAATTTTGTCTAGGAATGATACATCAAATTTTGTTATTGAAAAGAAAGGGAATTTCATGGGGAGAGGTAAGGTCCTCAACATCATGTTTGGGCGTGATTATATTTAATTATTACGAAGGGCTTTTAGTTTTTGGGTTTTATTATATTTCTTATTGCAAAAATATAACTAACAAATTAAATAATGTTTAGGATTAATTATCAGCATCTTACAACATAAAATTATTGAATGACAGATTAATTTGAATAATGAAGAATTTTAAGGTTAAGAAATACGAATAACAGTCAACCAAAATAAAGAATTTAGGCATAAAATACTAATAGAATTAGCTCTCACATTTTATAATAATAATAATAACGTCTTTATTATTTCTAATACAAAACAAAATATAATTATTTTATAATAGAACAAAATATAGAAATAATGGGCGAAGTTCATCCTTTGTAAATGTTTGATCATTTACAAAGCATGTTCTACCACTTAACCCTTAAACCCCTAAACCCCTAACCCCAAACAACCTATACTAAATGGTAATTTTTTAACGAATACGAAAATTTTTGTATATTGCTTGAACACAAGAAAGTCTGTTTGATGTTTAATGTAGATCTTTAAACTAAATCTGAGAATTGAACAACTGGTTTTTTGATATAGTTCTAAATTTGTTTATATTTAAACTTTTCAGTTCACATGGTAAAGAATTGTATAATTTAAATATTTGATATTTAAAGGACCGCCTATACATTTCAATTCTAAATCGAGGAACTGTAATTTCACCCCTAACATCTAAATGTCAGTGCGATATGTAACCTTCCTATGGACATATGATGGTTTTTTGGTGGTAATAATTTTATGAAAAATACATAATGCGTGATGAATTCTTCTATTGTCCATATTCAACCATTCAATTTGTTTTAGTTTTTATGATATTCGTTGTCTTCTGCGTATACCATATACGAATCGCAAACACGAATTTTGTACTTTTTGAATTTTTCTCTTGTAATATGTAGTTATATTTGGACCGTATAGAACATCAGCCTAATTAAAAATCGACAAGATAAGAGATTCGCATAAAGACTCTTTTATATGGATAGGCAGAAAATGTCTATTGCAATAAAGAATTTTTAGTGTAAAATAGGCTCGTTGTATTAATTTGTTTATATGATTCTCAAATCTTAAATCCGCATCTATCAATATTCCTAGATTTTTCGCTTCATTTACGACAGCTAAGCATTCACCATTTATGTGTAAATTTATTGACTGATTTATAGCTTCCCGGTTATTTTTTGGTCCAAATATTAATACTTTTGATTTATCCACAGACAATGTTCTTCAGATGCTTTAACAAATTTATTTAATTCTACATTGACTAGATTACATGCATTTTTACTAATTTCTGCTGGAAAGCTATAATAAATTTGAGTGTCGTCAGCGTATAAATGTGCATGACATGATTGAAGGTTAAACAATAGTTGAAAAGTATAAATGGAAAATAATAAAGGACCAAGTATAGAGCCTTGTGGTACTTCTGACTTAAGATTTAAGAAATCTGAGCTGCAATCCCCTATGCAGACTTTTTGTTGCCTACCATTTAAATACCTACTCATTAGCTCTAGTGCGTTATGAGTGAATCCAATATACTTCAAAATACTTATCATTAGGTCGTGATTAATAGTATCAAACGCTCGGCTGAAATCTAATAATATCAGAATTGTACATTTTTTGTCATCGGTAGCAGTTATTATATCATCGGTAACGTGCAGAAGAGCTGTAGTGCAGCTGTATCCTTTACGAAAGCCAGATTGAACAGTGGGCAACAAAGAAAAGCGTTCAGTATATTCTTTTATTTGGACCTCAACAGCCCTCTCAAAAATTTTTGATAGTGTTGGTAAAATACTGATTCCTCTTAGATTTTTCATTTCGGTCGGGCTTTGTTTTTTAGGCAATACCCTCACAATCGCTCTTCCCCACATTGCTGGAAAAACGTTTTCTGTCAAGCAAAAATTTATTATACGGGTAATGTAAGGCACAATGTGAGGACAGCAAAGTCTAATAAGTTTTATGTTTATGTCGTCACATCCTCTTGCGTTTTGTTTTAATTTCAGATATAACTTTATACACAAACAAATCATTTATTTCTATAAACTTGAAATTCTGATCAACTAATTTATTATTATTGTAAAATGCAAGTAAATTATCATCTGGTTTTTTATTTGGAATTGATTCTATAAAGAACTTATTTAACTCAGCAGGTTTATGTAAATTTTCAGGGATGCTATTATTTTTATCAGAGATAAATTTATTAGATTTTAGTGTCATCCACATTTCTTTGGAAGAAGTATTGTTAAATTGGTGAATAAAATATGCTTTCTTCTCTCTTTGAATAGCTTGATTAGTAAGATTACGCATCTGTCTATAAAAATCTAAGTCCCGCTGTGATTTATATTTCTTAAAACTTGTTAGCGCTTTATTTCTTTCATGCATCATAATTTTAATGACACCTGCGGGCTCTTTTAGCACGCCACTACATACGAGACCGCTAAGCAAGTATTTATCTTCCTCCTTATTTACCTCGTTCTAGTTGCAGTTGACCTGGAAGAGTCTGTTGAAGGGTAGAAGTGTCGTGCGATCTGGCCCCATGTTTAATATCATTTACTCCATGTGTTATTCTGGTATGTTTTATATGTCCCAGTGGGTTCCAGTTGTTGGAGATTTCTAGTCTGTATGCATTCATTCTGGCCTTACCCTTTTTGACTAGGTCAATGGGTCAGAGGTTTAGAATGATTTCCATAGAGGCTCCCGGTGTACTTCTCAGGGCTCCTGTAATATAGAGGCATGCCAGCCTCTGTACTCCTGAGAGGGTATTGAGGGCTGTTTTCTGGTTTACTTTTGGCCACCAAACAACCGCTCCATAAGTTATCATGGGTCTTGTTATTGCCAAATATAGCCAGTGGACCGTTTTTGGTTTTAATCCCCATGTTTTTCCAAATGTCCGTCTCCTTACAATGAGAAACATTTTACATTTGTTGGTCACTTTTTGTAAGTGTTGGTTCCAAGTAAGTTTGCTATCTAGGGTTAGACCCAGATATTTTCCTTGGTTCGTTTTGTTTAGCCTTCCTCCAACCTTGTTTTCCGAGTAAGGTTATGAATTGTGCCTTATCAGCCTAAATTTAAAAGCATAAATGTAAAACTAAGGACCAAGAGTAATTCAAATAGGAACACAGAACTCGGAGAAAATGAATTGATCTAAAAGTTAACAATTACCAGCTTTAATATTAACAAAATTATGGTATAAGGTAGGTATAAAAATATTTCTTTTAAATTTCAATTTGGGACTATGATTCTATCTAGGTTTTAAATGAATTGTAAATAACTAAAGGTAAAGTATCGTTCTTTTCCACGCATTAATCGTAAAACTTGCATGATTCATTTACGACTACCTTTCACCTGGATACGTTCATTATTTCAAGAAAATTTGACAAATAAAAACATATAACGAAAAATTACAAATATTAGTACAAATCTATACCTGAATTAATATTTTTTATATCATTTAAACCTGTGTAAAATACTTGATATATTCTTTATACCAAAAGTCATCGTCCTTTTTACCCTGTTTGTAGTGTTAGTCCTATTAACCATCATTATTTTTAACTGCTTCATCCTGGCACTTCAGAAATACCACTAATTAATAAATGTTACCACAAATTTGTTTTTTGCCTAACGACAGAAGGTTAGCGAATATTTCGTCGTCTTGAGCAATCTTATTCGCAGCATGAAAAATTAAGTATTTAAACTAGTATTTTCGTTTTTGCCACAAGAAATGTCTCAATTTGACACGTGCATTGCCAGTTGGTATCTAAATTTAATAATACATGATGTTAGCCATAGATAGTCGCGAAAAGTGGTAATTTAATCCATATAATTCTAGTTAATCCAGAAGAATCCGATAGTATAATTAGTTTATACAGTGTATTTCGGAACAAAGTATAAAAAAATAAACTTTATATTTGTTACATAAAATTATAATAAATATTTCAATTAATATTTTTTTTAAGGAAGTTTCAGAATCTGATTTTATAATTTTTAATTCATAATTTTAAAATATGAAAATTAAAATCGTTTACCGTTATAATTCAGTATATACAGTGTGGAAAAGCCAAATGGAATAAATTCATTATTTCGATTACTGTACATATTTATAGAAAATCCCGAAACATTTATAATTTAAATTTGACGTATTTCGGGATTTTCTATAAATATGTACAGTAATCGAAATAATGAATTTATTCCATTTTGCTTTTCCACATTGTATGTTCCAGAAAAATAGCTAATGAGAAGTTAAACGTGATACTAGCAGTTAACGAGAAGTCAATGTGAAGTTGGAGTTAAGGGGTAGTTAACGTGAAACTTGCATGCCTAAAAGGGTAAAAACTATCTAAGCTTCTAAATATCTAACAATTTTATGTAAGTAAATACCTTAATTAAATATTTAATGTAAAAATATGCACACAAAAATTAATCGGAGGTTCTTATACTAATGTTCCAAATTCAAAGAGACTTACCTAGGATAGAGGGTGGCCAGATAGTGAAATTCAATATTATTTAGTTAATAATTATTAGGTTTATCCAACAGTAAATAATTTCCAAATAATATTTTTGGTTCTAAATATACTTGCGGAATCCTTTTCTAGGAAAAGTAGGAACAGAACTTTCTTCAGCCTAGCAGGTCAGGTTAGAAAGTGACCAAATCAACCCCAAAGAAAAGGTTGAAAGTCAGAGTTTAAATTCTCTTTAAAAATGTTGAAAAAAAGTATATCTTTCTACTTACAAACAATTACTAGGATATGCCCATTGTCTAACCTCGTCTAATAAGTTTTAACTGTACTTTTGTTCACCCAGAACCATATCTTGTCAATCTGGTGGATTGAATGACAATGACACAACGACAAGTGACTTATTAAACATAGACAAACCCTATTTATAAAGAAATAAATAACTAGAATTATTATTACTTATTTTAGGATAGAAATCTCAATGACATGGGAAAAATGAATAGAGGGATATTATAAACAGGTTATTAAAGTGAAAACTCTAACCGAAGAAGGTCAGTAGCTTTAGAACTTAGAGTTCGGTTCTTCAAATACTAAAGGTATGTTTTATTTTAATTTTTCAGATAACCAGAATCAGCTTGGCGAGAAAGACTTATTCCACTAAATACTATCTGGCTTGAGATTTATAAGTTTATAAGAGTAATATAAATCAGAAATTTTGAAACCATAACAACTTTGGTTTGAGTCTGAACATTTTGGATGGCTTTATTTCTAATAAAATTTAAGTTGGAATCTCGAATTTCTGGAGGCATCACACGTGAACGGCTGGACCGATTTCGCTAATTATTTTTTTGTTGTGTTTGTTATTGTTAGGAGAAGGTTCTTATGAAAGAAAAAAAATTAAGAAAATTGCGCGGAAAATTAGAAAATTTCTATATATATATATATAAAAATGAATTTCTATTTCCCTTGGTCACGGCATCACGCGTGAACGGCTGGACCGATTTCGCTAATTCTTTTTTTATTGTGTTTGTTATTGTCAGGAGAAGGTTTTAATGAAAGAAAAAATTAAGAAAATTGCGCGGAAAATTAGAAAATTTCTATATATATAAAAATGAATCTCTATTTCCCTTGGTCACGGCATCACGCGTGAACGGCTGGACCGATTTCGCTAATTCTTTTTTTGTTGTGTTTGTTATTGTTAGGAGAAGGTTCTTATGAAAGAAAAAAATTAAGAAAATTGCGCGGAAAATTAGAAAATTTCTATATATATAAAAATGAATTTCTATTTCCCTTGGTCACGACATCACGCGTGTTGTGTTTGCATTAGAATAATAAACACTTTGTTTCTGAAATATTTTTTTAGTTAATTATACCAATTCGAAATGCATATTCATAGTTAATACAGGACAACGTCTGTCGGGTCTGCTAGTGTCCTAATAATTCAAAATTTAGGTTTAAACAGAAATAAACTAAACCGATTGGTAATAAGGGGGCACCAAAATAAATATTTTTGTTAAATAAACACAATGAAATACAGGAAATTTTAACCAAAGGTTATAGCGTCCAGTATATTAACGCCATTGATATTCAAAAACTCACTGATATCGTAAAAACAGTGCAAATGTAAATAACTTTTAAAATTAGGTTTAAAAGCTAAAAAAATAATTTTTTAAGTTTACTGAAATTTTATTATAAAGTTAAATATCTAATAAGTTCTTTTTCGATACTTTCAATCGAAAACGTGTCGTTCGAATTAAATCACCACCCCTGGTGGGATAGTTGTGGTAATCATAATTTAAGAGTGTAGTATCTTTTAGTTTGTGCATTTCCAAGACAGTGTACATAATGTATATACAGGGCAATGGTAAGATATTTAGAGTCTGAAATAAAGGTCAACAAGAGTCTCTAAAATGGCTGCCAGTTACGATTCGTATGACTCTTTTTTGAAGCCGAAAGATTCGTATGGCATTCGATGCGTTTCCCCATAGCATTATACCATAACTAAGACAACTGTGAAATAGGGAGTGGTAAGCCATCAAAACTGTCAACGTTCACACTTTTTTTTCAATTTCTAAGTAAGAATATTTTTTTGCTAACTTTTCAATGTGGGTGTTCCACTTTATACCGCTGTCAAGGGTTATTTCCAGAAGAGTGGCACAATTTGGGTTACCATGTTTCAGGTTAGTACTAAATATTAAATATTTGATTCTTTCTTTATTAAGATTTAATTTGCTTGTAGTAAACCATTCCCCAGACTTAGCGACTGCCATTTTACTGAAATTTTCAAGAGTGTCGATATAGTGGACCTAACACAGATGCTTGCGGAACTGGGTGCTGAACAGTAAGGGAATTTGATAACTGGCTATTTAAATGGACAGCTTGTTTCCTGTTTGAAGGATACGATTTAAAAAGATTGAGTGGTGTTCCTCTTATTCCATAAAAATCAAGTTTGGATGAGAGCAGATCGTGGGAAACACAGTCAAATGCTTTCGAGAGATCGCCCATTGTTATCAGGGTTGATTTACCCCCTCAAAACCTTCTACTATCCCTTCCACGATGCTTTTTATAGCATTAACAGTACTACAGCCTTTTCTAAAGCCATATTGACATTTGTGGATAGTATTAATTTTGTCAAGAAACATGTTTAGGCGTTTTTTTAAAACATTTTATGACCTGACAATTTTTCCTCTATATTTGATGAATTTATTGTAGATTTATATTTAGGAGAAGAAATGATTCCTCCTTGACTTCTTGGAATATTAATATTAGATAATTTTTGATGTACCCCAAATGTAAAACTCCGATAGATTTAAATCTGGATATCGGGTGCACATTTTATTGTAGGCTTTCTACCAAATGATTCATAAAATTTAAACAAAGCCATTCCTACTTCTAAAGAAAAATAAAGGAAGCTCTATCTTGTATAAATCATAGTTCTTGTTATAACTTAAGGGTAAGGAATAAGTTTTTTTTTTATTTTCGTAGGTATAATGGATTTTGTAATAAAGTCTAATCGTTTACTTGTAGAAAATATTTTTTAAAGCTTGCAAACATTACCAACTTCGTTGCTTCACAATATGATTTTTTCGTCACTCGTAAAACATAGAGCAACACATGCTACATATATTTATTTAAAAATAAAAATTAAGGGAACGAGATATATATCTTTAGCATTTTACAGAAAACCGTTAACCGTTTTACTAAATACCTGTTACCGAATGATGTTTTGATTTGTTTCAATCACGCAACATTAGACAAGGAGCCCTGGAGAAAGCAAGTAACGCCCTTGAGAAGTAGAATCTAAGATTTTCTCACCCTAGTTATGATTTATATTTCAAAAATTATTTCCAAACTTTCTATTCTTTGTTCTCCATCTAGATTAAAAGGAAAATATCAATGTATCAATGTAAAAAATGGTTTAATAATATAGTTCATTGTACACCGACTAAAGGTATAAAATTGAAGTGAAACCATCATAAATGTGATCGTTAATATAAATTTGGTAGACAGAGAGCCAGTTTAGGATCTACTATAAACAAAATTCAAATAATATAAGTAAACTAATTTGGTTTATTTTATTCTATACATATAAATAATAAATATAACAGCCGCATGTATTCAAAAGGTAATATGTCTTTTAATCTGTTAAATTTATACAAAATACATCGCAGTTTATTTACAATGTGTTTTATATGTAGGTTCCAATTTAGTTGAGAGTCGATAATAATTGTTAAATATTTAATTTGTTTTACATGAGCAATCAAAAAAGATTCATGCTCACTATCCACATTAATATTAAAATTAGGTAAATTGTAATAATTGGCATTATTATTTTTAAAATATAAAGAATTTAACAAAAATCCCAAAAATACCTAATATTTTTAATATCTATTAAATTAACACAACATATTTATTAAAACCAAACAATTAGAAATAGTTCATTGTACTAGAAAATTAAAGGACAAATCGTGCGAATAATCATTAAAAATAAATAAGTAGAGTTTCTTTTTAAAATAATCACGTTAAGGTTGATATAAATAGAGAGTCAATCGTTGACACAAAAAGGACTCAAGGGGCGGCCGTTGGGCCAAACCTATGCCCAAAAATGTATTAATATCTATTATATATAGTAAAGTGTGTTGTAGTGTTTTGTTTTCAAAGGTAATATCTATTTCATTTTAACAAGAGATTTATCTCTTGTTTGGGTTATGTATTTTAAAACAGTTCATTAGTCTTTCTTCAAATGCCGATTCTTTCATTTTCGTCCCAAGATTACTTATTAAATGTTTATCAGTTTTAAGGGTTTTATCATATAAAGAGTTTCTTTATATTAAAATGTTTTTGTGATGTAAAAGGTTTCATTATATCAAAGTTTCATCATAGATTATATTATATTAGCATGGTTTATCATAATAAAGATTTACAATTGTGGGTAGTAATTTTTGCTATGTCTTATTTCAAAAATAGAGATTATTTTGATTTATTGAAATTTGTTATTCATTTTTTACTTATATTTAAATATACGTGTTATTGTTTATTAACCTATTTTATTCTCACCTCTTTCCAAAAACCAGTAAGAAATATTCCGAGCATGTTAAGCCTCGGCGTTCCTACCCTTAAGGACTTGAGAGTCTTAAGTCAGTTGCCAAAACCGCTCGACATATGCTATTAAGGGATGTTTTTTTTTGTATTTTTATTATTTTCTTTTATTATTTTATTTTGCCACTGGCGAATGGATGTTCCTTTAGGACTCCAGGACCCTAGGGCTGGTGACAAGCGCTGCCTTTATCCCTTAATAGTATAGTAACAGTAGCTAAAGACCTATCAGTAGTTATAAATGGTCTTTAGGCAAACTGGTTGTTACATTTGGTGACGAGCGTTGGTCTTTAGGCAAACTGGTTGTTACATTTGGTGACGAGCGTTGGTCTTTAGGCAAACTGGTTGTTACAAAATCAGATGTTATGCAGCTAAAGGGTAAGTAGTGGGTTTTTTGCTTATTTACAGTCAGTAATTTAAAATTAAGTTATTTTTTTATTAAACAAAAATTTTTTTCAGCTTTTTGTTTCAGGTTATACTAATTGTCAGCTTCAAAGAAATGGCAGTATCATCTGCAAAACCAATAATTTTCCCATTGTACTTTATAGAAAAAAGATCATTAACGTATAAATTAAATAACGTTGGTCCTAACGCAGACCCCTGTGGTACTCGATACTCCAAGACCCCATAGCAGGTCAACTCGGCGATGTAAAGTCGGCGACGGTCAACTCGGCGATGCCGAGTCGGCGATGGTCATCTCGGCGAAGGTAAACTCGGCGACGATCAACTCGGCGAAAAGGAATACAATAATATATTATTCAATTATTTATTATAATACAAAATAAGATACAACCTATAAAAAAAATTTGATTGGAGAATTTGATTAATAAAATAAAAATATATAAGAGATTTTAAATAAGAAACTGGAAAAAAGTTATTATTACTAAAGTAAATCAACATATACAGGAAAAAATATATTAAATATTAAAACTAAGAATCTGAAAAAGAAACTTCTTGATTAAGAAATTAAAATTTAATGGCCAGAGTTGTTTGGAATTACAAAATTAAGGTGGCAATAAAATCAATTAAGGGTCTTAACTACAATTAGGGTTTTTAATACCTAGTATTAGAAAGCAAATAAATATTAAGGGCTTAAGATTTTTCAAAGCAAAATAAAAATAAGATTACCTTATAATTGCCTGCTTAAGGGCTTAAGATTTTTCAAAACAAAATAAAAATAAGATTACCTGATAATTACCTGCTTACTTGTACCTACATCCTATAAAAGACTGGTGATATTCACTTTCCTTAATATTCCGAATTCATCTCAGAAGTAAAGACATTGTGTGTAATTTTGTTTGTCTATGTGAGTTTTTTATTTACTGAGACTCAAGATGGAAAATAAAGTTCTGGCCAACACTAATATCGATTCACTTTACTTTTCTCTTCGAAAGTCTGGAAACAAATTCAGTCACTGGCCAACAGTAATATCGATTCACTTTTCTTTATGAAATTACAAAAACAAATGAGTAACGATTATCCTTGACGTTCGTATTTATATTGGTGAAGAATCAAACACGTTCCTGCAAGATTGCAAGCACATACACCACAAGTCGTAAAAATTTGAACGCCTGAACAAGCGTTGCGGACGGGACGGCGGCCGGCGCGGCAACGACAAGTCTCGACGCATTGTACTGAATATTGAATATGCAAGTTTTTACAAGTAAAGGTTGCTGAGCTTCTTAAAATATAATCTGCCTATATTGATAAGAGAAGTCAACATTTTAGTAACTAAAATGTTGACTGTTTATATTATAAACAGTTGAAGTTTTCTGCAAGAATTTCTTCATCACATGTAAAAATGAATAATCAATTAATGTGTAAAATATTTTGGCATTCTTCCAAGGTATTAAGCGAATATGTTTTGATATAATCAACTTGATAGTCACGAATTACTGATCCATTGTTGTACGAATCTATACACTTTTGTTTTTTTTTTTGTAAATTTGACTAGTACAAAATTTTTAAATATTAAGCAAAACAAATTTAAGAGACTAATTTCTAGCTAAACTACTTATAAGTTAACAAATAAAGAGGAAATATAATTTAAAATACACATAAGATTTTACCATTCTAGGTCTAATTGTTAAATAGTGTTGGATAAAAATAATAAAATCATTTGACAAGACTAACCATAAAAACCAGTAAAATGCCAGTTAAATAATATGATAGAAAGATATTCATCCTTTAATAAAAATTAACAGGTCCGAGCGTTTGTCTAAAATGTTCCTAATTATGACTTTATAGTATATAGTATATCCCGTAATTGATGGCGTCAAATTCGGGTAAAGATAGATTTATGTTTATTAAAAACTTCAAATACTGAAGAAAAAATATTTCCTAAACATTTTGGAATTAAAGTATGCTGCGTTTTTTATTACACCTTTAAAATATTCTGAGATACAGCCGGTAACAGTCATTACGTATACTTCTTACATCCTGTACCATTGAGTAAAGGAATTGTACTCAATACCTGTACGCAATTCGTATATTATTTGTTTTGAAAACGTCACATTATATAAAACAAACCCTTGTATCCAGGTTCCGCACTTAACAACCACAAACCATTGTACCAGAACCCAAAATATTCGAAAAGAGGGCAATTTTCAGCATCAGTGTTAGCGTCAGCTTTGTCTTCGTCATATGGCAAACGGGGCTTCGAAAGGGAGCGCGAGCCAAACACGTGCTCGATCTACTACTCCGCCTTGCCTCGTGTACCTTTTCAACCGACATATAGGGCTCTCATCCGTGTCGGTAGAATCTTTTAATTGTTTCGTGATAAACTGTTGAACTTCAGAGTTACTTGAACCATGCAGTAACGGCGGAGTATTTAAATATGCTACTTTGGAATTTTTTGTTATTGGTATACATACAGAGTAAATCCTAAGTTGATACTCTTTTTAAACTATGTATAGAAGATATTTAAATAAACAACTTTTTCCAATATTCTCAAAAATAAGAAACATTTATTACACAATGTATCCAATATGGTCGGTCCTGTCTAACTTAAGAGGAAAATTTACATTACAAGCTAAGAGACCTGCGGGGCAATGGTAGTTTAGTAAGTATAAAAATTACAACCTAGGCCGGCCACTCACGTGCAGTTAAAACTGTCAGTTTTAACTGCACAGTTGAAACTGTCAGTTTTAACTTTGAATTGAGATGTACACAGACGTGTAGTATAGTAATCAAAGTATGTGGCCTGACGTTTTCCTAGACTTCTCAATCTCACAGCAACTGTTTTTCCTATCAGATCATAACGGTCAGGTTGTTCCCTTGGTGCTTTGAAGTGGTCGCGCACTGTAGTAAGTACTTCTGTTGACAGATTATCATTAATCTTTCTTTTTTTTATTCAAACCAGGCCTTGAAATTGGCGTCCTTTGTTGTTTTACTGGAACATTCTCAGTTGCTGATGTAGAGCCTTCAACATCAACATCATCGTTTACATCTTTTTCAACTGGAAGTGGATTGTCAGCCGATTCCTAAAAAATAATAAAATATTGTTGAAATATTAAAAAACATAAAAAAACACACATTTTAACATAAAATTTATCGTTTCCGGCTTGTTTCAGTTTCCAAAGTCAGAAGAAACATGGAAGGAGATTGCAACTTTGTTTAAGGAAAGATGGCATTTCCCACACTGCATCGGTGCAATGGATGGCAAACACATTGATATAATTCCACCTGCTAAGACCGGATCTTATTATTATAATTACAAAGACAGTATGGTTCTTCTAGCAATAGTTGACGCAAAATACCGATTCATACTGGTGGATTTTGGAACAGTTAAACAGTGAAAAAATTGGAGTTGGACTGTGACTAAAATAGCCATTTACGTACAGTCTTAACTGTCAGTTTTAACTGCATGTGAGTGGCCGGCCTTAGATAAGTTCACCTCACATTCTAATACCGAAGTTTAAAATATTTATATGAATGTAGTAGAATGATTATTATTTAATATGAAGAGTATTAATAGATTAAACTTTTATATATCCACTCCAATTAAATAAAAGTGAAATAATTTTAAAGACAACTTAAAAATATTATATTACCTAATTCTGCTTTACTGATGTTTGTTCATATTAGTCGGATAGCTACATCGCTGTCGTTTATAAAACCTATCATTAAAACTGAAGTCAACAAACTAGAAACCACATATTTTCTACCTTCTGGTAAATTAGTTTTCTAACAACAAAAGTTGAGTGAACTTTTTAGGCCATATGGAGTACTATTTTCAAGGTGGTCATCGCCAATTTCGTTTTTTTAGATACTAATATTCGTTTAGTTTGACCGCAAATATTTTCTTTTTAATTTTAAATATATTCCTAGTAGATTTTTTGATAACTTGAATCCTTTAGAATACAAAGAAAAGTTCATAATTATTGAAATAATTAGGATAGCTTTATGGATTTTGCTAGAAGCTGTACTGTCGCCGTCTACTCAACAAATAATTTTTCAAGCTTTCAAATATATAGATACAATAAGTTCACAGGAAAAATCTTGCTAGAGACTTAATTAGGTTTGTAGTTGCCTTTTTTATATAAAATGTATTTTTTAGTGTAAAACTAGATATTATGTTTGGCAACTTCCAGAAAAAGTTTTGTTTTTACAACATTTGGTATTTGGTAACTGCACGCTGCGAAAGCAGAAATAAATATTGTTTCACAAACGTATTAAGTGTTTTATTTAATGTGAAAAATGAAGATTACAGTCCACAACAAGTTCATTTATATCCAAGACTTATGATAAGCAAAATAAGAAAGAAAACAAAGCGATAGATAAGGATGGTTTAGCAAAGATTACCGAGATGAGACACTATTCGAGATTCAAATTAATTTTCGCGCACCTGTCATTTGTCACCTATAAGTAGGATGTTTGTTTATTTACGTGTGTTTGTTTTTCGGCGGATTTTGTATTTGTGATTTTTTTAACTGTTTTTAGACAATATTCTCATTGTAATAGTGTTTTTGAGTTTCATTTAGTGTTAATTTAAGTTTATTTCTCGTGCTTTCGCCATAAATATAATATTTATCATGTGAATGACTTACTTTGTTGGAAATATTCACCTATTGATTGCTAGATACAAGAACATCTAAAAATATGTATTTACTAAACCCAGGACATGTTTTATTATGTGGTTTATAAAACATTTGAGGTACCAAACGTTTATTATTGATAAACTTATTTAAAAATCTTACTATCCCAATTCTTATATTATGAAGTGAATTGTATAATACTTTGTAGGTATACATGTAAATGGTAATAAAACCGTCACAAATCAGATTACACTTTGATTCTAAACAAAGTTTTGCAAAATTTCAATATTATGAATTTGTAGATATCTATTTATCATAAGAAACAAAATTTTACGACTTGCACTTGGAAAATAATGAATACTTTGATTTTGATTTTGATTTTGACAGTAACACCATATAGATTGCAATTTGCTGAGGACTTTTTCGCAGATTTCATTTTTAATATAAGCACACATACTATAAGAAATAAACATTTAAAGCTAAAAAGTAAGAAAAAACTCGAATTGTAATTGATACAAATTAAAATGTAAACAATGAACACGAACGCCAATGTTGCCAAATGATGAACTGATTTTAAAACAAAATTAGTAAATGAAATGAATTATAAAAAAAATCAATATAATAAATCGGTTTTATAAAAAAATCCTTAAATAAATATAGAGTATGATAACATATTACCATACACAAATTTTGATTCTTAAATAAAAGGTCTTATCCACTTCTTCAAGCTAAAATCCAACGACATAGCGAAATTTTGTTACTTCTGGCAACACAACGATATCCTACTTATAGGGACCGTCTACAAATTTCCTACAGAGGGCATATCTCCTAGCTTGAATCGCGAATATAAATGGCCTAAATATATCGTCATGACAATCCTTTAAAAATTGGACTGTTGTTACCGTTGTTGCCAAATTGATTCGTATATAACGTTTCGGTTTCATTTACTTCTTGCAAACGCTTGGACCCATGTCCTTTGTCAAATTTTAATGGAAGATCACATTCTACTTGAATATCCTGCTTTTCATTAAGTACACGTTATATTTGAAATGATTTCACTTATCGAAAATTATCAAAAATTATCAAAAAATTATAAAAAAATTATCAAAAATTATCAAAAATTATCAAAAATTATCAAAAATTATCAAAAATTATCAAAAATTATCAAAAATTATCAAAAATTATCAAAAATTATCAAAAATTATCAAAAATTATCAAAAATTATCAAAAATTATCAAAAATTATTAAAAATTATCAAAAATTATCAAAAATTATCAAAAATTATCAAAAATTTTCAAAAATTATCAAAAATTATCAAAAATTATCAAAAATTATCAAAAATTATCAAAAATTATCAAAAATTATCAAAAATTATCAAAAATTATCAAAAATTATCAAAAATTATCAAAAATTATCAAAAATTATCAAAAATTATCAAAAATTATCAAAAATTATCAAAAATTATCAAAAATTATCAAAAATTATCAAAAATTATCAAAAATTATCAAAAATTATCAAAAATTATCAAAAATTATCAAGAATTTCCAAAAATACGAGAGATTTGTCAAGTAATATAATGAGTTCGCTGAAAGTCACACAATAAAGTCCCGTTTGACATATGAACCTTCAGGAAAACGATAAGAGTATCATAGGCAGAACATGTTCTCACAAGTAAGAGAAAGGAAATATCTTGGTTATATCTTTAAATATAAAAATCTGATGTGTCCAATACATCACTTTCCTATCTAGTTATTACAGGCTTTTTTCGATTATTTTGTACAACCTATTGTAGCACCTCTGTAAATGGTTAGAGATTAACTTAATATATAATTTCCCACATACATCTAACTCAAAAAATTTTCTATATGTATACATTTATTGCCAACTAAAATACTGAAAAATTTGAATTTTATACTTTTTCTCCAATTTTTCCATTACGGTCCAATTTAGATAAATCATGTGAAAAACAAAAATTATAGAGATCGATATCGTTTAACAATTTTCTTAAAAATCAGAATTTTTTACATTTTGTAAAATTTCTTAAATACGGACCATTTTAGGAAAATTTTGTGTAGAGAATAATATTGGAAATAACTTTTATTTAAAGAATTTTCTTCTACAAACGAAAATAACATACATATTTCATAAAATACAAGTAATTAAAAATTTAAAAAAATCGACTTCAAAATCGTGCAGATGCCATCACCATATCTTAACCAAATTTATGTGGGAACATCCCTGAGGTACCCCGTTACTGCCAAAAAAAGAATCGGACAAGGTGGTAAAGAATTATCGCTAAACATACATAAAAAATGACGAGTTTGAGAATTTTTCATGGACCCAATTATTAGATTTTGACCAAAATTATATAGGACCACCCCTGAAGTACTTCTTTTCTAACAAAAAAGAATCACTGAAATCGGACACCGTGTTAAAGAATTATCGCTGAACATACATAAAATAAAATATACCGACGATTTGAGAACATCCTCCTTTTTAACAGACTTCAAAAAAGGAGGAGGTTCTGAATTCGTCGTAATATTTTTTGGAAGTTGGTTAATAAAAATGACCCCCTATAAAGTAACCCCCAGATATTCCGACTCTGCTTAAAATCTAATCAGTTCAACTTAGATCAAAATAAAGCATAAGTTTAAAATTTAAGATTTTTTCTTTATCCGTTTCTGAGTTTCCAAAATTCAAAATTTACAATTTTTCATAAATATCTTGAGTACGGTCCATTTTAGAGAAATTATGTATGAAACAAAAATTATAGAGAATTATATCGTAAACAACTTTTATTTGAACAATTTTCATAAAAATTTCTCGAATACGGACCATTTTAGGAAAATTTTGTATAAAACAAAAATTATAGAGAATAATATTAGAAGTACCTTTTAGTTAAAAATTACCCTCTATAAAGTACCCCGCCAGATGTTCCGACTCTGCCCAAAATCTAATCAGTTCATCGCAGGCCGGAATAAAGCTTAATTTTAAATTTTTGTGCTTTTCTTTATATCCGTTCATAAGTTATCGTGGATACAGACACACAAACATACACAATACACACACCACAAACACATAGACATCATCGCGAAAATATTAAAAACGGAATCAGGGGACCCCAAAACGTAAAAATACGTCGAAAACTTAGAGGTCGAAAAAATCTTGATTTCTATACTTTCCTTATCTGTATACAGAAAAGTAAAAAATACAACTCGTTAAAACTAAATAAATAAATATCCGAGATCGACTGAGCCCGACTAATTGGAATGATGCAAGATTGACAAAGATGTTGTCAAGGTTGTTATGAACCTTTATTGATGGAGAAGACGCTAGAACACAAAAAAAAGAAGAAAAATGATAAATTTCCCTATCGAAAAAATAAGTCGCATATTTTTAAGCTGACGTCTAATAAAATGGTCGTTGAACTTAGCGAACCAGGTTTTCATGATATTAAAAAGCAATTAAACTTTTTTATTAGCTTTTATAATGAAGGGCGTTCCTTAAAAAATAATCAGGAAGTCAACAGGTCAACAACCAAATCCCTTTGGAAATAGGAAGTCGGTACTGTATCTGCATATTACAATATTATCTGCAATATCTAAATTTAATTTTTACATCGTTATTATATCTCTTTTTGTTTCAAAAGTCTGCCCCGATCTGCCCGAAAGAAATATGCCGCGGCGCAGAAAATTGCCAAACCCAATTCCTTGAAAAATCTCAGAGTCATAAATTTCATTATAAAAAAATTAATCGATTACCGGTCCCTTAAAGTTATTCGCAATACTTCCTTAAAAAACGAAAGAATAATCTACAGCAAATTAACTTTTCCGTTAGACTGCTGTCTCTCGATAAAATGGCCAGATACGTCGAGATAACCGATTTCTCATGTCTGCACTGCCATCGGAGAAAAAACCACCACCGGGCTGCAGGAAATTAAAATTAAAGAGTGCAGTATTTATGTGAGTACTACGACACAGGACCGCACTGGACTGAATGCTTGAAAACCTAAATAGCAGCAACAGCTGTGTCTAGGAGTGTCATAAACAGAATTTTCTACAAGGTTCCTTTACACTTTCAATGTTTTCTCCCTTTTGTCTATTCCATAATAAGTATTATATAGATACCAGTAATACAAAACGGATTTTTATAACTGATTTTACAAAATAGATTGGCAAATAGTTCCTCTAAAATTGAATGAAATCTGTATAAATGGAATGAAGTTATTCATATTTAAAATGTTTATTCTTTTAAGTTGAGCCACAGTGTATAATAAACTGAGTGGGAATTAATTTAGTTTAATGAATCAACATATTAGTAAATTTAGATTCAAAAAAATGTTTTTCGTTATTCACGAACATGATGAATTTAGACGCAAAACTCCAAAAGTAGCCATCGAAATAAAAGAAAATTTTAACCCAAAAAACACATCAGGATTTTATCTTAAACAGATCTCTATAAAAGCCATATTTAAACTACCATATCTTATTATTGCCTTCAGATTGAAAGATATGGAAAGTGACAGAGGTGATAATGGTACCCAATCCAGAAAACCACCAACTGAAGTTATTTTTGGTTATTTCGTTATTTTTGGTCGTTTCGTTATTATTTTTGGTTATTTGGTCATTATTTTTAGTTATAAAAAACTGTTCTTTTAAGAATAACCATATTGTCTTCCCCGCAGGTTTAAAAATGCCAAAGAAATCACATAGCCGATGTAAGGAGCTCATAGCTCTATTGATATAGTATTTTGAACAAGAACGTTTCGAACAATGGTCCTTTACTACCTGTAACTGCTGTTGGAGACGTAAGTTTTAACTGATATTGTCTAGAAACATCAAACTAATCTCATTAGCGTGTATCGGCAGCACTTAACTTAAATTTGTCTACTGTAAGTGATATTTCTCAAGCAGCTAAGAATGATGTCGTTTTGAAATCGCCTCCAAAAAAGCGTCTTCGTACAAAGACAGTAATTAATACAAGAACTGTAGATACAAGTACAATTCGGAATGTTATTTACAATATGTATGAAGCTAGTAAGTGTATATTATTTATTTTATATCACCTAATTATAAACCTATATATTTGTTTGCCGAATGACATGTAACTTTAGATTCTTTATTAGAAAAATTGAAAGAAAAAGAATTGTTTAAAGGATGCCGCATGTCATTATGCATCTTATTAAAAGATATTGGTTTTAAATAGAAAAAAAGATGATCCAAGGCGAGAGCTTATGAAACTTTCCGATGTTGATGTAAAACGGGCTGTATTTTTAAGAAATTACAAGAAAGAAAAGGTTTATTTCAGTTTGTTTTTATTGATGAGACGTGGATTTTTCAAAATGGGACTATAAACAGTTCTTGGCAAGATAAAAATAAAAGAAATGTGAACACCACAAAAGTTGATGGTAAAAGGTACGTAAATAAGTACTAGAATATAGCTACATGCTTCAGTTGTAATTTTTATTTATAGGTACATTATACTCAATGCTGGAAATGATTCATTGAAGGAGCTAAGGCTATATTTGCGTAACAAAGTAAGCTGAGTGATTATCATGGTGAAATGAATAATGAGAATTTTTTTAAATGGTATGAAGAACAGTTACTGAAAAAACTTAATGAACCATTCTTAATCAAATGGACAATGCTTCATATCACGGTACATTGTTACATAAAACAAAGATTAAATTACAAGAGATTTTCATTTGCTATGGTTAAAGTGGAACTTCTGAATCTTATTGCATCTTATTGTTTCATCTTTATTTTCTCAACTGCTTTTTTTTAAATAAACCACCAAAAATTTACATGGCTGATCTTCTATCTCAAGAGACATTGTTACAATTATGGTGATGATTTGCAGTTATTGAGTGAATTACACACTAATAATATAATCGATTGCAATACTGTACTGTAATAATGATTGTATTCTTTAGTTTACCTTTTATTATTTATTTAATATTTACTTTGTTATTTGTTATGTAACTAACAAACTGTAAAATAAAAGTCGTTATGTTTTAAAAAATATTTATGTATTCATTTGTTGATACCCAAATATTGTTCAGGTAGTTAAAATAACTGCAACATTATAATAATGCTATATTAATATAATCCCATAAAGCAAATTTTGATATTATTTTTTAAAAACCTTACTTAACTGATGTTCTTAATAGAATTATGCTTATACATAGAATATACTACTGACTGGTATTTCTTATTGGTTGGCAATGGTGTGGAGCTGTGATGGTCTAAAATTTATTACGTCACTGATAACGTGCATTGGTTTTTATATTTTATGAAGTATATGTCTGAATTATGGCTTTTGCCAGACATAAGACGTCCTAATAACGCCCTAGGACATTGAGACCAAACCAAGACACAAAAAAGACGTCTTTTACATGTCGTGTGCTATCTGGGTATATATTTAAAAATATCGTGATTTGTCCTGTATACACCAATAATATTCTAGTACTATAAAATAATACTACAGTAGCCTTTACATATAACACTACTATCATGGAAGTAGAAAAGGAGAATAAAAGTACAGCTAGAAAATTGCAGAAATCTCTAAAGTGATCGTGAAGGATCCATGAACACACAAGTAATATTATTCCTACGTCATTTTCTTATAAATATGATTTTCAGTAAACAAAATACAACAAAGAGTCTCAAAGTTTTGATCACAGTAATTTATTGAAAAATTAAGGTAGCTACTAGTTTCGAACATGCTTGATTTTGATTTTGAATTTTTGTCTACTTGTCTGTTGTCTAGTTGTTAAAATGTGTTTTTTGTTACCTTCAATGTTATTGTAGAAGTTTCTGTTCTTCATTGTTACTTTCCTCAACCTAAACCCTATTTAGAGTCTTCTTTCTTTGATTTGTCTATCTTGATACTTGATATATCTTATATCCCAGCCTCTCGTTCAGGGAAGTGGGAAGGGATGAAGATGTCATAGATATTTTTCAAGCATACTTGTAGAAAAATAATTTTCAGTACCTACCAGCTATTTAACTATTTTTTGCTGGGATAAAAGCAATATGCCCAATGGACATGTATCTAATACGAGTAGTTAATGCAGGTACTGTCGGTATAGTTTAGTCCGGCCCTGCAAATTTGGCGATGTGTTATCTGTTAACGACGATGTTATTTATGATCATCACCATTCGCATTATGTCAGGGGCTTTTCATAATTAATACTAACCGCCTCATGATGGGTCCAAATATTAAGACACCAAATTTTATCACGTATTTGATCTATTGTTCCGTGAATTAGTAATTAGCTTGAAGGGATCTGAAAATTGATGAACATTTGGATATTTCCTAACAAAGTTCACTCAACTTTTTGATGGGACTCGATGTGCTAAACTCGCTGGTGTGCCAGAAGGTAAGCATAGTTTTTAACTTTGGATGAAATAGATTTAAAAAATGTCCATCTAATTATTGAAGAATTGAAGCGGTAATAAAGAATTTTATGGAATTTACCTTATTTGTAATAGTAAACAGAAACAAAATTTGGGTTATAAAGATGTTCTTCCTTAAAATGGATGAAAATAGAAAGGAAGATAATTGATGAAGAATATTGATAATATAAATGAAAAGAAGAAGAAAATTGAGAAGAAAATGGAAAAAGACAGTAAGAGAATGGCAGAAAAAAGGAAACAAAATAACTAAGAAATAATGAAAAGTTGAAAATAGATCTATATAAGAAAATTGAAGTATTGATAATATTCAAAATAATTTATCTTCCACCTGCTGTCGTAGTTATGCTAACAAAACAAAGTTTGAAGTTGAATTTTTTGATATCAGTTAAGTGTTTGTAAATGTTATTTTTATATAATGAAAGTTGGTCCAGATTTATAATCATTTAATGTTTAAAACTCTCTACAGTTGATTAAATCACAAAGAAAAATATAAGAATAGATATGACAGATAGAATAGAGAATATATATATATATATATATATATATATATATATATATATATATATATATATATATATATATATATATATATATATATATATATAAAAAATATATATATATATATATAAAAAATAGAATTAAGATAAAATAAGAAATTATTTAATTAAATAGTGAAGAAACAAAGGAAAGAAGAAATATGTAAATTTACACAATTTAAATTGTACAAGAAATTGTATCAAAGATAAAAGAAGTCAACAATTTAAATATATAAAAGGTTTGAGAATTTAAAATTAAGATATTTGAAAATTTGGTGTTTATTGTCATATTTGGGAAATATAATGTATCAACTTATACTCCGGAGTTTGTTAACTCCGTTGTTTTGAGGGATACGAATAAAAGTTTTAAATACAAATTATAGAGTCCAGCTCAACGTTTTAAAATTATTTCGTAATATACGGGGTGTTTCATAAAGTCACAGCATACCAAAGTTATGTTATCTCGAATTTGAATTTTGCTCATTTTCCCCATTCCGGCAATATCGGGTTTTATCAGGTTCTACAGGGTCCTTTTAAAGAAATTGCCACTTTTATGTGAAAATCTTAATGAATTCGTCACCCTTTATTATTTAGAATCAACAATTGAAGGTAAATGTCTCAAGGCCAGAATAAAGTCATAGTAGTCTAGTTTTGTTGCAGTAGCTTTCATTTTGTATACAGGGTAACCCAAAACTCACGACCATGATTTTCTCGGTTATTTCAAATATCATATATCATAAACTACTTACAAAATACTTTTATTTTTGTTAAGCATTACCTATACCTAAAAGTTACAGTCGTACAGTTTTTTCGATTTTTAATAATAAAACGATATTTTTGGTAAATAGGGGAGATGTGGGTATATTGGCCACTCTAAGGTTCAAAAGTCCCGTGATTTGAAATACAGATCAATATGATTATGAAATTAAGTACGCATTGTAGCTCAAACATTATTAGAGTCATAGTAAAAAAATTAAGGCTCTAATTTAATTTTTTTTATTATTACAAAATATTTTGCAAAATATTGGCAGACGGCCACTTTATCCCACACAGCGGGGCAAAGTGGTCACCCATATTTTGGGACAAAGTGACCATGATAAAAGTATTCTAAATAATCTCACATCTGATAAAACAGTACTTTATCATTTATTACGCATATAATTGAGCTTAAGGACATAGTTCACATGTAAACACATCGTCGTCTTCATCTCATCCACCACATTCTTCATGTGACCATCTTTTGCACACTGAGCAGCATATCCAGCCCTCCCCTTTTTTGGATTTTGAGAAAATGCTTGAGTAGTAGAGACAAAAAATTGCCTTTTAACTGCTTCTGGTGTTTTAGATTCCTTTGCTATTTCCAGCTCATTCTTATGAAGACTGTCTGTGAATATTGCGGTAGAACCTCTTTTCCTATTATTTTTCTGCATTTCCGTTTTAAATTTTGGAATCAGAACGATGTCTTTTGGACTGACGAGTAACCCCGAGCAGCTTGGTCCACTATTTTGAATATCATTCATGTTTTGACAAACAGGTCGTTTATAAGTTTGCGAGGTTGAAGGAATTGGATCTGCTACACCATTTGCTTGGTTGCCCTCATCATTTGAGTTTTCGTTCTTCGGATGATCTTCTCTGACTTCAACATCTCTATCAGTAACTTCAGCTGCAGCAAAATCTGCATCACTGGACACATGCGGATTATACGGAACCATCCCACAATGTCTGAATCAATTTATAGCTGTTGTAGGCACTGCTGCTCGAAGATACGCGGCAATAAACAATTTGCTAACTTTAAATTGTGATACGGTTCTTCCTGGGTTATTCCTAAGATATTTTTCGATCTCTTGAACATAAAACGTATTAAAGAGTCCCATAAATTCATCAAGTGGCTGTAATTTGTGACTATAGTGGGGCGGCAGATAGCGCAGTTACGAAAATGCCACGCGCTATATTGATAAAATCCAAGTTTTTTATATGTGTAATATGCTTATCTACTATTTACAAGCAAGGGTCTTCGGCAGTAGGCTTCGCATGCTTAACAAAATGCTCAAACTACTTACTGCAATTTCCAGCTGCATCCATCCTGATTTATGACAGGTGAATTCAGTACTAGGTGGAGCTCCGTCCATTAATTCTTCTTCCATTCTTACTCTAGGAAAAATTTGAATTGGGGGAATGAATGAGCCACTAGCAGACATGCAAACGACAACTGCTGATAAAACTGCCTTTTCTGCAGATGTGAGGCTGCCCACCTGTTTTCGGCCTTTTAGTGCAAAAATTTTGCTCGATTTAGACTGCACAGTTGTAAGTTCCGTCTCATCTACATAAAAAACTCGCATAGGACTCGCAAACTCGTATGGGAATCGACTAATGCATTCATCTAAAAGTGCAAAAAACCCATCAACACTAGGCTTATTAAAGGCTCTAGCTTGGGCCGCACTAGTAGCTTCAGGAGTGCGAATGCCAATTTACGGATGTCTTTCACGAAACCCATTAATCAGTCTTCCCTAGCAAACTGCGTTTCTCTGTTGAAAGTATGCCTTAAGCTGTTTTTTTAGCTAACTGATATGCAAGTGATCTAAGGTCTTTTGAACAAAAAATTGCAATAACTACTTAAAATGGCCTCCCATTAAACAGAGTTGTATCCGATATTGAAATGACCTCCTCACATTTCTAGCCATTGAAATACTAATCTTTTGGAAAACAACCTTAATTCTACTTTTAATGCCATCTTTTGTAGTTACAAGGATTTTATATACCTCATTTTTCACATACCCCCCTTCCCAAACAAAAAAAAACAACTTTTGTTAAATCTGACGATCTATCTGGCCACTCAATTGGTCCTCCCCTATGTATCCATCGTTCTGAAAATTGATCATCAAGTTGACCATGAATTACTGCATTATAATGTATAAGTGCCCCATCATGTAGATACCACATTTTCTGACGTTTACGAAGAGGAACATTTTCAAGACGTATAGGCAACTGATTCTCCAAAAAGTCTAAATAAACTTCACTGTTAACTGTTTTCTCAAAAAAATATGGTCTAATTACATAATCAACAATAATACCACCGCAAACATTTAAAGACATCTTGTTTGAGAAGTAGTAACTAACGCATAAAGATTATGTCGATTTAATAAACCATTTTTATGGAATGTCGACTCATCTTCGAAAAATACATAATCAAAAAAATCTCTTTGATCATAAATTTTTCTTTGTGTCCAATTACAAAAAATTGTTCTTCGCCAAAAATTATCATTGAATAATCCCTGGGCCTCAATTCTCGACTTTTTTTCCCATGGGAAAAAGATAATTTTCCTATGGGAATTTATATTTTGTATTCTCGACACATCCACTTGGAATATTTTCTCACGAAAAGTATGGGAGCAAATACACCTGGTATTTGGCATGGGAAATCAAATTTCCAATGGGAATCTGTCACCGGTGACATTTGCTAGTTACTTCAAATAATAATATTTATATATTATTATTACTAATATAACTTTCCTAAAATGGATGAAGCTATTTTACTTTCTCAATTAAACAATATAGAAGAGGCAGAAGAAGAGCAATTAATGTCCCAAGAGATTTTTGGTCTAAGTGGAAAAATGAGGCAGGGGATCCCTTTGAATCCTTAAATGATAGACAATTTCTCAAATATGATAAGCGCAAGTTTTCTAGAATAAGCAATCCCAGAATAAATTTTGTTTCATTATTAGGAATAGGCTATTTCAGAATAAATTTTGTTTTATTACGCAAAATAAATAGCAACTGTTAATAACATAATGAGATGGTAAAAAACTTGAAGCTAAAATATTGAACACTCTTAAATATCCTTAAAATTCTTGTTCTTGTTCTTTTGCCAAAACATTTCTCTCTAATAACTTGAATTTTTTGTCATAATAATTTTCTTTATTAAAGTTTTTATTTTGTAACATGCGTTCAATATTTCGGCTAGTATTCAAGGTTTTAGTTAACTTTGTAGCAGCTACTCTTCGTTTGAGCTTTATTGTGCCCCTTGTACTAGGTTTAGCACATTATATATTTTCACATTATTTTCTAAATAAGAAGGGTTGATTGTTTTCTCTGACAAGATGGCAAGTGGCAAAACGAGAGTCAAAAGTTGACGATATAATCAATGATCCCAACATTACTACTTGAAAGTATTGAAATATAATATTGATTATGATTGGTCAGTTTCCAATATTTGCATACTTAATACCCGACATACGTTAGACATACGAATAATCGAAATTCCCATAGGAAAAAGGTTCCTAACCTAGTCGAGAATACCATTTTATAATACCACTGGAATATAAGCATGGGAATATTTATCCATGGGAAAATTTTCCGGTGAAGTCGAGAATTGAGGCCCTGGTGGAAGTGAATGTGATATGGGCGCATCTTATGTTTGATAGTATTTTTTGCACATTTCTATAGCTTTTTTATTGTTCCCTGGAAATTACTCGTATACTTGTATTTGGATTATCCGTAACTGCTAATATTACATTGAGTTGATTTTCCTCAGTAATGACGGTTTTCGTTTTTTTCCTTTTTTCATACGCTACATTATCTGTAACGATTAAATCGATCCATGACATCCATGACTTTGGGAATCTTTCATGGTACCCCCTTACTGCTAACAAGCTACATTTTATGACATTCTCTTAGTATCATATCGACTAATTCTTCATTGGAAAAATTCCTCATTCGCCAATTCCAATTGTGTACACAAACAACAAGAAGTACCGAATCAAAACTCAAATATAGATAACATATAGGGTGTTCCGCTAAAAAAATATAAATTTGGTATGCTGTGACTTTATGAAACACCCTGTATATTACGAAATAATTTTAAAATGTGCAGCTGGACTCAATCTATAATTTGAATTTAAAACTTTTGTTCGCATCCCTCAACACAACGGAGACATCAAACTCTGGAGTTTAGTTGTCAGTGTCAAAATGTAATTTAGCAAATTTGGACGGTTTGAAATCTAAAAAATCGATTAGAAAAATATATCAAGTTTGTAAAGGAGCGATGTCATTTTTTTTTTGGTTGTTTATAGGGATTGTCAATTTGGATTAGAAAAGAGTCAAATACTGAAATGCTTGGATATATAAGATAAAAGGAAGATGCAAGTTGATATAGTTGATTTTTGTTAAGTTGGAAAAGTGAAATAGAGATTAAAGTTAAAAAGATAAAGAAAATTTGAATTAATTGGACGCTGAGAATAGCAGAAAGGGGGGTTAAGAGAAGAAACTAATAAGCAAAGGATGAAAGCAGAGCAGAACCAAACCAGAACAAGAAAACAACACAGACAGAACAGGAGGACAGTCTGAGCAAAGGAAAATAATAATGCCATATTCTTTTATAATATTAAAATTTTGTTATGTTTAATTATTTTTTGTTATACTTTTGAACCTCCCTTGGTCAAATATTTTTTGATTGGATTTACATTAACCATTATTTACTATAAGGTGCTTTCGATGTTATGCTAAAAATTTTGAATAAAATTCTAAAATAAAAAAACTAATGTTTCAAATTTTAGCTAATAATAAAAAAGAAATAGAAAATGAGTGAGAAATATACATTTCTGAGTGTATTGGTAATTTGTAAAATATTTGACCATAACTGGCATTTTAGTCAAGTGTAGGCATAAATAAACGTCTGTTTCGACACGGGGTGTTTTCCAGAGGCTCTAAAAAATGGCATAATCCGACCACTACATAAAAAGGGGAATAAGCAAGACATAGAAAATTACCGACCTATTACATTAATTTCAAACGTAACAAAAGTTTTAGAAAAGTTATTAAAAACTCGGATATGTAATTTTCTACATAAATACAAAATACTTTCAAATCGTCAATATGGCTTTAGAGAGGGGCGATCTACAGAGGATGCGATACATACATTAACTTCCTATGTTTACGAATGCCTGGATAAAAAAATACCGACCATAGCTATATTCCTAGACCTTTCTAAGGCCTTCGACACAGTTCATCATAAAAAACTGATAGAAAAAATGGAGAGATATGGAATAAGAGGGAAAACATGGGAAATTTTGAAAAGTTATTTATCAAATCGTGTACAAAAAGTTGAACTTGATGGTATTTTTAGTGAACCAGAAAAAGTAACTTATGGCGTGCCACAGGGTACTGTTTTGGGTCCGGTTTTATTTACCTTATACATTAACAGTATGCTAGAACTCAATTCAAAGGGTGAGATTTTGAGCTTCGCAGATGATACTGTTATTATGTACAAATCTTCCACTTGGCAAAATCTAAAAGAGAAAATAGAAAATGACTATCCAAAGATTTCAGATTGGCTAGCTCATAACAAACTCACCCTAAACTATTCAAAGACATGTTATTTACCGTTTACATCGTACTCTTCTGGGCTGCCTGTTTTAGGACCTTTGAATGTGGGCTTAAATTGTGAAATTTCGGAAGCAAATTCAGTAAAATATCTAGGTATTACGGTGGATCGACATTTGAAATGGGATATACAATTAAAACAAATCGTGCAAAAAGTAAGGGGATTACTATCAAAATTTAAATATTTAAAAGACTTTTTAAATCTGGAAAACCTAAAAGTAATGTATCATTCTTTGATAGAATCGATAATGTCATATGGTATACTAGGTTGGGGTGGTGTAAGTGATATTTATCTAAACCAGGCAAATGTTGTTCAAAAATGGGTCTTACGTATAATATATGAAAAAAACCTTACATATCACAGTGATTTATTATACAAAGAATTGCATATTATAGATCTTAGACAAATATATTGTTTAAAAATTCTGATGTTTATACAAAAAGGTAAAATTAAATTAAAACCACACCAACATTCGTATAACACAAGAAATAATGACAGTCTATTACTTCCAAGAGCTGATAAAACAATAGGACAAAGACACACAAACTACCTAGCACCTAGAATTTATGCCATTTTACCGAATAATATAAAAACTGAAATATCGCGTCATTATTCATTTAAAGCCAAAGTAAAAAGGTGGATTCTAAATGAGGATAGAATAACATTTAGTAAATTGGTTAATAATATAATAAATCCTATAAAAAAAAAAAAAAAAAAAAAAAAAAAAAAAAAAAAAAAAAAAAAAAAAAACTAATTGAGACTACTTACCCGAATTGTGACTACTTACCCGAATTGTGACTACTTAACCGAATTGTGACTACTTACCCAAATTGTGACTAACTACTTATCCGAATTGTGACATACCTCATTTAAATAAATATTTTGAAACCTAAAATTACCAATATTTTCCCGATTGGGACCATTAAACACAAATACCGACTACTTACCTGAATATGTCTTATTGTTGTGTGTAGAATAAGTTATTATATAGTTTTAAATTTACATAGAATATTAAAGTAGTTGCACTACTTCTGTGATTTTTTTGTTTATTCCCTTCTTGATGAATTGTATTGCTTTTTTATGTATTTAAAATAACTCATGTGAATAAACATTATTATTATTATTATTATTATTATTATTATTATTATTATTATAATGGTAAAATCTCTTATTAACTCAAAAAAAAAAAACAATTTAAAGGTCTATTACTAATGTTGTTATACATATTGTAAAAAAAAATTAAGTTAATTTAAATCGATTTAAATCTATTATGTAATATTACAAAACTAAATCATTAAGAAAGATATTAAAATGTAATTTACCTTTTATCATCACGCACATTACTCAGATTTCCGTTTAAAATGTAACTACATTTAGCATGATAAGTAATTTTTTTATGTACCATATTTGGACACACTTCCTCTTTTTTTACATCTTAATTGATACTCTCTATAAGTTGTTAGACTGGCGCAGGTGCAAAAACTGTAGATTGCACATCTCTTTGAATTTCATTTTTATTGAAGAGTAATTACCCGCATAAGACATTCGCGAAATATGTACGTATCAAAGTCTAATTGATCGACAATGAAATGAACAAATTTTTGAAATCCGTCGCAAATCAGGAGTAAACGTCTTGTTTTATTTTTAATAAATTGAAAAATAATTAGGTACTTGTATAAGTAATGTGAAAGGGATTATTGAAGTATGAGGATACCGATTGCTACACTTCAACTGATATAGAACAATAATTATAAACAAAATGTATGATTACACCTCCTCTTTGTTAATTTTAAACAGGCTTACGCCTCGATATTCAGAGAAAAAAATGTATGAAACACTGAAAAAAGTACATATACCACGAAAATAGATAAATCTGTGACGATAGTTTAATTTATTTATAGTTTATTTATTTAAAACACACTATTTACAAATTTATTTAAGACGTACTAATTAGTTTATATAATACTTAGACACTAACAAAAATTCTAATTTATTTATTACAATTTTACTTTTCATTTCAATATTCTATACTAAACTAAACTGTGCGCCGATAAGTCGGCTATTTATATCAAGTCCAATTCTGTGCTCGTAGCTTCTAGACGCTCCCGAAAATTCCATCTCTATGACTCAACGGCAGTTTTTCGAAGCTTCAGTGGCATAGCTAGAAGATTCCGTCGTTTCTTGTATATTCGAGACGCGGTCTTCACACGTCAGCGTTGCTTCGATCATGAATCGAGTGGCAGACTTCCAAGGTCGCACAGGGTAGGCTTTAGGAATTTCATGACAAATCTAATAAAAATAACCAACAAAAGCAACAACATTTTATTAAAAAATCGTTTATTGGACCAATTGACAGTGGAAGAAGGACTAAGACAAGGCAAACTTATTTAATCTAGTATTTTTTACCGTTGTTAAAAATACAAAGGACTTTTATTCGTAAATATAATTAATATGAAACTAAATACGGCACTCTACAAATTCCAGACATGCGTTATATTTTAAAACAGAAACATACCACAAATTTTTCGAACTTTACTATGAAAGATGGTCACAGACCAAACTACAGCTCAGTCAAGTAGACAAATTGCATCACAAAATGTTCTTGGCAACATCGTCCTGAACATCGACTATTATAAATTAATTTAATTTTATCAAATTTCAAGTATTATCAAACAATTAAATTTTGAAATGTGCATTAAGTGGTAGTTTAGTACATACTGTAACTATGTAAGTGTTAGCATGCAAATTCAATAAATAATAACCCTTTTCCATTAATAAAAGGATATCAAAAAACAATAAACATTATCTTTATCACTTGATTATCGTGATAAGAACCCAGGATTTGTACCAAATCTTTTAACATTGTTTCCAGACTTATAAAACATCTTAAAATCTTCAAAAATAAATTATGAATGAGTCGAAAGTGAAAAGTCTATTTGAAGAATTTTCAAAAAAAATTTTAGAGGAAATTAAGAGTGGTAAATCTGATTTAATAAATGTCATAGATGCCTCTGAAACAAGGCTGCTATTAAAAATTGAAGAAAAAAATCAAAAAGTAAAGGAATTGGAAGAAGAAAATCAATACTTAAAAGGAAAACTAGAAAAATTAGAGCGAGAGAATAAAGCAAATAATATTATAATATACGGAGCACCTAAAACAATACTGACTGTCGACGCCTTGAAAATAGAAATTAATAACCTTGTTGGAGTAAACCTAGATACACAAGAAGTAAAAAATTTTTATTTTCTTGGAAACTCACAGTCTGCTCCCTTGAAAGTTGAACTAAACTCTTATTTCAAGAAAAGAGAAATCCTTTAGAACCGAAAAAAACTCCAGAACACCGGATTCTCAATATCAGAAGATTTTACTTAACTTCAAAGAGAAGAATATAAATTATTAAAAGAATTTTGGATTAAATATAAATCTACAAAGAAAGAGTGTTACATCCAAGGAAATAAGTTGGTTGTAGATAACAAAAAGTACTCCCTCGAAGAACTTCAGGTACTTGACGTTGAAGAAGCGGAAGTTAGTTCAATTCAAAGTGCCCCATCTACACCTACACCTTCTATTCTGTCAAAACCTGTCTCAAGGAAAATTATAATACCACCAAAGACCAAAGGATCAAAACAGGAAACACCTCCATTGAAGTCATCTAATAGTAAAGAATTTCGTAATTCAAAGCCTCTACTCAATGACATTACTGTTAGAACTCGATCCAACTCGGCTAAAGAAGGAAATAAGTAAAGTTGAAGAAAGACTTTCTCCTAAATTTTATTGATTTTATGATTTTATTGATTAATTTTTAACGCATATTTAATTGTAATCGTATTTTTATGTTTTAAAACATTTTATTATTTAATATTAAATTTATATACTATGGATCCTTTTGTGAGAAACTTTAGGGTAGAAAAAATTGAAAACTATACACTGGAAAACAGTTACGAATTAAACAGTATATTAGATGTAAATAAGAGTAATAATAGTTTCAACATTATACATAATAATATAATTAGCATTAAAAAAAATTTGGATGAATATAAAATTTTCTTAGATAGTATAACAAGTGAAGTAGATTGCATTGTATTTACAGAGACGAGAGAAGTTGAAACTTTGGATTTCTTTCACATTCCCGGCTACGAAATATTGTAAAATCTAAGCAATATGAATCAAAACGATGGCATAGTTGTATACATTAAGTCTTCCTACAAATATTCCTATAAAATTATTCCACTAGGTCCCAGTAACCTTATTCAAATTTAAACAAGCTAGATGACACGACTGTCCTTTTAAGTGCATATTACCGATCTCCATCCTTGAACCCTGAACAATTTCTACAACATTTGCAACAATACTTCCAACAAAATCAAAGAAGTAGTACCTACCACGTTCTCCTAGGCGACTTAAATATTAACCTCTTAGAAGCAAATAACATCACTAACGAATACCTTTATATAATGAACGAACAAGGCCTCATGTCTGCCATAAACAGTTCAACTAGGGTAAAGGGGAACTCAAAAACCTGTCTAGATCATATTTTTATTCAATCAAATATACCTTCTTTCCATGATTATATAATACCATTAGTAATAAAAACTTCAGTTTCTGATCATTATATCACAGCTCTACAAATAATTCATAATTTGGATATATCGAATAAAATCCATCAACAATATAAATCTTTTATTAACTTTAAGAAATTAAATAAGCAGTTGGAGCAAGAAAATTGGAACCAAACCTACCAAGCACAGGACCTTAACTCTTCAGTTAATGAATTTATTAAAACTTTGCTTAATAATATAGAAACATGCTCATATAAAGTAAAAATACGTAGAAAAAACTCTAAATTGACCCCATGGATAACCAATGGACTTGTCAAATCTATAAATACAAAAAATAACATGCATAAAAATCTTTTAAAAAATCCTAATAATGTAATTTTAAAAAATCAATACAATAACTATAGAAACTATCTGACTAAATTAATAAAAACATGTAAATATAAGTACTATCAAAGTTTAATAAACAGGAATAAATCACAATCTAAACAACTTTGGAATGTTGTCAACGAGATCAACAAAACAAAAAAAAAATTCAACATTGACTCCATGAAGAATTCGCTTGGTAACATATTAATTGAAAAAGATGAAATAGCTAATCACATTAACAGCACTTTCACACAAATAGGTCCTAATCTAGCAAAAAAAATTCCCCTTAATACCGGATATAAACCAAAGCAAAAAACACTTCAAAATAGTTTTGCCCTTTTCCCTGTTAGTGATATAGAAGTTAAAAATACTATTTCTTGTTTAAAAACAAATAAATCTCCTGGTACCGATGGAATTCGCTCCGAAATTTTAAAAGCAATTATTAAGAATGTAATAGACCCCTTGACTTTTCTAATAAATAAATGTTTTAATGCAGGTTTGTGGCCTGAGATATTTAAAAAAGCTGTGGTTATTCCCATTTTTAAAAAAGGAGACCCTCAGATAGCAACTAATTACCGTCCTATATCGTTGATCACAACTGTGTCGAAGGTCTTCGAAAAAATATTGGAGACACGACTAAATTCATATCTAGATAAATTTAAAATTATTTCAAAACACCAATATGGCTTTAGAAAAAACGTATCTACTGAAGACGCAATACTTATGCTTACTGAAAAAATAAATGAATCAATGAATGAAGGCCAACCTTGCCTAACTGTTTTCCTGGATTTGTCGAAGGCATTCGACACAGTAAGCCACTCAAAACTTCTAATGACTCTAGAAGATATTGGGATCAGGGGTAATGCACATCAACTTTTTGACAGTTATTTAAGAGATAGACAGCAGTACGTTAAAATGGGAAATATATGTAGCACATGTTCATCAATCTGCTGTGGCATCCCCCAGGGTAGTATACTTGGGCCAACACTATATTAAAACATATATGTTAATGGTTTGTTTGAAGTCTACCCTGAGTCAGAAGTAATTGGTTTCGCTGATGACACGGCATTGTTCTTCAAAGATAAAACCTGGATAGATTTAAAAAACAAAGTCGAATCAGAACTGCCCAAAATACAGAATTGGTTTAACCACAGTCTACTAACCCTAAATCTAGAAAAAACTTTTTATGTTGCATTTCATTGTAACAAAGTTACAACTCCACCATTCAATGAACTAAATGTAAAAGTATCTAACCAAAATATTTCTATTAAAAGTAAAGAACATGTAAAATACCTCGGCATTTACCTTGATAAAAATGGAACGTAAAAATTCTTTATCATGCTCTAGTTGAGAGTCATATCAGCTATTGTATCAGTATTTGGGGTAGTGCTCTAAAAACACATCTCCGTCCTCTTGAAATAATTCAACGCAGATTCTTAAAAATAATTCTTAAAAAACCCATATTGTACTCGACCAATAATCTCTTTCTTGAAGCAAATATACTAGATATTCGTCAACTGTTTTACCTAAGGATAGTCACTTACTATCATAAAAATAACAACTTTAGCGAGTCAACGCACAATTATTCTACTCGCTCCATGCAAAGGCAAAATCATAACGTACCTTTCAAACAAAAGTCTATTGGCCAGAGATCGTTCTCTTATTTGGCTCCTAAACTCTTTAATTATAGTCCATGTGAAATTAAATCCATTAATAAAACTCACCTATTTAAGAAATCGTTAAAAAAATTTATTCTCTCGCTAGAACGTCATGTAATCACTAATTTAATAGAAAATATTTAGTGCCAGACACTTTAACATTAGTTTTAAATATTCGTTTCCAGTGTATAGCAAAAATATACCTAGTATTCATGTGTTGTATATTATGTGAAATTATCATGTAATTTATGTAATGTAACTTATTTAGTTATATGTAGTTTGTTTAGTTTATGTCGAAACAAGCAATGCTTATCGACTATTTAACATTTTATTCAATTGTGGCCTTTTTTGTAACTTTTACTGAATAAATGTTATATATTATCTTAATTTCCAAGTCACAGTTTATTAGGTATGTATTTTTGTGTTAGGAATAATTACTACTTACTACTATTTTTTAGTTATTTTAAGAACTTATTTGTTGGCAATGTAAAATGTATTAATGATTATAATTAAGTTGTCATAAAAATGGTAATCCTACTATTGGGCAATAAAGAAATATTTGTTTATTTTATTTATTTATATCACAATATAATAATTTTGACTATTTATGATTTTAATATATTTACTTTAAACAAACATGTTGTTTTTTTCCCATTTAAAAAAGAAACTTTCATGCATTTTTTTATATCTCTAATCCTATCCATATTAAATCATAATTTATGTAACTGTTCAAATCGTTAGCAGAAACCTACACACTTTGCCGTTATTTTAGTTCTTCTTGTAACAAAAAAAATCTATCTTATAAAAAACAAACAAAAAACAGAAGAAATATTTTAATTTCACATGCCACCATCGGTCCATCTGCCGCTGAATTCAGACACGAGCGTACTTCGCTAGGGGCAAAATAATAGTTTTAAAACAAATATTGATACAGACAACAAGCGATATAGTCTGTTTAATAATAATTTGGAACTTTGAACAAAACTAAAAATTTGTAGTCTAACGCCAAATTTTTTAAATTAAATTTAAATACCGATCAAAGTTGAACTCCTTAATTTACTGATATTATATAATTAGTTGAACGCTTGTTTCTCTAACCACATCTGCATTATTACACAGCTTAATAGTCGATGTAAAAAGGATCAGAAGAGAAACATTACAGGCAATAATATTATAATCTGTATATTTATAAGTTAGCAATGCTAGGGGTTATTTTAAAAATGGGTTAGTCTTCAATTTTTTCTTTCCATACGAATTTACGACAAAATAAATAATATTTAAAAATACAAAATTTAAAAATGGTAGTGCAAACTTTATATGGACTTACGTCTTCTCCGAAACACAGCACAGTTCACACTTTAACACTTTCGTTGCCCATGACGTCCATTAACGCCACGCATGATAGTTCTTTCTCCCATGCCTATGTCGTCTTGGAACGTCATTTGAAAATGTATAAAGATGAAGTGTCTAAGACCATTCTATAATCTATGATAAAACCCAACTGTAAATACTACGAAGTAAGAAGTAACCAAAAAATTTGTAAATTTTTTGTTTCCCACAAAACTTGCTAAAAGAAAAAATTTAATTATTCTGATAAGGTAACTACTTGACATCATTATGGAATTGTACAATAAACGTTTAATGAAGATAAAAAGACAAATGGTTTTTCACTTTAAAAGTCTGAATCGGACAAATGGATCAACCAGTTAATTTAATATACACTCATAATGAGAAACTTTACTTGAGCGAAATGGTATGTACATTTAAGGGTCAGTCTTTTCACCTTCAGATAAAGTGTCAGGTAATTGTTGTCTCCCAGACAACTTAAAAAGTCATCTTTTCACTTTCAGATAAAATTAACCGGCAGATAAATTGGTCTAATCTGAATGATAACTTATCTTACCTCTGAACTTCCTGATAAGATGGTTAACTAATGGATAAGTAGGTATGACATAATAATATGTGATACAAGTCAACATATTTGCTTTTATGGACGTTGTTAAAGATGTGGTTTTTGTAAATAGTGGCTTACCTATTTGTTCCGTATAATAATATATTTATTCTCGAAAAAATACTTGGAAAAATAGGCGATATAATAAAAAACAGCCTTTACATACATATATAAAATAGAATATGGCAAATAGTGTAAACTAATGCTATTCGCACCAATAATACACACATAAACAATAAAAAAACTACACCTTTGAAAAATTAAATTTAATTAAATGAACAATCTATGTTAATTTACAATATAACAGACCTCAGAATCAGTTTTTTTGTTTTGCAGTACTGCTTTGTGTTTCAAGCCTTTTCTTGGTTATTAAAAGTTGGTCCATCTTTTCTTTTTTGTCACTTGCTTTATGGAGTTTTAAATAATAAATAATTTCAGAGAAATACAAAACTTCTTTCAAATAAGTGACAGAACAAAACAACGACAAGTGATGATGAGCGTGACATATCTCATGCATAAATACATTAATATGAAGGTAGTAACATGACCACAGAACGTTAAAAAGTACCAGCTAACTACCCTACAGATTATTTCTCTTGAAAAGACGTAAAACCTAATTATCTATCAGATAGTAACTCTCGGATAATATATCCGTTGGTTAGTTAACTGGAACTTTATCTGAAGGTGAAAAGACCAACCCTTATAGTTTACATAAAGGTATATTTGCCTGTAATTATCAATCGTGTTATCCTCTAGCTTAGATTGTGTGTTCCATATAAACCTGAAACCTTTTATTTTAATGACATTTTTTTATTGCCTTGTTTGTATAATTTAGTATTTGTATCACTGCAGGTATTAAATAAAAATAAGGCTGTTAGTAAATTAGTTTACAGTTAGTAATAAAGTATGTCTCGAAAAAGCAATAAGTATCAAACATAAATTGTGATTTTGACAAAGCTCCTCTATTTACATTTAAAACCCGGTCATACATTGCAAAGAAACGTAGCGCGTAGCTATTTCGTAAATGAACCGACATGCGTTTCCTGGTGCGCTGTTGTCAGGCTGTGTAGTTTATCCCTTTCATATTTAAAAATAGTTTTTACCTATAATTCACTAATAGCAACAAGTTTTATTAATTAGAATAGTTTAGAGATATACATATTGCGACACATCAAGCGTCCCTACCAATTTATTTTCGTACCTAGTGCAGTGTTTAAAACTCCCACGCGTTGTGGACCGAGATGTTGCAATATTTCCCGAAACATTTCTAATCGTAAATTTCTAAATAAAATGACTTGTAACAAAACAAAAAACGCATAAAATGTGTACAAAGTAGATTAATCTAGTTTAACTGCTTCCAGCAGACTTGATATTTTAGCAGCATCTATTTTTACATCATTAGGCAGGGAATTTTTGTAACTATCGTTTTTACATACATACGCTTGCTAAATAACAACTTTGCAAATACTAAGATAAACTATGACAAACACCATTATTATTCCTGTAAATAAATGCAAGAATTTTAAAAGCATTAAACGTGACACCACCGCAATTTAAAATAACTTTGTTTCATTCATACTATACGTCACGGACGTCACGTATAGTATTTTATCCATCGATAGTTTGCAACGTTGCGATCCAGTAAATTGTTGCATTTTGGGTGTTTTTGTTATTCTTTAGACTTTTTTTGGAAAATTTTGGCTTGTGTATAGCTAACAACATGGTTCGCGAGTGCATTTGGAGCAAAAAACTGGAAAATGTGAATGCTGAAGTATCTTTTCATAAGTAAGTAAGGTTAGGTGATGATGTATTGCATAGTTCAGTGGTGTAGATTTAAAAGATTTTTGCCGTAATATTACATGTATTATCTACTTTTATATTACTATTATTTTCTTTGATCTTTCAATATTATTAATTTCGCAAAAAATTGTAATTAATTAATTAGTCTGGACTAAAGTTGTAAAATAAATATGCTTATGCTTGAGTTTAGATTACCAACTGAAAGGCATACAAGAAATATTTGTCTATCACTTGTAGGACTTGAAGAAAATGAAGGTATCTAAAAAAGAGTGTTATGCTCGGAGCATTTTGATCCTAATGATATTCTTCAAAAAGCAAATATCTCAAGCCTGGAGTACTGCCAAAACTAAGTTCATTGTTTCGAGAAAGCTCATTTAGGTAACTAAAAACTTTCTTAATTGTGTTTCGAAAATGTTCTTTTAAGTGTTTATCCTTTAAGATGAAAGTTGGTAGTTTATCTTACAAAGAAATTTTTATATTGTAAGTTCTTTAAATTTTGTAGGTGCTTAACAAGGACAAACTTTTTTATAAACTCATAATACATGCCTCTTTCTTTGATTATTTTCATGTACTACCTTATTATTAATTAAAATGTATACTTACCTTTACATTAAAAGTTCTGAATACTCTGTTACAGCTCTGATTCCAGTATCAGTATTTTTGACAGCTCTAGTAAGGAACCAGAAGATAATTTATCTATGCCGCACACATTTATGGATGATAATAAGTAAGTTAGTTTACTGCCTAGTTTTATAAGTTAAAAACTATCAATGGATAGGTTTATTGTTGTACAGTTCTACGTGTTTTCGGATTTTACAACATTCTTATTACCAGATCCGCTATAAGAAGCGTTCCATTTAAAATTCCCACCAAATTTATTGATTTAATAACTTTTATAAATTTAGTAGTGTTAAAAATCTAAATTTTGATTTAAAAATCTCTCATATACCAATTTGTAAAACTGTTCAAATTTTAACCACAAAATTGAAATCCTAAATTTGTTTAAAATAAATCTTGACTTATTTATCTTGTTTTTATTTTATTTATTTTATTTTATTTAACATCTTTATATGTAATAAATATATTATTCTTGAAAAAAAATAGTGTTTTTAAACTTTTTACCTACATTCCTACATTCTACCTACATTTCGATCCGCATAAAATATTTTCTTTCTCTTTTCCGATGATTGGGACCAAACAAAACATACTTTATGAATGAAATGCATCATCTGTTGTTTCTTTTATCTAAGGATTTTGATTAGGCACTTAACAAGTCACATCTCACATATCTTCATGCTCTGGCTAATCAATCCTATAAGTACATATCAAAACATTAGCATACTATCTACAATTAAACAATAATTTGAAAATACGGATGAAGCCGATTTACCTATTTTAAACTTTTAGTATCCTTTGATAAAAGAAGTTGAATATTATTGTTGACCTCTTTAAACTGTTTATTTTACCTTATTCATTTTTTTCTCTTCTTTATACAATATTCTCTAAAGAGTATTATAGGTTTACTTTGTCTGTGTCCGATGTCACGTTTTTTGTCTGCACGATAAGTCAAAAACGTAAAATGATATCAACCAGGACTGGTATATCTAAGGGGGTCACGACATAGACCCAGAAAATAGATGAGGGGGTGACTGACGCTAGGGGGGAAATAGTAGTCAGCTTAAGTTGGTAACACTTTTCTGATATTCGTTTGGCGAAATCCACGGTTATCGTTTGTCCTGCCGTAATAGTATAATAAAAACAGAGACAGATATACTTTTAACCTGCATAATATTGTCAATATGGTACAAGTGGAATGAACCACTGTTTTCCTCGTAGTGGAATTAAAACTAAAAATATTTGTACTAAACACATTTCTAAAGAAAAAGAGTCCTCCAAGCAAAATTATATCCTCCTCTTTCTTAGTGACTTCTAAAAAAAAGGTCCACAAGCCTCCCACAAAGGCTTTGCGGAGCTTTAGGGCTCCGCGATGCATACTTTGAGTAACACTGCTCTAAAATAAATTGAAATAACAAGCAATTACGCACTAATGGGATATCCTGTATAAAATTACGACGAAAACTTTACTTCTTTTTTTATCCTTTCAGGCATCCTTTAGAACCACCCTTGATTGTTTCCGACTCTCCGCCTTGAATGGTCCAGCCTCTCTACAGGACTTCAGCAGGATGACAATGCAGCTTGATTGGCTTATTGTACCATTATTTGGATACTTTACTTATTCCCATTCATTAATTCATTTCACTCTCTAAATGAAATTATAGTGTCGGATCACCCATCCAAGAAGTGTTTGATTATGATGAATATATATAGGTACATCGTAAGCCAGCGGCCCGGTAAAATACTTCTTTGACATCCTATAGAGGTCTATATTCTTTTCTCTTTTTAGGTTATTTGTCCGTATTTAGAACCACCCTGTATAATACATAACAGCTATTTCCCAGCATAAATTTTGTATATTTCGGTTGTGGCTGCCCCATGACGTTAATGAAAGTCCAAACTTCTAAAAATGTTCATATACAGACGGGCCAGAGCATGTAGTTTGGCATTTAAGCTTGGACAGCGAAAGTGTTAACTCGTACTCATTGATATAGCACGGCAAGGCAAAGTAATATTTTTTGTTTAGATCCCAATATATTATTGTGTGTCATCTTGTCTACTGTGTTGTTTTGTTTTACATTCTCCAATTCATATTGGTCACCTATGCAACTTTTGATTTCTGTAAGTTTGATCTAACAACTGCCCTTTTTTAATTTAATTGCTACTCTTCTATCATACAGACTTTAAACACTCTTCTCTTACTCTATCTATAAAATCTTCCATTGTTTTTTTAGCGGATCCCAAATATTTAAACTTTTCGCATCTTACCTTTTATTCCTGCAGTTCAATGACCGTTGTAAACTGTCTCGAATTACTACCAAAACTGTATTCTACCACTTTTTTCTTTACAATTTCTCAGAGCCGATATATCGTCATATGCGTGCTTAATGTTGTACGAGTATTATTGAGATAAATTGACCCCGATAGTTTTTAAGTAAAGTGCAAAGTTTCATATCAACTTGTTTATTGTCAATCTAAATGCTTAATTAATCATTTATGTAAGAGATCCGCTAGATAGTATAGGTCTGGGCTACGTTTGGTACGTTACAAGAAAAAACATTATATAAATTATTTAAAAAAAAATACATGTTTTAAATAAAATCGTACGCCCATGTAGACAGATTTTCCCTTTTTTATCCACTCGCGCCAAACAGATTCATTTTTATATTTGTCTGGTATCGGACTCAGGTAAAAAAAAAAACTAGGTGAAAGTAATATATTTGAGAAGGACGGAAATACAAATGTGTCTGCTGGAGAATATCGTGTCTGGCGATCACTTTTGATTTATCTTTAAACCGTTTAATAATAGTCTTAATGAAGAAGAAAAAGGTACCTATATTATTAAAACCATCTCTCTTTACTAAATATTAAAAACTTGTACTTATTTTTTTTTATTTGTATTACATGATTATTTAAAAAAATATTAGGTAATTTTTGAGCCAATAACTAGTTTGAGTATCTACAAACAAACGACCCACTGCACTGAAGATATACAATTCGTTGCACAGTACCGTGTTTTCTGCGATAGGAACAATTAAAGCAATATGATTGATATTCGCATTTATATGCACTGAGCCATATAACTTGTTTTCACAGCATCAATATATGAAAAGCTCATAGACTTGTTGGTATTTGAAGCATGTAAATCTCTTAAATAAGAGTATTGCCTTTAGAAAGATTTTTTATTCAGTAGTTTTACTGATGTTTTTGTTATCCTATGTTGGTATTACTAGTTCTTGTTCTTTGACAAACGACAAAATCAATAACTGTCAATAAAAATCAGTCTTTTGCTGTTCTCAAAACTTGAACGTTGTGTTGTTTTATTTCCCGTTTCCCAGATAATGTTAATAGGTTATGGCCCCAGTTACGATACCCATTGAAGCCTTGTTGTTTGTTTAAGTTGAAAATGGAAATAAAAAACTGTAAATAGAGCAAAATAGCAAAATGACAAATATTCCGAAACTAAAAGGTCGCGAGAGTTATACTGATTGGGTATTTGCTATTGAAAACTTCCTCGTGTTGGAGGGGCTGTCGAGGTGCATGTCCGAAGTTGTAGCAGCCAGAGACGCCAAAGCAAAAGCGAAGATAATTTTTACAATTGATCGAAGCTTGTAAGTTCATATTAAGGAGGCGGCGACAACTGTTCACCGGTGGAAAAAGTTGAAAAACCTATTCGATGATTTTGGTCAAACTAGTAAAGTTAGTTTGCTACGTAACTTGATTACGACGAGACTTGAAGAATGCAAATCAATGATAAGTTATGTGAATCATACATGGTGTCCCGAAATTAGACGGTCATATTTTAACAGCATAATCTACAGCCTAAAATAGGAGTAAAAGTTTATATAAATATAGGTCCGAAAACGTTTCTTTTCCGAGATACAGGGTGTTAAAAGTGAAGTCCAGATGACACTCTTTTGTAAATATTTTCTAAACGTTTAAAAATAACTAAGTAAAATTTGGTACAAATGCTAACCTTTTTACGCTCTATCTAATGGTCTAAACCCCAGGTTTTGATCATCTTCATAGGTGGGTAAAGTAGAGGGGGCTTAGGATAAAATTGCCGTAAGTTTTTTTTGTTTAAGTTTTTAGCATTTTTGACTATAAAATTTGGAAAACCAATGTTTTCATTATAATAAAGTTACAATTGTTGCATCTCGCTACGACGCACCATTTTCAAGAAAGAAGCACTTGAAAATTTTAAGATAAGTTATTCCAAAGTGTAAAAACAATAATTAGTAAGCCTGTAAAATCAGAAATTTAATATTTTTTTTTACTTTGGAAAACCAGTGACTAATGAAATTTTAAAAAATATTTACAAAAATAGGTCATCAGGACTTCACTTGTAACACCCTGTATCTCGCAAACGAAACGTTTTCGGACCAATATTTATATGAACTTTTATTCTTATTTTAGGATGTAGATCACGCTGTTAAAATATGACCGTCTAATTTCGGGACACCCTGTATAGTGGAAACCAGCCAAAAGTTAAATGTAATTGGTTTCAACATTAGTGACGAATGGGTAGGGTCATTATTATTGGCAGGACTTCTTGAACATTTTTCTCCTACAAGCACTTCGATATCACCATCTCTGCGGACATCAACAAAACAAAGCTTCTGGACATGGACGTTAGTGTCACTACCTATAATAAAAATGCCCCAGTTGCGAAATTATAAAAATGACAGACAGAAGTAATGACAGTAATGGTGGACAATGTAAACAAATATTATGCTGGGGAATGTATGATCAGCTTGTAAACATCCCAGATTCTTGAAGTAATAACTGTAGATGAGAATGAGCCATGTACAAATAAAAATGCATTTCCTATTTTGTTTTACGGTAGAAATTTTAATGCAGAGGACTGGTATATCGACTCCGGAGCAAGTTGCTACTTTACATCCAATGAATACTGAATTTGGAATAAAGCTTTCGATACTAAATTACCCGAAATAATGGAGCAAACAAGGAAAAACTGCCAGCAAAGTGCATAAGTGAATCCTTAATAAACATTATTGTTAAAAATAAACTTTTGAAATCCTTGTAAAAAATATATGCGTACCAGCCCTGTCAACAAATTTATTATCTGTAAGGTAATTGATACAAAACGAAACTCAGTAAGTTTGAAAATGATTGTTAAAATATTTTTAATGAAGTGATTTTTTAAAAAATTGGTGAAAAGAATCAAAATAATGTGAAAAAAAGTACCTAGGTACAAGTAAGATGAGTGACAAAAAACATTAAAGCAAGGTTTACGTCGTTCCAGATTGTAAAACAGGATAAAAATCAAATGTAAAACTAAAGAAAACACAAACATTAATAAATGAAAAATACCAGTATTATTGTGATAAAAGCGTGGGGCGCTTTGTCCATATTTCTCGTACATCGAGTACCCGACGCTTTTTTCACAATAATACTAATATTTTCCATTTATTATTGTTTTAAGCTTATTTGAATAAAAGCGTGTTAAAAAAGATTATTTTTAACTTTTTAGTTTGATATGCTCTAAAAGCGTGTTTTTTAGTTTTTTAAACTAAATTTATATTTTGTTAGGTTGGCTTCCTTAGCCTTGTAAACAAGTGTATATCTATTGATGAATCTTCGAAAACATTATGTATATACAATTTTAAACAAATACTTTTAAAAATATAAATATGTTGAATCGCTTCATTCGACTCTGAAACGTATTAAAAAGTAAAAGCGTTGATCTAAAACAAAGGGAAAGATCAATTCCATCTGATACAACTTCTGTCTACCTGCCCAAATTGCCATTTTGCTATAACCGTTTTTTTCTTCGTTGCTATCCTAACGGTACCTAGGACCCACCGACAACTATCAATCAATCTTACCGAAATTCACTTTTATCCTTAGCCCAAGTATAACTGTACCTTCCAAATGGCAACACGAGCCATCAAAAGTCAAGTCCACTGCCCTAGTATCCAGGCATGTTACGCAAGGTGATGCGATGACCCTCTGCGGAGGCCTATTGAAGTCCTATGTCCGATCGTCTGCCCTGTCTGTCAGTGTTTCTGCAGTCTGTGCATACGTGTAGTCACTGGAAAGGTGCAGCATCAATTGCACATATTTAAATGAATTATTTTATATGAAAAGGAAAAGCTTCCGCACCTAATCAACTTATCAACTTATATAAATAATCGAATTAAATTACCGGCTTTGAGCTTACATTAAATTGTAATTAGATGAAACAAAATGGATTCTATGTATTTTGAGGTGATCTTTTCGAAAAAAAGGCAAAACAAAATGTAGCAGTTTTTCGAACGTGCCGAAATTTTGTATTTTGTCAATTTTTCAATTTTGCGCATGCGCATGTCGCAAATAAATCATTATTTTTAAAACGCAGTTTACAACAATTGAAAGCTTAGAAAAAATGCTAATTTTTATGTCTCCTGAGAAATTTTGATCGGATGCACCGTTCTCGCGGTATGAACGATTGAAATTTGTTTAGTATTTTAAGGCGGCGAAGGTAGAAAAATTGAATTTGTTAAATGTTCAAACACTAAATTCTTCATAACTTTGGTAAAAATTAAGATATTTGAAGAAACAAAAATTCGTTTTGAACTTAAGGGATGTGACTATTGATTCCCAGAAGGGGGCAAGAGAAATCCCAAAATTGGGCATATGGCGGAAGGGCAAAGTGTACCGCAAGCCTAATTTCATTGTTTGCCTATAACTGCCAAACTATTTAAATTTATTTAATGCCACTTACAGAACTTACTCTTAAATATGAAATCTTATACGTATGTGAATTTTACCAAAATCGGATTATAATTGGCCAAGATATCAAACAATTTATCAAATTTTTTTTCCTAAAAAAGTGGCACAAAAATGCCAAAAATGCACCCAATGACTCAAAAATTTTGTTTTGTACCATTTACATAACTCAAAAAACATTTTGTAATGTACCGTACTTTGTCAGATTTATTACCCGGCTCGATCACGAATCTACTATAATACAATTTAGATAATAACTTTGAGGAAGTCTTCTTATAGGATAGGTTAGGTTAGGTTAAAAATGAGTAGGATGATCTCATCGCCTTCCATTGCGACCCAGATGGATCTATTGTGGTTCATAACTAACTTATAGTTCCCCGTACTAGTCACACCTTTTGATGAAAGCCATGGTTGAAATGAGTGAGACTTGTTTAAAGTCGGTAGGCTCCAGTCGGGTAAATCCAAAGATCTGGAACCTCGTTCTTTCCAGAGCGGAGCAGATACATAGAATGTACTCTGCAAACTCGTCTTCTACGCTGCAGAATTGACAGTCCGATGTTTGTTGCAGACCTTTCCTTCTCATGTGGTTGCCCAGACGGCAGTGTCCTGTCACCAGTCCCGTGAAAATGCGTAGATCTTTCCTACTTCATTCTCGGATCTGATCAGAGGCGTTTATAGAAGGGTTGGTTACAAATGCCTTCGAATGAGTTAGCCCTGGGGTATCTATCCAGTTCATGAGTGTTGCACCCTCCATCCATTTTGAGATAATTCCTTTGACAGTGCTCTCTGCAATGCCCAGAAATGGCTCTTTTCAGTTTTGGAGCAGTCCGTGTACAACGCATTGTCTGCCTGGGAGAAGGTTTTTTCCCTTCTGCTCCATGCGTCTTTCGCTGGAATGAGGACGATGTATGGCTTTACTATGTGCTGTCGGGGAACTAGCGAGTCCGAGACCATACCGAGTATGTGGTGGTTATTAATTGCACTTATCAGCCGCGTCTTGTCCCATCGTAGTTCTTCGTAGCATTGACTACCCACGTTCAGGAGTCTGTAGGAGACCACCATGGCCTCCCGTTCCAGCAGAATGTGAAGAGGGGTTAGATCTAGCATTGTCTCTATAGCTCCCGTAGGTGTGGTTGACATTGCTCCAGTTATGGCAAGGCACGCAAGCCGCTGTATTCCAGCCAGCTTTGATCTGGCCGTCCATTGGAGTCCCTCGTCCCACCAGTCGGATGCCGTACGTAACCATGGGTTTTACCACTGTTTGGTAAATCCAGTAGATTAGTTGAGGTCTGATTCCCCATGCTTTTCCGCATATCCTTCTAAGGGTCCAGAGGGATAGTCTGGCTTTATTAATGGTTTTATCCAGTTGGAGGTTCCAGGTGAGTTTCTTATCTAGGGTGGTCCCCAGATATTTCACCTCCCCGGAAAAAGAATGGTTTTCCCAGTTAAGGTAGATTGTCGAAGCTTGGCGAGCTTCCTTCTCTTGGTAAAAGGGACGATAACAGTTTTGGTGAAGGTGAAGATACGCTGCCTTGTGGACATCCTCTGGCAGGCGTGAGAGTGACCATCCAGTGATGAAGTGATGTTCCGGTTCCGATAGAATAAGCTGAGTCCCAAACACTGCTGAATATTGAAAAATCCGATGTTATCCAGGCTAAATACAACGATTTGCAAGTAGTAAAACGTTTTCATCACCCAAATACTAACGAATTTTATGAAACATTGTTATACAGGTGAAAATCTCTTTATTTTAGGTTATTTTTAAAATGGAAGTCATTCCTTTTTAATAAGTTTGTCACGTTTATTTTTTTTTTTTAACCTGAATGTAATAATCTTATTTTTAAATTATTTTACTATACAGTAATATAAAACTTTAAACGTGCAGTTTTATTTATTTCTATGACTGTAATATAAGATTTGGTAATAACACAGTTTATAGCTTAAAAGAATCAGTTCGCTCACTCGGACTAATTGGATGTTCCAAAATAACATCCACTCCAGGGATACAAATTCAGGATGCGCAGAAGACTGCTGTTGATTCCAAACAAATGAACTGCCAGTGGGAAGATTTGATATGTCCAAGGGTTGCGACATACGATATATTCTATTTACAATACGTAAAATCACGAATAATGGATTACATTTATATATTTTATGTCAAACACAATAAAAATAAGATACATTTTTTCATAAATTGGCAGGCTTTGTGACTATTATTTCGAATAAAAAAACACGTTCAAGATGCAAGACTATGTCTCTACCCCTTAGATATACCAGACCTTCTCACTGACCGCTATTGTTTGACAGATTATTGGAATGCTTAATTGGTAATAGTAAGAGAGCCCACTGCAAATTACAACCGCCATCTGATAACAAAATGAAATATGCTCCAAAGACATGTAACAACATTGTACTTTACCAAATTGAACCTGTGCCAATCTGTAATCCAGAGAAAAGTGGTTAAAAAAAATTATTTTATATTCAAAAAATTACATATAAGACATGACAGCGATAATGGTGTTTTCTCTGAAAATTACAATCCTAATTCAGCTTTTAAACCTGAATTATTAATATTTTTACCTAACTTTGGCAGAGATATTCAATAATGATTATAAACTCTTGTTAGACAATTCTTTTAAATCATAATCATAGTAGTTTTTTTGTCGTTTCTATGACAACCTGTAAAAATGAATCACAACAATAGGCATACAAATAAATTCTTAAATCAGCAAAAATTGATTCATATTTTTAATGATTTTTATCTACTAATCGTGTGTAGATGCTTTTGTGCGATGTTAAGAGGAAGAAAATGTTTCCCGTTAACGATATATATCAAGATATATTTGAATATGTTATTATCTGGAAAACTTTAAGGGCAAACAAAATTAGCGCTGTCATACCTTATGTGATTTTTTTAATATAAAATATTTTTTTTAAACACTTTGCTCAGGATTGGGATTGTCACAGGTGCCATTCGGTAAAGTACAATAATGTTTTTACAAGCTTTTGGGGTATATTTTATTTCATTATCAGATGGCGGTAAAAATTTACAGTGGGCTCTTGGGCTATTATGATTTGATTATGTATGCGCCAGGGATACAAATCCGAGTTGCGCAATGTATAAACTGGAACATTGAGATCAAAAGTGCCGACGCAGAGTGAGCGAACTGATTCTTTAGAGCTATAAACTGTGGTAATAATATTAATTATAAACTCAATTTTCTCATTAAGTCAATTTTGTGACATCATCTGTTTTTCCCTTACCCTTCGATACCTGTTTAAGATATACAAGGACATTTTTAAGAACTATCTTTTTTTAATATTTTGACTACAATCCTGTTATTTTTTTAAAAAGCAACCCTATTATTAAAAAGATTAATTTAAAAAATATTTTTTTTTTCACATATATACATGATAAAAAAATTATATGACTGATTTTTCTGGGTGTAAAGTACTATTTCTTAGTATAAAAGAGTAAGACAGGGGTGCAGTTGCTCTGCACTTCCTTAGACATCGACCACGAGCGGGGGAGAGTTCGCGGAGGCCAGGTGAGCCTATAGATTGATGCACATGGTACTATTAATTATATTGATATAGGGGCCGTATACCCACACGTATTATAACGATTTGTTGAACAAGTTAGGATTGCTGGTATACACCAACCAATGTGTGCATATAAATTTATTTAAAAGATCGAAGTGTTTTGTAACTGCATATAGAATTTACGATTCTTTTATTAGCACAATTTAATGTGCGTGTAGAAATAAATTGTCTTGTGAAATGGATAGAGTTATCATCGAGATTTATGGGTACTATATCGTACTTACTAAATAGACAGTTGCTTGAACAACATTTTTTTTTTAATTTTATTCGTTATGATGTGTAAAATTATATTTGAATGAAAACAAACACAAGTAGATATATTTATTTCCTGGACATTATACATATCTATTTATATTTTTCCAAATCAATTTTAAAATAAAATTATCATTATCATTACAAACAACATATTAATATTTATCATATAGTAAATGTAATGACATTTCCCAAGCACGTCATAAACTCAAGAAAGTAGACGTTGCCACCTTGCTACAAAATTCGAGGATCTCGAGAAACATTTTATAAAAAAACTAATGTTGAATTTGAACTCAATCTTTTGACACTTTGAATAATTAATTCATTAAAATTATATGTATAATTTTAAAAGCTTTTAGAAGTAGTTCTTTCAATATAAATAAATACAATAATAATAAGAATAAGAATCACTATCGCCTATCATCATTAAAATCAATAAGTAATTACAGGTATATTATTCTCCACTTTCAAATATAACTTCACGGTTCTAAAATCTCTGAATAATTTTTCAGTTTAACTGACATAATATCCAATTATATAAGTATATAAATTTGTACGGCTAGCGCCACATTAGGCAGAGGCTAACTCTGTGTCATGTGAAAAAATGGTGGAAAACGACAATTTTATAGATGTTACCCGAATTATATTCTGTGTGCCATGTCAACATCCCTTTTTGTTGCATTTCGACATTTCATGCCAAGGCGTTCGTTTCCAAGACACCTTTCGACGTGTGGTACTAGAGAGAGAAGAAAATCGCTTTGTATTTGAATCGTTGGAAAGAGAAAAATGGAAGAGAGTACTAAAAACACATTATGTTTGTAGGCAACACACAATCTACGCTAAGGTAATATAATTGATAATTACAGGCAGACATATTTTTATATATAAACTATTTAAATGTACATACCATTTCTTAGGTAATGCAACACAAAGTTTCTCATTAGGAGTATATTAAATGCAAGTGGTTGATCCATTTTTTCGATTGACATTATTTGTAAAGTGAAAAATCATTTGTCTCTTTATCGTATCTCCTATATCCAATGTATATTGTACGTTTCCATATTTATTTATCAGAATCGGAAAAACAAAAAATTACCAACGTTTTTGCTTACTTCTTACTTCATAGTATTTACAGTTGGGCACAAAATACATAACCATTTTAAAGATGTTTTTCGGGAACAATCGTTGAATTGATACACATATTTCAAATTTATAATTAAGTCGTAGTTCTTAATTAAGCACATTTTTTTTAAATAAGCACAATTTAAATAGTCTTATCAGGTTTTATTTTTTATTTAGATTGACTGTTTCATAGAGGAATAATAAAATAGTTCGTTTGGTTTGGAACAATGTTGCCTTAATATGTCTTTGTTATGTATCAGATTTGTCTAAAAAATGTACCATTCCTTAAATGTACCAGTTTTTTCGAATTTTATTTGCAGTGACGTCTAATTAATTGAAGGGCAAAAAAGGGGATCTTCATAGATAACAAACACAAACAAGGAACACAATATTTCTGCACGCCGAGGAAGAAAAAGTACTAGATTTTACTTCGAGTGTCCTAGAGTACCAGATTATTCGAGCATGTACAATTGAAGAGTGGAAGTAATACAGGGAATGAGTGCCAAAATTTTTGAACGGTGCTATTTATCACTATGTATGTCCTGACAAAAGTGATAAGTGCCAATCTTTAATACGCTTTGTATAAATATCCCAAGATGCAGCCACCGTTAAGTGCTTGATCTATTTCCTTAGAAAAGTGACAAGTGCCATTCGCCATGTGTTTTGTGTTTGCCATTCTACTGTTAGTTAACAATAATACAGGTTTCAGTCTTGTTTGTTGTTTTTAAAACATTATGAAATGACTTTAATGTAAAAACTCGTAAAAGTAATGGTAGTGGACATCCGACAACGGTAGCGTGGGTGTCTACGGCACCGCATTCATTTGCGAGCCAATTGTGTGCTAAACAAGACACGGTTTCGAGTCCTACGGAAGCCCATGAGAATTTATTTGCATGGTTCTCTTGTAACGTGATACTTGTCATTTTATCTATTTGTTATAGTGTTTTAAGCTCAATTGATACTTGACTATAGACTAAAGATAAAAATATAGAAAATCACTAACCATTAAGATAATATATTTAAACAAAGATTTAGATAAGGTAGTGACAAATTCTAATTCACAGAGATTTACTTAATTCAAATTTAGATGGTTTATTGAAAAAACTTATCTGTTATAACAGGAGCTAGTTATATTGGGGTGATTTGCATGGTATATTAGGCCTTCTTCAAAGGGACTTGAACGATATTCTTCGGATAGCACCAAACTCTTAGGTATAAATCTTCATCAACTTCTTGATATAAAATTGATATAAACTTCTTAGATACAAATCTTCATCAACTTCTTGATATAAAATTGATATAAACTTCTTAGATACAACTTGCAATAAACTTCTTAGATAGGACTTGAAATAAACTTCTTTAGATATAGCTCGAACTAAACTTCTTTAGATAGAACTCATACTAAACTTCTTAGATACAACTCGAAATAAACCGTCTAGATATAGCCAGGCTAAAAGGAAAAGGTAAAAATATTAAGGAAGGAAATTTGCACAGGAACTAGATAAAACGCTTTTAACTAATAATTGAACAATTTAAACTATTAAGTGAATAATTTCACAGAAACTAAAATTAATATGAACAGGAAAAATCTAATTTAACATATTTAAATATAGTAAAGCATAATATATCATTCCTAACAAAATAAAATTTTGTGATGTTATTATTTTATAAATGTTTATAGTGTTTTAAGCTCTACAATTTTGGGAAGTTGGTCAGGTGATTAAATAACTCATATGACTTTGAAAGAGAATATTGGACGCCACTATATTTTAAACTTTCTAAACTTGACAATCAATCAGTGATGAAAATATAGAAAACCACTGATCTTTATGATATTAAAATTAAATAAGGTAGCAACAAATTCTAATTCACAAAGACTTAATTATTCAAATTTAAATGATTTATTGTGACTTATCTGAGGTATACAGGAAACAGGTAACAGGTAACTGTAGAGGCCTTCTTTACAAGGTAGTGTTAAATCTTGTTAACTAAACTTCTTGATGTATTCTACGTTCTTCCGAATTTCTTAACAAGCAGCTAGTACGTTCTTCTAAAATTCATGTAGAGACAGCTACTATTAAATCCTCGATATAGTTTCTATCGAACCATCTAAATCAATTCTTCAAGATTTCTTTAAGACATAAGACTTCTTTAAGATTTTCAGACCATCTATATACAGCAAGGCTACAAGGAAATAGGTAAAAATATAAAGAAAGGAATTAGGGAGAACAGATAAGATGCTTTTTACTATCAAATGCATAATTTAAATTATTAAATGAAAAGCTCCACAGAGACCAAATTCAATAGGTAAAGAAAAAGTCTTATTTAACATATATAAATATAGTAATGCATATTATCTATTTTAAACAAAATAATATATGAACTTATATAAAACATGTGATGTCTTATGTTTTTCAATGTGTTAAGGTGTAGAGGTTATGTTTCAAATTTGTCATTTCTTGTACTAAATATATATTCAACAAAATATCGGTAGGAAACTTACCTTTTTAAAATCTGATGGCCATTAAAAATAATTTAAGGTAACTAGTACATCGGATGTCCCAGATAATAGATAATTAAAAATTAATAATTCAACCTGCTCGATGACAGACGTAAATCAAAGTGACAACCGAGTTTTGACACAAGGCATAAACGACAGTTGACGTTTGTGTAGAGATGTTGGTTTCAAAATAACGAGAACGGGTCTGGGTCAAATAACGAAAACGGTTCCAACCGTTACACCCCACTACCTCCGGGTAAAAAAAATTTTAATTTTAATTTCAATTTTTATTTTTCTTTACTACTTCATATTCTCTCCTTTTATTGCAACTAGCTATAATGATACAAGAGGTGAAACGATCAATGGATTACTTTCCAAGAGTGTTGCCCGCCGATATCCACAGTAATCAAAGGTCACTGCAAGAAAAGGTCCTTCAAAAATCATTCCACTCCCAATACCACTGCTAAACCAATTATCGTAGAAGAAAATTAAAAACTGCAAAAAAATGAATCTACACCATCATACAATGAATAACACAAGATATCGCTGTAAAAAAATGTTAATAAAAAAAAAAGAAATAAGAAAATATATACTTCCTATTAGATTAGTATATAGATATAAGAAAATTAGTAAATAAGCGTTATATAATATATGCATGTTTGTTCTTATACAAACTTAAACCACATAAAAATTACAATCATGCATCGATAAGATAAAGTTCAAATTAAAGTTAAATCATTAAACTGAAAAAATTGTACTGGTATAAGTATGGTTCAAATGAAAGGAATAAATTCATTATAATGGAAGTAGGTGGTTTTTCGAAAAAACGCTCGGACAGGTCAATTTTGTTTACTTAAAGCGCAATTTTTTAAATAAAATTCAATTTTCCCCCACTTCCCATTTTTGGGCAGTGACGTCATTGACAATTTTTTTAAATAGCAACCCTAATTTTTTTTTCTTGATTTTGATAGATCTTGCAATTTCCTACTCGGAAACATAATATTTGAAATATCTGACAACAATTTTTTTTGAAAAAAAGTCATTTAAAGATCAGATACATAAATTTTATGTTATTTTGAAACACAATAAATTAATAAAAGATAATTATTTGTAATTAAGTACCTAATCTAAAAAAATAATAATAATAATAAAAAGAATTTAATGACAATTTCATAAATTCTTTTTATTATTATTATTATTTTTATTATTATTTTGTTAGATTAAGCATTTAATTACAAATAATTATCTTTTATTCATTTATTGTGTTCTCAAAATAAACTAAAATTTATGTGTCTGATCTTTAAATGTCTTCTATTCAAAAAAAATTGTTATGTAAGATATTTCAAATATTATGTTTCCGAGTAGGAAATTGCAAGATCTATCAAAATCAAGAAAAAAAAATTGAGGTTACCATTTAAAAAAAATGTCAATGACGTCACTGCCCAAAAATGGGAAGTGGGGGAAAATTGAATTCTATTTTAAAAATTGCGCTTTGAGTAAACAAAATTGACCTGTCCGAGCATTTTTTCGAAAAACCAGCTGCTTCCATTATAATGAATTTATTCCTTTCATTTGAACCATACTGTATATAAGATAAAGGCAAGGCAGAGAATAGTAAATACTCAGATTACTAAGTATTCATGTATAACAAAAAAGAGAAAAACAAACTGAAAATTTTTAAGGTACATAAAGGGACTTTAGACACATATTTAGTTATTTAGTAAAGCTTCCAAAAAAAAAAGGAAGTGGTTGATAAACTTACAAACTAAGACTGATTTATTAAAATATAAAAAATATGAAGAAAACTGAAATTTTGAGTGTAGCCCTTAAAGACTAAAGATTTACAACTTAAACTAAGAAGATTTACTACTTTAGCTTTTAAGTGCTTGTTTAAGAAAATTTTGATTAAAATGAAGAAATTGATTTTAAATTCAAATCTGCACTTTTGTACCATACTAATGTCACAATCAGGGAAAGATAAGATAAAGGAAAATAAAGGTAGACCAGGGGCGGTTTCTCCATTGGTTCATTTGTGCAGTGAACACCCAGTTAAATTTCATAAAAACACATTATTTTAAAATTACATAAAAATATAAATTTAATTTTAATATTTTTATTTTCATACGTGTTAATCTATATTTTTTGGTACATCATTGCCCTCTGGCAGTGGCATAGAATACCTAAGTATACTGTGTCTGTGGCGCATTATGATGAGTGAGCCTAACATGAGTGAGACGATTTGATGAATGCATAAAGTTAAAAAGAGAAAACAACACGCCAAAATATCCTTCAAACGTCAAAAGAACTCATTAATTGGCGCGCCGCTCACAAACTAGGTTGCCAAACCAGTGTTGCCAGTCTAGTACAATTCACAATTGTACTAGATGTAGTACATTTTGCTTGAGGCAGTGTTCACGTGTAAAATATATATATAAATATATTGTGTTCCTTGTTTGGGTTCGTTATCTATAAAAACCCTCTTTTTTCCTCTTCAATAAATTAGATGTCACTGCAAATAGAATTCGAAAAATCTGGTACATAACAAAAACATACTCTGGCAACATTGTACCAAATCAAACAAACTGTCATTCCGTCTACCTGTGGATCGTTTATATCGTTCGAATTTAGAGATGAGTAGTAATCCGTAAATGTACCTACTTAACACTTACAGATTTGCTAATATCCATCTCTAAATTCCAGTGTGACACCGGCACCACTTGGAACTTTAGAGACGTTGTAACCGAACTTTGATTTTAGTTCAAGGACGACTTACCCAACTCCGACTCAGCTGAGTTCTGTTTATAAATATGAACCTGAATATATTTGTATCCTTGTTTACCGATATATAAAAGAAGAAAGTGAGAATACACTCAGTGAGACACGAGATCCCTTTACAAATTATACTTTTTATGGAATTTTGTGTTTCGTGAACCGAATTTTCGTTGTTTTGAGGTTGGCTGTACTGGTTTTAGGTTCTGTGTGAATTTACCAATGAACTGGAGTGGGGTAGAAAGCTAATGTGCATATTTTATCAATTGAACAAGATGCGACTCTATGGGCGCAGCCATTTTTATTTCTCATCTCACTCGGGAGTATTTATAATAACCATTTTCTGTTTCACATTGTTATTGTTCAATCCACAGGCTGGTGGATCAGACAATAACAAAGTGAAATAGAAAATGGTCGTTATAAATACTCCCGAGTGAGATGAAAAATAACCTGTCTTCGCCCATAGAGTCGCATCTCAAGCCTATTGACAAGCATTCTACCCCACTCCAGTTCATTGGAATTTACTAGTGCTTATGTACGATGGAATCGTATTTGGTAAAATTTATAAAAACAAATAGACATAATTTCGAAAATCGAGTGCTTACAAAAAAGAATGGCCCACCTCAATCGGAGATAAACATTGTTCAAGAATGTGCCATAAGAAATAGAAAGTTTAAACATCCTTTTAAGATTGAACAATATAAAAAAACTTCGTTGTTATGCGGGTGTGATAAACAACATGCTTTGTTTTGTTTTCCTTGTTTAGTTTTTGCAAACAATGAAAATACTAAATCAGAAAGGACAAAAACGGGTGTTAGGGAATTATCTCATATTAGGTAAGCATGATTTTGCATTATTTCTATAATTTAAACTTGATGTTTCTTTCTTACACTGTATTAATCGAGGAATTAATATTTTAAATTATAACGAGCCACCACTACCTTTAATTAAAAAAATCTAATTAAATATGGGGGATTTAAGGGGGGTTGAAATTAAAATTAAAAACAAAAAATCAAAAATGAAAAGCGATATCAACATTTTTAGTAAAAATCAAGCCCTATAAGGAGATGAGGTATTGATTGTGAAAACAATCTGGTAGAAAATGGGTAGTTAAGGGAGTCTGTTAAACTGCGAAAAGTATCATTTAGAATGCCTGGCATAAAATAAACATTTAAAACATTTTAGTTTTTATTTTATTTAAAAGTTATTATTTTAAAAGGTATTTAAAAAATATATTTTTTATTTGACATGTGTGACAAAATGTGAAAATGATTAAATTTACAATAAAAACTGAAAAATGGTAGGTAAAGCTTTCTTCATAACCTTATATATATATATATTTAAAAATAATCTCAAATTATGAAGAAAAGTCAGTTAACTAATAATGTTTATAGGTGGTTTTCAATGAATTAAAAACAAAACAAATATCACACTAACTAAAATTTTCATTTATTAATAGTTATAGTGCTTGAAAATAGTATGATGTTGATAATAACTACATTTAATACAAACTCAAATAATAATAAAAACAGCGATATTGGCTCTTTTACAAAGTTTTGGGCCGAACTTACATCAGTGAGTACATCAGGCAAGAGATACGAAACATTTTCGTAATGCTGTAAATCAGCAAAGGTATATACAAAGTAGTAAAGTTAGGTAAAAAAAATTATAGTAATGCAAGTTCTCTGTTAACCTACAGTTAACCCAAATATGAAATTTTGCAATACTGAACTAAATTATTTTCAATATAAAGTGAAAACAGAGGTATCAAACGATATTGCTAAAAGCATAAATTCTCAAATTATAATTGAAAAAAGAATAAAGATATACAAACTTTTACTACTTGTATTAAAATATAATTTAAACTTAGTTCGGGATCAAATAGTTATGCAAAAGTGAGGTATAAAGAAAAAACATAAAATGCTACATAATATAGTTCAAAGTCAACTTAGGTATTTTAAGATTGAATTTAAGGAAAAGGTAAACAAATTAAAATATTACTCAAATTGACGTTTGTGTAGAGATGTTGGTTTCAAAATAACGAGAACGGGTCTGGGTCAAATAACGAAAATGGTTCCAACCGTTACACATTTCATTTAAGAAATTCTTATACAAAATATATATTTTCAACAATATATCGGTATTAAAGCTTACCTTATAAAATCAGACGGCCAATAAGAATATTAAAAGACAATTAGTACATCGGATGTCCAAGATAATTTAAAATTTAAATCAACTTGATTCGTTGACAGATATAAATCGAATGAATTAGGAACTTTTGACGCAAGGCATAAACGACAAATGACATTTGAGTAGATATGTCAAAATAACGAAAAAGGTTCCAACCGTTACAATCTATAGGATTTGATGGATGTCGCATTAGGAGAAATTAAATTTTTGTAGATATGACATCCAGATTATTAAAAATCGCCATGCGTTATTGTTTTCGATGATGGTGGATGAGGTTTTCCGGGTTTTCCTCACCTGTAAGTCAAATGGCACCATCAATCATCTTTAAGTCGCCCCGGAGCGCCACGGCAAATAATAATAATAGCCGTCCGTTTCCCCGGACAAACTCAGCTATTGGGGTTAAAATTCACTCGTAACAGGATGAATTAGGGAGAGTATTAATATTATTATTTCAGTGAAGCACAGAAAATTGTGAAAACAAGGACAACCATTTGCAGATTTTAATCCATGAAACGAGGTCAATGAGAAAGGCCAAACTACATGTACTTTCTCCAGAAAACAAAAAAAAAATATTTCTATGATACCTTATCTAACAAATCTATTGCACAATTTGTTTTACAATAGATGGTGAACGCAGCAGCACAGTAAATATTGTGCTTTCTTAGAATTTTCAAAATAATAATTTTGTGTTGTCACTTATCACGATTCTATTTTTTTTTATTTATTTTTTTTTTTTTTTAGAAATTTCAATATTTTTTCGATATGTTTTATATATCTAACTGGTTTTTTCTAAACTGACTTTCCGTGTTGTTCTTAAGCTTAATTTGGAAAAAATAAAGAATAAATAATAGGTCTGTTCCAACTCGCCTGAAACCGTAATATTACCGTACAAATTATGCGTTGTATACAATTTTTGGGTAGAGCGCACGATTTGTACGGTAATATTACGGATTTCTCGCGTGTTGGAACTAGATCATTGTTTGTTTCTTGTTTCTGTGTTTTGGTTAAAGTGACTGGTTCTATTTTTGATAATGTCTTCTATTGTGAGTAAAAAAAGCGCAGATCTGTTATTAATAAGTAATATACAATGTTTTTAAATATTTTGACGCAACAAAGAAGGAAGGAGTTACTTTAGATGATATCAAACTTCAAACTGCACAAGCAACAGGTAAACATATTCTGTAGTTTATTTGCAATTAAACTTGCGTAGTTTTCCATATTTTTTTTGTATTTTACACACATCTATGAATTTTATTTTTGATTATTATTTACATTTAATTTTTTTAAATTTATCTTCTGTTTCAAAAGATTTTTGTTTCCTAATAAATGTAAAAAAAATACAAAATTTAACATTAATATATTATTACGTTTTTACAGGTGTTTCTTATACTACCGTTAAAAGAATTTTGAAGGAAGGTAAACAGTCAATGGAAACAACCGGAAAAATTACATTTTCCACACCTAGGAAAAACTTCGTCAAAAAATCAACCGCTACGAATCTCCCTGAATATCAATTGATGGATATTCGAAGAATAATTTACGATTTTCATATAACAGAAAAGTCTCGTGTTACTGTTAAAAAGTTAAATAAGGAAATTAAGGAAGATTTAGATATCCACATATCAGAAACTTCAAACAGGTTGACTGCCACAATGTTATGAAAAAAGTCCTTCACTCCAGCCGATAGATTTTTTTTGCTTGTAACGCTTGAAGAAAATGCATGTAACAGTATTTTGGTAACCATTTTCAAAAAACTGCAGTATTTTTTATTTTTTGATTGAGAATCAGCGTATGTCTCACGTGGCTATAACACATAAATTTGTCACTATAGCCACGAGAATCAATAGCTGCTTCTCTGGTTGATTGTTTTGGTGGGGGCTACTCGTGACGTCATGATCTTGTCTGCTGTTTGGAGTGTTCGGTTCGGCCGCATACCGCATACATCAGTACCAATTGGTTTGTTGGGCTGTTTGGATGTAGTAGCGTCGTTTTGCACTCACGTGTTTCGAAATGAATCGAAAATCCTATGAACAAGAGCAAAAGTATATCGAATCTTTATGGCAGGTAAGACATGTGGATAATTTTATTGTTTTTTTATAGTTTAATAATAATAATAATAATAATAATAATAATAATAATAATAATAATAATAATAATAATAATAATAATAAATAAATAAGTTTATTCATTCACATTACAAATGTAGGTATAACATTATAAAATAGTATAAAAATTGAACAAACTATAAAACTGCATAAGCATAAGCTTGTTTAGTAAACTATAATTTGGCTTTTAATTTTATTTTTAGAATGTATTATCAGAGGAGAGTGATGAAGACCTTCAGGACGAACCATATGAAGAATCTCCCGACGAATATTTGCCGTCAACCCCATCTGAAAGCTCCGACGAGGAATATGAAAGACGCCAACCGAAAAAGCAGAAATTTGCTGACAAAACATTTATAGATGAGCAACGACCATGTACTTCCAAACAAGTTCTCCGGGATAGGGATCCAGTACAAGAGACTAAAGAGCAGGTTATTCAAGCTCACCAGAATTTTTCTGACACTGAAAGCGAAGATGAAAATGAGCCTGCCGCTTCAAGCGATGTTACTTGGAACAATGTGTCTGGTACCTTTCTCAAGACTTTTACATTTTCCGAAGAACATCCAGGCGTGAAACCAGAAATGTATGAAACATATTTTGACAAAAGCCCGTTTGACTTCTACAAGATATTTCTGAGTCATGATATATTAGTGATGATGGTGGAGGAAACCAATAGATATGCGGCACAAATGAAAAACAAAGAGACGCACCGGAAAGCTAGAATAAATGATTGGCAGGATACAAATATAGAAGAAATTCAAATATTCATAGGAATACTATTTTGGATGGGTCTATCGAATTCTACTGGTCTAAAAAGAACATTTACCACAACAGAGTGAAAAATTTAATGTCAAGAAACGCTTTCAGATTTTATTAAAAGCTTGGCACTTCAGCAATAATGAAGAAGTATCAGAAGATCGATTGCAAAAAATAACTCCACTGGTGAAGAAGCTTCTTGAATGTTTTCAACATCCAATTATTCCCTCCGAGAATATCTGTATAGATGAGACTTTGGTTCCATTCCAGGGGCGCTTAGGATTTAAGCAGTTTATCAAAAATAAACGCCACAAACTATGCCTTGAGAAGGGTTATACTTACAATGTTCAAGTTTACTGTGGCAGAGATAAAGTTGACGAGTTACCCACTTCAGAAAGAATTGTATTATTGCTAGCGGACAACTTGTTAGGGAAAGGTCGCACCATTTACACAGACAACTTTTACACGAGCATGTCGTTGGCACACAGTCTGCTCAACAAAAGCACTCATCTGGTTGGCACACTTCGAGCTAATCGGAAACTAAATCCAAAGCATGTTATAGAGAAGAAATTGAAAGTGGGGGAAACAATAGCATCTGAAAGCAACACAGGTGTGATTGTGCAAAAGTGGAAAGATAAGCGAGACGTCTTGACACTAAGCACAAAACACACAGATGAGATGAAAACAGTCAACTATAAAAGAAGAGAGGTAGAAAAACCGACAGTAATAATTGACTATAATAAAAGCAAGTCTTTTATAGATATTTCTGACCAAATGAAGGCATATGCCTCATCACTGCGGAGAGGTGTGAAATGGTACAGAAAGCTGGCCATCGAACTCTTGATTCGTTCAGCTACTGTAAACGCCTTTATATTACACTAGGAAGTAGCTAATGAAAAAATGTCAATAACGAAATTCAAAGAAGAGATTGCCATGGATCTACTGAATATAAGAGAAGTTCAACAGAAATTTGAAGTTGTTCAAAATAACCGGCAGCACAGCTTGATCGATGATGGAACCAAGAAAAGGAGAAGGTGTGTCTTGTGTTACGAACAACTGCAGCAAAGATTCGATAGAGCTTATGCACAAATGAAGACTCCGCAAAGCAGATACAAATGCACAGAATGCGAGCTGTATTTTTGTCTGGCCTGTTTTTTCCAAGTTCATAAGTGTACTAAGTAGGTTTGGCAATTTGAAAACTTTACAATGTTATAATTTGTATTTTCCTTAAACACAACTTTATTTTACTTTTTAAAGTTCCTTTGTATCATTATTTGTAGTTTTGTAGATGTCCTAAATAAAAAATGTAGTAAAAACTGTGTTGTGGTTTTCATGAAATATACGCACTGACCAAAAAATGTAAATTAGTGAGAAGCGACTAGTGATTCTCAGATCCACAGGCCAATTACAGTATTTGTTCCTTCAAGCCACCTATATTAGCGCCTATAAGGTTTAAATGCCAACGAGAATCGGAGGTCGCTTCTCGCGGCACTTATGCATGAGAATCATACGGTGCTTCTCACGGCTATAACAGTGCATTTTCTGAGAAGCACCTTATGATGCTCATGGCAGTCAACCTGTTAAGAAGAGTTCTGAAAAAATTACAATTTAAGTGAAGAAATACACAAAACAATCATAAAGTTTTGGTGGAAAAAATGAAAATAAGAACTTTAAGAGTAAAATATTTGAGACCGATAAAATATTTTAGAAGTCAAAATAGACTAATCGTTTATTTAGATGAAACATATATAAACAGCGGACATACTTCTTCCAAGAATTGGACAGACGATTCAAAAAAAGGTTTGTTTTCTGTTATTTCTAAAGGCCAAAGGCTTATTATAGTTCACGGTGGGAAAGAAATGGGTTTTATCAAAAATAGTTTGTTAATATTCATATCAGGGACCAAGTCTGGAGATTATCATTCCGAAATGAATTCAGAAAATTACGGCAAATAGTTAAGAGAGAAGTTAATACATAATCTTCCACCTAATTCAGTAATTCTTTGTGATAATTCTAGTTATTACAATGTACAGACAAATCGAGCACCTAATTCCAATTCTTTGAAGAATGATATGATCGAATGGTTGACATAATACAACATACCTTTTAATCCAACAAGTTTGAAATCAGAGTTATATGAACTTATAAAATCTCATAAGGACCGACATGTAACATATGCATTTGATGAGTTGTGTCGAAAATACGGCCACACCGCTTTACGGTTACCCCCATATCACCCCGACTTGAACCCTATCGAATTGATTTGGGCAACTGTTAAGAATAATGTCAGTCAAAGGAATGTTACCTTTAAATTAGAAGACGTAAAACAATTAGCAGAAGAAGAATTTAATAAAATCGGTATGGAGGAATGGAAAAAGCGATGCGATCATGTTATAAAGGTAGAAGATAAATATTTTGAAAGAGAAATACAAACTGATTTATGTTCGGAAATTAATCCTATCGTCATTAATCCTAATGAGGATTTCAGTGACGACAGTGACGAGTCTTCTTCCAACGAAGAATCTGACGAAGATATATGAACATTATTTATTTGTGATTTACTGTTTACGTTGTTTGTATTTACTTATAGGTTATATAATATAAAATTAAACATGTTTTTCTTAAATTTACGTAAAATCAGAAGTTATTTGAAATGAAGACCCGGTATAAAAAATCGAAAGGATATATTACTTCATACACATATTATTTCATATTTTGTTTATAAAAAAATTAATGTCAGTTAAAATACAAAATACTAGACTACCAGAGATCTCCTTAACCTAAAGTCAGCTTACCTAAAAATAATGATTTTTTAATTGACTATAGAATTATGTACTAATAATAACACTAAGCAACATGTATGAACAAGCATCATACACTATTTTCCATTTATTTTATGTCTTAAAATATACGCGCCCCTGGTTTACAACTTTCTAGGTAAGCTACCAATTCTATTCATCGGTAGGCGTGTTCGTATCATTATAAATGCGCGTCCTTGGTTCTTTAGATTTGGCGTTTACTGTATCTGGGTTCACTCGTCATAGCGCACCACAAACACACTATACCTAGGTATACTGCGCCAGAGAGGCGATGCGCAATGGTGTACTCAAAAAATAGAGATTAACACGTATGAAAATATTAAATATACTAAAATTAAATTTATATTTTTATGTTATTTTAAAATAATGTGTTTTATGAAATTTAACTGGGTGTTCACTGCACTAATGAACCCATGCAAAACCCACCCCTGCTCGTAATACTAAAGACAAGACTGAAAAATCAAACATTATAGATTGCATTTTTATTCTAAATCGAATATTAAAATCACAAATTTGTAATTTTTTAAATAAATTTTGTGTGCATACCGACGATTATATTGTATTGTATTGTATTAATACTCCATTGGAATGTCTAATTCTGGTCGAAAATGTCACTTCCTTTTTTAATTTTGCTCTACTCAAATGTGCCATATTTAAAATGTTCCTTTACTGGTAATTGCATTTGTAGGTATGTACCCTAAGTCATTCCCTTTATTTTTATTTATTAATTTTAGGCATAAACGAAATTGAAATGTTTTCCTTTTTTTGCGAATATCCTTCCGACAAAGTGCTAAACCGATTACACAGGTAAGATCTACTTCCAGATTACGTTTTCCAAATATACCGTATCGCCTTCCTTTTCAAGATTGTTTTAAATAAACGAATCTTGGTCCGTAAAACAATATTAATAAAACCCGCACGCGTCGAATTGCTGAAAAACCTATAAGGCAAATAAAAAAACTCGACATCAAATAATAAGTTCCGCTTCAACACAAAATTAACTGCAATAATAAAGAAGGGAATTTTTTTAAAAGTTAATAAGTCGAAGTATTTCAAGACCATCTGCCTATACGGGTGTCGGACACTTTTTGAAGCTAAGAAACCGGAATGTCTGTTCTTAAATTGCATTGTAAAGTACAATCTAGCGGAATCAGAATCGGTTCATGTGATAATAACCTCGTAATGAGTATTAATTGAGTAGATAGGCAGAGGCGCAATTCGAGGGCGGGTTAGTGAAACCATTATATTAAATATTCATACCCACTGTAGTTAATTACATATTTTTGAGATCAGGCTATTTAGACAACCTCGAATTAATGTAAAATTCCGTAATTATATTAATAATTGATTGATGATATCCAAATTTATTACACTACTGGGTGGATTACATTATTTTGTATTGTTACAAATTTTACCTTTTTTTCTTCTTATCCTTTTTCTATGGAGGGGATCGTACCTAGGCATATATGAGAGTATTGTGTGATCTTTTTCCTAAGAAAAAAAAAACAACGCAATAGAGTCGTTTGTAAAATAAAAAATAAAAAAAAAATGTTTCAATAAAATAAGAGATTAGAGTAAGACAGTTGAAAAAATGTGATTGGCTTAAAATTTTCTCGTGTATAGTTTAACAGAAATTAATTAAAAATGGCAGCAGAAATAATATGAATATATTATTTATAGTTTATATAAGGATTCTAAAAAATATAGAGTGCCACGGTTTACTCTAGCTTTACGAGCTAAGACAGAAAGCACTTTTCCTACAGCATGAAGGCCTTGAATTTTAGCAAGCGACTAAGAAAAAGTGCTGGTTGAACATCTGAACGTTATTGCTTCCTGGGGATTTCCGTTTGACATTACTGAGTTGAGGATATTAATCAAGTCTTATCTTGACAGAAAAGGCCGCAATGAACGGAGGCTCAATAATATCTACCCGGTCGAGATTGGGTCGATTTTCTGCGAATATCTCTAACAAACGTGTGATGGTAAATAGGCAAAATTTTGACATTTTCTTTGACAATGCCCGAGATATGTTTAATAGTTTAATAAATTTCGACGAAACCAACCTGACCCAGCAAGTACCCTGAAAGGGTAGTCAACTCCACCAAGACTGCCATAAGCATAATGTATGCTGGAACTGCAGATGGACAACTTTTGCCTGAATATGTAGTCTACAAGGCAGATCATATATGAGATAGTTGGACTCACTGTGGACCTGTAGGAGTGCGTTACAATCAGTCTCGAAGTGGCTGGTTTGATGCTGTCTGCTTTGGGGATTGGTTTTGTAGCATTATTTATTGTCCCTTATTTAAGAAACAAGGATGTAGCTAAGGTTTGTTTATAATTTAAGGAATCAAGGTTTTGCTATTTTAATAATAATAATCCCCATTTTTTTAATGTAGATTTTAGTTGGCGACAGCTTATCCTCACATTTTTCGCAGAAAGTATTGCAAACATGCCAAGAAATTAACATATCTTTTATCTGCCTACCCCCTAACTCAACTCATCTGATACAACCCCTTGATGTGGCATTATACGCTCCTCTAAAGAAGTATTGGCGAGCGATACTTATCAAATGAAAAAAAAAACAGGAGGGCGTAAAATGTCTACGTTATCAAAATATGTATTTCCGCAGCTACTAAATAAACTTCGTCAAAAATTGGATGAAAATGGTAAAGCCTCCGAAAATCTCATCTCGGGTTTCCGTAAAACTGGTCTACATCTATTTGATCCTGCCGAGCCAAAGCAACGACTAGTGATGAGCGAAACTGGTCTTGGTCTTGCGGTCTTGGTCTTGCTCTTTTGCAAGACCAAGACCAGCTGAAAGCTAGCAAGACCAAGATCGAGTGTGCAAGACCAGACCAAGTGGTGCAAGACTTACGCAAGACCAAGACTCTTGCGCAAGACTCTTGCAGTATTGTGTTCTTTAATTGTTGCCTGAAAATAAAAGGTAAGTATATAAACATTCGTCTCGAAAAACCTTTGTTTTCGATATATAGGGTGTGTCTTTAGAAATGTGTAAATTAATAAATATACATTTAAAGCCGTTTTTTTGTTCAATACGAGATATTCGCCAGCCGTAGATTGCATAAAGCTAGGTTGCGAAATGTTATAATTTAAACGTCATTTAAAAGTTCATTTATATATACTTTCTTACTGCGTTTAACTAGAGTTGACACGAGACGACAGATAGGACCTTATATCGTTTCGTCTCGAAATTTCGAGATACATTTTTTGAAACAGGAGACAAGTCTTGTCTCGTCTCGTTTTATGTTTTAGCTCGTCTCAAAATTATTATTATTATAAAAAATAAAATACAAGAAAATATTAATAATATTCTTAAAAATTATGAGGAATTATTTAGTCTTAACATAACAGGCACGAATTTAAATAAAATAATATTTGAATTGTTCATATGAATTAATATTATTACTGAAAATAAATGTTAACATGTAGAAGTTATATCGAAATAGTTTGTTTAGAAGTTTGGAAGAACATACAAGCTGCATGTTTAGAAGTATAGAAACTTAGAAGTTTAGTTCCAGCTACAGAAGTTGATTTCATGTATATCAAGAGGTTTCGTTTGAGTCATCTAAAGAAGTTTATGAGATTTAAGTTTACCTAGGAAGATTTATACTTGAAGAGTTTATGATATCCGAAGTATCTTATACGAATCCTCTTGAAGAAGGCCTCTACTGTCACTCCTGAAATATTACCTCCTTTATAAAAGATAAGTCTTGAATAAATCAGTTAAATTTGAATAAGTAAGTCTCTGTAAATTAGAATTTGTCGCTGCCTTATCTGAAACTTTATTTAATTATAATATATTAATGGTTAGTGATTTTCTATATTTTCATCACTAATCGATTGTCAAGTTTAGAAAGTTTTAAATATAGTGGCGCTCAACATTCTTTTTCAAAGTAATACGAGTTGTTTAATAACCTGACCCACTCCCCAAAATCATAAAAGCCTAAAACACTATAAAAATAGATAAAATAACAAGATCATATTACAATTGACTACAGGCTGTATTACTTGATCGTGTAGGTAATAGCAGAATAAAATGATAGTTATAATATTCCGGCCTGATAATATATATTCCATTGGTGTTAAGAGGAAATAATTGACTACAGACTGTATTACTTGATCGTGTAAGTAATAGCAGAATAATAAAAAGCTAGATACTAATTTTTATTATTCTGGCCTGACAATATCTATAAAAAATTTAGTAATATTTTAACTTATTAAAAGGAACGGTATGGAAATCAAGCCAATTGCAGAATATATTATTCACAGTAAGAGGTATCGTTATTAACGTTAGGTATGACTTCATTATCATCATCTTCAGTTAAAGTGAAAAGCAATATATTTAATTAATTAAAGGCACAAAGTTTTGATCACTAACCAAAAAAATTTTTTACTCGATAGGCACAGAAATCAACTTTAGGTAAAAATCCAAAAACTATACAGTTTTATCAGTGTATAATAAATATATAGATATATCACTAGCAAAATAATAAATATGTGTAGATAAATATGTGTAAATATGTAAAAATATGTACAAATATACACTGAACCTAGTACAAAATGCAGATACTATATAGAACTTGACGATACGATACACAGATTAATAGAAAAGGTTAATCTCTGTGAAATACCTACGAGGATATATCAGTATATAACGAGACTGGTGTTATAACTTCTTTCAGAGGTAACATTTTATAACCCAAAAAATGAGACATGAAAGCCTTATATTTAATGTACTACCCGCAAGTAGGCTTTGATTTAACTTTTGACATTTGTTACAAATTAATTATTGAATTGTCAGTGTTTTGCGTACCTATCGAAAAATGAAAGTGGAGCAAAGATAGGCGATAAAATTTTGTGTTCGATTGGGTAAAACACCAACTGAACCTTTTGAAATGAATTAAGGTGCATATCTAGATAATAGTTTATCACGATGTAGAGTGTTTGAGTGGCATAAAAAGTTTAAAGATGGTTGTGAATCAGTTGAAGATGAACCTCGTCCCGGTCGACTACAAACTGCGAGAAATGGCACAAAAATTGCAGAAATTAACGACTTGATACAAAATGATCGCCGGATTGGCATAAAACGAATTTCTGACAATGTTAATTTGTCTTACGGTACCACTCAAAAAATTATTCATGACGGAAGATCGCGGCAAGATGGATTCCAAAAGTGATGACCGATGAACAAAAAGCGAATCGAGTGACAATTTGTCAGCAGTGGAAAAGGCAATTGCAACGTAACCCACAGTTTTTAAATAATGTGGTTACATGTGACGAAAGTTGGTTTTATCATTACCATCCTGAATTGAAGTCTCAAAGTATGCAATGGAAGCATAAAGGCAGCCCAAGACCACAGAAGGCCAAAACTGCTAAAAGTACTGGTAAAGTGATGCACCTGATTTTTTTTGATAAATTTGGCGTTATTTACGATCACATTGTACCTAGAGGACATACAGTAACAGGGGAGTACTATTCTAATGTACTTCGAGGACCCTTAAAGGCAAAATTAAAGAAAAAAAAGGCCGCTTTATCAGGACTTTGGCTGGACGCTGCATCACGACAATGCTCCGGCTCATAGATCAATGATTTGTCAACGAACAATTGAAGAATTAGGGGTTGAAATTATGGTTCATCTCCCCTAGTCTCCTGACCTTGCTCCATGTGACTTCCATTTGTTTCCTGTAGTCAAAAAAGAATTGAGAGGTAGAAGATTTGAGTCGGATTTAGAGCTCAACAACGCTGTGATGGGTATACTAAACAGACTATCAAAAAATGGTTTCTCAGAAGTTTATGATAAGTGGATAAAGCGATGGGATAAGTGTATTCAACAGAATGGAGAGTACTTCGAAGGATAGTTGTTATATTTTTTTAAATAAATGTTTTGTTGTTATACTATAGCACCAGTCTCGTTATTTTCTGATACATCCTCGTATGTGAACTAGAACGATAAGTTATAAGGAATCTATTTCAAAGTAATGAGCTATTTAACCCAGTAGTTGAGGCGCCATTTTGTAATATGATCTTGTTATTTTATCTATTTTTATAGTGTTTTAAGTTCTTATGATTTTGGGGAGTGGGTCAGGTTATTAAATAACTCGTATTACTTTGAAAAAGAATGTTGAGAGCCACTATATTTAAAACTTTCTAAACTTGACAATCGATTAGTGATGAAAATATAGAAAATCACTAACCATTAAGATATTATAATTAAATAAGGTTTCAGATAAGGCAGCGACAAATTCTAATTCACAGAGACTTACTTATTAAAATTAAACTGATTTATTCAAGACTTATCTGTTATAAAGGAGGTAATATTTCAGGAGTGACAGTAGATGCTTTCTTCAAGAGGATTCGTATGAGATACTTCGGATATCACCAACTCTTCAAGTATAAATCTTCCTAGGTAAACTTAAATCTCATAAACTTCTTTAGATGACTCAAACGAAACCTCTTGATATACTTGAATTCAACTTTTGTAGCTGGAACTAAACTTCTAAGTTCCTATACTTCTAAACATGCAGCTTGTACGTTCTTCCAAACTTCTAAACAAACTCTTTCGATATAACTTCTACAAAACCATCTAGATACAGCCAGGCTTTTTAAAATCAGACGGTCATTAAAAATATTAAAGACAATTAGTACATCGGATGTCCAAGATAAAAGATAATTTTCCAATCAACCTATTCGTTGACAGAGACTAATCGAAATGACAATATAAGTTTTGACACAAGGCATAAACGACAAATGACGTTAGGGTAGAGAAGTTTGCGTTAAAATAACGAAAACAGTTCCAACTGTTACAATGTTTGGGACTAAATAACGAAAACGGTTTCAACCGTTACAAGAATAAAGTAAGAAATTATTCAGAACCAAGGCTTTATTCTTTTTTCGTATTCAAGTGTACAGTGTACAGCATATAAAAATTACTAATTGACACATTTATAATTTTAATTTTTAAAACTGTGTACAGCTTTTTACATGCTATACATTAAGTTTATACTTAAAAACAAAAAAAAAATAATATTTTTGGACACGTTTAATAAAAAAGGTTTTGATTAAAAAATATATGTGGTTTATTTACAATTACAAACCACAAGCTTTAGAAGATAACTATATTTACTCTTTGCGTAGTAGTTCCTGATTTTATAATGTGCATTAAGCCCCTAATGGCAATAATTTATACAGGGTGTTTCATTATTAACTATAACTACAAATAGAGAACACTTAGGTGATATCATAAAAACTCTTTTCGGTGCTGGAAAATGTTGTAAAATACTATAATTCACAAAACAAAAACACCTTTTTTGTGTGCAAAGTAGCAGTATTTAAGATTTACCAAAAAATGCATGACTCGCAAGACTCTTGCAGCAAGACCAGCTGAAGGCTTGCAAGACCAAGACCGAGTATGTAAGACCAAGACCAACTTGGTCTTGGTCTTGTTTTGCTCATCACTAGCAACGACTTCCCCCTGAACCTGAAACAGCAGAATCCAAAGGTACACATAATGTTGTTTCTACTGCTGTGGTTGACATTTTAAAAGAAATGCGTCATAGTACAGAAGCACCATCACAATAAAAACAGAGACGTAAGAGAGTTTCAGTAGAGCCTGGAAAAAGTGTGTCAGCCACTGATGTTGTTGCTTCAACCAGTGCGATTCCAAAAAAAAACAGTTGCTGAAAAATTGGAACTTAAATAAAAGAAATCAGCGATACCATCATCGTCTTCTTCTGACGAATCTGATGAACCATATAAACCCGATGAAGGAGGCGATAGCTCCGAGAATTTCGATGACTTGCCAACATTCTCGAAATCCTGGGATCAATCACCAAATAGCAGTAGCAGTGATAACGATATGCCATTGATACACTTCTAAGAAAACGTGCCACCTGCAAATTCTTCGATTAAACTTAAGAAACCGATTGTAAATGACTGGGTATTGGTAGAATATAAAAGAAAAAATGTATAATACTACTTCGTTGGGAAAGTAGATTCAATTTCAAAAACTAATTCAGACTGCTCCTACACGGTAGATTTTTTTAAAAAATCCTCTGAGACAGAATGATTCCTAACACCAGATGTAAAAGATATAGACGATTTAGATTGAAAAACATATAAAAAAATACTCCAGAGTCCAAAAATAAATGGCACAGGAAGAAGAGTATTTTTTAAATTTAATGAGAATATATCATATTATAATTGCCAATAATATCCTATATTTACTACGCAGGTACTTCCTGGTTGAGTGCCGAATTAGGCTAAAGAAACCAAATGTAATTTAAGTTTACGTTGTTTTTTAGAATTTGTACTTATGTTTCTTAAATGTTCTCGATTTTTTTGTAATAAAATCAATAAAACTAATATTTTGTTTTTTTAGTAGGTTTTTCATTCTTAAATGAAAAAATACTTAGGTAGATATATTTTTTATATCTAAAAAAGCCCCTTGAGCTGTTTAACTTTATATTCTGTCATTTTTGCCAATTCCAAAATATCCCCGCTCTATGGGACTGTGCAGACACTTTTAGTATCGTCATAGCATCTCTTTATTTTATATCAATGATTAAAGTTCTACTTTGTGACGTCACTGTGTATGTTGCGCAAATTAAGTTGATTTAAGTGATTTTATGTTTGTTTCACTACATTTCACGAATCTGTTAAGTGACATCTGTTTTTAGCTAAATACTTTCGAGAACACTTCTCACTCTCACGGGCTCACATATAAAAGAGCGTTACGGAAACGCGATTAGCCAGAGCGCAGTGACGTACCAAAAAAAAATAGATATTAACACGTATGAAAACAATAAAATTATTAAAATTGAATTAATATTTTTGTTATTTATTTTAAAATAATGTGTTTTTATGAAATAATGTAACTGGGTGTTCACTGCACCAATGAACCAATGAAGAAATCCCCCTGACTAAAACAGACAGCGGATATAATATAAGTAGGGGAAGGTTGCCTAAAATGGGATACCTAAGGTTTAAAAAATTATGAAAGCAAAAGTTTTCATATTTAGTGGTTCATATTTTGACATAATTAAAAACGACGTGTTTGGAATGTTATAATTTAAGCTGATAATTGAAAATTTAAAAATAATGGTATTATTTTGCACACAAAAAAATAGTGTTAATTTCCCATTTTAGCTGCATAGTGCTCTTTTTTGTAATTTTTTCGTTTTGATTAAAGGCTTTTTAGATTTTTCTTCATTCAGTAAGTTGATGTTTGTTTTTAAAGCTATCTTCCTAACATTAATTTTTTTATTTCTTTCCTTTAAAGAGTTTTCTAATTCTTCCTTATAAGGGGTGCTCGTATGAATGGCAGTTTTTCCTTTTTTTCTATTTGTTGTTATCAAGCTTACGAACTTTGAGATAAGGAGCAATTTGTTCAGGACTTATCAAAGTTATACCTCTGCTCGTGGATGGCATATCATGTAAAGCACTTCTGTTGGCAACCTGGAAACATTTGTTTGGAAGAGCCATTATTTGTTTAGGTAGAGATTCTCTATTAGGGTCATTTTCGAGTGTAGCTTCTCTATTAGTTTCAACTTCACGTGTACCTTCCGAATTAGCGTTATATTCCGGTGGATCATCTTCGGAATCGGATGAAGATGGTACGACATCATCCTGTTCTTGTGGTTTGTCTGTTGGAAGTGTTGCAATAAACATATCCTCGATAAATACAGTGCAGTTTACTGGGTACAGTCCAGTCTTTTCAAATCCATTAATAGCATTTATCGGAGTAGTAGCACGAAGATATGCTCTGCCAAATAAAGAAGGAACTTCGCTTACAGTGATGCATCGCCCTGAGTGATTTCTAAGCCAAATCTCAATTTTTTGTGAATAAAAGCTGCTTAGAGGGACCATAAATGACACGTCCAAAGGCTGGAGTCGATGACTACAGTGTGGTGGTAGACATAAAATTGTGACACCAGTTTTTCTTGCTTTATAAATGATAGAAATATTTTGCGTATGTGTTTTATGACCATCGAGAATAAGTAATGCTGGATTACTTCTTGATGCTTGTATATGAAAGAGAAAATGATTAAACCATTTATCAAATAGATCCAATTGAATCCAACCAGATTTATAAGCAATTGTTAATGTTCCTGGAGGAACACCCTCAAGAAACTGTGGCTTCATACGAACTCTAGGAATGATTAACATAGGCGGGACAAATATTTCACTTGCACTCATGCTAATTAAGGCTGTAGACAGCTCCCCACGTTCGGCTACGTCAGGGTACCCACTTGTTTCTGACCTCGAAGTGCAATAACTTTTGAAAGACGACCCTGAACCGTCGTTATGCCTGTTTCATCCACATTGAAGACCCTGGCCGGAAGAAAGTTATTTTTTTCTTAAAATGGCTCAAGAATACTGAAAAATGATGACATTACTTCTTTCTTAAAACCCCTAGCTCGTGCAGCAGAGGTAGCTTCAGGTAATCGAATTGACAGATTGTGTCGTTTTAAAAAATTACTAAGCCAATGCCATCCAGCCATTTGTTTTGTGTTATTAAAGTAGTGAACAATATTATTTTTTATATCAAGCTGATAAGCAAGGCTTCTTAGACCTCTTGTTGTTAATCCAAACAGCATACCTTCTATGTTCTTAACATACTCGACTAACGGTTGTTCCAATTCAATTGGAAATGTAACCTTCCTACTTCCAAGCGGTTTAGAAGAACCAGTGGCATGTCTGTTCTTCTCCTTAAATCTCCTATCTAAAGTAGATTTTGGCACTCCATACTTTTTTGCAGCTTTTAAATACCCACAAGTGCCGTTTCCTAAGGCCTCTAAAGCTTTAGCCATTGACTCCTCGGACCACGATTGCCGATCAGTCTTTCTTTTGTAAACGTGTGACATCTAAAAAAAAGTAGAATAAAGTAAACTACGCTCATTTGATTTAGGTAAAACGGGATACCCCATTTTACCCACAATACTAATTTCTCATTTTACCCACACCTGATTAAAAGTATTTAAAATAACCTCAAATTTTTTGTTGTCACTTTTTAAGCAAATGCTAGAAGAACAATGAAAACCAAGATCTACACAAAGATCACTGGAAACGATTGATATATTACTTCTGCTAGCTTTCAGGTCTTAAGATATAACATTAAAAATTTACAATTCCGGCATAAAAAAATGAAAACCATTCACTTCATTAGCCGATGTTGTTCTAATGAATTTCTCTCATTGTAGTTAGTCTTTACCCTAGCGACGCGCACAATTCTGACGTCATGGCACGATGTTGCCATATTTAGTTAATCTGTGAGTGGCACTATCCCATTTTACTCACGTATCCCATTTTAGGCAACCTTCCCCTACATTTTTTGTCTAGTTTTAAATTTAAATAAGTTAGTAGTTTCTTTCGTTATTAAACTGAAACGATAAAACTATTTGGGTCGAAATAGTAGGATGATTTTTATGTTACTGTTTTTTGATAAAACTATAATCAAGTTTAAATTTGTTGTTTTGGTATTTGATCAAATATTGTGTAGTTTATCCTGATCTCTGTATACCTTTTGAAGCCACTGATAGGTATGTACTTGTCTCAATGTAATCATTTTTAATCATTGATATAATAACTGAGTTGAAGTGAATCTAGGGTAGATGCGCCCGTGATACTTGCGTCCACTATCTACTCGTAAATATGTGGTGTTTGCGCTCCGTTTGTATTTATATGCGATTAGTTTTTTAGTTTTCTGTTACCATTAAGGCGAATCACTGAAAGATCCTATTTTTGGGATAATAACCCATCTTTAATTAATTCTGTTTTAAGAATTTGCAGTTTTCTACGCCCCTGGTTAATACTACCTCGTAAGTATTAACTGGGAAACTGTAGTAATGAAAATGGCCATACACATATTTTTATGCTTATTATCTTAATTCGAAATAAAAATAGCTGCGGTAAAAAATGAATTTGTTAAAGCAATTTAATTGAGTTGACAATGTAATTCCAATTTAGAAAAAAGTTGTTGGCAGATGAGAGAATAAAGGAAAGATGGATATGAAGTTGATTGCTAAACTTTTGGCCTAGTAAGAGTTAATTTATCTTCTTGGAAAGAAGAAGAAAAAACGGTAGTTGACTGCTTCCGAACGAGCAAATTAAGTTTATAAATCAAAGGGAGACCGTGCTGTCAACACATCAACAACGTTACGGATGTGTCAGTAGATGTAAAAAAATGTATACTGTAAAAATTGGTACGGTTTTTAAGATTTGTTTGTTTTACTTTTTATTTATTGAATACACGTTTCATTCTATAAATAAACTGGAATTCTTGTTTAAATCATTCTATTAATTAATAAATAATGGAAAATATTTTTGATAAGTGGTTGTACCTACATAGTATTCAGCAGCAGTGGCGGCTTGTGGTAATTTAAAATGAGTGTTTACTTTTTTCAATAATTTTATCATATGTAAGTTGGGATCAAAACTTTGTACAACAGTCAATATCGCTGTTTTTTTTTTGAGTTTGTATTGAGTGTAGTTATTATTATCAACATCATAGTGTTTTCGAGCACTACAACTATTATTAAATGAATATTTTAGTTAGTGTGATATTTGTTTTAATACATTGAAAACCATCTATAAACATTATTAGTTAGTAAACTGACTTTTCTTCATAATTTGAGATTATTTTTAAATATATATCAGGTTATGTAAAAAGCTTGACATTGACTTTTGTGTAAAAAATTTTATATGAAACTTTACTTACCATTTTTTAGTTTTTACTGTAAGTTTAATCATTTTAACAATTTGTCACAGATGTCAAATAAAGAATATATTTTTTAAATACCTTTTATTGGCAAATAAAATAAGAACTAGAATGTTTTAAATGTTTATTTTATAAGATCAGTCCCATCACAATACATAATATTACACAGACACAAACTAGAATAAAGATATATAATACCTGGCATTTTAAATGATACTCTTCGCAGTTTAACAGACCACCTTAACCCCCATTTTTACTAAAAATTTCATGTTGATATCGCTTTTCATTTTTATTTTTTTTTTAGTTTCAACCCCTCTTAAATCCCCCATATTTAATCAGATTTTTTTTATAACGAAAGGGCTTCTTCTCCTTTTAGAGATTGATGTTTGCTAAAAATTTCAAGTTTTTCAGTTAGGATTTTTTTTTATATTTTAACCCCCCGTAACTTCTCAATATATTCATATTTTTTTTAGTATCAATAGGCTTTATCTTCTTATAAAGCTTCATTTTTACTAAAAATTTCATATTGATATTGCTTTTCGTTTTTGATTTAGGATTTTTTTTTTAATTTCAATTCATCTTAACCCCCCATTTTTAATCAGATTTGTTAAAAATAAATAGTCTTTGTCCTCTTATACAGCTTGATTTTTGCTTAAAATTTTCAAGTTGATATCATTTCTCGTTTTTGACTTATCGTGCAGACAAAAAACGTGACATCGGACAGACAAAGTAAACCTATAATACTCTTCACAGAATACTGTATGAAAAGTAGAAAAAAAAAATGTATAAGGTAAAATAAACAATTTAAAAAGGTCAACAATAATATTCAACTTCTTATCAAAGGATACTAAAAGTTTGAAATAGCAGCACATAATTGAACATTTACAGAAATCTGTGACCTAAACTAGTGAGATTACACATCGTAAAATGTTATCACACTTAATTCTCCATATGACCCTTTCTAAGTGTATTTCACAGCACATTCCAAAGTATTCTTGCTCTCACTCTGTCCTACCCTCATGGCAGACTTTAGCATGTCCATGTTCACTAAAAAATAATGTGTTTTAAAAAATAACATAATAATAGTATTTTGTCTAAATAGGTAAATCGGCTTCATTTGTATTTTCAAATTATTGTTTAATTGAAGATAGTATATTAATGTTTTGATATGTATTTATATGATTGATTAGTCAGAGCATGTAGATATGTGGGATGTGACCTGTTAAGTGCCTAAACAAAATCACAATTTATGTTTGTTACTTATTGCTTTTTTCGAGATATACTTTATTACCAACTGTAAAGTAATGTACCGACAGCCTTATTTTTATTTAATACCTGCAGTGATCCAAATTACCATAACATCTAACATTTTTGAAAATACTAAATTATACAAACAAGGCAATAAAAAAATGTAATTAAAATAAAAGATTTCTGGTTTTTATGCAACAAATAATCTAGGTTAGAGGGTAACACGATTAATAATTACAGGCAAACATAACTTTATATAGATAAACTATTTAAATGTACATACCATTTCTTAGGTAAAACTTCTCATCGAGTATATTAAATTAACTTATTGATTCATTTTTCTGATTCAGATTTTTAAAGTGAAAAACCATTTGTCTCTTTATCTTTATTAAATTTTAATTGTACATTTACATTTCCATAATGATTTCAAGTAGTTACCTTATCAGATTAATCAAATTTTTCCCTATAGCGGGTTTTGTGGGAAAAAAATTTGCTTACTTCTTACTTTATAGTATTTACAAGTGGGTACAAAATAGACCATTTTGAAGTAGTCTTTGGATGGTCTTAGACACTGAATCAATTTATAAAACAAATTACTTTATTATAAGTAATTAAAACAACATAACCTTAAAAATTTTAATTTACCTTGTCTTAAAGAAATGTTTTGGGAATAATCGTTGAATTGACACATTACTTTCAATTTATTGGAGACACAGTTCTTAATTAAACACATTTTTTTTTGAATGAACACAATTAAAATAATCTTATGTTTTTATTTAAAGTATATAATAGCAGAGGAATGACACTAATGACAGTGACAATTTGTTTGATTTGGTACAGTGTTGCCAGAATATGTTTTTGCTATGTACCAGATTTGTCTAAAAAATGTTCCAGATTCCTTAAATGTTTCAGATTTTTTGAATTCTATTTGCAGTGACATCTAATTCATTAAAAGGAAAAAAAAAAGGGGTCTTTATTGATAACGAACCCAAACACAGTATATAGGGTGTCCCAAAATTAGACGGTCATATTTTAACAGCATAATCTACATTTTAAAATAGGAGTAAAAGTTCATATAAACATAGGTCCGAAAACTTTTCTTTTCCGAGATACAGGGTGTTAAAAGTGAAGTCCTGATGACACTCTTTTGTAAATCTTTTCTTAACCTTTAAAGATAACTAGGTGAAATTTGGTACAAATGCTAACCTTTTTACACTTTAGTTAATGGACTAAACCCGAGTTTTTGATCATCTTCATAGGTGGGTAAATTAGGGGGACCTTAGGGTAAAATTTTTTTGTTGACAGTTTTTACCATTTTTGACTATAAAATTTGGAGAACCAATGTTTTCTTTATAATAAAGCTTCTTTTGTTGCAACTCGCTAGAACGCACCATTTTCAAGAAAAAAGTATTTGAAAATTTCATGCTAAGTATAAACAATAATTAGTAGGCCTGTGAAATCAGAAATTTTATTTTTTTTTACTTTGAAAAACCGGTGACTAAAGAAATTTTGGAAAATATATACAAAAATGTGCCATCAGGACTTCACTTGTAACACCCTGTATCTCGAAAACGAAACGTTTTCGGGCCTATGTTTATATGAACTTTTATTCCTATTTTTATGACCGTCTAATTTCGGGATTCCCTGTATATATTTTATACGTGAACACTGATACACGCAGAAAGTACTACATCTAGTACAATTGTGAATTGTATTAGACTGGCAACACTGGTTTGGCAACCTTGTTTGTTAGCGGCGCGCCAATTAATGTGTTCTTTGACAGTTTGAAGGATTTGTTGGCGTGTTGTCTTCTCTTTTTAACAATATGTATTCGCCAAATCGTCTCGTCACTCGTGTTAGGCTCATTCATCATAATGCGCCACAGACACGGTATACTTAGGTATACAGTGCCACAGACACGCCATTAGCCAGAGGTCAATGATGTACCAAAAAATATAGATTAACACGTATGAAAATAAAAATATTAAAATTAAATTTATATTTTTATGTAATATTAAAATATTGTGTTTTTATGAAATTGAACTGGGTGTTCACTGCACAAATGAACCAATGGAGAAACCGCCCCTGGGTATTACCTCGGGTATTGGTATTACCATAGATTTTTGGGGCAAAATATTTTGTACTGCATTTTCTGCTTTCTCCGATATGCGTGGATGAGTCGATGGTAAGTCTTCTATATCGCTGGTATCAGACATTTTGATAATATAATTATCGAAATTTAGCTATCTACGAAAATTTAATACGTACTGATTTTGTCAACTAAAACAATTACATAGGGACCTAGGATAAACGTGAAATGCACAGCATGCTTGATTGAAAAATTATGGGTTTCTACTGATTAAAAATCTGTATCGTTATGAAAAATTTATATCATAATGGGTATCATTATGAAACGAATTATGGGCATATAAGTGCATTATTATAATACGGGTGTAGAAAAACATTAAAAACTTCTCGTCTCATAAGTTAAATGAACTTTATTAAAAAATCAAAAATCAATTATGCAACAACCTTTTCTACCGCGATTGTCTTTCAATTATAATAATTATGATGAGTTCACGATACAACCCCTCGCTGGCGCTGGTTTGAGCTACAGAAGGGGGTAAAGGGGGTCAACAGTTAACAATTTAGGTAAAAGCAGCCTGGTTTACGGGTGTTGTGGAAGACGTTACTGAGGGGTAAATAAAATTGTCACAGTAGGTGAGCACATACACGTGCCATGTGTTAGTTTGTTGCACGTCTTCAACGGTCTTCATTCTGCTTCGTTTACTCCGAACGCACGACCGCAATGTCATTTTTACTGATGATTCATAAATAAATAATATTTAACTATTTTATGGAAGTGGATTGAATTATGACTGTTTTCTGAATTTTTTTATTAAATGCACTCTTTCATATACAGTGTGTGCCATTAAGTTGGATCCATATGCGATTTTTTTTAATATTCCGTTTGGAAAAAATCGTCATAGGGCAATCACCTCTGCTTATTTAAAAATTTAAAATAGCCCATATCAAAGTTGGTTTCTGACTTTTCTGTTAAATTACTGAGGCCCTTTCTATGGGGCCTCAGTATTGCATTCGTGCAAACGAAAAAATTTTCTTATTCCCATTTTTTAAATTTTTTTTTCATATTTCTGATCATTCTGAGTACGAAAATGCAAAAAAAATCGTCTGGTCGTCTGTGTGTATGTATGCCAGCACAATAACTCTAGAACGAAAGTTCTGATTGACTTACAGTTTTGATTTTCTTGAATAATTACTTCTAACTTAGAAGCTTATTTTCATAATTTTCGGTTCATCCTAACTACTTTAATATCAATTTTCTTAATTGCAATTCTTATGTGACAATTTTAGAAATTCCAATTATTTCTAACGTCAACATTCCTAACATTCTCAGCATTCCATAAATTGCAAACATTCTCTAACGACCTGTCAAACAACAGCTGTTAATAGTAAAGGTAAAATTTCTAAGGCGGGTTGCGACCTTCATACTTGCAAACATAGCTGTACTACTATTTCGCCCCTAGCCACAAAAAACACCTTCATCAAATTTACTGGCTCTCTGTCGGAACCCCATAGAATAATTAACCGGCTATTTTATTTGTCAAAAAGCAGAATAATGCTTGGCTGTGCCTGTCAAGTATCAAGATGTCAACTGTGATGTGTGAATGAATTATTTAAAAATGTATGCTTCTTTTGATATTTATTGCAAATAATTTGTAGTGTATCTCAATTCAGGCTTTCCATAAAAAAAGGTAAGAAAAATAATATAATGTTCTTATACAAAGCACTTTTTTATTATATAAAAGAGAGTTAGGATATAATGCTTGTTTTTTGTAAATAGTTTTAATTATACAGTTTTGGATTACATATTCAACCAGCGAATTGTAAATAATAATTAGTAAACTCCTAGTCATAAATTTCCTCAATTCATAAAATTTAAAAATGAATCTTCTTACCTTGGGATTTTAATGACGTCATGTAATCAACCCATTTCAAATTTTGATCAATTATGATACTGAGGTATTTTGTTGTGTTTTTCATTTTAATCATAAAGTTGTCATTTATTTATATGTTGAAAGAAGGCCTTTCTAAATTACATTGCTCTCTATGGATCTAATTTAATACAAAAATAGTTTTGTGGCTATAAGTTGCTACCTATCGTCGCAAAACTATTAATAATTTAAACATAGTAAGTAGTAAAACGAGGGGTAAAATAACAATAAATTAAGGGAAATACTTAAAAAGAGTAGGTTTAAAGAGTATTATCACAAGAAAACATATCCGTTCTGTTTATTTATCAAGTATTGTTTGAGGTTACTTTTGAATACATTTATCATTTATTGTTGTTTGTTTTTAATTTCTATAGGTAGTCTATTAAATTTTTTAAACCTTTAATAAAAATTGTATTTTGGGAACCTTTAGGGATGGCTTGCCGTCAGGCCCGACTAGAGGGGGGGGGGGTAGCCGGGACTAATTCGGGGCCCGGCAGCGCTGTAAAGGGGGCCCGACAATAGGTTTTTACTGTTCCCGCATGGTGATGTTGATTGTTAGAAGAAGAATAATTGAAGTTAGGGATAAAATATTTTTTTCGAGGGAGACGAGGACCTTTTTTTTTTTTTTTTAGAAAACGAAAAGTTTCAGGGCTTGATGTAGAGAATTGTCGCGGGGCCCGACCTGGCTCTCGGCGGCCCTGCTTGCCGTACATTACACATGAAAGTCAGATTGGCTTCTTGTATTATAGTTGTGATATTCTGAATTATATTGAATTTTTATTTTATAAATAAATATCAGTCATGTACTGAAAATAATTCTGAACTTGTAACGGTTGGAACTGTTTTCGTTATTTAGACCTAAACATTGTAATGGTCGGAACCGTTTTCGTAATTTTGACACCAACATCTCTACACAAACGTCATTTGTCGTTTATGCCTTATGTCTAAAGTTGGTAATTCATTTCGATTTTATATCTGTCAACGAATAGGTTGATTTGAAAATTTTAAATTATCTGGGTCATCCGATGTACTAAATAAAGTGTATATATCGTATAGGCCGTCTGATTTTATAAGGTAAGCTATTATACCGATATATTGTTGAAAATATATATTTAGTACAAGAATTTCTTAAATGAAATGTAAAATTTTAAACATAACCTCAAATACTTGAGTAACACATGATAAAACGTTTTGTATTATTTTAATATTATTTTGTTTGGAAGAGATAATATGCTTTACTATTTTTAATTATGTTAAATAAGATTTTTCCTTTTCATATTAATTTTAATCTCTGTGAAACTATTCACTTAATAGTTTTAATTGTTCAATTAATAGTAAAAGGCATTTTATCTGGTTCCTTTAAATTTCCTAGTACCTTTCTTGATATTTTTACCTTTTCCTTTGTAGCCTGGCCACATCTAAATGGTTTATAGAAGTTTTAGAAGATATAGAAGTTATCGAAGTATAGAAGTATACAAGTATACAAGTATAGAAGTATACAAGTATAGAAGTTTTAAAAGTTCAGTTCAAGCTGTATCGAAGAAGTTCATTTCGAGTCATAGTTCAGAAGATTGATTCAGGATATATCTATACTGTTTATGGTGATTTCTACAAAGAAGTTTAGTTCAAGCTGCATATAAGAAGGTTTATTTTAAGTTGTGTCAAGAGGTTTGGTTCGAGTTCCATCTGAAAAAGTTTGTAAAGATTTGTACTATCCGAAGGGTATCGTTTCGAGTCCCTTCGAAGAAGGCCTCTACAAGTCACTCCTTATTTACTACCTCCTGTCATTCAGATAAGTCTTGAATAAATCATATAAATTTGATTAAGTAAGTCTCTGTGAATTAGAATTTGTTGCTACCTTATCTAAGACTTTATTTAATTATCATATCTTAATGGTTAGTGATTTTCTATATTTTTATCACTAATCCATAGTCAAGTTTAGTAAGTTTTAAATATAGTGGCTCTCAACATTCTTTTTCAAAGTAATACGAGTTATTTAATAATCTGACCCACTCCCCAAAATCATAAGAGCTTAAAACACTATAAAAAATAGATAAAATAGCAAGATCACATTACAAACTGAAAGCCAATTTATTTCTTTTAAGATAGTTGCAGTACTCATCCTTCTGTCCTTTATTAATAGAATATAAATAGGCGAAGTAAGGAGCCCAAATATTTTATATGAGCTACTACTAAGAGGTAAAGGGGCCAATTATTATTAGATAAATTGCTCAAACAAGTTTTTAAACCTTAATCAAAAGACGATATAGAATGGTTTTAAAAATCAAGGCTTGTGAAAATCATCACATGGTTTAACCTAAGTAATGCTTTCGGTCTTTCGTTCCAAGTTAAATCATTTCTCGTTTTTGATACGCTACGAGTTTACCCTTGTGGGCATCAGTCTCAATAAGGTGGGAACCACCATTTTAGCGTCTCTCGAATTGACATTTAAAAAAATGTTTTTTCCTCCAAAAGTTTGGAGAAAGTACTTGGAATGTATTATAATTATTTAAAGTGGATACCACGATTTTCCGAAAAAATATAGTCTTGTCAGTTCTAAATCATTCCCACTTAAAGAAAATACAATTTATGACTGAAAATATTAAGCAAGATATATCTAAGGCAGCTGTCACTTCTATCGATAATGATACTACTTTTATAGTAGAGACTGACCCCTCAGATTGACGCAATGGCAGCCTGCTCCCACTATGTACCTTTTTTATACAAATTTTGACTAAAAATTTGATATACCTATGCTGCGTTTGAGAATCCACATCGGATGCATCTGAGATGTAAAAAATCTTTGATCACGTGATTCAGTATACGTAAATGTAATGGGACAGATGTGCCCGATGTGGATAAAAAAACGCTCGAGATGTAAAAAATGCATCCGATGTGGATTCTCAAACGCAGCACTAGACACAGTAAAGTTATGAAGCTTTAGACGCAGGCAAAGTGTTTCTGGTGGCGCCCTCTGCAGTGTACATCAAACCTGTGTTCAGATTTTGAGTTCTTATTCTAACAAATCTCCAATTACCCAATTTCGTGAAATTTATGCTATTATTATCAAATATTTACATAAAAATATAAAAAAGAATTATAATTTTGACACCCGGTTAATAACTTTTTGATTGAGTTAAATTGGGCTAGAGCCTAATGAATCTGTGCTAGGGTTCTGTTCAGACCTTTCAAATACAATCTGTAGAATATATATCGATTTTAAGCATTCATGCACCCACAGAACAAACTTACCTGATAACCAGATGTAGGCGATCATAAAGAAACAAAACTCTGCTAATTATTATTGTCTAAATATATAATGGTATTAGTTTTACAATATTTACTATTTTTACCTGGTTTACTGAACGTGGTCATGGCAACATCTGACCCTTCAATTCCTATGAATCTCCCCTACAATCTTGGTTTGAACGGATCTACCTGATCAGAGATGGTCAAATAAAATCATAAACACTTCCTTCCTCTATAAGGTATAAGGAAATAATAGATTTAAGAATTTCCATATTTTACTAATACGGCAATACTATTTTATAGGATTTTTGAGATAATTAAATATAATAAATTTGAAAAGAAAATTTATACTGATAAACTCTCTTGCTCAAACTAATAAATTCATTTATAAGACAAATATATACCACAATTTTATAAACTATTCAAAACAAAAAAAAATTACAATTTAAAATAAAATATCCATATTGGACTGTTCTTCAAAAATATAATAAATTTATTTGTAATCTATGTTTATTAAGTGGACAATGACTTTATGTTCATAAATAGTGGCACAAATAAGATTTAACAAAGACAGAAGTGACTTCTTTTTAATTTTAAGTAGTACCTATGTAAAAAATTTATTCGAGAGACGCTAAAATGGTGGTTCCCACCTTATCGAGACTGAAGCCCACAAGGGTAAGCTCGTAGCGTAACAAAAACCAGAAATGATTTAACTTGGAACAAAAGACCGAAAGCCGATAGTAGTATTAGGACGTTGCATTTTTTGGTTTGTGAAGCATTGGCATTACTTACGTTAAACCATATGATGATTTTCACAAGCCTTGATTTTTAAAATCATTCTATATCGCCTTTTGATTAGGGTTTAAAAACTTGTTCGAGCAATTTATCCAATAACAATTGGCCCCTTTACCTCTTAGTAGTAGCTCATGTAAAATATTTGGGCTTCTTACTTCGCCTATTTATATTCTATTAATAAAGGGCAGAAGGATGAGTAAACTATGTTAAAAGAAATAAATTGGCTTTCAGTTCAGAATTATGTTCAGTACATGACTGATATTTATTTATAAAATAAAAATCTGATATGTACATCACACGACTTTCCTATCTAGTTATTATAGGCTTTTTCCGGTTATTTTGTACAACCTATTGTAACACCTCTATAAATGTTTAGAGGATAAACTAAATATATGCATTTTCCACATACATAATAATAATAATAATAATAATAATATTTATTTTACCAAATAATTACATATTATGTACATATTATGTAATTATTTGGTAAATAAATATTATTATTATTATTATTATTATTATTATTATTATTATTATTATTATTATTATTATTATTATTATTATTATTATTATTATTATTATTATTATTATTATTATTATTATTATTATTATTATTATTATTATTATTATTATTATTATTATTATTATTATTATTATTATTATTATTATTATTATTATTATTATTATTATTATTATTATTATTATTATTATTATTATTATTATTATTATTATTATTATTATTATTATTATTATTATTATTATTTTATTATTATTATTATTATTATTATTTTTTATTTTTATTAATTACTAATATTTTGAAATTTAAATTTAAATTTAAATTATATTTTCTATTATTGAAACAAGTACATCAGTACTTATCGATACTCTAACTTTATTTATATTTTGTATACACGTATTTTCCTTTTTCTTTATTTTATTGTACTCCATTTATAAATAAAGTTTCTATTATTATATTGTGCCACAGAGACGCGATCAGCCAGAGAGCAATGATGTACCATAAAATATAGATTAACACGTATAAAAATAAAAATTTTAAAATAAAATTTATATTTTTATGTTATTTATGTAATTTTAAAATGTGTTTTTATGAAATTGAACTGGGTGTTCACTGCACAAATGAACCAATGGAGAAACAGCCTCTGCTTTTAAGTTGAAATTAATTTTGTCATTATTAATTCTAAATAAAAATTCTACAATACTATACGGTACTTTAATATTATAAAAACATTTTAAGTACTTCCATAAACCTCTTTGAAAAGCAACAATGAGGTTGGATTTGGACCACCCAGATTTCTGTAAAAATCCCGTCATAAAAGTCATAAAATGATATTGCGCAAGTGGCGCCAAGAGTACTGATTCACTATTTCACATTTTATGAATGGGTTTTATGTATAAAAACAGACCGCACTGGGATTTGCCATAAGGGTCGGTGCCAAGCTCAAATAGACCCTGCAATAGTATTTGTGTTTACAACGTTTATAGGTGTTACGTGCTTTGGAATAAATTGTTTGAAATTTGTGAACGATGAAGGTCCATTTACACCTAGGGCGAGAAAGGATATCCCTTCTAGGGACTTGATTTATGACAAAATATTCAGCACTGAGGAAGTAATGATAAAAATTGTATTACAAACTGAATTAGTTTTCTTAAATTTTTTTTTTTACTACTAACATGAGAAAGCACCATTATTTACTCCATTCCTCTAATGAGAAGTAATATTTCTCACCCTAGGTAAATAATGATAATAAAAAAAAAACCTAGGTAAATAATGAAACTAAATTTCATTAGTTTCATTTTGTTAATTTGACAACTAAACTCCCAGACTACTTGATATTTTGAAATATTTGAAAAATAAGTAGGAAATAACTAAAGCTGGGTTTATCAAATCTAATCAAATCAAATATGATAATATATATCAGTGTAAACAGTAAAAATATATATTAACTAGGAAATTCAACACCGGCTTTAAAAATTATTAATTAATATCAATAAATCCATGTCATTAAAATATCAAAAATGCAATGGGATATTTCCTAGAATCATACCAAAATTTGACACATGCCAAATTTTTACATAAATAAAGCCAGTCTGATTAGAAACACGCTCCAGTCTGCTTGATATTTCGAAATATTTAACAAATTGTTAGGAAATTACTTATGTTAAAATTAAAATTGCTAATACATTAATGTTAGTAGTAAAAACAATTCTATATATACCTCGGCTGAGAAAGCTATTATTTACCTCGCACATTATATCCCTCGGCGCTACGCGCCTCAGGATATAAAAGTGCTCGGTAAATAATAGCTCACTTCTCACCCTAGGTATATAATGTACTATTTTATGAATAATAGAGTTGGTCTATTCCTGATAACGTATAGATTTCAAATTTTAAATTTAAATTGGGCTTAATTTAAAAACTTTTGGCTTTTTTAACGAACTGATTATTTAGAATAACTTGTATAGCGACTAACTATTACAATATAATTTATAAAATAGCATTTCTCACATGAGAACATGGCCTCTTGTAGACGGATAATTTTGGTAAAGCTAGGTACATATCGTTTTTATTTAATAAGCTAAGTGGTAGGTCTGTGAAACCACGCTTTTTATATGTTTACTTTTAATTTGCAATTAACAATTATCATTGCATAAAGTCTTCGTTTCGCATTTATATTTCTAAATGCAAATACATAAATCTATTTCCATTAGACCTATTCAAACTTTGATCTGCGTGATTGGCTGTAATACTAAATTAAGATTTTACAACTAGTTATTGACGATGATTCGCCAGTTCTGTCTTAAGAGGCTCGAATATAATAACATTTGGAATTTCATGTCATAAATCATAAAGATAAGCTTACTGATGAAGTAAATTCACAAGGATTTAAGAGATGGGATACAGTTAATTGCCATTTTATCTAATTAAGTAAATCCTACATGAATGTGCGTATTGTTTACATTGAAAAAAATTAAGATTTTGTTTTGCATTTCGGAAAAGTAAATAATATCGATAAGTAGAAATATGATTTCTTTCTATTTCTGTTTTATAATAAAAGAAAAAATTGTTAAATATATAGAAACAAAAATTGTTCCGCTTGGGTATTTAAAGGGAAAGAACACAACTAAAGCTATATTATCGGGCAAAGGTAAGTTGAGTCCCATCTACCTGAAATAAGAAGGGTCGAATTGAGTCCCGGGTCACATAATCTTTATAATCCTTCTAATCAACCTGATATTGTAATAATTGGCATTATTATTATTTGAAAAAATAAAGAATTTACCAAAAATTCTAAATAAGTATTTGATGTTTAAATTAAATAATTAAAAAGACACGTATGAAAATGAAACAAACCTTCAGGTATTAATCTACATTGAACGTGACATTTTTAAATACAACCAACCATCACAAAAATTTTGGTTTATATAAAGAGGAGACAGAAAGAAAATTACTTGGGTAAACTCTCAGTCGAGTTTGTACTAAGGTCCAGAACTTTCGCCCCAGGGACGAAAGCTCTCGTTTTGTATTCTAAAGTAATGTGTAGAGTAAAGTTCTGTGACGTCATGGCTTACTTTCGGTTTTTCCGGAAATAACAGAAAATCGATTTTTTTTTTAATTTTCAAAGGAAACCATCTTTTTTACTTTCCAATCTGTATACAGATATAAGGAAAGTATAGGAATCATGATTTTTTTCGACCTCGAGTTTTCGACGGATTTTTACGTTTTGAGATCCCTGAATCCGTTTTGACTATTTTCGCGATGATGTGTGTGTGTGTGTGTGTGTGTGTGTGTGTGTGTGTGTGTGTGTGTGTGTGTGTGTGTGTGTGTGTGTGTGTGTGTGTCTGTGTGCGTGCGTGTGTGTGTGCGTGTGCGCGTGTGTGTGTGTGTGTTTGTGTGTCGCATAACTCATGAACCGATACACAGAAAATCACCAAATTTTAAACTTAAGCTTTGTTCTAGCGTCCAATGAACTTATTAGATTTTGGGCAGAGTCGGAGCATCTGGGTGGTCATTTTTATATTTTATGGAATATATCTGTTATTTACATTTGGAGAAGAAAATTCTTTAAATAAAAGTTACTCCTAATATTATTATATATAATTTTTGTTTTATACAAAATTTTCCTAAAATGGTCCGTATTCGAGAAATTTGATAAAATGTAAAAAAATAATTTTTTATAAAAATTGTTTAAATAAAAGTTGTTTGCAATATAATTCTCTATAATTTTTATCCCATACATAATTTCTCTAAAATGGACTGTATTCGAGATATTTGAGAAAATGTGTAAATTTCGAATTTTGAAGAAAACTCAAAAACGGATAAAGAAAAAAACATTAAATTTTAAACATAAGTTTTATTTCGGCCTGACGTAAAATGATTAGATTTTGGACAAAGTCGGAACATCTGGGGGGGGGGGGGTACTTTATGGGAGGTCGTTTTTATATTTTATGGAATATATCTGTTATTTCTGTTTGGAGGAGAAAATTCTTCAAATAAAAGTTACTTCTAATATTATCTATAATTTCCTGAAATGGTCCATATTCGAGAAATTTGACAAAATGTGCAAAATTCTGATTTTTAAGAAAATTGTTGAATTAAAAGTTGTTTGCGATATCGATCTTTATAATTTTTGTTTAAACATGATTTTTCTAAAATGGACCGTACTGGAAAAATTGTAGGAAAAGTGCTATATTAAAATTTTTCAGTAGGTATTTTCGTTTTCAATGAATATCTACGGAAAAATGTTTCGAGGTAGATGTATGTGGAAAATGTATATATTTAGTTTATCCTCTAAACATTTATAGAGGTGTTGCAATAGGTTGAACAAAATAACCTAAAAAAGCCTATAATAACTAGATAGGAAAGTCATGTGTTGGACACATCAGATTTTTTATTGTAAATTTAAGTTTCTGGGACATTTTTGTATAATAATCGTGTATTGACAATTTTCTGTCAGCTGTCAAAATGGCCGCCATATTGGATATTTTTTCTAAATATATTACTATTAATTCGTTTATAGAAAAACATATAGGAATGTACGAACTTTATAAAATCTTTTTAGGTTTTAAAATTCCTATTGAGACTCATTTACCGTATACTTTATTTAATAATTTATATAATTTACAGTTTTTTACTAGTATAATTTGCAACATAGCAACTCCGGTTGCTCATTTTATTGTTTTTAACCTATTTTTTTAGTAAAAAGTACTCCGCAGCTTGCGCTAGTATCGCTTTTGCTTCCCCTACCATGACTTCGCACTGATCGAATAGACCGCAGCCATGTTTCAACATGCCTTAGCGTGCTAAACGTTATTTGGATTAACTCTGTTGTAGGTAGAAGAGCCATAAATAATTTTTAAACCACTTTGTATGTCTGGATAAAATTCACAATGTTTGGACGCTATAATATTAATGGAGACCTCATTGCAAGCAGAAAGCTCTTTCGTATTCCAGTTTGGTATTCAGCTTCAAAATTGTCAATTCCAAATTTTTCCACTACTTTCATTTTCTAATCGGTAGTGAAAAAGTATTTTTTTATGTTTTTAGGATGTAACAGGCTTAAGGAAAAACTAACAGAGTCTATCAACCTATAATATTATTCAACTATATTAGCCTGAATATTAGTATTTCTATGAGATTGTTGTTATTAATGCATAATGTTATGCGTTGTTGATTAAGTCGTAAAAGCCAGGGGGCAACTGCCCCCCCCCTCCTTGTCCTCCCCTCAAACGACGCCCATGTACGAGTATGTAAGTGTAATGAAAGACCATGGAGGAAAATTATGAAAGACTGGTTACTTACCTCTTTTTATTTTTCTATGGGTTACCTACTTCATGAAGGAATGTTTTTGGATATTTTAAATGCTACATCAAACATATTGCGCTATCTTGTGGAGATACGTATAACGTATTAAGCCGGGAACATTTTTCAGTTACCTAAGTTAGATGTCTACTTTGCCTCGTCTACTGCTACCTCTCTTCATTACTTTATTATTCAATAGATGTCTCTTTAATTTAAATATTGTAAAACTTTCATCATAGATAAATTAACATTATAACGGTAAGACTTGCTGATGATAATAAGTAATATTTCAATCATTAATAGTAGATATTATATTATGTAATAAGAGTTGTAAGTAGCCCAATAAATACACGGTCTTTTTTTTATATTCTAATTAAAGAAATGAATTATAAATAGGTAGTATTTCATATTTATATTTTAGTGATGACCGTACATAAACAATAGCTCCATCATTCTGGTTAAAATAGCTTTCGTTATAAAGACTGTCATATCCAGGAATGTTAAAATAGTATATTGTGCAACAAGTGCAGAAAGTAACCAATTCCACACGATGTGTGAAACTTGAGGCACGAGCGAATGCGAGTGCCACAATCACACGCGTGTGGAATTGGTTTTCTGCACGAGTGGCACACTATACTTTTTCTACGACCACAATGACTTAAAACACAAATTAATATATTTTTTAATAATTGGATGATCTTTATTAACGATTTAAAATTAGAAATATAAAGAGGTGGTAAATATTTATTATTGTTATCACTTTTTAAATGTGTACTTAACATAGTTTCTTTTTCATATTTTTCCTGGACATCGTCCCGGTTTCTCCTGTTTGTGCCCCAAATTAAATAAAACAAATTATTACCACTATTAATTTTGTTTAATAATTCACTAAACTATATAATAAACGTATTTGAATTTTCTTAAATTTCAATTACAAATTAATTTATTATAAAAATTAATATATTAACAACATTACAGTTTGAAATATTAAGAGGTGGTAAATCATGACCTCGGATGGTTTTTTCATGTGTTATTTCTGAAATAGACATTCTGCTAGTAGAAGCTTCAGGTTCTTCACTCCTATTTTCTACGGAATGTAGAATTGAATTTGCGATATCCATTTTATGTGATAAACTGTCATCGAAGTATCCTTCCGCGGTTGTAGTTGACTTCCATCCGCCGCCGGCGTACAAAACGAATTTTTATCTTTTTTAAATTAACTATCTATCAGAAGTAACGAAATACGACTGATCATTATTACGCATAAATAATTTGCGCATGCCAAAATTAACGATATATTTTAAATAAAATGTATCTGCCATATAGGCAACACCAACTACCAAATATACCAAATCTTAATTATAATCGGCCAAAACAATTGGATTTATTTTATTGAGTACCTATCTCTATTTGTGACTAAGATGACATGCATAATGGTGTCCAATCGCTTTTCGCACTTATCTTCGGAATACCTACTCGTTTAGGCCATATATCGATAATATGTATTTCTAAGTACTTATTGACATAAAATTCATTTTACATTGTCATACTGTGATAATTTTTATTAGGTTGATATGAACTTCCTATTGCAATAACCTATTAATTTTTTATCTAATTTTATGTTCTTTTAAAAGACAAGAATATGAATAATTTTAGTACTCAGTACCAATAAGCATTTCCTGGAATAAAATTATAGTAAGGTCACAGTTTATAGCTAAAGAATCAGTTCGCTCACTCTGCATCGGCACTTTTGATCTCAATGTTCCAGTTTATACATTGCGCAACTCGGATTTGTATCCCTGGCGCATACATAATCAAATCATAATAGCCCAAGAGCCCATTGTAAATTTTTACCGCCATCTGATAATGAAATAAAATATACCCCAAAAGCTTGTAAAAACATTGTACTTTACCGAATGGCACCTGTGACAATCCCAATCCTGAGCAGTGTTTAAAAAAAAAATGTATCTTAAAAAAATCACATAAGGCATAACAGCGCTAATTTTGTTTGCCCTTAAAGTTTTCCAGATAATAACATATTCAAATATATCATGATATATATCGTTAACGGGAAACATTTTCTTCCTCTTAACATCGCACAAAAACATCTACACACGATTAGTAGGTAAAAATCATTAAAAATATGAATCAATTTTTGCTGATTTAAGAATTTATTTGTATGCCTATTGTTGTGATTCATTTTTACAGGTTGTCATAGAAACGACAAAAAAACTACTATGATTATGATTTAAAAGAATTGTCTAACAAGAGTTTATAATTATTATTGAATATCTCTGCCAAAGTTAGGTAAAAATATTAATAATTCAGGTTTAAAAGCTAGGTTCACAATGAATTAGGATTGTAATTTTCAGAGAAAACACCATTATCGCTGTCATGTCTTATGTAATTTTTTGATTACAGATTGGCACAGGTGTAATTTGGTAAAGTACAATGTTGTTACATGTCTTTGGAGCATATTTTATTTTGTTATGAGATGGCGGTCGTAATTTGCAGTGGGCTCTCTTACTACGAGTATTACCAATTAAGCATTCCAATGACTGTCAAACAATAGCTGTCAGTGAGAAGGTCTGGTATATCTAAGGGGGTAGAGACATAGTCTTGCATCTTGAACGTGTTTTTTTATTCGAAATAATAGTCACAAAGCCTGCCAATTTATGAAAAAATGTATCTTATTTTTATTGTGTTTGACATAAAATATTTAAATATAATCCATTATTCATGATTTTACGTATTGTAAACAGAATATATCGTATGTCGCTACCCTTGGATATATCAAATCTTCCCACTTGCAGTTTATTTGTTTGGAATGCCTAATACAATATATGACAACCGCCTATATTCAAACAGCAGTCTTCTGCGCATCCTGAATTTGTATCCCTGGAGTGGATGTTATTTTGGAACATCCAATTAGTCCGAGTGAGCGAACTGATTCTTTTAAGCTATAAACTGTGGTAAGGTGGTTTAACACTATTTTTGGATTTGTGAGTGGTTAGGGCACAGCATATTCCATAACAGCTTTCGACGGTATCCAAGTACTTCGAAAATCAAATGGATTTTAAATTTTTCTGAAAAACAAATTTTGAACATAGAAATAGATATCAGAAAACTAAATGGGTCGTCTGGCATTATTTAAAGTCTTGCTAATACCGACGTTCAGCCGCCGATCTTCAGCAGCAGAACGTTTGCTACAGACAAATCATATTGTATATTTTTATTATTAATTTAAATTATATGGATAGGATAAAATTTGTATTTTTATATTATAGAAATTTCTCTTTTCTTACCAGAATTATATACTTATTATCTAATTCCTAAAAATAACATTATTCGTATTCTTATTTTTTGCGAAGAGTCACATAATATATTTTCATTTTTTTTTTTATTAATTATTTATTTATAAGCTGTATTTGTTTTCTTAGCTATTTCGTTGGGTGTGTGTGTCATGAAGAATCTATCTTTTGCATATTACAACGTTCAAACAATATGTAATACTTTTTTAGATCTCAAAACATTCATTTTGCAGAATAATTTAAATCTTATTGGAGTAAGTGAGACATGGCTGACTAACAACATCTCGAGTATTGCTGTAAATATTGAAGGAAGTAGAGGAGGCGGGGTAGGATTTTTTATAAAATGTACGATTAATTATCAGTCCTTTACCGTCAGGAACAGGAATGTGTGGACATTGGCGGCTGGTGGGCACTAGCGGCAGTGAGGCACACACTGGAAAGGAATCCCGGGATTCATTTTTCCCTTAGGAAAACAAGTTCTCCGCTTAATGAAAATTATATTTCAAAACAAATTAAATATTACAAAATTGAAGACTAACTGCTAGGTACCACTGCAGTTGTATACTATTTCTTATAGTTGAAGTCCATTCTTCTGGATTTTTGGCTAGCGAAGTGATCGATGACCAGATTATGAAAATTTGGAATGGACCGAATAAGTTTTTTTTGGATGGATAACATGGCTAATGCGCACAATCTATCTTGGCACATAGTGTTCCTTAAAAATGTTTTAATACGTTTTAGTTTCGAAAAACATCTTACACTCTCCACTGTGGTCATGGGAATTGTACACAGGTTAGTTAGTAGCTCAACAGATTCCGAAAATGTAATTGTCAAATTGTTCTCAAAAAACATTTGTAATAACGGTACGGCCCCATTGTGTGGCACAAAGTCATCTCGGGTATAAAGTATGGACAGTTCGTTTTTGAATTTTAAGCTGTTTACGTTTGGAAATAAACTACACACAGTTTTAACCTCCTTATTTGGAAAACAACATCGGTAGTCTTTAAATTTTTCACTATCAAATAAACTTGCAATTGTTAGGTGGGTAGGTAAAACTAAAACGTTCATTTACCTGCACTACTATTGTATCACAAATTTCCTTACATATCCTTACATTAGGAATGGGGTTCTCCTTTTCAACAAACAAAATTTGTAAAACATGTGGGCTAACTTAACTAATGATAAGAAGGTTCTAAGATATGTTAAAGGTTTTAAATTAATCTTTAAAACACAAAAGAGCTTTCACCAAAGGATGTTTTCTCTTAGAGAAAAACTAACCTAAACACTTCATTAAAAAAAAGTACTAAAGAATGCAACAGGTGTTTGCTTGCTTGCATATTTTTTAAGACCCAAATGAAATTATTCATCTAGATTCATCTTTAACAAATATATAGATTCTCGCATTTAAAACTGGAAGATATCAGGTCTGCCCAGAATATTTTGTTACAGGACGATTTTGTCAAAAATTAAATTAACGGATGTCTCTTATCTCAGCTCAATACATAAAAAATAAGGAAAGTATTTGAAAAAAAAAGAAAACTTACGAATTTGAGTGTCTTATATTTGGTTTGACCATTTGCTCCATATGTTTTTGCAAACACTTCAAAACCGGTAGTGCATCAACTAAGGCTTTTGGATGATTTCCTAATTACATCTAAATCTAGTGATGAATGTCTCAAACATTGTAATACAACGGTTGATTCTTTACAATCTTTATGACTCATCATAAATAAAAAAAAGTGTTTTTATCGAATGCGAGAACTCGATTGTTACGTAGTTGATGTATTTCTTGTATAAGTACTAAAATTAGAAAGACCAAGCAGAAGGCATAGCGATTGTACCAAAATGGGAAACTCAACCATTCCATGTTACAAAAAAAATAAATAAATGCTTTTTACGGTACATGTCAACATTAAACCTAGTTATTCACTGCAACAAACCTTCATTTAGAATTGCTTATAACCAGAGTTCTGCCCTAGCTCTCATTATAAATAGTGCCTAACTTTCATTATAGAAATTCTGAATAATAAAAGAAAATGTATATTAGGAAATTTCTAAAAGGGTCATCCTATTTTGCCAAAATGTATTCAAACTTGAGATCAAAACACAGTTTTAAAATATTTCAGTAGTTTCTTTCACTTGAAATAAAGTCCCACCTCTACCATATTTATATTATTTTTAACCCCAAACTCTTAGGCTCCACAACAGGTAATGAGTAATGTAGGCAGCGATAGAAAGTGACGTAAAATTTTAAATCTGAATATGTGGATCAGCGGCGTAACACAGATATACTACATGGTTATCTTTATTTGCACTAACAAGGATGCTCGCATAATTAGGATCGAACTTCCTTCTGGTTGGTCATTTGATCTAAGGTAACGCGGACCAACATTGACATTGGTATAACATTGACAACATTTCTAAATCCAATCGAAAATGTGACTGCATTGGTAGCCAGACCGTTTTCTCCTTATGGTGCTCTATTACCATCCGACGGCTTTGTATAAAAGTAATGCGCATGCTCCGCAGCCAACCTGTAGATTCATAACGGCTGCTTTTAACAGCTAATGTTCAACGTGCTCCCAATATTTGCATAGAAAACTTTGTGAATTTTGAGTCAACAGGCCCGAAGTTTTGGTGTTAAAGGTAATTTAAGTTCTAATTTTAATATAACAAATCAGTTTTTTTATCCGTTAGTGATTTTGTAAAACTAAATATTAAGTTTATGAAAATTAATTTAAGGTTATGTTTGACAGTGTCAATGTTAGCCCCTAGTCCAACATTGACACGGTCAATGTAATCCTTAGGCCAACATTGACTCTCAAAATTTTTGGTAGATGGTACGCACAAAGAAACCCAGACGGCCTAATATTCGAAAGTACAAGTCCTATGATCCCGAGGCTATGCAAAAAGCTCTACAAGCAGTTAAAAAATGTGACAGTTTTAAGGCAACCGCTCAACGTTATGGCATAAACCGGACAACTTTAATGAACCATTTTAAGGGATTTAAGTGTAAAGCTGTTGGACATCCTACAGTTTTAACCTATGAAGAAGAGGGGAAATGTTGGTGCATACGTTAGTTAAGCTTGGCGAATGGGGCTATGGATTCGACCGACTCCAACTCCAAAGGTGTGTGCAAGGCTATGTGCAAAAACTTGATCGACCGAATCCGTTCCGCAATGGAATGTCATGTATTGATTGGTGCATGATGTTCGAAAAAAGATGGTCTACAAAAAATAAGTAGACGAGTGGCTCAAAATCTTCCCAAGAATAGAGCTGTAGCGGGGTCACGGGAGGTAATGGAAGATTGTTATAATAATAGGAAGCTGTCTATTCGCGTTTCGGTTTAGATAAAAAGCCACAGAACATCTTTAACTGTGATGAGATTGGTTTTCAAACCGATGCAGGTGTCCAGAAAGTTTTGTGCAAAAGGGGTAGCCGAAATCCAAACAAATTAGTCGGTAGCGTCACAAAAGCTACGTACACGGTTCTTATGTGTTGCAATGCTGTTGGAGACTTCTTACCAATGTTTATCAACTACAAAGGACTTCACCTCTATTCCACTTGGTGCGTGGGCGGGCCGGAGAATTGTCGTTATAATTGTTCACCGTATGGTTGGATGGAGTGCCTTCAGTTTTTTGATTGGTTTCCTTCAACTTCAGATTAAGAGGGCACCAAACTTCTTATTTTGGATGGGCATAACTCACATTTGTCTTTGGACTTGGTAGAAACAGCCGCAAAACATAATATCGAAATATTTTGTTTACCAGCTCACACATCCCATTTAGTTCAGCCTCTGGATGTTGGCGTTTAAAAATCGGCTAAGGCGTCTTGGAGAAAAATACTTCGAGATTTTTATCAAGAATCGGGATATAAAAATGTCGATAAAATTATATTCCCTTCTTTAATGAAAAAATTGGCCAACACTCCAAGTTTGTCCAGAAGTAATGCGGTAGGTGGCTTTGACGGGTCGGGCATTTACCCTTTGTCTTTAGAAAAAATGGCAGTTATTGTTAACGGTGAGGATTCTGCTCAGATGCCATCCACATCTTCTGGGGACTCAGGCGAAAATGGCCAGTTGCCGTCGACATCTCACAACATAAGGAATAAAATAGCAGAACCGATACCCGGTCCTACTACACCAGAAGATATTAAAAGAAGTTTAGCAAATTCAATTTTATCAGTCCTAAGGACTGAAAACACAAAAAAATCGTCCGTTATAAAGAAAAACAGAGTAAACAAAATTTGCTGAAAGCCTAACAGACAAAGATGTTTTGAAGAGACTCCGTGAAAAGGAAGAAGAAAAGCAATCGAAAAAAAAGCAAAACCAAAAGCAACCATTGGCAAACAAAAGAAGAAGGGAAAAGCACAAATATTCAGGTTCCAGTTCTTCAGAAAGTGAGATAATTTATGATGATAACAGTGAACAATGAGCCGGAAGAGTTTGAAGATTTGATCACTGCCGAAAATGAAGCAGTAGAGAATGAGACAATTGAAGAAGAAGGAGAAAATGGGGTAAACGAGGCTAAAACAAACAACAGTCAAAAAAGTACCCATGCCGACATTCAGAACGTTAAACTTGGGAATTGGGTAGTTGTTAAATATCCTGGGAGAAAAGATATCATTCATTACATAGGAAAGGTTGTAGAAGTAAAGGATGGCAATATTAAGGTTAACTTTTTAAGTAAAAAGGGTTTGTATTTTGTATATCCTGATGTTGAGGACATAGAGCTGGTATTATTAAATGCAGTGGTTGCAATTATTCACGAACCGACGATAAATAGAGGAATGCATTTTTTTAAAGTGCCTTACAGTAGTGGAGTTACCAAAATGTATTAGTTTAGTATCATTACCTTGCCAAAGACACGTGCCAATATTTAGTTTTGTATGTTTTTAAGATGTAATTCCTAGCTGAAGTTGAAGTTTTTGATAATAAGGTTCCCACATTATATTATTCGTTTGTTATTCAGAATAAAAATATGATTTCATTAAAAACAACATAGTTTTCCGACTTATTTTTGCGGAAAAATAAGGTAAAATTGTTCATTTCTACCTAAAACGGCCATAAAACAGATTTATTTGTGTCAATGTTGCTTAACGATTTCTTAACATTGACTTGGGCTTTAATTTATATGGGATGTCAATGTTATACTATCCATATGGTAACATTGACACCGGACAAAATTAAAAAAAAAATTTTTTCGGATAAAGTACAAATTAGAACATTACGTACATCATTGCTTAGTATTACTACATAGTATGCCTGTCTCAGGAAATTATTAGAGATTAAAAAAAATTGCGATCTAATAAAAAATAAATTATGAAATTATGTCAATGTTTGCCCCATTTACCTTATTAATTATGGTTTAAAATTTGAAACATTATAAGAGTTACAATCTGTCATTAGTTTTATTAATCCGGTGTAATCGGATGCTCCCGAAATGTTTGCTCGGCCTGATACGAATGCGTATTAGCCATACGCAAGAACACGTACGTTTACGTCAGATCTAAATAGATACGTCGGAAAATAGCTGTTGCGCATGCGTAGCTGTCATTAGATACGTTTACATATACGCTACTGGCATTGCTTTAACTCTCTATTATTGCAGTGGAATAGTGGTGTCCTAGACGGTAATGACGCATGCGGAACAATACAATTTTGGTATAAACTTTGAGCAAGATGGTCATGAAGAAGAAAGCTCTAGCGATGATGATGTTAGTTGAGGTGCAGGACAGAGGTTTTTCCAATTTTTTCTCCATCTAACATCTGTTTTCACTGTATTTTTGTAATCCGGGTGATTTAATTTCCACAAAATTTCATTTCCTGAGACATGCTTCACTAAATCATAGTCTTCTGATGGCTCCAACAGCCTTTTTAGTAGCCAACATGCCTGATGGAATTAAACTTTGACAATCTACGCTCCGCATGCGTATGTCGCAGTGACTGCTCTCGGACCGGTGGCCTAAAATCGCAGTGCGTAAGTCGCATCACGTATTGCGCGAATTGCGTTAGTGGTTGGGTTAAGAAACCACTTACATTGAATGAAACTCCATTCAACCAGCGTCCTGCGACTTACGCATTGCGAATGGCGCTACGCATTCGTAACGTCATACGCTTCTAACAAACCATAGTTTTATGTAGATTAAAAAATACTTTTTAAGAAAAATGAATGGAGGCTCCAGACTAATGCAAAAAGTTATCTGACTCACCCAAAACAGTATAAAAGGAGTGCATTGATTCGTAGTTTTCAGTTGTTGTATTGAAGTTCTTGTATACTTTTCAGTTGTATTAAACATGTCACTTTCAAAAATTTTAATTTTGATTCTATTATTATTCTTGTTAAATATAATAGAAGTTGAAAGTACTGATCAGAAATATTCATTAGAAACCAGATATATTGAAGTACCTCTAGATCATTTTTCAGCAGTTCCGTCGCCGACGTTCTTCAAATTAAGATACCTAATAAACTCCAAGTACCATGTTCGAGGAGGGCCAATATTTGTCTACATCGGCAACAATGTTGACATTTCAATTATTGCTCAAAACACAGGATTCATGTTTGACATTGCACCCGTATTCAACGCTCTTCTCGTTTTCATCGAACACAGATACTATGGACAATCACTGCCCTTTGGAAATGCATCGTTCTCATCCCCAGAAAATAGGAGGTGAGTATAGAAGAAATATTTCATTCCGTTTTTCTTAATTATTCTGCAATTGTTTGACACCGCCATATTTACTTATTTACAAAAAGGAAAACAAGATGGGACGAACCCAAAAACAGTTTTCACAATTATTATAAACCTAAATCTAAGCATACAAAAAGTATTAGTGATTAATAATGATATAAGGTATATTAAATAAGATAAAAAAAAAAATAATACTTAATCTAAACGTGAAAGATAATTTTTTTTAAGTTATTGGTGAGAGTTATTAAAGAATCAGAGAAAATGTCAATGTCAGTGAGAGTTGAGATTGAGTTGAACGATTTGCTACATCTCTGCAAAGGAGAGTTTAGGTAGTAATTTGTGGAACTTTGATTAATATTAAATGTGTATTTATTTCTAGTATTATAAGAGTGAACATTAAATTGTATTTTACTTAAGATGGCACTGGAGTCAATTTGATTATTTACAATTAGTGATGCCGCGAGACGAGAGATTCTTGTCTCGTCTCGAACGAGACGAGAGATACATTTTCTCTCGAAAATAGATTCGAGACGAGATGAGAGAGTGTCATCTCTCGACGAGAATTTCACCTTTCTCTCGAGCTCTCTCAGGCTCTCTCGAATAATTTTTTCTTTGCTTATTTGAAATTTTCAATTGCTTATCGTAACTTAAAATTTTAACATATTAGATTTCGAGATAATCAAAAAGTTAACTATAACACACCTATTCTATATATATTAAATGGTAACAAATGATACATGTGGTATTAGGATTTTATAAATAGTGATTTATAAGAAAAATTATTTCTCATTTCATTTATTTAAAATTTATACAATCATTTCTTATATTTAATCCATTCAGCTTTTCTGAGATTACTTTTGAAGATAAGTTGAACATTTTTAAGCGTTTTTTCGAAAAACTGTCAAAAATACAAACGAATGTATTTATACAGTGAGGAGGAAAATTGTACCCTCCTCTATTTTAACTTCTAAATGAAAAAACAAAATGACAGAACAAAAAAGAGGTAAAACTCAAGAGATATTATATCTTTGTTATAAAGAGATGCACTTTACTTGAGATACATAAAATAGATGGAGTTACTAGCTTTAAATTTTGTAATGTAAAGTAGAGTCATGTGATACCTCATTTGAAAAATATTTTCTATATTTTTACGTTCATATAAACAGATTTAGGTTTTTATGTTTTTACGGAAATTATATTAAATAAATTAATAAAGTAGGTTATATTTTTTTTATTTACCGCTCCAACCTCAAAGGATCATTACCGAAGGTATAATAAGTAGATATACTATACAGGCCTCACTACCAGTATAGGGAAATCAATGTGTTAGAGAGAGAGGTACCTATAGGTATGGAAAATCAATGTGTTAGAGAGAGAGGAACGATTCGCGCGGACTTGGTAAGGCATAGTGGGATCGCATGGTTCGTGCCAGGCGCCCCGCACCCCCGCCCCCGCGGTCAGCGACCCCCACCCCTGCCCTGGAGCATGTGATACCTCGTTGAAAAGGTATTTATGTGTAGATTACGGGAAAAATATTGGAAAAATTCTCCTACCTGAAAAATCAAAGTGAGTGGTTAAATATATAAGAGAACGTCTAAAATAAGAAAGTGTGGATTCTACGATGTGGATAATGAAACCTATTTTTTAAGTGTATGTCCAACAAAGTAACAAACATAACAGCTGTGAGGGAACTAGAGAAACTAAAAGTTGAGTGTGGATTCTGCGACGAGGAGGATGAAACCTATTCTTAAATGTAGACCCAACAAAGTAAAAACATAACATCGGTGAGCTAATGGGAGAAATTAAAAGTGTTGATTATGCAATGAGAACGATACTAAAAGATGAGTGTTAATTCAGCGATGAGAAGGATGAAACCTATTCTTACATATATGCCCAGCAAAACGTAACGGCAGTGAGGAAACGAGAGAAACTAAAATATGAGTGTGGATTCTGCGACGAGGAGGATGAAACCTATTCTTAAATGTAGACCCAACAAAGTAAAAACAACATCGGTGAGTCAATGGGAGAAACTAAAAGTGTTGATGAAAACGATACCAAAAGATGAGTGTTGATTCTGCGATGAGGAGGATGAAACCTATTCTTACGAGCGTTTTAGCATCGATAGCAGTTTTCGCAATGGCACTTGCTCCGCCAGCAAGACTGCGTCCGTCAAGGGTCAACGTGCATTCCTCATTATCCATACAATTTGTTCTAAAATAATGAGTTTTGCAAACAGTTATAGTATAAATGCTGTTTTTTACAATAGTATACAATGGATAATTTACATTTTGCCTAGTACAGAGTAAATATCAGTATCTTTTATAAATTTAAGTAATTTTTTACTATTAGAGGGATTTAACATTGCACAAATGGCAATTTTTTATAGCTGGTACTTTTTTCTTTTACAGGCATGTTCTGGGCCTTTACTCATATGTTACATTCTTGATAACTCTCGTATTAACAATTATTGTTTATTACTAAGGAAACGCTTCTCATATTTACTAAAATAAATAAATTAAGAATATCAAAGGTGATTTAAAAACCACTTGACGTATTAAATTTTTCATAACTTTTTAGCAAAAAAAGCTTATTAAAAAATTCTCTTCTAACATTATCTAACATTTCTAGGATTATTGCGGCACACGAGAATTATCAAGAATGTAATTTTTGTAAAAACAAAAAAAAATTAAAACTGTTTGCTTCGACGTAAATATAATTAAAATATCTTTCAAATGAGGTATTACATGACTTTACTTTCCATTAGAAAACTTAAAGATAGTAAAAGCCTCTATTTTACGTTTCAAGTAAAGTGCATCTCATTATAACAAAAATATCATGTTTCACATCGTTTTTGTTTTATGTCTCCATTTTCTTGCATTTTGAAAACATACTACAAAATGCTTTCATTTGACATAGCAGGATTGCATTAGAAAAATTCTAATTTTCGTTTTTAGTTAACGCCTAATCTGGGCCACTTATTACTTCAAATTTCAAATGTAAAACGACTGTGACAGACGGACAGACAGAGTGTTTCTTATTGCCAAATTTGGGTACTAATGCATTACTTGAAAAATTCTTTGTTTTTGTCTTACAAATTTTACCGTTTTTTCATATTTCGTCTTTTTCAAATTTAAATTTGATATTGTTTTATCACGAGAGAAACGAGACGAGACGAGACAAGACGAGAGAAAGGGTTTCTAGAGCGAGAGAACAGTTTTCCCTCACCCTACAAGACAAGACGAGAGAGGCCACTCTCTCGTCTCGTCTTGTCTCGCGACATCACCAGTCATTCGCTAAATGATCGTATTTTATTCATGGTAAGTTTCTATTTTCTATCTTCTTTTGAACTATACTAAAGGTCGGACTGTTATGAAAAATGAATAGTTGTCAATAGTGATGTTGAAAAAGTAACTATTCGGTACTCGAGTTTCGTTTTTTGAAGATACCCGAAGTAACGTTCCAAAAACCAAATAATTATATTGAATACTCGTATACCACGATTAGAGGTGGAGAGAAACAAAAAAACCATTAAATTTAACAATTAATGAAATAATTTGATAAGGATAGCCTTGTTGCAATTTAACCTATTTGATACCTGTTTGGTAGCGCTATTGCGCCAGCCAGGCATTCCGTATCATGAGCGATGCGAATATTATAATATTTTTATAAAATACTATATTTACTGCTTAGACTTACACTCCTTTTTGTCCAAGGCTGGAATTATTTTTATATAATGTTTCTTGATGCGCTGATCACGAATATTAACATAAAAATCTGTGTCCAACACATGACTTTCCTATCTAGTTATTATAGGCTTTTTCCGGTTATTTTGTACAACCTATTGCAGCACCTCTGTAAATGTTTAGATGATAAACTAAATATATACATTTTCCAGATACATCTACCTCAAAACATTTTTCTATAGATATTCATTGAAAACGAAAATACTGAAAAATTTAAATTTAGCACTTTTTCTACAATTTTTCCATTACGGTCAATTTTAGAAAAATCATGAATTAACAAAAATTATAGAGATCGATATCGCAAACAACTTTCATTTCAACGATTTTCATAAAAATCAGAATTTTGCACATTTTGTCGAATTTCTCGAATACGGACCATTTCAGGAAATTTTGACATAAAGCAAAAATTATAGATAATAATATTAGAAGTAACTTTAATTCTAACAATTTTCTTCTTCAAACATAAATAAGAGACATATTACATAAAATATAAAAATGGCCTCCCATAAAGTACTCCCCCAGATGTTCCGACTTTGTCCAAAATTTAATCATTTCACGTCATGCCGAAATAAAACTTAAGTTTAAAATTTCATGTTTTTTTCTTTATCCGTTTTTGAGTTTTCTTCAAAATTCAAAATTTTACACATTTTCTCAAATATCTCGAATACGGTCAATTTTAGAGAAATTATGTATAAAATATAAATTATAGTGAATTATATTATAAACAACTTTTATTAAAACAATTTTTATAAAAAAAATTTTTTTTTTCATTTTGTCAAATTTCTCGAATACGGACCATTTGCATCAAACAAAAATTATAGATAATAATATTAAAAGTAACTTTGATTTAAAGAATTTTCTTCTCCAAACGTAAATAACAGATATATTCCATAAAATATAAAAATGACCACCCATAAAGTACCCCCCAGATGTACCGACTCTGCCCAAAAACTAATCAGTTTATTGGACGATGGAATAAAGCTTAAGTTTAAAATTTGGTGTTTTTCTGTGTATAGGTTCATGAGTTATGGTGGATACAGACACACACACACAGACACACACACACACACACTGACAGACATCATCGCGAAAATAGTCAAAACGGATTCAGGGGACCTCAAAACGTAAAAATTCGTCGAAAACTCGAGGTCGAAAAAATCATGATTCCTATAGGTACTTTCCTTATATCTGTATACAGATAGGAAAGTAAAAATATGATTCTTGTTTACAATCTTTGGAAAAACTTCATAAATACTCTTCTAATTGGTTTATAAGTAACGGTTTCCTAATGTCACCCAGTAAATCTAATGTCTGAATTTTTACTCGACAAAATGTCCCAAATATCGAAAAACTAAAATTAAACGGTAACAATTTCCCTTTCTGTAAATCGATTAAATATTTAGGAATGGTTCTTGATAAGAAATTGACCTGGAAACTACATATTGTTCATATACTAAATAGATGCAATAGGGGTTTAAATTTCTTGAAATCAATATCGAAAACCTGGTAAGGAGCGGATGTCGAAACTTCTTTGTTATTTTATCGATCGTACATTAGATCCATTTTAGATTATGGTTGTATACTTTATGGATCAGCAAGTAATCACATTTTAAAAAGAATTTATGTCTTTCAAAATACGGTACTTCGCATTTGTATAGGTGCTATGAAATCAACCCACTATCGATCCACTGCATGTCGAAGCATTATAACCTCCATTATGTTATAGAAGAGAATATTTCAGCAACAAATTTCTAATAAAAATCCGATGTACAAACCCTACCTTGTATGGTAGTATTTGTAAATTATTTCATTTTGATTAAACACAAAAATATTGGATACATAAACAATCTCCCCCACTTTGTAAAACTTTCAGAAATATTAGCAATTATGAGGATCTCATCAGTATAGATCAGTGCTTAGATTTTAAGGATTTCTTTGCCTTTTTTAACAACGTTAATGTTATACAACCAATTTATCATGAAAATCATAAAATAAGTTTCAATATTTTGAACTCACAAATAGAAAACTGGCCTGATTCTACAAAGATCTACACAGATGCTTCCAAAACTTTAGCTGGTACAGGATGTGCCTTTTTTATCCCTTCTACATCTACAGAGAACGTTTCAATATTTAGTGCGAAGCAATTGCTATATATGAAGCTATAAAATACTTTAAAATATCTAATAATAATACTTCAGTTATTTTATCCCGATCTGTATTACTTGCTATTCAAAGCCCAAAGATTCCTTCCAATTCATTAAATGGCTTGCTCATTAAAAAGATACTATTCGAATTCTATATTAATACATCGAAAACATTTCAATTAATATGGGTTAAAGCACATATATGGCTCAATCATAATGAGAATGTAGATTTTTTGGCTAAAAGCGCAACTACTAATGTCTCACCGACAAGCTATCAGCTGTGAAATTTGGATGCTTTCGCAATTAAGAGACAACGTCAAATGGAAAAGTGAAGAAAATCTTGGACAGACTTTTGCAAAACCACTACAACTCAATATTCAAAAATACAACCAAAAATTCCGAATGTGCATTGGTTTAAAAACTATTCACTTCCTCGAAAGTATATCACAACTATCATTAGATTGAAATTTGGACATGCATGTTATCCAGCACATTTATTCAAAATCCATGTTATAAATTCGGAGATATGTACAATGTATCAAGAGAAAGGCGATCTAAATCATATTTTCTTTAGTTGTGCAAACTATACCCAACAATCTCAAGATCTGTTACAAGATCTAATTAAAAATAATATATTTCCTCCATTTAACATTTGCCATCTCCTCTCACTTAATCAAAACAAAATTTACGACCTCTTGATAAAATTTGTATATGAAAGTAAAGTATGTTTCAATAGGTAGGGCTAAAAATTGAATTAGCCTGATGGCATAGAATTTCCGGTGAATTGAAACTTTGAAACTGCTTATTTTCGGTAATAGCAAGTATAAAACTTGAATTTTATTGAGAGTGTATAAATTTAGGAGATAATAATCGGGTTTCCATTAGACAATTCATTACAGAGAGACACAAGGCCTTTGTTCGATACATTTTTTATTCCTTAAGTACAAAAACACAAAAAATCCTTAAAACAATAGTTTGATTTCTTAAATTATTTATAATGAATTATTTATAATAAAGTAAGCGACTGGAAATAATTAAATGTGCAAGGATGAAAATTCTGCAACTGCTTTTCTCAATTTCTCACCGTAAGATGGAGCATCAATCGCATTGATCTTGTATCTGTCCCAGTATTTTAAAAGTTCATGGTGAACATCTTTCACCAGCTTGTTCTGACCAGAGGTCCAAACCAGTGTTGGCGTTCAGAAACTCTAGTGACCCTTTCAGATGAGTTAAGATGACGTGAAGTTTCAGGGTGATGGAAACCCCTGTACTTTCCACTGCTTTGTGCAAGTCTCCAACTAATTTCTCAACATTACAAGATCCTCTTTCCACGCGGAGTTTTCAACCAACTGATCCATTATTTTGAAAGCCGCAATGAAGGGGAAAATCCGGAAATAACCACATTCCTGACATATTTCGGTATCGTTCAACCTCTCTGCCTCTTTCAGCAAGATCGTACAAGCATTTCTTTCGAAAACCTCCCCACGATAGCCTTTGGAAATGATGTTCAATTTTTTTGGCCAAAGAAGGGCCCTTTCTTTGCCTAAAATTGGTACCAAACCAGACCAAAACAAATGGTTTACAAACCGTTGTAGGAGGCGTAGCTCGGGAGGTGGGCATTTTTCAAACACAGTCAAGCCGTTTTTTTCTCTGAATAAAGGAGGATTCACTGTACTGTTGGAATATCTTGCAAGTTTTTTATTTTTTCCGTCAGCACAAAATCGACTATGGTCGTCTTTCAGATGTCCATATGTTTTCAAAATATCAGCAGAAGGCATAACATTCCTCTCTTCGGGATCGCGATATCTCAATTCATCCAAAGTTACAAAACAGTACGGACAAAGGTACGTAAAGGTGGCCATTTGCTGTCCATTGACAATCAAAACCTAAAGTCTGCTACGAATTTGAATGGAACATTATTCAGCTGAGTTAAATCAAATAACATCTTCAGGTTTTCGTACGTTTCTTTGATTTTGGGAACTATGGCTAACATGATTTTTACGTTTTGAGGTCCCCTGAATCCGTTTTGACTATTTTCGCGATGATGTCTGTCAGTGTGTGTGTGTGTGTGTGTGTGTGTGTGTGTGTGTGTGTGTGTGTGTGTGTGTGTGTGTGTGTGTGTGTGTGTGTGTGTGTGTGTGTGTGTGTGTGTGTGTGTGTGTGTGTGTGTGTGTGTGTGTGTGTGTGTGTGTGTGTGTGTGTGTGTGTGTGTGTGTGTGTGTGTGTGTGTGTGTGTGTGTGTGTGTGTGTGTGTGTGTGTGTGTGTGTGTGTGTGTGTGTGTGTGTGTGTGTGTGTGTGTGTGTGTGTGTGTGTGTGTGTGTGTGTGTGTGTGTGTGTGTGTGTGTGTGTGTGTGTGTGTGTGTGTGTGTGTGTGTGTGTGTGTGTGTGTGTGTGTGTGTGTGTGTGTGTGTGTGTGTGTGTGTGTGTGTGTGTGTGTGTGTGTGTGTGTGTGTGTGTGTGTGTGTGTGTGTGTGTGTGTGTGTGTGTGTGTGTGTGTGTGTGTGTGTGTGTGTGTGTGTGTGTGTGTGTGTGTGTGTGTGTGTGTGTGTGTGTGTGTGTGTGTGTGTGTGTGTGTGTGTGTGTGTGTGTGTGTGTGTGTGTGTGTGTGTGTGTGTGTGTGTGTGTGTGTGTGTGTGTGTGTGTGTGTGTGTGTGTGTGTGTGTGTGTGTGTGTGTGTGTGTGTGTGTGTGTGTGTGTGTGTGTGTGTGTGTGTGTGTGTGTGTGTGTGTGTGTGTGTGTGTGTGTGTGTGTGTGTGTGTGTGTGTGTGTGTGTGTGTGTGTGTGTGTGTGTGTGTGTGTGTGTGTGTGTGTGTGTGTGTGTGTGTGTGTGTGTGTGTGTGTGTGTGTGTGTGTGTGTGTGTGTGTGTGTGTGTGTGTGTGTGTGTGTGTGTGTGTGTGTGTGTGTGTGTGTGTGTGTGTGTGTGTGTGTGTGTGTGTGTGTGTGTGTGTGTGTGTGTGTGTGTGTGTGTGTGTGTGTGTGTGTGTGTGTGTGTGTGTGTGTGTGTGTGTCTGTGTGTCTGTGTGTCTGTGTGTCTGTGTGTCTGTGTGTCTGTGTGTCTGTGTGTCTGTGTGTCTGTATCCACCATAACTCATGAACCCATACACAGAAAAACACCAAATTTTAAACTTAAGCTTTATTCCAGCGTCTAATGAACTGATTAGATTTTGGGCAGAGTCGGAACATCTGGGGGGGTACTTTATAGGTTGTCATTTTTATATTTTATGGAATATATCTGTTATTTACGTTTGTAGAAGAAAATTGTTCAAATAAAAGTTACTTCTTATATAATTATCTATAATTTTTGTTTTATACAAAATTTTCCTAAAATGGTCCGTATTCTAGAAATTTGACAAAATGTAAAAAAATATTTTTTTATAAAAATTGTTTAAGCAAAAGTTGTTTGTAATATAATTCTCTATAATTTTTATCCCATACATAATTTCTCTAAAATGGACCGTATTCGAGATATTTGAGAAAATGTATAAATTTCGAAATTTGAAGAAGACTCAAAAACGAATAAAGAAAAAAACATTAAATTTTAAACTTAAGTTTTATTTCGGCCTGACGTGAAATCATTAGATTTTGGACAAAGTCGGAACATCTAGGGGGGTACTTTATGAGAGGCCGTTTTTATATTTTATGGAATATATCTGTTATTTATGTTTGGAGGAGAAAATTGTTTAAATAAAAGTTACTTCTAATATTATTATCTATAATTTTTGTTTTATGTCAAAATTTCCTGAAATGGTCCGTATTCGAGAAATTTGACAAAATGTGCAAAATTCTGATTTTTATGAAAATTGTTGAACTTAAAGTTGTTTGCGATATCGATCTCTATAATTTTTGTTTATACATGATTTTTCTAAAATGGACCGTAATGGAAAAGTGCTAAATTTAAATTTTCAGTATTTTCGTTTTCAATGAATATCTATAGAAAAATGTTTCGAGGTAGATGTATGTGGACAATGTATATATTTAGTTTATCCTCTAAACATTTATAGAGATGCTGCAATAGGTTGTACAAAATAACCGGAAAAAGCCTATAATAACTAGATAGGAAAGTCATGTGTTGGACACATCAGATTTTTAATGTTAATAATTGTATTACCAGAAAAAATTAAAAATGTAACAAAGTTCTATGATATGATACACTATTGTTACATACACATGTTAAACCGGGATTAGCAAAATTTACAAAGACATTGTCGATTGTTGTTAGGGTGTTTTCTGTTACCCTAGTGGGCCATTTTACAAGATTAGTATTAATATTAAATGTTTATAAGACGTTTAAAATTTGACATGATTAATAGTCCCGTATCAATATTAAAATCACCACAAACAATGATATTAAAATTAGGTTTATAAATACAATTTAAAATATTATCTAGATTTTCTAAAAAAAATGTTTAAATTACTCCAGGGTGAACGGTAGCAATTTAATAACAAAAGTGTATTATTACCATCTTTAAATGTAGAGTAACAAAATTCTGATTGTTTGATATCTACAGCACTATTCACACATTTTACACCATTCCTTACCCATACTCCTCCACCCCTTAGAAAGGCCCTTCGAGAGTAACTGCTTATCAAAACAAAATTTTCAAGATGAATTTGATTTATAGATTCATTGGTTTCCCACAACTCAGGTCAGGGCCGGTCCTAGACATTTTGGCGCTCCGGACAAAACCTTAATTTTTGCGCCCTCCCTCCCTCCCTCCCTCCGTTTTTTTAAAGTAAATCTCATGCGACCATATCAGAAAGTCAAGAGAACATTAAAAAAAAAAATAAAAGAAAACGTTTTATTAAAAACTCAATGATCAGATAACAAGATAAGCAATTTAGCACTTAACAAAAATTAAAATGTAGTAACTAAACTAATATCCCATAAATAAATTATAAATAAATTCTAACAAACCAAAGTAATTAAAATGCCCTTTTTCTAACTTTTCTTTCGGCAAACTCACGAACCAGTGATTTCAAGTCTAATTTGTCACTATTTTGGTGTTCTATAGCTATCATTGTCAATCCATTGAGGCGATTTTGCGTCTGCATTTTTTTATTATTTTTAGTTTTGAAAAGCTTCTTTCCCCTGAAGCCACAGGGACTGGCAATGTAAATAGGATTCTTAATATTATGCTGAGGTTTGGTGCGAATTTAAGTGTAGCGATAAACTTGAGAACTTCAACAGGGGATTCCTTTTTTGTTAATAATGACGAAACAATGATTATTTCATCGGCTAGTTCCAGGGCGTTAAGATCGCTTGAATTTCCATCATTTAAAACTACTTTCAAATCTTTGCAATGAGCCAGTAGCTCTTTTCTGGGCATGTCTTTTAGACCAAAAATCTGATGTGTCCAACACATGACTTTCCTATCTAGTTAATACAGGCTTTTTCCGGTTATTTTGTACAACCTATTGCAGCACCTCCATAAATGTTTAGAGGATAAAATAAATATATACATTTTCCACATACATCTACCTCGAAACATTTTTCTATAGATATTCATTGAAAATGAAAATACTGAAAAATTTTAATTTAGCACTTTTCCTACAATTTTTCCATTACGGTCCATTTTAGAAAAATCATCTATAAACAAAAATTATAGAGATCGATATCGCAAACATTTTTTATTTCAACAATTCTCATAAAAATCAGAATTTTGCACATTTTGTCAAATTTTAGGAAATTTTTTTATAAAACAAAAATTATAGATAATATTATTAGAAGTAACTTTTGTTTGAACAATTTTTTCTCCAAACATAAATAACAGATATATTCCATAAAATATAAAAACGGCCTACTATAAAGTACCCCCCCAGATGTTCCGACTTTGTCCAAAATCCAAACATTTCACGTCAGGCCGAAATAAAACTTAAGTTTAAAATTTAATGTTTTTTTCTTTATCCGTTTTTGAGTTTTCTTCAAAGGATCCCGCACAGTATGTTATTTTGCAGGTCATTACCGGCAACTTTCTTATGGACCTCAAGTTTGCAGCTCTACAGGGTGAGCTGTTAGAAGGAGTCAAAAGTATGAAATACAGAATTATTATTTTCATATATATACATTATTCGTAAATTTTGAATATATTTGACACAGTGGTGTACCCATGGGGAGATAATAGGGATATTTTCTCCCAGGAAGTCCCAGCACGTCCGCAAACTCACACACATCATCAAAGTAATGAAGAGCCGTTAGAAAAAATAAGAGTAAGAAACTTCTAAATCGTTTTATAATAATTACTAAATCAAATACATCATACAGGTGTTAGAAGTAATTTAATTTGTCTCAAAATTGTTGTGATGAGTTTTCGTGGCACTTTAAAGCCAAAATCTCGTGATTCATATTTTGGCGTAACTGAATGTAATTTTCTTTTTTTTTTTTAGAGAGATTAATTTTAAAAGTGCAAATCTTTAACCATTTGGAATATTTTGGATTTGCCTTTTTCTATTACATAAAAAAGCTACTTTTACAAAATTAACAATTACAGAAAAAAAATGTTTTTAGTGTTTCCTGAAAACCTGGTAATTTTATGATACGAGGCACCAGGATTCTGCAAAGTATATAATTTGAAGTTTTAATGATCTACTGCGCAGAATCCTAGTGGCAATGACTGGTTTCTGATCGTTGTTGGAACAAACCTAAGGTATCAGCTCCTGGACTAGGCGTCTAGATTTTGTTTTATAAAATAGAATACTCTAATTTTCAATAAAAAAATTTTCCATGTTCAATTTTGTTATCTTCCCAAGATCCATATCTGGGTACTCCACTGATTCGACATCGCAATAATGTAGGTTTAAATTGTTTACACTGAAAAACAAATTCATTGTTTTCGACCCTTCTTGATGTACAGGGGTGTGGAATAGCTAATCAGTAAGAATTTGCCAGAATTAAATATCATCAGTATTTATAACAGAAATGGTTCTATTTTAACTAGCCTTAACGTACTAAATCTACAAAAATGGAAATAGTGGAAGATTGACATCTATACAGTAAATAAAAATCAGGAATTACTTTTTAATTAGAATGTCTTCTGAATCATTTATTCAAGTGAGGGTTAGTAATAGTGTTTCTAAATTAAAGAAGACATAGAATAGGATTTGGTTAAAGATTATAACACATGCAAAATTAATTTCCCTTCAAGATTCTTTCTAGAATATTTTAGGTAGGTGTTCCAAATTTTTTCGCTAAATGTATTCTGTCACATCCTGTATTACTTATAAATTATCCAGTGTTAAGTGGTCAGAAGTCTTATTTTAGCTATATATACATGAAAAATGTACCTTATTTTAGTAACTGATATTCCTAATTTTTTGATCACTCTATAATTTATTTTACAAAGTGCAAATGATCATTAACAAACTATATACAAGTGTAAGACGTGCCATAAGTTTGATGGAAAAAACCTAAATTGTTTAAGAGTAGTAGAAATATATATGAAAATAATAATTCTGTATTTCATACTTTTGACTCCTTCTAACAGCTCACCCTGTAGAGCTGCAAACTTCAGGTCCATAAGAAAGTTGCCGGTAATGACCTGAAAAATAACATACTAAAATTTGAACAAATTCTGTCAGTACCCAAAGTCAATGTAAAAAGTGCGGGGTCCTTTCGAAATTTACACATTTTCTCAAATATCTCGAATACGGTTTATTTTAGAGAAATTATGTATGGGATAAAAATTATAGAGAATTATATTACAAACAACTTTTGTTTGAACAATTTTTATAAAAAAATATTTTTTTACATTTTGTCAAATTTCTCGAATACGGACCATTTTAGGAAAATTTTGTAAAAGACAAAAATTATAGATAATATTTTAAGAAGTAACTTTTATTTAAAGAATTTTCTTCCCCAAACGTAAATAACAGATATATTCCATAAAATATAAAAATGATCACTTATAAAGTACCCCCCTAGATATTCCGACTCTGCCCAAAATCTAATCAGCTCATTGGACGCTGGAACAAAGCTTAAGTTTAAAATTTGGTGTTTTTATGTCTATCGGTTTATGAGTTTTGCGACACACACACACACAGACACACACACACACACACACACACACACACACACACACACACACACACACACACACACACACACACACACACACACACACACACACACACAGACACACACACACACACAGACACACACACACACAGACACACACACACACACACACACACACACACACACACACGCGCGCACGCACACACACACACACACACACACACACAGACACACCACGCCATCAAGACGTACCATTAGATTTGGACGAAAAGCAGCAGGACAAATGAAGCAGGGCATGACATCATTATGCGCCATGTTTAGTCTTTGTAAAAAATAATGAACTCTCACTAGTAGGTTTAATTGACACTCTTTTACAGAACAAAAAAATTATATAACCTAACTTGACAGAATGACAATGACAAATACTAAAAAATATACAAAAACAAATGATGAGTTAATCAGTAAGGCTTCCTCTAAACAATATTAAAAGTTCAGGCAATTCCCACATAGATCACTTTTTCATAAGGTTTGAGCGGGGTCCTTTTGGGTATGTATGTATAGAAATCGTAAATTTCAACTGTTTTATTAAAAAAGTTTTAACTTGATGCTACCTCCTCCAGGGGATGGTGGTAGTATCAATTTAATACAAAAACATTGCGAATCAGGTATATTGTAAATGTAAAAAATAGGATTTTTATGGCAGCTTACAGATACGAACCATGTTCGTTCAGGTCGAATAGTACAAAATAAATTTTATAAAAATGTTATCAAAAAAAATTGAAATTTTGCATTTGTATGTAAAAAAATCGTAGATTGAAACCGATCTATTAAAAAAAAAAAAAATTGAAATTTTGCATTTGTATGTAAAAAAATCGTAGATTGAAACCGATCTATTAAAAAACCCCCTCCATATCAGATAGAGGTAGGGAGGGGGGATTTTTTTAATGCGATTTTCATAATTATGCGATATTACATCCATATACCAAGTTTGGTCTCAATATTTCGACCCTAACTGCCCTAGCCCCAAGAGGCAACCTCCAACCTTTTTTTATATCTCTAATATTGGCTTTTACAAATTATACAAAAATCTAAAATCTTGTAATTCTTTACAAATGCTTTTACTTTTTATGGCCAAGATAAAATTGAAATCATCGGATAAAAAAACTAAATATGAAAATTCTGTACGAGTTAAGAATAGTTAGAAAACGTTTCTGATTCAAGATATTTTAATTTTGGATCGCAAAATATTCGAAAGTTTTTTTTTAACAAAAAATTTTAATTATTCTGTAATCAAACACAAGAAGATATTTAGATTTTATATGTTTAAACGTCAAAGCAAATATTTTTTCATATTTCTCACAAAATTAGAAATTCAATAAATTTGTAAATGGGTAATTTTTTTCTTTTCATTTTAAGGTTATTTATTTTTGAATGGAAAAGTTATCCACAGCTCAAATGTAGTATATTCGCAAAGGAAAAGGAAAACACAGTCTTAAGCACAACATTTTTTTAATTTATAACAGGGATGAAGCGACTAGTTTCAGTCAGTGATCATCATTAGACCTCTAAGAGAAAGTGTATTTATACAAATTACAAAAAGTTAAATGACAAGCTTATTATAAAACTAGTAAAAGATATTATTTAAATTATTAAACATGAAAAATAAACAATAATATTATAAAGGGCGAGGGTAGCCACATGTGAGTAGTAGGGATCGATATCATTTAATAAGCGACGACCGATTTCGAAGTGGGTTAATTTATTTTTTATCTTATTTTTATTTATTTATTCACGGGTAACTCCATTTAAAAAAATACAATATTAAGTAGAATAGTAGCAGCAAAATAATACTGAACTAAATACTAAACTAATACTAATATAGGTAATATAAATAAAATACAATACAAAATATAAAATATAACGGCATCAAATAACAGTTATAAAATCAGTAAGAAAATGAAGACATAAAATGTTAGATTTTCATATTATTTAATATGTCCTGAGAGCATTAGTAGTTCCAAAAATATCACAATTTTTACATTTTAACTTATTACATGTATACGTAACATTCGACTTACTGGTGAATTAAAAGCATAATTAGTGGTATGTAGTGGTATATTAAATAAGTCAAATTGTCTAGTCCTACTAAAGGTATTAAAATTAATAAAGACAATCAATATTCCCTGTTAACAATTTATTTATAAAAATTATATCAGAAACTGTTCTCCTAAAGTCAAGTGATTTTAAGTTTAATTGAGAATTAATTGAAGCATATGAGTAATCTCCTCTTATATAACCCATTTTATAGGCGCATATTCTTAAGAATTTATTCTGAATAGTCTCAATTTGATGCTTATGAGTATTGTAATATGGGTTCCAAATAATCGAACAGTATTCTAATTGTGATCTTATTAGAGAACAATACATCGTTTTGAACGTATAAGCAGAAAAATCTGTGGAAGACCTAGAAATCAAACCTAATAGTTTTGATGCCTTTGCTATTATCATATCTATATGTGCCTGAAAAGACAATTTACTATTCATCATGACACCTAGATCTTTAATGGTATCAACTCTTCATACACTATGATTGTTAATTTGATAGTCATGTATGATGGGTGACAAAATTTTACTAAAAGATATACAGAAGCACTTCCTAATGTTTAGATTCATTTGGTTTAGTTTGCACCATATATTCAGGGAGTCAAGGTCTGTTTGCAATTCAATTATATCAGAATGTGAATTAATAGATTTGAATAACTTAAAATCATCTGCAAAAAATAGGTATTGGCTAAATTTTAATGTATCACAAGTATCGTTAATAAACAGATTAAATAGAATATGTCCACAATGAGAACCTTGAGGTACACCTAAAGGAACTGTAATCTCATGAGATACAACACCCACAATTTTCACGATTTAAAAACGATTTGTTAAATAACTTTTAGCGTTTTCCATTGGTGACACTGTGTTAGTTTTTCGTTTACCATTGGAAAACTGGTGTACTAAAACTTGCACTCAGTGCAACTTTTTTAGCACGGGCTCCAGACATCGTGTTAAAAGTGCAGTGCAAGAAAATGGCGACGTACAAAGAAAAGCTAGCAGTTTATTTATTATTATCATCTTCGTCTTCGGACGAAAGTGATACTGAGCTAGTGGAAGAATTGTTAAAAGTGAGAAATAGAGTTCCAAAAATACAAAATTATATCAATGACGTCGTAAAACACATGACCGAAAAACAGGTAATATATTTTTTTTTATCATGACAAGGTACCTATGTTTATTTTATTTCTTTTCTGTTTAAAAGTCATTTCAGATTATCCAAGCAGACAGTAAATGTAATTGTATCTAAATTTGAAGAGTCAATACATTTTCCTAAAAACAAAAGTCATGGAGGAAGGCCTCAGATAAGTGCAGAAGCACATATACTTTCATTTTTATGGTAAGTATAAAAATAATAAAACCATTCAAAAGGCGCCAAATTTATTATATTATTTTAGGTTTGCAGGTAACAAATGTTCCTTAAGAGATGCTACAGAAAGATTTAATATGACAATTTCGTCACTTGTTAGAACAAGTGATAGAGTGACAAATTTTTTATTGAGCATTGGACCACTCATAATAAAAATACCAAGTACACAGGCAGAAAAGGAAAATGCTGCAGCCCAATTTACTATTGTTAGTATATCAATTTATTTTAAATAAATGTTAATATCTGACTTTTACCATTGATACCTTGATAAAATGTTACTCTCTTTTTAGATATCTGGCTTTCCAGGAGTATTAGGATGTATTGATGGAACATCAATAAAAATTAGAACGCCAGCATATAAACTAAGATCCACTTATATGTAAATAGACATGATGTTACCTCAATTAATTTACAAGCTATTTGTGATTCAAACAGACGCTTTATAGATGTATTTACTGAAGTCCCTGGAAAAGTACACGATTCCAGAATATTAAAACTGTCGGTTATTTAGAACAGTCTGCCTAATTTATGTGGTGATAATTATCACTTGTTGGGAGATAACGGCTACCCAATTAGACCTTGGTTACTTGTACCATATCGAGATTAGGGCAGGCCAACTCAAACCACCAGGCTGTTTAATACAAAGTTAAGCACAACAAGGGTCTTAATTGAAAATTCTTTTGGTATTTTGAAGGGAAGATTCAGGCAATTGTTACAATTAGATATGCACACAGTTCTAAAAATGACAACATTTATAATTGCTTGTTGCATCCTTCATAATTTTTGCATAGACCACAATGATTTCATAGAGGATGAAGAAGTTATAGATGAAAGTCTAGAGGATTTTGTAGCACCTCAAGAAATTGTTTCTGAGTGGAGATTAAGGAAAAATCTGATGTGTCCAACACATGACTTTCCTATCTGGTTATAACAGGCTTTTTCCGGTTATTTTGTACAACCTATTGAAGCACCTCTATAAATGTTTAGAGGATAAACTAAATATATAGATATAGATATTCATTGAAAACGAAAATACTAAAAAATTTAAATTTAGCACTTTTCCTACAATTTTTCCATTACGGTCCATTTTAGAAAAATCATGTATAAACAAAAATTATAGAGATCGATATCGCAAATAACTTTCATTTCAACAATTTTCATAAAAATCAGAATTTTGCACATTTTGTCAAATTTCTCGAATGCGGACCATTTCAGGAAATTTTGACATAAAGCAAAATTATAGATAATAATATTAGAAGTAACTTATATTTAAACTATTTTTTTTTCCAAACAACATATATTCCATAAAATATAAAAACGGCCTCCCATAAAGTACCCCCAGATATTCCGACTTTGTCCAAAATCTGATCATGTCACGTCAGGCCGAAATAAAACTTAAGTTTAAAATTTAATGTTTTTTTCTTTAACCGTTTTTGAGTTTTCTTCAAATTTCTAAATTTACACTTTTTCTCAAATATCTCGAATACAGTTCATTTTAGAGAAATTATGTAAAGGATAAAAATTATAAAGAATTATATTACAAACAACTCTCGTTTGAACAATTTTTATAAAAAAAATATTTTTTTACATTTTGTCAAATTTCTTAAATACGGACCATTTTAGGAAAATTTTGTATGGAACAAAAACTTTAGATAATAATTTAAGAAGTAACTTTTATTTAAAGAATTTTCTTCCCCAAACGTAAATAACAGATATATTCTATAAAATATAAAAATGACCATCTATAAAGTCCTCCTCCAGATGTTCCGACTCTGCCCAAAATCTAATCAGCTTATTGGACGCTGGAACAAAGCTTAAGTTTAAAATTTGGTGTTTTTCTGTGTATAGGTTCATGAGTTATGCGACACACAGACACACACACAGACACACACAGACATCATCGCGAAAATAGTCAAAACGGATTCAGGGGACCTCAAAACCTAAAAATCCGTCGAAAACTGGAGGTCGAAAAAAATCATGATTCCTATACTTTCCTTATATCTGTATACAGATAGGAAAGTAAAAAGGGAGAGGAGAAACGTAATGCTATAAGAGACTTTTTACAATACTTATAAATATTTTATTAAAACATGAATTTCTGAATAAATAAAATCTTATTACACAAACAATAGAACAGTCTTTTTTTCATATAATAAAAAAATGGTAACAAATATTTATAATACAAAAAAAAATGAAATTCTAAAAGGAAAATAAATTATTTCAATAAATAACAGCCCTACTCTCAGCATAAAAAAAATAACATTCTGAAAGGAAAATAAATCTGTTAAATAAAAAGTGTTTCAATAAATAACAGTCCTACTCTCAACATAAAAAAATCTGATGTGTCCAACACATGACTTTCCTATCTAGTTATTACAGGCTTTTTCCGGTTATTTTGTACAACCTATTGAAGCACATCTATAAATGTTTAGAGGATAAACTAAATATATACATTTTCCACATACATCTACCTCGAAACATTTTTCTATAAATTATTATATATTATTACTAAAAAAATATACCTACTTATTTACGTATTTTTTTAAAATACTACTCTGACAATACTGGTAAGTTTAAAACTCTACGCTACTGGCGATCATATTATGGACACTGTGCCAGCTGGTCGTAAGAGATTTTTCTTTTTCTCTTCCACTTACTAACAATTTTAAAATAACAGTCCCCAATTGTATGGGATTTATGAATGAGACATTTTGTCTCTATGTTGTAATGTCTTTGAGTCAAATTTAATTTAATTTTGCTGATTTCTAAACAGAATTTGAATTTTAGGATGTTTTAATTTTGTCATGCATCGTGCATTACATTTTTTATTAAATTTTTTTATAATTCCATTTGTACTGATTCACGTTCAGAGAGGGGACGATAATTCCTTTCGAATAATTAAATTGTGGATAATCAGAGTCATTTTATTGAAAACTGTTACGTGAACAAGTTCAAAAATAAATAGAAATGGATTTGACTTATTTTTTTTCGCTGCAGCAATCAAGAACCACGAAGGTGAGTTTTAACTTGTCGAAAATGTTAATAAGCTAGACAATACTCGATTCATACATTTAAAAAAGATTGTAAAATTTTCAATCTCTTTATTTTTGAGAAATTCAGTCCTACCACATTTAGTTTCGATTTTAGTTTTATTCACAAAAATACCAATATAGTGTGATTCGTCAATTTGTTGGATAACATTCCTTGATACTTTGATTGGCGATCTTTGGCATCCCCTGGTATTGGATTGCAATTGGAGCAAGTGAAATATGCAATCCTCTGTTTCGATTCCATCATCATCCTTCATCATCAGTACAGTAGTAGTTGGTTTTCAGGTTGACACATGGTAGCGATGTGTATTGGTAGAGGTTTTCGTTCATCATCAGATAGGTATTGCGAGGAATTATAGTTGTGGAATTTAGGGTAGGAATTGAATAAAGGTGATAGTATGAAAAGTTTTCAGGAAAAACTATGGGAAAATGGAGAGCGAAAACGATCTTAGAATCGGAATAATAAGCATATATTTTTAGAATTTTATAGTATTTGTAAGTATCGTTGATTGAATTTGTAAAAAGAAGTTCGTCTATCGAATGGTACTTTAAAACAGTTTTGATAACTGATTTTATCTCTTCTGGTTTTATTATGCTAGGATGTAAAACTCCTAATCGTGCAAACGTTACAGAATTTTCTATTTCTCCTAAAAGTTGCATAATGATGCTTAAACTTAAATTTAATTGATCTAAATTATTTCGAGTTTGTAAGTAATCATTAAATTGAAAAACAAATTGATTTAAAGCAGTTCGAATTCTTTCTATTCCTGCACATATTACTTTTTATTAAAGATATTGTTTTGTTAAAATTTTGAATAATATCTTTTGTAAGTGAAATTTGTTGATTTACTTTTTGTACAATTTCCAATGCATTGTTTTGAAGATCTGAAATGGCTTGATCATAGTGAAATGCATCATTTGCATCTAAATTGCCAGAAATACTCTTAATTATAGAACTTAAACCATCAATAAGACCACGTTTTACTCTACTAAGAGGCATTAGGGAATTTAATTTGTTATCTGCTAATGTTAATTGATAAAGAAGTGCTCGATCAAAATTTTCTAACTCTATATGATAGGGGCTGCTAAGCTTATCTTGAATGGCATCAGTTACATTTTTGTAGGCAAATTTTAAAATTTCAATTTCATCTTTTATAGGTGTTAAATCATAATAATGGAGAAATGTATGTACCGTTGATTTTACTATAGCTGTGCCTAAAAGATAGGTAAGGATACCAGGATTATTAATTAGGTTCGTCAATTGTATCTCTTGAGACCTTACTTGTAGAGGGACTAGGATCATTCGGATCAGTGGCGTCCTGTAAAAGTTTTGTCTTGTTAGTTTTTGGTCTTTTAAGTATTTGTTTATGTAATAAAGCCTTTTTATGAGTTTTAACTTTTGCTTTCATTATCTAAAACTTTATCTTTATAGAATTTTGGATTTAACTTGTTTCTGACTTGCGTTGTATTTTTTCTGTAAACGTCAATGTCAGGTATGTACGTTAATGGTTCATGTCGATCTTTCTTGTGATATTCTATTGTCTTTTCTTTCTCTTTCTCTTTCTCATTTAATTTTTTGTAAATTTTGGTTGTGGTCTTCCTATGTTCCTAAATGTAATTGTTAATTAATTTTGATTAATGTCGATATCGAAAAAATCTTTATAATCAAAATGACCATTTATAACGTCAATTGGTTTTTGTTTAGTCACAGAGTGTATAGAATTATTATATCCGAAAATGGCATAAGGCATATCATTTAAAATGTCAATTTTACCATTATTTTTTGCTTTAATAATTCTTAAATGTTCAATGATTGTTGAATGTAAACGCTCGATTGCGCCTTTTGAATGAGAACTACTGGGTGAAACATAATGACTTTTGATTTTATGAACATCTAAAAATTCCTGAAGCATTGAGTTTTTTAATTCACTTCCATTGTCCATTATAATTAGATTAGGTGAACCATGATGTGTCATGAAAATTAAAAGACCTTTAATAATGTCTATCCCTGTCAATGCTGCAAGTGGGTATGCTTGCCCATATTTTGAAAAGGTGTCAATTATTGTTAGATATTTTTGCCCTTGTGCTGAGAATCCATCAATGTAAATAATTTCAAATGGTCTAGAAGGGGTAGGGGTTATCATTAACTTTTGTTTCGGAGTATTTCGTAGATTGACAAATTTCACAACGATTAATAAATTCGGCAACGTCATTTTTCTGACTTGGCCAATAGTATGTCTGTCTTAGTCTTGTCTCTGTTTCAAGTATTCTACGATGGTTTGTTTTACCCTCGTGAAAATTTCTAATTATTTCATGTTGTTCGTCTTTGTCCGTTATGTCGTTCAATAGAGTCTTACATTAAATTAATTTATAAGCCGAATTTTTGAAAGTTTCTCTCAAAACTTCCAATATTAGGGATATATAGTTTTCATTTGCATTTTCGTTTTTAAAATATACTGCATGAGTAAATTTTGGATCGATATAATTTTTAAACAAGTTAATTGTGCTTTCTTTTATATTATTTATTGCAATTTGTACATGTAGTCGTTTTTTTGTTGGGAACAATTGTTCTATTTTTGGTTTAGCGGCAGAACGTAAGACAAAATCAATAAATATTTGGTGATCATATGAATTTATACATTTTTCAGAAATTTTCATTCCTAAAATAGGTTCTTCAACATTGGTATGATTAGTTTCGTCGTCATTGTCATCGTTGTCATTATTTTCGTCATGCTCGTCACCCATATTAGCTATTACCGAATAATTATCTTCGTCTTGTCTTTTATTTAATATTAATTCAATAAAATTTTCTGTGTTTAGTTTTACTCGAGAGGTGACATCGGAGTTAGTATTTGCTTCACTCCTTTTATTATAAATTTCGAAATCAGTTATATTACAAGTTTCGACAAAATCTAATCCATCTTCAGCTTTTGAAAGACTGGACGGATTCTCACAATTATTAACAATTTGTTTTGAAATTAAAATATCATCTTTTGTTTGTGATACTAAATTTTTTGCTAAAATTTTGCTATGAGGATCTAATCTTCTTTTAAAATTAGTTTTTCTTTTATTTACAAGATAATGTATTGGTATAATTTTGTTGGGGGTAATTAATTTTGAGTTTAGAAAATCTAATTGAGCGTTAAGCAATTTTAAATCCTCCAGACCTATTAGTTCGTCAAAGATATTATGAAAATTAAATAGGTGAAACTTTAAAATTCCATTTTGATTAAATTCTGGAAATATCAGAATGTTTGCACAATTTTGATGAGTAGAACTTTGATAAACAGATGAAATAATAAAGGGTTCTCTAAAAATGTTTTCTTTATATAACTTAAATGCAATTTCAGGCTTTTAAATGGATTTTGTAGCACCTGAATCTATTAAAAGCTTAAGGGGTGGATTTGAAATTTTTATGTAAGGTAATTCTTTTTCATCCGAGAAAACGTTTAATTCAATTAGGTCATTTGATCCGTCGAAGCATTTCTTCGAAAATTTTCACATTCGTCATCTACGTATTCAAAGTAATCAACTATTTCGTCATTTATTGATTGTTTTGAGGAAATGTCGGCATTAAATAATTCTTCAGAAACAAAAGTACGTTCCTGATCAAAATTTTGAAAATTATTATAACCTTGATTTCGAGCTTGGGGTGTAGTATTTCTTGTCGTTGTACTCATAGGGGGTAGCTTTGGGTTAGACATAATTGGAATTTGGTTTCCATACATTTTGGGGTTTTCCGAAAACTTGATTGTTTGTTGGAAATCTAGTTTGAGGAGGATTTGGATGTCTTTAAATTTGAATAGGTCCTCTGGGGAATTGAGATGAGGTTGAGGGTTGTGAATAATTCTGAAAATGATCTCGAGAATTTTGGGGAAATCGAAATGAATTTGGACGATTATAATTATTATTGATAGGATTTACTGGTCTCCTGGAAATATTACTAGCGGTTTGATTTGAAATAGAATAATTTTGACCTTTTTGATAATATTTAACATTATTTTCCTCTCGTACAAATTGAATTGCCTGTTGCAAAGTTGTCGGTCTCATTGCACGAATTATAGGACCTAATGGGTCTTTTAACCCAGCTAAAAATGATTTTAAACCCTGTTTAGTGAAAAATTATTTTTTTGAATCTCGTTCGGCCCCTTGGCAATGTAAATCAATGTAATTGCAAACTGTATTAAGCAAAGCGATAATTCTTTTATGAAATTCATAAGGAGATTCGTTATTTCCCTGCTTCATATTGACTAAATCTTGATTTGAACAATTTTCATCTCTTTCATCACCAAAATTTTCGATTTAACCTTTCAATTGTTTTTTTTTTTGTTATTTTAGTTAGGTTAAGTTGATATTTTATTATTTTATGAATGTACATATATTGTAAAAGGGTGTATGCCCGTTTAAATAAATAAATATTTTCAATTACATATTTTTTATTGTTTCAGGACCCTTTTTCATGGCCCTACAAAGATAGTACTGAAAATAAGCACCAACACGAAGGTTTTGAAGACAATTTTTTAGAGACCAGTATTCCAATACTTGCAAAACCTACAGATGAGTCGATATCGTTGAAAGAGAGTCAGCATATTTTAGATGATATATTCGCGACCCAAGATCCATTATTCAAAGACATCGCTACAACTGAAACTGCAATTATTACAGAGAGAGAAGATTCATTTGAAACATTACTATCTGGTATGAAATATGAAGTATCAAAAAATTTTATGTTTTCTTCTGCCGTAGAAAATATAACAAATCTATTTGAAAATAATTCTGACTCTGCCCAAGAATCGTTTTTTAATACTCAAAATTCTGTAGAGATCACTAATGAAATATCAAGCGAGGTAAGATCAGAATTATCTTTTTCTTCGCCTCCTAATCGCATAACAGAAATATTGGAAGAGACATCTGCGATTGAAATTACGGAACTTCCTTTTTACGAAACTACTAAAATTACTACCGTAACTGGTTTGGACGATACAAATGATATAATGTATGGATTGAATTCAGTTGAAAACGGTGATTTAATAGATCTATCACTGAAACCACAATCAGAGACATTGGGACCAGTAAATAATTTAAAGGAAGTGTTAAGTTCCATGCAAACGACTAAAATCTACCCAGCAATAATGGAACCCATACACAATCCAGGACCAATTTCATTTATACCCGAAACCAAAGATTTTGTTCAGTCTAGCATCAAGGCCGAATCTCCATTTATTAAAGGAACATTAAAAGGCCTGATCAATGTAAGTAAAACTTCGAAGGTCAACTTTAAAGATATAATTAGTACGCAAACTGAACAAACAACCTTAACCAGTAAAATTACTGAAGACGTTAACGAATTTTCATCTGCTTTGCAGGAAATTACAACCGCGGCTAGTGAAAAAGTAAAATCAATAGTTACAGAAATTGGAACAGCAGCTAGCAAAAAAGTTACATCAGCTGGTGAAACAGGATTTAGTGAAATTAAATTGTCATTTGACGAAATTACAATAGACAAACCAGAAAGTACAACGGTAATTACCGAAACTACTTCTAATATATTCACTAACGCAACAAAAGAAATCATAAGTATAACAAAAAATGTAACATTTCAACCAGGTGATTTTAAAAATGTAACGGTTGGAGAAATTGCTGATGATGAGGGTTCAAACTCATGGGTATTTTATGTTATATTAGCAACTAATGTATTCACTCTACTCGTTGTTATAGGCGGAGCATTTTTATTTTACAAAAGACATAGGCCTGGAAAAGAGTCTGGATATCAAGGTTCGCACATGATAGAATACAGTTCAACTGGATCTAAAAATGATACCAATAATGATAAAGTTTAAATATTCATATGCATGCTTCGCTGAATCTTTCTATTCCTTATTATTACTAAAAAATAATTCATAATTTGTAGATTATTTTTTTATCAATAATAAAATGAACTGAATTGTATTAATAGGTTTATACAGAATGAATTTTCTTACATAGCAGTTGCATAGAAATTTCGGATGCACATCATATTTAACAACAACCACAATAATCCCCTATAGTAGTGCATCTCACTTGTTAAAGAGTTGGCACTAAGTTTGCAGCGCAAAAATGCGTATGCGTCTGGCCGCTCAACTAACTCGATATGGCGGTAAATTCAAATATAATTTTAAGGCGAAATTTAAATTTCCCGCCAAAATCGTAAATTTTCAGCCGCAGAATGGCGGGAATTTTGAAATATATTCATTCGGCAATAATAATAATTGAGAAGTATGTTCCATTAAACGAGCTGTAAATCCGGGCGCTATTTTTATTCTGATTGCTAAAAATAATACGATTTTTTTTTATTTTTAGCTATTACAATAAGAGCAGCGTTTGGATTAACAACATATTTAAAAGAACATGTAATATACTTTTCAATTTTACCTGAATCACTTCTATTTTTACCTAGAGGCTATATCTGAAAAAAAATTGGCTTTGGTGTATAAAAAAAAAATGATAAAAATATTTTATTTGAAAAATTATAAAACTTATTTAATATATTTTAAAGTCGAGGATAACTCTATCCATATCCATTTTACTGAAAAAAAGAAGAAACACTATATTAAATTAAATCATTCCTTAGTTATTAAGAGATGTTTGTGATATACAGTGTCTGATATTGAATGTTTTACAATACGTTATGCTAATGTCTAAGTAAAAACTACAAAGAGTTAGCATTAGTGCAAGCAGGAATGGAATACTATGACCGTAGCCAGTCAGCTGCGTGGGGATGTATCTCGCCATGTGCCTGTTCATATTACACAGTACACAAGGCAACATTCATATTATTCGTTTCCTGATCGTTTCCTAATGCTAACTCTTTAGTTTTCGCTTCAATGCTAGCAAAGCGTATTGAAAAGTATTCAATAGCCGATACTTTATATACATGCTAAAATCAACAAGTGAAATAAAAATGTATAGTAACGTACACCTACTTCAAAAAAGGAGAAAAACTGAAACAGTAAATTATTATACTTGAATTTAAAAGGCTGTTCCCACTGGAAAATTATTAGGTATCTAGGGTGGAGACCCTTGGATGACAGCCATAGGACTGCCTCCTTGAATCGTGCCCATAGAAAAGCATAAGATCTTCATAAAATTAGAATATAAGAGGTTATCTACTGAAAAATAAAAATTATTACAAACCTACACCAAAAAAAAGAGAAAAACTGAAAAATAAAATTATTATTCTTGAAATTAAAAGGATGTTCCCACTGGAAAATTATTATTAAGGGTGGAGACCCTTGGATGACAGCCATAGGACTGACTCCTTGAATCGTGCCCAGGGCCGTTCGCTTTATTCCTCTTGTTCTTGATGAAAGGGTTTCAAGTTTATCATCCACCTTAAAATGACTTCCACACACTTGAAGGTTTTTGTATATAATTTCTGGAGTCATATTTGTTATTACCTTACTGTTAAGAACCTTCAGCCATTCCTGAAAAATATCAAAATATTTACCGGGGTGAGGGAAACGATATTGACTACTTGTTTTATCGGTACAACCACCGACACATTTTTTTTGAGTTTATTGTATGTTTGTTTTCCATATTTAATGTAAGCAATTAATACAGCAATAAAACAATACAATAACACAAAGCACAATAACAATAAATATCGATGAAATAAAATTATTATTAATTAAATCGCAAGAATTTCGTAGCACAAAAAATATCGAAAAATTATCACTTGTCAACACTGACACTTCACGCTTCACTTATAAAAACTCAACGCTAAAGAATGAAAGATGATTCGAAATAGAAATTATTAACTGGTATCTCCTTCTTTTATAAGTATCTAAATAAAGAGAAGGAGTGGGAGTGAGTAACGCTCGGATCAGATTGTTTTGAATTCGTCGTCAACCAATGAACGTGCCGATGTCAAAAATCAATAACGATACTAGCGCCATGGGACCTGTGTCTGGCCGCAGCGTAACTCAAAGCCATTTCTTGAATCCCAGTTACATTACTATAGGGGATATATTAGGTCTTTTCCTTTGCATCGAAAGTGTAGCACTGAGCTACACCACTTCTGAAAATATCGTTCTAGTGCTACGTTTGAAAAGTACCTCACGGAGCGGAGTAGAGCTAGTAAATTTTTTAGTCACGTGATCATCGAGCAAATCGAGCTTATGTGGAATAAAAGAACGGCTATGGATTTGTTTGTGTTTCCCGTATCCGGTTTTCATTAAAATAACAAACGTAAACCTTTCTTTTAAATAAAATTTGATCTCTCGTCTCGTGGTTTTTGTTGCAAGTTGCCAAGTAAAGTAAATTTTTATCTGTGGTATTTTTCGCTTTCACTAGAAAATAAACCATGTTCTCATTTCTGTCTGACATGTTTTATAAATATTTTTTTTTAATAACCAAACACATATGAAAAAGAATAAACTGCAATACAAGAGACACGAACAATGTCTATACATCTCAGAAAAGTACATCTACTTTGTCAATTGTTACAGAAATTCCATTTACTCCGAAAGCTCTAAAATTTAACTCGGAGTAAATAGATCTTACTCGATTTACCAGCTCTGCATTAAAAGACCACGTAGCAGATCCCATCGAGAAGCCGCAGATGTATTAAAAGAACGACTTCGAGTAAAAAGAGCAAAATGAGGTAATTTTCAAACGCAGCATATTTATACAAATTGTATGGATGGAACAATATTTTCAGAAGTGACGTAGCTCAGTGCTACACTGTCGATGCAAAGGAAAAGACCTATTGTGACAACAACCTTGCATATTGAATGCAGTTGTTACGGATGACGTGCATAGGAAATTTCATTGTAACTACTATACACACTTCTTTAAAGAAAAAAAGGTGTATGGTCGTACTTTTGTTTTATTTAATTTAAATTTATTGGTCTACTCGTATCTCCAATAAGGAGGTAAACAAGAATAAAACCATATAGGTAACTAGTATAACTAAAATAATATTATACCTACTAAAAACAATATAAAACTGGTAAACATTTTATCTTGTAATGGTTGTATTTTTATATTATTTAAAATATAAGGACTGTAAACATCTGTTTTTCTATTAATTGATTAATTACATTTATATTTTGAAAATATATATTTATACAATACTCGTTTTGTTTGATTTTGATTCTACTGTTAGTACATTTGAAAATAAAAATTTGATCCATAACATAAATAAAGCTATAAGTTATACAAAATAATATTTGAACAAAATTATAATCATTTTTAACCGACTTCAAAAAAGGAATATTTTGGCTTTCCTGTCTGTATACAGATTATTTATTGATCTGGCAACCTGGGGATACGACATGCGTAGGCGGAAAGTGGTACGGGTCCGCCATATAGGCCTTTTCATAGATATATAACCAAGACAGATAGGATTATTTACAAAATTTTTGAAGAATGAACGGTGGTGTCCGCGGTAGAAACTCAATAATCGGATTGAACATTGATGTCAAGTTTACGTGCTTTTAACTATAGATATATATAACCAATACAGATTACACAATTTCTGAAGTCAACGCGGATGATCCTCGACAGAAATGCAATATTTGGATAAAATTAAAATATTGATGCCAAGTTTGCGATGTTTTTAACTGTAGTAATGTTATTGCGTTTGCTTGAATTACTGTTAGGTCTTTAAATTGTCCAAAAAAAAATAATGTCTGACAACAGCGGAAGTAGAGTAGACCGCAATTGTGGAGGGTCGTATATTGTTTCATTCATAAAAATTCCTTCGATACAGTACTAGTCCAGGAGCCAGTGAATTTTTTCGTATTTGTTTTCCCGGTCCGTGTATATTTAAATAATCTATTCCCGGTGAACTGTATATTTAAAATGGAACGCCAATCTATTAACAAAAGTAAGCCAGATTGAATTCGCGCATTACGTCACATCGATACAAGTGAGATTGTTTACAAAGTGCCTTTGCAGGCCTATTTTGCCCATTTCAGGTATTTGTTTTTAAATCATGTTAAACTAACACAAAACTCAATTATCGATCACAAACTCACCAACATTTGTCGTATAAAATCGACCGATAAGGAGATGGCACATAAAATTCAGTTATTTTAAATTGGAATGACGGTATTTCGGGCTAGGACGTTTCGTCCATGCAGCCGGGCATGTGAGAATGCTTCGATTCGTTACATCGCGACTGTGAAATATATTCTTGCTGTTTATACCTCATTTAATAAATTGTATATAGTCAAACATGTAAATAAAGATATTTTAAAGTAAAAAAAAGACTACGGAATTTAAAGTTAATTTATTGTGCTCTAATTCTTGAACAAGTTAAGTTGAATATTTGTAATAAACGAAATGGAGTTTTCGTCTAGTCGAAAAGGCAAGCGAGTTCTTATTTACAATGGTTTTGAATAAATACATTTTCGCACAAAAAATGGGATAGATATATGGAGGTGCCGTGAAAATCGACAAACTAAGTGCCATTCCTTAATAAAAACGAAGGACAAGGACATTGTACAAGATCCAGGCAAACATTGTCATGATTCATGTCCCCAAAAAGCAGAAGCAAATATCGCCAGAAGCCAAATGCGAGAAGCCATGACAGCGGTGAATGCTACATCTCGCAATGTTATTGGAGATAAATTATCAGGAGTAAGCAATGATGCACTTGCTTATATTCCAAAACAATCGTCTCTTGCCAGAACACTTCGAAATTATCGAGCAGAGAAGCACTTGCCAAATCCATCTACGATGCATTTTGCAATTTCTGACAAATACTCGGACTTAGTGATGCATGACTCTGGAGTCGAAGATCAAAACAGAATTTTAATTTTGGGAGATCGCGAGTTATTGTGCGAATTAAACCAAGCCACTCTATTCGGTGACGGAACATTTGATAAAGCACCAACGATGTGTTATCAACTTTATACTTTGCATGCCAAAGTAGAACATTCGTATCCACCATGTGTGTACATATTGTTACAAACTAAGAATGAAGCAACATACCTACAGATGTTTCAAATTGTAAAAGCGTTAGTTCCCAGCATGGCGCCCCAGAAGATACTTTTAGATTTCGAGAAAGCCTGCATGAATGCTGCAGGGCGAACTTTTCCAGAAGCCGAAATTAAGGGATGTTATTTCCATTTGTGTCAAAGCCTTATAAGAAAAGTTAATGCAGTTTGTTTAAAATCGGAATTCGAATCGAACATCGACACAAAATTAAAACTAAAATCCTTGGCAGCATTATCGTTTGTGCCGTTACAAGATGTAAGAGATAATTTTAATAGCCTTGCAGAAACTTTTCCTGATGAAGAGAGATTTAACGACGTCCTTACATATTTTTTTTCAACTTATATACAAGGTGCCGTCGGAAGAAGTCCACAATTCCATCCGAGAATATGGAACCATTACGATGCCGCTCTTGATGAAACGCCAAGAAAGACCAATTATTGTGAAGGGTTTCATAATGTAATAATATGGAATAAAAATATATTACACTAAAAACCTATATGCATTTTACGTTTGTACCTACATTATTATATAAAAAAAATATAAACACAAATCCATGAATATATTAGTACAAATAGTTGGCGATTATAAAATTAAAATAAAATAAAATACATTTATAAATTAACTATATTTATAACACTCATCGACTCTCTCCTGGCTAAAATATTACTTATCTATCTATTCGACTCTGTTCCGTCTATTTTTTGCCTTTAGCCTTCTTCTGACACTTCCATTCGTTCTTATTCAGTGTAGTATGCATAGTTTTCAGAATATCAAGTGTTATACCTATCTGATGCTTGGTCCTGCAAAGTTCATCTTCAGTACACCTGCTTATGTGACATCTATCTGGACATCAAGTTTGATTGAACACCCGCTTCTTGCCTATTACTCTTATACTTAACCAGAACTAGCTTAGACTCGAACGCATATGTCTAATTCGGCCAAAACATAGCCTTGATACACCAATATCTATTTTACCGCTGGTTTCATTACAAAAAACTGGAGCAAAGGGTAAAATTATCTCTTGTCCAGTACACTCGTATACACTTGAGTATTAGCCTATATTATTTTTGATTGAAGACGTATACATTTAAAAATGTCGTTTACTTAAAAATAAACATTTAATTTTAATATTTTATTTAACTCAATCAAAACATTAAATTATTATTTTCCATTTATATATGGCTTATACCTTACCTGTAAGTACTATAGTAGCCATGTAGTAGCTGACAGTGTTGCCGTCAGTTGTCGCCACATATCACATACTTCGATTTTCTTTTACCACCATATTCATTAGTAACATACGTTTTATAAATTCATCTTGTTAGTGATTTGTTGACATAAAGAGATAGAAATTTAAAATGAAGTATTGTATTACTTCGAATGAAAAAATCGATAATACAATTTTCTAACCTAAAAAAAATCGTGATTATATGTCAAACGAAATTGAACTTGCCCTTAAGACCCGGTTACATTGTAATCTTTATTTATTTTTTAAATGTGAGCCAACACTTTACTATAACTTCAATGTTTGTTGGGGTGGTATAGTAAATAAAATATGACATAATTTGAAAATAAACTTTTATTTATATAAATTTATTTACATTATTTTGGTAAAGTACATTGGTGTAAACATTTGAAAAACTTACCTCGGGAAACATATCGCAGAAAATGAAAAACTTTGTTGATAAAATAATTATATATTTTACAAATGGCAGTGAAGAAGGCACATTGCAATTACTTTTTTCTGCGCAGTTGACTAGAGCTTATATGTAACCGAATAAATTTTATTAATAAATGTCAGAGAAAAAAAAATGTTCTTAAAAGCACAATATAAATTATTTTAGAAGTAATCTAGCACCATTTTAGTTTTTAATAACATATCTTTTAAAGATAATTTTAACTTGATATGAATTAATTCGTTTGGTCATTTTTTTGAGTAATTGCTTTACGGTAAATTCATATACATAACTTATATCTATATTCTATACAAAAATCTTTACATGCTATTTTGTTATACAAAAACATGGCACGGCAGTATTAAGGAAAGTTACAAAGCTTACTATACAAATTGTGCAGACTCCTACTTGATTATCGAATTCCAATTTTGTATCACGACAGATAATCAATTATCGAATCTGACAGGAACACATAGTCGATGTCTTTTTTACAGCATTTTAAATGTCAACACTACTGTCGTCGATTTTGATAAAAAAAACTTTACAAACAACGGAAATTAGTATATAAATAAGTCTGTGTTCCTTGGACAAACCAAACATGTCTTACATTAAATAATTACACATTCACTTTAATATCTCATGAATTATAAAAAAAAGTAGTATTGATTAGTAAAATTGCTTGTAAATTAGACATCTAAATAAATTTTTTAACTTTATTTCCTAAATCGGATGTGAAAAAAATTACGTATTCCTTATACAGACTTGGCATCTACCAATTCTGTCTCTGACATTTCCGGCTTTTAGTGTTTGTTTCTGAGGTTTCTGGAACTGTTGGTTGGTGTCGATGGTTGCTAACCAGAAACTGAGAGTGTTGGAGAAATAGTGGCAAGAACCTTGAGCTCCATTACATTCAATAAACGGTGTTGCTCTGAAGTCTTCGAGACATGATCCAGGACTGGAGAGCGATTGACCACCTCCTTCAGCTCCAGCGGCAGTATGCTGAAAAATGATTAAATAATATTAGGAAATGAGTAAAAATTATTGATATTTATTATCAGTCGGAGTAAATTTTAAGTAGTTTTTTTCGGGTAATAGCATATAAAACGTTCTTTTCAGGATTTATGAACTAACTAGTAATGTAAAATATTAATTTGTGAACTGCACTAATGTTACAAAGTAATACATACCATAACAAAACTGTAACCTATCCATAGAGAGCTCCAACCATATGGACAATCTGGTAAAGCTAATGACTGACTGTGGACAGCAATCACATTGGCAGGTGCTTCGCATACCACACATCTCGAGATATATTCTTCTATCTGAGATTCTTCTACGGGCATCATTGGGATAGCTGCGCTTGTAGACAGCCAATAAGATTTGTCGTTACGGCTAGCGTAGTTACAAACGTTGTTAACATCACAGAATACAAATGGCATAGTAGAGAACTTCCTGATGCAGGAACCTGCGTAACCCAAATCTTGTGTATGTGCTTTTTCATTTCCTTCTACATAAAGTAAAGAGTATCCCTCCCACAATCTAATGTGGCCATTTTCACATCGTGGTATCTCTTTGCTTTGACTGTGTCTGACGAGGAGTGAGCCGGTGAGATAATCTGGTATGTCCACGCAAGCGGCACCTGGTTCTCCTTTAGGTCCAAGATCACCGATTTCTCCTTGAAGACCTGCTTGACCTTCTATACCAATATCCCCTTTTTCTCCTGGGAAACCAGGCGTTCCAGCAATTCCGGGGAAGCCTCTGTCACCTTTATCTCCCTTTAACCCTGGTGCTCCGGGAATACCATCAAACCCTGCTGGTCCTCTTTCTCCAGGAATACCCGGATTACCTTAAAAATAATAAAATTAATACAGTATAGTATTACCTAAACGTACTATAATAATTATTCATAATTTATTTTATAAATATATTACCTGGAGGTCCTCGTTCTCCTTTTAGACCAGGGAAGCCCTGAGGTGCCGGTTCACCCTTTTGTCCTTTAGGTCCTGAGACTCCCGGACTTCCAGGTTGCCCATTTAATCCAGCATCTCCTTTGAGACCAGGGGGTCCCATAGGACCGCTAATTCCATTTCGGCCGTCGAAACCTCTATCACCTTTTTCTCCTGGATAACCTGGTGTGCCTTGTAATCCTGTCAAACCTACAATAACAAATTAAAATAAAAATAGTAATATAAAGCGAAAATAAAGACTGCTGACCCCGATCTCCTTTTTGTCCTGGTGCTCCTACAAATCCAGGTTCTCCTCGATCTCCCTTTTCTCCTCTACCACCTGGAAGTCCTTCAATTCCTGGTTGACCCGGTGGCCCTATTGGTCCAACAGGTCCTGGGCTGCCATCGAATCCTCTGTCTCCTTTTGGTCCTTGTAAACCAAGCGGTCCAGGAGGTCCAGGAGGTCCTGTTCTTCCTGGTAAACCTTGAAGACCACGTTCGCCTTTTTCACCTAATTGTCCCTGAAGTCCTTCTCTTCCATTCTTTCCGGGTATTCCTGGTAGACCTTTTTCACCTTTTGTTGTTAATCCTGGTAAACCTGCAGGACCAGCGAAGCCTCTTTCGCCTGCAAAAAGTTATTTAATAAATTACTTTTATCCGTATAAATAAATAATTGACAAACCTTCATGACCAGGTGAACCATCTACTCCTCTATCGCCTTTAATTCCTGGGAATCCTACATCTCCCTTTAGTCCTTGTAAGCCTGCAGCCCCAGCAAAACCTCGATCACCTTTTTCTCCTTGTCTACCTTCAAGACCGAATGGACCAGGTTCTCCTTTGTCTCCCTTAATTTGAATTAAAGGACCTGGTGGACCTCTTTCGCCGAAATCTCCCTTTTCGCCTGGAATACCAACAGGACCAGGCGCACCAGGGCGTCCCAATTCTCCTTTTTGTCCTTCGTATCCGTCGATACCAGCAAAACCTTTATCTCCTTTTTCGCCTGCGAAGCCCGCAGCTCCAGTAAAACCTCGGTCACCCTTTTCTCCTGGTTGTCCTGGTAATCCATCCATTCCTGGTGGACCTCTATCTCCAGGGTAACCTCTATCTCCTTTTACTCCAGGGAAACCGGGTTGTCCTCTGTCGCCTTTAATTCCTTGAATTCCTGGTAACCCATCTATACCGGATGGACCGGGTGTGCCTTTCTCTCCAGGCGCCCCAGGTATTGTTATTCCTGGTAGCCCAGCGTCTCCTTTTTGACCAATGTAACCTTGCTGTCCAGGTAGTCCTTCAGCTCCTCTCAATCCAGGTATACCGTGTTCTCCTTTTTGTCCTTTTTCAGATGCTGTACCCGGTTCTCCTTTTCTTCCTAGATTTCCAGGACGGCCTTCTACTCCCTTTATACCATGAGGACCTGGGGGTCCGGGAAGTCCTGGAGGACCAAATGGTCCGAGGTCTCCTTTTTCACCTGGTAATCCCGCTTCCCCTGGCATTCCAATAAGACCTTGGGGACCCAAAGGACCGGGATAGCCTCGATCTCCTTTTTCGCCGATTCGTCCCGGCATACCATCCATTCCTGAAACGAAAAATAGAATTTTTAACAGTCGTCGATCCTGATTAGAATTATTTCAGATATTAATTTACTTATGTACCTTATTTTTTAGATTTTTCTTTTTTTCCTAATTATCAAAATACTGTACCTGGGGCTCCGGGTGATCCCGGCCTTCCAATCAATCCCTTAAAACCTTTAGGTCCTGGTGCTCCTGGAATTCCGCCTTCTCCTTTCATACCAGGGAATCCTGCTAATCCCGGTCTTCCTTGTTCTCCTCTCAATCCCCACTCTCCTTTAGGTCCCATTGGTCCTGGTCTGCCTGGTGCTCCGTCTAAACCTGGTGGACCAAGTGGGCCAGCGTCTCCTTTTTCTCCTGGCGGTCCTGTTAAACCATTTTGTCCTGGGAATCCAATGTCTCCTTTTTCTCCCATCAAACCAGTGAATCCATCATTACCTGGAGGACCTGGTTTACCAGGAAAACCTGGTAATCCCTTTTCTCCGATTGGTCCCATAGGTCCAGGGGGGCCAGGAGGACCGACTGATGGTATACCAGCTTCTCCCTTAGTTCCTTTGCCACCGGATAAACCAGGTAATCCAGATGTACCATCCCTACCGGGCTCACCCGGGAAACCTAATGGACCACGTTCTCCTTTGTCACCACGAGGACCTGGTAAACCTCTACGACCAACTGGCCCGGGTGGACCTGTTTGTCCCTCTGGTCCCATGGGACCAGGATTTCCCTGATCTCCCTTATCTCCTCTTCCACCATCTCGTCCATTATACCCTCTGTCTCCTTTCTGTCCCATTATACCCTTGTTACCTTTCATTCTGTCTACCAAATTTTCTGGGCATCTTCCAGGTTCACCTGAAGGGCCACGTTCTCCTGATATACCTGCTTCTCCTTTGTCACCCTTCAATCCAGGATAACCTTGTTCTCCTTTGACGCTTTCGCCTAGTTGACCTTTATTTCCAGGTATTCCAGGTTCTCCGTTTTTACCGTCTAGTCCAGGGAATCCAACGTAACCCCTTTCTCCTTTTTCTCCAGCACGTCCCATAAATCCTTGATCTCCCTTTGAACCAGGACGACCTGGAAGACCTTGTGGGCCTTGTGGACCATCTCTGCCTCTAAAACCTTTGTCTCCTTTTTCAGCTTTCACTAAATCACCAGGTACTTGTGCATTTAATCCTGGTTGTCCCTGCAATCCTGGGATACCATCTTTGCCAGGCACACCCTAAAAATTTAATAATAATGATTATATCAGAATCTTAGCTATTAAAAAAAATAAACGTTTAATTAGAAATTAAAAATGTTTCCGTTTTCATCATTACCATTGCTAATATCGGATTATTGAATAAGTTTTTGTTAAATTTACAAAAAATATTGATTTGTTCATTTAAAATTTTACAAAAATTTTTACTTTTTATACAATTTTAACCTATATATTCTAAAAGATGTAACATTTTAAAAGTCTAATTATAAAATGTTATTTTAAATGTGTGCCATCTGGTATAATTTAATTATCGCCAACACACAATATTCTAAAGAAAGGAAAATTTCTTGAAGAGGGAGTACCACTAACCAAACGATCTCAAATTAGATTTGTAAATTTCATTTTATTATTACCTTTTGATCATATCGGTGGTGCATTGGCTGTTAAAGTAGTAAGCATAAAAAGTATATAATGTCTTTATTAAATATCTCAGTAGAAATACTATTCAAACCTTTTGTTAATTATTAGTTTTTTTAATAGTAAAGTTAAATATGTTTTTATGATTTATTCTGGTTGCTAGAACGGCACAATATGTATAGTCACTAGTTTTTATTATCTAATTGGTTCATTTTTTTAAAAAAGTAGATGTTTCAAATTTATATATCGTACAGAACCACGTGAAAAACAAAATCTATTTTTGTCTAGCAAACGAATGGAATCAGCCACAAAGCCACAAAGCCATAAAGTCATAAAGGCATGAGCCATAAATGAACCGCTGTAATCTGAACGTTGGTTCCCGAGTATCAGAAATCTCTTGTGAAACGTAAGTTAATTGGAAAAGCGACAGCTACAATTCCAAGCTTCATAAGAAGAAAGAGTAACCGATAAAGGCGTTGGTTTCCGAGGGGCAGAAATCTCAACTACCTATGGCTATCTAGAAGTGGTTAGCTAACAAAGCAAAAATGTGGTAATTACTAGTGACTAGAATTATTTATGTACGAATCAAAATTTGATACCTGATAACTGTGAATAATTTGTTTTCGAAAAGGTTTCTTGTTTTTTAAATAAAATCATTAATTTTTATAAGTATATATGTTGAATCTTATTTTTTAAAGGTCACAAAAATTCTCTTTCATTCACTAAATTCTGTATAATTTTTATTAACTTCTTTTTATTGATAAAGCTAGAATTTATAATTCTCATTAGCTTTTAAAAATAAAAAAGAGAATTATTGGTGCCCAACATTTCCTAGAAAGATTACTACCCTTAAAATTATCTATTTGAAAAGCCGAATTCGCGACAGAGAAAAGTATGTGCTCATTTTTTTTTTTTTTTTTTATTTTTAAAGGTAAGTAACGTTTGTTATTAAATTTCACTGAGCTAGTAAAAATCTCTATAAGTATTTTGAAATTAACATTTATCAAAAGGGTAACGAATAATATTACAACATGGCGGGCAAAGTGTCAGGGTAATATTGCAAATTGGAGCCCAACGTGTCAGTATAATATTTCAAATTGGCACCCAACGTGTTAATATAATATTGCAAAGAGTTTGTAAAATATAAATAATGTAAAATATATTGCCCATCTTTTGGTACATTACACGTTTTACTTTTCAGTTGGCAATACTATTTTTTTCCTAATAAAGAAAATAAGAAAATGTGTACCTGTACATATTTAAAATATATCGATTATTGAATATGATTTAGAAATTTTGAAATTTTTTAATATATTTTGACATTTATGTTTAACAAATCTCTAATTTGTCAGTTTCACTTTAAATTTTTTAATATTGTACAATTATTTTAGAAATATTTTATAATACACTTACTGGTTTACCAGGAGGGCCATCTCTACCGGGAAGTCCATCATGACCGGCTAATCCTTGATAACCTGGTGGTCCTGGTGGACCTCTCGGTCCAACTGGCCCATCTCTTCCATCTAAACCTCTATCCCCCTTGTCTCCCTTCAATCCAGGCAAGCAATCAATACATTGGCCTCCTCTATCTCCCTTGTATCCGGGTGTACCGGGAGTTCCGGGAATTCCAGGGCGTCCTGGATTTCCTTTCTCTCCTAGGGGTCCTGGAGGTCCTGTCATACCTGGTATTCCACTAAGAGAATCTCCAGGGATACCCCGTGGTCCACCGAAACCTTTTTCTCCCTTTTGACCTTTTTGGCCGTCTCGGCCTGGTTCTCCATCTTCTCCTTTTGGTCCCTTAAATAATTATAATTTTTCTATCAATGTGATTATGAAATACGTTTTAATACTTACGATAATTGTTGCCCCTTTTTCTCCTGTTGGTCCTCGTTGTCCTTGTGGTCCAATAGGACCCGGATATCCTGTTGGTCCGTCATGACCAGGAAAACCAATAGATCCCGGTTCTCCTGCTTCTCCTTTCTCGCCAGCGGCTCCTTCTGGACCCGGCGTACCTGGTTGACCTGGACCTCCTACGGGTCCTTGAGGACCTCGTGGGCCAGGTTCTCCAGGAAAACCGTCCATACCTTTTGGACCCACAGGACCAGGATAACCTCGAGGTCCTTGAGGGCCCGGTCTCCCAGGGAATCCTTTTCCTCCGCCAGGTGGACCCGGCGGTCCTGTTAAACCGATATGACCAGGTGGTCCGTCTCTGCCGGGTTCTCCTTTCAATCCTGGTTTTCCTGATAATCCTGGTATACCTGCTAATCCTCTATCTCCTTTTTGTCCTGGAGGACCTGGCGGTCCAGCATAACCATCTCTTCCCTAAAAAGTTTTTTATTTGGTAAAAATTAATAATAAGATGAAAATATTTATAGATGTATTTATGGATTTCAGTTAGACATTTAATAATAATAATTTAGTGATAAATGTAATGGTGTTAAACTTACTCTAGGTCCAGGTGAGCCCGATAAACCTTTTTCTCCTTTCATACCAACAGTACCAGCTAAACCATAATCTCCTTCTGGGCCTGGTTCTCCTTTCTGTCCTGGAAAACCGTAGTCGCCACGATCTCCTTTATAACCTTTTTCTCCTTTGGAACCTACAGAAGATGTCGTATTTTGTTCTTGATGTCCATCCGCTGGTTCTCCTTTTTGTCCTGGAGGTCCGAAATTTCCTTTGTCACCTTTATGACCGAAAAACCCTAGACCTGGGGCACCTTTGTCACCTTTTGGCCCTGGGGGACCAAGAGGACCCTAGAAAATAAAATATATACTAGGTGTCGGTAATTAAATCATTATGAGTTAAAAAATACAACTTCAGATTTTTTTATGTTTTATTTTTCGATAGATCGAACTTGGATACTTACAACTAATCCGGTTTCACCCTGAGGGCCTGGCAACCCAGGTCCACCAGCGGGTCCAGGATTACCACTAGGACCTCTGACTCCATCTCGACCTGGTTCTCCTTTCTGTCCTTTCAATGTAATTTCACAGTGAGCTGCATCCCCCTTTTCACCTCTGATACCCATAGGACCTGGAAAACCACGCGGTCCAGCTTCACCAGGAAAGCCATCAACACCAGGAAGACCCTATAAATACAAATGTATCAGTTTATGTTTAATTCAAAAATATTTTAAAATACGTACGGAGTCTGGAGCGTAAACTACAAAGGATATTAACACAAATTTTAAATTGTAGCCAGTAATGACTTGTGTCTAAAAAATTTTTAATATCATTTGAAGTTTACTCACCAGGCTCCATCCCGTTGGGCATGGCCTGCTCCCTATGTAATTCTAAATCACTCGCACAAGCTTTTATCAGTAATACCTACATCAGTTCCATTACATCCATCCATACCGGGAATTCCAGGTGCTCCAGGTGGTCCCTGTAATCCAGGAATTCCATTAAGTCCCGGAAATCCTGGTACTCCTGTTTTACCACGTTCACCCTTTGGTCCTCGAGGGCCGTACGGACCCGCTTCACCCTTGTCACCTTTATCTCCAGCTATACCTTCTCCTCCAGGAAAACCTCTCTGACCTTTCTCACCTGGTAGACCAGGTACTCCCGGAAAACCCTAGGAAACGGATTTACATTAGCTATGATTTCTAAACACAGAATTATGTTTACTTACTCTATTACCTTTCTCTGCAAAACACTTTGGAATGCACTTATCGTTACCGGCTCTAGCAGCAGGAGAATCAAAAATATCATAACTACTAGAATAAGGTCTCCTGCTAGCGTAAGGACTGCTATCATATCTTCCACCTGCTCTAGCATTTGAGGAAGATTGCCAAGAATTTCTAGTTTCGTTGTATTGCGAAGATCCAGATTCGCCTTGAGAACCTGCTCCATATGTTCCAGATTGCGAATTTGATCCGTATCCCCCTGATTGAGATCTTGAGCCATATCCTCCTGATTGAGAACTTGAACCATATCCTCCTGATTGAGAACTTGAACCATATCCCCCTGATTGAACGCCAGAGCCTTGTGAAGCTGCTTGGGAATTAGAAGAACCATATCCCCCTGATTGAACACCTGAACCTTGTGATCCTGCTTGTGAGTTAGAACCGTAAGATCCTGATTGGTAGGTGGAACCACCAGATCCTGACTGTGCAGATCCTGATTGAGAACTGAAAGTGAAAATGATTTTTTTGAGAATAATTGGGGAACTAATATTGTTTGTGCGCTGTTGTTATAATTTTATCATAATTACTCTGTATTAGCTCCTCCATAATTCGTTCCTGATACAGAAGTTGAACCATATACTGCTGTTTCTGGTTGTGATTCTGAGTTGGAACCGGCTGAGCCAGTTCTATATGTTCCTCCCGCTTGATTGCGCGAATAATATCTTGGGTCATAACGAGGGTCTTGTCGTGGATCGTATCTACGAGTACCGTATGAATCTGTACGACCATCTGGAGGAATTGAGGTAGAATATGGATCACTGCGTGGAGTTGATGAACCAGTGGGTCCATAGTTGTAACGGGCGTCAATTCGTGCTGATCCTGAGATAGAGTTTGGATTGGTTTCAACCTCGTTTATCGATACAGCATAGGGATCTTCGTCGTCATCCTCGTTACCATTTTGGTCACCCCTTAAAAATAAGTTAAACATACATAAGTAAACAAATAACAAGTTTAAATTGTTCTTTTAATGGTTGTAGAAAATGTGAATGAGTAATAAGCAACTACAAAAAAAGTGAGTTTAGGACCTTTTTTTTAGTTATAAATTGATGAAAGTATAAAATAATACGATAGCTTGTGCCTACTGTTTTAAAGTCTTCAATATATTTGTAATATTACAAAATGTTTATCGACAAACTCGTAGCATAAAAGAAAGGTTACGATTTTGAAAAACGATAAGAACTATTACGGTGTTAAATTTTCAGGTTTGTGAAGCATTGTCTTTTCTTAGGCTAAACCACGTAGAAGTGCTTCACATTGTTAGCCTTGATTTGTAGGAACCATTATATGACGTGTTATGATAGGGGTTTGGATATTGTTTGAACATCAAAATAATTTTTGAAAAAATAATTTGGCCCTTTCCTCTTCAGTCTATCCATGTAAACATATGTTAATCGTTAAGACTGCCAATGTACAAATATTTGGTTTTTTACCCCTTAAAGCCTACCCATGTAAAAATATTTGGTCCTTTTGAATCTTAAGCCTGCTCATATCAAAATATTTAGCCCCTTTGCTACCTACGCATGTCCTTGTGAAATATTTGGGCCGTTTACCCCCTTAAGCCTGCCGATGTCAAAATATTAAAAACCTTTAAACCCTGTACAAAACATATTTGGGCACTTTACCTTATTTATTCTAACTTTAAATTTAGATATAAGTTCTATTCTGGAGTTTCTTAAAACTCGTGCAAAAATCATCATTAAAGAGTGTTATTTACGTAAGATCCACATTTATTTGGACTTTTGATTGATTTTGATTTTTAGTTACAATAAATAACCACTCAAATAAAATATTTTAAGAGACATTTAAAAAAACTTTTTTTACCTGTCATCATAGTTGTCTTCTCCATCGTATCTTGAATCTAAATCGTTTTCATCATAATTATCTGGATTATTATTATTGTAATTGTTGCTAAATCTACTCCTACTAACATCATCGGGCCTTCCGTAGAGACCCGTCCTATTTTCTGCTGGAAAATTACTAAGAAATTGCTGTAAGAAAAAAAAAACATAATTAATAGATTAAAAATACGTTTATATGTTTCAATATTAAGAGTGTCCCATTGTCACAAAAGTTTTATTGGCAGGAATACAATTTGCCGTGTTAGTTTGGATTTAATTGTTTTTAAAAAACCCTGCCTCGTTTACAAAATACTTAATTGGCGCAGTCAGTAGGATTTGGAAGGTCGCGGAAAAATTGTGAATAATCGGTTCTTACGGAAAACAATTATTTTGGGACAGAAGCCCAAGAGAGTGTCAAGTTTCTTTGTTCTTCTTTAAATTTCTTTCGAGGACCGGCAAGATAGTAGTTAAGATATTTTAAGAAAAAGTACAGTTGTTATTTAAATTGGTATTTTATAAACGACTATAATCTTGTGAATGATTTTCATAATTTGTTGGGAACTGTGATTTTTTTCCTATGTGGCAAATTAGGTCTAAAAAATATGTTTATTATTTTTTCTGTTAAAGTTTGTGCACTAAAACCTGAATTACCAATTTTTGATCTAGTATTCCTTTATTTCTATGAGCCACAGAAGAGAAAACGACCTTCTGGTGTAAAATTTCGAGAGCAAAAAAGTTAGAGTCCAAGAAAGGGAGAAGATGGCTGGCAGTATGAAACATTTCTTGCAAAAAAGTCAAGTTTCCAACACTGAGGAAGTTAAAAATACAGTTTCTGAAGCGGCGACACCACTATCTTCTGCAACATGTGAACCATCATCATCATCATCATCACTTATCGAAAATATATTCTCTATAGAGTCGACCATTTCAACAAAGACGGCTACAAGTGACACTTCTGACGATGAAGTTTCTACTGAAGCGGTGACTGAGAATACTAGTATTCTTATATCAGAGGATCCCGGTTTATGGCCCAGAAGCATTACCAACGACGAAGTCAGAATATTGGTTGACTTTGATAGGAAACAATTATCAATTTTTAGCTAATAAAGACAAAGACAAAAGAAAATTTTCAAGTAAGTACTTTGTCAGAAAACTAAGAAATGGAGAAGAAGCAAATAGAATTTGGCTCATTTGCTCAGTTTCGAAAAAATCGATATTTTATTTTTGTTGTAAAATTTTCAGTAAGACTTTCAATAGTTTTTCTGATACTCATGGTATTTCTGATTGGCAACATGTGTCCTTAGCAATAAAAAGATATGAAACATCAATTGTACATAATGTTCACATGAATACATGGATGAATTTAAAAAAAATATTAAAATTATCCACAACCGTAAACGATTATCACTTAAGGGTTTTAGAAAATGAAAAAAAATATTGGCATGGCGTTCTGGAAATAATTGTTGCAGTTGTCAAACTTTTATCCAGATAATATCTAGCGTTCCAAGGTTCTTCTAAAATACTTTTTAAATTTGATAATGGAAACTTCCTCAAAGCTGTCGAGATGATTTCCTCTTTTGATCCTGTGATGAGAGAGCACATTAGTCGAGTGCAAAACTTACAAATTCTTTAAAAATGGCCCATTATTTAGGCTATCAGATACAAAACGAAATTATTGAATTAATGTGTTCTAAAGTAAAAAATAATATTTTGAATATGGTTCGCAGTTCCAAATATTATTTAATAATTTTAGACTGTACACCGGATACAAGTCATACAGAGCAAATAAGCCTCGTTTTGCGTTATGTCGTCCTAAATGACATTTCTAAAAAGCGTTCCAACATAGCAGAAACTTTACATTCACTGGGATCTTTTCTAATTTAAAATAGGAATTATTTGGCCTTATGATGGCAATGTTAATACATTTCCAACGTTAATAATTTGATTTATTTTTATACATTTTTATAACAAGAAGATTCCAAAATTTAAAAAACAAAGGAACAGTAGCTGTCAATATAAAAAAAATTTCAGAACATTCAGACCGCAAAAAAACCCCTTATTTTCTTAACTACGCAGGGGTTATGTGGGCGAATACAGCTGACATCTTAAACATTTTCTTATCATATTTTATTGCAATGCTTAGCTTGTACTTTTGTTGAATAAAGTCGTATATTATCTTTTCTTCCATAAAATTGTTTTTTGCAAACCCTGTCTCAGTTTCAAAATGTTTTTGCTCGGATAGGTAAATTTTGTTTTTTTAAATGCACATTGTTTTTTCGAAAGTCATCAGTTTTTTGATAGTGCCATTAAAAAATTTTTGTGTACTAACAACAAATTCTATTTTTTTTTATTTGGAATTCACATGATTTTGTTATTTTAAAATGGTATTTATTTCATAAGAGTGCTTAATGTCAAAACTTTTTATTTCAGTATTATTGTTATGTAAAAGACAATAAAATTTGGTGTCTGAACGCAAAAAATGTAATCTGATTCGAAAATAGCTTCTGAAAAGGTTATACTAAAATTGAATGAATATTATACAGGGTGTCTGTAAAAGGTTTTTACAAAAACATATCACATATTCCTTAGACCAAAATAAGTCGATTTAAGTAAAATTACCTTAGTACAAAGTTGCATCGTTTGGGCTCCAGAGGGCCTTGAAGTTACAATTTTTAAATCGTTTTTCCCATATAAATTTAAAACGGCATATGCGATTTTGCTGAAATTTGGTATATTGGTAGAGTTTTATGTGGCAAAAAAAATGGTATTAAAATTATGTCCGATAATAATACATAGGCGTAGAACTTGATTTTTTAAATAATTGCACCTTTGAAAATTCTACGCCAATGGAAGAAAAGGAGTTTGAGTATGAAATTTAGATTGCGCAACTCATTTACTTTAAAAAAGGTACTCTTGATAAGACATGATTACTCTCATGGTTTTGACGAAATTTGCATTTTAGTAATTTTAGAACATAAACAATAATTATGAAAATACAAACTTTGTCAAAACCATGAGAGTAAATCGAGTGTTATCAAGGGTACTTTTTTGTAGTAAATGAGTACCCAATCCAAATTTCATACTCAAACCCCTTTTCTGCCATTGGCGTAGAAATTTTAAAGGTGCAATTATTTAAAAAATCAAGTTCTACGCCTATATGTATTATTATTGGACAAAATTTTATACGATGAAAAACATAACAATGTACTTTTTTCATATCTTCTTCAACACCTCTAATCGAGACTTTTAACAAAAATACTCGATTCTTGCCATGTACGATTTTTTGAGGAATATTAATTATTTGCCTGCAATACGTATACAAAAACATTTATTGTTGGTTTCCATAGTTTCATCTAAATAAAAATATTCTCAAGTTTTAACACCTAATCTCTTGTTAACGATTGAAAGTGTTCTATCTGACTCAATAATTAAAAAAACAAATGCGTGGTTTATTAATATTGCTGTACAATATACCAATGCAGAATATACCGATATGTTACTGACATTAGGATTTTGTGAAGGAAATGCTCGAGAGAGTGTCAGGGTGTACTCTGAATTAAGCACCAGTCGAATTGGAAGGGAACTAGGAGTAAGTAAAGATGTCGTTCATAAAGTGCTTAGAGAACAATTGCTATATCCATACCATAAGAAGCCAGTACAAGAATTATTAGTCCATGATCCTCAAATTCGTTTGGGTTTTTGTCGATTTGTTAATATGCAAAGAGAAAGAGATCCAAACTTTGTCAAGAAGGTTCTCTTTACCGATGAAGCGGGTTTTACAAGAAGAGGTATAACTAATACCCATAATGAACATGTTTATGCCGTTGAAAATCCGCATGCTATAAAGGTAAACCATTTGTCATACTTCCACGAAGATTAACTGGAGAAAATTATTTGGATTTTCTACAAAATACGTTGCCAGAATTGTTAGATTTACCTCTCCAACTTCGGAGAGATATGTGGTTTATGCAAGATGGAGCTCCACCACATTTTTCTTTAAACGTTAGAAACCACTTGAATGAACAATATCCACACAAATGGATAGGCAGAGGTAATGACGCACCTGTAAACTGGCCACCACGTTCCCCAGACCTAACACCGATGGATTACTTTTTATGGGGACATCTGAAATCCACAGTTTACAGGGAACCTGTAGAAAATGAGGAACAACTCTGGAACGTATTCAAGATGCAATAAACAATCTTAGAGGTGATGAGGAAGTTATGGAAAGGATACATTTTAATTTTCTTCGACGTATAAATCTTTGTATGCGTGAAAATGGTGAACATTTTGAACAATTTTTGTAAAATCTCTATTTTGATTATGTTGTAAATAAATATTTTTGTGAAACCTATACACTCTAAATTATTAAAACAGAAATTTAGCGAAAACCATGAGAGTAATCTAGTCTTATCAAGAGTACCTTTTTTAATCTAAATCTAAATTTCATACTCAAACTCCTTTTCTTCCATTGGCGTAGAATTTTTAAAGGTGCAATTATTTAAAAAAATCCAGTTCTACGCCTATGTATTATTATCGGACAAAATTTTAATACCATTTTTTTGCCACATAAAACTCTACCAATATGCTAAATTTCAGTAAAATCGCAAATGCCGTTTTAAATTTATATGGGAAAAACGATTTAAAAATTGTAACTTTAAGGCTCTCTGGAGCCCAAACGAAGCAATTTTGTACTAAGGTAATTTTACTTAAATCGACTTATTTTGGTCTAAGGAATATGTGGTATGTTTTTGTAAAGACCTTTTACAGATCAGTTCACATTTAGTGTCCCTTCCAAATTTTTAAAAATGGATAATTACAATTACTTTAATTTAAAGAATAGAGTTGGGAACAACTAATACAAATTAGGTTATAAAATAACAAAATTTCCTGGAAGTGATGTAACAGTAAAATTTACTTTTAGACAGATATACCTACTTTCGTGTGATAATACTCTTTAAACCTGCCCTTTTTAAGTATTTCCCTTAATTTATTGTTATTTTACCCCTCATTTTATTCGTATTTATTATAAATTATTTCTGTTTTGAGATCATGTACTTTATTTTAAAAAATTACTTGATGTTATATTAATACTACCTACCATGTTTAAATTATTAATAGGTTTGTGACTATAGGTTATGTTATAGCAACTTATAGCAACTTATAGGAAATTTATGACTAATTATTATTTACAATTCGTTGGTTGAATCTATTTTGCGATATGGTATAATGTGGACTATATGTTATTGCACTTCAACTCCTCAATGTAATCCAAAATCGTATAATTAAAACCAGCATTATATAAAAGAGTATAATAAAAAAGTGCTTTGTATAAGAACATCTGTCTTGTTGTACCTTTATTTATGGAAAGCCGGAATTGAAATACACTACAAATTATTTGCAATAAATATCAAAAGAAGCATACAAACATTTTTAAATAATTTGACATTTAAGAGCAATTCACACATCACATCACAGTCTCATAGGTAGGACACTTCAGTAATTTTTAATTGTGACAGGTAAACTGTGTCGGTCTTCTATCCCCACCTATCTCGACACCATGGGGATGAGTAACTGTTTTTTTTTTGTTTATCAAGGAATATACGTTTTTAACACCAACGTTCATAACTTCCTCCTTTAAGAAAGCAGTTAGGTAACTTATTAATCAAAAAAATTAATGGGTATTTTTTCTTACATCGCTATATATTTTAAGTGACACAGTTTTTGAAAACCCACCGTAAAGGCCATTAAAACCACGAAGATAATTGATCGTTTCTGAAAGATAATGGTGAGTTGTAAATATTGTATGGATAATGGGTGGTCCATCAGCCAAATTTATTGCAGAAATTCAGAATAAAGTATACCGACAGAAGAAATTGGTTGTATATAATTCGCGATTCGACAGCAACTGGTTATTTCGTAAAAAAATATATATCCTATCGCAGTTATCTATTTGTCCAGTTAATGTAAGTGAAAATATATAAGAAAATTATAAATGTTCCTTGCCATTATTATACATAGAGACTTGAAATAACTGAGGAAGGGTTTCTGCAACTGCTACAAAATTTCCTTGGTTCAATCGGTCATTCTTTTTATTTTCAATTGTTTAGCACTACATATGTTTCAGAAATTAATTTTTTTCCATCTTTGGGTGCAGTCAAAAGTTAAAATTTAAAAAAAAACCCAAGGGGACGATTACAACAGTTTTTTAAAAATTTTAAAATAACAGAACCCCATCTTCTTCTTTTATCGTGTGAACCTTCAAATGCCAGACTAGATGTTCTTTTCCTTCTTTTTTTATTCAACTCATACGTTAGTGTTTTTTACTAAAAATAGAAGTTTCAGTTTCACAACAAGTTTATTTAAATTCTATAACTTTTAATACAACAATGTCTTTAGATTTTTCGTTACTCTATCATCTGTTTATTATTACTTACATTCATTCATATATCATCCTTAAGAGGAATTTAAGTTGAAGTGATTTACGGTTCTTGTCGGAGAAGAACAAAGTAGGAAAAATACAAAAATTTTCGGAACTAATGATATTAATGAATGGTCCACCCCCGACCGAGTGGTGTTGACATAGGGACACATCTGATTTTAAAATATACAACAGGTGGTATTTGAAAAAGTAGGTACTTACCCCGCTAACACTACCCAGTATCCCTATCACAACGACCAGGAACCTGAAACAAGAAATTAGGTAGGTTTAGTATTTAATTTATGTATATTTAAATTTATGGTATTATAATAAATGTGATGAAAAAAATTACATTTATAAAAATCATTATATTCGTATTGTTAATTATGGTAATTTGACTATAGTCTATTTTTATGTATGAGAGAGTAATAAAACAGCATTTCTAATGCAAAACTTAGTACGGTCATTTTAAATATTTTTACAGAATAATCTAAATATTTCCTAAAATTGTAATAAATGTACCTGAGCTATTACAAGTTTTGGGTCTTTTATTGGTCCTTTATAAACATAAGCTGTACAGAACAATAGAAAATGGTTTGGACAGGCTAAAAGCCCTGTGTATTAAAGATTACATAGCCGTATCTTAAGATTATTTTCAATAAGTACCTATTTGCCAATTTTGTTTTATTTTAATTCCAAGAATTTTTTACACTAATCGAATTATAAGTAGATAAATACCTTCACAACAAATTTCACCGAAAATGCGATTATAGGTTTTCCATTTAGTAAGGAGGTCCAAGTTGTGTATTCTTGACAGTTTACTAAATGTTTAGTTGCAACCTGTAAGGTGCAGTGTGAATTCTAGTGTGATCATGGAAAATTTGGAAGGGCCGCGTAAACGACAAAAAATCGGTCCTTTAACAGTTAATGAAAAAACATTAATATTTAATTGTTTTAAATCATTTACAGACAAACATTTATGTAAAAGTGGAATTAGTTAGTAGTACGCTTGGTGTTTGGCGAAATGTGGCGAGTTTCAAACAGCACATAAAGCTCCAAGAAAACCAAAATTTCAATTAGAAAATCTTTTAAAAGAAAGACTTCTTTAGAAAAGAATTTCCAACAGTAGACAAAGTTCTTGCCACGGTTCGAGATGATAAGGATTACCCTGAAATGAGTCGAAGCACACTATGGAAACTTTTAAAAGAAATAGGTTTTCTATGGAAAAAGCATTCCAGAAAGTCTATTTTAATAGTAAGAAGCGATATTGTAGTATGGAAAAGAAATTACCTAAGGACTATAAAATAAATGAGAAACCAAAGAAGAAATATATTTTATTTAGATGAAACATGGATCAACGAGGGACATAAACCAAATAAATTTTGGCAAGATGAAACTGTTACAAGTCGAAGACGGGCTTTTTTAAATAATTTATCTACTGGTTTAAATCCACCATCAGGAAAGGGGCGCAGACTAATAATAGTACACATCGGTAGTTCAAACGGTTTTGTTAAAGGTGGTTTATTGACTTTTGAAACTACTCGTACCGGTGACTACCATGAGGACATGAATGCTGATGTCTTTAAAGAGTGGTTCGAACAAATTATAGATCTTCTTCCTCAGAACTGTGTAATAGTAATGGATAATGCAAGTTATCACTCGAGACTTATAGAAAAAATGCCCACAACCAAGTGGTTAAAAAAAGATTTACAGAATTGGCGAAATTCAAAGAATATTAAGTTCCATCCCAGTTCTGTGAGAAAAGAACTGTATCATTTGTGTTCCCTTCATAAAGCGAAATTCAAAAAATATGAAATTGATGAAATTGCAAAAAATCGTGGGATGACGGTGGTTAGATCACCACCATATCATTGCGAAGTAAACCCGATTGAACTGATATGGGCACAGATAAAGGAAGAAGTTTCAAGAAAAAATAATTCTTTTAAAATGAGTGATGTTAAACAGTTGTTTTTGGAGGCTGTAAATAATGTGAAGCCTGAAAACTGGGAAAAGGCAGTAAATCATACGATTAAAGAAGAAGAGAAAATGTGGAAGTTGGACAATATTACTGATGAAATGATCGAGCCACTCATTGTAAATATTGGTTGCGACAGTTCATCTTCTGATTTCGATTCTGATTTGGATTTGTAGGTAAGAAGTAGTTTTTATATTAAAATTATTATTTATAAACGTAACGTTGTTTAAAAGTCAAAGTTTAAACCCCTATACCTACATAACCCGTTTGACACAATGTTCTTAACATACCTTGCGGAAAAATAAAACATTTTAGAAAAAATTGCACTTTTTTACCTTCAGCTGTTTAGAAGTTATAAGCAGGTTAATTTGGTGAAAATATGAGTGTATACTCGAGGAATAACTTCTAAAAATATTTTAACTGTCTACTAAAAGAAGTGATACGCCTATGGATTACGAACGCTTTATTGTTTTAATACTCTCTCATACATAGAAATAGACTATAATGAAAGAATTTTGAATAAAAAGAGATTAAAAACATTCCATAGTAAAAGAGAAAAACAAATGAATTTAATAAACACATTATTTTAAAAAGATTAAATATGTGAAAACAAAAATTAATGAAACAGTCAAAATATCTTAACAATTTAAAATCATACCTAATCAATTTAAAAGTTACCAAAAGCAATAGAAAACAATAAAATAAAATAATAAATTATTTAAACATTTCTTTAATGTAATAACCCAATAAATTAGTTATGTCAATTCGCATTACAATTTTCTGTTATAACTCAGGCAGCTTTTTTTGGTTTTATATTAATTATACAGGCATTTTAATACATTCACTGAAGAATATTAGAAATACATCACTGGGTAAAAATTTAAATTTTTATTTATGGCCAACAATTTGGATGAGATAATAGAATATTTTGTATTAAATAATTGAATCATGTTAATTTGTAGTTTTAATTGCTCCAAAAAAAGCGTGCTAAAATCAACGATGACAAAACAAGAAAAATATGTAAAATTTCAAAGAAAAACATGTAAATAAAAACTACTAAAAAAATCTATGAATGTTTAAAATATACACTACAATACAAAGTTTTAAAACATAATTAATTATAACACATTGTAATATCTAGAAAATTGGTGCATTTCTCTAATTCTCGCCAACTACTGCTACCGCTGAAATTTTATGATTGTTAGGTACCTCAGAAAAAATGCGACGATACATACTTTTTAGTCCAAGCGGTGGGTGGTTTCTATTCGCAAAAGGTCGGAAAGCAATGAAATTTGGTGGGATGGTAGACATAAATCTTCTGATACTACAGTCTATTCGCTATACTTACGCAGGTTTCGGATTAAAAATTTTATGAGTATTTCCAGGTAAGTACCCGAAAGTTTGACCTGTTCTCTGGGGACATATCAACTGGTTAAATTAAATGAAAAATAATGTACAACTTTTTAATTAAATAATAATGGAGAATCTTTTGTATATTTGAGAGCAGAATTAAACTTCTTCATTAATGGAGTCTAATGTGGCTATTATACACCTAATAATAATTTTATATTACACTTCACACAGAAAATATGGTCTATGTATAATAAGAGGGTTATTTAGCTCAAATAAAATATTTTCTAACATAAAAATTTGTTCCATGTAGAGAATTTCAAATCAAAAATAAAAAAATTGAACTTGCCAACAAAAATGAAAATCAGTCATTATCATCCAAAATATCATCATCATCCAAAATATCATCATCATCATCACTGTCATCACCATTAATTGTTATTATGATTGGACTTATTTCATTTATTTCCACCAATCTTCTATTAGTTTCTCGCACTTGGATATACAGTTCCGCCACACTTCTGGAGTTGCAATTGAAAGTGCTTTTCGCCAAGTTTGCCGAACTGCGTCATCACTATAACCATTAGGCCCAATATGGTTGTCATAATATTGTTTTGCTATTCCCCATATATATTCAATGGGATTAAACTGGCAATAATGCGGTGGCTGACTTAAAACTTGATGACCGTAACTTTCAATAATCTGATCCACAACAAAGGTTTTTGGTTTTGCGTGTATATTTGCCAAGCGTAATAATTCTGATTTTATTATATATTGAGGAAATGGTATATGTTCCTTTGTCAACCATTCTTTAATTTTATCAACAGTCCAAGAATTCGTTGTACTTTTGTTTAATACTTCAGAATGGTAAGGTGCATTGTCTAAAATAATTACGCTGGGCTCATTTAAACCTAGGAGAAGTTTTTCATGCAACCATTTTACAAACATTTCTGTGTTCATATTATCGTGATAATCACTGGATTTTGATTAAGATGAAAATATTAAATCAACACCTTCTATAAAAACCCGATTTCCCTCCTGCATGTAAAATTATGTGTCGCTTCCCTTCTTCATCGGTATGGTTGATGGACTTTACGTTATCATCTTGCCATATTTTCTTGGTTGCACCCCTAGAAAATATCCATGTTTCGTCTAAATATATAAAATTCGCCCCTTCTTTAAATTTAGAATATTTTCTTAGAAAGTTAATTCTCTTGTGCACCACAGAACTTCTTTCACAAAGGGCCTTTCTGTTGTCCTTTTGAAATTTGAAACCCAAGTTACATATCACTTGCCATAGACTTGTTTGTTAATGTCGTAAAATTTTCTATCTATTAATTCCGAGAGAATTGTATTTAAGGTCACATGTTCCTTGTTGGCCCTCACTCGATAAATGGTATCACGAATTTCAAATTTCTTTCCATCTAGAATATCTTTCGTTTTCAATGATGGGCGAGTTTTGCGGTGATCTTCTTTCGGCAGTTCACTATTGTGATTTTGTAATACTCCTCTTAATTTGGTTTCACTAATTCCTAGAGCATCGCATATGCGTTGTTGTACAGACATTACCGATTTTAAATGACCGCCATTTTCTTTTTCATCCGTAAAATACTTATGTACACTACAAATTAGACTATCTACATCTAACACATGTCTAGGCAATTTTAAAATTTTCACTAAATTTACAATATGCCTACAGTGTCAACACTTGCAAAGAATCAATTCAACTACAATATTTGTAACAAATTTAGTACCTACCCTAATGTTATTTTAATTTAAATCTGACCATTAGGGCAATTTTACCTGATTTTTTGGGAAGAGGCTTATTGGACCTGGTTATCAATGACTAATTTGCATAATTTTGTTAATCCGAAGTATAGCGAACAGACTTTTTTTGTACACCTTTCTGAAAATAGCACCGTTGTGGTAAGTGCTATCGAAAAAATCAAATATGTACAGGACAAAATCGTGCACAATTTCTACCTCTACATTTTTTTGATTGCGATCAATAGTTCCCCCTCTACGACGCGCCAAAGTAAGGGGTTGATTTGCAATGTTTAACAAAATGAGAATTTCAGCGTGGATTTAAATAAAGATCGCTATGAAACAATTATGTAATATTTTTTTTCTAAAAGAGTAATGATTTCTGTGTCTGCAGATGCCCGATTTGATACATTTGGTCGTATATAATAAATAATATGATGTTTTGAATCGCTCCCCTACATATTCCGGTATAAACATTTTGTAATTATTAGTATCTACGGTCAATATTTCCTTATAATTGTTGACCTAGGCGCCAAATTTATTCTTTTTGTGCATACATAATACAAGAAAGTATAATTTTCAACTTGTTTCCACACCATCCTTGAAGTAGAGTTGATATTTGAGTTTATTCGTGGAACTCGGTATTCATCGTCCTGTAACTGATCGTGAACATTTTCGGCATCTTCTGCATTGTCATCGTCTAACGCAATCAGGTTCGGAATATTTTCGCATGACATCCCAGCACAGTGTAAACACAGAATCGAACATTTCAATCCTATTTTACGGCAACCACAAGCAGATTCACAACATTTCTTGCATCTGCACGAGATGCTCTTAAGTAAAACATCTGGAGCTGGTTACTTTGCCATCCGTACTGCGTCCAGTCATGTGGTTGTTCTTCTCCATCCATGATCTTCTGGAGGTTTCTGAACTCCCCGCCAACTCTGTACTTGACAATAAGTACGCAATGAATGATGATGGAACGCATCTGAGATTGGTGGCAGCGCCGCTAAATTGAATGAATTCTTTGGGACGGTTTGTACAAAGTTCGTATACCGCAGAGAGAGTCCAACTTGCGCTGTTCCCTTCCTGCACAATATTGCCTCAATATAAACAGTTCGCCAGCGGTAACGACTTCGGTTAATTTGGCATTGGGTTCGTCAAATACCTGATTCGCGTCTGTTAATGTTGGATTTTTTCCAAAGTTTTGAGGAATCGAATTTTGCCTTGATTTAAACAACGCCGATGTAGTGTCTCATCCACTGAAGGCATGCACAAATAACATACTTTTCGCTACAGCATCGCTATATTGTGAACTCTGAGGGGAATAGAACACATCCTCCTTTTCCCTCTACCCGGCTTGCGCAAATAGAGATTCGGGATCTCTCTGGCTTTAGTTAAAGAGTATAGTTAACGCAAGAGATCGCACTTAAATGTCAGTCGATCTGAAAGTTTGTGACCTTGACAATTCAAAATATTTTACGCGGGTAAAATGTATCTAATCTAACATAACCTAGCTTTCTGATAATTTCACTTTTTGGTTTAAACATTTATTTGTAATCGAATTTTGTTATATTGTCGAAAATGTAAATATAAACAAGCATATTAATGAATTGCATGCACAAAATATTAATATTTTTTAACAAAATTTTATTATATAGGCGGATTTTTAATAAAAAAAATGTCTTAAAATTCAACGTTGCGATGTATGTACACAATATACCTTAACACACGAAGACTTGGATATAAGCTCCATGTATTGTTATTATAAAGCATACAAAAAAGGCAAATAAAGATATTTTTGGCAATTTAAAAATGTCAAATAATAGTTTTGTATATTTAATAACAAAAATTGAAATAATTTTTCAACATAATTTTGAATTATTTATCACTAAATCCGGCGTTTGTAATTTTTTTTTAGATTAAATTAATTCCGAGATAACATTTGACTCTCCTTGTCCCCTATTTCCATAAATATATGTTATTAAGGGTCGATTCCACCGTTGTGTTAAACGGAGATTAAAATGACATTGTTAATGTAAAAATGTCATTTTAAACTTCGTTTAACACAACGGTGGAATCGGTCCTAAGTTATATATAAATCCTGCAAAATGCAACGTAATGTCATATACGCGAAAAAGTGACTGCATAAGATACGATTACAATATAGGAGGTGTCGTCCTCCAGAGACCTGACACGATTAAGGACCTCGGTGTTGTCTTCGATTCAAAACTTACATTTGTTAATCATTTGGCCATAACTGTCGCATCTTGTTATAAAGTTCTAGGTTCCATCCTACGATCTATCAAAGATTTTAATAATCTAGATACGTGCAAACTGTTATTCTGTGCCCTTGTTAGATCCAAGCTTGAATATGCCTCAATAATATGGTCCCCTAATTATAATGTGCACGTTTTAACTATAGAAAAGGTTCAGCGACGTTTCCTTAAGAGTCTTCATTATTATTTTCATGGAACTTACCCTGAGAGGGGATACCCACAAGACCAGCTTTTAACAATGTTTGGAATGCAGAGCTTATTTCAACGAAGAATTATATCTTCAATTATTTTCATTTTTAAAATAGTACACCATTTAATTAAATGCCCGGCTTTATGTGCTCAGCTTAACTTCCTAGTTTCAAGAATTAATTCCAGGTACAGCTGCACATTCATTCTTCCCACTCCCAGAACAAACTTATTATGTCAGTCTCCATTATACCATATGCTGTCCACGGTTAATGACTCGAGTAAAGAAATTGATCTATTTTGTACTACCATCTCAAAGATTAAAAAACTTTATTCCTGATTTATATCCATATATTCCTAATTCAAATATTTAGTGTAATTAAGTTTTTTATGTTTTTGTATCTAATTTCAACTTTATATATTAGTTGTTTCGCATGCGATATGTGTTAGTAACCTTTTTTCTCCACTGGAGTTTTTTTCAGATTACTCATACAATCTCATTTATAGTTTTACTTTAAAATTTGTTTTGCTTTCATTGTATTATTTACAAATATATGTTTATTAATGTTAAGTGCGCCTTCTGTAATAGGACTTGGCCGTTGAATGTAAGAATAAATAAATAAATAAAAATTTAAGGCTGCTCATATATTACACTTTAAAAATATTAATAGAAATTTTAATTTTTTTCCTCTTCTATCTTATCTAATTATGAACCATCAGCAGTTTTAAAAGCGTTCCAACTTATTTTCGATTCCAAAACCATTCAGAGATGGGCTTGCGCAGTACATCGTTCATAAACTGATGTTGGTATGATACAAGAACGGTACCAAATACCAAGTTGGAACAAACCTACTATCAATAACGTAAAAGTAGAAAAAACATTAACAGATATTAAATTTTGGATTTGATAAATAAAAAGATTAAAAGATTTATAAATTTTGATTATTCGATTGGTTATTACAATAACTTATTTTATTTTTTACTGTATCTAAGTCAGAATAATAGTTCTTTTTACACTCATTACTCATAAAATAATATACTATAAATAATGATAATGAATAAAAACTAAATTACGATCGAGACTACGATCGATGATGCTATCAAAACGAATATAATCACGACATTTCCAGAGCTGGTCGTGATTTATTTACGAGCTAACTTTCGTTTTGCGCATGTCTTGACAATTCGTTCCTATTCAGACCCAGGAACTGATTTGACAGTACAAAAACTGGTTTGTGATTAGGTTTGAGTATGTTGGAACACTAGGTTTTTGTACAGTTTTGAGTCCGAGGTTTGTTGGAACATCAAACCTAGACTGCGCAGAATCCCAACAGTACGTAAACCAATTTGCTATTGTGTTGAAACAAACCTAACATGGGAAGTATAGGGAGTGACAGGCCTGTTCTTTAGCAGTCAACAACACAAGCAAATCTACATCTTCTCCAATAACGAATACGGAAAAAAAGAGGGAGCAAGTTCGATGGCAGTCTGCACAATTAATGAATCTGCGTCTTCGATCGTCTGCTTAACATTGTAATTATGTACTTCCAGCTTTGTTTGCAGCAATGCGATGAGGCGCATTTTGTTGAAGCTGTTAAAAATTGTTCTTGCAATACAGTTGGAATTATGGATTCATCGAAGAGTATGTCAGTGCTGCAATGCTGCTTCGAGTGACGGTTTCTTTTAGCAGGTATCTGCCTCTTTTAACCGTTACATATTAAAAAAATTGCAAATTTTATTCACAATTTACTATGTAGTACGGAAAAGAATTAATATATTACTCGTAAATAATAATAAATACTCGTAAATAATAATAAATACTCGTAAATAATAATAAATACTCGTAAATAATAATAAATACTCGTAAATAATAATAAATAATAAGTTGAGGCCGAACAAGGGGCACGTATGCTATACCACAAACAGGACATTCATGACAACTAATGCAAAAAAATAATAAATTTGGCGCCTAGGTCAACAATAATAATATTGACTGTAGATACGGATAATTACAAAATCTTTATATCGGAGTATGTAGGGGCGTGCTTCAAAACATCATAGTATTTATTATATACGACCAAATGTATTAAATCAGGCATCTGCAGACTCAGAAACCATTACTCTTTTAGAAAAAAAATACTACATAATTGTTTCATAACAATCTTCGTCTTAATCCGCGTTGAAATTTTTATTTTGTTGAACATTGCAAATCAACCCCTACTTTGGCGGTTCGTAGAGCGGGAAAAAATGAAGAGATCAAAATTATGCACGATTTTGTCCTGTACATATTTCATTTGAACTTTTTTTTGATAGCACTTACCACAACAGCGCTATTTCCAGAAAAGCGTCGCGACGCAGAGTTTTCATCCCTCCACCCCTCGAGCGGTAACCCCCCGAGGTCGCAAACTTAGGTGTAGTATCATGGGACCCATGTCTACCATGCCACTAAAGGACCCCGCAATACTCTTATGGAAATTGGGTTTCTGTCAAATTGTCTGAATTTTTGATGTTGTAGATTTTGTCGTCCTGAACAAAAGTCTCCATGGGCACAAAGTGCCAAAATGAATATTTTGGCAGCTACGGAACTGCCAAAGCTCCCCTGAACCGTTGCAAAACTATTAATTTTCAATACTATTTACAGATGTCAAAAGCATATTTTAATTATTGACATTGAGAGTTTGGGCTTTTGAGGGAGCTGAATTCAATTCTAATCTTAGATTGGAAAATGTGAAAAGAGGATATTTACTTTTATATTCCTCGTTGACCGTGAATTGACAGTTGTCAACGGTCAATTTGGCCAATCTGACATGAGAATTGAATTCAGCGACCTCAAAAACCCAAACTCTCAATGTAAAAAGAGGATATTTACTTTTATATTCCTCTTTGACAGTGAATTGACAGCTGTCAACGGTCAATTTGTCCAATCTGACATGAGGATTGAAAACATTACCCTATATATTAGGATAATTAAAATATGCTTTGGACATCTGTAAATAGTATTGAAAATGAATAGTTTTGCAACGAATCAGGGGAGCTTCGGCAGCTCCTTAGCTGCCAAAATATTCATTTTGGCACTTTGTGCCCATGGAGACTTTTGTTAAGGATGACAAAATCTACAACATATCAAAAATTCAGACAATTTGACAGAAACCCAATTTCCATAAGATTATTGCGGGGTCCTTTCAATTCTTTCCGACCATTTGCGAATAGACCCCCTTATTTTTTACCCACAGCTTGGACTATATTAGTATAAGCTTAAAATGATACATAGAACCAGTACCTGTACTAAGTTTTAACTTTTTAAGTGCACTTTCTCTCACAGTTTTAGCCAAAATAGTAGCATACAAATAAATACGTCTACTCACACCAATACATGCGACACTTATATGTATTATGTTTATATGAACTACAACTACTACTCCCATCGATGGTTTAGGTAGCGACCATAACTTAGTCATAAATAACCTCTTTTTTATGCTAGTACCAGCATTTGTATAACAGTAAGTTCTTTTTTAAGATGATGGCCGTATGACCGAAACCGGTTGTCATATAATTTTCTTATTAATTGATATGTGATATTGTTTTCATTTCTTACAATTTAAGATAACCACAATGGACTATTCTTCGTTTATCATTTATATCTTCATATCTTTATATCAGAATGCAATTAGCTATGTAGAATCTGTACAACGTAAATGCCTAAAGTACATGTATTTTAAGTGCAGTGGCCTCTATCCTCCTAGGGGTTTTGATCATACAGCTATATTACAAACATTCAATTTGGAACCCCTAGCGGAGAGAAGAAACTGCACGGCATTAACGTTTTTATACATGTTATTAAACAACAAAATAGATTGTAGCTGTTTGTTAAACCAACTAAGGCTCTTGGTACCTCGAACTCACGCAAGACACTCGCATATTTCATTGCGCTATACCAAGAACCAATGTGCTAATTAAATCACCAATTTACAATATGAGCCAATTATTTAATGGTATTGGGCACGTATGTGATATACATATATTTCGACGATATAAAATCAATAATTAATTGTTATAAGGAATCGTTTATATTCTCTGTAATTGGGTGTGAATCCGTTGAGAATAAATGATTATTATTATTATTATTACTACTATTATTATTATATCTTACACGTTCGCAAAGAAATAAAAATAAAAAAATATCGAACAAAATAGCCGCACGTAACATTGCGCAAACATTTCAACCCATAAATTGTCGTCAGTAATAAGATTTTCCATAAATACTTGTTGCTATGCTAACCGGAAATGGTCATAAAATACCTTCAGAATAGCTGAAAAAAAAAATTGAGCTATTCATTTGATATATTACCTGAGAGCAAGTAAAATATAGAATTCGCATCGGTTTTGAACAACGAACAGCTCTGAAATATCTCGTCAGCATATTTTATGTATACAAAATATATTAAACTGGCTACATACAGATGAAATAACTAAACACAATGGTACTAATGCTTAGTTTAGTACTCGCGTACTTAAATATTAATTAGCAATAATTTTTTTTGAAAAATATAACTGTTATAAATTTAAAAGAAAACAGTTTAACTGATTGGTTTATGACTAATAAAATATTAATTAACAATATACAATTGCAGCTTTAAATCATAAGAGGAATTGTCTATAGCTAACAAGTTTAATCAGAGTTTGTAATAAAAAATTTCTTGATATAGTCCTAGTGCCAACATGGATGTATTTGTGACCTATTTTCTTTTAGCTGAAATTGTATTTTATAGTATTAATGACTTAGTAATAAATATATTGCATCTATCCAAAATACATTTCCTTGTGAAAACACTAGTTACATTGTTACATTTTATTTTATTTCTGTCCCTATTTCAATCAACAATTTTTCAAAACGTTAAAAACTGTATTACCTAATTAACAACGTATAAAGTACTTTCGTTGATTAGACTAGATCTAAAAGGATTTAGACTTTATTTGTACTTTGCCCTTCCCCATCTTGACTTTTTCAGATCTATTGTGGGACTCCGTGGGCCGTCTTTTTTATTAGACATGGTAGTAACATGCTTCTGGTTTTCCTTCACCAAGTATTAAAAACAATCTAGCTAGTTTTTTCATTGTAAAACTCATTTAAAATGGTCTTTAAACTTGTATACATGATCTAAGAACCCCCAAAAACGGGTTCTTGATTGTAGAACTCGTTTGCAATGGTCCTAAAATTTGTTTACATGATCTAAAACACCCAAAAAAATTTTATTGTGGAACTCGTTAACAATAGTCTTAAAACTTGTATACATGATATAAGAACCACCAAAAACGGATTCTTGATTGTAGAACTCGTTTACAATAGTCCTTAAATTTGTATGCATGATATAAAATACCCAAAAATAGTTTTTCATTGTAAAACTCATTTACACTGGTCTTTAAACTTGTATACATGATCTTAGAACCCCCAAAAACGGGTTCTTGATTATAGAACTCCTTTGCAATGGTCCTAAAATTTGTTTGCATGATCTAAAACACCCAAAAATGGATTTTTCATTCTAGAATTCGTTAACAATGTTTCTAAAACTTGTATACATGATCCAAAACACCCAGAAATAGATTTTTCATTGTAAAACTCGTTTGCAATAGTCTTAAAACTTGTATACATGATATAAGAACCACCAAAAGCGGATTCTTGATTATAGAACTCGTTTACAATAGTCCTTAAATTTGTATACATGATATAAAATACCCAAAAATAGTATTTTTATTGTAAAAATCATTTACAATGGTCTTTAAACTTGTATACATGATCTAAGAACCCCCAACAACGGGTTCATGATTGTAAAACTCGTTTGCAATGGTCCTAAAATTTGTTTACATGATCTAATACACCCAAAATGGATTTTTTATTCTACGATTCGTTTAAAATGGTTCTAGAACTTGTATACATGATCTAAATCATCCAGAAATAGATTTTTCATTGAAGAACTCGTTTAGAATGGTCCTAAAACTTGTATACATAATCCAAAACACCTAGAAATACTTTTTTCATTGTAGAACTCGTTTGCAATGGTCTTAAAACTTGTATACATGATATAAGAGAACCACTAAAAACGGATTCTTGATTATGATTTCCAATAGTTCTTGAATTTGTATACATGATACACTCAAAAATAGTTTTTCATTGTAAAACTCATTTATAATGGTCTTTAAACTTGTATACATGATCTAAGAACCCCCAAAAACGGGTTCTTGATTGTAGAACTCGTTTTTGCAATGGTCCTAAAATGTCTTTACATGATCTAAAACACTCAAAAATGGATTTTTCAGTCTAGAATTCGTTAACAATGGTTCTAAAACTTGTATACATGATCCAGAACACTCAGAAATAGATTTTTCATTGTGGAACTCGTTTACAATGATCTTAAAACTTGTATACATGATATAAGAATCACCAAAAGCGGATTCTTAATTTTAGAACTCATTTACAATAGTCCTTAAATTTGAATACATGATATAAAATACCCAAAAATAGTTTTTTCATTGTAAAACTCATTTACACTGGTCTTTAAACTTGTATACATGATATAAGAACCCGCAAAAAAGGAGTTCTTGATTGTAAAACTCGTTTACAATAGTCCTTAAATATGTATACATGATATAAAAATAGTTTTTTCATTGTAAAACTCATTTACAATATTTTTTAAACTTGTATACATGATCTAAGAACCCTCAAAAACGAGTTCTTGTTTGTAAAACTAGTTTCTAATGGTCCTAAAACTTGTTTACATGAGCTTAAACACTCAAAAATGGATTTTTCATTATAAAACTTGTTCACACTGATCTTAAAACTTGTATACATGATTTAAGAACCTCCAAAAACGGATTCTTTATTGTAGAACTCGTTTATAATGATCCCGAACCTTGTATTCATGATCTAAAATACCAAAAATGAATTTTTCATTGTAGAACTCGTTTACACTGGTCTTAAAACTTGTATACATGATCTAAGAACCCACAAAAACGCATTCTTGAATGTAGAAATCATTTACAATGGTCCCAAAACTTGTATACATGAACTAAAATACTAAAAATGGATTTTTCATTGTAGAACTCGTTTACAAAGATTTTAAAACTTATATACAGATCTAAGAACTCCCAAAACTGGATTTTCATTGAAGAACTCGTTTTACAATGGTTTTTAAACTTGTTTACATGATCTAAGAATCCCCAAAAACAGGTTCTTGATTGTAGAACCTATTTACGTTATTGGTGAGTAATCTAAAACTATGAAAAATCGGTTCTTGATTATAGAACATGTGCACAATGCTCTTGATTGTATAATTTTTTTATCAATAATTTGTTAGGCTCTGTTAATAACTAATTGGTCAAATGTGCTGAACTCGATATTAATTCTTCACTGGTAATATGTACACACATTAGCAAATGCATGTCAAAAATAAATTTTATTCCAATACGTTCAAAAAATACCACCTGCACTGTAATAAAAACAAAAGTTGACTGGTTTGACATATCGATTAATTATACTGCAGAACAGAAAGTCGAATTGGAATGAGATTTTCAGAAAAAAAAAATTGGATCATTGATCGATGATATCTTGATGATCGCATAAATTGACCCAGCAGGTATTGACATTATTCATATTGGAAACTGCTGCTTTTCAAGTTCGAGTTCACCCTAAATAAACTGGATTCTTAATTTTAATGTTAAATTTTTTTGTGACATATTAATCAGAAGAAACACAATTGCGCTATTTCATTTAGTTAAACTTTTTATTGAGCTTTTAAACTTGTATAATAATGACTTGTTTGTCTCTTGTCTGGCATAATTCGCGATATAAAACATTGTTGTAGGTTACCTAACAAGTTGCAGAGCTAGGTAAAGCCCTCAGTGAAAGGGCATGAAGCACTAAGCCCTAAGCTCTTTTTCAAAGTTCTTTCCTTTTCAAGCACAAATTCTTTTTTATTTTCGAAAGTGCTTTCCAAGCACAAAGCCCTCAAAGTGATTTGAATAATGTTTGAAACACATCAAAAGTGCTTTAGAAGTGCTTGAAACTATTTAAATGTGCCTAAAGCCTTTTGTGTAAAAGTGTCAGAATTTTCCAAATGTACTTCAGTCATCAGCTTAATACTGTATAATACATATAAAAATATTAAAATAAAACAATATTATTACTTATTTATATTTACCTATGTTTATTACAAGAAGAATTTAAAATAATATTCTTTTAATACAAACTAAATGCGAGCGTAGATAAAAGATAATTTTCAATTCTTTATAAACTATAGTAATAAAGGAATAATAATAGAAAATTTTGTCCAAAAAAGGTTGTAACTTATGTTAACAACATTACAAGTTATAGGAACTTAAAACAAATTCTTTGGATAAAAATAAATGATACACAACGAAAACAGGAGTCATTTTTATGAACAATTTTTTTTTTAAAAAGTTATAAATTACTAATAATTTTTGTTAGCTTTTAAAAGAACCGTATATTCAAAATGTTCATCTGATAAAGCATGTCTTCTAGGTGAATAATCTTGAGGGTAAAACTGCGTTATGTTTTAAAAATGTACAATGAACTAAAGCGTACTTTTTAAGTAGTCTAAGTCAACTCTTGGGTCATTCAGGTAACTTAATATTTCAAGCTCAATTGCATTATTTTATAAATAAGGGCTGAACTTGTTTCTGCTTCAGTTCTTTGACTGTTTCCAGAGAAATCATAGTCGATAAATGTATCGTCCACCAAAGATTCCAGCATCGAAGCTTCATTTTGAGATGAAATGTTGGGATTATCACCACTGATTGATCCTTCAAGGCACTGAACCAAAAGTGCTTCAAGCCATTTGAAACTAATTGAAGCTCATTGAAATTGCTTGAATTATTTTTTTTCAATTATAAATTACCAAGCACTTTCCTGAAGTAATTTACTTAACAAGCCCCAATTACAAGTTTACAAAGGGCTTGGAGTATACTACTTTCAAATCCTCAAAGTGCTTTAAGCACTTTTGCAAGCACAAAGCACTCAAGCCCTGCCCCAAATTGGTAGGTACAATAAAATCTGACACAAAAATTGTGTCCCAAAAAGTTTTATACAAATGGGAAAATGTATCTTACATTTCACATAAAAAATCTTGTACAGTTTTACATAACTTCGAAATCCATAATCAAGCATCATATTTGATAAAAATTCAAAAATTTCTAATACACACTTATCATTGATTGGAATATTTACCGAAATCACAATAACTTTTTCGTTTGAAATTTTAATTTTAAGTAGATAAAAAACTTCTTGCAGCTTCCAATTAAAATAATTTTTTAATAAATGGCATGGTATATAATTTTTCTTATAAATCAGTATTGATAAAATTCCAATAACACACGTATTATTTGTTACCATTTAATATATATAGAACCCTTGTGTTACAGTTAACTTTTTGAGTGTCTGAAAATCTGATACGTTTAAATTTTAAAGTACGATAAGCAATTGAAAATTTTAAATGAGCACAAAGTAAATTGCTCGAGAGAGTTCGAGAGAGCTCGAGAAAACGATAAATTCTCGTCGAGAGATGATATTCTCTCGTCTCGAATCTTTTTTCGAGAGAAAATATCTCTCTCATCTCGTACGAGATAAGACGAGACAAGACGGGACGAGAGATGAGAATCTCTCGTGGAATCACTAATATTCATAAATCGTAATCAAAATTGCCGAATAATCACAACTTTATAGAAGAGGAATATTATTTTATTTATTATTTTACATTTTGTTGCAGGCGCCGCTACGTATGCGATTTCTGATGACGAAATTGGGTTTGACGAAACTTTTTGGTAAGTAATTTTATTTTGATTAGCTATAAAATTGTTATACCTGTTTAAACTTGATATTATCAGCTGATTTCGAGAAAAACACACTTAAACATTTCGGAGTCTCTGAGAATTATTTCATATGATATTTTAAAAATCATAATTACAGCCCACTAGGTTTTTAATTTTGGAGACATATAAAGTCCTTAGTTTTTATGTCCTAACAGTTATGATTCTCCCTGTATATACAGGGCAAATAAAGTACTGTAAAATGTGGACATATAAATTTTAATTAATTATTAAAAAAGTTAAATTTAATTTTTTTGTAAACATCTTACTTTCTATTCTAAAGCGAATTTCATAAATACTTATGTTTTAAATATCTTCTTGTGATAAATATAATACACCTTAAAAATATATACATGTTAGTAAATTACTATTTTAATTAATATACTCTATTCCGATAAATTATTATTTCAATATTGTACGTATTTGCTATGTTGTATTGTTTTACTTACACATAGATAATGTAAACATTGTATGGTTGTAAAAACAAACATTTTTAATTAAAAACTTCTAGTAAGTTCTATTTGCATCTCATTCATTAAGTAGTGAAATTTAGTATGTTAGAATTCAGTGAAAAATTTCACAAATTGCATGAGTAATAATAATGAACTTTTATAATTTTGATAGTTCCTGATTCTACGCCAATGAGTTATCATAATTTATCGAACTAAAATGTATTAAGTAATAATAGTGATTTGATAACATCTACACCTTTTAAGTTCATACAAAAGAAGTTATATCCTTTTAAAGTTACAAATTGAAAATCGATTAGTTTCAATTACCTACTTTCAGACTTTTAAACAATTTGTCTTAAAGTAGAAGCAAGAAAAAAGACAAAAACATTGCACCCTATTAAAATTTTATGGGGTTTGGGATTGCCTAAACCTTCTAACTCAAGAGTAAATATTTGCGAGACGAGCATGGCAAATTGATTAGCAGTTTTCGAGTTATTGGAAAAATCGACTTTCAATTTCAACTTCAAAAAGCTATAACTATTTTAAAAGTATTTTTATGAATAGATAAGTTATATACAGTGAGCACCATAAGTCTTACCCCCCCTATCTAACTCGTTACTGGAGTCTTGTTAGGAAAATCGCTGAGACACGTCGATTTTTGATTTCTACAATGTACATTTTTGTATAAATAGTTTACCCTTAATTTCATCCCTTACTGGAGGGGAGCAACCCTTTCAAAAAATTTAAATGGCATGGGATGGTCAGTGATAGCTCATTTGAAAGAGAGTTTTATTCTCTATTCAACCATGTAAAAAAATTTTGAAATTTGCTTCATTAATTCTCAACTAATTGTTGTTTCAGAATAACAGAAATTAACGTAGCGCACTCATCGTTAGAATTAAAATTCGGCCCTGCATGATTTCGGTTTTAGTTCAGACGTGAAGTAAGACTTTTTGCCATTAGAAGGTCACTGTTAGTTTAGTTGCTTTCCTATTTTATGAGGTTTTGTTATTTTTAATCATTAATGAATCAACACGTAATGAAGCAAATTGTAAAATTTTTTGCACGGTTGAATAGAGAATAAAACTCCCTTTCAAATGAGCTATCACTCACCACCCCATGCCATTTAAATTTTTCGAAAGGGTTGCTTCCCTCCAGTAAGGGATGAAATTAAGGGTAAACTAATCGTACAAAAATGTACATTGTAGAAATCAAAAATCGACCTGTTTCGGCGATTTTCCTAACAAGACTCCAATAACGAGTTAGTCAGGGGGGGTAAGACTTATGATGCTCACTGTATAAGGAACTTATGCTATAATAATAATAATAATAATAATAATAATTTATTTAGACCCCTGTATTCAGTTCATAAGAAATTTAAATATTACTTGTTTCATTACAAATGTTATATAATAAACATTGAGTCAGCGACTTCGCCAAGTTTTAAAATATTAACACCAAATTAAAACAGACGTTACGCCAAAATTTGAATTGTTTAAACAAATATTCGTGTATAACACTGAACTATATATTAAACTGGAAGAACAAAGCCGATCAACAAAATTAAGCCGCATAGCGAGGTGATATTTGACACTTCGGCACCCACATGTGCGTGTCGAAATGCATTAAAAAGGATCATCAAAATTAAATTTAACACTTATTATATTCAACTATGACACCTTTTAATTTAAGAAAATCACTTAAAAATGATTTTTGATTAATACGCAGCTAAAACAAATGTTCCAATGTATACCTGTATGTGCGAACTAGACGTGTCGAAAGACGTGTTGCTACTGTGCTGCGATTAAAAGTTAAAATTCATAGGAAAACGTGCAAATAAAAATTTGATTTTTACGCTAGGTATAGTGTTAATAACAAAGAGTCGATTTTTTTATAAATTATAAGTGAAAATTGATCCAAGAAGCTGTAAGTACAACTGCATTTCTTTTATATTAATATGGATACTCGAAACCGAAAAACCTCGACAAAGGGAGAGGAAGAACTGCACAACTTGCATACAATAGTCAAGACCCTGGTTACTACATTGTGTACCTCAGATGAATTCATATCTACATTGATTAAAACAATAACCGAGGGTCTTAATGAAAAATTTAGGAAAGATTTTCAAAGTTTAAAAGATGAAAATAAACAATTAGTGAAAAAAATTACAAAATCAGGATCAATCAATAAAAAACCTAATCAACAGACAAGAGATATGGGATCGTTCTATTAGAAACCGAAATCTTATATTTTATGGTATAAAGGAAAACGAAGGGGAGCGATGTACCGACGTTCTAATGGATTTTTTCATGAATAAAATGAAGTTAAAATTAGAAAATTCTTGTATTGAGAGCTGTTTTCGATTAGGAAGAAAAGTAGGCAATAAAGATAGACCAGTGATGATAAAATTTTCTGTAAAATTTTATAAGGATTTAGTTTTTAAAAACAAAAAACTTTTAAAACAAACCAAAATTGTAATTAGAGAAGATTTGTCTAAAGAACAACAAAATATAATAAAAGCGACTCTTAAGAAGGTGGGAAACAGAGGAAAAGTGTGGACAATGTCAGGGAATATTTTTCTAAAACTCAATGATAAAGAACAAATTGTCAAAATCAATAAATTGGAAGATACTGAACTTTTTAATTAATACAAACTATTGTTTTTTGCTTTCTTGTTGAAACACAATTTATATTTAGTTATGTCAATAGTTATAAATTAAAACTTTTTGAATTATTTTTTAATTTTTACAGGTTAAAACAATTAAATTATTTAGATTATTTTTCGTGGTACATGTGCAATTGTGTCGCACCTCTCAGGTTTAGACAAGGTTTACTTCTGTCAAGAGCATTGTTAATTTTTTCTGTCAGAGCCAATAAAGCATCCTCAGTAGATTTGTTTTTTCTAAATCCATACTGATTGTTAAATAATAAATTGTATTTATTTAAATATGAAGTTAAGCGTGTCTCTAGAACCTTCTCAAATACCTTCGACAGACTGGAAATAAGGAAAATGGGTCGATAGTTTGTAGCAATATTTTGATCATCTTTTTTGAAAACGGGAACGACAATAGTTTCTTTTAGGGATGATGGCCATATTCCATAAATTTATTAATTACCTAAGCCAAAGGTTTTTCAATAAAAGGAGAAATAATTTGTAGGATTTCAGATGTAATTTAATCAATTCCCGGTGATTTTTTAGTTTTTAGATTATTAATTATATATTTTATTTCATTTTTATTAGTTGGATATAATACAAAACTATTTGGAACAGAAATTCTTGCGGGCAGGTAATTGGGAGGTTGTATAATTTTATTAGCTAATTTTTCTGCAGTTTCTGAAAAGATTTTGTTAAACTGATTAGCAATAAGTTTAGGATCTGTCCTTGGTCATTGTCACTATATATGGATTTTATTTTGCTATTTGTCTTATTAACATCACTAGAAAGATTGTTAATTATTTTCCAGAGTTGTTGTGAATTATGTTTGTTATTGTTAATCAAATTTTGATAATAATTAAATTTAGATTTTTTAAGTGAGTTTGTTACTTTGTTTCTGTAATATTTATACTCATATTTTAAATTTTCGTTGAGAGGTTATTTTTTAATTTGCTAATTATTTTTTGTATTTATTGTTTTAACTAACTCGTTAGTCATCCAAGGTGTCAGTTTAGATTTTTTCCTATATACTTTAATATTAATAATACTTTTATTTAAGTTTCAATGAATTTTTTTGATACAGATTCCGCGTCATTAGTTTCAAAGATGTCATCTCAAGATGTATATTGTATCTGAGTTTTTAATTTTTCGTAGAGAATTTGTTGTTTAAAGTGTTGCATTTGTGTCTTCATTTTTTGAAGCAAAATTGTGAATAATCTGTAATGCTGTAGAAAAGTGGTCAGTAACTGTAGTTTTATATTAATATTTATTAAAGAAGTACAGATGAGAGAAGCACTGTTACTTAAATAACACTAATTCAAAAATGAATATTTTAAAAAAATATTTTTTATTAACATTTTCCATATAACTACAAAAATAATATCTATAAAAGCATTATTAGTCGTCAAATTTAGACATTCTTTTATTAACTAAATTGACATCCACAGTAGAAAAAAAATTCTCAAAATATTATTATGAATTATAACTAAAAATGCAAATTTTTTAATTAACAAGCAATATTGTAACGAATATATTTTTTTTTAATTTTACAATTTTGGGAAGATTGAATTAATAACGAATATAATCAAAATTTTCTGTTAAAAAGATATTATTTTTAATTTTATACTCCTGCACATAATACTTTTAAAATTTCAGAATTACATTTAGTATTTAAGGATTTATAAGTAAACTTTTTTATATTTTTGAGTTCTGGTACTTTAAATTACTTGAAACACAGTTTAAGTATCATTATATAGATGAAAAATTAAATAGTTTTTTCGTTTGTTGATAAATTTCGTACTTACCCCAAACCATGGTCGTCCATGTCGTCCTTTTCTCCCCCTTACAGGGGATTCACACTAACACTCGTTTGTGTATGCAACTAACGCGTGTACGCGCGTTACTGAGAACCCTAGAAGAACTCACTTTCAGACGGTCGTTCGAAGCCCACTTCTACATTTTCAGGCCGATGCGCGTGATCCATCCCACACGACTTAAGACCCTTTTGCGGCCGAACCGCTGGACCTGCAATCTCAAAAATTGGTACGATTAAGGTCTAATACCTTGCAATTATCTCTTTAAAATTTGGGGTTAATTCTTGCAACCCCGAGGGCGCAATCGGGAATAATAGAGGCGAAGTCGCGGTGGGGAGCACGGCGCTTAAGACTGCTTTAGTGGGGAGGATCTCAGCAGAATCTGCCACTAAGAAACATGGAGCTAGTAGCAATGACGCTGCGGCCTGGCTTGTGCCGGGCGACGGCCCAAATATTTTTTTTGGTTTTTACGATAGTGCACGCGAGAGACGGAAAGGTAAGTCTTTTTTCAAAAATTTCCGCATGATTTTTACAGTGACTTCTAATTGAGGTTTTTTTAATGAAAACAAAAGTTAGATCTGAGAGATCTGTTAATGGATACCCTTCGCAAATGTTGTTTTAACAGATTTTTTGATAATAATTTTAGGTATTTTTGTACTGTAACATGTTGCAACTTAGTTTAGTTATCCGACAAATGTTACATACAGTTATATTCGCTTTTTATACATCTTTTATGATTTTGAGTAAACTCTTGAAGGGTCATATAATTTTTATAATTATTGATTTATTAAAATCCAATAAACGTTTAAATGATTGAATGTCATGTAAATTTGTATTATTATTGTTAAAAAGATAAGTAAATTATTTGTTTTAATCAGAACAATTTTATTATATTTCTATTATTTATCTTGTATAGAGGTATTCAATTTTTATTTCGTTGTTAAATATTAGATATACATAAATTTATTGTATTCTAAATTACTACCTAATTCATCAAAACACATTTATGTCAACAGATAAGTCTTTATTTTCAGTAACAATCTACTTAATTCGTTTATGTAATAATATTTTATTCAATATTAACTTGTTTATTTCATAAATAATTGAAAATTAAATATAGTGTGTTCACTAGATATATTTACTTGTAAAAATATATAGTTTAAATTTATAAAAAAAGTAAATCGCCATAATTTCTTTTGCTTGTTAAATAAATACGATTCACGTTGAAAAATTTCGATTTTGTTTTACAGGGTGCGCAAAAAATACAACAATTATGAATTTGCAAAATTTATATGTTTAAGTAAAATATTTTGAAATCGCTTTAATAAAAAAAAACTTCTTTCAGCTTCTTGATTTCTTCTTAGAATATCTTTATTTGAAAGCTTAAAAAATTATTGTATTAACAATTTTTTTATTTTGGAAATCCACAATTCTGTTTATTGCGCACCCTGTACAACAAAATCGAAGGTTCTCAACGTGAATCGTATTTATTTAATAAGCAAAAGAAATCATCAATAATTTAAAAAAAAAAATTAAAATACCTAACTAAATATTTTTCAAATTTATCTCCAGAAATATCGGATTTATTATTTACCATCTAAGGACATTCATTTTAGACCAGGGTCGATAATTTGTGAAACCAAAAAAAATAATAGTAGGATGAAACCCGTTAAAAAAGGACGAGAATATAACAAAAATAAAAGAAAAAATAATTTACGGGCGATCTGAGGTCGGGAAGTGGAAGGGGGTGAGTTTTTAAGGGTAAAAAACGGTTTATCTTGATTTCCGGCAAAACTAAAAGTCGTATGGAAAAAAATTAAATAACAAAGTTGTAGACATTAAAGAGACCTACAACTTTTGTGGTTACACTTTTTTCACATAATCTCAAAATTTATGTGAAAAATTCAAATAATCAAGTTTTTGGTTTTTTATTTTTATCTTATACAAAAAAATTTTTTTTTCACGAAATTAGGTGAAACTTACCTTTTTATGTCCTAAAGACACTGTAATTTTTTTCATTTAAAATATTTATTTTTTCACCTTATTTTGACTTAATATCGAAAAAACCCTAATTTTCAATCGAAAATTCTCGCGTCAAAATATCAGCTTTTTAAAAAAAGTCGGGGAGTTTTTTGTTCGTTGAAATCTCTTCTTTCTGATAAAGTAAAAAAATATATACATAACTATGGTAAATTTTCTCAGAAAATGTAATGAAAAGAAAAAAACTCGAATCCGAAATTTTTTTTTAATCATTATGTACAATTTTGAGCTATTTAGTAAAATTGATACTTTAATTACTTGAAAAACGTCAGATTCGATGTTACATTGATAAACAAAAAAATTACAAATCCATAAATCATAAAAATTGCAAGAAACATGCGAAAATAGTTGTTCTAAATATTAAAGATATTATTTAAACCCCTTTCAATTAAAAAATGTGATTGCTGCAATTTTTTTTAGTCAAAAAGTTGATTTATTAAATTCTAATTACATTTATGTCATAGAAAATCTCATAATATATTAATAGGAATGTAAATCTTTGAATTTTTTTTTTCGTGTAACAGTTTTTTATTAAATCATTTTAAAAAGTTATTTAATTTAATTACTTTTATATTATAGTCTAATCAACAAATTCAAAAGCGTGTTTTTGGGACATACTATTACAAAAATTATGTTCAATAGCTCATTCGATTCGGAATAATGTCTAGATCAATGTGTGAAGAAAAATTTTGCATTGCATAAAAAATTGCAAAAGTTATAAACAATTAAACACCTCAAAAACATGGTGTTTGGTTTTTCGCCTATAGTTTGTAAACTATAAATATTTTTGAATTTTTTAAAAAATATCCTTAAAGAGGAGGAAATTTGCTATAAATAAGTTCCGACTCCCGGAACTGTACCTCCATTATTTATAATTTTAATTTAACGCTCAAAAGTAGCCTTCCGCGCGCCATTTTTAGGTTGCGCGCACGCGTCGAAACCGAGTACGTTACATAAAATAATTTTTTTAAGTTAATAAAATTAAATTAAAAAATTTTAAAAAATTACGGTGTATTCTAAACACTTAGAAAAATTCATTTCCGTTGGAATTTATCATAAAAATTAATTTTTAAAATGATTTAATAAAAAACTGTTACAAGAAAAAAAATTAAAAGATTTAGGTCTGCTGACTCCGATAGCCCTGCAAAAAGTTACAGAATTAAAAAATTTAAATCTGGCCCCTGTTATTAGTTGAAAAGTACGGGTATTTTTAGACATTACTTTTTAGATTACATAGATAGGTCGAACTGGACAATTTTTTTATCTATCACACCCCCTATTGTGTATGCAGCGTGGCATCACAGCAACCCTCAAGGCTTACTGTACCACCATTTGAAAGCCCTAGTGATATAACCATTCACTCATTTATTCACCGACATTGGTTAAACTCTAGCCCTATGGTGAAATTGGTAAAACTTCCCAACCGTCATCTATCTACGACGTGATCAGAAAAGCAACTGCTGAGCTATTGCGAGAACGTAAATGCACACCAATCTCGCGTAGTCACAGAGGATTCCAGACCTACATTCTTCTGATGGGCTTTTGTTTTTTTTTTTTTTTTTTTTCATATTTTTGAGTTTTTTTTTTAAAGTTATTTAAAAAAGTAGTTTATATTACACTTCTGTACACAGTTAAAATAGTAGTTTATGCACAACGCCGTAAGTGGAGTGCGATACGGACAGTCCACTCTAGTTGTTTAGTATATTTTTTCTATATCCCAATAAACAAAATTATAAAATAAAAAAAATTAATTTAGAGAATAAAGTAGCTATTTTAAAAATAGTTTTAAATCCAGTAGACATCTATTACTCCATTTAAAAACTTAAGTTCGTAAATGGCTAACGCTTAGTCGTTTAAATTCAAGAAATTTAAACTTTTGATTCAGGATTAAATAAACAAAGATAACAGCAAATGAGTAATTTCTAAAATTGACAATACAAAACTTAAACAACTTCAATTGACCTACTACTGAATATGAATTTCTTTTTATCAATGAAATGTTTAAAATCACTGATCTTTCACTCAAGGCAATCATCAAATATTTCTTCATTTTAATATGATTTCACATGAATTAAACGAGTAGGGTTATTTATTATCTAAGTTTGTTATCGTATCTTCTGTAATGTTTGATGTATTTTAGAGCTTTACAAATGTACCGATTGACCATTTGAAGGACATTTGATAGACAATAATTTACAGATTGTATCACTAAAATAAAATAGTTTTTTCGTTTTCTGTTGAAATTATTTTGGAACATTTTGTATCAAGATGGATAATATTTGGAATTTAATTTTTGATTTAGTTCCAACTTAACACCTCATCAAAATTACTATCCATTCAATATACTATTCGGTCCATTGATATCCTACTTAGTGACCCAATGACCGTTTCTAGAGGCGTGCCTTAGGGAACGGTATATAGTAAAACCAGAGATCTAGTGACTCTCATAAATCATATTAGCCGACGACCCTTATTATCACTATTGCTCGATTTGTAGATAAGCGATAAAATTGTTGATTAAAAGATTCCCAGGTCCGGATTAAAATATATTTTCTCATGAAATAGTAAAGAATATGTTTTTTTAATAATATTATAATTGAGGGCTCCCTATTTCAATTGTTAACAGTTTTAAATGTAAAACTACTTTTATGATAAAAAATTGCCTAGAATTTAAAGTACTTATAAATAAAATTTACTTGCCTGACCACCTGACTTTCTGTGCTAAACGTCTATTAAGGATATTAGCGACACAGTTATAAATAAATTACCAGACTTTCAAGACAAGACTTTCAAGATATCGAGTCCTATAATTCCAGACAGTTTAGAGAAAGTTTAAATCGGTGGTCGCCAACCTGTCGATCGCGAGATACCGGTAGCTCGCGGAGGCAATTCTGGTAGCTCTCACAACGATTTTAATTTAAAAAATACAAACTGCAAAAATCAGAGAAGCTTCCGAAAATTCCACAAAAAAATGTCATAATATTAAACATAAACAGCAGCAACGTTGCGGTGAGCGATCTGCCGCTGACGCCATCAAGCTAGAATCGGCTAGAACCGACCAGTCGGACCAGCGCGTTAGTGTTCGAGAACGATCAGGATTGCTTTGAACGGGATAAATACGCACGGCGCGGCGATATTGCGCTTAGTTTAAAACTGAACGCGTAACCAACGTCCAGCGGTTGGGTTAGTAGAGAACAACAAAAAATAGTAATATGGCATGCAGTTGTAAGAAGGTAAAGACATACCACTTTCATTCGGAATGGGAAGAACAATACTTTTTTACAGAAGTTAAAGATAAAAATGTGTGTTTGTTATGTAATACTTCGGTCTCCGTAGCTAAAAAAGGAAATATTGAGAGACATCATAAAACTGTACATTCTAATTTTGAAAAATCATTCCCACTACATTCTGCCGCCAGAAAGGAGAAACTGAAACAGTTAGAAAAGCAGTTAATTGGACAACAATCAATATTTTTAAAAACAGTCGACAAAAATAAGGCTGCAACTGAAGCATCGTACCGTGTGTCCCAGATAATTGCACAAAAAAAGAAACCTTATGAAGACGGGGAAATGATAAAACAGGCGTTTTTAGAAGCTGCTGATTCGTTATTTGCCAACTTTAGAAATAAAGACGAGATAGTTTCAGCTATAAAATATATGCAACTTTCTGCTAATACAGTGATGAGACGTGTAGAAGTAATGAGCAATGATATTTGTTTACAGTTAAGAACTGACTTAGATAACTGTGTTTATTTTTCACTTCAACTGGATGAATCTACAGATGTCGTTGACACTGCCCAGATGGCCGTGTTCGTCAGGATGGTTTTTAGTGATTTTACGATTAAAGAAGATCTTTTGAAGTTTATTCCACTGAAAGGACACACTACTGGACAGAAGTTGTTTTCTCATTTAAAAAATATTATTTCTTCCGAGAAAATTCCAATATCGAAAATGGTAGGCTTGACAACCGATGGCGCTCCAGCTATGGTGGGTTGTGATAAGGGTCTGGTGGCGTTATGTCGTAAAGATGAAACTTTTCCGCAATTTCTCTGTTACCAGTGCATTATCCATCAGCAAGCATTATGTGGAAATTTCCTGAAACTAAACAACGTTATGAAACTGGTGGTAAAAATTGTGAACAAGATTAGAGCTCAAGCGATACAAAGAAGATTATTCAAAACCTTGGCCGATGAAGTTGACTGTCAATACGGGGACCTACTCCTTCACTCTGAAATCCGATGGTTAAGTAGAGGACGGTTGCTGAAACGTTTTAATGATGTCCTATCTGGCATAGTTCAATTTTTCAAACAACGCGATGAGCCGACTCCGGAACTAGAAAATTCAATCTGGCTTAGAGATTTTGGTTTTCTCGTGGACATTACAGAGAAATTAAACGAACTTAATTTGCAGCTTCAGGGGAGAGACAAAGAACTAGCGGAAATGATGTCTGATATAAAAGCATTTATCAAACCTAACACCGATGGATTACTTTTTATGGGGACATCTGAAATCCACAGTTTACAGGGAACCTGTAGAAAATTAGGAACAACTCTGGCAACGTATTCAAGATGCAATAAACAATCTTAGAGGTGATGAAGAAGTTATGGAAAGGACACATTTTAATTTTCTTCGACGTATAAATCTTTGTATGCGTGAAAATGGTGAACATTTTGAACAATTTTTGTAAAATCTCTATTTTGATTATGTTGTAAATAAATATTTTTGTAAAACCTATACACTCTAAATTATAAAAACAGAAATTCAGCGAAAACCATGAGAGTAATCGAGTCTTATCAAGAGTACCTTTTTTAAAGTAAATGAGTTGCGCAATCTAAATTTCATACTCAAACTCTTTTTCTTTCATTGGCGTAGAATTTTTAAGGGTGCAATTATTTAAAAAATCAAGTTCTACGCCTATGTATTATTATCGGACAAAATTTTAGTACCATTTTTTTGCCACATAATACTCTACCAATATTCCAAATTTCAGCAAAATCGCATATGCCGTTTCAAATTTATATGGGAAAAACGATTTAAAAATTGTAACTTCAAGGCCCTCTGGAGCCCAAACGAAGCAACTTTGTACTAAGGTAATTTTACTTAAATCGACTTATTTTGGTCTAAGGAATATGTGGTATGTTTTTGTAAAGACCTTGTATATTTGGTTTACGCAAATATGATATTTCCCAAAGCTTTAAAGAACTTTGGTGGCTAAATATCAGAAATTTGTATAAGTATCATTCGCTATCATTGGTGCACAAAATAATACACACTGAAAGTCCAATATATCTCTCTCGTAAGTTAATTTACAGAAATCAAATGCATAATATTAATGTACACGAGCAATCCACGTTAACAATGCCCCGCCACACACATGCTATTTTTGAACGTAGTTTCTCATACTATGATGTTAAGTATCACAATGAGCTTGACAATGATTTAAAGAATACCCATTCATATACTGCTTTCAAGCGTAAGCTCAAAAATATTCTACTTCATCAACAACGATGATCAAATTAAATTGTGTATACAAATTGTGTAATTTTTAATTTAATTTAATAATAATTTAATTATTATTTATTTGCATTAGCAGTTTAGTTTAGTTAAGTGTTTTTTTTTTTTTAATTTTTATTATAGTATATTATAGTTAGTTTTTGTTTTTAATATTAGTTATCGATCCTGTTACTAAAAGGGTTAGATGGAAGAATAGCTGTAGGCTAAATCTCGCCCTTACATTGTATTTTTGTAATTTTCAAAAATTTTAATAAAGTCTTTTTTTATTATTATTAATATTATTATTATTATATAACCTAATTTCTACATACATAATATTACAAATAAACAATCTTTAAAATTGAAGTCAAAATATTTTTGTAGAAAAATTACAGCTAAATTAAAACTCTTCTTTAAGTGGCTTTCTTCTTTTTCTTCATCAGATACTTTTATGTATGTTTAATATTCTTGGTATGAATTAATAATTTTGATTTGATACAAATTCATCTGTCAGATTTATTTCGTTCAGTGCTTTATTTTCTTCAGACGATTCAATTAATAGAAGTTGAATTGCAAATATCTAAAAAAAGAGACAATCTTTATATATTATTTATCTGTTCTATATTTATGTAACAAATGTAGGTTACCAAATATAACAAGAAGTCAAGGGTTAATGTGACATTTCTTTTTAAATGAAAATATTATTAACGGTCCATTTCACTCAAATCTTATTATATATATTATGATAAACAAATTCATTACATAAATAGCGAGTACACTTGGAAATAAGTTTGCGATAAAGTAACCGGATATTTGTGATAATAAATGTGTAATGTTAAATATTTGGACGCTTTTCTAGTAAATTCGTATTTTTTTGTAAAATCTTGTGAAATTGTACTAAATAAAATCTATTTTTCACAATTATGACCGGCATTTAACTTATTTTTTCAGCATATCAATTAGTATTAAATTGACTTCTACTAAATCAATAGATAGCACAATAAAATAGATTAAACCTCAACTATGTAACGTTTTATTTATAGACTGTTCTTTCTCAATTTAGGGGCAAATATTAACACCAATTAGAAATAAAATAGTAAAAGGTTATCTCTGGTTGTATTTGTTCCTCAAATACTCGTTAAAAATGATTGAAAATTGAATGAATAACTAATTAAACTTTTAATATGCTCTTAAATTTCGTGATAAAATCTAAAAAACAGTTATTCTTAAGGTGCAGTATTACTTTTCTTGAAATATCATTGGTGGCTACTAAGGTACAACTTTGGTATATTGACTTATAAATAACAATGTTCATAACATTGTTCAATAGAAGCCAGTCGTTATTAGTTAATAGAGGACCATGCCTATTCATTATAATTAATTTATAATTATTTAATAATTACCTCTGGTAGGATTCGAACTTGGTTACAGGTTCTAGGCTTCTTCAAGAACTAACAGCATTGCATTACATGATACAATTTGTACTTTAGCTTTTTGATTTTGATTTGATATATGTCGAAAAGTAAAACTAAGAACATTATTATTATTGTTACAAACAAATTAGGGCTGAGGAATGAATCCTATTATGCCCAAAATTACAAAGTTCAATAACAAAGACAATTATTAAATAACTAATTAGCAAATAACATAATGCAAACAAAGCACTAAAAATAAACTTTTGGTTTTCCTTAAAAAAGTCATCGAGTCGGTTTTTGAATACATTTACTGACTGTGCGCTCGAGGGTAAATTATTCCAAGTATAAAAAACTCTATTACAAAAAAAGTTTTGTCGGGTACGTGTTTTAAAATTTTCTTTGCTTAACTTATACTCATGTCCACGTAGGCGCTCATCTGTATTCTGTGGGAGTTAGGGGCGTGCGGTCCATGGAAGCCGGGGAAGCACCGATTCCCTACACTTTGAGATTTAAAAATAAATATTTTTCAGTTTACAATACATAGAAATTAAAATTAAATAAGGTACTATATTTTCTCTGAAACATTACGTAAACTTCGTAAATGTACTAACAATTCATTGGTGTAATGTGTAAACGCACGCACCAATCATGAGAAAATTAATTGTGTAAACGCCCACACCATATAGGTACTTCAAGTCCGTCGGCGGAAGCACCTCTTGAAAAAGCCGGCTCATCTTCCAATTGATATCGCTTCGTGTTATTGACCCTGCTTTGCCGCGACACAGTAGTCAGTCTGTTTGTGCACGTGAAATACGGTATTACAGATTTGAATAATTTTCACAAAAGTGTAAAACGACATGTAAATAGCAAATCTCATATAAGTGCTACAATTAAAGAAAAAACATTTGGGACCCATCGCATTGAACATAGTTTGGACAATCATTTAAAAATAAGCAACAAAATTCACAATGAAAGGGTAAAAAAATAGGGACGTCTTACAATGATTAATAGATGCAACTTGTTTCGTGGGAGAGAATGAACTAAGTTTTAGAGGTCACAATGAAGTAGATCTGCCAATTGAGGAGATTACATGGACCATCTAAGTTTTTTAGCAAAATACGATGATACCCTAAAAAATCATTTTATTGATTCGACGACTTTCCGAGGTACCTCAAACAGAATCCAAAATGATTTAATTAAATGTACTGCCAACGTTGTGATGGATCACATTAAAAGTGAAATAAAAAAAGCACCTTTGAACAATTTCCCATCTGTTTTGATCAGAAACCAGATCAGGACACCACCCGACATATTCCATCAACGGTCTTACGTAAATTGTATAAAGTCAAGACAATATTTGGAAGTTCACATGCGTGAAGGACTTCTTTAATAGGTAGAGCATTGAGTTCGAACGTTTACATACCACTGATATGTGCTTTGACCACGTTAGTGAAGAGTTTACAGTGAGTCCCAGGTCGTTATAGGAGTTCACAGTTACTAACACACTACCGTTCAGATAATAGTTCACGCACGGGTTATTTTTTCCTTTATGCAGGACGACACATTTTTCCATGTTTAAAGGAAGCAACTAGGTGTCACACCAGTTTGAAATGGTTTCAAGGTCTTTTTGTAGCTGGGTAGAATCTGTCGCAGGATTAGAATATAGCTTAGTGTCATCAGCGTAGCAGGAAATATTAGAATTTAAGTATTTGCCTAGATCTGCAGCGTATATCAAGAATAGTAATGGCCCTATGACAGAGCCTTGAGAGACATCACTTTGAACTGGATACTCTGACGAGAACATCTGTCCAACTTTTACCTTGAAGATGCGATTTGACAAAAAATCACTTATCCAGAGAAGTAAAAGAGCCGCGAATGCCATCTTTTTCCAACTTATAAAGCAATCTTTTTTTGGGAACACGGTCAAAGGCTTTAGCGAAATCAAGATATACGACATATTGACATATTGACAGGCTCTTTATTGTCCACAGGCGTAGTCCAATTGTTTAAACAGGTCATTAAGTTTGTTAATGTGGGTCGGCCTTTGATAAAACCATGTTGTTCTTTTGGCAAGACGTCATGGCTCTTGAGAAAATCTGACATTTTTTTGGTTAAGATGCGTTCCATTATTTTACAGACAATTGCGACGAGGCTTATTGGACGATAGTTGGATGTACTGAGTTTGTCACCCTTTTTAAAAATAGGTGTCACCGAAGCAATTTTCCACATTGAAGGAAGTGTGTGAGATGTAAAGGAAGATGTCATAATAATGGATAGAGGTAAAGCCAAATAAGATGCGCATTCTTTTAATGAGAACTCAACATTAGATAAAGAGGTTGCTGTTTAGGCATCGTGACTAACTGGGATGTTGCCTGAGGGTTCTAAGGAAAACACTTGTGAAAAATGGTTGGCCAGAGCTTCAGCTGTTTCTTGATCATTATTACATAAGATTCCATCCGTTTTTTTGAGAAGCGGCACTGATACTTTGGAAGATAGACAGCATCTTATGTGTTTAAATAGCTTCTTAGGGTTATCGCTACTAGCGATATATTCTTCGTATTCTCTTCTTGCTTTATCAATAACATTGATTAAATCGTTTGCGAAACATTGATGGTTAACAAAATCATCATGTCTCTTGGTTACTTTAATTTTTTTCCACATATTTTACTTATGTTTAATTAAAGTAAAAAGTTGTCCATTGGTCCAGGGTTTTAATTTGTTTTGTGGACATTTTTGGTTTTTTGTGTTGGAATTCACAATTTCAGATATATTTGTGTGAAATAGTGTCCACATATCTTCTACTAATAGAGTACTTCTAAAAAGTGATTCCAATCAATTTCGGAGAGGACTCTCTTTACGTTATTAAAGTTTGTGACAGTGTAGATTACATCCCTATCGGGATTAGGGGTTTTTATATTAAATTGCATTTAATTGCATCGATTTTATTCGAATAGAAACACCTTTCTATCATATCCTCAACTTTTACATGTCAATACTCTTACAAAAACAATAATTTGAATAGGCCACTTTACATGTACAATAAAATAAAAATAATAATGTTAGCAAAAGAAAAATTAATTTTCTGATTATATTTACATAATCATTATAAACAATTATTCAAAAAAAAGTTACTCTTATCAGACTTGTATCAGACTATATATTATGCAGTGATCCACAAAAAAAAAAACAAAAAAACACGAATTTCGGAGCTTACAATCCTTCATCTTTTTTAAATGGAAGTTTGGGTTTAATTCATAGGCGCGCGTACTTATCACGGACATTATTCGTATTCGTTTTTGTCAGTGATCCCATGTATACTTTGGAAACATTTTTTTATGGATCGCTCTTTAGTTTAGAATTTAGAGCAACATTTTAAACATTTTTCAGTCATAAATTAAACAAAAAAAATTATTTTACAACTGAAATGTATATTACGTAGAAACAACACATAGTATGTCAACGATTGAATTTTATTCGTCTATTAAAAAAGTTTTAATTAGGTTGCAAGCCCTTTCAATCCTATACAGTGGCGGTTCGTCACCATAATTTTGGGGGTTCACAGTGTGAAAGAATATAGATATCAGTACAGATGTATGAAAACACTTTAAGTGTTTTATAAAGTTTATAATATACCTTTCTAAAACACTGATAGTTTTTTACATACATCTGTATCGAGATCAATATTCTGCTACTGTGAACCCCCAAAAGGTTGTTCACGAGCGGCCCCTGGCCCTATATTACTTACTTATTTGACTGTAAAAAGTGACATGTCCTATACTTATTTTTACTTTCCTATCTGTATACAGATATGGAAAGTATAGGAATCATGATTTTTTTCGACCTCCAGTTTTCGATGGATTTTTACGTTTTGGGGTCCCCTGAATCCGTTTTGACTATTTTCGGGATGATGGCTGTGTGTGTGTGTGTGTGTCAGTGTGTGTGTGTGTGTCTGTATCCACCATAACTCATGAACCGATACAAAGAAAAAACACCAAATTTTAAACTTAAGCTTTATTCCAGCCTGCGGTGAACTGATTAGATTTTGGACAGAGTCGGAACATTTGAAGGGGTACTTTATGAGTGGTCATTTTTATATTTTATGAAATATATCCGTTATTTGCATTTGGAGAAGAAAATTCTTCAAATAAAAGTTACTTATAATATTATTATCTATAATTTTTGTTTTATACAAAATTTTCCTAAAATGGTCCGTATTCGAGAAATTTGACAAAATGTAAAAAAATATTTTTTTATAAAAATTGTTCAAATAAAAGTTGTTTGTAATATAATTCTCTATAATTTTTATTCCATACATAATTTCTCTAAAATGGACCGTATTCGAGATATTTGAGAAAATCTGTAAATTTCGAATTTTGAAGAAAACTCAAAAATGAATAAAGGAAAAACATTAAATTTTAAACTTAAGTTTTATTTCGGCCTGAGGTGAAATTATTAGATTTTGGACAAAGGCGGAACATTTGGGGGGGTACTTTATGGGAGGCCGTTTTTATATTTTATGGAATATATCTGTTATTTATGTTTGGAGAAGAAAATTGTTCAGATGAAAATTACTTACAATATTATTATCTATAATTGGAAAAATTGAAGGAAAAGTGCTAAATTTAAATTTTTCAGTATTTTCGTTTTCAATGAATATCTATAGATAAATGTTTCGAGTTAGATGTATGTGGAAAATGTATATATTTAGTTTATCCTCTAAACATTTATAGAGGTGATGCAATAGGTTGTACAAAATAACCGGAAAAAGCCTATAATAACTAGATAGGAAAGTCATGTGTTGGACACATCAGATTTTTGTTTATATCTCAGTTTGCATTCGAAAAGAATGAACCGTTATTAATTTTGGTTCATTATGAAATTCGGGATATTTGCATAGAAATGTTAAACATTTTTCCAAAAAACAGTCTGGACATTTATGGAGGATTAAAACACAAATCTCAGGTTTTCTCAAATGATTCTCAGCAACTTTATTCATTTATCGTTTTCGTTTTATAGGTATACTTTGTCCCAACCCTGTATAAATATACAGGATCTTAAATTAGAATTAAAGATGTTTATCAGTAAGAAAAAAATTTAAGAAATCATATACACTAAAACGATACAAAGACAGCGATAAGCAATAATTAAGCTTCGGGGAATTACAGTCATTAAACTGAGCACTCGAAAAATGAGTAAAGTGCGAATACCGCCCCGCAAAGAACTCAGATGTTACAGAATTATGAGACCGAGAGGCAGGCATGGCAACGCACATGATTTATAAACTTGACCAGACTCGCCGGTTGTTACGTGAACTCTCTCATTTCTTGTAAATGCAGAAAGTTCGGAGTGTATAATCCAGTCAATAGGGCTCAAAAGGAGATAAATTTGATAATTCACATAATTTGCTCGCAATGTCCTCGCCTGTTTGTCACGAATTGTAACTCATTTTATGAATTTTAACGCAATCAACATCTCCTGCGTCTATCGAATTTGAAATCTCATCGATAACGTCAAAACTCTAACATCTCCTAGCAGACGTTTGTCATTAAAACATATAAAAAATCGCGAAATAACATATACCGATAGTAAGTATTTTGCTTAACGAGCAAGATATAGTACTCATTTCCTACTTGTAGGAAATAAGCATTACTTGCTTGTTGAACACTTTACTTTTTCAATAACAAGCTGCTACCCATTTTAAATTATTTTTTATTATTTATAAAATTAAAATTACATTTTCTAGATATTACTTTATTTAATGGCATATAATGATTCTATTAAAATAATTAAGTAATAAATACATATAAGGATTTGATACGGAAATGATTACTTTATGTTATTAGAATTAACAAATAAGGAACTGTACACAATTTCTTAATCAACAATAACAATTGAGAAAGTGTATTTTTACATTAGAGTCATAGATTAGGGGAGTGTGAATAGATGGGAAACTCGAAGAAATAATTCTGAGGCGATTCAAATCTTCAGGAAAAATTCAGCTTCATAAGGGGATGTAGTATATTGATTCTGAAAAAAATCTGATCAAAAATGGGGTAAAGAGTATAATATCGAATGGCAAGCATTATATATAAATTTATTCTAGTTTTCTGATTTTCATTCCGTGCTCTTTTAATGTTCTTGTAGACTCTCCGAAACCTTTCTACTTCACCACACCCGATCAAATGCATTTTTAAGATCATTAAAGACTAAGATTGCTTTGTTGATTTGCAATATTGTTTTATTTATATATTTAAATTGATGATCTTGGAATACACTTAATTTTCTACCTTTATTCTAACTTAACCAAAATATTATGTTATTGTTTCTTTTGTCAAATCATATCCCAATTGTCGTTTTTCTAATGACAAGAAGTTTAGGAAAGCTTTCTTGATTGACTGGACTAAAAATGCAGAGAGTGTAGACTGTGTAATGGCATTTAGCCTTCAGACACTCAGCTGATCGTTACTGAATCGCTGAAATTCAGGCAGATTTTTATATATTGGCCAAATATAATGAAGTGAGGACGTTGTAAAAGTTGTCTTTTGGTAGAAACTTGTTTTTATATATCACATATTAATATTAAAGTTCAGGTTGGATATAAATTTGTTTTAACACATCAGGGATTAAAACTAATGCTTCAATCCCGCATTTTACGGACTAACCACTTCATTCACAAAGTATTTTTAAATTTTGATACGATATTTGACGAACTGTTATTTAATTATATTAATCTTCTTCTTTACATGATTTTGTACCGATTTCTTAAATGTTTTTCCAAAAAAAAATGTTAGCGAATATTAATTTTTTTAATGATTTGAGGAAACAATTTCATTTTTTTTTATCACGGTAAAGATTCAAATTGTAAACGAAAAATCACATCATCTAACACTACTTTTTCTCTGAATTGACAATTCTATTTTTGAAAGATTTAAACGTGAGTAAATATTTCAAAATGTTTTGTAGATACGGATGTAAGTACCACTTGTACTCCCTTGGGATTTTTTTATTGTTTGGTATTTTTTCACCAATATTAATGAATTTAAAGCTCCAGCCATTTTTAAGGTATTGTTCGATTTAGGCGTTGGTACATTTTCATAAAATATCGTTTTTTTTTAAAGTAGGTTATTCAGTACGTTTTTTTGAAATTCAGTACGTTTTAAAAAATGTTTCAGTACGATTTGTCCTTTTCATTCTGGCGGCATTGGAAAGCGTGAAGTCAGAATCAATGTTTCTCATCTGCTCTCTGTCATTTACGACGGATATCGAACATTCTCGCGGTTTATCGTTGCTACGAGAAATTTTTACCGTGGTTTCGATTTGTTTGGGATAGTATCATAGTTAAATTAATAAAGAAGATAGTCGGATCCCGTGTTAATTTTTGGAAACAAATAGTGCTGCGAATTAGTATGAAACGGATTTTTTTTTAACTATACTGGCTGATTGACTTGCCAGTTAGAGGCTGAATAAGAAAGAAAAGAATAAAAAGAAGAGCTTTAAGCTAACCGCGGTTAATTCAAATATAATTTATTATTTATTTACAGTTTTTTGGCATTCATTACTCTACAAAAAACTAATATTTACATCAAAATAATGTATTTAACATAAATATTAGTTTTTTTTTTTTCGTAATAAACCCCAAATATAGGCAAAACATATTTACATTAAAATAAAGTATTTGAAACATATATTTTAATTATTTATTATACAGTAATACATACATTAGATTAGATTAGGAGTTGGACGTTATTTGTCCTTGTCCACCGCGACCCTTTCAGATCTATTGTGGGACTCTGTTTGTTTTAGAGTATGTCGTCTAGCCTGGTCTTTTTTATTAGACTTAGTAGCTTTGACAGTGGCTCCCGCATGTAGTTGCATGCAATTGGCTTTTCTTCGCCCAATGTTAGAAACCTCATTCCAGCCAAGCCTTCACATTGGCACAGGACGTGGAATGATGTTTCCTCTTCTTCTTCACAGAACCTGCACAAAGTTGCTTCTTCTGCTGGATTTATGACACTCATGTGCCTTTGGAGGCGACAGTGTCCAGTAAGAAGGCCTACTGTTATCCTAACAATTTGACGCTTTTCGTAAACTTGGCCTATGGTTCCTTGATGAACTGTTTGGCCTGTCTCAGTCTTGGATAGTTGTTCCACCATTCCTGAGACTCTTTTTGCATCCATTGTTTAATGAATGCATTGCACAATGCCTTAGCAACTCCACAGAAGGGTTCGGGGCCTGTCATGGCCTTATCTGAACCTTCTCGGGCTAATTCGTCGGCCTTTTCGTTGCCCTGATATCCCTCATGGCCTGGAACCCAGGCTAAGGTCACCTTATTTTGACTAATTAGCTCTGTCAAGTCTTCTAGACAGTCTTTCACCAGTCGTGATTTGATTTCTGGTGAGAGAATTGCCTTTAGAGCTGCTTGGCTATCAGAGTATATGGCAATAGTTTTGCCTGATACTTGCTGATTTAATATTTCTGTTGCACAGTGTTGTATGGCTATTAGCTCAGCCTGGAACACTGTTGCATATTTTCCTAAGCTCAGTAAAATCGTTGATTTCGACTTAGGTCCAATACATACATACATAAGCTCAATATTAAATAACAATTGTAAGTAAAATGAATAGTAGGTAGTCTTTCCCATTCTTGGAAAAATGGACCAAATTTTGTTGGGTGTCCGGTGTTTCCTATAAAAACAAAACAAAAAGTGTACATATGTCTTATTGAACAATTTCTCTTATCAAATATTAATAAAATACAACTTTTCTCTTTAGGAATTAAATTTCTGACTCTACTTTTATTTATTTATTGTTTTTCTTCGTTTCGAGGATCGTTCAAATTGTTCATCACTAATTATTAAGTTTACGTTTGCAACTAATTTCTTGTTTTTCTTATGCTGCTATATTTGTGCTTCAGCCTCAACTTATTCTAAAATTTAATTCTCAGGTTGTATATTTGGAACTAGATGCACAATTATCTAATGAAATTGGTACAGAATGTCCAACTAGCAGTTTACGTTTTTAGGAAATCTTACTAAAAAATGATCTGCACAAAGATAGCGAGTATTATTATCTAAAGTTAAATTTAAAGTCTTAAACCAGTTCTGGCAAATTTTAATATCGGAAGGAAAATAAAAAAGGTTTAATATTTGAATATCCAACTTTCTGAATTTTAGAATAATACTTACTTAAACAATTAGGAGCTGAACAAGAATACTCTCGAGAATACTAAACTACACATGGGCCAAATATTAAAACAGAATTAAAAATCCATGAAATACATGAAATATGAAATTATATAAGGTTAAGAAAACAATGAAAAATTGACTTGTTGAATTAATTTTTAATGAAATAAAATATACCAGCGATCACAAGCTCAACAAAGTTATGAGATACGAGATAACACTAAATCAGTTTCAAGTGCCTCTTTTAATGCCATTGGCATTATCATAAAACTTTATGCATCGATAAATATTCTTCAAATCGACTGACAGTTAATAGAATTGCAATAAACAACTTTACGTAAAGAAGATCAAACTACAACTTTCTGAAACAGTTTGTGTGTACATGTGTTTTCACCTATAAATAAAAAACCGTATATTTTTACTTCTGTGTTTACTCTTCTTGCCTAAGGAATGCTCTGAAGGAATTAAAATAACCCCGATGTTTAGAAAATCGAGTTAATGCGATATACTTGATCGTATTCATTGGTATTTTTAAATCTATTTTGTTTTCTTAACAATTAGTAAGTACATAAAATAATATTTTTACTACTAAAATTCCATTTTATGTATAAATTGTTTTAACGAAAAAATAATAAAGATAAATCAAATCAAATCAAATTTATTCATTAAAATAATTTACATTTTTTAACAATTTTTTAAGACCCGCCTAAACAAAGTTTGTGTGCGGAATCTTTATATTAGTTTTTTTTACGTTTTATAAATGCTGTTTAAATTGTATCTAAGTATAAACTATAGAAACAAAAACAAAGAATTTAGAATTTTAAAATACAACAAAAAAAAAAAGAAAAAGATAGAGAAATATGGAAATACAAAAATCAAAACAATTATACAAATAAAAATTAGCAGAAATTATAAAAATAGCAAAAATAATAAAAATTATAAATTATAAAAATATAAAATACAAGACTAATAAAGAAAAAGAAAAGAAAGGCTACTCTCTGATACTGAAGAATATGTAATTATGTAGCATGAAATTAATATAAAACATTAAATATTTCCTTCTTAATTTTACTGTAGTTCTTCTGTACAAATATTTTAAGTTCATTTTTTAAAGATCGTTCATTTGTAATATTTTTTATGTATGTAGGAATTAGGTTATATATTTTGGGGCCAAAATACGAGATAAAGTTTTGGGTGTGCATTTTTTTAAAAAGAGGAATTGGCATATGCTTATTTAGTAGAGCTCTTGTGGAAGTAGTGTGTAAAAGCTTAGGAAGTTTTTCAGTATTAGAAATTGCCCATAAAGATGTTTGGTAAATATATAGTTGTTTAATATTGAAAATGTCTAATTCTTTATATAATAGGTTTGTTGGATATCTAAGGTCCTTTCTGAACAATATTTTTAACAACGTATTCTGTGTCGAGTCCAGCCCATCGAGAGCGTTGTCTAGAAGCCCACCCCATATTAGAATGCCATATCTTAGCAGTGACTCAGCCAAGGCATTATAAATAAGTAGTAAGAGTTCTTTTTTAAGAATATCTCGAATTTGATAAAATAAATATATAAGTTTTCTTAATCTCTTGTTTAAAAAAATGACATGTTCGTTCCATCTCAGATGTTGATCAACCATTAACCCCAAATATTTTATTTTATTTTCTTTTTGTATCGGTACACACTGACAAATCGGTCCTTTATTGCAGTTATGATTGTGAAGCTTTAAAATCTGTTGATTTGGTTGATCAGCATTTGTTAGTGAAAATGTAATAAATTTTGTTTTGGAGACATTGAGACTCAGAAGACTATTATCAAGCCACATCTTTATCTTACTCAAACCATCCTCAGCTTTTAGAAAGACTTCTTTCCAGCTCTCCCCCTTATAGATAATGACAGTATCATCTGCATAAGAAATAATTTTTCCTATATTTTTATTATTATAAATACAGTTAATGTATATTAAAAAAAGAATTGGGCCAAGTACCGTTCCCTGAGGCACGTCCCTACAAACGGTCATTGGGTCACTAAGTAGGCTACCAATTCTAACGAACTGGGTTCGCTGTGATAGATAGTCCCTGAAAATGTCCAACGTTAATCCTCTTATACCTATTATTTCTAATCTTTCCAACAACAATCTGTGATCAACAGTGTCAAATGCCTTGGCTAAGTCTAAGAATATCGCTAGGCATTTTTTATTGTTGTCAATACCATTAATAATATTTTGCACAAAGTCTAGAAGCGCATCTTGACAGCAAAGATTTTTCCTAAAACCATATTGACTTGTACTTAATATTTTGTTTTGTTCAATAAATTCAACTAACCTTTTTTTTAAACATTGCTCAAAAAGCTTTGAAATATTATTTATGACTGATATAGGCCTGTAGTTAGTGGCTAGTTCTTTTTTTCCTGATTTATAGACGGGTGTTATTACAGATTCTTTAAATGATATTGGTATTTTGCCAGTGGTTAATATTTGGTTGAAAATGTGTGCTAACGGGTTTAGGATGTAAGGGTGTATATTTTTAATTGTAGTTACCGATAGTCCATCCAGGCCACTTGCCGATTTATTTTTTAATAGTGATATATGCTTTATTAATTCGTTGTTTTTAATGGGGTACATAAACAGAGAATTGCCACTAGAATTATGGATTATAGTTTTAGTAGAAGCAGTTATATTAAGACTATCAATTTTTTTTATCATTTTATTACCTATTTCTGCAAAAAAATAATTAAATACATTTGCTTTAGTTTTATTACATTTAACTTTTTCTCCCTTTTATTTGCCATTTATTTCACCTAATAATCTTAAGACACTAACTTCGCTAAATTTGACTATGTTCACGTTAACTTCTAAGTTATTATTAATAAATGGGCCTGAGAAAGTGATGTGATCTGCGAAAGTGATGTGATCTGCCTGAATAACATGAATATCAAAATTATCCCCCAGCTGCCCCACATTTTAAACGAAGATCTTAAAAACATTAAATAAATAGTTATTTATACAGTGCTTCTCAAAAGTCTCCTCCCCCCTCTTTTCTTTTGAACGTTGGTACTTACACTGATGAAATTTGGAGAGTAAAAATGCACTATTGTAAGCTTGTCTACTAGTAGTAATAGGTGACGTAATAGGCATCGGTGACGTCAAAAGCGGGTAAAACAAGGAGTAAAATAACAATAAAGTAAGGGAAATAGTTAAAAAGGGCAGGTTTAAAGAGTATTATCACAAGTAAGTATATCCGTTCTGTTTATTTATCAAGTATTGTTTGAGGTTACTTTTTAATACATTTATTGTTGTTTTTTTTTTAATTTCTGTAGGCAATCTATTAATTTTTTTATAAACCTTTAATAAAAATTGTATTTTGTGAACTTTTAGTGATGGCTTGCCGTACATGAAAGTCAGATTGGCTTCTTGTATTATAGTTGTAATATTGCGAATTATATTGATTTTTTTCTAAGAGATCTTTTAACATACTTAGTTGCAATACTCATCCTTCTGTCCTCTATTAATAGAATATAAATAGGCGAAGTAAGGAGCCCAAATATTTTACATGAGACGACCAATTATTATTGGATAAATTGCTCGAACAAGTTTTTAAACCCTAATCAAAAGGCGATATAGAATGGTTTTAAAAATCAAGGCTTGTGAAAATCATCACATGGTTTAACCTAAGTAATGCTAATGCTTCACAAACCAAAAAATCCAACGTCCTAATACTACTATCGGCTTTCGGTCGTTCGTTTAAGGTTAAAACATTTCTCGTTTTTGATACGCTACGAGTTTACCCTTGTGGGCCTTAGTCTAGATAAGGTGGGAACCACCATTTTAGCGTCTCTCGAATTCCTTTATAAAACTCTCAGTACAATAGAAATTTACAGTTAAGTTTAAAAATAAATAACACAATTCCGTACAAATTTTACGATTTCCTCGAGTTTTGTGCAAACACAAACAGTTAAGTTGGTGGGGACTTCGAATAGGATCATTGCTAGAAATAACGTTAAAATTGATGAGAACTGAAAACGAGAACTCTTTATCGCAGAGCAGACCGTAAAACATAACTATAAAATTAAATCGGACATATTTAAATTAATATTTTACTGCTGAATTTATGTGGATCTATTGTTCGGAATAGATCAGAGTAGGTCAAAGAAATTGCAAATGTCAAAATATTGGAAATTAACTATTTGATAACATTTTATTTATAAATTGTATTTATAGGTGTGTTTTCAATGATTTCATTCACAAATTACTTCTTACTCTTAATTAATAATAATGATATATATTTATTTCCCAAATAAATTATAATTTTCCAGATAAATATACACACATATGTGTAAAAATAACAAAAATAATTAGATACCTACCATAATAATAACAATAATAACACTGCACAACAGCATTTCTTAGTTATATTACATGACACTAGCTTAATTTTTAATGAAGACTTCAAATCTGTAATCTTATTTTTTCTATATTAGCTCTAGTTTAGAAAATATGACACATGGCTATTTCGTAGTAAAACACAATTTGTTTAAAGTTAATCATATTTTATTTAGTTCTTAAGGTGAAAAAAACTTTCTTTTATTAGACTTCCTTGAAGAGGTTGAACCCATAGAACTGTTCTGAATGCTCCAACAATAGTAAGCTATCATGTGTGCGTTCCAGTAGCTGTGATACCGTTCCTCCATCGTTCCTGTATTTAGCACGCTTTTCACTCTCCTTAATAAGAATGTTGATTTCAGCTGGTGCAGAAAACTCAATGACAAACATTGAATGACTCTGCTTGTCCAGCACCAAATCGGGCTTGTTAGTTTGGAGTCTGGTTATTGTGGGAAAAGCGTAATTCCAATAAATACGGCACTACCGTTTCAGTTTCGCCTGGGGCGTATGGCAGATCTGGTGTCTCATCTATACCGTAGTGATGTCTCAGATGATAGTAGAGAACTCGCAATGTGGCGTTGTGCCTGTAGATGTAACCAGACACAGCTTGCACCGGGCAAGCAGACAAAAATGCATTAATGTCTCCGGGTATTGTTGGTATGTTCTGCATCTGACATCCGCCACATGCGTAAATTGAGCGCGGTATACGAGAGTATTAATTACGCCATCCTGGCAAGCTAACAAGAATCCCTCGGGCTCAGACTTCAGGTCAGCTGATCGAAGAATTCCCGAGATAGATTAAGATCTTCTATGTTTCGGTAAAAAACACCGTGTTGGGGTTTGCTGACGTAATCTTCCAAGAGCAGCTGTTGTTCTGCTGCCCTAACTAGACGTTTTACTTGAGCGGGTTCCAACCTTGTAAGAGATTGGTTGTCATCTATTTCAAATCTGAGATCTAGTTCATCCGCAGCTTTACCTGCAACCATAAAAAGAAAAGCCCCGATACCAGTTGTTTCATGGTCTCGAACCAGCTGCAGTAGTGGCACTATTGGCTACCTTGCAAGCCAAACTCACAGTTAATCTATCATGCAACCTCTCCAGACTCAGAAGACCTCTGCCTCCTTGATGACGTGGAAGGTAAATACGTGAGACCGATGAACGTGGGTGGATGCTTTTGTTCATATGCATCATCTTGCGTGTGCTTACATCTACTTCCCGTAGTTCCTCTCGCCTCCACTTGAGCACGCCAAATGAATAAAAGAGCACAGGAAAGGCAAGCATATGAGTATTTTTTTTATATTTTATTGAGTATGTATACCAATTTTTGAATACTATTAAATCACCTGGTTTAGCAGATAGTAATAATATTAAAAAATGCTTAAAATGTTTAAAAAAGTACTTTTCTTCGATTCAACATTTTTCAGTTGCAACGAATAATGTTGTGAACACTTCGTTTGAGAATAAATTCACAATCTGTAGTGAAACAAACTTTACCGAAAAGCTGTAATTATTTCATTAACAGTAAATAGAAAATATGCGGAAAAACACAGAATTGTATCTCAATTAAGATTGAAATATTAATGTAACATAAAATCTAATGACATCGAGGCTAGAACAATTATAATTATTTAAAACTGGTGGTCTGAATGATATTAATTTTCGTTTGATCTTATTATTATATACCGGATATTTACTATATTAATTAAGCCTATTTTTTAGGGATTAACTTATTTATTTCATACTAATATTAGGAAATTTTATTATTTTGTGTAATTCTACCAAACAAACACGCATATACATGATCTGTTAATGACACTCTCCTGCGAATAGTGTTATAAATTTTAACCTTGTGAATAATAGCCATAATATGCGAGTAGAATACTATAATTTTGTAGAATTTTTTGTGGGTCGTAGAAAAAATATACTGTATGCCTCGAGTAAATTACCCGCATATCGGCTTTAAAAAAGATATATCGTATATCGCCACATATAATTTTCTTGATTTTAATGGCAATAAAATCAGTTAAGCGTTCCCTGCATCTGCATACAGCTTCTTTCTAATAGTGTTAAAAATATTTAATTTTTTGAATGTGAATCCATTTATGAACTATTTTGCAGTCAAAAGTTTAACCTATCAATTTAAGTAATTTTTTTATCCACGGTCATTACTGAATGTAGTTCTTCCGAAGTGACATAATAAGAGAAAAAAAGCATTCACGCTCTTAAGTTTGAAAGAAAATCTTGAAACACTTGCCTCTCATGTATTTTACACGCATTTCATTGGCCAATGACTGTGAATACCACGCCCGCATTGTAGATAGTCATGAATTTCATGACTGACAGTTCTACGTGACAAATTATGCAAATAATTTAATTAAAAACTTGTCTAACATACGTTAGATTAAATATTTAATTTTGTTCCAAGTTTCACTTTACTATATTCAACTCCTACTGTATCTGTAACCGTCCAGAAAGTACAGTCTGTTACTCTGTTGGAATGAAAATCCAATACTTGTGGTTCTTGTTACAGAATATATTTATTATACTTATTTATATAATCATTTGATTTTCACCTATTTAATATCTTATGTATGTGGTAAAATATCTATTATGTCCCCTTCTGTCGCTAATACAACAAGGGAATAATCTAAATATTTAATACCTTACAAAATCTCCAATACAAATTATATTTTTCTTTTATTGATTCATGGAAAGTTTCAAAAATCTCATCAGCATACTTTGACATAATTAGAAGCCATTTGTTTTGTGTCCTCTTACAAAGTTTTAGGCCAACTGTTAAGATAAGCGCTCTCATCCTCTGCCCTGTGAAAAGCGGTCAACTGATTGCGCTTATCAGTTCCAACTCTTTGACGGCTTCCATAACAAGTCGTCCATTCAAATTAAAAGTTGTTTATTAAATACATGTTGTGACCTGTAATTTCTTTAATGATGATGATATCATAGGCGCGGTCATAGGAAATTCGTAGAAGGGGAATAAGTAATTGCATAAACTAACTGTGGCGTAAATAAAGTTAATAAACTACAGGGTAATCGTCATCTACCTTCAGTGCAGATTTTTTGTCTTGGCTGGATATAGGTAGTCAGCATTTTTTGTATAACGAAGGATAAATTTTTGCAATCGGGCAGAAGAAAAATTAAATGAAAATGAATATTTAAAAAAAAAATTGTTTACAGTTGAGTGTACCTTCCACCGAAATGGTTATATTAATCGGCACAATTTTCATTATTATTCAGATGAAAACCCTCACTATTTCAGAGTCAATAGTCAGGAGAAACGGTCGGTTAATGTTTAGGCAGGCATAATAGACACTTATGTTATTGGTCCTTTCTTTTTTGATGGTGTTTCAAATTCAGAAACTTATTTAAATTTTTTAAATAACCATTTATTTGGTCTCCTTGAAGATGTACCACTTGCTCAAATTAGAGATATGTACTTTCAACAAGATGGAGCACCTCCACATCGTGCCCGTGTTGTAAGCGCATGACTCAACAATACATTTAATGGAAGGTGGATTGCCAGCTAGATCTCCAGATATTACTCCAATGTACTTTTTTTTATAGGATTATATCAAAGAAACGTATATGCAGAACAACCCACCACATCTGAAAACATGAAAAACAGGATTAGAAACGCGTTTGAAGAAATTTACTCAGAAATATTGGATAGGGTTAAAATTTCTTTTCGTCGAAGAATCCAAGTTTGTTTAGAACAGGGTGGTAGATATTTTAATTAATTAATTAAAATAATTGCTTTTTTATTTTGATTGTGGTGTTATTTATTTTTTGTTTTCTGTTTTTCTTTTTTTTTTCTTTTTTTTAACTTCTTAAATGTTTTTTAATTGAAATTACTATTCGTAATTTTTAACGGTCTACTAATTTCAAAGAGATTAGATAAATTGAAAAATTCTGTGAATTAATAGAATTTTTTAAATAAAAAGAAATCTGTAAAAGATAAATATCAACATATTTTTATATCATTAGAAAGGTAATCGAATTCTGCATGTGAAGAAATGAAAAAATTTGGTAATCCCATTTAAAATAATCAAGTTACCTACTCAGTCCTTAAATATTGCAATGAATTTGCTACATTATGAGACTAAACAAATTAATAGAAATTTACTTTCTTTATGCGAATAATTAAATTGATTTTTGAATAATTTTATATAAATAGTTTTTAAAATCATTATATATACTTTAACCACAACTTGAGACAATAGACATCCAATTTAAAATAATAAACAATATAAAGGAAAACAAAATGTGATATATTTATAGAAAACGTTAGTCGACACTAGTGACATTAAAGAATCTGTCTTGTTCTATTTGGATCAAAAGCTATCTTTCTTTTAATGGCGAGCATCTTTTCTTATCTCCCAAGTTAAAAATATAAATCTGTTAGTAATAATAGTGGGTATCTTCGCATTATTTCAGCTTTTTATACAGACAGGACCGGCTGTAACGGGGATTACACGTCAATTACTTATATTCAAAAGGAAATACTTGTATTTCGTGCAAAACTTTTTAATTAATAAATGCAAAGCGCTTTCGACTGTCAATTTAAATTTGAAAATATTACTAATAGTAATAATTAGTATTTGGCAAGTTATAAATCTCCAGAAATATTTAATTTTGGAGCGAGGATGACTAAGAACTTGGTGGATATGCTTGCTTGTGGACAATAAGCACTGATGATGGCACAATGCCGAAAGCGCTTTGCATTTATTAATTAAAAAGTTTTGCACGAAATACAAGTCTTTCCTTTTGAATCTAAACTACGTGCACACAGCTGTCAACCTTTTTTGGTTATTTTAATTACTTCTATATTAAACATAAAATAGTAGCAAACCAATTCATATGAAAAAACTAATAAATTTATATAAAAATACATAAAAACTCTCAATCCTTTCAGAAGCATTTCATTTTGTAACACCCAATGATAAATTACTAAATAGTAAATCACATCTGCATCTTTAGTCCTTTGTTCTTAGTCACCCACAACTATGAATTTATTAACAATTAATTATTTAGTGACCTAGTCGATTACCAAAAAAAATCTGTTAACCCGTCTCTGAATATATTAGTTGTTCCTCCAAGATTATTCACATCCAAGTTAAATCATGTTGGTGACACACATTTAATTGCCTTTTTAATTAAGTGTTTTTTTAAACTGATATTTTTACTGCAATATAGTTCGTGATACATATTCATATAATTTGTTTATACGAACCCATATGGCAGATGATGTAACCGTTTGTTTCGAATCTACTAGCTTTAATTTAAATATCAGGAGTGTTAACTGAGATTAAAGAAACAAATCGAGTTTATGATGTTAGTATTATATTTTGGGAGTATCTTGAGAGAGTAGGAATTACCCAAAATATAAATATTTCTGGAGATTCACAACTTGCTAAATCATAATTATTTACTATTAATAATATTTTAAAATTTAAATTGATTTATACATTCATTTTTATTGTTTGACCAACTGTTTCCATGTGACAGTGGTGACAAGCAAGACGTTGACAGGTCAAATGTCAAGAGAGGAGCACCGTTCACCTCAGTGTGGAACAATTTGCTCCAAGTGTGATTCGAGTGATAAGAGGTGGTTAAAGGAAATCAAAATTTGTTAGTATTGAATTTAAAGAATTTTTTTTTTGAAATTTGATTTATTTGTTAGTTAAATTAAATTAAATAAAATAGAGAACAAAAATAATCATACAAGTATGTACCATGGTTGCAAAGGTAGGCACTGATGGGTGAAATCAAGTTTAGGAGGGGATGGCTCTCTAAGGCTTATATTGAGCGACTCGGACTTACATCATCATAGAGGGTTAACTGAGTTGTCTATGGAGTGGTATGAAATTTCTGCTAAGGTTCACTTGAGTGTTGAGATAGAGGATATTGTTGTCTCTTTCAAGGGTAATTTCAACATCTTCATGGAAATCTAATAAGTTGAAATTTTTTGTGTTCAAGTTGACTAATAATTTAGAGTTTTTTGTTGGGCTAAAATTATGTTCATTGAACCTCAAGTGATGTCCAAATGCAGATGTGACCGGCTTCTTGATGTGCTCGCCTATCCGGACATCCAAAGGTCTGCAAGTTCTGCCAATATAACTGGCATCGCAATAGCTGCATTGCAACCTGTACACTCTACTCTTGTCTAACAAATTTGTTTTGTCTTTGGTGTTAACTAGATGAGAGTCTAATTTATTAATTAATTTGAAAGAGACTTTAATGTTATCTACGTTGTTAGCAAAAATTTTTGAGATGCTTTTAGCTAAGTTATTTTCCCAGAAGGGGATTGATATGTAAAAATTATTAATATGACTCGAATTAGGGTAGGCTAATTTTTGAATGTTCTTAAATTTAATTTTGGTGATTAGAGATTAAATTATGTCCGGGTCATACCCGTTGTTAAATGCAATTTGTTTAAGTGTATTTAATTCTTGAAGATAGTTAGTTTTATTTAGAGGGATTGATAGAAGTCTATGAATATAGCAATAGAAAGCAGACATTTTATGTTGGTGAGAGGGTGATTTGAAGAATAGTGTATCACGTGGTCTGTTTGGGTGGGTTTTCTATATATGCTAAATTCAAATTTGTTACCCTGCTTGTGGATAGAAAGGTCTAGAAAGTTCAAACAACATTCTTTTTCGGCTTCCAGAGTGAATTTTATATTGGGATGGATAGTGTTGATTGAATTTAAAATATTAGAAGCCGTGTTGGCATCACCATTTATTAGGCAAAAAATGTCATCCGCATATCTGTGATAAATTAAAATATTCTTATGTTGTGGAATAATGTAGCTAGTTTCTAGATGGTTCATGAAGATATCAGCGATTAGAGGAGATAGGCCACATCCCATAGCAAGGCCATCCGGTTGTTCATAGGTGATGTTAAAAGTGAAGAAATTTTGTGATAAGCACAGTTTTAAAAATTGTAAAATGATGGTTGTATTATTGGCAGAAACTTCTCAAAACCTCCCGAACCAAAGGCACGGTCTCAAACCTTGGGACCGAGGTGTACAGGTTGCTAACATCGAAAGAAATCATGGGGCAGTTGTTAGAGATGTTGAAATTTTTGATTTTATTAAAAAATTCTAAACTATAACTTACCGAGTTGGCTGGTTTGAATTGTGTGAGATCATGAATTAAGTTGCAAATAAAAGTGGTGTTTTTGCAACTGGAGTGTTGATGAAACTTACAACTGGCCTAATTGGTATGTCCGTCTTGTGGATCTTTGGAGGGCATGATTGGATTGGATGATACCATCCAATTTGAAGCTTGAAATTCTGCTAAAAAATCTTTGTTGTAACTTAAATAAGGCTTTAGTTCTTCTCATGAAAGTGTTGAAAGGGTTATTAGCCTAGATATTAAAGTTATTTTCTGTCAAAAAGGTATTTACTTTATTTAAGTGGTCAACTTGATTAAGAATTACTAAACAATTGCCTTTATCAGCTTTCGATATGATCAATTTGTTGTTGGCTATCTTAGTTTTGATGTTTTTTAAAAGTTTTGATATTTGTTTAGCTGTTTTTTGTAGGCGTAAAGTTTATGAAAAATATCCTTTCTGATTAGATGTTTATTAAAGATTGAAGGTAAGTATTCAATGATGGAATCCAGCTCGATGGACAACCCCAGCAAATCCCTCTCAGTGTGGTGTCCATGTAAAGTGTGTGTCAAACCTAAGCTCAAGAGAGCCATCTACTCCTCATTAAAATAAATATTAGAAAGGTTTTTGAGTCTATCAAAAAATTTGAATTTAGAAAATTGATTATTGTTTTGTCGCATTTTATTGAGATCTGAATATTTTTTGTCTTTAATCAGTTTGTTAAGTTTATTGGTAATTCTGTTAAATTTCAACTCTCTCTCAATCTTGATCGAGTCACTCATGGAGTTGAAAAATGTTTTTCTTGATAAAAATGATTTATTATTAGAATTTTGATCATAAATTACTTTAAGTTGACAGTCTATGAAGTTTAATTTAGCATGATGTTTACAAATGTTACTTTTTATTATTTTAATTTCTAAATTAAGTTTGTCAAGAGCTTTTACATTTTTAGATATTTTGATTTTAGCAAAGTTGGGTACAACCTGTTCTTTTAGACATCTATGTAGGAACCAAATGTCGATGTCAATCAGGGCTTTCTTGATGAATAGTCTTTTGTATTTTTCAGCCAATTCTACCTTACTGTAGTTGAAGATTAAAATAACCAAAAAAGGTTGACGGCTGTGTGCACGATTAAAAAGGAAATACTTGTATTTCGTGCAATTTTTTTTTTTTATTTAATAATGCAAAGCTCGTTCGGCATGGTGCCTTCATCAGTGCTTATCTACAAAAATTATGGATGTAAACTTACAAGTAATAAATATGTGTAAAAATAAAATTTGAGTAAGACTTTTAAGTCAAAAGTTAAAAATATATACATTGGGTAATTTTGAACAAATTAACAATTAAAAGATAACAAACAGAGTGATATAACCCAGTGTTGGGAATAGTGAGTGTGGGATAAGCCCATAAAAAATTATATCTGATCTCCAGAAGCAAGTTAGCTTGTGTGGAACTAAGGAATTATACCACCTTTACTATTCGCATTGAGTACAGTTGAAAACAAGTTAACAAATTAGTTAAAAATATTAAAAATTTTACAAATAGAGGGTGAAAAAGGTTAAAGGCAAAAGGCCCAAAAAAAAACTTAAGGTTTTTAAGTTATAATACAGTCTAAATGCTGTTTGTGACATAAAATACATAATTTCTATTTCTCTTAAATACTTTCAATTCAAGTTCAATCCATTGTCTTCTCATATCACTAGTAACAGTTTTATACCAAGGTTTCCTTGGTCTCCTCTCTTACTTCTTCCTTCTTTTTCAGTAGCATGTTCTTATTTTCTTTTGGCCTGAAATAAGGCTTGTTTCTAGTCCTATTTTGTGTCTTTAGGTATATCATAAAATTAATGAATCATGTTAACATATCAATTGATTAAATTTCCTTGCAATTTTTCATTTCAAATATTTACACTTTAAAATACACCTATTTATTTAAATTGTTTACACTGGATGTTTTAAACTAAAGCAATTCAAAATGTTCCCTTTCCGACGAATTATTCAAAAGTCTTTTATTTTAGTTGAATTATTTTTTTCATTATCATTTTAACAAAAATATAGATACTCTGGAATTCGATTCCGATCTTTACAAGAATTCACAATAAACAATCTTTTACCACACTACCACATCTGGTAACGCTATAAAATAAACATTTAATCATGTTCTTTAAAAAAACTGCAAGAATTATGTCATCGAACAAAGCACCGACCGACATGCTGCGTGTATCTGGATGACGTCAGGTTTTTAACCATAACCACACAATAATAATAATTCACTTGAAGTTGTAAACATTCGGTCTAGATTGTAAATATATGAGACTAGCAAGCTTTAAATTAATTAATTTAGTACGCTATGGACAGGAATCACCGAAGAAATATATTATGCGGGTTTAAGACATTAGAAAATTTCATTAGTCTAATGACTAGTGACTTGGGACACTATTTTCGGTATTAACGTATTAAAAATGTTTCAGAGAGAAACAAATGAATGACTTAAATAGAGAGAAGATAAATAAAATGTAAAGTAATTGAGTACGCATTATTATAATGAGCAGCAGGAGTTTTAAAGAGCTGTGATAGGCCTAGTGAGACCTAAGTAATATGGGGAACCAATCTTCCCCACCATAGATACAGATAATATCTCTATTATTGGTAATTTATGTGGCTAATGCTACAGATAATAATAAAATTGCTGGGTGGTCGCTATCATTTTAATGCGGAGCAATATTGAGCAACATTGTTAAGGGTATCCTCTCACCGACACATAGTTTTTGAGGGGTTTCGGTGCGAGAGACGAAGTATTGACAAAACTCGTTGGAGGAGGCAATTTATTTACGGCTGCAGTAATATGCAGACCCGGACTCTTGATACACATTTTTATTCTTCTAAATTCCAATAGTTTCAGGAAGAGACCGCCGGCAAGACGTCTTTAAAACATCGAACTGTGCACTCGAAGATGTACATTTAAAAAAATATGTACAATGTGAGGAATGACCTTGCGGATTCAAATCCGGAGGGCTCCATTAAATTCGTAATTGCAAAAAAGAATAAGAAAATATTTTCCGATTATTTTGAATTGTCGTAAAAATCCTATTTTTTGTGTTTAACTCGTCATTGTGACGCCATTTTCCAATATTTTTTCAAAATTCTTGCACCAGTCGAAAGCATAATCATTATAGATTTTAACGGTATATCCAAACAATTTATATTTTCTTTAGAGGATTTGTCAGATTATTTAACAAGAGGTGCTGTACTAAAACTGAGGTGACAATTTCAGCATCGAGAAAAGGTTTAAACGGATGAAAATAGATTTATGATTAATCGACGCAAAATGTGCCCAAATGAGTGGAAAAGTTTTTGGTGAAAAGAAATTTTCAGAAGTGGTAACGGTTTCCGATTTATGATTTTTTTGTGAAACGCCGATGCACGCTAGCCCCAGCCACATTTACTCCTCGCTTGCATCGCGGCCTGTCGTACGTGTATAACATTGTCTTTGTTATAACTAAATAACATAAAGGCAGAATTTTGTAATAAAAAGCATTTATTCATACATTTATTTTTATTTATACACAAACAACTTTCAGAAAAATAAGAAACAAATATACATCTAACTAAAGTTCCTGGAAATGAATTTAGGAAAACTGGAGAAAACTACAAATGGAATATTATTAGAGTGTTCTCTAGTTTTTCCTGGATTCATTTCCAGGAACTTTAGTTGGTAAACCTTAGTTTAGGTATGATAGGTAAATGTTTATTTACAATATAAATTACAATATATTTTTTAATAGTTTCTATTTTGGCAAAATAAAATTTGTAGGTATAAACAGGGTGTCCCAAAATTGCTGGTATAGAGCTACAACATATTTCAGAGGTCAAAAGTTTCTTGTTTTAAAAAAGTTCATAATTCCTAAACCTTATGTATATACAATTCAATTTGTTTGGCCTTTTTTGCTTCAATAATGTAGGGCGGGTCACGGATGTCCATATTTCTACTCTTTCTGGGGTCGACAATTTCGGGAACTTTTCTTCCATGACGTTTTGACAAAATTTGTCATCTCGAAATATTGTGGCAGTTTTTACTCCATTAAGTGTCCAACAAGCCAATATGCAATATGATCTGCCCGTTATATGTAGTTGCCCGTGAATTTGATGGAACCAGTTATATTTTTTATTAATATCTCCATCCGGAGAAAATATTAAATTTTTTTAGTTTTTATGACTTCAGAGGGTGTCATATCTTTAGCCGAATATGGACACTTTATTTCCACAATTCCCCTTTCTCCTACCAAGCCTCAGGTGTGGCAGCCAAAAATGGTAATACTTTGTCAATAAATAAACCAGCAGATTCAATATTTATGTTGCGCATAATTTTTTTCAATTCTTCAATTGCTTCTTCTTTCTTAGCTTTCCCCCATTCAGTAGCTGCTGAAAAATGGTTTAGGATACAGAATCTTTGTGACTAATGCTTTGCAACATGTGGATTTCCGTCTATTACACACTTCCCCAAAATTCGAAGCAGTTAGTCTTTTTCTCCGTTTGATATACCATAAATCGTTGTCGCTTTGTCCAATTTAAAAAATAATTTTTTTCTTTTATTAAATGTTCTTCGGGAAGATCTGGCTTCTGGCAAAATTTCCCATAGCTTTCGTCGTTATCAGTTTTATTTATTTTTTATATTCGCTTTTTCTTTCTGATTATTTTCTTTCGTTCTTTAAATTCGAAGGTCTTTCTTGTATTTTTGTTTACCACGGCAGCAAAACATCTTGCTCGATAAGACCTTCTGTGGCCATAGTGGATCCTTTTGCTCCCAATAAATTTTGTAAGAATTGCATTAAAGGATTCTACTAAATTATTGTCCAAATCATATATTAGACTAGTTGCAAGTTTAACTAAGTAATTTTTATAAGAATTAAGGTTTTCATATAAATCAGTCAATTTTAAGTCACTAAGTACTGCTCTGTAGGTTTATATTCTTCTTTACAAAAATATCCAAGTTTTTGACATTCTTTGTGTTCACCAAACACATGACTAATTGATTTATTAATATCTTTTTTTAATAAATCAACTTTTATCTTCAAACGGTTTATTTCCTTTTTTTCTATGAGCAATTGCTTTCGATATAGCAAATCTAGGCCTTATTCATTGCGCTGTATACACTGCCGAAGAACTAGTGGTCCAGCATTTTTACCTTTCGTCAAATCTCTTAATTTTCTTGAGTAATTTCTTAGTAAATAATTTTTGCATTCTATTTTTGACTACAATAATTTTATATGGATGGGTGTCTATAATATTTTTTTATAGCAACTGCTGTCTCCGTCAGCAATTAACTTTTCGAAAATTAATCCATATAGTTCCAGACTTTTAGAAAATCCTTCGGCAATTTTATCAGCTTCCATGCTGGATGCTGATCCAGACCAATTTTTATAACATCCATTATTGATTTTATCGGTTATTTTAATTTTTCTCCATTTTTTGCAGTTTGACCCCCAATTTTGACTTCAGATTCGTGTTCAGCGGTAAAAAATACGTCGGAAAATCTTTGTCGAACACCCAGCAGAGACCACTTTTTTTTGTGGACCTGTGTAATCATACAAAAACAAAGAAGTTGTATTATAATAAAATATACCTACTCATTGTACCTCTCTATTTAAAAATATAATCTGTTTTTCATTTCATTTTTGTCCTAATAATCCTGAATACGTCCAACTTATTCTCCGTCCATAAATAGTTATAGAACCTCCGTTTTGAATGGTGTCGCCACGTCCCAATATATAATTTTGCGTGAAAATGCCACTTGCAGAGGGTCAGGATATAAACGATCACGTTTACAAATTTAAATATAAAATTATTTTTTTTACCTTTGGATTAAGAAAGCATTAAGCTATGCTCCTATAGAGTTAAAATTTGAAAAAAACATTTTTTTAATTCGTAGCAAGTGCGCAAATCGCAACAAATTGTGGACTAGGTTTGAGATTTAATAACTATTTCAAAATATTAATTAAAAAAAATCTAATTCTATAGGAGCATATATTAACAATTGATAAAAAAAATGAATCTTTAATTTTGTTAAATAAAAAGGTGAGAATTTATATCCCAAATTCTTGCAAACGCGTATAAATCTCAAACGAATAGTTACCCTTAAAGTAACTAGGATTCTTTTATCATGTAGGTACTTTAGGCATGATATTTCCTTTCTTTTACACTAAATAGGCTGAATGTAATCTTTCTTACCAACTATTTTAAATATGTGAAGCATGTAATGTATAAAATCCTCATGTACTTGTAATAAATCTTCAATCACCATATATCGAATTTCTCAACAGTATACCGAACAATAATTCTAAAATTAATTCCATTTTATAGAGCAATGAATCCGACGAACGTAAAACGAATTGTCGATAAACTATTTGGCCTACTTGTGGTACATAATCCGAAACAAGTTCCGATTATAATCGTTTCGATAAACAATCATACAATCAACTTCTTATCCGAAGGTGTATGTCCTACACACTCAGACATTGTTCGATAATGATCATTGATGCAAGTATTATGCGTTATAAGGTTCTGCTCTCGTCATGTCTAAAACCGTTAGCAAGGTTGCTTTGCTCTTAATAACAACATACACTGATAAAAATTAATCAAATAGTAAAAAACTACAATGTAATAGGAATTATTTTGCGTCTCACGTTTACAACGATAACTATAGCTGCAGTTAAAGAGTATAGTCTGACTTTTTATGAATTGGCTTGAACATAAACATATTTTTTTTACTTTTTAGTGAATTTTTTTAAAGTCGGTTCTACTTTTTTTTTGTTTATTTTCAATTACAGGTGTTTTTTAGATACGTACTCAGATATAATATACTTAAAAAAGTTTGGGGGGTCGCTACACATAATTATGTTTATTCTCAAAGTGGGTGGTGGACAAAATAAGTTTGATCTAAACGAAGTTGCCAAAATAATAATATAGGGAGATCTTTAAAAATAAAGACCGTACACTTGTATTTTAAGCCCCCTATTTGATTTCTCTATAACTAATGAATTGATTTGTATAATTTTTTTTAGGAATTATTGGACGTAGGTTTAAATTGTCACACAATAATGAGTTTTTCTTTTTTTTGATAGAGTGCGCTACTTACTGTCCCAACTGAATTTTGTACCCAACTTTTCTCAGTGTAAGATTGTCTCATTTTTAAATATTCTCGCCGAACACAAATCTTTTAATAAACTAGAGAATCAGGCAATCGTAGAGGATATGCTCGATAAGGCTATTGCAAAGCATTCAATCCGATAACAAGGACAACAGGAACAATTTGATATTTTTTTGTGGATTCTCAGTAATTGCAAAAGTAAATAATAATTTACAAAAATAAATATACCTATTACTAGCATTTTATTGGAAAAAAACTTCACTTACAACAGAATAGGTCAGTGATAGTATTGTAAAAACATTAACAATAATTAGCATAGACACTGTGAGTTAAAGGTATGAATCTTATCTTTCTTGGTTATTTTTTTAAATTTTTTAACAGGCAACCGATAATAATTGATGGTTAAACTCCTATTACTCCTATAAATATCATATACCATTTTTGTTAATAAAATCTATGCTTGTACTTAAAAACAAGAAAATTAAATTATTACTTTTCAAAATAAAGATAGAGTAATTATTAATAAAACAAGCAATTTAACAGAGTTGGTTTTATTTTCATATTGATACATAAATATTGTTGCTACAGTGTTTACAAAACTGTCTTCTCAGTGTGTATAAGTAATATCCCGACAGGTACTGTAACAAATGTACTGTTAACAAACGTAATCCATCATCTTGAACTTGAATCTTGAGTCAAAGTGGATATCAGGCGCCACTTTTGTACGTTGCTTATACAAATTAGACCACTTAAGGCACTATTAGAAATTACGTTGATGGTCGCTATTCTATTTAGATTGTTTATTGGCGTGAGTGAAGCATTCGAGCTTTGTTAAATTTTATGACTTTGTCTATTATAAGCCTACTAGCCATTAATTAATTGTGCTAAGTAACGTTTTCAGTACTGAGTATATTTTCAGATTTTATTCCATTTGTTAGCAAAAGATTTTTTTTTCTATAATGCATTTTTATGAATAAAAACATTCATTCACTTAATTTATGTAACTGTGTTTTTTTTTGTGGTAACCAGGAAATTGAACAAATTTAATGTACGACACCATCCAAAATAGAAAATTAATTAAAACTTTATTACTTAGCTTCTGAAAATTGTTCAAGATTATTGCTGTTTTAAAATTAGGCATGAAACGATCAATAAGCAATTTGATTGGTACAAGCAGTTTAGAAATTTTATTTCAAAACATTTTAAAAATAAACGAAACATATTGAGTATCTTGAACTCGATCTTGAAGTTTTAGTAAACAAATACGATACTACTAGTTGCAAAAGTAAAAGTTAAATCATATTAATATCGATGAAAATTCTTATATAAAGATATGGATCCATACGAACAATATACGTTCCATAGGAATTTCTTACTTACATATTCTTTTTACTTTCCTATCTGTATACATAAATCCACTTATTATGACAACTGTTTCATCGGCAAAACAGTAGACATTCGCCTCACTGATAGTGGACAAGATACCTTCTACATACTAAAGTACCTCTGAGTAGAAAGGCAAAAATCTGATGTGTCCAACACATGACTTTCCTATCTAGTTATTATAGGCTTTTTCCGGTTATTTTGTACAACCTATTGCAGCATCTCTATAAATGTTTAGAGGATAAATTAAATATATAAATTGTCCACATACATCTAACTCGAAACATTTTTCTATATTCATTGAAACCGAAAATACTGAAAAATTTAAATTTAGCACTTTTCCATTACGGCCCATTTTAGAAAAATAATGTATAAACAAAAATTATAGAGATCGATATCGCAAACAACTTTTGGTTCAACAATTTTCATAAAAATCAGAATTTTGCACATTTTGTCAAATTTCTCGAATACGGACCATTTCAGGAAATTTTGACATAACACAAAAATTATAGATAATAATATTAAAAGTAACTTTTATTTGAACAATTTTTTTTCTCCAAACATAAATAACAGATATATTCCATAAAATATAAAAACGGCCCCCTATAAAGTACCCCCCAGATGTTCCGACTTTGTCCAAAATCTAATAATTTCACGTCAGGCCGAAATAAAACTTAAGTTTAAAATTTATTGTTTTTTTCCTTATCCGTTTTTGAGTTTTCTTCAAATTTCGAAATTTACACATTTTCTCAAATATCTCGAATACGGTTCATTAAGAGAAATTATGTATATGACAAAAATTATAGAGAATTATATTATAAATAACTTTTGTTTAAACAATTTTTATAAAAAAATATTTTTTTTACATTATTGTCAAATTTCTCGAATACGGACCATTTTAGGAAAATTTTGTATAGTTTAAAAATTATAGATAATAATATAAGAAGTAACGTTTGTTTGAACAATTTTCTTCCCCAAACGTAAATAACAGATATATTCCATAAAATATAAAAATGACCACCTATAAAGTACCCCCCCCCCCCACAGATGTTCCGACTCTGCCCAAAATCTAATCTTTGGACGCTGGAATAAAGCTTAAGTTTAAAATTTGGTGTTTCGGTTCATGAGTTATGCGACACACATACACAGACATCATCGCGAAAATAGTCAAAACGGACTCAGGGGACCTCAAAACGTAAAAATCCGTCGAAAACTCGAGGTCGAAAAAAATCATGATTCCTATACTTTCCTTATATCTGTATACAGATAGGAAAGTAAAAAGGTATTAGAAAATATATAAAATTAAAAGTTTTAGAAATCATTTATTTCAAGTGGTCACTAATTAATAAAATGTAAAAACTTCTAAAAATATTGAAATTGAAATTTTAATAAATTTTTATTATACCGACATAATAATTAACAAATTATATACTTACCATGCTTTATCTGTAGCAAAAAAGCATAAAATATAGTATTTTTTTCTCTTTTATTTGATTATTGTAATAAATTTTGCTGCAGACAGCAATTTGTCGGTTGTCTTGTAATAATTCACATAAAATTTGTTGACCATATGTACTCTGCAAAAGGAACATCTGTTATGAAATGTTTAAATCTCTGAATACACCTTCGAGTTCCGCGAAATGAAGTTTATTATTTTAAAACGAACGGCATTCGACATTGTAGTAGGGCTCACTAACTGAATGATTTTGAGATTTTTAGAATTAACGAGTATTTTTACTCGTACAATTTGAAACTAGAAAAATAAAATGTATTAAAAAAAATGATTATTACTATTTTAAATAAGAAGAACAATGTTAAAGTGTAAATTACGTTATGTTAATCTCTTTATTGATTCTCAAAATATTCGTCTTTTAAATCTATATACTGTTCAATCTTCAAAACACTTTTTTTCTCTTATTGAGGTACCTCCATAACAAGTAATTTAAATGCTTCAACCTCTCCAGACGACGAAAACAGCTAGCCATGCCTTTTATTTTTTATATATCGAAATAAGAAGAAGTCATTAGGCGATGTATTATGCGATTATGTGCAATGAGTCATTAATTGGATGTTGTTTCTGGTCAAAAACTCGAAAATTTCTCTTGCTGTGTAAATTCATTGTCATGATTAGTCGGTTTAAGTTGTTTCTTCCAATTTCAGCGACTATTTAACACTATATTGCATCAACCAGTAGCAATCTTCGTTTTGATAATGTGACTTTATTAAAAAAGGTAACGAAAAATTCTTTTATGGATTCAATCGAAGGTGATTACGTCACCCTTTGTCGTTGTGAAAGATCCAGCCTACAAACGCAAATAGATAATCTTACTCAGCGACGATTGGTTAAAACTAACAAACAGGGATAGTGACGTAAATTGACGCTGTTCTGATTAGTAGTTAATTGTATTTGTAATTTATTAATAAAGATAGAGACTTGTAACATAGATTTATTCACGTTCATTACATAACCAAGACTGGCGGCTTGAACCGTGTTGACAATGCATGACCGCTGACACTTGACGTGACAGGGTGGGTTCCGTTATTACTACTTAACTAATATGACAGACAGTCATTTTCCATTTTCCGCATTCATTGCAGAAAAATGTATCACCTCACCTAAGAGACACCCTCTTCAAACGGCTTTAAAAGCTCCGCGCCGCCATGTTGGATTTATTATTAACTCCTAAATTAAATTATAAATCAAACGGATATGTGATTAGATTAATAAAAAATTTCGAATTAATTAAAATACATACGATACTGCTATGAATAAATAAAGTCTGGCTTATCTGTCAAAAGAAAATGTTTATAACAGTAAAAACCATGAAAATATGATTAAAGAAGAAGAATTCTACAGAGAAGGACCTAATTGTGACCAAACTGTCCTACTTTAATTTAGTTTACTCTTTTTTTGTTATTTTGATTATTTTTTAACCTACCATATTTTTTTATAATCATTCTTTTTTTTTACAGGTAAGAAAGATGTTTGATATTTCATCCCAAAATTCAAGTATGTAAGTTGAAAATAATTATGTTTTTTAAAATGATAAACCAATTAAACCATATTTTATATTTTTAATTCAAATCTTATAAATAGTAAATATGTATCTGATATTTACTGATGGAAATACTTTGCTGTAGACCCACCAGTGGTGAAGTGTTCGATGACAACGTCTTCACGAAAACGATGTGGAAAATACTAGTATAAAAAGGCAATCTCGTAACTTTTAGATATTTAAAATTAAAATAAAAGTCATAAAACCTTTTAAACATTAACTCTCTTTCGATAATTTAACTCTAAAACCATCTTAGAGGAACTTTTAAATAAATAAATAAAATCGTCTCACTCTTGTTAGGCTCATTCATCATAATGCGCCACTGACACAGTACACGGGTTTCGGATTAAAAATTTTATGAGTATTTCCAGGTAAGTACCCGAAAGTTTGACCTGTTTTTTGGGGAAATATCAACTGGTTAAATGAAATGAAAAATATTGTATAACTTTTTAATTAAATAATAATGGAGAATCTTTTGTATAATTGAGAGCAGAATTAAACTTCTTCATTAATGGAGTCTAATGTGGCTATTATAAACCTAGTAATAATTTTATATTACACTTCACACAGAAATATTTGTAACAAATTTAGTACCTACCCTAATGTTATTTTAATTTAAATCTGATCATTAGGGCAATTTTACCTAATTTCTTGGGAAGGGGCTTATTGGAACTGGTTGTCAATGACTAATTTGAATAATTTTGTTAATCTGAAACCTGCGTAAGTATAGCGAACAGACTGTATGTATACTGTGGCATAGAGACGCGATCAGCCAGAGGGCAATGACGTACCAAAAAATATAGATTAACACGTATGAAAATAAAAAATTTAAAATTAAATTTATATTTTTATGTTATTTGTATAATTTTAAAACATTATGTTTTTAAGAAATTTAACTGGGTGTTCACTGCACAAATGAACCAATGGAGAAACCTTCCCTGCTTGAACCTACCAATTAAAAAAAGATATTTATCATTTATATGCATATTCCTCTACAAATTATAAATTCTCAAAGAAAAAGATGTCAAAATTATTAATTTTTATTCTTCCTGAAATTTTCATTAATACAGATGTAGCGAATAAACTATTTTTACTACTTCTACTTCTTTTGTAAGATAAATAGTAGTTATAATAAATATGTTATAAAATAAAATATAATTTGTGTAAACACGCTCTCTCACTAAGTCGCTGTTTCATAATTATAGTGTAGGCAAGATTGTATCGCCTAATTTCAATCATCTCAATTATAAGTAAAATGGTTTTCCACCCACGCTTTATTTACAATTTAATCCTTATAATCGCCGAGATGAAAAAAGGGATTTATATTCATTTATAAACTAATTCTATGCTGTTAAAATCGAGATAAAAGCTTTTAATATTATTGTGGAAGATATATAATGACATGCTATTGTATTATTGTGAGTGTGCCTTTGCATTTAAGATTAACGTGTACCAGCTAGGTTTACACCGATTTTTCCGCCCGACTTTTCACATTTCTTTGATATTAATTGCAACAAGATAAGTAAATGGATATACATATATGGGATATTAATTGTGTGGTCAATGAGTCTCTTCTTGTATAAAACAACATGTGTTTGTAATAAGAAAAAAAACATTGTGGAAAAACATGTATCATATAGCAAGCAATTTCTAAACTGTATATAGACATTTACAAATAAAAAAATATATTTTAGATCCTCTTGCTTGCAACAAGTTCTTATAACACATCGAGTGTCGGATCAGTTATTTTCTTGTGATCGCCTTATTCATTTCCTCTATTGCTAGGCTATTTTCTTAATTATTTCTATTCAATTTGCTCCAAATATTTTATTTAACTACATCCATGCTAAATGTTGCATTTTGTTAGTGCTATCAAATACAAAGGTAAAAGTTTTGTATCCAGTTATCCACTAATCGTAATAAAATATTTCTTCTTATCAACTTCTTTATAAATAAGTGCGTCTATAAACTTGCCTATCAATTGTAAAAATATAAAAATAAATTTTTAAATACAAGAAATCCGAATCTTAAATTTCAGCTGTCTTCAATCAAGAGTGTAGAAGATATCAAATGCGTGGTACTCTAACGCCCATATGCACCGTTTTAAAATCTAATCCAGATTTGTAAATCTCGTTTAAATGGCTAGTGAATATTTTCTATGCACCTGCTACGGATTAGATAATCGAGTTTAATAATCTGACAACACTGGAATTTTATAAATTTCACAAAAACAAGAAGAAGAAAACGTCAGATTTGAGTAGGAAAAATGTTTATTAGAGGATAAGAGGCCGTTGAAAATAGAAGCCCTATTAAATGTACCAAAACCGTAAACACACCGTAAAACGCATACCGAATTCTAAGCAGGGTGAAAAAAAAAGTCAAATAATTTCATAAAAATAATTCTATAGTAAGATGGCGATTACCATTATGTTAATTTTTGGTAATTTTAACATATATACCTGCTGTATTTTAAGCTTTTTTATGCAAAACGATATACCTATGTGAATATTTTATTCCCTATACTGTGCATGTTCAAAACTAGATGACATATTATCAGTATTTAAAAGTGGACAAAATCAGATAAATATATGTACCTATTGCTTACTTTTTTTATAGTTTTCAATGTATCTGGATTTGCCATCTAACTACAGAATTATGCTGTAACGTTAGAATATAAAAAACCTTTTAAAAATGACAAAGTTGCCCATCGTCTAAAAATATTCACTTCTCTAGTAATTTTGTCAAGAATCTGTATCATCTTCCAAGAAAAGCTGGTATTCTATTTCCGATTTTTATTAAAATTCAAATAAAAGAAACCCAAATAGAAAGTTCCAAATATACTGACAAAACATTGACATCTTTTTGTCGTAAGAAAATCTCGATTAGATAATTTGATCCACCGATGTCGACGGATTAGAATAGAATCGGATTAAGAATGATTTTGATTACGGTGCATCGCTAAAAATGGTACTAAACGCGATTAAACCCTTAATCTGGATTAAACGTGTACGGTGCATACGGGCATTAGAATTTTACTTTCATCGTATAGGGGTAATTTTCTATAGAGAAGATCATTTATTCTCTTCGAATATCAGAGTAAGCAGAAGTATTTCTATATGACTTCAAAGCTACTGGTAGTGACCACATGATCTAGAATGTGGAACAATACGATATATCATCAAGGTCAAGTTTTTTTGGAGTACCAGCTAAAGTACTCTCTTTAGGCCCTGAAGATCTTAAAGAATTAGAATTGTTGTTCTGTATGACTTCAAAACTACTAGCAAAAGCAACAGTATCAAGTCAGGGATTCCCAAACTATTTTAAGAAAATCCCTCTTTTCCAAAATGATCTGATACCTCAGACCCCCATAGCCAAATTATTTTAAAAATCCAATCTTTAATTTTTTCCTATCGATATAAAATACTTACCAATTTAAAAATTTTGCGATTGGTTGAGTAAACTCAACAAAATTTAACAAAATTCAGCAAAATTCAAGTGCAATTAATATAATTATTAATACAGATTACGTAAACATATTTAAGTATTTATTTTTGTGAAAAATCGCAAAGTAAACATAAAAAAATAAAAAATTCAGTTTGATGGATGAATCTTTCTTCCAATCTAGCCAAATCTGGTTCAATATTGCTGAGTTTCTATGTTTTATTAAAATGTTTATAACAACACTGAAGTCTTTTTCGACTAGGTATTATGATGAAAAAGCGGTAAGGTATTTTTCAGCAATATTCCACAATACAGGATACTGTGTTTCAATGTTGCACTGTAACCAGAACTGCTGATAGCCTTGGTTGAACGTCTACTTAAGCTCCTCGTTTGTGCTGATGGTGATCAACTCTTTTTGTCTTATCACATTGGCTTCTTCCATGGCTGTGATATTATACGGATTTATTATCCATTGGGAATTTGTAAATTTGAGATATCTTCAAAGTCCTTGTGTAATACGTCTAAGTGAGAGACGTATAATAAAATAAAATCGCCTTGAAGAATATATATTTTAGCACTACGGGTCTAGAAGGCCCATGGCTTCGTAGCCTATTTTCCTCCATTCTTTTTTGTTTCCTGTTCTTCTACGCCAATACCTTATCCCTATCTGGTTTAGGTCTCTTTCTACCATCTGTAACCATTTAGTCCGTGGTCGTCCCCTTCTTCTCCTCCCGGTTATTCCTCCTATTAATACTTGCTTTGTTGGTCTTTCATCTGCTAGTCTCGCTACATGTCCTAACCACCTTATTCGCTGTGCTCTGGCTGCATTTGTTATTCGCTCCGTGCGCGACATCAGCGCCAATTTGTTTTGGTATTAAAGGAGTATTTCTGCCTATACTGACAAATACAATTTTTAATAGAATTCGTAAATAAAAAGTATATATGTTAGTTTTAATAAAAGTATATGGATTTATAAAACAATTAAAACATTAATTTATTATTATTATATATTTTTCACGCTTAAATTGAAGAAAATTATGTATAATCATTAAAAATCAATAATAAAATATAGGCAGGCAACAGTATTTACTGGAAAATGTATGAGAAGTTGCCTAAGTCTAATAAGTTGTCATTGAAGAAACCATTTATAATAGCGTGAAGTTAAAATGTATAAAAAGAGTCGCTACTTATATTTTCATTTTTGTTCTAAAGAAAACATAGAATGAATGATTAAAACTGGTTTCCGATCAGTAAGTCACAAAATTGCATACCAGCCAAATATTATAATCAACGGCAGAAATCTTGAAATCTAGTCCTTGCTGAATGAACATTTAAGAATAAAGGGATATTAAAGAACATCGTAAAATGATAATTTATTGTTTATTTAAAAACTTTCTAGTTTCTGATGTCTACTATTTCCAGCATTACTGTTATTATCACAAAAATAAAGGTAATTTTTCTTCTTATTGTACACCTATCCATTTATTTCTTTGATTTAATTTCCACTTTGTTAGTGAAATTTGTTATATAAGTTTCACTGTTTTTTTTTGCTAGTATTTGTACAATTTTCAACACAGCAACTCCGGTTGCTTATTGTGTTGTTTTTACCTACTTTTTTGAAAAGAAGTAAAATGTATACGTGTATTTGATATGCCAAAATTACAAAATATCCCCCTAAAATGAACGAATTATCCGCAGCTAGCGCTAGTATCGCTTTTGCTTCCCTTTCCATGACTTCGCACGGAGCGAATAGAGGGTTCTCCATATAATTCATTTATTTCAACGTTTGTTCTTCTTTGCCATATTTTCCTTCCGCCATATATCTTTCTAAGTACTTTTTTTTATACCTCGCTTCCGTAATTGACTACTGGCCTGATTATCGTTTTATAGATTCTCTTCTTTAGGTTTTTTGATAAATTTTTGGATCTAAGGAGATGAAGCATTCCTCCTATATATTTTATTCCTTTAGCTATTCGTTCTTCTATGTCTTCTGTCTCTTCACCATTATCGCTTAGTGTGCCTCCTAAATAGCTAAATTTAGTCACTTTCTCAAACTTGTACTTTGATCCTTCAGTGTCTATTCTTAATTCTCTATTCTGTATGTATCCTGGCATTTTTCTACTAACATGAATTTTGTTTTTACTTCATTGATTATTAACCTTATTTATTTTGCAGCTTTCTCTAACTTCTTAGTTGTTATTACTAAATTTTCTCTTGTTCTTGCTAGGATTACCAAATCATCTGCGAAGGCCATCATTTGACTTTTCTGATTATATATCGTACCTTTTGTTTGAATTTCACTTTGTGTTACTGCAGAGTCTAAAATTATGTTAAATAATGTCGTGGATAGTGGATCTCCCTGTCTCAGTCCTTTATCAACTTTAAATTTGACTGATGTTTGACCATTAACAAGTACTTTATAATCTGTTCGAGTTAGTGTCATTTTTACTAATCTTTCGATCCAAAACACATACCTTTGGGGTCTGATTAGACGATACCCTGTTCAGCAGCGACTTTCTGACCAGAATGCGGAGGCGTCAAAAGGCCCAAAATCGGTATCATACAAGTATTTCTTAAACGTAAAATCTAACAGTTCTATGGTATGGATACGTTTTCCATTTCCAACGGGAGATTTAGCGACCTTAAAAGAAAGAAGAGTTAGGAAAATCTCTTGGTGAAGATCTGCTTGGTAAACACCCTTCAGCAAATAACATGCAAGCAGAAGTGCTCAAAATGGTCAAGCAGCATATTGCGAAATTCCTCTGTTTTGAGAGTCATTATACAAGAGCCCATAGAAAGTATCTAAGTCCTAATTTGAATATTAGGAAGCTCTATGAACTCTACAAGGAATACGCAGTGCAGAAGGGAGTTTCTGCAGAAGAGATGTATAGAACTATATTCATTAGGGACTTTAATTTGACATTCCACAGCCCCAGGAAGGATACATTCCAAAAATTCAATAAATTTAAAATCAAAACAGATGTAACTTAAACTAAAAGAACAAATAAAACTTGAGCATGAAATTCACCTACGTAAAGCTGAGAAAGCAAGAACTTCTATGAAAAAGGATACTGATTTATTCAAAGAACATGAAAATGTTACGATTTTTTGCTTTGATTTGCCAATAACGCTCGCATTTCCTAAACTGTCTACATCCAATGCTTACTACAAGCGAAACATGTTTGTTAACAACCTAGGAATCCACGATCTTGTGACGGATCAAGCTTACATGTATGTGTGGGATGAGACAACAGCATCAAGAGGGTCTCAAGAAATTGGTGCTTGCATTATGAAACACGTACGCCAGTATTGCAGGCGATCTTCTCACATTATTACGCACAATGACGCCTGTAATGGTCAAAATCGATATATCAAATTATCTTTATTTTGGAAAAGAATTGTACAAGATCCAGGGAACAACATAACTAATGTGGACCATAAATTTTTTGCCCAACGATCGCGACTTTGGAAATATTGAGTCTGCCGCCAAATGTGCATCAATCTTCTGCCCTGTTGATTGGTACCGGTTCGTCAAGAAAGCTCAAAAAATTAATTTTCCATGAAATTACTCAACATGATTTTTTTCAACAGAATAGTTGAAAAAGTCTAATACTAAAAGAAAAGAAAATGTAGACAAATCAAATTCCTATGGCTGAATGTCCAATTGTTACAGTTTGAACATAACAAGCCACACTTTTTCTGGAAATGATTTAATCGAACAGACTACAGGAAGACCCTGTTCGCAGATCTCAGCTAGGCTATAACTAAGACATGCTGGAACTGCTACAATGGATTCCACCAAACCATCATGAGTATTACCGTAATTTAAGGTCTTCTGAAGATGTCGCAGACGCTGGCGAAGAATAAAAATTTTACAGAAATGTTTTTCGATTATTACCAGATCAAACAACTCATCATGATAACAGGCTAAGAGGTTACCAATTCAAATTAAAAATCCATTACTCAAACCAAGGCTAAGCTTGATAAATATTATGGGGACTCTGCACCATCCATTTCCATGGTAAAAAAGTGGTTTACTGAATTCTGATGTGGCCGTACAAGCACGGAAGATGCCAAACGTTCTGGACGTCCAGTTGAGGTCTCCACATCGGAAACAATAATTGAAAAATCCACGATATGGTTTTAGCCGGTCAGCGATTAAAAGTGAAAGAGATTGTGGAAGCCATAGGCATCTTACATGACTCAGTGGTTTCAATTTTGAATGATCATTTGGGTATGAGAAAGCTTTCCGCATGATGGGTGTAGCGATTGCTCACAATCGACCACAAACGCAACCGTGTGACAATTTCGCAGGAATGTTTGGCGTTGTTCAGTCGCAATATGAACGAGTTTTTGCGCCGTTTCGTAACCGTGGACGAAACGTGGATTCACCACAACACACCGGAGACCAAACGGCAGTCAAAACAGTGGGTTTCTCGGAGTGAATCGGCGCCAAAGAAGGCAAAGGTGGGTTTGTCAGCCAATAAAGTCATGGCGACTGTTTTTTATGATGCACGCGGTATTATCCACATTGACTACCTTCAAAAAGGAAAAACAATCAATGGTGAATATTACAGCAACTTATTGGGTCGATTCGATGAGGCATTGAAAAAAAAGCGACCGCATTTGGCCAAGAAAAAAGTCCTTTTCCACCAGGATAATGCACGGGTGCACACATGTGCAGTTTCCATGGCAAAAATCCATGAATTGAGCTACGAATTGCTCCCTCATCCGGCCTATTCACCTGACCTAGCCCCGTGTGACTATTTCTTGTTTCCGAACTTGAAGAAATGGCTCGGCGGAAAGAGATTTGCCTCCAATGACGAAGTCATCTCACAAATAAATATCTATTTTGGAGACCTCGACAAATCATATTTTTCGGAAGGGATAAAAAAAACTGCAGAAACGTTGGGCTAAGTGTATAGAGCTCAAAGGAGACTACCTTGAAAAATAAAATAACTTTTTATCTAAAAACCTGTGTTTCATTCAAAAAGTCACGGACTTATTGATCCGCCTCGTAATAAGCTGCTTTCCAATTGTGTAAAGCTTCCCCGACTTCGCTATTAGTAAAGATATATAGGACGCTCGTAAACTCTCAACGTTTTGCATAGATATGATTACGCAAACATCGATCTTATGGATGGCCTTAGTCATTCTTAAAACAAATTGGTACACGTAACACAACTTATATAGTATCTTGAAAGTTTCAAATAAGAACTTGTGTTAATTAATAGAGGTCGATTTTTGGACCAAAATCAGTTTTCGTTAATGTTGACTCCTAAAAAACCGATTTCGACCCCAAGGGGTCGGTATCGACCACTTTGGGAATCCCTGGTCTAGAATTTATACCCAAACAATACATCTCAACTTCGTGATAAGGAAGTTAATTTGAACTTGGATTAATAGATCGACATGCTATTCTGCTGTTCGCTGGGAATCTAATGAAATTGATGAAACGGTTGGGTTGAAGTATTATTTGCTTTACACTGTTGAAGCAAGGGTTGCATTTTGAGAAGGATGCATCATAGTTTGAGAAAAAAGAACTTTGATTGGTGGTAATTTATTAGTAGTATATAGATTTTGTTCCAATGCAGCAGAGAATTCTTGATACACATGGCTGAAGGAACATTGAACAACACTTTTTTAAGTGTAGCAGAAGGATAATGTAAAGTCTATATAAACACAATTAATTTTCTACATTTTTTTTGTATTTGCGTTATTTAATATTTTTTACTGTATACAGATAACAAAATTTATATGTTTTTGCAGAACAGAAAAACAAGTGATTCCTTTTTAATTGGAAGTAGTGAAGTGATAAATTTTTATTAATTATCCAAAATAATATATAATCCGAACATTATACGAACTAAACATTTCATGCTGACATCTGACATATAATAATACACTAGACTCTCAAATATTAAAAAAAAAACATAGAATGATTAAAAAACAGTATCATAAAAAATTTAACTCGGTTAATGTACTTTGCGGCTTCGAGTGTAAACGTACACGCAATTTTTATGATTAAAAATCACATAAAAGTTGTTAGTCATGAAGTATTTCTGGCATCAAACCTGTAGCTTTAAACAGTATGATCTATCTGAAATTGTCGATCATGTCTAAGTTTAGACTGGCAAGGCATTAAATTACATAACCGAAACTTTATTTCCATATGGTACATAAACCGTATTTAGATTATGCCTTGCACGCCGCGCCGGTTATTATACAATACAAATTTTGATGATAAATATATCCTCGTTTACCATTTTTATAGTATGTGCTATTGAGAAATTTAATTGCAGAAGATTCTTTTTTCAGATTTCTATTCTATATGATATTTCACTGTTTATTACATTTTCGTCATCACTAATAAGCGAAATAAGTAAACATCAATCAATGATACTCAATAGGGTGAAGTGGCTGATAAAAATGTACATTAATTAAATTTTGAAAAATAAAAAACTCTTCTTGTCTTCTTTATGCACCTCCGGCTGCTTTACCCCTCCATCTCTGACCTCTTACGGATTTATTCTCATTCCTTCTGTTTATTGACCGTCTATCGTCTTCTTGTTTTTGTCTGATTCTCTGCTCGTATGGAGTAGCTTTCTCCTTTCTGCCAATGCACTTTATTTTTTTTATTTCAAAGGAACTATAAATAATATCAATAACTTTTCTTTGTTTTAATCTTCAATAATTATAATTTATTCAATATTTATAATAATTTTTCCAATGACAATCTTTTTATACCGTCTACGAGTGTGGCAGAAAAGTAATGAGACTGATTTTTTACTTTACAAAGTTTTTATTTCTTTTAAACATCAATGTTATCCCCTTCAAAGTAATGGGTGATTCATTAAAAGGTACTTTTTCAACAACAAAAAAGGTACTTTTTCAACAACAAAAAAATAACAAAATTATATTTTATGGTGCAATCTTTATTATTATATAAAAAAACTATTTCTGACATTTATTTTTTAAATATTATTTCTTTCAAATGTTGTCCTTGTCTTCAGTTGAGATGGTCCATTCTGAAGTTCCAATTTTCGATGACACGTTCGAGCATTTCTTGTGGAATTTGGCTAATGACCCGAGTAATGTTGGGTTCCAACTCCTCAGTCGTATTCGGCTTATCCATATAGACTTTGGACTTCACGTAGCCCCAAAGGAAAAGTCTAGAGGTGTGATGTCACATGATCTAGGAGGCCAATTCACTGGTCCAAATCGTGAAATTAACTGTTCATCGAATTGTTCTCACATTAAATCCATGGTTGCACGGGATGTATGGCAAATGGCGCCGTCTTGTCATCGAGATTACGGGCTTCAATTTCAGGCAGCAAATAACGCGCAATAACGGGCGCCATTCACAGTTACGTTCCTGCCGGCCTCATTTTTAAAAAAATATGGACCGATGATTCCACCAGCCCATAAACCATACCAAACCGTTGTTTTGTCTGGATGTAATGGCAGCTCTTGAACTTCTTCAGGTTGTTCTTTATTCCAAATATGGCAATTTTGTTTATTAACATAGCCTTTCAGCCAGAAATGGGCCTCATCGCTGAACAAAATTTTGGTCAAAAACATTGAATCTTCTTCAAGCTGTTCAAGAACCCAAAGACTGAAACGGTGACGATTTGGAAGGTCAGCTGTCTTCAATTCTTGAACGAGTTGAATTTTGTATGCTTTCAAACCAAGATCCTTACGTAAAATACGCCAAGTTGTTGCATACGACAAGCCAAGCTGTTGAGATCGGCGCCGAATTGATTCATTATGGTCATCACGTACACTCTCGGCTACCGCCACAATATTTTCTGCACGTCGTGCTATATGTGGTCTATTTGGTCGCGTATTATCCAATAATGAAAATTGGGTTTCAAACTTCTCGACGATGTAGCGAATTGTACGTTCGGTTGGTCGATTGTGTAGACCATGCATGAAATACACTCCTGGCAGAAGGCTGATTCTCGTAGTACAGCTGAATTATTTGTAGACGTTGTGCCGGGCTAAGTCTTTTCATGATGAAATGTCAAACAGTACTGAACCCACATACTTTGATTTTCTTTTACTATACGGAGAATGGTCGCACTGCGCAGCTTTCTGAGTGCCTTTTAAAAGGAGATAGAAAACTCCGCCATTTTAATCCCTTATTACGTGTTGTTTTAATCAGACAGGTTCAAACGACTAAACCGACAATTCCGGAAGCAGAAGCGGATGATTAAAACGCACCTGATATTTTGCTTGCTGCTGTCAGTGTCAGTGAATATTATTTTTGGAGTCACAGTGTATTGCTAAAGAATCAGTTAGCTCACTCGGACCAGTTGAAAGTTCCAACATAACATCCACTCCAGGGATACAAATTCAGGATACGCAGAAGACTGCTGTTTTATTATAGGCAGTTATCTTATATTGTATTATCCGAGTTGCGCAGTGTATAAACTGAAACATTGAGATCAAAAATGCCGACGCAGAGTGAGCGATCTGATTCTTTACCTATAAACTGTGGCATAGGAATCAAAATGGCCGCACCCTATGTTGGGCGTGTCGGACCTCTCTCTTGCACCGTATAGTAAAGAAAATCAAAGTATTTGACTGAACCAAAATACCACGACGGTTCACTCGACTCATGTGTGATCTGTCTTAAACTCGCTACCGAAAAAGTACCCCTAAATGAATCACCCGTTAGTTCCCTTGGGAAGCTACATACCGATGAAGACCCACTATTCGTAGCAGCGCTGGAAGTTTTTAACCGTTATGGTTTTCAGCATGTCCGTTACAATCTTTTGGATGATTTCTATAGTCCCGAAATGACGGCCTTTGAGGACATTTTTCAGTTTAGGAAAAAGGAAAAAGTCACAGGGACTGAGGTCAAGGAAATAAAGGAGATAGGGAAACACAGGAATGCCTTTTGAGGTCAAAAATTCTGTTATGGAGAGGGCAGTGTGACATGGGGCGTTGTCATGATGGAGCAACCATTTATCTGCAATGTCTGGTCTCACGCGAATAACTCTTTTTCTGAGCCTTTCAAGGACGGCGTTAGGGTCCCGACGACTTTAGGGACAGTGGAATTTTAAAGAAATTTATTTTTCATCAGAAAGAGCGTATTTCAAATAGTACAATTAAAAAAAAAAATTTGCGGTAAATGCATTATGTAAGCCAAAAAAAATTATTTAATTTCTGTAAAAATCAGCATTTTGACGACTGTAAACATCGAAACTCGATGGTTTCTGTCAAATTTGGAAAATATAATTGCAACGTTGCCGGATTGTGATAAAATTAGTAGTTAATGGAAAATTGTGATTGCGCATACCGGTCCATAAATATGTAACAAAAAAACGAAGCAACGACTTATCATAGGGTGACGGCTTCGCCGCCTCCAAAAAACATCAACCCGTACCTGGCTACGCCGACCGGCATAGACTCCAACGGCCTGGACACAGCTCAAATAGAATAATTGAAATGAAAAGTCTCAAATAAACACATTTATATTCTGGTTTTATCATCTGGCCTGGAGCTATTGAAAAAACAGTCACTGTCATTCCTGTTATGTACGTTCTTTTACTTTGTTTGACAACACCACATTTATAGAAATAAAAATGTTAGTTGTCATATTATTCATAAAAAAAAAATAATATAGAACGGTATTACCATGAATATATTTATTTAGAACAAATAACAAAAAGCAATTGGCAACATCGCTAAAATCACGCACAGGCGCTCTTATTGTGACTGTCAAATCGAAAAAAATTAAAAACAATATGGATACATGAGAATGTCGTGAATAAATGCATATTCTTAATTTTTTAACTTACAAATGTGTTTTAATAATATTTGTTGCTTTAATTAGGTTAGTGCACACTTATAGAAGATTAAAAATCTGATGTGTACAACACATGACTTTCTTATCTAGTTTTTATAGGCTTTTTCCGGTTATTTTATACAACCTATTGCAACACCTCTATAAATGTTTAGAGGATAAAATAAATATATACATTTTCCACATACATCTACCTCGAAACAATTTTCCATAGATATTCATTGAAAACGAAAATACCGAAGAATTTTCTTCTCCAAACATAAATAACAGATATATTCCATAAAATATAAAAACGGCCTACCATAACATTGATGTTTGAAAGAAATAAAAACTTTGTGAAGTAAAAAATCAGTCTCATTACTTTTCTGCCATACCTCGTAGATAGGTCCTTGATTTACAATTTGATTTTAGTTTCACAACTTTACCACTCTAACATAAAAAACTCAAAACTGACGTTTTAAAAATACGTCACAAATGTCCATATCAAACATATCTATGCATATATTTGTTCTTTAATTCTACATTTACGCCCGTATGCACCGTACACGTTTAATCCAGATCAATGGTTTAATCATAGCTATCATTAGCTATCATAGCTATATATGGTACTAAACGCGATTAAACCCTTGATCTGGATTAAACGTGTACGGTGCATATGGGCGTTAGTATCTTGATTGTAACGTGCTGTCAGCCGGAGGAGCTAGCCGCGAGCTTAGTGTGCATCCACTTACTCGCAACAGTTAAGCAGTGATCTCTCCGGTCACGTCGTGGATGGGTGACCGCTGGGAGGTTCCACTATGGGCCGTGTCACCATGGGATTCATCCGACTAGCGTTTAACCATCGACGACGTGGAATGAATGAGGGTGTGAATGGGAAAGGACCTTCAAATGGTGGTACAATAAGCAGGCTGCCGTGCTGTCAGACTACAGACGGATTAGGGTGCTGTCATCTTGTTTTTATATTATAAAATATGATTCTAATTGTTCCTTTTACAGTATTAGTTACATCATTAGTCTTTAACTTTGGTACAATGTGCGATTTTCCTTGATTATTATTGCTGTTTCCTCTCTGTTCTTTATTTTTAATCGACAAAAAAAGAAGAGGTTCTCAATTCGTCGTAATATTTTATGTATGTTCAGCGATAATTCTTTAACACGGTGTCCGATTTCAATGATTCTTTTTTTTTTTTAGAGGTTCTTCAGGGGTGGTCTCACATAAATTTGGTCAAGATGTGGTGATCTTGACAGCAAATATTAATTTTTAAAGCAACTGCAGCTCATTCATGCACATATGAAAATGAAATGTTATTAAAGATAAATGGTAATGAGGACAATTTGTCTATTTTCTCCACATATCGTGCTTCTTTTATTATTATTGAAAGCTAATGACCAAGAATATGATTCCATTTCGATTTGTAACTGAAATTTCACGGTTTGAAAGGAAATATCAATTTGACAAAATACAATTTTTAACACTGTAGTAATAATTAATGCGTTTATTGTATATTTAGATTAAAATTAGGGCTGTATATACCCTCTTTTAATAACATACGTTTAGGCATTAAAATAGAATTCGTTTGTAAACCGTGTCGTATATTATTGCAGGAATTCGCGAATATTCCAAAATTGACTATACAAAATAAAAAACAACATTATTTTTCTTCTTTTTGGTCATATTTGATCTATATTAATATTAATTTCTTTTAACGCCTTGAATACATTTTTTAAATATAAGGAATAGTTTTGTTGTTGCGCTGTAATGTATATCCTCTTTTTAATTACCAGTGACATCACGAGTCAATAAATAACAAAGGTTTTGAACAACCTATTTCAAATAATAATTATGATTGTTTGATTTCTGATCTGTATCACACTCCGAGCAATTACTAATAGAGGGAGCATGGAAACGAGTTTGTAGGCGAATGTTGTGTTAGCAACATCTGTAGAGGAAGTGAGGAAGCGGGCATAAGGGGGAAGGTAAACATCCTTCTTGTTCAGTGGCGTATCATTTATCTATAAAAACACACATTGTCCAAACGTTTTAATTGTAAAAAAAAAACTAAAAATTTTGCTAATTTTACTATTTTTAAAATGAATACCGTCTTATGTGTGTCTAATGCAGGAAAAGAAACAAAATCACTGTAAAGGTCTAATTTTTTCAATTGAAGAATAAAACCTTAAAATCAATTTTATTATAAATACAGGAGCGACTAGTTTCGGCCTTACAGGAACATCTTCAGGCCTGTAATACAATAATCTTTAATTATTAATAGGTTGGTCACTTACGAATAACATTAAATAGTATAAACCACATAAATGGATCCATATAGTAGCGTTACAGTATTATAGAATTAAAGCTGTGAAAATAAAAGAGCAGTGCAAACGTAACTAAAAATAAGAAAACTGAGTACGGAATCTACAAGAGAAGAGATGAGAATGAGCAATTACGAATGCATTTAAATTGCTCAGGATAACAAATAAAGCTGATAATGTAGTGGTATAGTCCCCGTCAAAGAAGGTCTGGATATGTTAAAGAGGACGGCGTTTTCTCTGTAAATCTGGAGAATGTAAGGAAGACGAATCTTGCTGGCTCAGGTGTAGATGGCTAGAAAAAGGAGCGTGTAGATGAAAGCTCCAGTAAATATCGTCACTTTCGTCTAATTTTTATTTTCACTCGCCGTTTCGGCTTTATCTTCGAAATTCATTTTTAAAAGGAAATAAAAGTAATCATTCATACAAGCATATAATAAAACAACATGAATTCATTATATTTAATAAGCTAATAAACGTTTGTTTCAATGAAAAAAACATATATGTGAGTATAAAAAATATATAAATAGATAAGATTAATATCAAAATCAATTTGAAAATACAACAGATAATAAAATGAAATGAATTAATACAAGTACAAATAGAAAGTTAATAACATACCTTCTAAAAGTAACACGTTTTAGGTAGATAAATGTTTAAAGAGTTTATTCCTGAACATAACTAATCTAACGTTTTTCCCCTTTTTAATATTATGAGCGTTTTTGTAGTTGAAATGAAAATTATAAATTATTTTGGTACTAATAAAAATTTAAACATAGGTTATCAAAGAGTAAAATTCATAATAGAACTTCATAATCTTAAATCGTTATCAAAAATTATCATTGGTAAAACTTCAAACAATAATTAGATTCTTAAACAAATTTCTAGTTTTTATTTTGCAAAAGACTTTTTTGCCTTCTTCGGTTGCCTCTGCCACTTTTCTTTTAGTAGTTTCGAGGAGAATTTTCCTATGGAAACCAGTAGAACCATCAATTGGTTGGTAAAATTTTGATATTTTGAGTCTGGTAAGTCTTGTTAAACTTTCTTCTTAGGAAGCTATAACCTTATGGAGAATAAAAATTTAATGTTAGATCAAAAGCTCTTAATTGAGAATTATATTTGCAAATGCCGTTTTAATAATATTTTCAAAAGTTCTTGGAATCGTTGTTAACAGAAACCTGCAAAAAATATATAATTTTATTCCTAAAATATAAGATATCACACAATGCACATTCGTATAATATCATTGTGCTAGAAAAATACTAGGTAGTTACTGAGACAATTTAAAAAAAGTATTTCGAGAAACTCAACTTTTAATGTCATCATTGTACTTAACTTTTTTATTGCTAAATTATTAATAATGTCATTTTGTGTAGTTCGTTGTGATTTTTTTTAATAATTATGTCCTTGTAGTAAAAACACATTTAAACACATTTTTAAAGTTTTCTGGATTTCTGCTTTAAATTATCGTACAATTGAACTGACTAATTGTGTGTTTAAGTAAAGGTATATCTCCTTTTTGTTATAACAGTCTTTGTATATTGTTCTAACTTTTTAGATAATCAGAGAAAACAGTAAGACATCTTAATATATCCTATTTCACCAACAAAAATGTAGAATAATTAATCTCACATCAAACGAAAAAAGTAATTTTAGGATGTACTAATAGGTTTCAACTTAAAAACTAAATAAAATGTATGTTGCAACTGTGTTTAAATAAATTAAATAGTTTTGTACTATATAATATAGTTCATTAGGTAGTGATTTAGAAGCAAATTATGTTCTATTTATAGAATAAAAAATCACTCATAATATCTAAATATTTATACCTATTTATATTTTGGACAGGAAGACTATTTTATGTTTTTGGCTCTGAATACTTTTCTTAAGAATTTTAAAACCTTCCTTAGCTCTTTTGGGATATTCCATGCATATCTTAGAAGTTAATTTTGTTTAAACCTAAAACAAATTAAGTACAAAAAATGAACATTTAAGCAATACACAAAATTAGTCTTTTAGATAAGTTAAAAAAATTGTCAACAAAAAAATAGCTATGCCTTTTTCCTTAAACATTCTTTTTGAAAGAAACTTAAGTTTCTCTACTTACTTACTGTTTTAGTATTTTAGTAGCAGATGAATATAGTGTAGAAGTAGTGACAGGATTGATTATTATACTTCTTTCGTCGAAATTGCATTTTTCTTTAATATTTTCCTTCTCTGAGCTCTGTAAGAAAAATGTTCATTAGCATAAAAAGTTATTCAGGTGGTCACTTGTTGAATTCCTATCTTTTGGAACCATGTATTTCTTTCTCATATCAAGAAAAGGAAACCTAAAAAAAATAACAATAAACTTTACAAAGATGTGATATTAAAATAATAATAAGTAATTAACCTTTACTATAAACATTATGAGACGGATGAAGACGAACTTGGCTGGAGTGTACTTGCTCTTAATTTTAATTTTTCGATAAGAAAATAAGAAAGTTTAATTGCAAATTAAAAGTGATTGCCTAATGCACCGCCTCTGATAATTAGGTTGTGTCTGTACTTACTTATGATATTATCTTGAAGAAGCATTTTCAACAGGCCTTTTACACATAAAGCATGTTTTCACCATATTATTAGAGATAATAAATCTTAAATATACATTTACAACCCTTACAACGTTATAAATAATAATATTTTTCGTAAAATACAAATAAGAAATTGACATGTGTCAGAAAGTGTCAGAACTGGCGCTCACAGAACACTTCTGGCGCTGTCAAACTTGGCAACGCTGATTAAATAAGCCAATTACAGAAGAGGTATTTTCCCCCTCGGGGGGAGTAGATGTTGCTAACAAAATTTAGCGCGGGGAAGGGGGGAAGACTCCCTCTAGTAGTAATTGCTCGGAGGTATCACACAAGTATGACATAAGTCACCCAAACAGTATTAGGTATACAAGGTGGCCCTACGAAAACTTGACATGGAGGTTTTGAGTATTAATATCGTAGATATTAAAAATACTTTCGGGTAGATCAATTTTAGTTTGAAGGGAGACTTTTTTTTATAGTATTATTAACTGTCATACGTCATTTTTCTCCGCTTCGTTACTCTAACCAATGCAATTTAAATAGGGTAAGTGCCAGATATAACACATCATTTAAAAGGTAGTTTGAAGGGTAATTCAGCAATATAAATATTCATTGTGTTTCTTTTAAATTTTCAAATGTTATTTTTAAAGATATAAAAATATAGTTATTTATTATTTTGAATTTTTTAGGACTATGATTGAAATTAAATTTAATGCTTCTGATAGCAGAAAAAATCATAAAACTGTAATTGTCCGACAACCAAAAATAAGTACATTTTTGTTGTTAAATTAGTTTAATTTATTAACTTTTTTACAAATAAATATTGCTAACTGAAAACTCATTACATTAAAGTTCAATCGAAAACTGATCAAGCTGTGGTAGGTACAATATTTATCATGTTTATGCGCTTAAATGCGAATAAATAATAAATACATAATTTAAGAGAGATAATCTATAATCTGAAATATGACATTAGTTATATAAATAGATTCTTATGGTCGATAAAGCATTAAACACTTCATTAAAACAATATAGTCGCTATTTTCTCTCAATAATAAATCGCGAATAGAAAATTATTATAGATTAAGGGGAATCCCGAAATAATTAGTACGTGCAACACCAAGGATTTAGATCAAACCATTTTATGCAAATTTCAGGTGTACCGCAGGGTTCGGTCCTTGGGCCCCTTCTTTTCATAGTTTTTATTGAAGACATTATTGACAAAAGCACAGAAGTAAAATACTTAATGTATGCTGATGATTTAAACATTTTTGCTGAAATACGGAACTTTGTTGATTGCACAGCTTTACAAAGTTGTTTAGCTGAATTATTGCTATGGTGTACTAAAAATTATTTGCATTTGAATCCTTGTAAATGTATATACTGACATATACTAGGACAAATCATATTTCACCTTTGATTATCAGATCAATGGCACTGTGTTAGTAGGCCGGAGTTTATAAAGGATCTGGGAGTCCATTTTGACAGAGAATTAACTTTCGCAAGGCATATTGAGCAGACAGTTATGTGTGCTTTACGAAGTCTTGGTTTTGTAATTCGAAATTCCAAACAATTTAAAAATATACATACAATGAAGTTATTGTATATTAATTTTGTTAGATTTAGACTTGAGTATGCGTCAGTTGTATGGAATCCATCACTTAACATTTATAGTAGCGCTATTGAAAATGTGCAAAGAAAATTTATGAAGTCCGCATCATATCTTCTAGACAATATCAATCCTGCTAGAGGATTTCCTCATGATCAACTGTTGTCGCGCTTTGGTTTAATGGAACTGCACATACGCCGTAAACTGCATTGAGTTTCAGGATTATATCAACATTAAAGTACCTCGCCCTGGCCTTAGAATATACTTAAGCTTTGACTTGCCAGCTGCAAATACAAATATTTTGAACGGTTCTCCAATTTTTCAAATGATCAATAATTATCATCGCCTTCAAGACAGTTTGGATATTTTTAGTTGTAAGAAAATAGATATTTTTAGAGCTATTACCATAGAAACTGAGTAGGTGTTAATCCTGCTTGGTAAGTTGATAATATATGTTTTGTGTGTATTTATTTTATTTTAATTTAATTTTTCAATATTTTTTAAATTTGTTTTATGTTTCTTTAAAAACTTAAATATTACTGAATATTTTACCTTCAGTTTTCCTTAAAAATGGACTTTGTTGTACTTCTTATTTGTTTCATGTTCAGTCATATCTGATGTTCTTAACTCGTTCGTGATGTATATCATTAGTATATTGGATTTGTTTTTAATTTATGTTCATCTCACTCTGTAATTGGTTTTTAACTGTTGAGTGGTGTACTAAATAAATAAATAAATAAATAAATAAATAAATAAATAAATAAATAAATAAATAAAATACTCAAGTATGAGTACTTATATGAATAATACTCAAAGTAAATGAGTACTTTTGCAACTTTTAGAGAGCACTCGTTAAAAAATCAAGTAACGAGCATGAGTACCTTACCTATTTTAAATAATTCTAGTCAGTGACTTAAGTTTAGAAAAAAGTAATAAGTAAGAAACAAAAAATGAGAATATCACTTATCTTCTATAAATAATAAGAACACAACGTATTTAAAAGAAATACCTATTATTTTTAATTTGTTTTTTTTTTTTGTTTTCTGACATTAAGTTTTACAAATTTTATTTTTATTCTTTGTGTAACTTCTAATTTGGGTATAGAAGCGACAAATGTTTATTTTTCGTTTTTAGTATAATTATTAATGGATTTTTTTATTTATTACACTGCAAATTATACTTATTTCCCCTGTATTAAAATCTACTGTTCAGTTTCGATGATCTACTGTTTTTTCCCACCCATCTACTGTTCCAGCAAATTTTAATCTGGTAACAGATAGAGATACAAATAGAGAATAAGTACTCAAAAAACTGTCATATATTTTAAAACATATAATGTAACGATTCTGTTATTTGACATATGCTTGTCTTTTCCGTCCTGTATCGTTGGCGACAATAAGTTATTCGAAATTGCCTTAAGGTTGTGACAGCGTTGGTAGTGGGATTTTTAAAATTAATGGAATTGTCAGTTACATTTTGGGAAGATTGACAGATTAGAATTGTCAGATGGGAAATTTAAAAAAAAAAGGTCAGAATATATTAGAGTTGAAGATTTTGTATTGTAGATATGAAATAGAAAAAAAAACTAAAAAAGAATAAAAAAGAAAGATGAAGAAAGTTTTATTTGTGTGAATGGAATAGAAAGAACTTAGCAGGAAAGAGAGTTCATCTGAAGGAGGAGTAAGAGGAAAAAGTATGGGAAAACAGTAAGAGGAGACTAGGCAGAAGAACAGGAGGTATAGAAAGTCGTGCATAAAGAAGAAGAACAGGGAGCAAGAAAGAAGAAGCGAAATGATGCGAAAGATAATTCGGAATTTTACAGATCCCAACGAATACTACTTAAAAGAAATACAAAATAATTATTTACCCTGTTCAGTATTCATAATTCTTTTTTTAACGTTAAATATCTTTTTTAAATTACTTTTTAAAAAAACTCAAACAAAAAAATAGAGAATTGAAAAAGTCTACCAAAAATTATGACTGGCAAACTCGCTACGGTCTACTGGAGAGGCCTGCCTCTGCAGGTGTGCGTGCACATGTAGACATGTATTGGAATAAACCTGTGCAGTTTTCTAGCGGAGAGCGATTTACAGCCTTTAATTGACCTTACATTTATGCGCTTTTCAATATTCTTAGAAGAGGTCCTGATATCATTGAAAGAACAAGAACGAGATAACCTGAAAATAATTTGCGATGGATCTCAGCAATTTCGGTTCAAACAAAAATTCGAAAATGATGCCGACTCAGATGCGAACAAATTTCAGAGCTGTTTCGTTCCTCTACGATTGAATGACATTTCCTACTCGTGTGAAAAACTAAACTTTCTGCATTCGTAATGTAATATACTATTTATTTGCGATGAGTAAAAGTTTTCTATTTTTCCCGTATTTCACTGAATTATCACTACAGCTACTTAAATGCAATTTCCAATAATCACGCCATATATAAAAATATAAATAAATGTGGGTACTACTTCCTACTATTTTCTTATCTCTGCATTACCGAGATATTCTTGGTCGATATACCAATAGAAATGTCCTCCATAATCCCATTGTGATTACCATAGTAGTAATAGCACTGTTTACATTAGCTTTGCACATCGTGTGTCTTTAGAAGGCAGTACATTTCTTGAAACCAGTTTGCTTCTTAACCTGCCCAACTTAAGATTGCTTAATCCAGATTTTATTTTATTATACAATGTGTTATTGCCCTCTCATATGTTTATTTATTAAAATGTATTTGGTGTAGTATGACTAATATTTGGAAAATATAAAAGAGTGATAAATATTTTTTTTTTAATAAGTTTTAGATATTTGAGATTTATTGAGTGTCGATTTCAATACAGTAATTAAAAATGTTAATATCAATTCAATATCAATTGTTTTTCTACACCAACATGGATATTAGCTTATCTACGCACAGACTACAAAACGAAATAGTATGTTATTGCGTTCAACTGAACGAATATATTTCATATCCATTCTAGGTAGTGAGAACTCTGTAAAAAATGAAATCCACCAATCACAGTTCATATTTTGTACACACAACTACTATTTTTAAAATTTTAAATAAGTGACAATCACGTCAAACTAATTGTCAGTATATTTTTTTAATTATTAAGATTAAACATACATTAAAATGAGTTATTTTTGGGTAGAATCGATAAATAATCGTAAATCAAACTATCTGAAACTATTTTAATTACGAGTATTAAAACCAAAATCGTAGAAGTGGGCGTAGAGGCATGGACAGAATGCTTGACTTCCACGTGAAAAGCCGGGAATCGATTCTCGGCTGGCGACTAATTCTTTTGTTTTTATTTATTTTATTTTGAAAATCAGTAAAATTCATAAATTGTTTTAAAATTAGTTATTTTGTCCTAACAACCTAAAATATTTTTTTTAATTTGTAGATTTCCGTTAGTGGGTCGTAGAAAAAATATACTGTACAACTCGAGTGGATTGTCCATATCGCACTCAGACTCTTGAGCACTCCGCCTACGGCGTCGTGCCCAAATTTCGTCTTCATGTGATATGGGTAGCTATTCTTGAATTCGAGGGAATAGAAAACCGGTTTTGCCTCTTTATCTGCAACGCGCAAAATTTGTATTTTTGTCTCATTTTTCCCTCAAAATTTCTACTCCCTGAGATTCAAGAATAGATACCATGGCCATCATATCCACTCTTGTTGCATGAACTACTATTTTAGTGTGAAGAGAGGTGATGTTTTCTATACGCTGATTCTTTGCGTTGATATATAAGTTTGCTTTGAAACTTTTGGCTTTTGGCAGTCTGTCTGAACGAATCTGCATTGCTACATTTATTCTGTTGACGATGCCTTAGCTTACAAACCTAAAGCTGAACCTGGCAGCAATTTAAATTTGATATCTTCAAATGCAAAAATGTGGCTATAAAGCTAAATCTACTAAGGCGTATGAAAAGCGTATTTTTTGTACCCAGTGTTACGGGTTCTAATTAATTAGTATATTTATTTATTTTGCTATTATAATTTACTGCCTTCATGATGATTATTAGAAGCGATAATTAAAAATGTATCACTTACTTCTCATATATAATAAAACACAATAGCAACCAATTAAATAGTTAATATAAAAGTCCATTATTTTATTTGTTTATATTCCAAATCATTTCTTTCTAGTTTTTTCTATTTCTTCTTCTCATACTTTTCTTCGGTTAGGCCTCTACTGATAAGCATGTTTAGATCACCTACTAATTCTTCTATTTAGTTAAGGTCTGTTTAAGTAGTGACAAATATTTAAAATGACAGGGATATCATCACTGACCAGTGGTCAGCCTGGTTGTCCTTCAAGCTTCTGGTCATTCTGCTTTTGGGTTAGCAACTTGTGGCATGTGCTATTATTTTCGTCCTCTATTTCGGATTTTTGCACTCAATAAAGCAAATCAATCATCTCTGTAAGGAAAGAAAATATATTCAGAAGTCTGAAATCACATTTTGTGGATTATTAAATTTATTTCCTTACCTATTTACATTATCTTAAAGGCCAACCATCACCACGTGGTAAGTCATCTATGGTTTCTGTCATCCATTTTGTTTTGTCTAACGCTTTTATTTATACTTTTTGTTCTCTCTTGTAGGCCACCTTATCTTGGGCTGGTATTCGTTACCTATAAATTTATTATATACTGTTTTACAATGGATTAAATTAATCTAAGATAGACCTGCTTATAGATAGACAGTTTCCTGGAATACCCGTTTATTATTGTTATTCCACGACCCTCTCTCCGACGTTAATTTAAATTAAAGTTTAGAACTAGTCGAGGTACAACTGTTAGGAGCAATATTACACTCATCACAAGCTCCTAACACCAGCCACCGTATAATTTCAAGTTTGGGTATTGACAACACTGGGTACTGTTTTTATTAATAATATATGCATATATTTATTTTAAATGATTAATAGCACAATATAATTAATTATATCTATAATAATTGTCCTGAATTGTATACGATTGACTTCTAATTTTTCTGTCCTGAACTGGAAAAAATCTAATTATTGTCATCATCAAGCCAATTCTGAAAAGCAACTTACTAATAAAGCTGATGTCTCTAATAGAATTAAATTTTAAGTAAGCATTATTTAAATTACTTACAGTTGTAGTAAGTTCTAGTTCATCTTCACTTTCATTGTCGAAACATTGGATACCTGTTCGTTTTTTTTTTTTAATCACTAACACAACTAGCTAAGTCTACTTCAGGATTTTCCGTCAATAGGGCTTCATCAATCTCCACGTAGTTTAAAACATTTTCAACTCCATTACTTCCGCAAAAGGTTGACAATGGCAAATCGTCCTGTAGCTCCAGATTTTCCACAATTTCTTCTCCATTACTATCGTATCTCAAAAAAACTGTATCTAATGAAACACTTTTTAATTGTTATGGTTAAAACTTTTTTCCATGCTTCCACTATTCAAAAACTTTCTATACAGGTAATTAAAGTTTTTGATAATTCCTTGGTCTAACGGTTGACAATGTGCTATATAATAGTATTAGATGGGTATGATGCTGCGTTGTTTAGGAACAAGATAATTTTTATTTTTTGACGTTGCATTTTTTGTCAAATTTATGCAGCAAATCTGTCATGATACATCTTGTCATCCAGGCCTTTTTGTTGTAGTACCAGAGTTTATCAACATGAAAATCTTTAAAACATCGAAGTTTTTTAATTTTTCCAATCACCAAAGGTTTTTTTATCCCATTTAGATTTGCACACAATAATACTGTCAATCTTTCCTTAACAAATTTACCCCCAGGGCACTTATCATTAAGAAATGTAAAAGTTTTACTTGGTAAGTCTCGATAATAAAGACCAGTCTCGTCAGCGTTATAAATATCTTCAGGTAAATAGCCACTTAATAAATTTGGCAGTTTTCTTTGCCACGTCGTCAAGGTTAATATTTGCAGCTTCTCCAGATATTGCTCTAAATTTAATATTATGTCTTGAGCAAAATTTGTCGAGCCAACCATTGAAAGCTTTAAAATTCAAATCAAGTTCTTTCGCCGCCTCTAAAGCGTTTTCTTTAATTATTGGTCCAGATAATGGAATGCTCTTACTTCTCACTTTACACTATGGGTGTCCTAGAAAAAAGTGCCATAATTTTAACTACGTATTTAGCTCATCAAAACAAACAACTTTTGTCAAATACAAATTTCGAAAATTTACCATTTTTGTTTGATATTTATAAACCCTAAAATAACCCTAACGAGCTGTCTATGATAAAAGAAATAATTAAAATAAAATCTAGCAGAGTTTTTAATACATGATTCACAATGTTATACATTTTTTGCTACAAGTTAAATGACTAACACGCCCGACGATTATTTTTAATTTTAGTTGTGTACATTTCGATTGCAGTTCGATTTATTTTGCTTCTTAAAATGCCGATTTTTACCAGTAGTGAATATACTGACATGGTGTTAGTTTAGAACGAGTAAAAACAAATTTTCGCGTGTTCAATTATGCTTAAAATATAAAGAAGGACATTATGAACATTTGTGAAAACTTGTGAAATAATTTGTGCATTTTTAAAATAACAATGGTATAAAAGATCTTTTTTGGTAAGTCAAAAATTCTTTATTTCTTGATGTGCAAACTAACAAAACATTGTTTACATTTAGTTTTATAACAGAACCAAATTTTATAGCACATAATATACCATCACAGTGGAAATAATCTGGGCTAGTAAACTGTATTTTAATCTAATTAACAAAATTAATCCTAAAAATAAGAAAGTGTTATTAATTATGTCTGTTATTATGAAATGTAAAAAGGTGAAGTTTTGTAACCACTAAAAAGTTTGGTTTCGCACAACAATGTTAAACCTTTTCTAATTAAATTTTCAACAATACCCGAAACCCATCAAATCGTCATGACAGCGATTGGTGAAAATAATAGTAAAAATCCTTAGATGTGGGCCAGTGCTGTAGGTATCTTCTTCTTTAATGCGGTTATGGGCTTAATCCGAGGAGTATCCAACCAGGAAAAGTTATTATTTCAAATTTTGTTCAAGTGGAAAAGCTGCACCCTCGTGCGTCGGACTTCTGTCCTCACTCTTCCACTACACTTGATAATTATTTTAAATATTCTTCAGAATTCTTAGCACTGAATATTTTATTTAATTTAGTATACTTTTTAAAGCCGAATGGTCACTTTGGAACTCGACATTTTGTGATTATTGTAGGACTTGAGGACTCCCGATTCGGAGACCACCATTTCAATGTTGCCACGACGATGTCCAAATCGGAAGTCCCCCAGTGCTGTAGGTATTTTAAATAAAATTAAAATAAAATATCTCTTCTTCTTTTTTTTATGGTCTGTAACCATAAGAACAAAATTCAGTTATCTGTAAGATATAACAAAAAAAAAATCATATTATAATTTAATGGTGCTTTACATTATTATATTTTTATATTAGAATTCCATTTAGGCCAATGTAAAATCTTAACTTTAAAATTTTTGATGTAATCACTATTGAAACATACAAAGAAAATTAATGTTATTTTTAGTTCAACTTTGAGCTTGAATAACTTTTAAGCAAGTGAATTTATCGAAAAAATTCCTAAGGATTTTTTGTAGAACATTAAATTTACTACAAAAATAATTAATTGCCGCAGCTTTGTATGAGATGGCTGAGGAATGAAAAAATTGATTGCAAAAATTACAAAAACCCCATGTTACTTAAATGGGAAATAAATTGCCTTTGTGAAACGGTTTATCATCAATATTAAGGGCTTATATGGGTTCGATATTTTTTTTGGGTCATACACTAAAAATTTTAGGGGCGCTGCAAACTCAAAAATCAAATTGGTAAATAACGGACACCCTAATGTATCTTAGAAAGTAAAAAGTGTCAGAACTGTTGAAATCCACTTTGCTGGAAAGAAAAGTTTAGATAAGCAAGAGAATTATTTATTAATTATATTTTTCTTTACTAATGGTTTTATTTTGTTAGTAAATACATACAGCTGTCTTTTACACCTACAAAAAGGTTCCAGTATATTTTTAGAATTTTATTATTTTAATTAACCATATTATATGAATAATCTTGTTGTTAAAACCTACGCTTGTTTGCTATTAATATTCAGAAAATCATCATATAAATTGCAAATAATATACTGTTGTATTTTGAAATTGCAAAATATAGATATAATTGTGTAATTCATTTATTTATCATATATTTTCATAAACAATAGTTCTAACAAGAAACTGTGGTGTACCGAGATACATATCACATTTTTAATAAATATAAATGAATTTATCTACTATTAATTTATATATTAATTATTCAAGTGCTTTTGAGCAATTAATAGTATCAATAAACAAATAGCGTGAGTTATAATAGCGAGTTATTATAACTCACGCTGGGCTCCTACGATAATTTGGTATATAAATAGTGTGCGCAGTAATTTCTTGGAAATTTTAATGTCGATAAATGTTCTATTGGCGTAAAATTTTAGAAAGATTTTTACCAACTGGAAAGGAATGAATAATAATTAAAACATTTTAAAATTATTAAATTGTCAACGCCTCTCAGTAGGCGGAACACTCAATTATTACATTGAGGGGTGTAATGTCATTTGAAATTTTAACAAGATAATTTTGACGTTTTCAATTCAATTTCTAAAAAAAGGGCTAAAAAAAGATGAATTTAGATAGTGAAGATGATTTATTATGTATATCTCCAGAAATAAGAGAGATAATAATGCAATACAGAATTTATTACCAGAAAAATCAAGAAACAAGTATAAAGATGTATACTAAAATTTTCAAGATTGGTGTAATTTGTTTACAGAAAATGTACTTTTGGCATATTTTAATGAATTTAGCAACAAATATAAAGCATCGTCTTTATGGACTTTCTACTCCTTGTAAGAAGCACACTCAACATACATAATGGAATTAATATAGAGAATTATTCAAAATTACGTGCGTTTCTTAAACGTCAATCAGAGAAACATATAGCTAAAAAGGCAAAACATTATGCCAGAACAACTTAATAATTTCATAAATGAAGCTCCTCATGAGAAATATCTGGCGACAAAGGTAATAGCTTTTACAAAGATTCAAACGTTTTTATCATCTAGTCAATTATACAGGGTGTCTATAAAAGGTCTTTACAAAAACATACCACATATTCCTTAGACTAAAATAAGTCGATTTAAGTAAAATTACCTTAGTTGCTTCGTTTGGGCTCCAGAGGGCCTTGAAGTTACAATTTTTCCCATATAAATTTAAAACGACATATGCGATTTTACTGAAATTTGGTATATTGGTAGAGTTTTATGTGGCAAAAAAATTGGTATTAAAATTGTGTCCGATAATAATACATAGGCGTAGAACTTAATTTTTTTAAATAATTGCACCTTCAAAAATTCTACGGCAATGGAAGAAAAGGAGTTTGAGTATGAAATTTAGGTTGCGCAACTCATTTACTTTAAAAAAGGTAATCTTGATAAGACTCGATTACTCTCATGGTTTTCGCTAAATTTCTGTTTTAATAATTTAGAGTGTATAGGTTACACAAAAATATTTATTTACAACATAATCAAAATAGAGATTTTACAAAAATTGTTCAAAATGTTCACCATTTTCATGCATACAAAGATTTATACGTCGAAGAAAATTAAAATGTATCCTTTCCATAACTTCTTCATCACCTCTAATATTGTTTATTGCATCTTGAATACGTTACCAGAGTTGTTCCTCATTTTCTACAGGTTCCCTGTAAACTGTGGATTTCAGATGTCCCCATAAAAAGTAATCCATCGATGTTAGGTCTGGGGAACGTGGTGGCCAGTTTACAGGTGCGTCATTACCTCTGCCTATCCATTTGTGTGGATATTGTTCATTCAAGTGGTTTCTAACGTTTAAAGAAAAATGTGGTGGAGCTCCATCTTGCACAAACCACATATCTCTCCGAAGTTGGAGATGGAAATCTTCTAACAATTCTGGCAACGTATTTTGTAGAAAATCCAAATAATTTTCTCCAGTTAATCTTCGTGGAAGTATGACAGGACCAACAATGAAATTACCATTATTCCAGCCCACACATTAATTTTGAATTCGTGCTGAAAATGGTTTACCTTTATTGCATGCGGATTTTCAACGGCATAAACATGTTCATTATGGGTATTAGTTATACCTCTTCTTGTAAAACCCGCTTCATCGGTAAAGAGAGCCTTCTTGACAAAGTTTGGATCTCTTTCTTTTTGCATATTGACAAATCAACAAAAACCCAAACGAATTTGAGGATCATGGACTAATAATTCTTGTACTGGCTTCTTATGGTATGGATATAGCAATTGTTCTCTAAGCACTTTATGAACGACATCTTTATTTACTCCTAGTTCCCTTCCAATTCGTCTGGTGCTTAATTCTGGATCTTCTTCAATGCGTTCTAAAATGTCTTCTTCAACTTCAGGAATCCTTACAAAACGTTCTCTTCCATGATCAACAGTGTTGGGAGCAAAGGAACCGGTCTCCCGAAGACGTCTCTCAACAGAAGCAAAAGTTGGGTGGCTAGGTACACCATGAGAGTAATCGAGTCTTATCAAGAGTACCTTTTTTAAAAAAATGAGTTGCGCAATCTAAATTTCATACTCAAACTCCTTTTCTTCCATTGGCGTAGAATTTTTAAAGGTGTAATTATTTAAAAAATCAAGTTCTACGCCTATGTATTATTATCGGACAAAATTTTAATACCATTTTTTTTGCCACATAAAACTCTACCAATATACCAAATTTCAGCAAAATCGCATATGCCGTTTTAAATTTATATGGGAAAAACGATTTAAAAATTGTAACTTCAAGGCCTTCTGGAGCCCAAACGAAGCAACTTTGTACTAGGGTAATTTTACTTAAATCGACTTATTTTGGTCTAAGGAATATGTGGTATGTTTTTGTAAAGACCTTCTACAGACACCCTGTATAATTCTTTCTCGATACTTGTATCTTAGTATTTATTGTTATAGTCGTAGATAAAGTAAGTATAGTATTCAACTTGCGGTAATGGTCATAACTCACTTGATGAATTACCGCATTACCGCTCGTTAAATAATATACTATTTTTTCTTTATATCACATAATTTTTCTGCCCATTCTTCACATTTTACAAAAATAATTTAAAATTTTTAAGTGTAGGTTGACATTTAACTGTATTGTTGCAAATAAACGTTGCTTTTCCTTGAAAATGTAATCCAATAGTTCCAATTATTTTCTAAAAATACCACAACAAATAATATTAATGTGCACTGTACATAGATTTACAAGCCAAGTCGAATCAAAATTTAATAAACATGTATTTTCTTACATTATATAAAGAACAAAGGCGTCTACATTTCTTTTAAAGTGGGTAAATCAGAATCATTTTTTTTTAAATAATTTCTCTGTAAAATAGAAGCATTAGTTAAGAATAGTACATAGGTCAAAAATGCTATAAAATAATTTTATTAATTTACTCTTCTCTAAAGTTTAAGTAAAAGCTATTACTAAACTATTTACAAACCTGGGCGGGCTACTGCAAAGTATTTGGGCAGTCGTATAAATTAGTAGAATCAAAAAACATAGGTACATAACATTTAAAAAAAAAATGTTTTCCTTCTTTTATGGGTAGGGGAGAGGATGAAACATTGGGACACTACAAATATAATTAGCTATGTATAGCTCGGCTTTCAATATATTAATCATATAATGTTATGTTGTTGCCACCGATAAATGTACTATCATCATAGGTTTAGCGATTATTATCTGATCGAAAAATTAGATTTTTGCAATATTCCAAAGTATCCAAATTGTCCAAATGTACCCCTTGGCTGGGGTAGATTTGAACAGTGTAGGGGCAGGTGTAGAAAAAAACAATTTGTTATGTTCTAAAAGTTTTAGTCATATTTATTTAGTGAATTAAGCTGGAACAATCTAACATAAGTCGCATAAACAGTAAAAATGTAAAAAAACGCATAATTAAACAAAAATGTTTTATTTAGTTTAGTTGGCGTTATGGGCACCGAAGTCTACTTGAAACCGCTTTATTGAACTTGACCTTGCAGTTGTTTCAGACGTTCTTGGCTAAGGTAGTTTTAGTTTCACTTGTTCCAATTCCATTAGGTCCTTATCAGTGACTTGGGGAAAGGTAAATCAATTTTTTTCTTTCTTAGAACATTTTATAAATATTTTCCGTCTACTATTTCTTCCACTTCCCTAACATAATACTTTTAGGTCTTCTTCATGCAATACTTTACCAGCAAAAAGTCACCGATTTCGATATTTGGCGTCCCATATTCAGGATCTTTGATAGGTTCTATGCCTTGCATGAATTCTTGGTCAGAATTTTCACGGTCCATTTCACTTAAACAGTCAGATTCATCATCAGCGTAGATTACTTCATCCCCGGAATCATCCGAATCATTTGTTTGTTGCTTTACATTATCAAACAGATTCTGTTTCACTTTCTTCTTCTTTTGCTTGGCTATCTTTTCTTCTTCTAGTCTATCTTTTACTAGCGTCTCTGTTTAAATTCGTGATTTTCCTTTTAACTTTAATTTCTTTTTCTCTGCTTTGGGGTAGGGCCGTATTATGTCTGGCGAAATGATTTCAGGCTGTAATGAAGTTGATGGAGTACTAATCAGGGCCGCCGAAAGCCAAACCGGGGCCCAGGACAATTCTCCAGATCGGGCCCCGAGACAATTTTGTAAAAAATTAAATAACAAAAGGTTTTCAAGCAAAAATTTCTCCTCCTCTACTTGAATTTCTCTAACTCGTCTGTCGAACTTCTGAAAGTTACAAACACCACCGCTGTCGGGCCCCCATTTGATCCCGGGCCCCTGAAATTAGTCCCGGCTGCCCCCCCTCTAGTCGGCCCTGGTGCTAATGACCAGTGCAGATGTTGACATGTTGATGGTGCATTTGATGAAGTGCTAGTGACCAGTGCAGATGTTGATGGTGCGTCTGTTTCTTCTGGGGCCCTTGAATATGTTACAGATGCAGCAGCAAAGTCATCTTCCTTAAAAATACCTTTATCAAAAGGCACAATACCGCTTTTTCTAAACCCAGAACATATATTGGCCAGTGTAAAAGCTTTCTGGTATGCTTTTTCTATCAGTTCAGCAATTCCATAGATGGATACCCTTTTGCCAGGATGATTTACCAACCAATCATTAAAAGCTGGCTTCAAATAGGTTTTAAATGGGCCTTATAGTCAAGAGGCTGGAGGCGGTCAAGAGGCAATGAAGGAAAAATGTAGTGAAAATAATTCCATTCTCTCTACAAAATAAAATTGTTTCGAGACTGGTCTGGTACTCATGGTTTTCAAATACAATCAGTATGGGTTCATCTTTCGTACATTTTGTATGCTTCTGTATGTGTTTAATTATATCCAAAAATAATAAAGATGTCATCCATCCTGACCCTGACTTGTTGGCTAATCCAAGACTTCCTGTGGGCGCACCTTTCGTAAAAACATCCTTAAATTTTGCTCTTGGGAACACATGGGCAGAAGGAATTGTATTTCCGACTCCACTTATTAAAGCGCAAAATGTAACCAGCTCTCTTCGTTCTGCGGATACTGCCTGACCCACTTGTTTTGTACCAGTTTTGGCAATAATTTTGAATGCGTCTAAAACAAAATATTGGTTTTCTAACAGCGACAGCAGTGAGAGCTTCGTTCATGTGCTACAAAAGTGTGCACTGTTGCACTTTAAACGAGTCACAAATCTACGATCTCTGTTTGTTGCAGACAGAAGCCTGGTATCTTTATCTCTCGTTTTAATCGATTAAGGTACCAAACGGTTCACTTTTGACAATTCTCCACCATCAAGAAGGTGTGGCTTCGGTGACTAGGTTCCTGTTTTAGCCCTATGTTTCTTTTCTGTTATTCTGTGGTGACGTTATGTTTTTTTTTTAACTTGTCAATTTGTAATATTTATTTTCATCGAAAGATCTCTCAGTCACTATTACCACAAGTTAATTTTTCGCCATTATTTCACACAATTAAGGTAAAGACTTAAATGGAATTTGTAAAGTTATTATTACCTTCTAGATACGTGAAGTTGACATTATTATTAAAACGACAGATTGTTTGAAACTGCTCGGTACTGACCGTAAATAAAGTTGTAAAAAGTCCATTGAATTCTTTCGCTTGAAGTCATGTCCTCCTGAAAATTGGGTCACCCCGCACACGAGTTACATATGTTATCCGATTGTAAATCTAAATTTACTTCATGGAATAAACAAAGAAATCATCACAGGAAATGAAACCAGTGCGGGTTACTCAATTTTTCAATTTCATTTGCTCTTTTAAAGTGACTGAAAAGAACCAACTGCTGGATGCGTTTTTCGAAATAAATTTAAAGCTTATTGAAAGACGCTTGGATTGCTTTTTTCGAAAACACAACAAAAGGAAAAATTCCTTGAAGAATAATTGAACTATATACATAATATATGCAGGTTTCTGTTTCTTTTACTCATAATAAAAACAAAATAGATTTAGTTAACGAATTAATTCACAAAGAGTCATAGGATATATTTATAGGAAGATGTTGAAAGTAATATGCACAAAAAGTAAAAATTATTTAGGAAACATTTTATGATATTCTTGGAACGTATAAATTATATGTTATTATACTTAGTATATATGTAAAAATATTAGTAGCTCATTCAAGAACAAAAAAAAAGAATTTTTAGTTCTTTCATTCCTGTGTTAAGAATCAGCTTTGTATAACTGGTCATTCAGACAAAAGAAACACAAAATATTTATAGGTGTACATCGTTGCGTTGGTTTCATTCAAACTCTTTAGACGATGCTACGGGGTTATAAAGAAAGACAATCATCATGAGCAGCTATTACCAAAATAAGAAAATTATAGGTAAATTTACATATATTGAAAAAAAGAAATTAAAATTATTATATCAACGGTTCTGAGACGGAAGGGAATAAAAAGGATAGCCTCTGAATACCTTCTATCGTAAAAAGAGACTGAAACAAATACACTCATCAACGACGTTAGCAATTTACTTTATACTGGTTTGCACTTTGCACCTTATTCCTATTTTCAGATAGAATTCTTTAAATAATGCCTTTGTAGATAGACTGTAAACTGTCTCACCATCCTTTTGAAAATCGTCTTTACTCTCTTGATTCTCCTTCAAGTACTACACGCGACACGCGACAGTTTAAGTTCTTCCATTCTTTACAGCTTCTGTCATTGCTTTCTTCTCTATTGTTTTCTGATGTAAATGTTTCTCACTCGATCTATTCTGATTTTGCCTTCTTAGGTTTGAAAAGCCTTCTTGGAAGATTAAGAAATAAATAATCGTACTTAAAGGTTCTTAGTTCAAATATAACCCAATCAAAGCTGGTCTGAAACTACCTTGGAATTATTAATTAACTGGCAGTCCACAATAAAATAAAAGTAGATTGTTCAAAGTTATTCCAGTATGATTATTTCGTGGAAAATTTCCTAATTATATCCATATACTTTTCGGTAACGTTCTGGTGCTATTGTTTATGATGCTGTTTTAAACATTTTATTGAATAGTAGGCACTTTTAATTTGTTTACTAACTCTGAATAAACAATTTTAAAAGCACGGGGAATTATATTAATTTTGAGAAAACATTTTCAAACGTCAAAGCAGACATATGAAACTGGCGATCAAATTCAGCTCAAGGAAGTCTATAACACTCAAATAAAATATTTCATAAGAAATTTTCAGTAAAACAATTTCTTCTTTGTATTTATTAAATTCAATTTAAAGTTTGACTTCGCCGACTGGATTCTATTTGACATTACTGCTTTTCAACTTTTTATGACTAAAATTAAACCCACTTTTAATAAAGCTGTTAAGTAGCATCGGAACCTCTTTTAATTGCTCCTTAAAATAATTTTTATGGTCTCCAGACATACAGTCATGAATCAAAGAAACTTACTTGTCATAAACGAGCGAAATTAAATCATTTTACGGACTTGTATGAAGGTAATTGTGTAAATTGCATCCCGTACATCTTTAAAAATATAAATCATCCAACATTAATACAATACTATTGCATTTTAATACATTTATTTAAAAGAGTCAACGATATGAAATAATATACATATAACTAACTAACTTAATATTTACTTTAAATAAAATTCTTACATTTTTAAAAGTTATTTAAAATAAATATAGGAAGTTAAAAAATATTCTGAAGAAATTTTGTTGAAAAAACATGAATTAATTATTGCAAGAAATCTAGAAATATAATAGAAAGGAACAAGTAACAGACAAAAATGGACAAAAATATATTTTTATAATATTGACATATAAAGTCACATTTTTTGTAATCGCAGCAAGTGTCAAAATGACCTACTTTACGCAACTAGTTGCATAATGTTGAAAATGGTTTCGAAAAATTCATTATTCACCAGATGCGAAAAGAGAACAAATAAAAATAAACCTTTTTGTTTCTAAAATTAACAATATACATTTTTATTGAAAATTTATATGAAAGAAGGGCACGTTGACCTATAAATGGAATTTGATTAAACTTACAACCTAGTAATAATGTTGTTTTGGTCCTTATTTTTTCCATTCTAAATCAGCACAAAATAATTAAAACACAATACACGACATAGTAACCCAATTTTTTGGAAAACTAAATAAATTTAATAAGCCATATAAACACACTACAAGTCATTGATAATAATAACAATACAATTTTATAAATAATCTAAAAAAAATCTGATGTGTCCAACACATGACTTTCCTATCTAGTTATTACAGGCTTTCTTCGGTTATTTTGTACAACCTATTGTAGCATCTCTGCAAATATTTAGAGGTTAACTCAATATATACATTTTCCACATACATCTAACTTGAAACATTTTTCTATATATAGCAGAAGTAAAAGTTGGAAAGGCTTTTGCCAGTTCTCCCCACATACTTTGATTTTTTTTTGTTCTCCCACTTTATACACCTAAATTGACAGGTTTACGACGGATCTTACAGAAGTAGACGCGATACATTGGCGTACAAAATTATTTTATAGATGTTATTAACAATTTCGAGTAAATAGTTTAATAAATTGTGAATAGCTGTTGAAATTTTGTAAAATTATGATTTGAATATTATAATACATGTTTAATAATTATTTATAGTCCATAAGTACCTGCGATTGTCCGGATCCAATTTAAAATTTAAAATTACTTATTCTATGAAACGACACTGGCAGGTAAACATGACTGCGAAATTCTCGAAGCCGTCCAACGTATTTGACGTTTACCCCCTCTCTACCTACCAAAAGCCTTTCCAACTTTTACTTTCGGTATACACTCATTGCCTCACTGTCAACGAAAATGCTGAAAAATTTAAATTTTTTGACTTAGATCTGGATTACGTATTTGTAAACCTATAGCTAGTCTTCTATTTTATCCAAAACGCGACATTCTTCTGTACATTCCAATCTAAAGTGATAATATAATTAAATTTCTAATGTTTTGAGCAACACTTTTAACCTACATCTTTAAAACTGAAGTTTTTTTTTAACATTCAATATATCAGTTAAATCAATGGTCGAACTGGTTGAGAAGCTTCCCATTTTCTCTTTCAATTGGGCCATTTGGATGTTAAGAAATTCATCGGCAACTTCTAAGAACGTTCTTGTGCTTTTCTGTAAGCCACATTCATAAGTAAGTTGTACATTTTGCTTGCAACTGCTTTCGGGGCAAGGTGAATCATAACAAGGCCTAAAAAATAAACAATTATTTTTGATACTTAAGGCATTACAAATAACTATTTATTGTAATAGTGATAATTTTTTCTGTTGATAAATACATATTTATAGGACTAAGAAAATTAACAGGACCAAAATGAAACTTTTCAGTGCCTACCTGCCGCATGAGTGCCCACACAATCCTCTTGATATAGTACAACAGTTGTACCATTCACAAAAAAACGGGTACTTACAGGTCTAAGACCACTAGTACTAAACAACACAGTTATCCCATTCGTCATAGAAGCCAAACACCTCGGAGTCATATTTGACCAAAGTCTGACGTGGAATCATCTCAAAAAAAACTCACACGTAAAGCTACAATAGCTCTCGTAAGCTGTAGAAGAATATGTGGGAAAAACTGGGGTCTATACCCCAAAATGACCATGGCGCAATGGCGTGGGTAACCAAAACTGCGCAGGCAAGTGCAATAGGCCAACTTACTAGCATTCAGCGGATTGCCTGTCTAAGTGCTACTGGGGCCATGCGCACTACGCCGACTGCAGCAATGGAGGTATTATTAAATCTCACGCCACTGCACATCTTCATACAAGGAGAAACCAGGTCAGCTATTCACAGGCTAATGCAAGGACAAAACCCAATAAGCCAACTACATAGCGCCGACCACACAAGGCTATATCAGCAAGTAAAAAAAGATAATATTCTAGCTATGCCTACTGATAGAGCCATAACCACATACAAATTTGAAAGAAATTTTCAAATTCAAATACTAGCCCGAGAATCCTGGAAACAGAGACCTCCCGTACAGGCTAAACTCGTCTGGTACACAGACGGTTCAAAAACCAAGGAAGGAGCCGGTGCTGGAATCTATGGACCCAAGTCGAAATCAACGATTTCGCTGAGTTTAGGAAAATATGCAACAGTGTTCCAGGCTGAGCTAATAGCCATACAACACTGTGCAAGAGAAATATTAAATCAGCAAGTATCAGGCAAAACTATTGCCATATATTCTGATAGCCAAGCAGCTCTAAAGGCAATTCTCTCACCAGAAATCAAATCACGACTGGTGAAAGACTGTCTAGAAGACCTGACAGAGCTAAGTAGTCAAAATAAGGTGACCCTAGCGTGGGTTCCAGGCCATGAGGGATATCAGGACAACGAAAAGGCCGACGAATTAGCCTGAGAAGGCTCAGATAAGGCCATGACAGGCCCCGAACTCTCCTGTGGAGTTGCTAAGGCATTGTGCAAGGCATCCATTGAACAATGGATGCAAAAAGAGTCTCAGGAATGGTGGAACAACTATCCAAGACTGAGACAGGCCAAACAGATCATCAAGGAACCTTCGGCCAAGTTCACGGAAGACCTACTGGATCAAAATTGCCAAATCGTTAGGATAACATTAGGCCTTCTTACTGGACACTGTCGCCTCAAAAGGCACATGAGTGTCATAAATCCAGCAGAAGAAGCCACTTTGTGCAGGTTCTGTGAAGAAGAAGAGGAAACATCATTCCACGTCCTGTTCCAATGTGAAGGCCTGGCTGGAATGAGGTTTCTAACATTGGGCGAAGAAAAGCCAAATGCGTGGAACTACATGCGGGAGCAACTGTCAAAGCTACTAAGTCTAATAAAAAAGACCAGGCTAGATGACATACTCTAAAACAAACGGAGTCCCACAATAGATCTAATAAGGTAGTGGTGGACAAGGACAAATAACGTCCAACTTCTAATCTAAATAGTACAAGGTTGTTTATATGGCGTAGGGCAACGCCCATCATGACATGGTTTAGCACACTTGTGTCTCCCACATGGCATATTTTTTCCGCATGGTAAACCACAGCTAAAGTTCTCTTGGTGACAAGGAATGGCCGATCTTTGTTTATGGTGTCACATAACACCATCTCTTGCAAAGAACAGTACAAGGAGGACAAAGTCCTGTATGACAAGTATAATTGGGATCATGTCCACAAGGCCTCGGCCTTGAACAAGGCTTGTTGCAATTCGGAGGTTTAGTACCACAAAGGATAGGTGGGTGCAAAATGATAGCCCCACATTCACAACACAATTCTTCAAAACTGGTTTCCATACAAGGTGGGCAACGTCCAGAATGTACGTTCGCACCTACGTTGTCCACAGGTGAGAAGATGGTTGTATGGAAGAGGGCATACATGGTCTATTTCTATGCAACACAGTGTTTTCCACACAAACGTTTCTGTAAAAGTAATGTTAAATGACTATACTTATAATTTCTTGATATATGTTAATACAAATAACTTACTTTTGTACATTTCTTCTCGTATCTGGCAACATCAGCTTTTGTAGTGAGTTCTTGACATGGTAATTCTTTGTCCATGTGACGACATCTGCATGTAACCACAGTAGTTTTAAGACACGGGGGACATGGTCTTTTATGACAGAGGTTCTCGCATACATGTGGAGAATATGGTTGACCGCATTTCAACATTTTATCACATATCTAAAAATTGTTTTTAATCAAATAACATATACCATACTTAAAAGAAAGGGTGAATTTCAAAATTCCTATCTTTTCCTGAACTCGGCAGAGATAAATATTTTCATATTCGAATGATGTTTAAAATTTGTGATGCACCAATAGGGCAAGTTCTTTTTAATGATGAAAATACAAACGGTTAGGTGAAACTTTGGTCAAACATGCAATGAAATAAAAATATTATTGTAAAACGGTTTACTACAGTTTTTGATTTTAGCAAAAACTTGTAACGGTTGGAACCGTTTTCGTTATTTTGACACAAACATCTCTACTCAAATGTCATTTATCGTTTATGCCTTGCGTCAAAAGTTCCTAATTCATTCGATTTATATCTGTCAACAAATCAAGTTGATTTAAATTTTAAATTATCTTGGACATCCGATGTACTAATTGTCTTTTAATATTCTTATTGGCCGTCTGATTTTATAAGCGTGGCTATATCTAGACGGTTTAGTTCGAACTATATCTAAAGAAGTTTATTTCAAGTCCTATCTAAGAAGTTTATTTCAAGTTGTATCTAAGAAGTTTATATCAAGAAGTTGATGAAGATTTATACCTAAGAGTTTGGTGCTATCCGAAGAATATCGTTCAAGTCCCTTTGAAGAAGGCCTATAATACCATGCTAATTACCCCAATATAACTACCTCCTGTTATAACAGATAAGTTTTATTCAATATACCATCTAAATTTGAATTAAGTAAATCTCTGTGAATTAGACTTTGTCACTACCTTATCTAAATCTTTGTTTAAATATAATATCTTAATGGTTAGTGATTTTCTATATTTTTATCACTAATCTATAGTCAAGTATAATAAGTTTTAAATATAATGGTGCCCAACTTCTTTTTCAAGGTAATACGAGTTATTTAATAACCTGACCCACTCCCAAAATCAATTGTACTTAAAACACTATAACAAATAGATAAAATAACAAGTATCACGTTACAAACTTGTAAATAGAAAAAATCAGCTACAAACTCCAGTTTTCCAAAAATTGATATCTGCAAATTGATAAAATTTATTATTCATTTTTTTATTTAAAAAACTAGAGTGTAAAAAAAATTAAAAGACTAGACATTATTAGGGTGTTTCTTTTGAATACTTCAGCAAAAACCGAAATTATACTGATGATAAATAACTAAGATACATGGATAATTCTAAAATAGTAAACCGTGAAAACAGCCTTAAGATACATAAAGAAATGGCTACCATAATAAATGCACAAATTTATATTATTTAGTAAAAGGGATTTAGAAAATGTGTAATTTATGACTAACGATGATGGACTAACTAACTAACGCTTCCACTTACATCATATCTTGGAATAGAGTAGAAATTTTAAGTCTAACAGGTCCCTCTCCTTTGAAAATCCGCGTGAATAAGATAGGATCTATATCAAACATAAAGCGGTTTCTGGTAAGACCAAATAGCCATAACATATAAATAAAATTTTAGGATTTTGCTTAAAAATTGTGATAAAAATAGGAATACATTTTTATTCGGTATAGTAAATTAAGCAAGCCTATGTTATCGCCCTGTAGATTCCAACTGGCTTTTTTGCGGACTGTGACGAATACAGTGTCTGTCGCAAAATCTTCAAACGTGATTTTAAGCCGTCCATCCTCGTGGTCCGCGGTCACAATGAATGTTAAAGGGGACAAATGCCCAACCATGTGCTCACTTCAGAAAATTCTCGAGGGGATATAATTACAGAATTTCGATTTTTCATTGCAATAAGAGCAAAAAAATAATGAACAATTCTTATTACTTTGGTTGACATATGACAAAAAAAATATTAAAATTAAATTTATATTTGTATGTTATTTATGTAATTTTAAAATATTGTATTTTTATGAAGTTTAACTGGGTGTTCACTGCACAAATGAATTAATGGAGAAACCGCTCCTGTCTGTAATATCTTTCTGTATTAATATCAAAGTCTTGTTAGCAAATATTCAAGTTTAGTAATAAATTCTTATTTTTTGGTTGTTTTAACCACTACATAATATTAGACAATTTCAATATAAATAAATAATATTGCAAAAAATGAAACAAATAATTCATTATTATTTAACGTTGTCTTTATATTGCTAAATAAAAAAAATAAATATTCCTTTCGTTCTTTCTTATGTTCCGCCTACGAGCTCAGCTGAGTATGCGACTCTGGTGAGGAGATTTTTGTTCGAAATTCTCAGAACCTGTACTCGGCAGAAGGTTCTTATGGCGCCCATTCTATTGGAATTGTATTACTTTATTCTATTGTTACTGTTATGTTAGTATTACTTTTTCAACAGGTAAACAGGAAATTCAATAGGACTTTTATGTAAAATTTTTGTAAAGTGAGATGTTGGAGGTGTCTTATTCTTAAAAAATTTAGTAATACAATTTGAATAAATATAATTAAATGTCGTATTATTTTACCAAATAGGAATTGATACAAAAACATTCAATTTTTTAATATTATAAATGCGCAGTAACTTTTATTGTTTTTGAAATCATTTTATTGTTATGCTAAAACAAAATGCATTTACTGTACAGAAAAGGTTTACTTTTTGTATGCCTCAAATGCTAATAAATACATCTTTCTAATAATAAAATTTCAAATCAGTTTCAAAATATGCTTGTATATATGAGCAGCTTGTTATAATAATAAATAATTTAGGTAAATTTTGTGTGTCATCGATACGTTGTAATTTTTCAGATACTGACGGAATATTATTAAAATTATTTGAAAATATACCATAAAAATCTCCAGAAAATGGAACGTTACGAGCAAAATTAAGGAAGGATGGTGAATACCCTGTGACTTCATGTTTGGCTGTATTTATGGATTGAACTACTCTAGGCAAATATATGCCTTAAGAACGATGATTATCACGCATATCACAGCGAAGTGTATTGGTTATTTCAGCATGATTAGCTTGAGAAAGATAAACAGGATTGTAAATTATTTTCTGAACTTTGTATTTGAATTATTTTAATGAAGAGGATATCAGTCAGAAAAAATGTAAAAAGCAATATATTTAACTAATAAAGGCACAAATTTTATCACTAACAAAAAAAATCTGATGTGTCCAACACATGACTTTCCTATCTAGTTATTACAGGCTTTTTCCGTTTATTGTGTACAACCTATTGCAGCATCTCTATAAATGTTTAGAGGATAAACTAAATATATATACATTGTCCACATACATCTACCGCGAAACATTTTTCTATAGATATTCATTAAAAATGAAAATACTGAAAAATTTAAATTTAGCACTTTTCCTACAATTTTTCCATTACGGTCCATTTTAAAAAAAATCATGTATGAACAAATATTATAGAGATCGATATCGCAAACAACTTTTATTTCAACAATTTTCATAAAAATCAGAATTTTGCACATTTTGTCAAATTTCTCGAATACGGACCATTTCAGGAAATTTTTACCTAAGGCAAAAATTATAGATAATAATATTAGAAGTAACTTTTATTTGAACAATTTTCTTCTCCAAACATAAATAACAGATATATTCCATAAAATATATAAACTGCCTCCCATAAAGTACCCCCCCAGATGTTCCGACTTTGTCCAAAATCTAATCATTTCACGTCAGGCCGAAATAAAACTTAAGTTTAAAATTTATTGATTTTTTCTTTATCCGTTTTTGAGTTTTCTTCAAATTTCGAAATTTACACATTTTCTCAAATATCTCGAATACGGTCCATTTTAGAGAAATTATCTATGGGACAAAAATTATAGAGAATTATATTACAAACAACTTTTGTTTGAACAATTTTTATAAAAAAAAATATTTTTTTACATTTTGTCAAATTTCTCGAATACGGACCATTTTAGGAAAATTTTGTAAATGACAAAAATTATAGATAATAAAATAAGAAGTAACTTTTATTTAAAAAATTTTCTTCCCCAAACGTAAATAACAGATATATTCCATAAAATATAAAAATGACCACCTATAAAGTACCCCCCCAGATGTTCCGACTCTGCCCAAAATCTAATCAGCTCATTAGACGCTGGAATAAAGCTTAAGTTTGAAATTTGGTGTTTTTCCGTGTATCGGTTCATGAGTTATGCGTTATACAGACACACACACACACACAGACACACACACACACAGACACACACACACACAGACACACACACACACAGACACACACACACACACACAGACATCATCGCGAAAATAGTCAAAACGGATTCAGGGGACCTCAAAACGTAAAAATCCGTCGAAAACTCGAGGTCGAAAAAAATCATGATTCCTATACTTTCCTTATATCTGTATACAGATAGGAAAGTAAAAATTTGGTATGTTGGTAAAGTTTTATGTGGCAAAAAAAATGGTATTAAAATTTTGTCCGATAATAATACATAGGCGTAGAACTTGATTTTTTAAATAATTGCACCTTTAAAAATTCTACGCCAATGGAAGAAAAGGAGTTTGAGTATGAAATTTAGATTGTGCAACTCATTTACTTTAAAAAAGGTACTCTTGATAAGACTCGATTACTCTCATGGTTTTCGCTAAATTTCTGTTTTAATAATTTAGAGTGTATAGGTTTCACAAAAATATTTATTTACAACATAATCGAAATAGAGATTTTACAAAAATTGTTCAAAATGTTCACCATTTTCACGCATACAAAGATTTATACGTCGAAGAAAATTAAAATGTATCCTTTCCATAACTTCTTCATCACCTCTAAGATTGTTTATTGCATCTTGAATACGTTGCCAGAGTTGTTCCTCATTTTCTACAGGTTCCCTGTAAACTGTGGATTTCAGATGTCCCCATAAAAAGTAATCCATCGGTGTTAGGTCTGGGGAACGTGGTGGCCAGTTTACAGGTGCGTCATTACCTCTGCCTATCCATTTGTGTGGATATTGTTCATTCAAGTGGTTTCTAACGTTTAAAGAAAAATGTGGTGGAGCCCAATCTTGCATAAACCACATATCTCTCCGAAGTTGGAGAGGTAAATCTTCTAACAATTCTGGCAACGTATTTTGTAGAAAATCCAAATAATTTTCTTTAGTTAATCTTCGTGGAAGTATGACAGGACCAACAATGAAATTACCAATTATTCCAGTCCACACATTAATTTTGAATTCGTGCTGAAAATGATTTACCTTTATTGCATGCGGATTTTCAACGGCATAAACATGTTCATTATGGGTATTAGTTATACTTCTTCTTGTAAAACCCGCTTCATCGGTAAAGAGAACCTTCTTGACAAAGTTTGGATCTCTTTCTCTTTGCATATTAACAAATCAACAAAAACCCAAACGAATTTGAGGATCATGGACTAATAATTCTTGTACTGGCTTCTTATGGTATGGATATAGCATTTGTTCTCTAAGCACTTTATGAACGACATCTTTACTTACTCCTAGTTTCCTTCCAATTCGTCTGGTGCTTAATTCTGGATCTTCTTCAACCCGTTCTAAAATGTCTTCTTCAACTTCAGGAATCCTTACAAAACGTTCTCTTCCATTATCAACAGTGTTGGGAGCAAAGGTCTCCCGAAGACGTCTCTCAACAGCAGCAAAAGTTGGGTGGCTAGGTACACGACGATTTGGAAACCTTTCAGAGTACACCCTGACACTCTCTCGAGCATTTCCTTCACAAAATCCTAATGTCAGTAACATATCGGTATATTCTGCATTGGTATATTGTACAGCCATATTAATAAACCACGCATTTGTTTTTTTAATTATTGAGTCAGATAGAACACATTCAATCGTTAACAAGAGATTAGGTGTTAAAACTTGACAATATTTTTATTTAGATGAAACTATGGAAACCAACAATAAATGTTCTTGTATACGTATTGCAGGCAAGTAATTAATATTCCTCAAAAAATCGTACATGGCAAGAATCGAGTATTTTTGTTAAAAGTCTCGATTAGAGGTGTTGAAGAAGATATGAAAAAAGTTTATTTTTATGTTTTTCATCCTATAAAATTTTGTCCGATAATAATACATAGGCGTAGAACTTGATTTTTTAAATAATTGCACCTTTAAAAATTCTACGCCAATGGCAAAAAAGGGGTTTGAGTATGAAATTGGGATTGGGTGCTCATTTACTACAAAAAAGTACCCTTGATAACACTCGATTTACTCTCATGGTTTTGACAAAGTTTGTATTTTAATAATTATTGTTTATGTTCTAAAATTACTAAAATGCAAATTTCTTCAAAACCATGAGAGTACCTTTTTTAAAGTAAATGAGTTGCGCAATCTAAATTTCATACTCAAACTCTTTTTCTTCCATTGGCGTAGAATTTTTAAAGGTTGAGTGGAAGAGCAAAACTCTGATTTTTATCAGAGATTTTGAACTCTGCCATTTGGCAAACTATTTGTATTTATATATATTTTTTTCCTTCTTTGTATTAGGTACTTATTTTGTTTTATTCTGAAAAATAGATCACATATAAGAATCTAATTTTACAATCTGTTCTTTAATTATTTTTTGAAAAATTTCGCAAATAAAACTGATATATTTTTATTATTTAAATTCCTAATTTTTTGTGATCTTAACTACCTCAGTAGTGTTTTTCTTTTTAATAAATTAAAAATTAATAAACTATAATTAGCCTTCAATTTTTCAATAATATTTTTTTAATATAATTCTGATCAAACATATTTTTATTACCTAATGCAGATAGTGTGTAACACATGTTCAATTTAAAGGCCGTTATACATATATTGAATCAATAGCAACAATAACCTTTTAATTTAAAAAAATTGGTCGATAGTATGAGGATTACAAAGAATGTTGATGATACTAAATTGGCACGTGGGTCAATATAAATTGAATCGGGAATGGTCTTGTTACATATTCAATGGTCGTATTTAAATTTATATAATGGAGTATAAAAATGGAGATAATGGTTTAGATGAATGGGATACTTTCTTATTGAATATCGTCCAGGTATAAAGAAACATTGTGAATTGTTCTCATCTTAACATTGAAACGTTATGAAGGAAAATAAATGTGGGTTGATCTCAAGAAGAATGTGAATAATGTTACTTGTTTTAAAAATTATTTTCTTTTTTTCAAATCTTTCCAGTTCAGACTTCAAATACTATTACTAGAACCACTCTTTTCAACATGGCCGTAAAATATATGACGAGGAAAAGAAATAGGGGAATAATAACAAATAATTAGAGTTGAATATACAAAAGATATAGCAGAAGATATAGTATTGGTAGCGAAATGAGATACATATTGACACAACTACTAAAAGAAGAAAATATACGAAAGTAAAACCATTGGCATGAAAATATGAATAAAACAAAACTGGTAGGAGAAGAAAACAGAACGATAAGTTGCAGAAACCGAAAATTTGAGGAAGTAAATCATTTCAGGTATCTGAAAATAAAATTATTATGCATTAGAAGTTATGATAATTACAAATCACAAAAAGAGAAAAGGTACTAAAAAATTTAAAGATAATAATAATAAAAATGTTAGAACCAGTAAAAATGGGTGAAAACGAATACAGGCAAAAATATTTCAAGATCAAGGAGAAGTCAATTAAAAGAATTGAGCAGAAAAGAGTAAAACGCTAAGATGTGGAGGAATTAATAAAAATAATATTGAACTATTGGGACATGCAGTAAAATGAAGATAAAGTAGACCAAGATCACGAAGTTAAAAATTATTTAAATAGAACTGGGATATTTAATGCATAAACCAATGCATTGGATAGAAAGAGATGAAAAATAGTATATATATGAAAGTAATAGTAGTATGGAGTCCCCATCATAAATTGGATCTACAAAGTTTTAAAAAGCGGCGCCATCTAGACTGTTAAATGATTTCACATCGCCAAAATTCTTGGACCCCGTTATGTTTGTCAAAATGAGACACTATTATTAAAAGTCAAGAAGTGTGTTACATAGTACATTTAAATTGATTATGTATTCAATACAAATTAGCTGAAATAAATTTTATCTGAATATGAAAAAAAAATACAAACAAAATATAGTGCATAATAAAATGATTACTAGAATTTGAATTCCAGAAGAAAACCACTTTAGAGCGAAATCAAAAATTCATTAATATTCGGTATGTCATCCCCTGTTCTGTAATAAGGTATTAACTCGCCTGTGCATGGAAACAATAAGGGTGTTAATGTAATCCATTGGTATGTTGTTCCATTCTTCTTGGGCCGCGACTGTGAGTTCCTGGAGGATGATAGGAGGATTAATTCTGTTTGAGATTGCTCTTCCAAAGAAATCCCACATGTGTTCAGTGGGATTAGTATCTGGCGAATTTGCTGGCTACGGTAATTTTTGAATATTTAGAAAATAAAATTGGCTCCAATTTCATTTTGGAGAGGATAAATAATGGGTTCAATAATGTTTCGAACATATCTATCAGCTGTCATAGTGTCTGAAATGGGAATAAGCTGCGTATGACGACCATCCATTATGCCTCCCCAAAACATTACTGTTCCTCCTTGGCATGGAACAACTTCTCTGGCAAAAACAAGTCTCTCCAAACTCTGTGTCGTCGACTGTCACTAATTAAACCATATCTGATTCCGTCTGAAAAAAGGACATTTCGCCACTGAGCTAAAAGCCAGTCTCTGTGTTCCTGTGCCCACTGTGGACGAGCAGCTATGTGTCTAGGAAGTAATCTGGGTACTCTTAATTGTCTTCTAGATCGTACATTGTCTCCAGCAAGTCTCCGCCGTATTGTGGTACTTGAAATGAGTTCGGACAGCTGAAACTGTTATGGTTCGATTTCAATGTACATAAAAATATATGTATAATAAAAATATAAATTTTAAGCCTAATAAATTTAGATATGTAAGAAATTTAAAACTGGAAATCGCAAAAAAATCAAATTACAGTAATGTAGTGTATACACGAGTTTTGGATCCCGCGGAGCGCGTGTAATGGGACTTTTGTCGGGAGAATTCTACAACTTAGAAGAAACATACACACTTTAAACTTTGTATATACATTTAGAAGACATGAAATTTGGGTTTGCTTAATTTTCAGACCAAAAAACTAAAAATTGTCAATTTTAGGCAACTTTTCTCAAAAACCGTGTTTTTTGGTCGTCACTCAATGAACAGTGGTCAAAAAAATAGATAAAATATATTTGCAGAATCTTCCGTAATGTAATCGTATTCTAGACACAATAGAGTACTCAAAAAAAAAGTTTTGAGCCATTGGGTGCATTTTTGGCATTTTCGTGCCACTTCAAACTTTTGAAAAAAAAATTATTTTTTTTTAAGGAAAAAAATTTATTTTATTGTTTTATATCTTAGCCAATTATGGTCCAATGTAGGTGAAATTCACACACACATAAGATTTTACATTTAAGAGTAAGTTTTGTAAGTGGCATTAAAAAAATTTAAATAGTTTGGCCGTTATAGGCAAACAATAAAATTAGGACCGCGGTACACTTTGCCCTTCCGCCATATGCCCAATTTTGGGATTTCACTTGCCCCCTTCTGGAAATCACTAGACACATCCCTTAAGTTTAAAATGCATTTTTGTTTTTTCAAATATCCTAATTTTTACCAATGTTATGAAGAATTTAGTGTATAAACATTTAACAAATTCAATTTTTCGACCTTCGTCGCCTCAAAATACTAAACAAATTTCAATCGTCCATACCGCGAGAACGGTGCATCGGATCAAAATTTCTCAAGAGACATAAAAATTAGCATTTTTCCTAAGCTTTCAAATGTCGTAAACTGCGTTTTAAAAATATTGATTTATTTCCGACATGCGCCTGCGCAAAATTGAAAAATTGACAAAATCCAAAATTTCGGCACTTTCGAAAAACTGCTACATTTTGTTTTGCCTTTTTTCGAAAAGATCACCTCAAAATACATAGAATCCATTTTGTTTCATCTAATTACAATTTAATGTAATCTCGAAACCCGTAATTTAATTCGATTAACAATTTTAATCTAAAAATCTTATAACTAATTACTTATCTAAGAAGTCCCCATTGGGCTGTCTTAATTGTTTCTATAGGAAAGCATCACAAGTTGGGGTGACGATTTATTACACTGTTTTACACTAGCACTAACAATAACGTTCACTGCACTAACTCAAATTGCTTCTTCCTTTTGAGCCTTCTGTTGAGTGTAGAGTTGTCCAGTAATTGCAGCGCTTCTTCGTTGACGTGAGAGTGAAGTCGACCCTCATGTTTCGCAGCAAACCTCTTTATTTCTTCTTCGATTGTTGGCATCTTCAGGTCTCTATGAAGATAATCGTTTCGGTAGAACCAAGGTGCATCAACAATGCATCTTAGGACTTTATTTTGGAAAACTTGTATCATGTTGATATTACTTTTGCTGGCACATCCCCATAGCTGTATGCCATAAATCCAGATTGGTTTTAGGATTTGTTTATAATTCAGCAGTTTGTTGTGCACTGACAATTTGGATTTTCTTCCTAGGAGCCAATACATTTTTTTGAATTTAAGTTTAAGTTCTTTACGCTTTTTTTATGTGCTCTTTCCATTTGGTCTTACATCTAGGTTCATCCCTAGGTATTTGGCCGAATCGTGATCGTGATCATTGTTTATTCTTATTTGTTTTTGTTCATTTGGTCGAAGAGTAAAATCAGCATGCACTGATTTAGTTTGGTTTATTTTTATTTTCCACTTTTTTGTCCATCGATTGATTCTGTTGCAGGTCTCCTACAGTTTTTCTGAGGTCTCTGTATTAGTTCCGCCAACTGCCAATATTGCAGTATCATCAGCAAATGTTGCTATTTTAACAGATTTTTGTTGAGGGATATCGCTGGTGTATAATAAGTAAAGAACCGGTCCTAGCACACTGCCTTGTGGGACACCTGCTGTAATTTCTTTCATTTTGAAGTATGCCTCGTCTTGCTTTACTCTAAACATTCTTCCCCTTAGATATGATTGTAGAATGTCGACATATTGTCTAGGGAGCATTTTTTTAAGTTTCTGTATTAGGCCAGCGTGCCAAACCTTGTCAAATGCTTGGGCTACGTCAAGAAATATAGCTGAGCATATATATTTTTCTACGTAAGCTTTTTCGATGATATCGGCTAACCTGTGTACTTGGTTTATTGTCGAGTGTTTGTTTCTTAAACCAAATTGGTGCGAAGGGATCAGATTTTTATTTTCAATTATTGGTTTTAGTCGTTTTAGTAGTAGTTTTTCAAATAACTTATCGGTAACAATGATATAGGTCTATAGTATAAAGATAGTTTAATATTTTAAGTAGATTTATATATTTTTAGGACAAATTGTAACTCACTTTCCTATATTAAAATATCGAATGATTGATTGGTTAATTGACTGATTAAATTCAAAAAACTTTCTTTTTTGCGAAGCAAATCTCCAGCTTCTATTTTGATTAATTGTTTTTGATTATATTCTTCTTTTAACTGTCTTAAAGCTAATTGTATCTTATTAAAACCAAGAGCAATAGATTTTATGGCACCAGCACTAACTGACCATCTGGTATTACATGTTTTTTTAACCATTGATGTTCTAGGCATTTTTGAAATGTTCTCCATCTACAAAAAAATTGTATACACACTGTACATTTTTAAAATACCTATCTGCTTCTAAGCAACTTTCGGGAGCACTATTATCGACTAAGTTCGTCTGTAAAACGTTTCATAGGCTTTCTGCAGTATGAGAAAAAATTGCCACAAAACTTAAATATATTTCTACTGGCTGACCATTAGATAAAACATATAATAACAGTTAATTAGTCGATATGAGATATATCAGGTATTGCTAATGATGGCAAAGTATTTGATTATTTGCAGTGGAATGTTTTACCTATTTTGCAAGATTGATAAATTCATTACAAACGGTTGAAAACGATAGTTAACATGTTCATGTTCTCTATTTTGCGACCCATTTTCAAAAGTATTACAAATTTTTAATTTTAATGTTAAGTGGTACATTTTTTAGAATAGTTTCCTTTAGCAATCAATAAAAATTCCCAAACTGGAGATATACCCAACCAATTAGAAACGACAAATAATGTTTATGTATATTTCATTAATTTAAACTTTCAGGAATTTACAGAAATAAAGCACCGATTACAACAATTATTAACAAATAATTACTGACCGAACCTTGTAAGATACTTAATTTGATTCATGGTTCGTATATTGTAATTTATTGTCAAATTATATAAAGTAAGTTCGATCAATGAGTGTGGCCTATTTAAATTATTCAAGTGTTAAAACACGCTTTAACTACAAACAAGTTGACCATAAAAGGAGAGAAAGGGCATGTTCTACGATGTGCCTCGTTGTATTGTTGACAGTGGTCCAAATGGGTTAATTAAAAAGACAAGAATTTTTATGTCATAGTGTAACCTGTTGTTTTATATTCGAGCAATAAAAAAGAAATGAATATAAACGGACGATAAAATAAAAAGTTTTTTATGAGTAATGTTTTGTCTTCCATGACATGTGCTTGTTAAAAATATAGTATTTTGCAAATATGTATAAATAGTATTTACTGCTGATTTGGCAACAGTGTTAGACGCGACTGCAAGTATGGCTAGTTTTAATTTTATAGAATTCTCGTGTTTTTAAGAATTTTCTACGATCTCCAGAAACAGAAATGTACGTGGGATAATATAGTGTCACCTATTGTGGGCGCATTCAAATGTACTTCTTTCAGTGAGGTATAAATAAATTTTACTATTAGACACAATAATACGATCATCAGTTATAGAAAAACTGGAAACAGAAATAACAAAGGTTAACAATTTCATAAAATTTTAGAAACTATTTGTCACAGGAAGTGAGCTAGAGGTCGTTTAAATGTACATTTAATAACTAACATATTTTTTTAAATATTCTTTATATAACTAGATCTTTGTATTTTTCGTGAATATTAAATAGCTCATATTTTATTATAATACTGAAATATTTCTTAATCCACTTATAAAATTTTAAGACCAGTTTCTTAACGGCTCTTTGAGTAAAGGCATTCCTTTCTTACCCAGACAAAATTCGTTGAATTATGAAGATAGAAACGATAAAGAGCACCTTTTTATTTCAAAAAATATTAAAAAGGTGTCTATTGCATAGCATCAAGTTTTATAAAAATGGTATAGAGATCTAACATCTAAAAATATTTAAAAATTGAAAGGGAAAAAAAAGAGAGAAAGAAAGAAATTACTTAAACATTAAAAAAATATCTATTGAGACATTGTTTTTACTCTGTCAATGATTATGTAGCTCATTTTCGGTCTGTATGAGACATCTCACTGTCACTCTGCCTATCACAATTTTAACCTTGATAATTACCTAATAATTATTGTTTTTATTTACATTGTTCAAATTCTGGTACTCTAATAATTATTGTTTTATGTTATATATATTCTGTTACCACCTGACTTGCTATAAACATAATGACTTATGTAAAATAGTTAATAAAATTATTATTCTATTCTCTAATATTCCAGTTGGCAGCGGCTTCTTTAATGTTTACTTTTAAATTTGCCTTTAATATAATTAGATATTTATGAAGAAAATATATTTTTAAAAATTTTAAACTAAAAAATGGCCTAGTTATACATTATAAACGCTTCTCTGCAGGCTTCAACACTACTATTATCAATGGTTAATGGCTAATAATATATCTAAACGACTTCATACTGATGTTTACTTTACATATTATTCAACTAGACAACCATCTTTACTTTGGCAATTGAATTTAACGACCTCTTTATCTTCATCTTCTCTCTTCACAATATTCTTTTCTATGTAACTTTCAGAGACCGACGATCTGTAAATGTTTCCCGTAATGATTGGTCGTGAGATCAGATATTTTGTGCAGCAGCGTGTGCAAATATATGTACTTAAAGAACGGATAAAGTATGGAATATACAAGGTGCATAATAATTTTTAGAAGTTGAAATTTCATTATTTCATAGCAGAAATATTAGCAATTTGACGTTTATTTCTGACTAAAAATGGACTAAACGGAAATCTTTAAGATTCTTTTAGTCTAATCAACAAGTTCAAAAGCGTGTTTGGGACATAGGTACTATTACGAAAATTATGTTCAATAGCTCATTCGATTCGGAATAATGTCTAGATCAATGTGTGAAGAAAAATTTTGCAGTGCATAAAAAATTGCAAAAGTTATAAACAATTAAACACCTCAAAAACATGGTGTTTGGTTTTTCGCCTATAGTTTGTAAACTATAAATATTTTTGTATTTTTCAAAAAAGATCCTTAAAGAGAAGGAAATTTGCTATAAATAAGTTCCAACTCCCGGAACTGTACCTCCATTATTTATAATTACAGTGGTGCTATAAAAAAAAAAATTTTTTAATTTATTTATTTATTTTAATATAACTGTTTTAATGTCGAGAAAAGACATTTATTAATTAAAAAAAAAAAATTTCGTCCATTTGTTTATAAGTTTTTTATAAACAAATGGAGTATTTCAATTTTTTTCAAATTTTTTTGTGGAGGTACCCAATTCGTCGTAATATTTTTTTGTATTGTGATGTTTGTGTACTTTAAAACAACAGTTTATTTATTAATAATTTATTTAAACACTTATTTATTTTATAACACAACTATTCTAATTTATATATACTTCGAATGTCTTTAGACTGATCACTATTTATATTCACCACTGTCTATCTACTAATTACTATTTATCTTCACTGTCCATATAACTACTGATTCTGATGGCTCTCCTCCACCAATTTATAAACAAATTGGTGGTCTAGAATGCTCCCCCACCAAAATTGCCAGTATGTACCAGAAACGTTATCACGTTCTAGAAATAGTATCTCGTTCACTCTGGAATGTTCGCGAAAGTGTCTCCACCATAGTCGTCCCATAGGTTTGGTCTTAAGGGGTTTAATTATGTATAATAATAAAGGCCAAATAAGACAGAGAGGGACTTGTAGGGTTAGAGCATGACTGAATAATGAAACGACTCACATAACAGTATGTTCAGCGATAATTATTCACTACGTTGACCGATTAGGATTCTTTTCTTGTTAGAAAGGGGGTGGTTCCATATAAATTTGGTCAAATTTAACAATGGAGTCCATGAGCAAATCATAAAAGACTCCATTTATGTAATTGCAAAATGTAAGAATTCAACGCAGGTAATAATGAAAGAAATGTTCCCGCTTTTCGGTAACGTTAATTAATGATTGAACATATAAAAAGTAGGTACTTCAATCTGAAATAATCAAGATAAAACCGCAATATAATTTTCTCGTTATTTTTTCTTATTTCATAAACCAAAGCAGACACCCTGGATGAAGCGATCCATCACCTGGAGTGATGGATGCAAAAGATAAGACATTCACGCTGGGTCCATGTACTGGCTTTAACAAGCCACAAGCCGATTCTCTTTCCATTGTAAATCTTCAGTCTGAGACGCGACGTGTACCTGCTACAACGTCAAGCGACTAATGAATTGGCAAAATATCAATTTTCCGTGTGTATATAAAAGAGATTTCAACGGTACCTGACAAACGAAACCCATTATTTAAATGTTGCTGTGAGCGATTTATTTACAGGGATAGTTGTTAAAGTATGAGGATAGGTTAAGAAATAAATATATTTATGTATTTACCAATATAACAGTTTACTACATTAGTAGTATAATATTTGTGTACATATACCTCCAAAACTAATACTTACGCTACAGGGTGTACCAATAAAAACTCCCAGGCCAGATATTTTGGAAAGTAATAAAGATATTTTAATTCTGTAAAAGCCAGTATATAGAGCGCTAAGAGGGCTTCACTTTTAAATATAAATTAATTTTAAATAAGTCAATATGTAGATGGCGCTGTGCTCAATATTTTTTTTTTTTTTTTTTATTCGATGGGTGGATATTTCTTATATAGAGCATCTTGTAAAAAATGCTTTTTAAGCAGTTTTTGTTCTATTAACTAATTTGATAAATCTAGCCATTTTTGATATACAGAGTAGGTCACTCAAAACAGTTTCATCCTGTTATTCAGCATTAATCATTGGATTTTCGAAAAATTCTAAAACATGTCAATTTTTATTTCAAATTAAACACATTTTTACAATACAGATATCTGTAATGTGCCAACCCCCTCCCTTCCACTTCTCCAACCACTTAATTTTAAATGAGGAATACACCATGTATCCACCATCATTAAAAAGGTAATTTTATGGGGAAGTCAGAAATATGACTGTTTATTGCTATACTTTTAATTTTAGCGCCCTCTATCGGGATAAAAAAACCTGTAACGTATTATGAAGTGTGACACTTTATTTGAAAGCTAATTTATTTACTAATTCAATGCACGACATTTTCATATTGCACTTACAACAATATAAAGTTAGCAATAATGTTTAAAATAATGCATGACTAATTTTTAAACTATTTCAAGTGCAATATGGAGGATAAATATATTAGTATTATGTGGTGCGTTGAATTAGTAATTAAATTTGATTTCAAATAAGGTGTCACACTTTATAATACGTACGGTTTTTTTTATCCCGATAGAGGGCGGTACAATTAAAAGTATCGCAATAAACAGTCATATTTCTAATTTCCCCATAAAATTACCTCTCTAATGACACATGACAGTGTCACACTTTATAAAACGTAATAGTCTCTTATCCCGCTAGAGGGCGTTAAAATTTAAGTAACACAATGTACATACATATTTCTGAATTCCTCATTAAATTACCTTTTTAATGATATGCAATACATGGTACATTACCTATTTAATATTAAGGTGTTGGAGAAGTGCAAGGGAGAGGGTTGACGCACGACAGATGTTTATATTGTAAAAATATTTTCAATTTAGAATAAAAATCGATATGTTTTAGCATTTTCCGAAGATCAAATGATTAATGCTGAAAAACAGAATGAAACTGTTTTGAGTGACCCACTCTGTACCTATATAAAAAATGGCTAGGTTTATAGAATTAATTCACAGAACAAAATCTGCTTAAAAATGCATTTTTTACATGATGCGCTATACAAGAAAAATCCTCTTATCCAAAAAAATTATCTAGATATTTATATCTAAAACTGAAGCTCTCTTAGTGCTCTGTAAACTGGCTCTTACAGAATTAAAATATTTCTGTCTTGCCAAAATATCTGGCCTGGGAATTTTTATTAGTACCCACTATGCAGGGTGTTTTTTTAATATTGCAAAAAAATTCAGAGGCGTGTCCCTTGGGCGAAATGAAGCAAAGAAGTTCCTATGAACATATGTCCTACGCCTCTTTTTGAACTACAGGGTGGTAAAGTTATAAGAAAAAAACTAATTTTTTTGCGATACATTTAATACCCCTGTAGGTATTTTTCTAAAAATTGGTACGCAGTTTTTATGCATCCAAAGCCATTTGCCGATACACAATTTAAACTTTTACATTCGCCATTGGCGTTCATGCGGGCTTTGAACTGAATATTTCTTAAAAAAAAAAACGGTACGCCACTGGTTTTTCTTGTAATAAAAAAACATTTTTGAATTGTTTATTTGTTTTATAGCAGATCTGATCTTTTGGTCTTTTTTCGCTTGATGCATGGTTTTCGCATAAAAAAATAAAAACCATTTTCCTACAATGCCCTATCGTTAAAATTTATTTTTTTAATTTAATAGTAATTACTGTATTTTTTATTTAGAGAAAAATAATGCATTGCAATTAAAGATCCTTGAGTTTGAGAGAAGCATTTTTTGTGAAGTTACTTTTTTTCGGTATTAAATAAATCGAAAAAAATAAGTTTTTTTCATATAACTTTACCACTCTGTAGTTCAAAATCTAAGATGCGTAGGACATATATTCATAGGAACTTTTTTGCTTCATTTCGTCCAAGGGACACGCCTTTGAATTTGTTTGCAATATTAAAAAAACACCCTGTATAATCTACCACAATATCAAGAATAAAATATGGTAGATATGATATACTGAAGCTAAAAAAAAATATTTGACACCAGAAAAAAAGTTGTTTGAAAAATATACTTTCTAGATTATTTGCAAAGCTCCAAATCTATTTTCATTGAAAATAAGTACCTGCAATTTAAGTTAAGTAATCTATAATAAAATAGAACTCAACAGAACCGTGAGGGCCTTCCCAACTTATATATAAAACTTAGAATCTTTTCATTTGCTTACGTTCTGAAATAGTTTATCAGCGCTCAAAAACTCTGTAGTACGCTAAACATTGCAGAGCTGTGCCATTTTTATTAGATTGGCAGGATGGTATAGCGCTCCACTGGTGAGGAGTTCAGTGTCTCAAGCATAGCAACAGAATTTGTTGGTTTTTGCATTCATTTAAAAGAAAATACCATGTTGTGAAACATTTTAAAAAAAGTGATAAAAATACTATTCAATGCAATACAAATTCAATATGGCGTCAATAAGAAAAAACAAAAGTTATAGTCATTATCTCGAATATGGTAAGATATATTCTTTTTCTATATTTTTTATAGACTAAAAAAGTGCCCGTAGAATGTCTAAACCAAAATACCTTATGTAATAGAATCCTAAGAAACATTGCAGTTACCGCATTCAAAAGAGCGAGACGCCTTCTAACTTATTTTGAGATGATATTTGCAAATGTTTTTTGAATAAACTAACACAGCTACGACGGTTGCTTTACAGTGTTGTTAGATTGCAAATACAATACAATACAAATAAATACATTACATTTTCAATAACAAAAAAGTTTCTATGAAATAAAAATCAATTATTTAATAAAAATACAATACAATATAAATATTAACATATCATAAATTTAATAAAATAACATAAAATTTTTATTCACGTTAGAAGTGACATTATTGATTAAACTTCAAGAAGAATGTCAACCATATTCAGCGGTTTCCTACGCAAATATTCTTTAACTTTTTTTTAAAGAAATTTTTGTTATTAATTATTTTAAATTCGTTAGGTAGAGACATATATCCATATGATCTTTGCGTGCATGTTTTTAGCATCGTTGGAGGAATATACAAATAATTTAGGCGGGTAGAATACGAGTGAATTGAAAGCCTTGTATTTTGTTTTATTGTGAAATAAAGCACAGCAATTTAAAAAATATAATTGTCTAATAGTCAAAAGTTTTGTTTCTTCAAAGAGTGCTTCTGTATTATACATACGTTCTTTTCTGTAAATTATAGCATACTTTTCTGGAAATAACCTTCAAACTACGATAGTTGTAACCGAAAAAAGACATTAAAGTGATAATAACTGGCATTAAGAATGCAAATATACTTCCTTAATATAATTTTTACATTTTTTTACTTTCCAAATAGGGGGAAGTATTGTAATCGTGCAAAAGTCACCCTTCGAGATTATTTCAAATCTTCACATGTCAGGGCTCCTAGATTACGAAAAATATGTTTCCCCATTTCGTTGGTCTCTCTGTCGGCGTCGTTCGTCGTCTGGCGTCTGTCTGTTGGCGCGATAGCTCAAAAATTTTGACTAAAATTTGTATCTGAGAATTTTAGAAGTCAAAGATAAAAGTTCCCAAATAAGTTTTAAAAAAATTCAAAATGACGTTGAAAGGAATCGTATTTAATCAAAAAAGGTCCCTTTTGAGTGTAAATACTAAAAAAAGGGTACTTTTAGTTTGTGTAACTGGACCACTTTAAAAGCAGCCAATCACTATCGTTCAATAACTGTGGAAAAGGGATTTTCCTCTTGATCCGACTCGAACTCTCACTTCGTGTCCACTTGGTATTCTTTGTCATGTTCTTTACAATTTTTATTTTAAGGGAAGTTTTGGATAAAATACCGATTTTTTTAACCACAAATAATTATTGTATACAGAGTGGCCCAAAAGTCTGGAAACTGCCAATTATCTCGTAAATTGCTAGTCCTAGTTATACAAAATTTGGAATACACCTATTTTGGGATACGGAGATTCCAGATTTGATATTTGCAATGTTGCCAGATTTGCCGTTTCTCTTATATTATTAGTCACTTTGGTTTCTCAAATTCATTACCCTGAATATTCAGTCATTATTGAAATCTCCTATTCAATACGAGTTCAACCATATGTAACACTTATGATTTTATGTAGTCTGGAAGGTCTTAAATGAATAAAACAGAAGTCTGGCAACGCCTAATTGTCTCAATAAATTTTTTAATACAAACTATTTTTAACTACATTAAACGTAACAATTGAAAGATTACAACATTTTTAACATAATGGTTGTGAGTTGACAGTACCCTAATCGATGGTAGAATGCGTCTACCACATTCCTCCATGATTGTTTTATTTATTTAAGACCTTTCAGACTACATAAAATCATAAGTGTTACATATAGTTGAACTCGTATTGAATAGGAGATTCCAATAATGACTGAATATACAGGGTGATTAATTTGAAAAACCAAAGTTACTAATAATATAAGAGAATCGACAAATCTGGCAACATTGCAAATATCAAATATAAAATCTCCGTATCCCAAAATAGTACTCTAAATTTTGTACAATTAGGACTATTATTTTACGAGATAATTGACCGTTTCCAGACTTTTGGGCCACTCCGTATATAAACTCTCACCTAATAATTTGGCAACAATGTTGAATAACAAAGTGAATTCTTTTAAACTTTTACTGTTTCTTACTAATGACGGATGTTCCCTGTAAAAAAAACAATGCAGAAATACTTCAAGAATCAGACCTGTGGCCTTACATAGGTTTATATACCAGCAATCATCAAAACTAGTCCTACATAATCATTAAAAAAAATGACCGCTCCACTATACTAAATGAGATTAGACAAGTTGGTTCCGATATATCTCAAGTCATAACTAGACAAAATCTTGGTGTTAAAATCACTTGAACAGAAAAAGTAAATATTTGTTTATTAGAAACATTCAGTTTGCTTTATTTAAAAATATTCATTACATTGTCACCAACGATAATCTAAACATAAATAATAAAACAACTAAGACGCAATTTTATCAAAACAATAACCCGACGGATATCTGGTTTCGCAATACGAAGAATATGAAGACGAAATTAATGGTAACCGAAGACGGTCTGCAGAGCGTATTTGCCACGTTATCAGGAAAGGGAAATTTAAACCGTGTAAAAATGTAGGTGCACAAATTCCAGAATATATCTCATTTTCCTGTCTCTGGACGTTGCTTGTATTGAAAAGGTGAATGACCCGGATCTGGATTTGTTCCTGAAACTATTTCAAGGCATTCTCGTGCGATTTTATGAAATATGAATTGTGTATGAAGTTACACATACTAAGCGTACAGGGTGATAGTAGGAACGTGTCTACGATAATGACGTCGTATCGAACAAAACTAGACGAGAAAATGAAAAGGAATAGGCTCTCAATTTATTTTTTATATATGTTTAGCGATAAGCTTATAAATTAAGAATCCTTTAAATGTTTCAAAAAAGAATAAAGATAAGTATAGGAAACATTATGGAAACTTTACTTTATTTTTTCCGGAGAATCAAAAGACACCATCAAATATAGGGTGTTCCCTTTAAAAAAACATAACTTTGATATAAATTCCTATTTTTGGGTCACCCTGTATAATCCAAATTATTTTTAATAGTGTTAATGGCCCTGTATATCCCTATTAAGAAAAAAATTCAAATTTTAATTTGTTTTCCCTACAGAGACCGACGCGTATAGGATGCGCCACCCTGTATATCCTGCGGTTATAATGTAAATTTCTTATAAATAAAGATTTTGTAAGTTGATTAATTGACAATAAAAAACATATAAGTAAAATACAAACGTAATCTCATTAAGTTGGTAAAATATATTTTCACCAAATCATTCAAAAATCTGTTCTTTATTTAATTAATTTTTCTGTTTTAAGTTTCAGTTGTATTTGAATCATTTCAATAGTTATTATTTTACTTCCATTTGAATATTATTCAACACAGAAAATAAGAAAATGTGTTAATCTAATAATACGTATTTATTATTAAGTATGAACTAATATTATAATTTTGAAGGCCAAAATGTAAATCAAGCTAAGTAAATGATCTTGTAAAATGGCAACTTTTTTATTTCAATATTTACGACTGATACAATGAACTATTCATAGATATATTTGTGTTAAAATGTAAAATTTTAAATTTAATAGTATTTACTTTTTGGAACATTTAAAATTTTATTTTAAACAAGTAATATTATTTTAATTGTCTAATAAATAAACTCCAAACTTTATTTTTTAAAAGTATAAGTAAGTTTATTTTTATATTCATAAAGTTAAATAATTTAAGAGCAAAACGAAAAAAAAAACGAAAATTTCTAATTCGTTCGGAGCCTTAATTTTTAGTCTGATTTTTGAGAAATTTTCAGGAAATAGCATTAATAATAAAAGTATTTATATTCATAATTTTTAAAAGGAATTAAAAAAACATTTACCATTCTGTATTAAATCCAAAAACATTAGATGTTTTTAAATAGGAGAGGTTTCTCACCTTTTTTCCTTAAATGTCATTATAGAGTGCTGCCTAATCGTTACACAAATTTAAAAGCTCTTAATATTCTCGAGACACATAGCATCGCGAAGTATTCCCAGTGGCGCCAATATAAATGCAATTTTATATTAGAAATTACTAGCAAAGGGTTTTCTTTTCGCGAGAATTAATTGCCATATGATCTTATTTCTTCTGTAACTGCCATTTTCATTTATTAACGTGTACCAATAATTTTTGTTCTTATATGTTTTGAATTTAAAAGCAGGTTTTGTGATAATGACCTAAATAATACTATTCATACAATATAATTAACATTTTACATGCAGATTCCATAGCTTAATAACAGGGGTCCAATATTACTGAGATAGCGGGTGTTAAATTTATGAAGATAATTCAATAATGTTATAATTTATTTATTTTGTTCTCAAATAAACGTAGAAGTCGGTACAAGTGGGTTTTTGATGTGATAAAATTGAATAATCCATCAATCGAGTTCCTAACGTGCATTTCATTGCCTTAGTGAAAAATAGTGCAAGTGTAGAAGCTGTAAGTCATAATAAACCTTAATAACATTTTAAAATTTACATCAATCTGCCAGCAAATCCGAAAAATTGTATCGACAAGTTACTGTTAGCACTGCACAAAAAGTAGCTGGCAATGTCGACCTGTGCTAATTGCTTTAAGACGATTTCAGATCGCGGATCTACGAAGCCCTAGAGCGATGGGTGTAAATTTTTCATGCATTTTTATCGATCACCTCTTCCTTTTTATCTATTTTTCGAATAGTTATGAATTTATAAATTAAACTTATAAAATGACCCTGTATTTTATTGCAAATGTATCCGTTAACTCTCGAACACGACTGAAACTGGACGAGAGATTTACATTATCCTCTTCCTTAAAGAGTAATGAGCAACATAAGGATTACAATCATCGCATTCACGTAACTTACACTCACCATTTCCACTCGATTCGACTCTGATACGCGAAAGTGTCGACTGGGTACTGACATTGCCCTTCTTTCATCTTCAATGACGTTTTAGATTATATTTAAGAAGTTCAAGTTATTTATTGCTGTTAGACGAGGGAATATTGGTATCTAGGAAATGTTCTAGTAAACAAAATATTAAATATGGAGAAAATGAAAGATTTCAAGGCCCACTATCCAATCGGGATTATTAAAAAACTTATAGGATAATAGTTAGTGGCGCAGCCAGTCATTTTTCATGGAAGCTGTTTCTGAGAAATATGTGGGGGGGTTTCCATCAAAAAACAGTTAATAGCGATCAGCGCCAATACTAGCCGAAAAGGTGACACGAGGACTTTCTATGGAAGGGGAGTTCTACCCCCCCTCCCCCTTAGGGCTACGCCACTGAAAATAGTAATATGTGAAAAAGATTAAAACGTTCATTTAACTTCGGTAGTTTCTTCACAAATTATTGGCCAGAGTCCTTAACTGGCGTATGATGTGTTTGACGTTTTTTCCCCACTAGTTTTACGGTTTTTCTGGCGAAATACTGATGATGCCTTGACAATTTTAAATAAAGTGAAACTGTTTTAAACAATTTCTCCTATACACACTTAAAATACAAAATCTTTTATTGGAGGAAGAGTGCTAAATTTAAATTTTTCAGTATTTTCGTTTACAATGAATATCTATAGAAAAATGTTTTGAGTCAGATGTATGTGGAAAATGTATATACACTGACCAGCACAAAAAGAGAATCACTAAAATATTTTCTTCAAAATCATAAAATGTATATTTATTTTTGCTTATTGTTAAGGTTATTTAACACTTATTTAAGCTTGGATCCGTAATAACAAAAGTTATTAACATTGTAATAAAATAAAAGAAAAATAAAGTGGCAATATTTAATTAAAACAAATATTCAGATAACCATATAAAATCAGTAATACATGTCAAAAAAATTAAATTAATAACTTGTATTGCCCCCTCTGGCTCGAATACAAGCTTCAATACGTCTGTGCATCCCTTTAACCAAGTGTCTTATGCCATTTTGGTCCAACTATTCCCATATTTCAATTAGCATATTTCTAAGTTCTTCTTAGGTGTCTGGAGCTGGTACACGAGGTCTAAGTTGTCTGCCCATCATGTCCCAGACATGTATAATGGGATTTAAGTCGGGGCTCCAGGGTAGCCATTCCATTGTCTCAATACCGACGTCAATAAGATACTGACATGCTGCCCTGGCAACATGTGGTCGAGCATTATCATACATAAGAATAAAATTGTTGCCAATTAGAGGTGCAAATGGAATGACGTGATCTTGTAAAACTTCTCTTATATACCGATCTGCATTCAATGGTCCTCCTTTCACCACGACAAGCTCCGTGCGGTAGTCCGTAGTGATGCCTCCCCAAACCATTACCAACCCACCATTAAAATTAACTCGTGGAACGATATTGCACTGTACGTACCTTTCTCCAGCTCTTCTCCATACCCTTTGGCGACCATCAGGTGATCTTAGGCAAAATCTAGACTCGTCAGAAAAGTGCACTTGGCGCCATTGATTTATGTTCCAATGAAGGTGCTCTCGAGCAAATTGAAGACGAGCTACTCGATGATGTGGGAGAAGTTCTGGGGCATTGGCAGGCCTTCGAGCAATTAAGCCAACTGCATTCAGGCGTCTTCTTACTGTTTTCTCACTTACATTCACTTCCAGAACTTCTTCAAGTCGATTTCTTGCTTGAACAGCAGTGGCATTCCGATGTCGAAAAATAAAAAGATGTAAAATACGATCGTCTACAGGCAATGTGGAACTTGTCATGCCCGAACCAGGTCTTCTAGTGTAAGAAAACGGCTATATGTTCTATGGATGTTCGCCTGTGATACTCCAAGAAGATTAGCTACATAACGCTGACTACAACCATCCTCAATAAGAGCAATGGCGCGAGCAGCATCTGTTGGTGAGAGTGCCATTATTTGAATAAATGTACGTTAATTAATTAAATTTAGGACGAAATAAATTAATACCGAAGGTCGCAAGTCGAAAACTAATTTTAAACCGAAGTAGAAATAACCCGAAAAATAATTTTAGGCCCTAAAAAAGTGATAAAATGATAAACAAGTTACAAAAAATACGCCAAATATACTTATTAGCAACTTAACAATAAAAAATATCCTTATCAACAACAAAAAATAAACGATAGATGAAATATTTTAAAAATTATCTGTGATTCTCTTTTTGTGCCGGTCAGTGTATTTAGTTTATCCTCTAAACATGTATAAAGGTGCCTATAATAATTAGATAGGAAAGTCATGTGTTGGACACGTCAGATTTTTTGTAAATAATATAGCTTTTTTAATTTAAAATTTAATCTACAAAATGCGTATATACCAATTTATATACCGTGACCTTATATATTATTGAAATTTATTTTGCACAGTACGCGTATGAAATGTGACGTTATATCCTCTACTTTTACTGCACTCCTCTTTTATTCAGACTTTATAATAGATGAATCAAACTTATTTATTGGCAAGCTCTGGTTCTTTCTCAATTTATTAAAATAATATAAAACAAAACGACACATAAAGTTATGATTATTTAAACGAAAAACACAATTTTTCTGGTGCTCTATTTATTTTTCTAGTCTAATCATCATCTTCAACGTTTGTTTACCATTTTGAAAACGTTTCCTAATCTAAATCTCAATATAAATCCGGTTTTAATTACTTAATTAACCATATTAGTTTATTTGTAATGTTCTCATGGGTTTTCATACTGAACGAAATGAAGTTTCCTTTTCCTTTTATTTTTAGGTGTCAGTTTCGATTCTTTGTTTACACATGACTTGTTGTAAAATCTAAACATGTGCTCTGAAAAACACTACTCGGTGTGCCGATATTCATTTATTTTAACTTGCACTACTGACTCGTAAGACTTGGGTTGATGACCGACAGTCTGGTGTTTGGAAAACAATTAGTGCTTACCATCTGAAATGTGAATTTTCAGTAGTTGCTACAATAATCATGAGAAGATTATATACAGAGTGTATCACGCTTTTGTTCATTTTTTTTTTTTTAAGGAAAGTCGTACAAAAAGTAATAATAATAATAATAATCCTCTCAATAATTGACCCCCTTTCGAGTGACTTTTAACCACAAAAGCTGAGCTTATCCGAGGAAGGAATGGATTTTTTTTTTGTGTCATCGGCATCAACTGCTATGGTTATTAGCCTCGTGCTCCGTGTAGGCTTTGTTATTGTTTCCCAGCGCCACTTTTGGAACAGCACTGTTAATTAGTACCCAACAGTGAATGGTCGAGTGGGGAATCCTACCAAGGCATCAGAATTAATTTTAAATAATCAAATTAAATGAAAAAATACCGGCCAACGGTAGGATTCGAACCTGGGACCCTTGGATCCGCAGGCAGAGACTCTACCACTGAGCCACCCACCCCATTAAATGGATATTATTATTATTATTATTATTTGCCGTGGTGCTCCGGGGCTACTTCACGGTCGAGGAAAACCCGGAAAATCCCACCCACCATCATAAAAAATACACCCAATTTATAGTATATAACATCATTTGAATTTTAGACTCAATTCATAATGATAAAATTTGACAAATTTGCCAGCAGGCAGAATTTTTTCAATTATTTATTAAATTTCTTTTCACCTTGGGGTACAAAAATAATTATCTCGTAGGGGTAATATTGTTTCCTGGGAATTTTTCAGAAAAGATATATTGTGCTCCTTCGAATCTCGTCAGACTTCTTTAGGCATCCTGACTTCTTTGAACCGTTTTACCTCTACAAACTTCTTATACCAATAAGGGACCTGTTTAGATCTTAGAGCTGCTTCGACATCATTATAAATTAAGAATAATTTGTTAATATTCTTGAAGAATTTAAGAATATGTCTGATAGGTGCTTTCTTAAGGGTACCGAATATTGTACCCCGAAATGCCATTTAAGGTTCCGTCAATGGCATAGTATATGAGTTGTGTTCTTCTCTTCACATATTCTCTACATAGGGAGTTGTCAGATATCCTTAAGTCCATAAAGTTTCAACCTAGCTTATGTTATTTTCTATTTACCTGTTCCATTAGAAAGTAACACACGTGGGTTGGGTTCTAATCTACTTAGACCATATGTTTGTTTCAGCATCAATTCTAAACCTTTCAAGCATGCTCTGTCAATTAAAAGTTTGGATCAGGTTGGGTACATCTGCAGAAAAAATCTCATATCTATAGGTACTGCATATTTAAGATGGACCAAACACCTACGTGTGTGATTCACGGACTGGTCTGGTCAGATTTAATCTAAAGAGAGTCGCATCAAATCCAACTTTATTGTTCATATGAATAGGATAGTGGGTGGTGTTTCGTCGTCTCGTAATAATATTTTTCTAGAGCTTCAAAAAATATATTCAGTCAACATGTCAAAATGTCACTACTTTTTTTTTAAATAGGTACATACAGATTAATATAACAACAAATAAAATACAATAAGACTCAACATCCCCCCCGTGACGTAACTGTCTGTTTCGCTCACGTTGAAGATTCAACATCTATTTGGCATAATTTTGATACAGGTCTTTTGTATGTTCCTGAGGGTGTGTAGAACTCAGCAACGCAGACTTTACCATCTGGACTTCTAAAAACTTTTTCAACCCTTCCCAGTTTCCAGTTCTATTGTGGTGAATTTTCATTAACTAATATTACAGTATTATCTTTATTAAACGGTCTTCCATCTTGAGTCCGTTTGGTCCGTTTCGTTAGACTTGGCAAGTATTTATGTGTCCATCGTAACCAGAATTGATTTTTGTATGGTTGGGCCTTCCTCCAAGCACTTCATTGGTTTTCGTCTGTTAAATTAATAAAATTGTTAAGTTGTTCATTGTGCCTGTGAGGAATTGGTTTGGAGTGAGAGATTCTAGATCATTTGGGTCTGTTGACACCTTAGTGATAGGTCTGCTGTTAATCATATTTTCACATTTTGTGAATAGTGTAATCAAAAGTTCATCCTTTAGAACTTGCTTATTTAAAATGACTCTGATTGCTTTATCCGCTTCTGTTTTCTTCTAGGGTTAGAGTTTCAGGAAGAGTGACTGTTTTGTTTCTAATCCGAAGCAGAAGGTTTTTGGAAAATTGTATCACCCACGCTTTTGACTTGAGAAACCTTAGTCATTTCGAAAATCTATCGATTTTTAGCATACTTGCATCAGAGTCATTATGACTGTTAGAAATTCCATAGGATTTTCTGGTGGTTTTGCATACTCAAACTTTTTATCCATTAGCCAATCACGTTCGTGTCTAAAATATAAGAATTCAGTCAAAGTTCAGTATGTTGAGATCATTCTTTTTCCCTTGCTTATGTTCTGGTAGCCTGATCAGCAGCGTTCAGTTTGGAGGGTATCCAATGTCAGTCACACGCTTCGGTAGACTCTTGGATCTCCCTAATTTTTATGTGCCTCGAATTGTCCCAATTTACTTCCATATTCCTTAATCCAGTGGAGTACTGTGTATGAATCAGACCATAAATAAACTTTGTCGATTTTAATGTCAAGTGTATTGAGTATTGTCTTCATCAACCTACTTCCTAGCAAACTTGCTTGGAGCTCCATTCTTGGAATGGAGATTGGCTTAATTGGCCCAACTCGAGCTTTTGGCATTACTAGTGAGACTTCAATAGTGTCCGAGCTAATAATTCTAAGATATGCTACACTAGCAAGTGCCTTTCTACTGGCGTCACAGAATATGTGAAGTTCCACTTTGTCAGCATCAGATATATTTTTACCATAGGACCTTGGTCAAATCCCTGAGCCATAATGTCCAATATTGGTAAAGTTCTTCATCAAGAGCATCATCCTATCCAATTTTGCATCTCTAGATATCCTGGATTAAAATCCTGGCTTTGATTGTCAGGTTTGAAATCAGTCCAAGCGGGTCAAATAATGACATTACAAATTTTTGTTCGATCTATGATGCTGACTATTACTCTCTGTTAGTCCTTCCAAAAGCAATTTCAAACAAAAGGTATATGATTTCGCATCCCATGAGATTCCTAATACTCGTTGGATTGCAAATTCGTTGGAATCTAGATTAATATCTTTGCAGGTGATGTCGTCAGTTGACAAGGTATCCATAATTTGTTTGGAGTTGGATATCCAATTGACTAGATCAAACCCACCTAGTTTTTGAATATGTCTAACTTCCTCAATTCTTTCAGTAGCCTCTTGATCTGAATTTGCGCAGTCCAACATAATGTTTTTTGATTATAGCGTCAATAATCTCTTGTCTAGTAGTCTCTTGTCGGGTGTCTTGATTTTTTATGAACTGAGCACATGTAGGCGAACAGGTAGATCCAAAAGTCATAACTAACATCTCGTAAGTATCGTACTCTGTTTTTATCCCCTTCCCTCCACAAAAAGCGTTGGGAACATTAGTTGGCCTATCGTATACGCACCTGATGAAACATTTCCCTGATGTCATCACAAAAGGCAATTTTTTTTCTCTAAACTTCATTAATGGTTGAAAATAGTCGGGGCCAGTTTATTTGTCTTTGGATTTATGACAGCAAAATGTGGGAGATACCAGGTTCTTAGGCCTACAATTTTAGCTTCTACTGCTGAGAACTTGTCTAGATAATTTTGAATTTTCTCTGAATATCGTCTCAGGAGATCTGTATTCTTAAGTAGTTGTTTCTCTACATATGATAATCTTTTCATTGCTAGAATTTTGCTTTCAGGTAAAGTCAAGTTATCTGATTTCCATAAGAGCCCTATTTCGTATCTATGCTTATCTTTTAGATGTTTTTGTCATTAGGTTGAGTGCTTTTTTTTCTACTTTGGAAGCTTTTGATTGGATAGGAGTCACCCTAACTGCGTCAATAGTAAAGGAGGTCTTAACCAATTGATGGAGGGCATCATTTGAAGTGTTATGATTACAGAGAAGAAAGGAATAATTATGTTTAATTTCTTTATTTTCAGGAGAAATTCCATGCAAAGTCCAGCCTAACGTTGCCTTGGTCGCCACAGGTTCATCGTCTAGACCTTGTATTACCTTTCATGATACCGTGAGTCGTATCTGATCTTGTCTTAGCAGAATCAAGGGTCTCTCACCAATCTCTGGCAAAGGAAGATCTTTCAAATGAAAATACTTAGTCAATCTTCTTTTTTAATTACTTGGAATGGCAATGATAAATTCTCTATGCTATGGACGTTCTTTAAAGCAAATTTTAGCAACTCCAGATATGTTTAGGTCAAAACAGCTTGAGTTTGCATGACAAGTAGATAAATAAATCTTCCATTGCACACATAAAGAATGGGGTTTACCGCGTAGACCTAGTTGTTCTACGATTTCCTTGTCGATCAATGTAACGGATAAATCTTCATCACAAAGAGGCATGGTCTCGATAACAGTGTTAGGGCCATATAATTTTACTTTAAGCATCCTCAACAAAACATTTTTGTACCATGACATTTTCCGGTAAAGAAGTTGCATTGATTAGATGAATGGTCTGGTTCTGGATTGTTGTTGAGAGCAGTAGACTGTACTGGTTCTTTATGAAGAAGTTTATGATGCAACCTTTTACAGTTATTAACACTACATTGATGTCTAGCCTTACATTTATTGGTTTGGTGGTTATGCTTTAAACAAAAGAAGCATAATTTTTTCTATTATCACAACAAGAACATACTTTATGGTTTGTCGAGTCTTTTTCAGTGGTACCTAAGGATGTTTCAGGTTTTTTATAAATATTATTACCATTTGTCATGTATTTTGTATCTGGTTTTGTAATTTTTGAAACTGTAACGTAGCAGGTGGCAGCAGCTAAAGTATCTGTCCAATTTGAAAAGACTTCTAAGTTAAAGTTTTCAAGATATTTTACTACCTTCTCCCCACCGCAACTTTAACATGTTTGGTAGCTTTTGAAAAATAAGACTCAAGAGGTAATGTTCTGTTTGTTTAAAAGTATGTAGCATTTTTTTTTAGAATCCTAGGGGAAGAATATCGAATTTCACTAGCAGATATTTGTGTGGCGAATTGAAGACATATGTAATTTGCTTTGTTTCGCTTACCTATGGAGTTAACAAAAAAAAGAGTTCAAATAGCAATAACAAACTATCATTTACAGGGTATTTTACTTTAATTCTAACCTAATTAACTGCAGTTTTTATTTAAATTCAAAACGTTTGATATTTTGAATTCATATAAATCAAAATCAATCTAACCCCTTTCTGTAATAAAAAATTGTGTATTCTTATTCCAAATGAATATATTCATCAAATATCGGTCATTGTGCTATCCAATTCGAATCTAGTTGTCTAGTCATACTTTTACTGAACCTTTTGTTTGAGTTGACAACTTTTTTATCTGTTTCTAATGGCATAATTTGTTCTAAACTTTATGCTAATATCAAATCATTTGAATTCTGTTTAGGAGATTAATAAAAAAACATTGTTTAGGAACGTACAGTGGGCGATTATTGTGTAGAATAAAAATTTCGTTTTTGCAACAGATATATTTATATTTATATTTATATTTAATAGCTTGGCCTATATTTTACTTAAAATGGTTTGTCACTTAATTTATCGCTTTCCCAATTTTGATTTATAACTAATATTACAGAAGAGTAATTTTATTTTTTCCAGTTTGGTGCGCACCTAAAAATGTATGAAAATAAAAATAATAATTTTCAAGACAAATAAATTGATGATTCAATATAATATGAATTTACAAAAAATTATAGATGGAGGTACTCTTAAAGTTGTTAAACTGTAACTTAAAATTATTATTAAGGCTCACATTCCTTATTCAAGATTTTTCAGCCTATCATTCGAATAAATTATTTTAAGAATTTGGATGATTACTTTAAAATCATTAAAAAACATATAATATTATATTGATTACTTTAAATTCATTACAAAAGAAAAAATATTAAAGAAAAAAGTCTTAACCATAAAAATGATTTATTACGAGGACGACTAGTTTCGGTCAATCAGGTATTAAAAAGTAGAGAGCGAGTTTTCATCGAGTGTGACCATGTGACCTGTTTTTTAAAATAGGTGTACAATCAGAATTAAAAGTTGAAAAGTACAGTCTGTTCGCTATACTTACGCGGGTTTCGGATTAACAAAATTATGCAAATTAGTCATTGACAACCAGTTCCAATAAGCCTCTTCCCAAGAAATTAGGTAAAATTGCCCTAATGGTCAGATTTAAATTAAAATAATATTAGGGTAGGTACTAAATTTGTTAGAAATATTGCAGTTGAATTGATTCTTTGCAAGTGTTGATATTGTATGTATATTGTAAATTGAGTAGAAATTTTAAAAATGCCTAGACGTGTGTTAGATGTAGATAGTCTAATTTGTAGTGTACATAAGTATTATACGGATGAAAAAGAAAATGGCGGTCCTCTAAAATCGGTAATGTCTGTACAACAACGCATATGCGATGCTCTAGGAATTAGTGAAACCAAGTTAAGAGGAGTATTACAAAATCACAATAGTGAACTGCCGAAAGAAGATCACCGCAAAACTCGTCCATCATTGAAAACGAAAGATATTCCAGATGGAAAGAAATTTGAAAATCGTGATATCATTTATCGAATGAGGGCCAACAAGAAACATGTGTGACCTTAAATACAATTTTCTCGGAATTAATAGATAGAAAATTTGACGACATTGGCAGAACAAGTCTATGGCAAGTAATACATAACTTGGATTTCAAATTTCAAAAAGGATAACAGATAGGCCCTTTGGGAAAGAAGTTCTGTCGAGCACAAGAGAATTAACTTTCTAAGAAAATATTCTAAATATAAAGAAGAATTTTATATATTTAGACGAAACATGGATATTTTCTAGGGGTGCAATTAAGAGAATATGGCAAGATGATAACGTAAAGTCCATCAAACATACCGATGGAGAAAAGAAGCGACACATAATTTTACATGCAGGAGGGAAATCGGGTTTTATAGAAGGTGCTAATTTAGTATTTTCATCTAAATCGAAATCCAGTGACTATCACGATAATATGAACACAGAAATGTTTGTAAAATGATTGCATGAAAAACTTCTCCAATGTTTAAGTGAGCTCAGCGTAATTATTTTAGACAATGCACCTTACCATTCTGAAGTATTAAACAAAAGTCCAACGAATTCTTGGACTGCTGATAAAATTAAAGAATGGTTGACAAAGGAACATATACCATTTCCTCAATATATATTAAAATCAGAATTATTACGCTTGGCAAATATACACGCAAAACCAAAAACCTTTGTTGTGGATCAGATTATTGAAAGTTACGGTTATCAAGTTTTACGCCTGCCACCGTATCATTGCCAGTTTAATCCCATCGAATATATATGGAGAATAGCAAAACAATATTATGACAACCATATTGGGCCTAATGGTTATAGTGACGACGCAGTTCGGGAAACTTGGCGAAAAGCACTTTCAATTGCAACTCTAGAAGTGTGGCGGATCTGTATATCCAAGTGCGAGAAACTAATAGATTGGTGGACTAGTGAAAATCATGGGCGCCCATAGGGAGGGGCAGGGGGGGGGGCCACGCCCCCCCCCTGGCTTTTATGTTATATTACACATTTTAAACAAATAATGGCAGACCACTGTTTGCTGTAGTGTAACAATTATAATTGTCCACGGAACAGTAACGCATGATAAATAAATTAGGTTGTAATAAAAAAGAGTAGGTATTACAAGATGATTTGAAACACAACTTTAATAAGATTTCAATAAAATGTGTACGAAAAATATCTTTTCTATCTTTGTATGTAATCATCATTTACATATAAAAACCAAATTACTGTTACACATCCCCACAACACAAATACCAACTTAAATAACAGCTTGATGACATCAACGTGACGCTAGTCAACAATTTGTAACCACAGTTGCTCCCAAATATAGCTAACGCTTTTGATATTACTTTTGAATCGCCAAGGTTGGCCAAACGACAAACACAACGTGTCAATTACTTGGCTAATTCTGTACAGGATTATTTTAAGGTGTCTTTATTTATACCCTATATCGACTCATTTTTAAGTTCCATATATAATAGATTTTCAGACGAAAATAATCCTAGCTTTTTTCTTTTCAATTTACATCCTGAAAATTTACTTAAATTAACCAAAGAAAAGTATCTGAAATCAATGAATGATATTTGTAAATTGTACGAGATAGAAAATTTAAAAGAAGAAGCACAGACATGGCACTATTTCTGGAAACATAAAGAAAACAGAATTGTTCTTTCAATGATTGACTTACTAGAATATTGTCAGTTTTACCCCGCCATTGCAAAAGCAATTAAAATTTCTTTATGCTTACCGCCCACAACATGTACTGTGGAGCGCTCATTTAGCACTCTTCGAAGAGTGAAAACTTGGATTAGGGCTACAATGAGCGAAAACCGTTTGGACGGTTTATGTATGCTAAGCGTTCATAGGCAAGTTATTCAGAAGGATAAAGAAATGTTTATAGAGAAGGTTATAAATGAATATGGTAAAACCAAAAGAAATCTTCAGTTTCTTTTTTCTGAGTAATGAGTCAACAATGTGTTTTTATAATTATATAATATATCTACTATTTTTTGAATAAAATTATTTAATATACCTACTTATATATTTTTTTGTTTTGCCCCCCCTCTGGAATAACGCTTATGGGCGCCCATGGTGAAAATAAACGAAATAAGTCCAATCATAATAACAATTAATGGTGATGACAGTGATGATGATGACGATTATGATATATTGGATGATTATGACTGATTTTCATTTTTGTTGGCAATATTTTTATTTTTCATTTGAAATTCTCTACATGGAACAAATTTTTATGTTAGAAAATATTTTATTTGAGCTAAATAACCCTCTTATTATACATAGACCATATTTTCTGTGTGAAGTGTAATATAAAATTATTATTATTAGATTTATAATAGCTACATTAGACTCCATTAATGAAGAAGTTTAATTCTGCTCTTAATTATACAAAAGATTCTCCATTATTATTTAATTAAAAAGTTGTACATAATTTTTCATTTCATTTAACCAGTTGATATTTCCCCAAAGAACAGGCCAAACTTTCGGGTACTTACCTGGAAATACTCATAAAAATTTTAATCCGAAACCCGCGTAAGTATAGCGAACAGACTGTAGTATAATTGCTCTTAAAATGTTTGTATCACTCAACTGAGAGTATTGCCCTTGCCAGTATTTTTTATTCAGTGGTTTTACCCCACACAGTAAAACTGTGTTTGTCATCGGGTCCTATTTAGATATAACTCGATAAGGTATAAAAGTAATTTAAAAAAATAAAAAGTTTGATAATTTTCACATGAATCTTATCACCAAATTTATATAGATCATAGAAATCGGACAATGTGGTGAAGAATTATTGCTAATCATTCATAAAAAAATTTAGACGAACTGTGTTTAAAATACCTACTATGATGCGCTGAGGAGCATTTTAAATTGCTCTGTAACTCCTTATTTTCTATTCTTGAGAGCTGATACCATAGGCGCCACCACATGAAAGCAAGGGCGCGGCCTCTGTCCCTCCTGGATATGTGATGATTTTTCTGCCATGGCTTTCGACTACAACTAGCGGCGTTTTGACCCTGTATATAAGACTTTTCTTTGCTTAAACTGCAAAAAATATGTTGGCCCATTTTAATTGATTTGTGATTCATTTTCCATTGTCCTTTTGTAATTATTATTATTTTTATGAAATATTAATTATTATTATTTGTTACAGGTATGTCAATTAATTGTAATCATTTCTTGAAGTTTAATAAGCAGGTAAATATAAATGGATTTATATTATTCGCTGAAGAAAGAATGAGCTGAGAAACTATTCTTTTAAATTCCCCGAAAATCGCTGTGACGAAATTTTTTACCTATTTTTATATTTTATAGCGTTTTATATTATAATTATTATTTTTATAGATATTCTAATAATATAATAGAGGAAATAAGATCTCTAAGATACAGAACAATTTTTTCCGCCCTACGATTTTACGCCACACGTCAATCCAAACTCATTAACAGATTCACACCTAATATAGGAAAAACACATTTTGACGATTTAATAATCTAATCTGTTGTCGAATTTGATTGAATGGAATTGTTACTATAGAGTATGACATTAAATTCGAATTGAATCGTGAAACGGAATGCACCTGGATACAAACAGAAACATTGATCTTTACCTATACTTATAAATTGTTTCTACAATAATAGTCCAATATTTGAATGCTATGTTTTCTTTGTACCCATAATTCGACACTTTTTGTAACTACCTTTGATCATTTTCAGTAAAAAACTGAATGTATCAAGCATTTAATTGTTTTGCGTGAAACTCAAGTTCAACCTCTAGAGAATGAGAAGAATGGCAACGAAAGTTGTTTGTATAGGTGCATGCAAGTAGCCTTTTTTTGTTTGTTTTTCTAAAAGTACTTCAAGTAAGAAATTCCTAATATTCAACCGGCTGTATTTATTCTTTATTCTTATCAATGCACAATAGATAGTAGTTTTATGTGCTTCAGTATCTCATTAACAACCCAGAAAAACCAAATTGTTTTTTAATATTCAAATTACGAAATGCAGGAACCTATAATTCTCTTCAATATGGAAGAAACGTTATTTGAATAAATTATTCCTAAAATTAATATATTTTATCCTATGGCAGTGAGTAATTATTTAAAAACTTCACTGAACAGCTTAAACAAAACGCACGACATTTTGGAATTTGGAATAACATTTTCTGAATTATGGTAGTTTTGCAAAACCCAGAAATCGTAAATATGCTGTTTAAAAATGAGAAGAGACTTGAAGCTGTGTTACAATAAATACACTAATAATAACCCCACAGCATCGGTTAGAAAAATTGCTAAATCATCTGCCTATTGAATACTGAAAGTTATTAAATACCGTTTATACAAGACTAGGATAATACAAGGTTTATCGACAAATAATTTTCCCCGAAGAATAAAATTTTGTAAATGGTACATTCAAAATATGCAAGAAAATGACAATTTTTCCATGAAAATATTAAGAGTTGTCAAATGTGTTGTGATTTGTTATCAAGGTTGCGGACACATATAGCTGTTATAATAACAGAGATAACAATATATGCAGTATAAATCTGGGACACAGTGTATACAGTGTGTTTCGAAAAGAGATGGCTCCGACCTTCTGCAAAATAAGTTGGGTTTTCTCAGTATAGTGAGCGTGGAAAGTGACATTTTCACGCTAGTGGAAAATATTGTCGCACGAGGCATAAGCCAAGTGCGACAATCACATGAGTATGAAAAATTACTTTCACACAAGTAATGTACAATATTTTTCCTGCGACCACAAACAATTTTTTTTTAATTTGGTGTCATCGGCATCGACTACTAAGGCCATTATCCTCGTGTTCTGTGTAGGCTTTGTCACTGTTTCCCAGCGCCACTTTAGGAACAGCACTGTTAATTAGAACCCAACAGTGAATGGTCGAGTGGGGAATCCTACCAAGGCATCAGAATTTATACTAAAAAATATAAAACCTGAAAATCTGGCTATAAAGATGTCGTGGTGTTTTGTCAAAATTAAAAAAATTGTGATTCCATTTACAAACAATTTCATAGGATATAATACAGATAAAATAATATTATGTCCAAAAATAATAGAATAAACTGTTTTTGTTAGTTTACATGCATTTAAAATGAATAAACAATCAGTCGTATTTTTCCAAATTTCAAATTTGTTCTTCCTCGGGAATTGAACCACCGTCACGACATGGTCTAGAAATGCACAGGAGAAAAAGTTGAACAATAACGACCTGCGCTATCAGGGCTATGTCAATTGAATTTACTAATCAAATATGTATATAAACCAGGAAAAAACAAAAATAATTTAGGTAATTTAAAATTATTTTAATAATTTGTTAAAACGAAATATCTAAGATGTATATTTAAAAATTAATGATAACAATTAATTTATCAAACCGATTTTACTATTATTATGAACATTACATTAAATTAGGCGTCTGCCATATTTGACAGCTTATGCGCAAAGTATATTCATATTCACACACGGGTGGAAAGTAAATTTATCTACACGCGTGTGATTTAGGGCACTCCCCATTAGACTAAATAGTGCAGTAGGATCGTAAGAAAAAAAATACACCAAAAATATACTATTGGTAAAACCCGATACTGTGTACCATTTTCACCAAACGAGCAAAGATCTCTTCTTTTTTATGCATGATAGAGCTTCCCAGATTAAGTTACCAGTAACCAGGATTGGTAGAGGTGCTGACGCTATGATTCATTGGCCTCTACGTTCATGCGATTTCAATCATTTTTTGTTTGGTTGTATGTTAAGGAAAAAGTCTATGCTACAGACGTAAATTCACGTCAAGACTTGCAAGACAGAATTGAACGTCACTTTAATGACCTTATAGCTGAATTTGGAATAGAAAATTTTAAGTTACGTTGAAATCAATTCGATAAATAATTTTGCGCGTTAAAGGGTTAAAAAAATTATGTTTAAAACTACTTGGTATGAACCGTGTAACTAGTGCCCTCGATGAGCGGTAGATATAAAAACAAATTAATGCGATGTGTCAGATTCCAAAACATATTTTATTACAATGTTGCCACTAGTTTCGACATAATTGTAAAAACTGTATATATTTTTTTTACTGAACAAACCCAACTTATTTTGCAATGTTCTATCTATCCTAGCCACCTTTTTTTGAAACACCCTGTAGAGAAAAATTGTTTTTTATCTAACATTACAGTTATAGTCACTGAAATGATCTTCCAGTTCGGATCAGTGACAAAGTCGTTGTTGATAACCAACAACCTTCTTTTATTCACCTAACATTACAGTTAAAGTCAGTGTACATCAATCTTCTGTTAGAATCATTTTCCAGTCCGGCTCAGTGATAAAGTCGCTGCTTATAACCGACAGTCTTCTGTGGTTTTTAGTAGCTCCCGGCTCTCATACATTTTCATATATTGTTTCACTATAAATTATATCTAATCATCTTTACCAACCATCCATACCTATCAGAACTGGTGGTCATGACTTTTTAAGTTTTCTTGGAAAGGTCGACAGCCTATTTTCTATATAACACAAACAAGCAATTCATTTGGTAAAACCACCTAGCAATCACTTCCACTTTCTCTGATATCGTCTCAGAGAAGTATGGCTTTGAAGCGCTTAAATCTATTGGTTTCCTAACTTTGAAGCCTAAGCTAAAACCTCTTCCCTAAAAATTAATTTTATTATCTTTTTCGTGTATATCACACGTTTCTTTAGTTCAATAATTTTAAATGACTGTGTTTTCGTACCAAATTTTATGGAGCTGATCTTGACTCTAAGTTAGATTTCTTGTTTATATAACATTTTTGTCTGACGATGGCTATTGAATAATTTTTGAGTTTCCTTATTGCTTTGGACAATCAATAAAAATTACTTAATTTATTCGTTTAAAATAAATAAACACCCATCAGATCATTTGTGTTATTCAATTTCAAGATAAAATTGTGCACATTACACCAGATAAGTGCGTCTCTTTTCCTGCATCCTTGGAGGTTATTGAAACCGGAAGTGTTATCTGTGCAGTTTTGTTTTCAGAAAACAGATATAAGGTTTTACAAAACGCGTGTGTACTTGATAATTTCATGGTAATCAAAAATCGCATTCTTCATTAATAATTAATTATATTCATTGAGAAAAAAAAATGATATTAATAATAAATATTATCAAAAGTGGGTTTTTATTTAAAAATAGAAATTCCTATTAGTACCTGTACAATAATATTTTCAGAATTAGCATATTTATTGTCCAACATTCAATCGTTTGTTTTACTGACGTCCTCCAGTTCTGGCATTTCAATGGAAGTTTCCAATAATTCGTTAATGAACTGAGACTCGAAATCAGTCATTAGTAAATTTTCTTTATCGGAATCACTTCTACAATCTGCATCTTCAAATAAACATACATTTATATTCAAACATGGACTTGGTGACCCCTCTACATGACTTGTTGCTTTATAGTTTTACTTCATCTTCGTGTCTTTATTTTCACTCTCATTTCGTTTTCTTCATTATGAGTTTCGATATTTTTTTGTTCTCTATTTTCATAAAGCCTATTATTTTTTATTTTTTTCGCAATGATGTATAAATGCTGATATACAGGGTGTTTCAATAAGATTGGTCATAAATTATACCACATATTCTTGGGTGAAAAATAGGTCCTATATACAAAAGTGCACCCAAAAATAGTTACAGGGTGTATAAGATAAAAATTTAAATTAATTTTTTTAACATTGCTCTTAAACCGTTTGGCATTTTTTCATGAAATTTTATATGACGTGTTAGAATACCATGACTAATAATACCGAGGAAGAGGATATATTTTTTTCTTGATTTTTATAGGTTTTTGGAGGGGGTCACCGCTCTTTTCTTCACTCAACTTTTTTGTAGTATAAAATTTAATTACAAATGAAACGCCACTGGAATGCAACATCCATTTGGAAACTTTTTTGTCTCTTAGTATTTATTTATAAAAAGTTTAGTTTAGACGATACAGCCATTTGAAATGACAACTCAAAAATATTCAATGAAAATTCTACTTATGTAAAATATCAAAATCAAGGTTATTTTTAAATTACAAACTAATGTTATCAAAATAAAAAAAATTAATTTAACAGGTGTTTAAAATTACATTTTCCTCCTGTATACACTTACTACGTAGTTTTAACAATGAAAATCGAATTTTGATATTTTTGCATACATATAATTTACATTGAATATTTTTAAGATGTCATTTTAAGTGACTGTATCGTCTAAACTAAACATTTTACAAACAAATACTAAGAGACCTAAAAGTTTCCAAATAGATGATGCATTTGAATAGCGTTCGATTTTTAATAAAATTTTATATTACAAAAAAGTTGAGTAGAGAAAAGGGCGGTGACACCCTCCAAAACCGTACAAAAATAAAAAAAAATGTATTGCCTCTACCTCGATTTTGTTAGTCATGGTATTCCAACACGTGATATAAAATTTCATGAAAAAATGTCAAACGGTTTAAGAGCAACGTTAAAAAAATTTATTTAAATTTTTATATATACACCCTGTAACTATTTTTGGGTGTACTTTTGTATATATGTAAGTACGGTTTAATCAACCTATTTTTGACCCAAGAATACGTGGTATAATTTATGACCAATCTTTTTGAAACACCCTGTATAAAGGCATTAATTTTTTTTTTGGAGTGAGGGTAGCCATATGTGAGTAGTAGGGATTAAGTGTAAGGGGTTAAAGAAAAGGTCCTTTATTTCTCACAAGTCAATTTAATTGGCGACCGGTTTCGAAGCTGTCACTTCATCATCAGGCACACCTAAATGGAATGTCAAGGAGTCAGTTGTAATAAAAAACAATTATAAAAGCATGAACGGACTTATATTTATTATTTGTTTTTAATATCGTGAGCTAGAGTAACTACTACAATATTTTTCTTGAAAACAGTGACAATGGAAATTATCCATTGAATAAAATACATAGAAGTAAATGAAATTAATAGATAATGATGATTTATGTAAATATAATGCTAATAAAAAATGTACTATATATAGTAAACAATTTCAATGCGTTTTTTAATTGTTTAATGACTTTTGTTTTTAATTATGATTTTTTAAGTATAGCAAGAATTTGGCATAACTTCTCAAATAGTTCGTATCTAAAAACAGAAATTTGTCTAATTCTACAGTAATTCAATTGTAAAGTATTTCATGAAAAAAGAAGCATTAAAATGACCCAAACGAATAAAAAAATTAAAATAACATTCTTTAATACTTACGTGAACCTACATAATAAGTATTTTATCAACTAAATATTCTTATTTGTTCAAACAAACGTAGCACTTTTTAAACCCTCTATTTAAAATGGCCGACACACAGGTCGTTTTAATACAGACGTAGCTGGATTTAGGCAACTTTCTTAATATACTCTGCTGCTACCTATGGTTGTAAGGTACGACTGTAGTTTTTTGCTACATGATCAGTTAACCATTCTCTACCAAATGGTAGGAAATTGTCAATTTGGCAAAAAATGAAAGTAGGCCATTTTCATATTAGGCCGACGATATCTTTTCATACAAACCAGATGATGTGGTCATTAAAAAATGTATGTTTGTGATTAAGACATAGATTTTTCTTTTCCTTTGTATTATTAAATTTAGTTTTAAATTCGCATTAGTTTTCAAAAATAATAAGTTTACCTCATACATTTTGTCTATAAAAGTAAAAGCAATTAGATCAAATGTTTGTATTAATTTATTGATTAAATTGATTCTTGAAGCCAAAGAGTAAATATTTTCTAGAGATTGAAAGATTATCAATAAACCAAGTTTATTTTATTTTACTTGTAAAAAAAATATTTTTTTGCCTTTAAAGAACGTTCTCAAATGATATTGATTCCTTATCATCGGACGTACATCTGTGAATTTATATGTAAAACAAAAAAATCGACCATTCCGATGGTTTTCAAAAGTAAGCCCATTCAAGAACACCGAGGGACACGAGCGTGGGTGGATATCTCCGGCGTACTTCCTACAGATCACCCACGCTCTTCACAGACAGTGGCACGTGACAGTGAATGATTATCATAGTCGTATCCAAAATTAATTTGAAAGAAGTTCATTGTATAATAATAATTTATAAATAATACTTTTACTTTCTCAAAGATTGAGGTAAGTAAATCCAAAATAATTCCACTACGTTTTTTATAACTATGCACCACTGATGGTATCTTCAAATCAAAGAAAATCTTAACTCGAGTTGGGTTCGACTCTACAAATTTATGTTGATTTAGAGAAGACAAAAATAAATAAACAATAGCAAATTTTCTGTATTCCGTTTTGGGTCAATTTTCCTTTTTCATTTCATTCTGCTTTCTCTGCTTCTGATTGTCCTGTTTGCTCTGTTCGATCCTTGCATCTCCTGCCTAATATGCTCCTTAACCATGTACACCTCTGCTTCTGGTTAATATTGGTTTCTAAATTAAATAAATTTTATTTATTTATATTGTTTTTATTTCATTTTTACTGCATAACAATTCTTCAACTCTCACAATAAATCCACACGGTAGGCCAGAGGAAATGAGAAAATTTTTGTTTTTGGAATAACTTTGTTCCTTAAAATTATTTTTATATCAAATTTGCGGGAAATATTCACAAAATTACAGATCTCCATAAAATATATGAAAATCTATCGAGATTTAATTAGAATATTATACAAAATTAAAGTTATTTTAAAGAATTTTTTTCAAATAATTTTATATCGACCTCTGTCGATCAATTTTTTATTACATGAGGTATTTTTTGAGGATTTTTTAACCCCTTTATCTCCCCCTTGGTGAGATTTCGTAAGATTCCTTCTCCCGCCCCTAATCTCACGTGAAATTTTTCAAATTTTGTGTTTTGAGTGTAAATGCGTCGGATTATTAAAAAAACAAAAACACAATCTGTTCTATTACTTTTATTTAAGACTAACAATGACTAGTATTTGAGAATATTGCCGTAATAATAATAAAATTTCTATAAACATTCTTTACTTTAATTTAACTTTAATTTCACGCAATTTTAAACCGTTTTCTACTAGAAATAAATTACGAAGTGAGATTTGGAAAGACTTAGCTTGACCCCCCCCCCCCCCTTGAACACCTCATGTTAATAATGGACACCCCCTTATTACAATTAGTAGCTTTATAAAATATTAACAAAATTTTCAAATCAATGCTTTTATGTTTTACGTCACATCTGCAATAAATGTGTTAGCTACCTCGAGTTCTGTGTAGACTTTCTTATTATTTCCCATCGCTACTTTAGAAACATTACTTTTAATTCGTTCTCAAGAGTGAATGGTCGAGTGAGAGATTTTACACAAACAAAGTTATTTTTTAATTAGTAACAATTCCGTTCCTGGGAGCATTCGAATCTGGGACCCACTGTTATAAGTTATAAGCTTTAACCTCTCCTCTGTGCTTCTCACCCCTAGCTGCCTCATTGGTAGATAATTGTTCATTCAGTAGCGGTACAAAGATATACTAATTTCTCATTTAAATTAATTCTGAAAAGCAATAAATATTAAAAGGAAGCAAATATGATTTATTATCCAAGTTCTTAAAGTGCTACACCCACTAGAAAAAAAAATGAAACAAATGTTCATCTTAGGTCTGCGGGCGAGATTATAATTAAATTTCTGGTATTTAGATGGGTTATTCATAACTGGTAGTTTTTATTTTTTTCTGTCCTATCCTTACGCGTACCATACCTAGATTTTAAGAACAATATAAGTAGGTATATAAGAGAGAATATTCCTGCATCAATAATAAGAATTATCAATCTTACGCAGGATATGAAGGATAACATACGCATAATTTTATTAGGAGATTAATGGGACAAAATGAAGCTAAAGTTATAGCTCCAAAGTTATATAAACTCTCTCAAAAGTACAACTTAATTCACAAACGATCTCGAAACGTATATCTTGTAATCTATAATGAACGTCTAATATCTAGAGTTAGGTTATATTTTACGATCTGTTAATTAATAACTGGTACTTAAAAATTATTGGTAGTTTATGAATTATGGTCCAACTTGGCTTCAGTTACCTACCCTTCTCCCCTTAATTTTTAAATTCGTCTTTTCCTATTCAAAAAATAAAAATTTAGCAAAACAAGCCGTGGATTACAGCTTGTTTAAGATGTTCATCAAAAAATATGAGGTATATCTCAATTAAATAAAAAAAAAATTACTCAAACACAATTATTTTTAGACTACTATTGTCGCTACAAAACTTTATAGAGAATACTTATTTGAAAAATTAAAGATATGTATTATCATACAAGAATTGAGAGCTCAAATAATAAGGAAAGGGAAACGTGGTCTATTATAATTAAATTGAGAGGCAAAAGTACCCATAAATTATGCATTGCAATAATTATAAATCCTAACGATTTCAATACATTTTATTGCAATATCGCTAAACATCTAATATCAAATCTAAATAGAACAATTGACCCAATAGAATTTGTAAAATCTTCACCTATTAAATACTCATTTTTCTTAAGAGAAACAAATCCTCAGAAGTATTATAACCCCTTCGCAACCAGTCTATCTAAGCAAAGTAACGTTCCCTATACCAGAAGTAATATGGTAAAATTTCTGCAAAATGATATTGCTCTGCATCATGCGATTAGAGAGGGGTTATATATTTTTACAAATTTTTCTTCACAAATGTGAAAAAGGATTTTTTTATTTTGTGCATATACCATTATATCCACATCAGGATATATGTGATATACCATAATATCCACGTCTGGATACACATAGCATACCACAGTATTCACATCAGGATATAATGTAAAACACTAAAATATTCTCAAACTTTAAAATGACAATATTCTCCATAAAATGAAGTAGAAAACATAAATATGACGAAAATATGTCCTAGTTAGTTATCAGCGTAATATTGCACTAAATGTTTGGCACAACACAGGCCGGGTTTCTCCACGCATCCGAAGCAAGCTTTGCGGGTCAGCTCTCTAATGCCGTTTTGTTTACAAATCACACAGACTTTTCTAAGTGGCCACCTACTTTTGGAAAATCGGCTATTACATGGGGATCTCTTGCTGGGGACTGCGGTGGAGTTTGAAGTTTTACGTATCCCTCGTTGTATTTCATCAGAACTTCATGGCAACATATCTTCATGTATTCATACATTGAAATTTTCTTCGCATGGGCGTTGGAATAGATAACTTTTGAGTTGAGAAGCATTTGTTGCAGAGCCTGAAATCCAACTTTTGTAGACCAAGTATAACTTTTACGCAAAAAATTATAAGTCTCTAGATCCTGGTCGATGGCGTCTACTGCTTCCATATTTTGATTATAAAATTCGATATGTTGTGGCTTGGTAAAAAGGACTTGTTTCCCCCCACACATATATCTTGATGTCCTTTTTATCTTTGAACCTAACTAGCAGCAACATATTCTTTCAAGCAAAGCAAGTTTGATACCTATTCAAAGGCACTTCTGTAAGCTGCTTCGGAACTCCTCGGTTAGGTCTTATCGTCACCGTTAGATATGTTTTTTGCGTGAGTAAAAATTCTACATAACGCACAAACACATACCAATTGTCAAGAATTATTTCTCGACCCTGGTTGAGTAAGTAACTTGCTAAATGAACAACAATTCTCTCAGAGACAGTAAGGTTCTCCGTGCCGGGCATATGGGACACATCAAAAAGATCTTTGCCAATATATACAGAAAAATTCCACGTATAACCTCTCAGAGCAGATGCCCTTGGACATAGCGTAAATATTTTTATGCCAAATCGATTCCTCTTAGACTTTATGTACTGCCTAAAGTGCAGCCGGCCTTTGTACAACATCAGTTGTTCATCAGTAGCAAACGTTTATCCAGGGTTAACTAGTATTTGACAGTTGTCCTTCAGCATGCTCAAAAATATTCCCAATCTTGTGAGAGGTGTCCCTTTTTTAACGGAAGAAGGAGAAGAAAATCTAATAAATTTTAAAATGGCTATAAATCGATTCCTGCTCATAACACTTTTGTCAAACACTCTTGGACCTGAACAAAGGTTATTGCTGTTCCAGTAATCTCTAATTCTCGGGCATTTAGTGAAACCACTGAGAAAATGTAGGATTACGTTTGTAAACAAAGTGAAACACATGATCCTTGTTTCACATAACCTAGCTTTTTTTGTCATTTTCTATACGGGCTAATATACCAATGTATCCAAGTAGTGATACATACGATATACCATCACTTTAACTGCCATTCCAGACCTTCTAAATTAAAGCGCTTTGCATTCATACGTTGTATCCATAAGTGGATACCATGGTATGTAGAGGTATAGGTAACATACGTGAATACACTGGTTGTGAAGGGGTTAAAAGTTTGTAATGACATAAACAACAAAACTGCATCAGGATATGATGGAATATCAGTAAAAATATTTCAAAACTTTCATACCTCTGCGTTGGACTTTTTATCCATTTTCATAAATAAAAGTTTTGCTGAAGGAACTTTTCCTCCTTTTCTTAAAACTATATTTTCCATACGTCTGGATTTACTCGAACATGTTTGGGTTTTTAAGGTGTCCGGGGCAGTCCGGCCGGAATTTGAAAAAGTATCCGGGAAACAACAAAAAGTGGTCAACTAATTTTCAGCAATGTTATAGGTAACGATTGAAAGTTTTTCAGAATTGCTAAAAATATGTGAATTCTTCTTTGCTATTACTGCACACAATGCAAATGTTAAGCAAATATTTTCTCTAATTGCGGCCGAATGAACAAAAGATCAGAATAAGCTTTCTCTCAAGTCTATAAAAGGTTTAATAGTGACCATATTTAATTTGACGTGACCTGTTCTTAGTTTTATGACTATATTATGTTACCAGATCATATTTCGCTCAGAAATCAGAGAAATATCACGTAAAATAGTTTTTTTAAGTCCGACCAGAAAATATACACTTTCTGAACAATTTTTCTTCCAGAAAATAACATTTTGCCTATCAAGACCGAAAAGTGGACGTTAGGGACCGGTAAGAGCTATTACCGGTCTCTGTTTTTCATTTTTCCGATCGCTGTTTGATAATACAGTCTACTTTGATTTCGTTGCTATGGTAACAACGTTCCGATTTATTACAAAGTGACAGTTCGTTGATTTTTAATTTGTTGTTTGTGTCAAACATGTTCTCGCAAATTTATTAATAATAATATTAATAACAATACTATCCCTAATTCACCCCCTTACGAGTGAATTTTAACCCCAAAAGCTGAGCTTGTCCGGGGAAAGGGACGGGCATTATTATTATTATTATTTGCTGTGGCGCTCCGGGGCGACGTAATAAAGATGATTGATAGTGTTTTTTGACTTAGAGGTGAAGAAAACCCGGAAAACATCACCCACCATCATCAAAAACGGTAACGCATGGCGATTTTTAATAATCTGGATGTCATATCAACAGAAATTAAATGGCTGCTAATACGGCATCCACCAAATCCTATAGAGAACCATGCAAATAAATTCACATGGTCTTCCGTAGGATTCCAAACCGTGTCTCGTTTTACCAGAAAATTGGCTCGCAAATGAATGCCGTGTCGTAGACACCTATGCTACCGTAGTCGATAAAAATATGGATTCAGATTTTGAATTATCTGACATAAAAAATAAAATTCCAGAAGAAATTTTGAAAGCAGCAAAAAATGGCGACTTATAATATATCGCCAGTAAAAGCAAATAAACAATTAGGTTAACATCAAAGTGTCGATCTTAAAAAAATATATTGTACGCCACGTGACCGAAAATTAATGTTAAGCATGTCTCTCCAAGCTTCCAGATCTTGCCCTGGAATCTTGTCTCGACCTGAAAAACACTACTTTCCAACCTTGTAACGTAAATTACTAATTTTTAAACAAATCATGCCAACTGTGTTTTTTTCCAAAGATTGGAGATTTAATTTAACCCCCCCCTTTCCCCCCCGCCATAAGTACATCAATCAAATTATGACGCATTATTCGACAATGTCCAGATTTCACGGCTCACTTGTCCTAAATTTCATAAAACCTTTATGGAAACCCTACTTAAAACGAGTGTTGTGGTTCCATTATATAAGGGAAGAGACTTGACTGAGTTGTCTAATTTTAGGCCCATATCTCTAATTCCGACACTGGGAAAAATTATTGAGAAACTTGTAAAAACTCGACTAGTTAGATATCTAGACCAAAATAATGTACTGGATATAAATCAATTCGGTTTTCAACATAAAAACATATCGGATGCTGTTTCTTCTTGTTTGAAATTAACCTATACAAGTATAAATTTCAGCGAGGCCGTAGCTGCAGTATTTTGTGATCTGACTAAAGCTTTTGACTGTATCAACCACGTAGTACTGTTGCGAAAGCTTGAAGTTTACGGTATAAGAGATGTGGCCTTAAAACGGATGAAATTCTACCTTTCAGGTCACAAACAGTTAGTCCGAACTGTTTCAGACTTGCAAATAAGCTACATAAAATGGGGTGTTCCTCAAGGTTCTATTCTTGAGCCCATCCTGTCTTTAATTCATATAAATTTAGTTAAGTTAAATATCTAAGGAAGTTTCACTCTATTTGCTGAAAATACTACTATTTTGTGACATAATGTGAATATTCTTCATTCAAATATTAGTAATGATCTCAAATCTTTCAAAACATGACGTACTGCAAGTTTTCTTTCATTATATTAAAAACAAAACAAAAATACCAACCTTTAAATGTAATAGTCCCGATATTTTAATAGATATGGATAATATAGAATCCACAGACTCTACAAAATTTTTAGGTTTAAATATCGACACGGATTTGAAATTAAAATCTCATGTTGATCCACTTTTAAAAAAAAACTCGCATCGGTTTGTTATGCCATTAGAACTACATCTCGTGAATAGAAGTTTGCGTGCAGCAGAAACTGCATATTATGCGTTAGTTGACTCCCATTTACGTTATACTGTTCAGTTTTGAAGAGTTTGTTCTGTCGAATTATTTGGTAGTCTTTATAATGCAGAAATGTACAATAATGTTCTTATGTGCAGCACACAGATTTGTTTTATGTAGACCGCTGTTCTTAATTCATGAATTATTAACATTGACTTCATTATTTATCTTAGAAACTTGTTGCATGATCCATGAGAACAAATCTAAATATAAATAGAATATATCTTGTGTAACTTCCCAAACGGGTAACTTAAAGATGCTTATTCTCAGAAATGAACTCATAAGAGACTCTTTTATTGATAATGGCATCAAGATGTACAACAGGCTAGTGAGATGTTGAGTCACAAAATTGTTTTAGAAAGTTGCTCAGACTAGATCTTATTATGATATTACATAATTTTGTGTTTCATTTTGCTTTCTATCTTTTTTCCTTCCAACTTTTAAAAAAAAAACATCATTGAATATATAAAAATATTTACTGTATACAATGATTTTTTGGAATATAGATAATTTATTAAACTTCCATTCATAATTTTTTTTATCAGGTCTTTTGAAATGTCATTATCACTCAACGAATTGTATATCAATGGACTAATTTAGATTTTTTTTTATCATTTTATTACGGAAATAAATTGTGCGAAATTTATCTCTCTTTGGGCGGTATTTCGAGGACGCTGTAGCTCATCTTCGATTAGATACATTGGTTTATTTTAGTTGACCTAGTAACGACGACAAACGGAAGTCATTCTAAAAAACTTATGAAATAAAATATAATCAAAAAATATTTATGTAGGTACTGATTGCCAAAAATTGGACAAGATAATTTATCAATTTTCTGATGATACATTAAAACAATGCTTTTGTATCTTTATTAGCGACAAAATATAAAACTATATCATTTAACAATACCTATTTAAAAAATATACATTTTTAAAGAGTTTTAATTTTATTTAATTCTATAATTGTCCACTTTTCTATTATGTTAAATATTTTTCAGTCCTGAGGTTTCATAGAGATTCCCGTTAAATGTTCGTTTTTAACTGTTTACTCATTTCAAAACAATAATAATTTTAATTCTTAATGAGTAAACTTTGTCTACTTTTTAAGTATGTTTATAATTTCTTAAAATAATTTTGTTTTTTGATATTGACGAATATATTGTTGATTAGTTTTCAGTGGCTGGAATTACATATCGACGGTGAAACGTGAAGAGTACTGATTTTTAATATTTCTTGTGTAATTACATATATTTTTATATTCTTTATTAATTCCCCCATTTTACAAACTGGTATTCTTTCCTGCTTCTTAATTGAATTTAAAGATGGTTTTTATATTTAGAAATAATAATATGACGTCTTTCTTTTTGAATAAATGTATTTTGACAAGTCTCAATCTACTATTAACAGAAGCGACACTAAATGGGCGATTCGTGGACAAAAAACTGCCAAGTTTTCTCAGTGTTTTAGAGGTGGTTTAACGTCAAATATAGCTGTCAATTTATGTAGAGCAACGTTTGGTATATTATTATTAGCGTTCTGTGAAAATTTCAGTATTAAGTAGTTGTATTTAACTAAGTAGTAATAAGAAATTTAATAGTTTTAAAATTTGTATTACATAAAAAAAATACATTGTGTTATTCCTAAATTTTATTGAACGTTCTTGCATCTAGCTGTCAATCTTTTTTTTTTAATTTCTAAATCATTACCTATAAAGATAATTTACGCCTACGTATTATGCATCGTTTAATTTCTTACTCTTTTATTTAAATATGTTATTTTTTTGTTTTTCAAACCATTCGAATTAAAACAGTAAATAAACAATACAAAACAATAATTAAAATATATGACAAACTCACTTCGAGGAACCAAGTCGCTGCTATTAGGATGCAATCGAAACTCATTTATAGCTACCTACAGTACTCCTGAATATGTAAAATGTAGAGGGTGGGTTACCCCACTGCACTTAAGCCTCACTAAGCCCATTGTGTATCCTAAAATTATATGCACCTCCTAGCTCGTGAGCCATCCTACAGATTTAATGTAGTTGACAACGTCGCCAAGAGGTGCTTCTCTTATATCGGCCGGTGTTAGCTAATACTCGTCGAAAATAAATCTTCTAATAAATGAGAGCTATTGGCAATCGTAGATGATATGTTCAATGGTCTCATCTTTTTGTTCGCATCCCGTGCAGGGTGTGGATTCTGACAGCCCTATGATATGGAGATGCTTCCGTACTTAGCAATGACCAGTCAGAATACCTGTGATCAGATGCAGATTCTGTCTAGTCATATTCAAGTATTTGTTTGTTGAAGTGTTGTTAGGATAACTTGAAAGATCCCTGGTAACTCAGCAGTTTCTTGTTTCATCTCATTTTTTTTTCAATTTCACAAGGGAATATTCTTTAATTAGGTCTGTCACTACCGATGTTGTCAGTCCAATAGAAGGGCCAGGTCCAAAAAGTATTTATATGGCCGCCTTCTTGGCTAGTAAATCAGCAATAAGAGGCTACCTTTTGATGTGGCGTCACCTTTGATCCATCTCAATGTGATTACTTAGATGAATACTCTTGCCAAAGCTTCGTGACATTTTAGTAATAACCCTAATTCGTAATCTGTTCAGGGTAAGTAGTGATTATCTGCTGTCTGTATAAATGAGCATGTTTCTACTAGTAATATTGTTTCTGGTGATTTCTTTTGCTGCTATGAGAACCTCTGTGAGCTCCGTGAACTACAGTTGCACTATTGCTCACAGCCCATTTTATGTTGAGGTTTAAGGAATTGGAGTATATTTCACATGCTCAGCATGATCTTGTTTTAGAACCATTGGTGTAGATATGAATCGTACCTGTCACTTCCGGCTCTTTTATTTGTTTATATTCGCTTGAAGCAGTGGGAGCGTATTGAGCGCCTTTTGCCAAAAGTGATGTCTCGCCTCACCAGATCGTACATCAGGTTCTATTCCAACCGTGCAGAGGCATGTCATTGTCATCAAAGCAACCACCTTGATGTAATACCAAGGGAAGTGAGACTAAGAACGACTTCCATGGCTCTGGTTGGTGTGGTTTTCATGACTCCTGTTATGCTGAGACATGCTGTTATTTGAATTTGTTCTATTTTGCTGTCAATTTTTGGATTTTCGGTACCCAGACAACTGCACCGTATGTTATATAGCATAGGTCTTATGATGGCTATGTAAGTCCATGTGACGACTCTGGGGGAGAAACCCCAGGTGCGCCCCATGGTTTAGTGGCATTCACATACTTTGATTACTATACGAGGCAAGAGAGAGGTCCGACACGCCCAACATAGGGCGCGGCCATTTTGAACCCTGTGACACAGTTTACAGCTAAAGAATCAGATCGCTCACTCTGCGTCGGCACTTTTGATCTCAATGTTTCAGTTTATACACTGTGCAACTCGAATAATACAATATATGAACCGCCTATAATAAAACAGCAGTCTTCTGCGTATCCTGAATTTGTATCCCAGGGGGTCGATTCTCGACTCGTAGGAATATTTTCCTATAGGAATTTTTGACATTTTTATATACATCGAAAATTTATGACATTTTCCTACATATAGGAAAGTGTCACAAATTCCTATAGGAAAAGGTTCCTACAAGTCGAGAATCGACCCCCTGGAGTGGATGTTATTTTGGAACTTTCAACTGGTCCGAGTGAGCTAACTGATTCTTTAGCAATAAACTGTCACTTCAAAAATAATATTCACTGACACTGACAGCAGCAAGCAAAATATCAGGTGCGTTTTAATCATCCGCTTCTGCTTCCGGAATTGTCGGTTTAGTCGTTTTGACCTGTCAGATTAAAACAAGAAAACCGACAATTCCGAAGCAGAAGCGGATGATTAAAACGCACCTATTAAAAATATTGCGCCAAGATGTAGGCAACACGTAATAAGGGTTCAAAATGGCGGAGTTTTCTATCTCCTCTTAAAAGACACTAAGAAAGCTGCGCAGTGCGACCATTCTCCGTATAGTAAAAGAAAATCAAAGTATGTGGTGGCATTATTCATACGTAATGTATGCCATTTTGACTATGTTTTCTAACTGTGAGTTCTATGTTAACTTGTTGTCAAAGGTGCTACCTTGCAACGAAGGTGAAGTACTTCACCTCTGTTGCAAAGTTTTGTTTTGTGTTTAGGAGCTTTGTAGGTTTTAATTCCATGTTCATCATTTTCCTAGTAAAAAAGATTATTTCTGTCTTCTTGAGATTGATAGACAGTAAATGGTCCTTGCACCACTGTTCCATAATTATTCTATTTGCAGAATGACCAGGTCATCTGCTTTCGCTATTGTGTAGTGACTGTCATTATTGTACCTACAGTACTTATTTCGCAATTAAAATAATGTATTTGACATAATGAACATAGTAAGAATTTTCTGTCTGTCATTGTTACTTAGTATGTGTTTTAATAATTATGAACCAAACGACAAAAACTGATTAACTTTTATACGTTTCCCAGTGTATTAAGTTCCCTTGCTTTGGTACATACGAAAACTCATTCAGTTTCGCTTCTTGGGTAGGTATTCTTTGCTATTAACTAAACATCACATTCGACAAAACCTTAAGCCTATTTTGCACTCTCCGTCAGTTTTCATTATTTTATTGTCATCTCTGTCTCAGTGAAACTTGCCTCGATATCGGAAAGTTTATTATATTTTGAAAGATGATGAAACAACTAGCGTTTTACTATGCAGATGAAGTTAAAGAACCTATTTAAACCAATTTTGCCAAACCTAACCATCACAACATAAAAAATATTTCCAAAATGAAAATGTTTTAAATGCGGAATCAAATGTTTCATCATCCCAAAAATACATTCGTTTCGTAATGAATTTAACTGATGATTTAACTCGGGAATCAAGAATCAACATGTGGAGCAAATTCGGTTTTCAATGCCAATAAAATTAGATAAATCGTATTATTTAAGATCCTGTGTATTTTGTATTAATTTATATGTTCCCATCTTTAATCGAAAACAAATTTGTAATTATGTAGTATGATAAAGAAAAACATTGTGGATTATAAGGTCAGGAACGATAACCTACAAAGCTATTAAATAAATGACACGGACAAATTGATGGCTATAAAATATCAATATCTTTGCAGCTAGAAACCTTTTAGTCCCTCATCTGACTGCAAAAAGTGGCATGTCGTGTTTTTTAGCTTGCTATTTGTAGTTAGGTACAGGGGAGATGGGGTGAACAAGATATACGATGTCCTGGCGATGGGAGCTGTCGTTAAACTTGTCAAATTCAAAATTATGTTTCACATCGATGTAGTATGACATTTGACACTGTTTGTCACAAGCAGTTGTTGAATGTCTTGAAGGATTTGGGAATATGAGGATAAGCACTGGAACTTTTTAAAGATTACATTGATAAAAGACAACAACAAGTCAAAATAAATAACAGTTTTAATACATTTAGATATGGCATACCACAAGGAAGAATATTAGGGCCATTTCTTTTCTTGTTCTACATAAACAATTTACTTTCAATTAGAACCACAGGAAAAAATTTCAGTTTTGCCGATGTCACAGCCATCATATATAGCTCAAGCTCGTAAAAAGCAAGGCTGAAACAGATTTAAAAAAATATATAAAATATATTTTATTAAAAAAATCAATTAATCCACGAAATAAATTCAAATAAAATAGAATAAAACGTAAGAAAACGAAACAACAGGGTTAGAGGCTAAAGATTGAAGTAGGTATGGTATTCAAAAGTTTAAAATAAAAATAAATAAATAAAAAATATATATAATATAAAATAACCAAATCCCTAATTAAGTTATTATTATTATTATTATTATTATTATTATTATTATTATTATTATTATTATTATTATTATTATTATTATTTTGTGTTGTTTTAATTGTTGTTGTTATTATTATTATTTTGTTTATCTTGTTTTAATATTTAGAAAGTGTACACAAAAAATTAAAATAAATGATTTGGCTCACGCGCAACCAGTTATGGTCTTCAGTAGGCGTTCAAAATCATTTCTCTTTTCTTTTAATATTAACGTTATACAGCTTATCTCTCAATAAATTATGATTAAAAAAATATTATAAAACAATAAAAAAATCCTTTTGCAAGCATTTTTTGTCGTCCGATTTTGCTGTTTTCGGTGTAAGTTTAAAAATTTCCCTACATCGATTAAAGCGGATTACAGAATTTGCTTGCAAATGGATTTTAATACTGTTATAGACTTCTAGAAACAAACTAGAAACAAACTAGCTTTCCAGTTAAATTCTGCTGCTAAGCAAACTTTATTTATATTTTGCCTATGTATTGTATCCAAATGCTCTTTTTTGTTGAAACTTGTAGCAAACACTGTACAGTCAAAAAACCTAGATGTGATGAAGTGTGCATTAGGGTGTTTAATTTTTCCAAAGATTTTATTTTCATACGACTTTATTTATGCCCTGAGTCTAAGTGATTAAAAAAAATATATAGGCCAAATTTCAAAAAAATTGAATAATATTTAGGGGTTGCACACATTGATCACTTTTATCACAAACTGGTGAAATTTATAATATTCACTTGTTTTGTACTAGTGATCTTTGATCTATACATGTATTTCTTTTATCTTTTGCAAGTAATTGAGCTTTAATATGGGAACCAAAAGAGGAATTTGGTTGCTAGAAAAGAGCCTAGTGGTGAGTTTTTAGGAGCCCGGCTCCCTTCAAAGGAACAAGTACTATTAGTTTTTATTTACCATCAGAAGGATATGAAAGAAACACTTTAGGAAGCTGCTAAATCTACCAGTACTAAACTATAGGAAGTGTGGAGGAAAGTAGGTATCCCTGTTAAGACAGAGGAGAATATATGCGCTGGTATACAGAAAATATACAAAATATTCCAAAATCTAGGTAAAGAGAAATCTAGAAACACTGATAAAGCTAACATGAAACGGCAGATTTGGAAAGGTGATCTTGTCGAGTTATTTGACATTCGCGGTAAAATGTGATGGAAATGACAAGCTTATCGAAAGAAGATAAACCATTTCTTAGATAATAAAGAAGAATAAGTTCATCAATAATTGGAGTAGACAAGGTTTTTGTCTCCAAAATAAGAACTAAATGTACAAAAGAAGACAAAAATGATTCATATAAGAATAATTACATTACATTACAGATCTATAGCTCAAATGAATAATACAGTAATACTGGAAGACTTATCTTCATCATTATCTGCACCTAGTGGCAAAGAGGACTAATTTTGACTCCAGCAAAAAAAATTACGTTCAAGTCCTATAATAAAACCTTAGGATCAAACACTCACGTCTACTTGGGATCGAGAACAACTCTCTATTAAGCAAGCAAGTACTTCTTCTATAGCAACTGCAAAGAGACTTGACCACGATGTTTTCGTATTTCCATCCACCGTTCACCGAGCTCGGGTGGTCAATAGAAGAAAAATGACAAGGGAAATCGAGGTAGACGCTTTTTGAGAATACTCCTTGGTCTTGCATTGGGATTGTGAATTGTTTTCCTCAGTTGCCCATGGGAATGTCAAAACTTTGGAAGATAGAGTTGCAGTTCTAATGACTGGCAAAGATTTTAAGCATTTGCTTGGAGTACATATTGCCGAGAAAGGCACCGGTGAGCAGATGGCTGAAGTAGTTATTCGGGAAGTGCACCGAGTTGGGCTGTGACAATATCATTGGTAAGGAGCTCTGTATCAAGCAAAGTGTATTTTCTTTAAATTGAGCTCACTTCTATGTTTATTTTTCTCTTCAAGCACTCTTTCTGTAGTACAAAAATAAGTATATATATCATTTTCAAATTATGTTGTCCTGTCCCCCTGGAAAAATTTCTGCCTACGCCCATGGACTTTGGAAATATCGTTCTCAAGAAGTTTTTCCTGAACCTAACAGGAGTGTTAATTCATAATGAAAATTCGTTCATTTATAGAATATAGAAGTTATGCTGAAATATGTATAATTTAATTGTTAAGAATATTTATCTAACAGATGATATAAACAGCTGAATATTTAATGATTCCTATTCTCCTCCGCATTAGTCAACCTCAACTTAGTAAATGTTTTCCTATAGCAACAAAAATATACCACATCCGACCTAGAAAATATTGTCCAGACATAACGAACTTAATAAAAATTTTAAGTGAAAACACAGATGAAACGTTCAGACTCTTATTCATTAAAAACCAGTAATTACTACAATATATGATGTCTTCTGGCCGATGTATTAATTTTTTTAAAGGTCAATATGCAAAACTCGCTGATTTCATTGCACTAGTCGATACCGGCACGCCATATTTGGTAATGAGGTCACAAATAATTTATTGAACGACCAAATATATCAAATATGAGCTCAGAGATTATTTAACACACCGTACAGTCTGTCTTCTCAAAAAAATAAAAACCTACTCACGCAGTAATTAATAATCAGATTAATCAAATTAATCAAACATAAAAAAATTACTGAAAAACCTGTCTGGTTCTCCATATATTAGACTTGTAGATTTGTAAAAACAAATTGGAGGTTTGTTTAGTTGAATGATTTGTCTTTAAGCCTTTTTTTAAAAATAAATGTATACAAAACCAGAGCTAAGCAGTACTCGAGTAAATTGTACTCTAAATTGTACTCAGTAATTGGTACTCGTAAGTACTTTCACCCTAATTTATTTATTATTTATTTATTATTATAATACTCAACAGGTTAAGATCCAATTACATCGTGTAGAGTACGAGAATATATAAATACAATTAATTAAGAAATAATATACTAATTGATTGAACAGCAGGTGAGAAAAAAAAGCTAAGAAAATGATTTTTCTAGCATTTCATGAATATACGAAAAACTAAAGATTTCTGAAAACATTATTATAGAAATAACACCTAATATTATGAATTGATCTATACAACAAATCAAGCTGGCAACTTACTGATTCATAATTATTGCACATGGTATATACAGGGTGGACCGGATTTAATTTGCGTATACAGAGATCTCGTAAACCGTAAGATATATGTACATTGTTGGTTAAATGGGGAAAACGTTTCGTATTTTGACGGATAATACAATGGTCCATAGAAGTTCCAGATTTTCTGACTGGTTCCGGAGATATTCGATAAAATCCGAAAAACCTCATTTTCGTTTTTTAAGTCGTGCGTTGTTATTATAAAAGATACAAAAAAAATTATACGAAGTTTTTGTTATAAATCAAGTTCCCTATAATCTGCCATGTCAAAATTTTTATTACGAAGTTTCGTATTTCCAGGGCCATTTTCGACTTATTTTTTTTTAAATACGGACCTGGATTTTTAACTCTAATTTTTTATAGCTTTTGTATAGCTAATTACAACGATATGTTACACTTTACCATTTTACTACGTTTCGTCTATGAAAATATCATCAGCTATGTAGCTTCTGATGATGCCGTTTCTTACTTGATTAAAACAAGATAGCTAATTAAATAACAATTAAAAAACAAAAAATGCTTAAAATATGAAATTTTAAATATTATTTGAAACATAATACAAGAATTTTTTAATTACAAAATGGGTTACAATTATTTATCAAACATGATTAAGTACAACCAGCAAACAAGACTAATGAAGAACGAATTATGGTTGTACACATTCTACAAATAATAAAGCTAATAACAAAAACATAAAATGAAAACAAAACGATCAAGCAATCTATAAATTCATATCACCTGATTTCTGTAAAATCTTTCGCTTAGGTTTCTCACACCGTATTTTTTCTATCTTTAATGTTTTCATTTTTGCATACATAAGATCTTAACAAAATCATGTTTGCCATGCATGTCAGTTGTAACTTGTCACCAATATTTTTGTTATAATCTGTAACATCTAATATTACAGTACTTTTTTAGCTTTAAATAATTTAAAATTAAATTAATATGGTTCGTTATACTGAAGAAGAGAAGAAAGATATATGTGATGTGTACATAAGATGCTATACTATAGGAATGAAACCCGGTCACCTCAGACTTATTTAGATTTATATCCTGATAGACAACAGCCATCTAAGAGGATGTTTTCTTATATTTAAAAAAATATGGCAGAGCATAACAGTGTGAAAAAAAGGAGAACTAGATATCAGGTTCAACATACGGATAATGAAATTAATGTTCTTGCCCAAATACATATTAACCCTGAAAATTCTACTAGGCGAATAGCTAAAGAATGTGTAGAACCTCCACGGTTAAAAGAATTTTAAAGAAACATAAATATCACGGGTATAAATTTCAAAAAGTCTAGAAAGTACACGCTGGAGACTCTGATAGAAGACTGATGTTTTGTCGTTGGTATAGTAGAAAACTGCGCAATGACTGATCTTTCAACAAAAAGTTATTATGGACGGATAAATCCTCTTGGAATATTTAATCCCAGGAACAAGCATTTGTATGCTACTTCTAATCCCCATGTAATCAGAAAAGTTAGACCACAGTTCCGTTTTACCCAAAATGTGTGGTGTGGACTCATCAATAATCAGATTATTGGGCCGATTGTTTTGGATGGTAATTTAAATCAGTTCCGATACCTACATTTATTGGAGGAAGTACTCGATGAGATGTCCTTACAAACAAGACAAAATTTTTAATACTTTATGCAAGACGGTTGTGGTGCACACAATGCTAGGAGGGTTGCAGAGTATCTCGATCAATATTTTAGAGGTAATTGGATTGGTACCAATGGACCAATAAGATGGCCTCCTCGATCTCCGTGTCTTAACCCCATGGATTATTTTGTATGGGGCTTCGTAAAGAACCAAATCTACGACAAAAATATGCCAAATAATCTACAAGAACTTCGTCAACGAATAGTAGATGCATTTGAAAAAATTACACCAGAAATGGTTGATAAAACTACACCAGAAATGGTTGATAAAACTACATCCCAAATGTCTAGGATAATTGCACTCTGTATCCAACAGAATGGACTACATTTTGAGCAACAATTGTGACTGTTTTTGTTTTTGAATTTTGAATTTGTTATTAGCTTTAATATTTGTGGAATGTGTACAACCATAATTCGTTCTTCATTAGTCTTGTTTGCTGGTTGTACTTAATCATGTTTGATAAAAAATTGTAACCTATTTTGTAATTAAATAATTCTTGTATCATGTTTCAAATAATATTTAAAATTTCACATTTTAAGCATTTTTTTAAAATTATTATTTAATTAGCTATCTTGTTTTAATCAAGTAAGAAGCGGTATCATCAGAAGCTACATAGCTGATGATATTTTCATAGACTAAACGTAGTAAAATGGTAAAGTGTAACATATCGTTGTATTTAGCTATACAAAAGCTATAAAAAATAAGTCGAAGGTGGCCCTGCAAATACGAAACGTCGTAATAAAAATTTTGACATGGCAGATTATAGGGAACTTGATTTATAACAAAAACTTCGTATAATTTTTTTTTATATCTTTTATGATAACAACGCACGACTTAAAAAACGAAAATGAGGTTTTTCGGATTTTATCGAATACTCATACTCGTTTCTCAATTCTTTTCACGAGTACTCTTTGCTTTGAATATTATAGTTCTCATACTTAGTTACTTAGGAGTACTTTGGAAAGCTCCTCATTCTGAAGTACGCATAACTACTTTAACACAGTAGTCTGCCCAGCTCTGTACAAAATCATAGCAGTCGTTGCCGATGACAGAGAAAAAAAAAAAAATAATGTATGCTGACTCTGCCATATTTGGGCCTCTTACGGTCTCCACGTTTTCAATTACCAAGGATATTCTATCGAACAAACCAACCTCTATAGATAGGCTCATGTATGTTCTAAAGGGTCTTAGAGGATGGACATTGATTTTAAATACGCGAAAAATTCAAGAAACGCAACGTGTACATACTCGTATAAATAGACCGAGTTTGCTGTCATAGTCAGTTAAAGTGGAGACATCGCTGAGAACCGATTTATATTGTCCATTTTGCGACGAATAATAAGATATAGGTATGTTGTATGAGGCTTAAAGTAATATTTAAACATTTTATGATGTTTATAAACTTTTTATTTGAAATAAGACTGATATCTGAGAACAATATCAGACGTGGGCTTGTTAGGTATAAAGAGTTAATAATAACTTTACACAATTTCTTCTAACTGGACTAAAACATCTTTCTGATTAAGAAGTAAATGAAAATAAAATTATACCTAATTGAAATAAACCGCTTTGTTTTATTTATCATAGCGCAAGTGTGTTTGAAATAACAAATGAATAAGCACATCGGACAGATCCATATAGACCAAGCTTTTAAATTATTTTCAATTGTTTCAATAGGCAAAAATATTTACACTTTAACCTATGATCCTATTTTAAAAATAAATATTATTTAACTAGTTTTCAGTAGATTTCCAATTTGGGTAATTTAATTTTACAATGTTAATTCTTTAGGTTAATTAAAAATATTTCCTGGTTCATATAACGTACTAATTTATTTTTTTTGTTTTAACTAAAAGCGTCCCATTAGTTTCTAGCCAGCTAATATTCAATTATTTGATAGTATAAAGTTTTAAATAATGTGGAGTGAGTATGTTAAACTACCCCCTAGAAAACATCCCTAAAATTCATTTTTTAAATTGCACATCATGTTTTTTTAGCCTTATTCAAATTATTTATTCATTTTTATTCTTTTACGTTTATATCTAACTAAATATTAGTTCTTGTGTTTGATTTCCTTTTGTGTCCCTTGTAATACGAGAAGTATACACATTTTCGTTTTAATTCACCTTTTAAATCGGTACACTTTTTTTATCGATTTCAATTTACTAGATGTCATCTTTTATGTCCAGTTTTACAAATTAAAATTTTCTGATTTCGATATAATTTTTTTCATGTTTGGAAACAAATAATAGTCACTCTTTATTAAATCTGGAGAATTTAATGAGTTAGTAATGACATTTCATCAAATGTCTACCTGTTGCTTCACTTCATCTAGGCATTAATGCCATGCAGGTTAATAAATATGTGACCTTTCATGAAAACTCTCCTGCTATTTAGAATTTTAGACTTTCAACAGTTTCAACACACAAGTATCGCCAAAAAGCTTTATTATTCATTTGAACTGTAATATTATGTAATATAGTTTTAATAACTAACAAACTTGGACCTATTAAAAATGTCTTAATAGCCAGATATGATACAATAAATTAATTGATAATAAAACTTATGAAATTAATTGAGTACATTCAAATTTCAGTGATCCCAGAAGTTAGTAGGTTATCATACGATGACAAAATTTTTGGCAGCACAGATAGAAGAAAGAATTTGATAAGAATGAATAAAAATAAACATACAATCAAATTTATGTGGGCCATCATGTTTTTAATTAGAATTTATATTAACCTTCATTTTATAACGGAAATAATATCATGTTATTTTTGTTTTGTAACCAAGTGTCAAATAATGAATATTTATCTTCTTCATCTTCTGCTTAATGCTCCTTAGATGCTGAATTTAATGTTCTTTCTCTATAATGACTACCTTCCATCCTGAATTAGTAAATTTTCGTGTGCCTGCAAAAGTCGGAATCTGATGACTTGAAATCTAAAAATTCGACTATCGTAGCTACGTGTATCGATGGTCCAATTTGTAGAGGCACAGACTGTTCAAGCCAGAGATCCCAGGTTCGGTATTTATTTTTTAGCTCATAAAATCTTTTACTTTTCGGATCCAAACCAATATTATCACTTTTATTTGTAAAATCTATAACAGTTATGGTTTTTCCTCTATTGATTTCCTCTGGTGATATTACTATCACCCTTCTTATTCCATTATTTTCTTGTTAATAAGATTATTGTTAATTTGTTATTAATATTACTTTTTATTTTTATTATCCACAGTTTGCACTTCTCTTCGATTATATATTTAACATGTTTTTTACCTTTTATTCATGATGGGATCCACTTAAGGTGGCAGTTTAAATTTAACCTATTTAGACTTCTCAGCCGTAACATATCTAAGACACGAACCTCCTTTCGTAAGGTATTTTGCTCAAAACTATTTTACTACGTTCGCTCGCTAGGTGAATATAAAGCGCTGAATCATAGAAACACATAAACAGCGATGCCAGTTTTTATTCAAATTGCAATATACATTTTTTTTGTTGTTGTTGAAATCGAAATAGATATGGTTTGCACGGAACTATTTTAGAAAATGTAAATAATACTTATTATTTCAAAAACAAATAATAAGAGGATTATCTCGAGAATACCTATTACATTTGTTTTTGTGCACATTTTTTTAATTCGAACCGTAAGTATTGTAACCACTGACTTTCTTAAAGTACTTGAAATTCAAAAGTTTTGTACTTTCGTATGTTATTTTCAAAACATACGATTTACAAAAATTAGATAAAATATTTATGCAAGCCAAATAATCGTTTGTGCAACAAGAGTTGATAATAATAATAATAATAATAATAATAATAATAATAATACTCTCCCTAATTCACCCCCTTACGAGTGAATTTCAACCCCTGAAGTCCGACTGAACGACTTGTGTAGGGGAAGGGACGGCTATTATTATTATTTGCCGTGGCGCTCCGAGGCGACTTAAGGATGATTGATGGTGCCATTTGACTTACAGGTGGGGAAAAACCGGAAAACCTCACCCACCATCATAGATAAAGATGACCAAATTTCACGAAGACGTAGTTTGTTCACAACGCCACATAGGTGGAGTGTGATACGAAGAAACCACTAGAAATTGTATAGCATATTTTTTCTACAAATCACTGAAGAAAATTTACAACATTTTAATAAGTAGGTATTTTAAAGGTTATTAACATAAAATAACAATTTTAAATATATTTAACACAAAGATTTGAATTTCTGGATTTTACTAATTTATAAAATAAAATAAACTTGAAAATCACTCGGACTTTTCGTACAAAAACTTATCCCTTAAACTTTCGCGTTAACTTACAGATATTTTAGTTGGTTCGTTTTGTTTAGTCTTCCTCCAAACAGAGTCGGAGTTTCTAAAACCTCCAACCTTGTTTTCCGAGTAAAATTTATGAGTTGTGCCTTGTTTGGCGAGTTCGGTGTTCCACCAGCTCACCTCCCTAGAAGTTTTCCTGTTCTTTAACGAACAGTTATTGTGATATGATGTTATGATTGCGTCCCGTAGTTGTTCTGCAACTTCATCTATATCATTTTTAGTATTAAGAGTTATTTTAACGGTTTTTAACACTGCCCCCAGCTCCACTCTGTATCCAAACCAATCGATTTCCATGAGAATATGCCGATGATCTGAGAGCGAAGGCTCTCTAGACACGTACCACTTGCCAATGTGATTTGAAACGAAGAAAGAACCAAGAGTAATATCAATAACCTCGCTCCGTCTACTGGTTACAAAAGTAGGTTCTTTTCCACGATTTAATATTTCCAGGTTAGTGGTTAGAATGAATTCAAGTAAAGACTCACCACTTTTGTTGTTGTCCTTGCTGCCCCATGTTATATGGTGTGAATTTGCATCAGCAGCGATAAGTACCTGCAGGTTTTCAGCCCGACAGGTATCTACTAAATCCCTCAGCTCATCTGTTGGTGGAGGGCTGGGCGAGTCATAGGGAAGGTATGCAGAGGTTAAAATGAGTGGCCTCTTGTTGCCTGCTAAGTTTATTTTCATCCTGACTGCTACTAAGTTTCTAAAACATAAATCTTGTAAGTTGAGGATGTCTATTCTGAGCATCTGAAGGTTTTTTCTTCCTCTCCCTTTGCACTCTGAAGATTGCCTGAGTTAGGCCTAGATAGAGTTTTAACAGCAGGTTTTCTAAAGCCTTCAGAGAGTCGTCGTCAATCAATAGTACAATGGTTTGACCGTTGTCTTCCACTTGCCTGTAAATGACTTGCCACTGTTCCGTTTGGAGCCCTTGGTTTTGGGTTTTGAGGAACGCAAGTATCTTTAATGTTTACATGTTCTGCATGGGTTTGGGTATCCAGGCTACAACTTTGTTGGTTCGGACGATCTCGCTAGAGGGTCCCACCATAAGTTGTACTCCCTGCCATGATTGGGGCTGGGGGATTATTTCGGAGAGCCAGGTTTTACCTGCCTCATTGGCACAGATCAAGAAGAGAGCTCCGTTATGAAAATATCCCTTCTTGAACTTTGGTCCTAATCCCTCCCCACTCTTCAAAATTTATCCCATCAGTTTTTCCTGAATCTGATTTGCTTGCTCCTCAGTCAGTTTGTCCTTGGGAAATTATTTAGGCACTACCGCCATTTTCATGGATGTTAGTGCCTTTTTATAGGACAACCTTCTACCGCTTGCGCTGCAGATATGGCTGTACTTGCTCTATCAGACCCAATTTTAGGCTTCTTGGGGTGACCTCCGTTGAAGACGACCCCGGCGACCCCGTTTGAGTTGGGAAGTTTGATTTGGAGTTCGGTTGGCTCCTTTCTTCTCCGTCCTTCTCTCAGCTCTGAGTCTGATTGGTTTTCCTTCAGCCTTAGCCTTTTGAATTACCAATTTCCTCTTTTGGGCGCCTGAGAGTCGCTCATGCAGCTCCAGGTGAGTCCTGTTGAGTTTTGAGGCAACTCGTTTCAGGCTAGTTTCTTCCTTGGGGTTTGTGGAACTGCCACTTGCCTCCAAAGGTTGTTCCACCTTAGGGCGTTGTCCAGAGGTTGACGAAGTTAATTCTTCTGGAATCGCTTCGGTTTCCATTACCTCAGTTGCTTGTTGTGGAAGGGTTTCTCCTTCTGGGAGTTCCCTGTCCGAGGTTGTTTTTGGGTTAGTTTCTACCATATTGGTCCCACGAGTAGCTAGAGAAAAAAATGTCCACCCGATCAGAGCCCCGCATGACCGGGTAAGGCTAGATACAAGGGGGTTTCGCCAAGTGCCCCTAGAGGAACGTTCGCAACCGCTTTCCCAGCAGCCATTCAGCCTTCAGCACGTTGCCTTACACCTTAGCTTGGGTTATTGATGGAGTGACAATTAGTTAAATTAACATATACAGGGGTGCCACGAGGAGGCAGACACTCGATGATTGTATTTCTCCACCGGCATGCAGAAAGAGTTACCTACAAGCAGACAAGCAAACAAGCAAGCAATCTAAGCTACAAAGCAATGGCTAAACTACAACCAACCCCGCCTTGGCTTTAAATGCTCCAAACTATATTCCAAATAGAACGTTTGAAATTGCCATGGAAACAAGTTAACTGGCTTGTTTGTCGATCTGTCAGCGAACTCGGGAACTAAAATCTTCGGTAAAGAACGTAGACAATGGAATTACCACGTATATTAGTTGAAATTTCGGTTTGTATTTTATTTTTCAATTTTCTTCGTTATTACATCGATTTGAGAATTGGTTTCAACGTAATTGTAATTGGTTTTTAATAGACTATCCACTGCTTAAATAAAGAGATATGATTTTGTTACGATTGTGGAGCATATAGTTTCCTAGACCTTTTCAGATCTATTGTGTAACAAAGTGTAACGAATCTCAAGTCTTAATATACCTTCGCAGTAGTACAATACTTGTACAGCAGTTTCCTCATCTTTCTAACAGAAGGGGCACAAGATATTTTCTGCTAGGCCGATGTTATTAATATGTTCGTTTATCCTGCAATGCACTGTTAATAGTAGATGCTCTGTGAGTTTTGGTGATGGTCCTTTCAAGAACTCTTTGGCTTGCCTTTATCCTGGAGAATTGTTTCGCCATTCCCAATATGTTTAACATACACTACCTTGTTGTCTATGTGACGCCAGAAAAGAATTCTGTGCCTTGAGCCATTGAGGTTCCTTCTCGGGCTAGTGTCCTTATGTCCTTTGTCGCCTGTTAACAAGGTTAAGGTTGGTCTGTTTTAACTACCAAAATCTGTTAAGATTTCCAAACAGTCCCACACAAGTTTCGGGTTTACTAACTGATAAAACGCCTACCAGCTGTAGTATACAACCAGTGTTGCCAATTTGTTACAATTGTAACAAATCTATTACATTTATGAAGGGTTTATTACATTATTACATGTCCAATAAATCTATTACATTTTCACGAGCCTCGAACAATTGATGAACTACACCGTGTCTTTATTTTATGTTCCTAATATATTGTTTATTATTTTATACAACTAATCCCATTCCAAACATGTTTCTTTGATTAGGTTTATCCCAAATATATTTTCTTGAGCATGCCCAAAGCTTAAAAAGTTTCTTATATCATTGGACCTTGCATTGGAGGCAGAATTTTTTTCCTTAATTTTCTTAATAAAAGATTTGTTTCAACCCCGGTATAGAACCGTTCTTAATTTATCTGCGCATGAGTAGTACGAAGAGTAGAACAGTTAAATCGTACTACATGTACTACTCATGCGCAGGTAAATTCAGAACGAGTCTGCTGTTGCAACAAAACTAAAATTATAAGAATGTAAAACAAAAATATCCTCGTGCTGCATTATGACAATAATTGAAAGACTGACGTTGTTCTTATCAATACATAGGTCATTAAAAACATAAAACATTAATTATCAATATCAATAAAATGAATCTAGTTTTTATGTATAGTTCATTTTAGGTTGACAATAATTTCTATTACATTTTCTTGAAATTTATTACAATTGTGAGAGTTCATCTATTACATTCCTTCAGAGTGCTCTGGCAACACTGTATACAACTACGCAGGGAGTCGTTTGGGCTTTATAGATACGTCGAATTTTCTTAAAATGGTCACTCGTCCAAGTACTCACTGCGCTAGTTCTTGCTTAGTTGCATATTAACTGCCATAATATAATATTGGATTTTAAGGAATTCATAAATCACAAACTGCTTAAAATGTTTATTGTTGCGCCAATGAAATGAGCTGTACTTTATACGACGCAATGATATAAACAAAACCGATTTAGATAGCCAGACATCAAATATCAAAATTCGCAGGAAAGTAGAGATCACTGAACCAATTTATTATTATTCAAAGAAATATTTTACACCACGGATGTAAACAATCACTTAGTAGTAGGTGGATATTTAAAAATATGGCTAATTCTGTCTAAAAATATGCCGAGAAATAGGTGGTTAACGGGTTACTTCCAGTATAATAATTAAAGAAACTGATTGTGTAGTAAAAATACTATTAGCACACTTGTATGTTTATTCCATGATACTAGGTAATAGTTTTTGCTTAAAATCACTAGGTTTGATATATTCTATCAACACGCGATGCTCAAAAGTCGATTGGACCACAATGTTAAATTTCAAAAGTGTTTGTTGGTGTCTTCTCTGCTCGCTGAGTTTTATAATATGGGTAGGGGAGACTGGGTAGGGTTGAGCCACTATTTTTCAGAGACCTGGTTTTCTGTCGTGTTTTAGTAATCGCATAAAGTGTTTTACATATTAATTAACTATTGGTTTTAATTTTTTTACACAATAGCAAGATTATTTTAAAAATTGTTATTTAAGCCAAAAATAATTGATTTAAGTACCACACGCATTTGTTTCAAATGCTTGAGACAAGCAAAGGGAGGTTTGAGGCAAGCGTAAAGGGAGGCTTGAGACAAGAGTAGTAGGTAATGATAAAGTCACGAGTTAAAGCAAATTTATTAAAGACAGTTAACAAATTGTTTAACCCTTTCCGGCAATAATAATAATAATAATAATAATTAACAAAAATAAATACACATAGGTACTTGAAAAAAATAAAAGAATACAGCAGTCATAAAAATATTTGTCAAAAAACCTAGAATAAATTTTCATATTTGGAATAATCGACTGGATAAGAAAGGGTTCTATGTGTTCTTGCTATTCCTCCAGTAAAGGAGGGGTTTGGTAACTTAACCAGATCATCCGTAAGTACGCAACATTCATCGGCAACATCGGGAAAAATAAATTTGTATCCTGGAGGCTTTAGTCTTATGCATAATAAGTCGTAATCGTTGCCATTAATATTTATGACTTTAGCAACGTAATGTCGGAAAGTCCTTTTGGTAGGAAATCGTACAAGAACATAATCATCCTTACAAACTTCTTGATTCATAAAGCTTTCTTCAGCATTTTCTTTTTCAATCTGTTCCTCAATATCGGTGAACTCATCAGAACTCGAAAAGTTAAAAGAATCGTTAGATTGTTTAGATTCCTCCATGACTATCTCAATCTTATTTTGTTTAACGGGCACCTGTTTTTCATCTTCTGAAACCAATTTTTTTAATCTTTCCACCCTTTCTTCATTTTTTTATTTTGGTTTTTCTTTTTCTTTACTCTTTCCTAAAATTCTTTTTGTATTTGGTCTTTTTCGAAGATGTACGTTAAAATTCGTGTTTTCCCACATTTCCTTCCAGCTTTCTTTTTACGTGGAAGAGCTTTCGGAAATGGCCTTATAATTTCAAGGCTTACAAATGCATTTGGAATATTTTGGGAAGTACTAGGGACAGCTAAAAGTAAATTTTCTGTAGCCTGTAAAGCTTCAGATGGATCTGGCTGGTCTGTAATCTCTGAACTGGTAAAATCACTATCGTCGGAAAATACAGTTGGATTATATGGACAAATACCAGTATGTGAACGTAAGTACTTCCCACAAGTTCAGATATTTCTTTTAAGGATATCAGCTGTGCAGGATTGTTGACCATCCAGTTATCTGCCGCTTCATTATAAAACCTTTTAAATGGCCCAAAAACGTTAGTGTCCAAGGGCTGTAACCTGTAACTTGTGGTTAGTATTAGGTGGAATGGTGAGTAGTATTATTTCATATTCTTTACAAATGTTAAGCCCTTTTGGGGAAATATGGCTATCATGGTTGTCTAGTATCAGCAGACACTTGTGATTCTCGTTGACTCGGAAATACTTGATGAAGTGCAGTAAACATTTTTTTAAATTCTCGTGGGTTATTCAACCTGATGGATTAACAGCAGCTTCGGCACTTATGGGAAGTCTTCTTGAAATGGGGGAATAGTGTTACCAGACGCACTTATAGTGCATAAAACTGTTACCAGTGATCCTCTTTCACACGATGTTGCCTTTGATACCTGCTTCTGCCCTTTCTTTGCAATTATTTTTTGTGGCTTATGTGCTGTTGTAACTCCCGTTTCATCTGCATTATATGTGCAATCAGGTGTAATCTGTTCTTTTGTCATGATGGTCTTTAAATTGTAAAAAAATAGCTGCACGGTATATTTATTAAATGCAGTGGCACGTCCTACACTTGTGGCTTCTGAAGTCCTAAATGATGATAAGTTATCGTGTCTTGACATAAAACCTCTTAGCCAATCACGCGTTGCTGCTCTATTTTTCTCCCAAGCTGCTGAAATGTTTTTGTTATTTTCAGTTGCAAAGATCTTACTGCGATTGGAGTCCTTAATGTCCATTTAAGCAGATATTGAACTAGCAAATATTCTTCTTAATTAGTAAAAATTTGTGAAGAATTAAAGTTTGCTACAAACGATACCAGTTCATTTGATTTAAAGAACCCCGCACAAATCTCAAAAAGACGATATTGACTTAACAGTTATCAACTGTCAATATCGAGTTGTTAACATCAGTTTTGAACTCAGCTGCCTCAAAAACATATTTACATGTGGATTTTATTAATTTTGATTGTCACATGCTGTTTGACAGTTAGTTGATAGCAATATCGTCTTTTTGACATCAATTTTAAATTCCGTAACCTCGAAGACATATATTTACATACGGAATTTATCAATTTTACTTGTCACATGCTGTTTGACAGTTAGTTGACAGCTGTTAACTGTCAATATCGCACATACTTTGATTTTCTTTTACTATACGGAGAATGGTCGCACTGCGCAGCTTTCTGAGTGCCTTTTAAAAGGAGATAGAAAATTCCGCCATTTTGAACCCTTATTACGTGTTGCCTACATCTTGGCGCAATATTGTTAATAGTTGCGTTTTAATCATCCGCTTCGCCTTCGGAATTGTCGGTTTTCTTGTTTTAATCTGACAGGTTAAAATGACTAAACCGACAATTCCGGAAGCAGAAGCGATGATTAAAACGCACCTGATATTTTGCTTGCTGTCAGTGTCAGTGAATATTATTTTTGAAGTCACAGTTTATTGCTAAAGAATCAGTTAGCTCACTCGGACCAGTTGAAAGTTCCAAAATAACATCCACTACAGGGATACAAATTCAGGATACACAGAAGACTGCTATTTTATTATAGGCGGTTGTCATATATTGAATTATCCGAGTTGCACAGTGTATAAACTGAAACATTGAGATCCAAAGTGCCGACGCAGAGTGAGCGATCTGATTCTTTAGCTGTAAACTGTGCCACAGGGTTCAAAATGGCCGCGCCCTATGTTGGGCGTGTCGGACCTCTCTCTTGCTTCGTATAGTAATCAAAGTATGTGCAATATCGTCTTTTTGACATCAATTTTGAACTCTACACCCTCGAAGATATCTATTTACGCCTGAATTTTATCAATTTTGATTATTGCTTGTTTTTTGACAGCTAGTTGACAGCTGTCAACTGTCAATATTATTATATTGGCATTGGATTTGAATGCAACGACCTCGAAAACATAAGAAGGTACTTCTTTTTTAACGCAGCAAATACTAAACTTTTTAAGTAGTAAGTAATGGTCAATTCGTAGAGCTTTGGAGCTCCGTAGGAACCAAAATAAGCAAAATTGTGCTTTGTGCCCAGGATGCCGAAACGAACAACATATCCAAATTTCAGCCAATTTGACCGGGAGCCAATTTCCATAAAATTTGTGCGGGGTTCTTTATTTACGTGTCTAGATAGTGTCGTTCTATCAATATTATATTTTTTTGGCGACTTGCGGATTTTACCCTTAGTACTACATATTTCCCGTACTACAGTTTCCAAAATTTCAAAAGCAGTAGGCAGTCGGCCTTTCGATTTCCATTTAAAAGGTATTTGCAAAAAATGTATTATTGTAGATGCTGCAATGAAGATTTTAGCAGAAGAAGCTAAAGATTAATCTACGTTAGCCTATATTTTTTCACTTGGAAAAGAAAGAAAAAATACTGAAAACCAAGTACAGGTATTTTCTAACCATGATGGGAGGTTTGCTCCATGTCTCAAACCACTCACATAAAACCTGTTCATCCCTCCCCTCGTACCAGTAGCCACAACAAATTACGATTTTCAGGTTAAAACGTAATCTAACAAATAATTTAAGACATGAAAGTATGTTGAATTAGTATGTTATTCGTGTAATTCATCCATCATCCAAATATAATAAGATGAATAAAGAATCCTTATACATTTTGTTACATTGTTTAGCCTCAAAAACAACTTTTCACTATAACTTTCGTAAACGACTTCGATTTGTTGTTGAACTTAGATAATGGAAAGAAACAACGAATAAGCATCCACTAAACGTAAGTTTATTAAAGGATACGTTACTATGGCTCGAACCTCTCTCTGGCTCAACCCTCTTCAGTCTCCCCTACTATTATATATACTCAATAAGAACTACTGCCCTATATAATAAATTAAAAGTAACGGAGGAGTGTTAATTTTCTTTCAGTCAAGAATGAATTATTCTGTCGTCAGAAAGAAACGACTTAATATTTTCCTCCGAGTAATATCTAAAATATTTGAAAAACTTTTATTAAAACGTTTAGTCATATTTCTAAAAACCAAATTATATGAGTGTTATTATTTTGATAATTTTAAAATTTCTTCAATTTTGATTTGTTTTTCATAGTAGAAACTCCTAAACTCCTAAACGTAGATCAAAATCTCTTTATTGCTAACGACCAGAATTCCTTCAAACGAAACGTATTATACATTCCAAGTCTAATCCATTTTATTTCTATGAAAACGTACGACTGCCCATTTGCATATGCCGCCTCTGATCAATAGAAGATCACGACTCACGTTTGATTAGAATCAGTAGTGCAAAGTAAACATTTGATACCCCACACACTGAAACTTACTCTATAATTTCCAATTTCACATCATTGGACTGCCGGCGTATTACTTCAACTGTAATTAATTGCTTACTGAACTATGATTGTATAGGAAATTAAAACTAACATTCAGGAGTGAAATGAGAATTATGGGAACTGAAGAAAGTAGAGTCCGAAGTTTCAACAAAAACGTATTAAAAAGGTAGTGTCAATTTGCTTCATTTAAAGAAAATATACATAGTGGGGAATTGAAAACAGGATACCCTAAATTATTTTTGCAGTTAAAAGTTGTTGTTTCGTTCATGAGAACTAATTTGTCGGCATATTCCCTACCTTCAAATTTTCAAGAACCAATTGGCCGGCATTTCCCCTATCATAGGAAATACCTTAGCAGATTTTTATAGTTATACGAGGATGTATCAGGAAATAACGAGACTGGTGCTATAGTATAACAACGAAACATTTATTTAAAAAAATTCAACAACTATCCTTCGAAGTACTCTCCATTCTGTTGAATACACTTATTCCATCGCATTATCCACTTATCATAAACTTCTGAGAAACCATTTTTTGATAGTCTGTTTAGTATACCCATCACAGCGTTGTTGAGCTCTAAATCCGACTCAAATCTTCTACCTCTCAATTCTTTTTTGACTTCAGGAAACAAATGGAATGTGATCGTAAATAACGCCAAATTTATCAAAAAAAATCAGGTGCATCACTTTACCAGCGCTTTTAGCAGTTTTGGCATTCTGCGATTTTGGGCTGCCTCTATGCTTCCATTGCATACTTTGAGACTTCAATTCAGGATCGTAATGATAAAACCAACTTTCGTCACATGTAACCACATTATTTAAAAACTGTGGGTTACGTTGCAATTGCCTTTTCCACTACTGACAAATTGTCAATCGATTCGCTTTTTGTTCATCGGTCATCACTTTTGGAATCCATCTTGCCGCGATCTTCCGGTACTCTAAATCTTCATGAATAATTTTTTGAGTGGTACCGTAAGACAAATTAACATTGTCAGAAATTCGTTTTATGCCAATCCGGGATCATTTTGTATCAAGTCGTTAATTTCTGCAATTTTTGTGTCATTTCTCGCAGTTTGTGGTCGACCGGGACGAGGTTCATCTTCAACTGATTCACAACCGTCTTTAAACTTTTTATGCCACTCAAACACTCTACATCGTGATAAACTATTATCTAGATATGCACCTTTAATCATTTAAAAAGTTTCAGTTGGTGTTTTACCCAATCGAACACAAAATTTTATCGCGTATCTTTGCTCCACTTTCATTTTTCGATGGGTACGCAAAACACTGACAATTCAATAATTAGGCATTCCAAACAAATGAATTACCAGTGGGCAGGTTTGGTATATCTAAGGGTGGCGACATATGGTGTATTCTATCTACTTTACGTAAAATCATGAATAATGGATTACATTTAAATATTTTATGTCAAACACAATAAAAATAATATTTAAAAAACCCACCTATACATTTCTTCATAAATTGGCAGGCTTGGCGACTACTACTTTGAATAAAAATAGCGTCCAAGTTGCAAGACTATGTCGCTACCCCCTTAGATATACAAGAATTTCCCACTGGCACCTATTGTTTGACAGGTCGTTGGAATGCCTAATTAATTTGTAACAAATGTCAAAAGTTAAATCAAAGCCTACTTGCGGGGTAGTACATTAAATATAAGGCTTTTATGTCTCATTTTTTGGGTTATAAAATGTTACCTCTGAAAGAAGTTATAGCACCAGTCTCGTTATATACTGATATATCCTCGTATGTATAAATTAAAGATTTGAACGTATTTAGTCAAATTTTGAGTCCAAAAGAGAAAGTTTTTAGTGAATTTGACATAATAATTAAGGTATTTTCAGGAAAATTTACGAAATTATGCAAAAAAAATTGGATCTTTTAGTTTTTAAAATATACAATGTAAAGCCCCTTCCAAGCGGCTACTATAAAAATGTGTCAATAATAAATGTTCTCATACCAAACAACCTCTTATATATTTTTTTTAATACAATACGTAAAAAATTGTTTACGATATTTAAGAAAATCCTATTTTACAAAAAATCTGGAATACACTGTATATTAAAATTTTTTTATTTCTGAAAATCATAAGAAGCTGTTTTTATTATATATAGTACACTATCATCAAGGCTGAATAATAAGATATTAAAAAATGTCATTGAAACCACGGGTACTCTATCCTTTCGTGTTGAAATTTCCGATAAGCATAACTTATGTGATAATTTATTTATCTAAATGAAGTTGCTACTAAAAAAAATTGTGTAATATATATTTGAAAAAGTTTTGTTTTTGGCTATTTTAATTTTAATTAACTGAATTTTAAATTTAATTAATTTTCTCCTCTCCTTGTCTCATTGATACAAAATTAAAAAGATACTTTTGGATCCAGTTTTTAAGTAAACCCTGTAGAGCTGCAACTTTAGCGCAATAGTGAACAGCAGAGAACGTAACTTTTTTCCACTATCTAATAACAAAATTAATTTTGCATTTACTTTACATCCCAAAATACCTATTCCGGTTGCATAACCAAAGTATTTTGTAGGTTAATAGTTCCGGAAATATAAACTTACTCTTAACATGAAACTTCTTCTGTTTATTATTTGAAAATCCATAAAGCCATTCTTTGGCTTTTGAAACAAACAGTGTTTGTCTAGTAATTTGAAACTAAAATTATGCCATTAAAATGAGCACTAATTTATTAAAATCTTCTTATTGATATGTTGAATATTCGTTGTAGATGTTCATGACATACAAAATAATTTTTTTAGAATTCTTATTAATTTTCCTAATGTAAATAGTTCTCAAGTGTTATTAAACAATATGTCAACTACAAAGGAATGTAATACAACAAATGGAAGAAAAAATTCGGCATCTGTTTGAAAAAAATTGGGTTACTTGTCGGGAGTCATCTAAACTAGCTAAAAAAACATTGATTATAAGTTCTGCCAATTGATGGAGATATAGTTTTACTTAAATTTTTGTTTAATAGTTTCATTATTGTGTACTTATTTTTGTTATGTGAATAATTTGTTGACGGCTTTATTAGTTTACCAATCGTGAACCAATAACATGATGTCAACTAAGAAATAACCCAGCCAGTTAAAAGGTGTTTGTACCATAACTAATTGAACAACTATATTTGTCTACTTGTATAGGTATGCCATACCCATTTGCTGTATAATTTTTATCATTAATATTGAAGGTATTTAAAACTAATGCACTAATAAAAATAATAGTATTTACTGCGTAAGGCTACTGGCGCCTGTGTCCAAAAAAGGATTTTGGCGCCCCTTAAGGCAATTTGGATCAGGTTTTTTTATTTATATTTTTGAAGATAGGTAGGTACAGTCTGTTCGCTATACTTACGCGGGTTTCGGATTAACAAAATTATGCAAATTAGTCATTGACAACCAGTTCCAATAAGCCTCTTCCCAAGAAATTAGGTAAAATTGCCCTAATGGTCAGATTTAAATTAAAATAACATTAGGGTAGGTACTAAATTTGTTACAAATATTGCAGTTGAATTGATTCTTTGCAAGTGTTGATATTGTATGTATATTGTAAATTTAGTGGAAATTTTAAAAATGCCTAGACGTGTGTTAGATGTAGATAGTCTAATTTGTAGTGTACATAAGTATTTTACGGATGAAAAAAGAAATGGCGGTCCTTTAAAATCGGTAATGTTTGTACAACAACGCGTATGCGATGCTCTAGGAATTAGTGAAACCAAATTAAGAGGAGTATTACAAAATCACAATAGTGAACTGCCGAAAGAAGATCACCGCAAAACTCGCCCATCATTGAAAACGAAAGATATTCCAGATGGAAAGAAATTTGAAATTCGTGATACCATTTATCGAATGAGGGTCAACAAGGAACATGTGACCTTAAATTCAATTCTCTCGGAATTAATAGATGGAAAATTTGACGACATTGGCAGAACAAGTCTATGGCAAGTGATACATAACTTGGGTTTCAAATTTCAAAAGGAGGATATTTTTTGGTTTTTTTGCATTTTTTTTTTTTTTGGATCCTGGGTTTTGGCGCCCCTAGAGGACGGCGCCCGTGTGCGCACATTTTGCACATATGGTAGCGGGGGCCCTATCAATAGTTATACATATTTACTTCAATTTTACAACGATTTTCGAAAATTTTTGACAAGGTTTACAAAATATCAAAACATTTTATTTTCTTGTTTTATATTTGAATGATAGCCGTCAATATGTCGCGACAAATAGTTCAAAATCTGAAACTCTTCCAGTAACTTCTAGTGTACGCAAGTGTCTTGTTTAGAATCCCTGCTTTTTAGTATATTTTTAAATGACATTAGTAAATGTTTCTATATTACTGTAACGTTTATTTAATTCAAACAGTTTATTATTTTATTTTAACAAAAAAATTTTTTTTTCAGGCATGTGGAGGATGTCCGAATGCATTCAAGGATTACAAATGCAATTGCACAGGACTCAAAGGAGCTTTCGGTGTCGAAGGTATTCGCGGAATGCCTGCCAGGCCAGGAGATTATGGCGATGTTGGTTATCCAGGTCCTTCAGGTCCAAAAGGAGAAAAAGGATCTGATGGGGAGTATGGCGCTGGCGGAGATAAAGGACCCAGAGTAAGTAAACTTTAATTTTTCTATACATAGTTCCAAGAAAAAAACATCGTATATAATACAATGTTATAAAAAAGAATTACCAAATGTCCAAAAGTACTAAGCATTTTTTTAATTTTTAAATACCTAGAATCCTACTTGATTATTGCAAAATATAGGTTTTTATTAATAGTAAATTTACTTAATTAACAAATTATAGTGCAGGGATAGAAAAATAACATTAACTGCATTCACTAGTTCCAAAATAACTTTATTTAAAAGCATTTCTTCAAAAGTATAAGGCATACTATCAAACAAGTAATGATACTCACTTCCTACGAGGATGAAATTTTCAAATTGAGGCATAGGCGAGTGCTGTAAATCATACGAATAGAAAATCAGCATTCTTTGTGAGTTGAATACTACATTCTTCTATTGCTATGAATTATTAAATTTGCAGCTCTTTTCTAGATAATTATTTAAATGTTTGACACGCAGATCACACCTAATTTTATTAAATTAAGTTGGGAATGACTACTTTGAATTATCAGAAAAGGAAATAAAATTATTTTGGTTTCTTAGTTGAGGAAATGTAGGTAAATAATTTCTAACTCAAAATGAGTTGAAAAACGTGTTTTTATGATTATTGTTTGAATCTCAATTACTTTTTGATATTATTAAACTAAATAAGAAACTTTAATTATGTTTTAGGGAGACGAAGGATTACAAGGAATGATAGGTATACTTGGTCGACCGGTAAGTAAAAAGTTTAAATCCTACTTTTTATATTAAAATGCAACGGTGTAGAAAAATGCTAAACAATTTTAAAATAATAGAACGTTTATGAATTTAGAAATAATATTAATAAACAAAATATCTCTGCACACATTTGACATTTTTGATAAATTGGTTGTATAAGTTTAGGTGTATTTATATAAAAATGGCCGTCTTTTTCTGTATTATTTTATCAAACACTCAGTAAATAAGCGCAAACGGTTTCACATCACAAAATATCAACCTCTGTAAGTATGTGACTAAACGCGAGTGTGAAACTTTCTGCTCAAATACACACAATATTTTTTCTACGATCACACCATTATTAGGTACCTACCATTTTTCTTAAAATATGCAGTGGCCCATTTTAGACAATCTAAAATAATATTAGAAAATTGATTAAGATATTTATTCTATTTGTGAGTATAATTAGAGCAGCAAAGCTATAGAATAATCACAGAACGCATTTCGGTTGAAAAATATTATTTGAATATTGTTTTAGGGAGACACTGGTGAAGCTGGTGTGCGAGGTTCAGCAGGTATTGATGGCTGTAATGGTACAGACGGAGCACATGGAGTTACCGGAGTTCCAGGCCGACCAGGTATAAGAGGTATTCCAGGTCCTGAGGGACATCAAGGACCCCGAGGAGAAGCGGGAGATGGAGGCGGTAATTCCATGGGAGTAAAAGGAGAAATGGGCATACCTGGTTATGACGGTCCTCCGGGTATTCCTGGTTTCGAGGGTCCCGATGGTCCACCTGGATATCGTGGATCTCCTGGCTACTCAGTAAGTATTTTTTTTATAGTAGCCATATTTTATTTTGGTACTGGTTTGATCTTAAAAATTAAATACGAAGATAACACAATTACATAATTATCTACTTCTTTTAGGGATTCGCTGGGGCACCAGGACCCAGCGGACCTGTCGGTGATCCTGGCGATCAAAGACCTGGTGCACCTGGACAACGAGGTGATGATGGGGATCAAGGTATAAAAGGAGAAAAGGGCGAAGGCTTCGCCAATAATCCATGGATTGGAAATATTGATGTCATTAACTTAAAAGGAGAGCCCGGAGATCAAGGACAAAAAGGAGAACGGGGTGACCTGGGAAGGAAAGGGTATATAGGAGACAGAGGTTTAGCTGTAAGTTTACATTACTAATAAAAATAAAAGCTGGTACCTAAATATCCATTTTTAATTAGGGAATACCTGGACGAAAAGGAGAAGCGGGTTTCAAGGGAGACTCGGGAGACGACGGTCCTTTTGGTAAACAAGGGCGACCAGGACCTCGCGGGCCGTATGGTGAAAAAGGAGACAAAGGTGCGCCGGGATACGAAGGAGAATACGGTTCTGATGGTAATAAAGGAGAACGTGGTGAATTCGGGTATCCAGGTACTCCGGGTACTCAAGGTAAAGAAGGACCACCAGGAGTATACGATCCTCTATTTGATGAACCAGGTAAAGAGGGAAACACGGGAAGACAAGGACCCGACGGACCTGTGGGAGAACGAGGAATGGCAGGAATTCCAGGCCAACCAGGACCACCAGGTCCACTAGGAGAACCCGGTATGCCCGGCCCGCATGGCAGGCCTGGATTGCCAGGTTTAAAAGGTATGAGGGCCAATATTATTTCATAAATAATAGTTGTTTCACGTGTCGGAAGAAAAGAAATGTTTATTAATATACATTTTCTAGGTTTATCGATTAAAGGACAACGAGGTTTCGATGGTTTACCAGGCCTTCCTGGTAACACAGGACCTCCTGGATTATCAGGTCCACCAGGCCCACTAGGAGAAAAAGGATTTCCCGGAGAAACAGTATATGGGCCACCGGGACCGGGAGGTATTCCAGGTCAACCAGGTTACGACGGACCACGAGGTGACAGAGGAGACGCTGGAGATTTTGGTTTCAAAGGTTTTCCAGGTAAAGGTCAGCCAATAAGAGGACCGCCGGGTGATCCGGGTCCGAGAGGTTTACCCGGAATTACAGGAGATCCAGGATATCAAGGTATGGACGGCTTCCCCGGCCTAAAAGGACGAAGAGGTGATGATTGTGGAGTATGTAGACCAGGTAAATAATATTGATAATAAATCCTAATTACATATTTTCTTGCTAAATTCTCACTTTATTATTAGGTTTACCTGGAGTAAAGGGAGATGCGGGAACTGCAGGTAGATTTGGAAGACCAGGAACTATTGGATATCAAGGATTACCTGGTCCACGTGGACCTAGAGGCAAAGATGGAAGAACAGGTTTTGCAGGAGCAATGGGATTAGACGGTACACCAGGTACTGATGGTTTAGAAGGAGTACCAGGTCCCGACGGATATCCAGGAATTCTAATATACCCTTCAAAAAATCAAATCAAACCGGATGAAGCTGAAATAGGTGACGTCGGTTATCCGGGTCCAGTTGGACCAGAAGGGCCTCCTGGAATAAAAGGCCAGCTTGGGGATGAAGGATTACCCGGTCCCAAAGGTTTGACAGGAGATATCGGTGAACCCGGACGCCCTGGGAAGGACGGATTCGACGGAAAACCAGGTTTCCCAGGTGAAAAGGGCGAACAAGCTCTTTTCTCAAAGTTACAACTACTTGGTGATAGAGGTTTTACGGGACCTAGGTAAGTCAAAAGCATATAATTTTTAAACAATAAAAATATCAGTATTACGATATTCAATATTATAACAAACTAAATTTTAGAGGTGACATTGGTGAACCTGGACCTCCTGGTGAAAGGGGATTTCCTGGAATAATAGTGGGACTATTATACAAACAAACCGGAGACAAAGGAGTTAAAGGAGAAATAGGAGATACAGGTACACAAATTATCAACTCTTTCCATAGCAGGGTTTTTCATTTACATACTTTATTTATTGACTTGTTTTAGGATATGATGGACGAATTGGTCCGAAAGGATTTAAAGGAGATGGAGGTTTGCAAGGTCGTCCAGGTTTAGCTGGTGCCCAAGGTATGTCATTCGATGGACCAGAAGGACTTAAAGGTTATCCAGGAATAAGAGGAGACCAAGGTTCCTCTGGACCTTCAGGTTTACCCGGTAAACCAGGTTTTGATGGAATGCCTGGAATTCACGGGCCTAAAGGAGATCGCGGAGAAGCTGGATTAGCCATATTAAATGGAGATATTGGAATAGTTGGATTTAGAGGCCCTAAAGGAGAACCTGGAGATTTTGGCCCTGATGGACGATCAGGTATTCCTGGGCGACCAGGTGTAAAAGGAGAAAGAGGGTCAAAAGGTGCACCTGGATATTACGGAGCTCCTGGATTACAAGGAGCGAAAGGACAAAGGGGAGTAATACTACACGGAATACCTGGAAGACCAGGAGCCCCGGGCCCGCAAGGATATCCAGGTCAATTTGGAGATGTAGGACCAAAAGGAGAGGATGGAATATCGGGTCCTATAGGTTTGCCAGGGGCGAAGGGAGAACCAGGATTTGATGGACTTCGGGGACTACAAGGTTAGTTTATTTATTAATCGATTCGAGTATTTCCTTCTTTTTTTAATATTTAAGCGTAATCTTTACTTTGTGGTTTATATTGATTTTTAGGAGATGAAGGTCCAATGGGATATCCAGGACATAGAGGTACCGATGGATTATCAGGAATTCCAGGAGCACCAGGTGAACGAGGCAATATAGGTTTTCCAGGTCCACGTGGTCATACCGGAGCTAAAGGTGTATCAGGTTACGTGGGCAGAAAAGGAGAAAGAGGAGACATTGGTTACCAAGGCTCCCCAGGTTTTTCTGGAGAACCTGGATTACCAGGACTTCGAGGTGACGACGGAACTCCAGGATGGCAAGGAGAAAAAGGAGAAAATTCGATTAGCGGAGAAAAAGGAGACAACGGAGAACCTGGCTTTCCCGGACCAAAAGGATTTGATGGACGTCCAGGACTGCCTGGTCTACCCGGTTTATCAGGAGATCCAGGAAGAGATGTCGTAGGTCCAACTGGATTTAAAGGAGAATCAGGAGAACCAGGAAGGGATGGATATAATGGTGTCCCAGGACTTAAGGGAGAACAAGGAGACCATGGAATAGTAGGATACCCGGGTCCAATAGGAGATAAAGGAACATATGGTTTGCCTGGAACACCAGGACTTAACGGTGCTCCTGGTTTTAAAGGTAGAAGAGGAGATATCGGATTCTTTGGATTTAATGGCACCAAAGGTGAGCGTGGTATGGATGGTGAACCTGGATTAATAGGAAGACCTGGAATGCCCGGTGATGTCGGTTATCCTGGTCTAGTTGGATTACAAGGGGCAAAGGGTATTAAGGGTAATCGAGGACAAATTGGATTTGCACCTTATGGCTTCGCTGAAAAAGGTGACATAGGAGATTATGGAATGGATGGAATAATGGGTAAGTAGTAAATCAGCAAGCACAAATCATTTTCTTATTTATTGAATGTAAAATGTAGAACGATAGGGAGAGTCAAAAGTTTCCTTGTTTACACAGAAATTGACAAGAATGACGACTTTAGATAAAGCATTGTTAGCATTTGTAGAACTGGAAACGTTAGAGACAGCACACTGCTCTGTCGATTTAAATTGTTTGAACAGTAATTTTTGTAAAAACCTTATTTTTCTCATAAAACGATGAATTTAACTATAAAGTGGACGTGACATATTTTTATCAAAAAATATAATTGTAAATGGAAATAAATAGACAACACAAATTCTATTTCAGGAATTAAAGGTATCATGGGTGATATCGGTTTCCCTGGACCCTTTGGATCACAAGGAGAGAGAGGAGACATGGGCTTCAGGGGATTATTAGGAGAACCTGGTTATCCAGGTCTAGATGGTAGCAGAGGTGACAATGGCCCCCCGGGTCCGCCTGGATTACCTGGACAATTCCCAGAACCCGGCGAAAGAGGAAGGCCAGGATTTGATGGTATACCTGGACGTGCGGGATATCCTGGTCAAAAAGGTGCACCAGGAGAATTTGGTTTAGACGGACCTATAGGACGAGCAGGAATGCCAGGTCTAGGAATGCCCGGAGTAAAAGGTGAAAGAGGAGACAATGGTTTACTTGGTTTCCCAGGAAGGCCCGGCTCTGAAGGAAGGCCAGGAGTACAAGGAAGAAGAGGACCACTAGGACAAAAAGGTTTAGTAGGAGATTATGGATATTCCGCTTATAGTGCAAAGGGAGCGACTGGAGAACCTGGATTTAGGGGACTGCCAGGATTTAATGGAACAAAGGGAGAACGCGGTGATTTAGGATTAGACGGATTAGATGGACCCCGTGGACCTGAAGGTCTAAAAGGTTTACCTGGTAACTTTGGACTTGATGGCCTGCCAGGTTTCAACGGTCTTAAAGGAGAAAAGGGTAATCAAGGAGACTGGGCCGAAGATTCTTTACCAGGGGAGCCTGGAGAAATTGGTTTACCCGGATTTAACGGAATACTTGGTTTACAAGGATTGTCAGGCCGTGCGGGATTAGAAGGAGCTAAAGGAAAGAAGGGAGAACGAGGAGACATGGGTCTAGCCGGAATACCAGGTTTGAATGGGCCTAAAGGTCTCCAAGGATCACCAGGATTCAGAGGACGCATCGGAGTTAAGGGTTACCGAGGGGCGCAAGGAGCAAGAGGTGACGCTGCTCCTCAATATTCTGCACCCCAAAGTAGAGGATTCCACTTTACAAGACATTCCCAATCGGAAATTGTACCAGTTTGCCCCAAAAACACCGTCAAAATGTGGGATGGATACTCTTTATTACACATAATGGGTAACGAAAGAGCTCTTGGACAAGATTTAGGTTAGTTATATCAATATTAGCAATACTTTCTATAGTTTTACGAAAATTTCATTTTACTTATAGGTGCTCCTGGAAGTTGTTTAAGAAAATTCAACACAATGCCATTCTTATTCTGTAACATTAATGATGTCTGTGACTATGCGCAAAGTAATGAGTACAGTTACTGGTTATCTACAACTGAACCTATGCCTATGACTATGACCCCTATTGATGCCCAAAACGTGCAGCGATACATCTCAAGGTATAAATTAAGCAATGAGTTTAAGTAATTAAGCAATTTTATGATTTAAAATGCATTTTCAGGTGTTCTGTATGTGAGGCTCCAACGAGAGTCATAGCTGTCCATAGTCAGGAAGTAGAAGTTCCACAATGTCCATCTGGATGGGAAGCAGTCTGGTTTGGATATAGTTTCTTGATGGTAAGTCCAATAAGTGAATTCAATATTAACATAAATATGGGAACTTTGCTATGATAATAAAATTAAACCACCATTTTAGCACACTGATGCTGGAGCAGATGGTTCTGGTCAATCTCTGGTATCACCTGGTTCGTGTCTTGAAGAATTCAGACCAAAACCATTTATCGAATGTCACGCTCATGGTAGATGTAACTATTATACAACTGCTGTATCATACTGGCTAGCAACAATTGAAGATTACGCAATGTTCCGTAAACCTAGACCAGAAACGTTGAAATCTGGTTTTACACAGAAAATTAGTAGGTGTGCTGTCTGTATAAGGAAACGTATACAACTTTATCGACCAGTAACTACTCCCATAGAAGTTCCTAGCGAGATTAATCGGCCAGTACAACCACAACCCTATCGGCCTACGGGAAATAGGCCATCATATCAACCTTCTTACCCTAGCTATAGGCCAGCAGAATATAATCCCCCAAGTCCACCTAGAAATTATAGACCATCCTCAGTAAGTAATCCTAGACCAGCAGAATATAATCCCTCAAGCCCAGCTAGAAATTATAGACCATCCTCGGCAAGCAGTTCTAGTTATAGACAGCTACATTCTACACAGAGATACCCGGGACGACCTGGTTACAGAAGGAGAAGACCACAAGCTAGACCGGGTCATTGAACTTCAATTGTGCCATAAATTTAAATTAATGTAATTAATGTACAGTATATATTTATATTTTAAGTAAAGTATAGATATTTTACCTTAACAATTTTCCTACTTAAAATTTAATTTTACTTGATTTAAGAGGGAATCAAAAATGTACATTCGATTCTCTATTGGCCAAGCAATAGAGCATGTTAGAAAGAAGTAACCAACGTTTTAATTTGGTGCCATAGTCTATAATATTTTTAATTGTATTAAGCTTGTTACAATAACTCCATTGTGATTCATTTGTATGTGTGTGTGTAATAGATCGTAAGCACTGCCAAAAATAGTTTGTTAATAAAATAAATGCTATTTCTACATTTGATTTTTCAATATTTTCATCAAAAACAAATATCTTTTTCTATTAACGTTGTAACGTTTCATTTTGTCGTTAGGCAACACGGAAACTATTTCAGTTGAGCCTTAGTTTCCTTACCTTACCTTAATGGGTGGAATGAATAAAACTAGAATATTCTAGGTAGTATTTTCTAACTAGTTTTAGCTCATTCTCAATTTCGTATGAATAACTTGCTAAAAGTAGTTAGTTTATACTAGGGCTTACCAGTGGTAAGTTAGTATATTCTAACTGTTCAGAATAAACTAAGCCCTAGTAAATACTTAGATGTCGCGCTTTTAAGTGTCAAAACGAAATTAGGATAACAGTGTCCCTGTTTGTTGCTTGTCTAGCTCACTTCTGTTTTATCTGTTTGCAAGTGAGGACGTATAGTTTACTTTTCGCAAGTAAGGAGTAAGCACTTGTAGTTGACATGATGTCTGATGAAGAGTTTGATGAACAAGTTGAAGAAGATGAGTCAGATTTTTGTTTTAACATTGTTACAAATAAAAATTCAAAACCTGTATGGTTTATAGATTCCGGAGCCATTAGTCATATGACAAATGACCTTAACTATTTTAAAAAAATTTAATATGTAAAATCAAATAAAATTAATGTTGCAAATGGCCAGCATATGAATATTGAAGCTAAAGGTGATGTTTTATTTATATATTATTATATATGGCTTAAAACAGTCGTCAAGAATTTGGAATTTAAAAGTTAAAAATATTTTATTTGAATTAAATTTTAAACAATCAAAGTATGAGCCATGTCTTTTCTTTAAAAATGATAATCTGTAATAATTATTGCTTTATATGTTGATGATTTTTTGCTGTGTTCAAATTGTTCGATTTTAAAAAATTATGTTAAAGAAGAATTGTCAAAACATTTTATAAGCTCAAAGATTTAGGACCAGTAAAATATTTTTTGGGATCAAACATTGAGCATGATAAACAAAATAATATGATTAAAGTTAACCAAAAACAATATATTTTAGAACTGTTAGAAAAATTTAATTTAAATGAGGCTAAAACTGTTTTGACTCCAATTGAAGTAGGTTTAAAATTAAAACCAAATAATAATGAAAAGCCTCAGGTTCCATATCAAAATTTAATAGGGTCATTAATGTATTTAGCTGTTCATACAAGACCCGACATTTGTTATAGTATTAGTTACTTAAATCAATTTAATAATTCCTTTGGTCATGAACATTTTAAACATGCTAAAAGAACTTTAAATTATTTGAAAGGAACTATGAATAAGAGTCTAATTTTCTTTAAAAATGATAAAAATATTGTTGGCTATGTAGATGCTGATTTTTCTAATAATTTTGTACGCCAATGTATCGCGTAAGGCTAAATTTTAGTAAGTGGTACTCCATAAAGTTGCTCATATCTTCAATTTTTTTACCTTAATTTTATTTACTGATGAGGCAACTTTTTCGCGAGAAGCAATTATTAATTTTCATAATGAACATTTATGGACTGAGGAGAATCCTCATGCAATGGGAGAAGGTCGCTATCAGCAAACATTTTCACTAAATGTATGGATAGGGATTATTGATGACCATCTTATTGGACCATACTTTTTACCCCCTCGACTGAATGGTGATTCGTATACTCAGTTTTTACATGAAGAACTAAATGGTGTCTTAGAAGAAGTGCTTCTGCAAGTAAGAGGAGATTTATGGTTCATGCACGATGGTGCACCAGCCCATTTTAGCCTTCTTGCTCGCCAATACCTCGACAACACTTTTCCTAATCGCTGGATTGGACGCGGAGGTCCTCAAGCTTGGACACCTCGCAGTTCCGATCTTAATCCCTTGGACTTTTATTTATAGGGTCACCTTAAATCACCTGTATTAAATAAAAATTATTTATGAAATCGAATAATTCAAGGTTGTAATACCATAAGAAATATTCCAGTTTTTGAATGAGTAAGACAATCAATAAGGAGACGATTGGAATCGTGCGTTTTATAAGAAGGTGGCCATTTTCAACATTTGCTTTGATTCTTTGTTATAAGTGATTATTTATGATTGTTATTTGTAGTTAAATAATAAAAAAAAATAAAAATGGCTCTGTAGTTATTCATGAAAAAAGTCAAGGGACCTTTTTTTTAACCGACTTCAAAAAAGGAGAAGGTTATCAATTCGTCGCGATATTTTTTTGTTATGTATGTTCAACGATTATTCTTTATCACGTTGTCCGATTTTAATGATTCTTTTTTTTTTAGAAAGGGGGTACTTCAGGGGTGGTCCCATATAAATTTAGTCAAAATCTAATAATTGGGTCCATGAGAAAATCCTCAAACTCTTCATTTTTTTCATAATGCTTTACCACCTTGTCCGATTTATATGATTCTTTTTTTTGTTAGTAAGGGGGTACCTCAGGGGTGGTCCCATATAAATTTGGTTAAGATGTGGTGATGGCATCTGCACGTTTTTGAAGTCGGTTTTTTAAATTTTTAATTTCTAATACTTGTCTTCCAAATCGAACAATCAAAAAACTAAATATTGAAAAAGAACAGCGGCGTAACACATTTTTCCTTCCATATTTTTCAGCTATTACCTTGTCCGCACGCCACTTGTTAAACGAAAGCCACTGTGTTTACAGTAAAACACGCAACGTTGCTAACTCTCAAAAGCTGCAAAAATTTAATTAAAATATATCAGTGGTTTTGGAAATATTTAAACATTTGTATTTTTTTAATGAAACTCCGTAACGAAGCATTTTGAGAAAGTGTATATGACAAAAATACCTTTATTTTAGCTCCATAATACCCTCCTGAAGTTATTTACCGTACTTATCAAACACCCTGTATATGTATGTGTTATGTATGTATGTATATTTAAATGTAGATTTTAAATTGTGTTTTGTCCACTACATGTATCTTGACATATCATACATTATTGTATTGGTAGTCACAGGTTCCAATCGCCAGAAGAATCAGCCTTTAAAAAAGCAATTTTAACTTAACTAGCCCTTAAAATCTGTTTTATTCCAGCTCCACGTGCATGTGTATTTCTAAATAAAAGTAAGACCCCAAAGTAACTTTTATTTCTTGCTGTATAAATAAAATCCTAGTATTTATATCCCATCAACTGTAAAATTATAAAATTTGGATAAAATTTAACCAAGTGCTTATACACACATCCTTTTTGAGAAAAGAAACTGCTAGTATTATTTAAAATTGAGATTTTAGATTTGTTATTTAAAAATCAATTAAATATTACTGATAGGATTTATAAAAAATAAGAAAAATTGTAAAAAAGAATCTTTATCATTAAAACTGAATACAATCACTAAACAGGTAGGTTGGTAATCGTCACAAATCTCATGCATTCAAAAATATATCAGTTTGAATGGAAATATACAGAAACAAGGAAAACAGTGTGTTACTAAATAATCTACAATGTACAGTACTTCCATCTCCCATATCTTACAAAAATAACCTAACACTATTTCGCGTAATTATTCAGTTCTATTTTGCTATCAAATTGCATGTGACTATCGATGATCTGGAACAGTTCTGCAGGCTGAGGAATACGTCCAGTTTCTAGCTTAGACCATACAGGAACATCATTGAGAGTTATTTCAAACGCTCCGGACTGAATTAGTTGACCCTCAAGAATATTGCAGAGGAAGAATAGCATCATGCAAGCATATAATCTATTCTCAGTGCACCAGACATACCAAGATGGCCTTGGTTGATTTATGTATTCAAATATGTTTATATTTGCAAGAATGCACAGAATAAACGCCATTTTAATCCATCCCTAAAAAAATTTAAAATAGAGAATGTAGATATGGAAGCAATATTGCAAAAATATATGAAACAAAATAACTGGTTGGTCTCAAGGTTGAAAATTCTTTAAATTGCTCAGTGACCAATGAACCTAAATTACTTAGGTATCTCTTTTTTTAAAATTGATTTTAGTTTCTTAATTGTTTTAAAAGTAAAAAAATAATAATTCTTAAGTCTTAAATAATTCCAATTAAATTCATTTATCTACAAATATAACATTATCACTAGGTGTATGGATACTTAGGTTAATAAGTTTTTAATTACTCAAAGTTCATTTTTTAATTAGTCAAAGTTCATTTATTATTTACTAAATGTTCAGTATTTCAAGGTATTTAATTAACATGCACATTTCAGTGAAAAAATATATTATTTATTTAAAAAGATATTATTTTAAGAAATGGAAACCATAATTAATGCGACTGTATACATGCTAAAATGAATTATTATTCTTCTAAGGTTTCAGTAAATATTGATTTGCCAGCTAATTAACAATGTTATCTACATAAATGTGGACTTACTAGTGCTTTTGCTATGAGCATGTTAAGTCCAGGAGGATCATAATTAACTCCATCCACTAGTATATAAGGATACTTCTGATTTACTATTGTAGAGTACTGATCGTACATTTTCTTGTATCCACAGGAATAACTAAAAACACCATAGGATTAAAAACTAATAAAAATATCATTAAATATCTTACCAGTATTGGAATTTTAATGTTGGTGTTCCAACGTTTTGGCTAAGTTTTGATAATGGCACGTCTTCATTTGCATAACTTACTATAAAAAGTCCTAAAAATAATACCAAGCTCCAAAACCACTTTAGATTGAGTATTCTTGACATTTTGAAAAACTTTACTCAAACAACTTATTATTTATTAACTAACTACAACACAAAGTTAGTTTGAAACAATATATAATATCGAAGGATGAACTTTTTAACTTTCCCAAAGTAAATTAAAACTGTACTCTGATGAATTTATTTAAATTATATTCTCAAATTGTTGCACTCGTCTCATCAATCATGTGAAATGAAATGTTGATTTTCTTTTCTTTGTGTTTTGTGCACAACTTCAACTGTCAATTGCCAAAAAGTAAATGCTGCGTTTGAGAATCCACATCGAATGCATTTTTTACATCTCGAGCGTTTTTTTATCCACATCGGACACATCTGTCCCATTACATTTACGTATATATGCTGCGTTTGAGAATCCACATCGGATGCATTTTTTACATCTCGAGCGTTTTTTTATCCACATTGGACACATCTATCCCATTACATTTATTACGTGATCAAAGATTTTTTACATCTCAGATGCATCCGATGTGGATTCTCAAACGCGGCGACTGAATCACGTGATCAAAGATTTTTTACATCTCAGATGCATCCGATGTGGATTCTCAAACGCAGCAAAAGTAGACATTACTATAGGTCTTTTCCTTTGCATCGAAAGTGTAGCACTGAGCTACACCACAGCTGAAAATGGCTCTATCAAGCTAGCGGGCACTCTGTGGCGGCACCATACAAGACCTGGTGGGTTTTTTGTAGCTTTTTTGTAGCTTTTTTGTTACGCTATTTGCGAATTTGTAGCTTTGCCCAGGTCCGAAAAAACAGCGGATCCGCTAGCTTGAATTTCCATAAATTCCATAGTAGCGGCACAGATTCAGACCCAGCTGGTTTTTCGTAACTTTTTTGTAGCTTTTTTGTTACGCTAGTCTCCCTTTTGTAGCTTGTACTGAACCTGAGAAAAGCGCGGATCCGCTAGCTTAGCGGATATTTTTAGCGGCACCAGCTCGGACCAGCCTCATTTTTTGTAACTTTTTTGTAGCTTTTTTGTTACGCCTGTCTCCATTTCGTTGCGAGGCCTGAACGTGACTAATAATCGTTTCTCCATGAGCGTGAGAGTGCGTTAATTTAAAATCAAGTTTCGGCATCTTCAAGTAATATGTACAACTCGATAGTGTGACTATCTGTTGATAGATGGCACCAGTATTGCATTTTACGAATTATGGCCATCTTGCATCCAATATATTTTTGAGAAATTTAGATATAATCTCAAAATCGGACATTTGTTTTTAAATGTTTTTTAGTGTTGTTTATGTATTTATACTTTTGTGAATCAAGAATATTCTTACATCTTTTTTGAATGATTTCCTTAACCAATCGTTTTGCAGTATTTATGGACCAGTGTTTAATTCTGTCGGATCACAACTATACAGTGTGTTCCATCTCAGACGAGCCACCCCCATATTTCTTATCCCATAGTAATTGGAAAAATTTCCCGAAACACGCCGGATGATTTTCTTTGGGGGACATCTTTTGACGTATATTTGAGGCTTGAACCGGCAACCCCCTATTTTCAAGTAAAAAAAAAAACGAAAATATTACTTAAATACTTAATTTGGTAATAAACTCAAAATATTTAATTTTCAAACTAAAGTAGCTATCAAATAATAATGTTTATTTGTCAATTATATATAAACATTTAAATAATATAACTATATGGCCTGCATCATCTCACTCTGTGTTCTGTATACACATCACGAAGATTAAAAACCTTTTTAGAAACATAAAAAAACCATTCATATATGGATCATTAGATTATATTTAATTCATACAAAAAATAAGAAAATACCTACATAAATGTACAAAAGTAGAGAGTATTTGAAAATAAATACATAATAAATAAATAAGCGATGACAAAATAACAAACACACACAAGAGGACTTAGCTGAAAGTTTTAACTAATTACTGTTAAAATAATTTAGCTTTTTAAAGGGAGTTTATATCATGAGATAATTGATTAATTTAAACTCTGCGTTCCTACTTGTTATAACACAAAAATTAATAGAATTCGCAACTTTTGTATGGTACTGATGTATGTAAGAAATAGGAGTAAGTTGACAATTCAATACATTAATTACTATTTAAAAAATAAAGGTCATTGCTTGCACATAGAAACTGTCCCATATTCAACCAGTTCAACGTAGTCAACATAAGCTGAATGCTATATCTGCTACATCCTAAAATAGCTCTCGTTGCCTTATTCTGAGAAAGCTCTCAAAAGTAGAGTTAGAACATCCTGCGTGTATATTATATATTTGGCATAGCTTGTATCCTAAAGATATCACTTGAGCATGGTTTAAACCATAGTGATTTGTAGATACTTAACCAAAAGTTCTTCTTTACTACCATATTTTGATTTTTTTACATTCGATTTCCTTTCCTAAATTTTCACAATTTCTTTGCTTGAACTTCTAGAGGGTATAAATAAAGGTGTCCTCTGGTAATATCTTTTAGAACTTCTTCTTTCTTACATTTCTTTGTTATTACTTTATATAGTTTCGTACCATATTTACAGCTGAAAAAATGCAAAATATAGGTAATATTAGATTGTTTAGCCTCAAATATTTTTATTATATTACAAAAATAAAATGGCGAAAAATATAATATTAAGGTAAAATCATATGCACAGCTTTAAAAATAATTTAAAACCACTCACCTCCATGGAGGAAGGATAATTACTCACCTCTATTTCAAAATGCACTCGAAATTACAACTTTAAAGAAGTTTCTTGTATATTATTTAAAATAAATAAACGTTTCTTCTAGTACATTTATTACCTTCACTTGAAATCTCAAAATATCAAGAGGTAGGCGGCTACCAGTTTAACATTTTCGATAAATATGTGTTGCCTAACATAGTAGTAAAACAGTCAAAATGGCCGCGCCCTATGTTGGGCGTGTTAGACCTCTTTAAAAGTATGTGGTTTAGTCCAATTAGTGACAGTTTAACACGCTTAAATGTAATTTAAAAGTACCCTAAAAAACTACACTTTTCTCCCGCTCCTGCCCCTGACTAACCGAACTCGTCTTCTGTGTGTCGGTTTGTTCGTTGGCTTGGTTTTGTATAACAAAAAAAACTTCGACACAAGCTGATTGGTCTATTTCCGATGACGTATACATTTCAAATTTTAAATTTCAATTGGGCTTAATTTAAAAACTTTTGGCTTTTTTAACGAACTGATTATTTAGAATAACTTGTATAGCGACTAACTATTACAATATAATTTATAAAACAGCATATCTCACATGTGAACATGGCCCATTACTATGGGATAAGAACTATACGGGGTGGCTCGTCTGAGATGGAACACTATGTATATAGTGAGAATAGGTAATTGCTTGGTAGCTATTACCACCGGTGTGAAGTTAGCAGTAAGTTTTTAGCAGTAAAAATAACCGAAAACACCCGATCGGGAAAATAGTGGCATCCGGCATGCAACTATTTTAATAATCTTGTCAATATGTATTTTACATTAATATCGAACAAATAATTAATATACATACCGTTGAAAATGTCCGATTTTGAGATTATATTTAAATTTCTCAAAAATATATTGAATGGAAGATGGCCATAATTCGTGAAATGCAATACTGGTGCCATCTATCAACAAATAGTCATACCATCGAGTTGCACATATTACTTGTAGAGGCTGAAACTTGATTTTAATTAACGCACTTTTCTCTCACGCTCATGGGGAAACGATTATTACTCACGTTCAGGCCTCGCAACGAAATGGAGACAGGTGTAACAAAAAAGCTACAAAAAAGTTACAAAAAATGAGCCTGGTCCGAGCTGGTGCCGCTAAAAATATCCGCTAAGCTAGCGGATCCGCGCTTTTCTCAGGTTCAGTACAAGCTACGAAAGATAGACTAGCGTAACAAAAAAGCTACAAAAAAGTTACGAAAAACCAGCTGGGTCTGAATCTGTGCCGCTACTATGGAATTTATGGAAATTCAAGCTAGCGGATCCGCTGTTTTTTCGGACCTGGGCAAAGCTACAAATTCGCAAATAGCGTAACAAAAAAGCTACAAAAAAGCTACAAAAAACCCACCAGGTCTTGTATGGTGCCGCCACAGAGTGCCTGCTAGCTTGATATAGCTTCTGAAAATATCGTTCCATTTATACAAATTGTATGGAGGGAACTATATTTTCTGGGGACCTATTTTCAAACCGTGTGAGTACTCATTTCTCTCAAGATTCTCATCAGAAATGTCATACGTCAATGTGGAAACGCTGTTTTTAAAGGCCTCGAGGATTAAAATTCTTAGGAGGATATTAATTATCTCTAAATAAACCGTGAGAAACAATCAGTGAGTTTACACTGGCCCTTAGGACCCTAAAAATACTGTTTTACGTTGACGTATGACATTTCTCTCGAGAGAAATGAATTCTCTCGACTTTGAAAATAGCACCCCAGAAGTGATGTATCTCAGTGCTACACTTTCGATGCAAAGGAAAAGACCGAGTATGTGGAAGTCGGAAGTAGATCACAACTTCTACAAATAATCTCTGTCAAATGACACTCTTCTTCTACACCATCGTAAAAATTTTGCTGCCTCTATTTTTGAAGAACGTAAGCCAATATTTTAAACTCGTTACTGTATAAGGTTAAAGCCTAAAAAAAGAAGAAATTGACAGCTAAAAAGAAGAAATAAATAATGCAAGAAAGAGGCCTCCAAAAATATTTTGTATAGAAGAATGCAATTAACCTAATATTTTTTTAATTTTTATTTATTAGTTTTTTTTGATTTATCAATAATAATTGGGAAATAGTGGAAGAAAACCGACATTCATATAAATATATTCATTCAATGGCCTACTTTTTCGTTCTGTAGTCAGTGCGTAGAATAAATAATATACATGTGGGTGTAGAACAAAATCATAAGGCATTCAATGGAATTAGCTTGATAGTTCTTTTATTATTTAAAACAGTATACACCTAGAACACTTTATTAAAACTCCTGAAATATGTGTACTGTCCACTGTTCCCAGCTTAAAACAAACATTGCCATTCACCAATTTCTAACATCTTGTGAATGGGAACTGGCCTACAACAATATGGGGATCTGAATTCAATGTACTAGTTTTGAGAACAACTGCATAAACAGATATACGTTTATCACTAAATTCATTCTTTCCACAAAAAAAAAAAACATGTCTGCATTTAAAATAGCCTCTTTAATAAGTCCTGGAATTTTCACCTGCACCAATATACTTCATAAGTTCTATTAAACTTAGCCTCATTTCAGACATCTTATTAAAAATAGAACAAATATTAATATTTTATTAAAAGATAACACAAATATCTTAAATTAACATTAAGTGAATGAAAATAATGCCAAAACAAAATTAATAGGGGGTTACTTACCAAATAAAAATATATATTTTACTTTAACCTAAAAACTATTGAAATAAAAGTGTTTAATCACTAAAAATTAATAATGTTTTCCTTAAAATAGCACAATATTGTCTGTTTGTTTACAAACTCAAAAATGTAAACAATAACAAGTGACAACTTTTAGTTTAAATGTTAAGTACAGACGGCGCTGCGATCTTAATTTTAGATCCCAATGGTTCCAAATAAAATACCAACTTAATCATAACTCGAACGTACATGCACGCCGAAGAAATTTAGGATATCTATAATCTATGAACTCTGCTGATCACTCTTCATCCTTATCACGCAAATAAGAGGAAAATATTAACTTGAAAAAAGCAGGCTTTAATAAAACAGTATTTTACTTGCCCACATCTCGAACAAATATTTTGACAAATTCACCTATCCATACAATTTGCAAAATTTTAATAGATATACAGCTGAATTAAATTTGGACATAAACTTTGACTCCCTTTTCATTTGATCTATGTTAAATCCAGCACTGCTAGTAAATATGTTAATAGTTTGATAAAATATTGATAAGTCCACTTTATGAAATTTTTGTTTGGTATAATCTTGTTAAAATATATCATGTGAAAATCATTACATGAATCCTAGGTATACCTAGGTGATTGTTTGATAATTTTAAATATATATTTTGTGAATGTCTATATTCTGTCTTTTATGTGACCCAAATTAATTGCTTTGAGTATGTATATTTTATTTAGTGTAGTATGCCTATTTGAATAAATTAATGAGTAATGGAATGTGTGAAGAATGTCATTTTGCTCAACATTATAATCCTCTCTGAAAATCTCATAGAACTTTAGCGCAATGACTAATTACAGCATTTTATGATTCATTTGCATAGTCTAGAAGACATTCCGATTGTTATAGACAGAGAAGTTCAGCAAAACTTTGGCAGTACCCTGATGATTTAGTACTTTCCTATTCTGAAGGGTCATTAGAAACGATAAGCACTTATTTCAGTTTTTTTTTCTTATATTTTATTGAAAATAATGTAACACATTACAATTAGTGGGTTTTTGCTGCTAGCCTCTTATCTCTTTCTTCAGCTATGGACAACTTAACTCCCTTTCCTCTTGGAAGAGATACAAAAGCTTTGGCTCCCTTACCAATTATGAATACATTATGTAACCTGAAAATTAAAAAATATTTGAGCAGGCCTTCATATTATCATCAACACAAGTGACTATATAAAAAATTAATATATTGGTTACAAAAAAAAGATAATAGTAAAAAAATTTGCGTGCAGCACCGTACACGTGAGAGAAGTAAAATTTCTTAAAAACTGGAGAATAAGAGAGATACAGGTGCGTGTGTATATAATAATTGATTAGGCAACAGTTGACCCTAGGTGATGTAGATAACAATGATATAAATAGTTATAATAGATTTCTCAAAGCGAGTATTGCAAGCAGCCATTTTGTCTCTTCTCTCTCTATTTATTCTACCCCTCAACCTTCACTCTATTCCACTCAACCTTTACTCTATTTCCACTCAACCTTTACTCTATCTCTCTCAACCTTCACTTTATCCCACTCTACTCCCCCACCACTTTACCCTACTCTATCCCACTGTACCCTCACTCTATCCCACTTCACCCCCACCACTTTACCCTACTCTATCCCACTGTACCCTCACTCTATCCCACTTCACCCCCACTTGCTCTCCACTCAAATTCACTTTACTTCAATCTCTACTCTGCCTTGTATCTTTCAAACAGAAAAATCATATAGATATTATAAACACTCAAGGTCAATGTTCTTTTAATTTCATAACATTACCATGGTTACACACGCATGACGGTGTACCATTACATGTTTTTGAAATTTTACTTCATTATCGCCAAATATCGGACCACTCCCTACTTATCAAATATCGAACCTCAGCCTAAGAAGTTTTACTTCAATAAAGTGAAATTGTTCTAATGGCTTTTATAACTTTTTCATACGTTTTGACATAATGTTTTACAGCCTCAATTAGCCAACTTATTTTCAGTATAATTTAGACCAAATAAATATGGCTAACTGTTTAAGGCCTAAAAGTATTGTCCTTGAAATATTTCATCATGACATTCAACACACCACATGGAGTTGTATCTTACTGAACAACTGTTTGACTATTGGCATCAACTTTTCTTAGTTTTATGAATGCTTTTTTTGTAAAGATACTTAAGCGTCAAAGGCATGATGAACTAAAATACAAATACACAATAGAACAAAGACTTTGAAAATTGCTAAGGTCTGTCCTCTATTTAAAAAAGGAGACCCTTCTCAGCCTTGCAACTTCAGACAAATTGCTGTACTTCCCATATTCTCCAAAATCTTGGAAAAAATTATGTATAATAATCTAATATCATATTTAAATTCTTCCAACACTCACGCCATTCCAGTATGGTTTTAGAAGGGGGCGATCTACAATAGATGCAGTATTATCTCTAGTACAATATATAGAAAATTGGTTTGAAAAAGCTGAAAACTGTTTAGGTATATTTACAGATCTAAGCTCTGCTTTTGACTGTGTGTATCATTCAATTCTATTATCCAAAACTGGAGAGGTATGGAGTATGAGGGATTTGTATGCATATCAGGAGAGGTGTCCCTCATGGCTCAATTTTAGGTCCATTACTCTTTTTGATATATATTAATGATCTTCCTGACCATATGCATTTTGAAAACCTTATCACATGTATATTTGCTGATGATACTTCTTTTTGTACTAATACTAAAAGAGGAACAAATCATGAACAAGTTTACTCTGATGTCATGATTCAAGCAAAGAGGTGGTTTTCTGTAAACGACCTGTTTTTAAATAACACAAAAACTATCTCCTAATTATTTACAGTAAATAGTGAACAAGTTAATAACAATTATGTTAAAACACTTGGCATTCAAATTGATCCACATCTCAGATGGACAGATCATATTGAAGCACTTTGTTCCAAATTGTCAGCAGTTTTTGCTATCAAAAAAATATGCCAAATATCTGGTCAAGATGCAGCAATTACTGCTTACTATACTCTATTTCATAGTCATTTGACATACGGGGCAATATGTTGGGGCAATGCTGCTGACACACATATCTCAAGAGTCTTTATTTTGCAAAAAACAACCATAAGAGCCATAACACATGCTTCTTGGCAAGCCAGTTGTAAACCAGTATTCCCAGAACTTAAAATTATGACACTTTATGCAGTAATAATCTATCAAAACCTTCTAATTTTAGAAATCAGCCTATAGATAAATTTAAACATGCATTAAAACAAATGTTATCCAATAAATACCTCTATAGCTTAGAGGAATTTAAATCAAAACAGATGGAGGAGGCTGTCACTGTGGCCTCTAAGTGATTCAGTGAACTATGTTGTAAATGTTTGTAAATTTCAATTTTATATTTTTATATTTAGGTAAATTTTATTATATATATTTAGTTTTAATTGTAATTTGACGAGCTATAAAATGTAATATTTTCTCAGGTAAATAAAGATATTGTATTTAAGCTGAATTTAGAAAAAAGTTGATGCCAACAGTTTTTTAACAAGATTCAGCTCCATGTCATGACAAAATATTTTAAAGGCAAGAAACTTGCTGGATTTAAATCTTATTGATAATACTCATATGTGAGCTTTTGTAAAAATTAGACTGGTTAAATAAGATTGTACAACAAAAACTAATTAAGGCTACACCTTATATAGTTTCAAGTTCAAAAAATATCAGAAAACAGCACTGTAAAAAACTTGTTGGCCCTATGCAGATATGTGTTGAGAAAGTTATAAAAAAAAAGGGATGACATAATGCCTAGCAAAACATTTTTTTTTCTTTGTAACCAATAAATTATCACTTGTATTCACATTCATTTGCCCAGTCAAAATTAATATATAAAGCTTTTCAATAAAAATAAATATAAAATATTTGTACATTGACTTACCTAGTAGCAAACACGTGGCCATTAGCATCCTTAATGTGTACAATATCAAAGGATCCTGGATGACGTTCCCTATTGATTACCGTACCAACACGACCCAAATTTCTACCTCCAGTAATCATACACAAGTTACCAGATTCAAACTTAATGTAGTCCAGGATTTTAGATGTGGCAATTTCCAATTGAATGGTGTCATTTACTTTGATGTTGGGGTCGGGATAACGAAGTGTATGTCCATCATGTGTTACAATGAATGGTATATTTTTTGGTCCAGTCTGGACTCTCCTAATTTTGCAAAGTTTGTACTAAAAGGAAATAAGTAAATTTAAGATAAAAAATTGTATTTACAATTAGTGCATACTATTTTCATCAGATTCAGATGAGTAAGTATTTGAATCACATTTTTCATAGAAGTTTTCTGTTCTTAAATGCCTTAAAACATCATCAGACAAATAAAGGGAAGTGTGTTTTAAATAATCATACAGTCTCCTTGGTTTGGAATAATATCCAAGTTCACAATATGTTTATGTGCTATCTGGTAGTTATATGAATATGTATTTATATTTATGGATATTGACCATTTTTTCCTGTGTTTGGTTCAAGATAAACTATTAGCCTAATTCACATAAATGATGCTTAAATACAAACTAATATTTTTTGTTTTTGAAAATTTCTACACATCTAAAATCTAGTAGTTATATTGCTATATTTTGAAATCAACTAAACAAAATTTTTTTTAATAAATACAAATTTGTTCACAATAAATTAGTAGTTAAACCATATTTGAAAAATATATCATTACTAAGCTGTTGATGGTCTGTTGGGTATTGTAATTCAATAAAGAACATTTATTATTACTTACTTTAGCTTCTTCAGCTGTTATACGGTGAATGGCAAACCTTCCTTTTACATCATAAATAAGACGGAAAAATTCTCCAGTTTTTTCAATGGTGATAACATCTACAAAACACATTTCTTTTAATAAGATTAAATACTAAACACAGCTTTCAAATTACAAGAAAAAGTGAATACTAAACAGATTGGTAGAATAATTCATTAGGGATGAAAAAAAAAGCGAATAGCACTACTATGAAGGCTATTTCTTAGTAAAATAATAAACTAGACAAATTATGCTTAGCAAAAATGATTTTAGTGTATTGTTTAAGTTAAAAAAGAATGTGATCATTTAATATTTAAAAGTAAACAAAATTGTAATTTCTAGATAGGTGCTTCTTAAGTATCAAGGTTAAGCAATTTTTTAAAAAATTACATTCTTGGTTGGCAATTTCTTTAATATTGACTTACCCATAAATCCAGCTGGATAATTGGCATCGGTTCTAACTTTTCCATCGACTTTTATCAATCTTTGCATAACAATTTTTGTTACTTCGCTGTTTGTAAGGGCATACTTCAGCCTATTTCTCAAGAAAATTACCAAAGGCAATGATTCCCTTAGTTTGTGAGGGCCGGTGGATGGACGTGGAGCAAATACACCTCCCAATTTGTCCAACATCCATGCTTTCGGCGCATTTAAACGTTTCAAATGCTTTTTAGGTCCTCGAGCCTGAAAAAGTATTTAAAGGTTATGTTTCTGTAACAATCTTTTTTATAGTATAATTGTACATTTCCAACTGGATTTCCATAAATATGTAATTGATTCAATGAACTGTTAAACAAATTAATACACTTAAATCATTCACAATTCGTATTTTAAAACTAAACACAACAGCAGAATTGGTCACTTTTAAATTGGAACATACATATTTTTCACAGATTAATTGAAAAAAATATCACTTGTATGGCAAAAAATTTATAAAAATATTATTTATTATATTTTCGTTGACTTATTTAACATTAGTAAGATTAAGATGAACCAGGATTTTAAAAAATTAACAACCTACCATCTTGAGTTAGAAATTATAAAAGACAGATCAGTGCTACCAAAACCAAATTTTAAAATAAAAATAAATAATTCCCAAGCATTTGACAATTGACATTTGGCTCTTCTCTTTAGACGGGTCTCTTTTATCTAAGGATCTTCTGTTCATGGCCAGTTTTTTAAATATTGGGGGCTATATCAAGCTAGCGGGCACTCTGTCGCGACACCATACAAGGGGTCCTATGATTGAACGTTTATGTTATCCATAACGTACATGTTAGGTCGAATTTTAACAGTAACTAAGCAAGTTTGTATGATGGAAAACTGTTAAATTAGAACACAACAGGCGGAAAATAACAGTAATGTGTTGGAAACCGTTTTTCATCATACGAACTTGCCTAATTACTGTTAAAACTGAGCCTAACATGTACGTTATGGATAACGTAAACGTTCAATCATAGGACCCATTACCTGGTGGGTTTTTTGTAGCTTTTTTTATTTAAATAATTGTATGTCGGACGCCACTGTTTTCCTGATCGGGTGTTTTCGGTTATTTTTACTGCTAATTTCACATCGGTGGTAATAGCTATTGCCGCGTTTGAGAATCCACATCGGATGCATTTTTTACATCTCGAGCGTTTTTTTATCCACATCGGACACATCTACTACATCTACATCTGCGTTTGTTTATCCCAGATATACCTGTTCAGATTACATTTTTTACATCTCGATTTGGAATGAGATGTGAATGAGATGTTCGTTCCATGCCAGAAAGTAAGAGTTCTGTGAAGTCTTGTTTGTCAATTTATCCTTTGTTATGAATATAAAAGTGACTAGTTTGTTTAATTTTTGTTTATATTTCAAATTTAGATTGATTTGTAGTCTCAAAAGTCAAATTTAATAAGTATAAACTTCTAACTTGTCATTGACATTTTATCACGTGACCAAATAAAGTCTAGAGCGTTTGTTTATTACATCTACATTCAGATCTAATTCTCTATCACGTGATAAAAAATTCATAACATGTCAGATGCATCCGATGTGGATTCTCAAACGCGGCATATATCACATACTTTGATTTTCTTTACTATACGGCGCAAGAGAGAGGTCCGACACGACCAACATAGAGCGCGGCCATTTTGATTCCTATGCCACAGTTTATAGCTAAAGAATCAGATCGCTCACTCTGCGTCGGCACTTTTGATCTCAATGTTCCAGTTTATACAGGATACGCAGAAGACTGCTGTTTTATTATAGACGGTTGTCATATATTGTATTATCCGAGTTGCGCAGTGTATAAACTGGAACATTGAGATCATAGAATACTAATGTGAATAGATGGGAACTCAATGGTAAAATTCTGAGTCGATGTGCTGCCATCTATCAAATTGGAGTGGTACTAAAATTCAATATGGCCGCCACGAGCGGGTATTTTGAAATTTAACTTTGTAGTAGCGCAAAAATGTAATGAATAAAATCAAATAAACCAAAAAAATTGGAAAAATATTTGACTAGTTTCAAATCATAAAACAACCATATTGACTGTTTTGTGATTTGAAACTAGTCAAACATTTTGCCAATTTATATCTTTGATTTTACTTCATTATATTTTTGCATTAATTTCAAACTTGAAATAAAATGCATTTCATTTTATTTTTTATTACAGTAAATTAACGCCGCATCATATAATTTGTCTATTTAAACATGGAAATACTCTAAACAAGTATGCATTTACACCATTTAAATAATTAAATATTTATAACACATACTTATCAAAAATGTTTTCTGTAACAAAATCAACATATATAAGTGCTCAAGACATTTATAAAAGTTTTGCGACTTGGAGTGGCAAATCAGTTTGAAAAAATTGAAGTTGAAGCATCATCCTTTTTTACTATCGAGGCAAATTTGAGTATGGATAAAATTTTCCATACGGTTATCAAGTCGACTAGTTAGGTTGAGGAGCATTTCTTCATCCGATAATTGTTTTCTTGTAGTTATCAAATTTTTATTCATTATGTGGTCACCCTGATAAATGAATTTAACTTTTGAGTATAAATTAAACTTACACACGTTTGGACCCTTGAAGATTTTAGGGTGTTTTCTTGTTTGATGTCAATGGCATTGAATCAATTTTTGATACTGATAGCTGAGGCTCAAATATTTCATCGATCGACAGGGTATTTTGGAGGGCCAACATTTTCTTTACAACAATGATCATTTAAAAACTGAAAACAAAAAGAAAATTAAATAACAAACCATTTTAACACTGAATCAAACACAAGTTTGTAAATATTACTTACTGTTGGTGCCAAACAGTGATGGTGCATTTTTCTTAAGACACTTATTACAAATTATTTGGTTATCCTTAATATGACGACTGCATATTTAATGTGGTATAAATTGCATCACTACCAATATCTGGGAGTGCTTTATTGTTTGTTGCTGAAATCCATCTTCTCATCGTTTGAAAACATTTTTAAAATTGGAAGGTGTTGAAAAATAAATCTAGATCAGCTGTACTCAACCTTTTTTTCTTTCGGGCCACATAAATTTCTTTGTTATGCTACACGGGCCGCAATATTTTGTTGTTATGATACACAGGCTGCAATATTTTTCGGTTGATAACTAGAGTTGCCACCTTTTTGAAATGTAAATAAAAGGACAATGGGTGACGATAGGGATCCGATTTAAATATTTTCTAAAAAAAAGGTCGTCATGTTGTTTTATAGTTATTTCGCTTAATGTTTTAGCGCATTTTCGTTCAAAATTTTAAAAACAAAAAGCAATAGTTTTAAAAAGCACCTTTCTAATATTAGTGTTTGGAGCTACACAAAAAAGCTTGGAAGGCCGCGGGCCGCACAAAAAAGCTTGGAAGGCCGCGGGCCGCACAAAAAGCTTGGAGGGTCTCTGATGACCGCACAAAAAAGCTTGGAGGGTCGCATGCGGCTCGCGGGCCACAGGTTGAGTATGGCTGTTCTAGATGAATCAAAATTCAATACACCGTAGAATGGGGTGAATAGGATCAATTTTAAATTTTAAAATAGCGTATCTCTCAGATCCTGTATATATCAAAATATGAGTTTATATCTTCTCTATTCATTTTTGATTCAAAAATTTTTTTTCAGCGATTCGTTTCCCGCATATATATCTTTTTGTTTGCTGATCCTATTCACCTGCCATTGTGGTGAATAGGATCGACCATGCTTTTTTAATGTTTAAACGCATACTCCCTTCTGTGGTGTGTATAGGATCACTTAACTTTTAAGTGTGAGTCCACCTAGAAATTAAAAACCCGATGGCGCGGCCAGTCGGAAAGGTAGCTACCAACTGCTGAACGACAAAATATCACTGATCGTTATAGAAGGAATAGTTATACAACCAATTAAACAAAAAATAGGAGTTTCGATTAAAATATAATTTTTTGAGGTTTTGAATATGAAAATCCCACTTATTGATCCGATTCACCTCATTCTACGGTAGCCATTTTAATTTCTCCAAGTTTGAAGTTTTGACAACTGACATGACATTTCGATACGAGCGCCATCCCGTTAATTGGAGTGGTACTAAATTACCAACCTCATGTTTTTCTATTTGAGTTACCAGTCTCTGGTTTCTACGGCGTTAAGTTACGTTACGGTGGTTATAAATTATACTTTAAATTGAATTTTTAAATTACTTGTTTAGATAAATCTTGATCTTTGTCTAGAAAATACTATACCTACACATAAAATTTAGCGACTCGTACCTATTTCAATGTTATAATTATACGAATTGTGCCCAGAGCAAATTAATAACATCCCTAACTCAAGAGATAATTTTTAAATTTTGTGTTTACTAAGGCGAATGAACTTATGTATCTTACTATTTCTGTTGTCTAACTTTTTAAAAGATTTCTTCGTCGTTAATAATGGATTTAATTTCTTAAAAATCCCTTTTTTTAGAGGAAAGCAGGAAACACAAAAAGACAAAAAAATACAAGAATTTTATTCCATCATTCAAGTGTAGAGTAATGCAGTTTATTAATAAAATAATATAGCAGACACATTCAAAAGTTTACTTTCTATTTATTTTAATACATTTCAAATGATTTCAATATCATAGAAAATACCTCTATACTAAAATTTTCATTGTTCAACTTTATTAAATATCACATGAAATGTGAAAATGGCTATGCCACGACAAAATTTTGGCAACAAACTGGTGAATTATAAAAAATATACATGGTGTCCCTTACTGTAATGTTCAAACTTTGGAAACCATGTTGAGTTAATTTTTTTATCTAAACGAAACAGAAGAGCACTTATTATACTAACACCAATTTCCAATAATAATTAATAGTACAAGTCTTAATTCATTCTTTATGTCAATGACATCATAACAAACGAAGCTACAACATTCAGACACGTGAAAATTTTCAATAATCAAGAGAGTGATAACACCGTTTATTATGACTAAAAAAAAAAGAAACAAAACTCTTTGGGTATTGGTGAATGGTCAATTTTATTCAGAATTTTTTTTATTCCATCTGTGGAACACTTTAAGTTCCCAAAGTATGAATATACGAATAAATTTTAGACTAAACGAACAATTTTACGTTCAATGCGTGAGTGGGTACAAAGGGAGAGAAAACGTTATTTTAAGAGTACCAAACAGCATTTAAATTTTTGATTTCAAATAGAAAATGTTGGATCGAATTTATATGTATATTCTTTTGACTTTCTTAATACAAACTGTTAAAATTTGCACCCACCCATGGTACGAGAATTAACAATTTTAGATAACAATCGTCTAGTCTGCAAAATTACCAATTTTTATTTTATTGCGTTATATCATAATATAAACATTTAATTAAAAACATTTTAACGGGGGTTAGAATAGGAGGTCCCCTCTTATGTAAATGGCATAAGTACATGGATATATATTATATAAAAACGGTGACAAAGCAAAACAAAATTATTAACTAAAAAGTTGAAGATTCAGCTGCTCCTGATCTGGTGAATGTACTGTTCAGTGGAGAATTTATAAAATACGAATTTCTTCACTTTAGAGCAGAATTCTCGATACACCAGGAACAATTACATCAAAATATCACTTTTATCTGAAACAATATAAAATTCCAAATAAAAATATTGATCACTATTAGAAAATAAAATAAATATTACAAAATTATCTGTCAACCTGTGATAAAAATAGAAATTAGACCATATTTCATGAGGTAAAGAAATGATATTCCTGGTACTTATTTGTTTTTACAAATTGTTCCAACAGAGTGAACACCTGTTTGTTGTATCATCAGGCTCTTGTGCAGTAGGTTAAAGGAATTCCAACAAACAAATGATTGTTTAATGAATTATCCTCGCAAAGTGTTTCAACTACGGATCAGGTACATGAGAAATAAATGAAATATTGATAAGTAATGGTCTGAAGCCAATATCTACCGTTCCTTGTTTTATCAGAGCGCCTTTTAAATAGTTTTAAGTGTAAAAATAATTAATGTTTAGTTTGCTCTAAAACATACATTTAAGTAGTGTTGGAAATACATCTAACATGTTCCGAACCAAAGTTCTGTATCGCCCTTGAATTAATTTCAGAGTTGATCTCAATCTTTCCCCCAAATTTGATCTGACAATCCTATTTTCTGGCCTTACGGACAACTTAATTTATTTATTTAAACGGGATCAACCCCTTTACAAAGCAAAACACATAAATGATACAGATAATTGTAAATTATAAATTAAATTAAAAAATACAAGTAAGAGAAAAAAAAGTTAAAATTAAGTCAAATAAGTTTTATATTAATAAATGCATTTTAAGTATTGTAAATCCGTCCGTAATATTTTATTTTTAGTCCAGTGCATTCGTACAGATTGCCTTAAATTTATTAAAAGAAATGCCTGTAACCTCAAGATTCAATTGATTTATTATCCCTCAATGTTCTTTCAAATCTCTTTGCACCTTCGTTTGATCATTATTTATCTTAATATTAGAATTTTCTAATTTTTTCTTGTTCTTTAATATTTCAAGAACAGCATTTCTATTTGAAAAACTACTTTGATTGGTCTTGATCCCAATGGTTTACCAACATGTAGAACTGCAAGTTTGGATTGTCCAAGTCATTCATACATTTTTTTCAATCTTACTTAACAAACAGAACCCAGTTTGTTGAAGTGCGTGGATTTGAGACTGCCGATATCTTAGTAACCTCTGGCATACCTCAAGGCTCGATTCTGGGACCTCTTTTATTTATACTATTCGTAAATGACATCATTAATGACGTTAACGTAAAATATTTAATTTATGCAGACGATGTCAAAAATTTTTATCAGGTAGATATCTTAAATGATTGTCTTAAAGTACAAAGTAATATTAACAAAATAAATAATTGGTGTTTAATAAATAATCTTCCATTAAATTCAAAAAAATGTAATATAGTGTCATATACCAAAAAAGATTTTCCAATTCTCTATAACTACTGTTTGGATGGTGTTATATTAAATAGGCCTGATTTTGTCATCATTCAGAAATTTGGGATTTATCATTAGGCATGCAGTTGACCTCAATTCTATCGAAACCATGAATATGTTGTACAATGCGTTCGTCAAATCAAAATTAGAATATGCTTCAATAATATGGAAACCATTTTATGATATTCATTTAACGCTCTTGAAAACGTTCAAAGACGATATCAGAGACAACTCGAGACGGTTAACTTCATAGCAAAAATTGATTGACATTTAGATATAGTAGTCATCAGGGTCAGCTGGTATTTTATCTTTGTCATGTACATTATTTCCTTATAACGTTATCTTTTTCTCATAAGCTAAAAGATAGGGTAGATGTCGCTGGTAACGTTCCAGCAATGTTGCCGTTATGAACATTTTCCAAATTTGTTTCTTTTACATTTAAATAATAATGATCTTTATTTATCCATAAGTAATACTTATATTGGACTTTTAATTGCTTTGTATATAATATATATAACAAAAGATGTGTTTTAAGAAATATATAGCAGGATTGTGTACAAAGATCAAAAATAAATAGCACTAGAAGAAAATAAGTTTGGCATCACAGCACGAGCATTTCACTTTGACGTCTGCCAGATTGACGTATTTCTAACCTGTCATTTTATCTCCTCCTAGTCCTATTTTTTGTTTCTATGTTTGGTGACTTTGGTGTCGTTTTATTCTCTTTTCGTTTTACAATTTAACTTGTAAATTCATTTTTTGGTTTTTCATTCATTATTAGTTACGTTTTTAAATTTGTTAGTTTAGTGTTTTCCTCGGTGAATGACATTTTCATCGTGGTGTTTTCATATTAGGTAATTATCCTTCCTCCATGTTAGGTAGTTTTAAGTTTGTTTACAAACCCGAAGGAACTAACAATGCCAGGATCACGCCGGGATTTTGTTTAATTTCCATAAAGTAAGTATTTCAATTTTATTGTAGAACCTTTGTGGTGTGAATGTTTATTATTGTTTAATACAGAATATATATTATTATTGAAATCAAACTTTGTTTTATTTTCCATTTTAATACTTTTTATTTTGTGTGCCTAAAAAAAAATGTTTTTTTTTCTGATTTGATGTGCTAGTAAATGGAATTACATATTTATTCACATTTCCAGTGCATCAAATCAGAAAAAATCATAAAAATAATAGATAAAGTGGATCTACTGAATTTCCCGCGGTTCATCTTTTTTTAAAGAAAAATTTTAAATTGACTGGTTGCTTATAAAGAAAAAGGCCACTATTAAAGCACAAGGTATACCGGCGCCATCGGGTTTATCTTCCAGTCCAATCGCCCAGTCAATTCTTGGTGAAAAGCAAAATTGCATTGAGTTAACCGTCTCATTAGTTGTCTCTGACGATATCTAAAATTCTTAACATTTAAGATAGACGGAATATATCCACCAATTAGGCATTCTAAACTGAATGACTACCAGTGGGTTTTGACAGGTTATGATGTGGCAAAGTTATGGCAACTCTGTAGGCCTGGTGATTTGACAAGGTGAGTGAAATAGATAGTTACATAGATTGATCATCCCTATTTTTAAAATAAATATAAGCTTATGCCTTGAAGTAAAAATATAAGCAATTATTATTTTTTAAATATCTAAAGTCTGAAAATTGGTTTTAAAACACATTTTTGCTAAACTGATTCAAATTAATAAATATTTGCCAGGCAATATGGCTGCTCGCAAACGACCAGCTTTGAGCAATGTATATAACATATATGTATCATTGACCCTGTTAATGACAACATGACAACAGGGTTGCCATATCTAAACTGTCAGTACCCACTGGTAGCCATTTGGACAGGTCGTTGGAATGCCTAATTGGGATAAATCACACATTACTTTTAAATAGATTTCAAATGCAAAGCTTAGAATGTAGACGAAAAAATCAGTCGTTAATATTCCTCTATAAACTTATTAACTACTAAATTGATTGTTCCGAGTTATTAGAACAACTTGTATTTAAAGTGTCAAAAATTGAATCTCGGAACAACTTAATGTTTTATCTCCCGTTATCTCGGACAAATTTATTAAAAAACTCGTCATTGTATTTTATGTGTGAAAACTGCAACAATCTGCAAGGTAGAATTGATTTATTTTCTTGTAAGCTTTCGCAGCTCAAAAAATTGTAAAGCTATTTGCTTGTGTATAGTCATTAATTTATTTAATTTTTGTCATATTATGTAATTTTTGTTATATTGTGTAATTTATGTTATATCCAAATTATGTCTTATTGTGCAATATGTTATATTTATATTTACTTTTGTAATTACAATTTTTTTTCCTGCTCTATAACTAGGCATTTAGCCTGTAGAACAGTGTATTTAATAAATAAAAATAAAAAACTTTCACAACTTCCTTTGCTTTATCGTTTTTGTTTAAATTCCCTAACACCTCCATGATTTTATTTCTATCATCATCAATTTTATCTTTAAGTACAGTTGCATTTGATTCTTATTTCCTCCATATTCATATTATGTTTCTGTTTTTTCAAATTCTTTCCTAAGTTCTTGAATTTCGGTGTTTTTATCTTGCAACGCTTTTTCATTTGATTCAAACCACTTCTTCCTAGTTGAAACGATAGTCAAGTAATTTAATAAAATCATGTTTGTTAAAATTAAATTTGAAAATCCTATTATCTTAACCTACAGACAGCCCAGAATGAATTAGTAAAAACCAGTTTGTAGAGCTTTTAAAGAGAAATTCAACGATGCAAACCACTTCTTCCTGGTTTAAACGATAGTCAAGTTATTTAACAAAAACATTTTTCTCCTAAAATTCAATCTGAAAATCTTATTATCTTACCCTTGTAGAGCTTTTCACAGGCAAAATGTGATCAACATAATTTATTAAATCTTAATGTTATTTATTACATTACCTTACTAGTCTTTGTTGACGGAAGTGTCCATTGGACTAGCGGGCTGAGGTGCAGCTGGTATCGCCGGCTTGATGAACCGTTCACTGGTTCTTCGGTGTGGAGCAGGAGGACTGCTCGAACCAACTGGGTGTAGAGCCGAAGAGATGCAGGCAGGGTTCACAGGATGATTCAAAAGTTGTCCACATGAATGGCACCTCGGTGGACCTACCACTAAAGAATCTCTTGGAGATTGCATTGTATTCAAGCCTAGAAAAAAGTATGCTTTAATGAGAATAATGTTTTCCGAATATATAAAATTTAAAAATCAATTTTTTCTAAGGGTTTTAGCCTCGTGTTATATGTAGACTTTGTTGCTGTTTTCCAGCGCCACTTTAGGAACAGCACTGTTAATTAAAAACCAACAGTGAATGGCTGAGTGGGGAATCGTGCCCATACAATAAACTTATAATAGTATTTTTAATATCCAGTGAAAATGTTAAAAATATCACAACAAACGTAATAATCCATTATGAAATTGCTAAAAACCAAATTAATAAAATAGAAAAACTGGTCATTCAGTTATTTTATCTATTTTCAAAAAGCAACTGTAGAACCTCCTCAATAAAGCTGTAACAGTTATGATACCGTTATTTTTACCAATTTTTTTTTAACATTGTCCCTAAGAGACGAGTCCGTTAATGTAACATAACCACAGCTTATACAATACAGCTAAAACACTCTCTTGGCGGCAACGGTTTGCGTCGATTCCGTCGCGCATCGCTTAAGCTCCGCCTTCGGACGGAAAAGACGGCTTTGGCGTTCAGAAGCGTATTTAGGTAAGGTATTGAGCCGTGCGTATAATTTCGTTGATTGTATAATTTCATTGAACCTATAATTTCGTTGATTTTGTCTGAGCTCTCTGTTGTGTTAAGTTAAAGGTACTGTTATTATTTTGGTGACTCTTTACCTGTGAGAAGAATGAGTGAAAAAAAAAAGACATCATTTGTGCAGTCAAAAGCTGTTTTAATAAGAGTTATACCTGCAAGAAAACATTCTTTTGTTTTCCCAAGGACCCAAACCGATAAGTACTACATTATAATAAATTTTCATTGTTAATAATATAATTTATACAGGGTGTCGCATTAGTGCGTAATTGTTCATTATTTCAATTTGTGTTGTATACACGCAAAAAAGTTTTAAATAAAAGGTATTGTCGAGTTTTTGCCTGGCAAATTAAAATGTATGTTTTTTAAATGGAACATCCTGTATTTTATTTTATGATGAAATTATTAACACCCCCTAAATTATTGTATAGACAAATGCTACAGAAAAATTTTATTAGGTACGTGTGTGGTTACCTTTTAATAAAAGCCTTGCGGATCCACTCCTATGATATCTGTCTTAAATATAACAAAGATCACGATGAATTAGATGATTATTCTTTTTATTGCATTCAGATACATTTGGAAATCTGCAAATGCCAAATGATGAATTTGTAGAACTAATTTTCAATATTGAAAAGATATTTCAAAATAATTTTGAAGAATTGGCTACAAAAAATAACATTTGTACCACACTTTTAGAATTAATTAACCCAATACCCTTTAGTCATCCATGCCGACGTTTTCCAAAAGAATTTGTATTTAGGTTATACATAAGAATTAGGATTTATTATACAATAAAAACTATTAATGGAAATTTTGGGAATATTCAGAATAAACTTATAATATGGAGAAATATGTAATTTAATTAGGTATGTTTTTTGAATATATTTTTTGTTTTGTATACATTGTAGGTATAATCAACAAGTTCAAAAGCGTGTTTTTGGGACATACTATTACGAAAATTATGTTCAATAGCTCATTCGATTCGGAATAATGTCTAGATCAATGTGTGAAGAAAAATTTTGCAGTGCATAAAAAATTGCAAAAGTTATAAACAATTAAACACCTCAAACTCATGGTGTTTGGTTTTTCGCCTATAGTTTGTAAACTATAAATATTTTTGGATTTTTCAAAAAAGATCCTTAAAAAGGAGGAAATTTGCTATAAGTACCTCCATTATTTATAATTTTAATTTAACGCCTTCCGCGCGCCATTTTTAGATTGTGCGCACGGCGTCGAAACCGAGTACGTTACATAAAATAATTTTTTTAAGGTAATAAAATTAAATTCAAAAATTTAAATAAATTACGGCGTATTCTAAACATTTAGAAGAATTCATTCCCGTTGGATTTTTTCATAAAAATTAATTTTCCAACAAAGTATGTTATTGTTAATTAACAAAATTTTTAGAATTTTTCTCATCATTACAAATTGATAAAAATATTAAATAATTACCGTAATTTTTTTTTTGCTTCGTGGAGCTCTTTTTATATACATATAAAACAAAATAGCTTCATAAAAGTTTAAAAAATGTTAATACATTGTTTATAATAATTTTTTAAAGTTTACAAAAACAAAAGTCACAGTGGTGCTATAAAACATTTTTTTTTCAATTTATTATAATATTACTGTTTTAATGTCGAGAAAAGACATTTATTAATTAAAAAAAAATAATTTTTTCCTCCATTTGTTTATAAATTTTTTATAAACAAATGGAGTATTTAAATTTTTTTCAAATTTTTTTTGCAACTTTCTAGACAATTGCCAATTATGATTTAAAAAAAAAAAACTCTTTCTTAATAATAACTTTTAATTGTTTGTAATCGTTTTTTTAATATATCTATTGTTTAAATTATTAGTTAAGAAATGTTTTTTTTTTTAATCATAATTGACAGTCCTCTACAAAGTGACAGCAAAAATTTTTTTTTATTAATAATTCCATTGTTTATTAAGTTAACAATTTGTTATAAACAAATTCCCAACTTTGGTTTATTTTTTTTTTCTTAAAGAAATAAAAATTCCAAAAACGACTTAGTGCTTTAAAATTACGGAAAAAATTTTATTCCATTTTTTATTAAACTTTGAAAATATACGTACTATCAAAGTTGCAGCAGCTGATCCATTTGTTGACTTAAAAGTTGATATAACTTTTAAACTATTGGAGATACGACAATAAACATTCAAGTCATTTTTGTGGGCAATGAAATTATATCTCAGATAAGTCATTTGTCAATTCCGTACCTATTGTCAATTTGTTGTTTTTTATATTTGTTTATAAAAATTGATTTTTTTTAGGTTTTTCGTACTTTTGCGGCTTGTAGCTCAGTAAATAATGCAAATTCGGTTATTGAACTTCAAGGCAACTCTGTTAAGCTATTAATTATATAACATTTGCAATTGTTTATTTAATTTTCAGTCAATTTTTTTATAAACTATTATAATTTTTTTACTAAATCTTAGGAAAAATTTTTTACGTCTAGCTATTTACTTACTATTCTCTGGCTATCTTCAATCAGAAATATTAAAAATTATTTTTCCTCTGAAAAACATGCAAGAATTTCTATAAATAATTGAAAGAAAAGTCGTAAAATGAATTATGTTGAGGGAATCGGACAAAATATTTGACCTGTAAACACGCAGCAGCACATTGAAACGTACAAAACTCGAAGCGAAAGACAAAAACGAAACAGTAGAAAAAGTCTGACTAAATTTTAAGGATTTGTAACAAAAACACTGTGCAATATTATGTAAAAAATTGAAAATAATATGAATGCATAAACTTTCCAAAGATTTAGTAAAAAAAATATAATTCAATTATTTCAATAATAAAAATATTTTTTAATCCGGGCCCGACTTTTCCGTCGAATCTAACAGAGATAGCACCATTCTGTCTTGCTTGGTTCTCGACCGCCAAATCAAAGGCGCCGACACGGAGTTGTGGAGCTGTATTGTATAAGCTGTGACATAAATTCCATAACATTGTTTTACTTCCCTCGACAAGAAAATATTTTCTTGTACATAAGTAAATAGCTGTACTGCTGGATTAGATAAACAGACCTACCTGCCAACCCCTTGAAGGAAGCCCCTTGGCCTATTGACCCGATGTCGTTCTAAACAAGATTGTCAAAGAGAGAGCTAGTTTTAAACTTTCTTTTACACCCTTCCTCACACATGCTCAGTTTGCTTCACTAGTAAGGTGAATTAGGGAGAGTATAATAATATAAATAGTATAAAAAAGATGAATTAAAAACAACTACCTGGGCTCAAAGGTCTACTCTGACTAGGCGATGGGTTGTAAGCTGGCACCGGGGAAACAGTATGCTGTCTTACACCTAGCACCTGTTCATTATAATGTCTCTCTTCTTCCATTTCCAAAGAACTCTCACTTTCAGATAAATGTCTGCATAAAGCCTCCCGTCTCTCAACTTCCAACTGCAATTTTCTCTGTAATCTTAAATTTCAATAAAAACAATTAGCATGGTATGTTGGTTTTCATCAATCAAAAATATATTATGTTTTAAAGCACCTGAAATGTACTCTAACCTTAAATTCTCTTCTTTGATATTACGTTCCTCTTGAGCAAAACGCTGCATTTTCTGAGTATGTTCTTGTTGGCTGATAGCCAAATTTGATCTTAACCTAGCTACCTCAGAACGCAATGTTTGAATATGAGAACTCAGATTGCTAGCAGTATCGCCATTACTTATTTCTCTGGGACTAGCCGGGTCAGAAACAGGTTGATCAAGTTTAATTTGAAGCATCCGTTTTTCAGCTTCTAGCTTATCCATACGCTTCCATAGTTTGTTGACGAGTGCTTCTTGTTCTTGTTCTAGAGTATTTTCTAGTTCGACCTGAAAGAATTACCACAAAAACTCATGAATAAGAGTCGATTGACATATTTTACTTTCGTAAAAGTGAACAAAAATTTACATATACTTTTTTTAAAAAGCCACTTACCTTTTCACGCCGCAGTTGTTCCAAATTGCTTTGCTTCGCTAGAGTTTCCGCTTCCAGTTTTTCAATCTTTCTCATGAGACGGTTAACAAGGCACTCTTGTTCTTGTTCTAAAGTCTGTTCTAGGCGACATTTTTCCTGACGTAATTGCGTCAGTTTTCTCGACAGATCATTCGTTAAGCATTCCTCTTCTCTTTCATAATGATGAGCGAGTGATTCCTTTTCTTTCTTGAGCGCTTGGATCTTCTTCAAAAGAGTATTTGAGATGAATTCTTCCTCTTGTTCTGCCTTGGCTTGCTATAAATGAAACCATTTCGTTTGTGATAAGTTTTTTAACTTAACTAAACTAAAATTAATTGATATTGGGAATAATGCAATTAATTTTAGTTTTTGTAATTTAAATAATTTTAGAATGTATATAAAATCTAGGAATCATAGTTTTAAGTTCAAATGACCAAGGCAATATAATATGGATTTAATAAGGATTTAAAAATTCTTTGTTTCCCATGTGATGGCTGCAAAAATCTAGTATGTATAAAATGTAGTGAGTTATGTAGGTTAGAATTAAGGTGCCTACCACTACAAAATCGTACACTAAAGTTTAACAGCAAGAAATGTGGGAATTTTGAGTTTATAGACATTTTAAAATCCACAATAGCTGATCATTGAAGACCAGGAACTAATTATAAAAGCATAATGTTAGTTACTCTAGTGTATTGAAACAAGACAATGGGCATAATATTCAAATCTAACCTTCCTAAATTAATAGTTAAACCAAAGAAGAAGCAGTCATCTGATCAAACAAAAAAACATATATTATCTAAGATTAATCCAGATTATTCGAGATATTTAAGAAAATGTGTAAATTTCGAAATTTGAAAACTCAAAAACGGATAAAGAAAAAAACATTAAATTTTAAACTTAAGTTTTATTTCGGCCTGACGTGAAATGATTTTGGACAAAGTCGGAACATCTGGGGGGTACTTTATGGGGGGTCGTTTTTATTTTTTATGGAATGTATCTGTTATTTATGTTTGGAGAAAAAAATTGTTCAAATAAAAGTTATTTCTAATATTATTATCTATAATTTTTGCTTTATGTTAAAATTTCCTGAAATGGTCCGTATTCGAGAAATTTGACAAAATGTGCAAAATTCTGATTTTTATGAAAATTGTTGAAATAAAAGTTGTTTGCGATATCGATCTCTATAATTTTTGTTTATACATGATTTTTCCAAAATGGACCGTAATGGAAAAATTGTAGGAAAGTGCTAAATTTAAATTTTTCAGTATTTTCATTTTCAATGAATATCTATAGAAAAATGTTTCGAGGTAGATGTATGTGGAAAATGTATATATTTATTTTATCCTCTAAACATTTATAGAGGTGTTGCAATAGGTTGAACAAAATAACCTGAAAAAGCCTATAATAACTAGATAGGAAAGTCATGTGTTGAACACATCAGATTTTTAAAATAGGATCATTATTTTTTCTTCTCAAATATTGTTTTATTTTTTGATACTCTTTTTTAAAATTATTTTAACGTTCTGTATAATATGTAGAATTTATTTCTTTCTTTAACCTGTTCATTTCACATAATAAATTATGTAACGTTTTAATATGAGGTGGAAACTGATATTTTAATTTTTGTGGTTTTATCGCTTTCTTTGTTTTCATAAATACAATATTGTAGTGGTATAGGAATGATTCATAAAAGATAGAAAATTTATCATTAAAATTAGTAGATGTGTATACTTCACATCAATTTTCAACTGATAAAATATTTATAAAAGTTATTGCGTTAGGATCACTTAAATCTCGTTTATATCTGTATTTAAATTCGTTATTTTCAAAATTAGGTAGTTTAATCGAACATAATAAGTAGTTATGATCAGACAAAAAAGTATCATTTACATCCACCTTATCTACATCAAAATTGGTAAAAAAATTATCTAAACAAGTTGAGGTTGTATCTGTTGTTCTCTTTGCAACATTTATATGATGTTTAATATTAGGCGAGTTCGGATAGTCAGGGGCTGGAGCGGAACAAATTTTAGGGTGCTTTTAAATGACATTTAAGCGTGTTAAACTGTCACTAATCGGACTAAACCGAACGCTAAAAGGGTCGTTTGGAGTTAAAAGTGTTAAAGGAACTTGGCAGACTGAACGCACATATTAAATTCCTTCAATAAGTCAATTAAAACAGTTTTTTGATTACCTTCAATCAAAAGATCTACATTAATATCACCACAGATAAAATAGTGATTGTCGTTTTGATAAATATTATGAATTAATAACTCTAGCTGATTTATAAAAGTGCTAAACTTAGTACAAGGTGGCTTATACACAGTAATAATAAATAAAAAAAAGTTTAGAATCGATCTTTATTTTTCCACTACATACTTCAAATTCACCTTCTATACACCACCTATGTAAATTAATTGATTCAAAATTTGCAGCAATACTTGTTTTCATAAATATACTAGCACCACCTTTTTGAAAAATATAATTAAAATCGTCAATTGAGGTAGCTTGTAAATTGTTAGAATCAAGCCAATGTTCAGTAATACATAGAATACTTACATTTTGTTTCTGTAAAATTAAATTTAGACAAAAGCATTTATTGGCAAAATCTCCCTGTATATTGATATGCAGTAATATTTAACTGTTGGAAACTGCAAAATAGTAATTTATTATTTTCTTTCAAAAAATGGTGTTCCATAGTAGTCCTTGAGATCCCTATTTTATCAGGTTTGAAGTAGAGGCTAGGTTTGAAAAATTTTCTTCACTCTTATGCGATCTCTGGTTTTGTGAATCTTCAAGAAATTGCTGACCTTGTTTAAAGTTGAATCGGGAATAAATTATATTTTTCGGCCAAAAATCTGATTTATATACTTGCTCCTGAAAATGAGGATCTATTCCCACTAGAAAAGCTTGATTATTCTGTCTTACAAAATATGTGTCTAGTTTCTTCACATAAATGTCTTCTGCGTTTGTGCGTTTATGAATGTATTTCTAAACATTCTCTTCATTTACAGTATCTGATACTCTAGATACAAAGAGCCAAATTTGTTTGTTTGATTTTTCCCTTCCTTTAAATTTATCACCTTATCCACTTCCCATAATTGTTTTGTTTTTTCTCCTTTGCCGTCTTGTTACTGTGATATAATCATTCTCATGACTCCCCTCATTGGTATCATCTGTTTGAATTTTCATTAGTTCTAATGCAACTTGTTTCCTTTGGAGAAATGAGTCATCCTGTACAGGAGCATTCCTATAATCGCTTGTTTTTGTTTGGTATTAAATGTTTATTTCCAACAGGTTTACTCACACTTTCAGTTTTTGTTTCTTTTGGTTTTTCTATAAAAACTGGTCTTTTATTAGCACTGATAGACAAGTTTTGATTTTTATTGTCGACTCTTATAAATTTAGGATTTATTTCGTTATATTGTGTTTGCAGATCAGAATATTTCGTTTTTTCATTTTTAAGTTCAACTTTTAAGATTTCTATTTATTCACTCATTAATTGGTTTGCTAGTTTTTATTCTTCTACTAGTAATTTTAAAAAGTTGTAAGCATCAATGCAAAATACATCACCTTTAATTTTTTCTTGATTCATAGTCTTAGATTTTTCAATAACTTTTGGTTTACAGCATCTTATGATAGCATATACTCTTTGTGATATTTCAAGTCACAGATTTCACATTTTACACAAGCAGTTACTGATTTTTTTACAATAATTACACTCATCAGTATTTTGCGCAAGCAAATACATCATCCATAACATATTTTCCAAAAAAAAATTAAAGAATAATCTACTCTCACAAAAATTTTAATTCCTTAAACTTTATTTTTCAACTATTTTTAAATGAATCCATTGTATTACATTTTATGTTTCCACTATTTTTTTAATTTTTATTTCATATCTAGTTTTACATTTTGAACTGTATTATTATTATTTTGAAATTCAATTAATGATAAAATCAGTTAAAATCTAATTCTCTTGTTACACCAATACAGGGACACCTTGTATCTAAATAACACAAAAAAAATAGTTGTAGAGATAAAAAAGTTAGTAAATGAATTGGACATTTCAGCAATATTTTTTTTAGAGAAAAATTTTTATCTAAAAAAAGTTTTAAGAAAAATATAGGGGTTGACTATTTCAACCCCTTCTAAGCATACTTCAGGATTGAAAAAAAATTAAAAAGTGTAGTTTTATTGACAAATAATATTTACCAAGTTTGGTGTCTTTAGCTTAATATACAGGGAAAATAAAAAAGAAAAACAATTTTTTTTTTAATCTTCAGAGGAGTGTAACTTTTCTGGGGAGGGTTTTTTCAAAAAAATTTATTTCAAATACCCACCTTAATTTTCATCACAGAATCACCCCTTACATTGTTGTGTTATTCAGATAGAAAATAATATACCTATATATAGATATATAATTTTAGAACCTTTTAAAAAGTTAACATTTTAAATATACTTCTGTAATACAAAAAAGTAATTCTTTCGAAAATGCATGGTCTTTGTGACTGATGAAAATAAAAATACGTTTTGTCAGACATTGATTTAAATTTAGAAACATAAACACTTAGTTGGAAAATTTTGGCCTGTTCATTGTCAACACTTACCTGGTATGATTTATTGCGGTTAACAATAAGTGGGTTTACTTTGAGAAAACAAAAATAGAATAAACTATTGGTGACTTATTCTTTGTAGAGCTAAATTTAACTATATCTCAGGAAGGTGTTAAATGAAATGATGCATTTCACATTATATTGTACATTTTTAAGAGAATCAAACATTTATTTTAAAGTAAATAAAATATCTGTTTAATTCATAAACTTTGTTATCAATATTAATATCATTAAGTTATTCATTTTATAATATACTGGGGATCATTATAGAAAATATTGTTTTATGGGGCCAGCCAAAAAGGTATGTAAAGGAGGAATAAGGAAAAAAAAAAGAATCAAGAGATCAACCAAAAGAAATGTTAATATGTGTACACAGCAGGTGGATACCCTAGACTGAAAAGTATAAGAAAAACTAACTTTACATATATTTTAAATAAATAAAAAGTTCCTTTTTTTTTTTTTTTTTTTTTTTTTTTTAAGAACAAGCACTACATATGTTTCAGAACATTTTTCCATCTTCTGGTACAGTAAATATTTAATAATACATGGGGATGATTACAAACATTTTAAACTTTTAAAAATAACAGAAACCCCACCAAAATATAATATGTAGTTCTTGTGCTTAAATTATAAAAAATAAAAACTAAGATTTTTTATTTATATAAAATTCTTCTAGGGACAGGAAATTATCCTTATTTATAAATATTGTTTTTTTTTACATTTCATCATGTTATTTACTTATTTGATTAATATAAATAGGGTACTGGAGATCCATGAAGTACCTATATTATTATTACATAAGAAAGTGGTAGAAAAAAGTCACTTCTGACTTACAAAGTTATTTACGGTTGGCTTTTCATGAAAATTGGTGATAACATAATGCATGTAATTTGTTTAAAAAATAAATGATTTTGTAGCTTCACAAATTAGTTGACAATAGTTAAAAGTATCAGCCGAGTTGTGAGACAATTTATACCTATTACAATAGTCAACTGAAAAAGTAGTAAAATGAATCATTGACAATACAATAAATTTATCACACTGGATTATTGCAGCCTAATTTAAATTATCTTAAATAATTTTTAACTATACTGTACCATAACCTATAACATCTATTACAATCCATGTTACAGGCAGAACTCTTCAACAGTTAAGGGTTAAGAAAACAAGTTATAGTAATACAGTGCCCTTGCAAAATTGAGACCCGAATTTGTATATTTGGTTATTTTATTTACCCCCAGGACATAGATATGCCCATTAATTATTAAAAACATGACATTTATTTAAAAGAGTATGCAGAACACTCAATATATACTGATCATATAATTTTTTTTCTCTAAATGACAAAAAATTAAATAGAAATGTCTTGAAAGATATGAAAATTATTAATAAACCAAATGGGATAAAATATTAAATACAGGCAGGAGTAAAATATGCCTAGAGCTTCAATTATAGATTAATACATCTAGATTTATAATGTAGCTGGTTGACTTTTTGTAATAGATACATACTATTGTAGCAGTAGCAGCAATTAAATAGTTTTGTAGATGTCTAAACATTTCTTAATGATTCATATCCATAATTTAACAATCAAAATGTATCAAAAGACTTAATACTAGGTATATTAATATTTAACCACTTTCTAAGTATACATTATTTAAATTTTCAAACTGATGTCTGAATACAAAATTTAGGTCAAGTAAATGTTGATTATACTAAAATTAATTTAAAAATAAGCAGGTATTTTTATATTTTGAAATTATAATCCATAATTTTTCATTCGCGTTGTAAAATAACAAAAATGAACACATGCAAGTCAATTTGAAAACTTACTATAATAACAGATGCTTTGCGAAGATCCCTATTTTCTTCCTGTAGAGCTTTTACTCTCAACTTATAGGTTTCTAACTCGACTTTGAGCACCCGATTTTGTTGCTGAAGACTCTCAATCCGTTTTTGAAGTTGTTCTCTGGTGATGGGGCTGGGTGGCATCATAATAGGACCACCATCAATGCTGCTGGAATCAGATTCGCTGGCTGAGTCTGCCATTTTACGGTTAAATTGTGTAAAAAACGTTTGAGCTTTTTATGTTTTCAAGGAATAATGGATTTAAAACATACTATACATTAAAAAAAAAAAACTAAATACCGCAACACATTTTTAGTGCAAAAGCATCGAGATTACAAAATAAATGTTTTCTATAAGAAAATATTTAACCGTCTATATACTAAAGGCTAACAATTATTGAAAAATATGAAAAAATATTAATAATAAAGAAGCACCACTAATTTTATGAAGAAATTAAACTAATTTGATGGAACTTCAAATTCACCACATCAAATTGACAATTGACAAAATGTATTGGCGATTTTGACTTATGACAATTTAGGAGATTGACTGTGACGAGTTCGAGGATTGTTACTCTTTTCATTCCATGTTTCAGAGCCGTATTTATACACAGAACTCAGCTGAGTCGGACTTGGGTGAGTCGAGTCCATAGATTACTTGGTCGAGTCATGAATGTCGAGTCGGACTTGGGTGAGTCGAGTCGTCCTTGAACGAAAATCGTAGTTCGGTTATGTTGGTTATGTTATAACTTCTCTAAAATTCCAGAGAGTTCCGCATGGAGGTAGAAGGTAGAGAGACGGGTCCACTTTCGCCCTATTAGGTTGAAGAATCCTTCAAACAGCTAACCGTGATTTCAATCAATGTATTTTTTTATTTTTATGTCGTTTGCAAACTAAGATCCGTATTTATAAACAAAACTCAGCTGAGTCGGACTTGGGTACGTCGTCCTTGAACGAAAATTGAAGTTCGGTTATATCGCGTGAATTTAGAGATGGGTAGTAACAAATCCGTAAATGTACTTAACATTTACAGATTTGCAAATATCCATCTCTAAATTTTAGTGTAACACCGAAAACAACTGGAACTTTAGAGGCGTTGTAACCGAACTTCGATTTTAGCTCAAGGATGACTTACCCAAGTCCGACTCAGATAACTTATGTTTATAAATACGGACCTAAATATATAGTACATAGAAGGTCTTTTCCTTTGCATCAAAAGTGTAGCACTGGGCTACACCAATTCTGAAAATATCGTTCCATATATACAAATTGTATGGATGGAACGATATTTTCAGAAGTGACGTAGCTCAGTGCTACACTTTCGATGCAAAGGAAAAGACCTATTAAAAGTTAAACATTGGTTGCTTGTGCTCAATGTATTTTTAGCAATCTAATAGATATTTATATAAAGAAATTATCTGAAATAACATTCCACAACTAAGGTCCGTATTTATAAACAGAACTTACCCAAGGCCCGTATTTATAAACAGAACTTACGTGAGTCGGACTTGGGTAAGTCCACAAAGCACATAGAGGTTCCACGTGAATGACCAAGGTCAAAACCGACAACTGACATTTTTTATGCTATTTGCTCCAAACTCTAGATGGGGCTACTGGTAAAATTCTGATTTCTTACTCCATTTTTAAGCTTTATGGGAGAAAAACTTAACCAAAGACTCCAAAGATGTGACGTGTATTTATTTATGTTTTTGGTTAATCTCATTTTTCCGTCTGATTTTAGTGATTTTTTGTTGGCTTTGGCTTTTGGTTTTTGTTTATAGTTTCGTCTTAGTTATTTGCAAAATTGTGATGTTTTGCTTTTCTATTTGCTACTGTGTTTTGCAATAATTTTGGTGCTACCTGTGGGTGCTACGTTGAAAACTTCGAGAAAAACTTATTGATTCACCATGCATCTGCATCATAAAAAGACAAACGGGTATAACAACTAATTGATAATCAATTTATCACTGGACTAGAATCCGAAATAATTTTTCACATAAGAGAGTAATACACAAAGCAGTGGAGTAATACCACCATCTGTATTTGGAAGGAAAATACCTATTTATCATTGAATGAATAGTTAAAATGATTCACCTTTTAATACAATACCTATATTACATTTGTCCTCGGTTTAAAAGACATTTATAAAATATATTATTTTAGTGTTAATAAAATGTAATATCCTAGTCTCTACTTCACATTTCAATTATTGATAGGTATTTTAAAGATTATTTATTTAAAGTATTCGTTAAATATGTATTATTATTTGTATTTATTTTTATCTAATAATATTTATTTAAGTTATTAATAAACATATTTTAAGAATGTTCTATTTGATTATTTATTGATATATCTTATATTTATTTAATAATAATATGCAGAACCAACTCTCCACATCAGACCCCTGCTTATAACAAATTAATTCCTCAAATTTGGTATAATCGACCTAAATTATTTTGTAAAATAAAAGTTTCGAACTTACTTGTTCCATTCTTTATTTTATAAAATAATTTATGTGGAAATCATTTAAAATTTAATTTAAAACTACTACCTACTCCTAAAAATTACAATTTGAATTTACCGCCATCTGTCAATTGTCATTTTAGTTCCAGCTCCAAACACAAGGTGGCGCTAATTTGGTTTAAAAGTTTAACATTGGCGTGGGGTCTCTAGAAGATACGTGCTTTGTGGGTAAGTCGTCCTTGAATTAAAATCGAAGTTCGGTTACAATGTCTCTAAAGTTCTAGGTGGTTCTGGTGTTTGACTGAAATTTAGAGATGGATATTAGCAAATATGTAACTGTTATGTACATTTAAGGAATTGTTACTTCCCATCTCTAAGTTCAAGCGATATAACCCACAAAGCACATAGAGGTTCCACGTGAATGACCAAGGTCAAAACCGACACTGACATTTTTTATGCTATTTGCTCCAAACTCTAGATGGGGCTACTGGTAAAATTCTGATTTCTTACTCCATTTTTAAGCTTTATGGGAGAAAAACTTAACCAAAGACTCCAAAGATGTAACGTGTATTTATTTATGTTTTTGGTTAATCTCATTTTTCCGTCTGATTTTAGTGATTTTTTGTTGGCTTTGGCTTTTGGTTTCTGTTTATAGTTTCGTCTTAGTTATTTGCAAAATTGTGATGTTTTGCTTTTCTATTTGCTACTGTGTTTTGCAATAATTTTGGTGCTACCTGTGGGTGCTACGTTGAAAACTTCGAGAAAAACTTATTGATTCACCATGCATCTGCATCATAAAAAGACAAACGGGTATAACAACTAATTGATAATCAATTTATCACTGGACTAGATTCCGAAATCATTTTTCACATAAGAGAGTAATACACAAAGCAGTGGAGTAATACCACCATCTGTATTTGGAAGGAAAATACCTATTTATCATTGAATGAATAGTTAAAATGATTCACCTTTTAATACAATACCTATATTACATTTGTCCTCGGTTTAAAAGACATTTATAAAATATATTATTTTAGTGTTAATAAAATGTAATATCCTAGTCTCTACTTCACATTTAAATTATTGATAGGTATTTTAAAGATTTGAGAGTAAGTATTCGTTAAATATGTATTATTATTTGTATTTATTTTTATCTAATAATATTTATTTAAGTTATTAATAAACATATTTTAAGAATGTTCTATTTGATTATTTATTGATATATCTTATATTTATTTAATAATAATATGCAGAACCAACTCTCCACATCAGACCCCTGCTTATAACAAATTAATTCCTCAAATTTGGTATAATCGACCTAAATTATTTTGTAAAATAAAAGTTTCGAACTTACTAGTTCCATTCTTTATTTTATAAAATAATTTATGTGGAAATCATTTAAAATTTAATTTAAAACTACTACCTACTCCTAAAAATTACAATTTGAATTTACCGCCATCTGTCAATTGTCATTTTAGTTCCAGCTCCAAACACAAGGTGGCGCTAATTTGGTTTAAAAGTTTAACATTGGCGTGGGGTCTCTAGAAGATACGTGCTTTGTGATATAACCGAACTTCGATTTTCTTTCAAGGACGACTTACCCAAGTCCGACTCAGCTGAGTTTTGTTTATAAATACGGGCCTTAGGTAAGTTCTATTTGAGGTTCTATTTTGCATTCTGTCTGGCAGCCCTGCTCAGCCATCATGTCAGGTTTGTTCTGGTTCTCAAAATGAAAACTGTTTTGAAACTGCGCCGGACCGTATGCGTAAAGGCAAAAAATCCCCGACTGTTTGAAATTCTTGGAAAACCAGAACACGTCATAAAGGTGTTTTGTTTATTGTTTATTATAATAATGAAGTTCCTTTTGAAAGCTCAGCTTCAAATAACATTTGCATGTATATGTTTATCATTATCATCACATTTCAATGGAATAAATAAAAACAGAATATTAAAAAATTAATAATTCTAAAATTGCTTTAATTTACAAATAAAACAAGAACAAGAGACATTCGTCCACATATAAATAAACAATTTGGGATTGTATACGTTTCGTATAGTCTAAAAAGCCAATGCAATATTCATAACACTTCAAAAACGCATGCGCGGTCAAAACAGTCCGAGTCGATCCACACTCCCAAGCATTAACACTTTTTGACTGTTTACAACAATCACGGATTATTTCGGATACGAAACCAGAACACCGGACTGAGAGATCCGAAGTAGTCCCAGAAAAACCAGAACACTTTTTATCTACTGCGCATGAGCCCGACAGTTGTGGATCGTTATTTCTCAAAACCAGAACAGACCTGTCATATCTTTTGTTATTGTTGTCAAGTTGTCAGAAACACGTTTTGAGGTTACCTACGTGGAAGTTATTTTGTGAGTGAAAAATTCGTTTTAATTGAAACAAAAATGACCTCAAAAAGAAAAAATGAAAAAAATATACTTGCTAAAGTTAATTTCCCTCTTTATACCATTAAAATGCTATCTTCAAGGCATGTAATTGTAGGTGGAGGTGGTGGATCTTCAAAGACGGGGGTTGAAAACGGTTTTGTAAGTTTAATTTCATTTTCTTTGTTTCCAAAATAAAATATACGATGGTATAATCTATAAATTATCCCATAGTTGTATATTTGAAATAATTGAATCCTTTTTTTCAATATGGCTAAGCAATTATGCACTTTTTCTGAAATAATTATAAAATAAAAGACAGAATTGATTTAAATTAGTTTATATAATATAATATCAACAAATACCTATTTTCTTTAATTTTGAGAGATCATATCAGGTTTTGGCATTTGCAAGAGCCATTGGATAAAGCAAAAAGAATAAACATAATGTGATAGCTTATGAAGCCTGACCACATATTTTGCAGTGTCCTCTTTTCAAGAAAATTGGATTAGGTCCTTTTTAATTTCTATGTACCTATTTACTAGTAATTCCAGAGTCTTTAAACTTGTAATGTGAATGATCTCTTAAAATTTATGTTTGACATACCAACACCAACTTTTAAAGGGATTTCAATTGTAAAAAGAACAACCTTGGTATTACTTGAATTGCTCATATTCGATCACAGTATCATAAACTGTTTAAACTTCATGTATGGTTTTATTTTCTAGAAAGGTAAATTTATTATACTATATGGACACCAGATCAACTACATCTGGGATTGTTTTATGAAAAGATATCACTTTTATATAAAGACAGTTTATCAATTAGCTGTTTGTTTATTTAGTCATAGTCACATGAAATTTTCAATTTATTTGAATAGAAATGATAGTGTCCATTCACATAAAATTGAGTGTAGTGTATAATTGTGCTATTTTTAGGAAATATATGAAATTTTTCATGACGGACAAAAATTTGGCGCTAAAGAAGTTACAAGACATGAAACTGGTGGAAATGTAGTTATGAACTGCTGTGTATTTAATGACAAAAAAAATTCCTATTTGGTAGCTGGTCAAGAAAGTCACTGTCAATTATATAAAGTTAACACAAAATTAGTAGAACAAGTTAAAGTGGAGAACATTGGAAATGATATACATATTAAACAAAGAAATACAAATTTAAAACCTAAAGAACAAGTAGATAATAATAAAAATGTTAAAAAAGAATTATACTATACTCTTAATCCTATGGACAGTGTACAGACAGATTTTAATGGTTCTGAACCATTATCTAGAGTAGTTAGAATTAATTATGATGGAAAAGTATTAGCAACTGGTAATACATTCATTATATAAGATATATGTATAATAGTTATAATGAACATTCTGAAAACAAAATATGTTTTTAGGAGGCACTGATGGCGATGTAAGACTGTGGAAGTTTCCCAGTTTACAACCCCTCTTCATTCTAAAAGGCCATAAGAAAGAAATAGATGATGTAGACTTTAGTAGACATGACAATTATGTTATTTCAATTGCTAAAGATGGTTTAGGAATATTGTGGGATTGTAAAACGGGAAATGAAAGATCAAAACTGACATGGAAACATCCAGAAGGATCAAAGTATCTGTATAAAAGATGTAGGTAAGTCAAACATGCTTTTCAATAATTACATGCTGCATTCTTATTTAATATTATTTAATTCAGGTTTTTGCTGTTCCCAGTAAATATATTGGCTACTTCATATATATTTTTTAAGGTTTGGTGTTATTGAAGAACAAAAAAATAAATCAGCATTATATATGATTGCTAACGCAGTCAATCCTAAACACAAGTCTTTCCTTCAACAATGGATACCTGAGGAGAATGACTTGAAAAAATATTCAGAATTTGATGAAACTCTTGCAACCTTGGCAGTGCGAGATGATGGCAGATTTGTTGCAGTTGGTACCATGTTTAGTGGATCTATTTCTATCCATGTTGCCTTTAGTTTACAGGTACGTACACAGTGTCTGATTAAGGGCTATTGTTGAACAACAAATTTACATCACTGTAACAGCTGCTGCCTTATACAGGGTGGAAAAAATATAATAATTATTTATAGTAAAACCCCATTTTATTACAATTAAAAAAATACATGTTATGTGCACAAGCACTGAGTAAAACAAACAAGAAAAATAAGTAAATAAAGTGTATAAAACATTTGATTAATGAAGCATAAGAACAGTAATAGTATTCTCAATTGTCATTAAGTTATACTTAATTTAAATGAAGAATATGAGGGAAACAAAAAATCCAATACTATTAACACTCCTAAACAATCGTGTTAATGGGCTAGAAAAGACGTAAATTAATTTGCTGCATTTCTACTATTAATTTAAAAACCATTTTTTATTATATTTGAAAGTATCCTTGGTTGAGAAGAATACTATTCCCTATATAGGGCTTCTTAGGACATTGGATAGTATTACACAAGCTAGAATTAAATAGAATTTAGGATATTATATCAATAACTTATTCTTAAAAAAAATGGACATAGTATAGGTTAAATGGACACAGTGATGTGGAAATTTCTGGATAACATTATAAAATTGGAGACATCAATATTGGGGGATAAGCAGAGACAGTAGAGAAAAGCAGACAAGCAGACAGGCAGAGACGACAGTATACAGGAGTGCATTTGGAAACCTGGCATGGTGCGTCTGGACCACATAGTTATAAAAGCACCAAGCAAAGACAGGTAGAGGCGGCAGAGACTAGCACACATGTAGAGACGTCAGAGGTGAACAAGTAGCAGATTTTTTTTATTTTTGTAAATAATTTTTACAATATTTTAGATCTTTTGAACTACCCCGAAATTGAGATTATTAATTGATTGGAAATCAAAGACAACTATCCTAGACAGCACACCAAATCCTTTGGATATCTACTGAACATCCCAATATCCACTGAATGTCCAGTCCATGGTGGATATCTATTTTATATCCATGAAATGTAATAGACATGCAAATGTCCATAAATAATAGTAATTATATAGCAAATTATTAAAAAAATTACGCCATTGTGGCTAATAGTACCGTTCAGATATTTAAAATTAATTTTTTTAAGGTGTATTCAATATCCCATGGACATCCACTATAAATATAAATATATCAAAGCATTGTCTAATGTCATTAGACAATGATCAAAGTCTAAGCGCGGACGCAAACCATCGTGGATATCTACTAGATGTAATTTTTGATTTTCTTCCTAAGTATAGATGGCGATACCACTTTCGTATCTACTCATGCTCAACCCGCCGTAAATGAGTTCGATCGATTTTTTTTTAACAATCAGTCTATTAGAGACTGGAGTCGAGAATTTCCATTTATTGCTGAAGAGTCCTAATAAGGACGACTTTCTCCTTAGTGCCCTTATAGTGGGCAAAATTGTTGGAAATATTTTTTATTTCTATTTTCTTTCGACGTTATTCAATAATCATTGGTTCTTTATGAACCTCTACTAAAGATACCTATAAAATATTTTGCTGAATATCTGAATTCTATATCCATATTGGATATCCACAAAATATATTCTGTGGATATCTCTGGGATTTCTTGTATTGTCTGGAAGATACTCATTAGATATTTTGCTGAATATCCATAGGATATCTTCTATATTCTGGATATAGACGGACATTTGGATATCCATATTAGATCCACGGAATATTTCTGATATCCTGTGGATATATTGGATATCCACAAAAGATATTCTGTGGATATCTCTGGGATTTGGTGTGTTGTCTGGGAAGGAGGTTTCCATATCAATAGGTTAGTTTAAATGGACATAGGATAGTTTTCTTCTCAACCAACAATATGTAGTTTAATAAGTTTTTAATTTGGCTGCAATATATTTATTGAAATTTTACATTTTAAACATCTGTTAAAATTATGAGGATGTAATTCCCAACACCCTGTAGTACTGTTGAGATTTATTACATCTGAAAATAACTTGTTTGTAATTTATTATTATTAATGTTACAGAAAATATTAACTGTTGCTGGTGCTCATTCCATGTTTGTGACTGGTCTTGAATTCCTATCGAGTATAAATACGAATCATTCCATAAGTAGCGTAGCGGAGGCTGCCGTACTATCAATTTCTGTAGATAATCGATTGTGCATACACACAGTGCCGTACAGACGTAAGTGTATATAATAATTATTAGACAGTAAACTAATATTGGAAACTATTAGCATTTATTTTTTTTTAATATTCATTAAAGCACAAGTTGAAAAATAAAATATTTACATTTTATTTATATTTTTTATTTATTTATTTTTTTTCAGGGACTATACCACTGTGGATTGGAATTATGTTATTAGTTCTTACATTATTTCTTACTTTTCTGTTATGTGCATACCTAGGTTTGTGATATTAATTTATTATAAAAATAAATTTAAAGTTGACTTTTTTATATAACTTATGTTTTTTTTATTGTACAATGGGGTCTATTCTGTAACAATTTCTTTATATTTAACAGCCTTTAAAAATATTGGCGGCCTATAAAAATATGTTCGTATTCGTTAATTTACTTCTATCATTATTTAAACAGATTTCTTTAAGATAGTCCTCTAATGTATTTTAAAGATCCGTTTAAATAGTGACCGAATTAAAGAAGAAAATATTTTTAAAGGCCGTTAAATATAAAAGAATTTTTACAGAATAGACCCCAATGAGGTCTATTCTGTAAAAATTAGGTTAAAAATAACCTAACCAAACAAAACCTTACGACGATTTAATATTGAATAAACATATTAGTACAATATATTAAAGTCTCAGAAAATTATCTATGTAAAATTTGAATTTTTAAACTAGTAGGCTGTTGTACTTATAGCGACAATTAGACCTACGTTGTTAAGGAAACCTTTAAATTAATCAAATATCCGTCAATTTAATTCTGTGATTTAAGACCGATTTATAAAGTTGCAGTTGCTGCCACTCTTTTTTGGATACCTTCATTTTCACTAAGTCCTACACGATAGCCAAATATTTCTTGGGAATCTAAAAAGCAAGCATAAGCATATTTATGTACAGACTAAAGTGTTTCCATTAATAACAATGTTTGCGAAATTAATATTGTTGAAATATCAAAGGAAATAAATACTAAAACAAAGGTAGATAATACATGTGCTATTACAGCAAAAAACTGTAAATCTACACCACTGAACAATGCAATATATCACCTAACCTTATAAAAACACACTTCAGCACTCACATTATTCAGTTTTTTTGCACAAAATGCACACGCGAATTATTTTATTAGCTATACACTACAACTATATAAGCCAAAATATTTCCAAAAAAGTCTAAAAATCAACAAAAACATCCGATTTGGAATAATGTACTGTATGACAACATCGCAAATTATCGACAGAAAAAATACTATACGTGATGTATAGTAGAATAAAACAAGGTGCCTTGTAAACCACAAATAGTCGGCATTCGCTCGGCCTGTCACCGACATGTACGGGAAGCCGAGTAATTGAATTGCCGTTATCGGCGTTTGTTCTGAGCCGGAAGGACAGTACCATTTGACGTAATTTAGAAGTAGAAACCGGATATGGTCCATATCTGGCGTTCCAGACATGGAAAGCATCCTTACGGGCCGAACGTGCTTAATATTTGGCTAGCCGGTCATGGGAGGCATCCTTACGGGCCGAATTATATACAGTGAGCACCATAAGTCTTACCCCCCCTATCTAACTCGTTACTGGAGTCTTGTTGGGAAAATCGCCGAGACACGTCGATTTTTGATTTCTACTATGTACATTTTTGTATGAATAGTTTACCCTTAATTTCATCCCTTACTGGAGGGGAGCAACCCTTTCGAAAAATTTAAATGGGATGGTGAGTGATAGCTCATTTGAAAGAGGGTTTTATTCTCTATTCAACCGTGTAAAAAAATTTGAAATTTGCTTCATTAATTCTCGACTAATTGTTGTTTCAGAATAACGGAAATTAACGTAGCGCACTCATCCTTAGAATGAAAATTCGGCCCTGCATGATTTCGGTTTTGGTTCAGACGTGAAGTAAGACTTTTTGCCATTAGAAGGTCACTGTTAGTGTAGTTGCTTTCCTATTTTGTGAGGTTTTGTTATTTTTAAACATTAATAAATCAACACGTAATGAAGCAAATTTCAAAATTTTTTGCACGGTTGAATAGAGAATAAAACCCCCTTTCAAATGAGCTATCACTCACCACCCCATGCTATTTAAATTTTTCGAAAGGGTTGCTACCCTCCAGTAAGGGATGAAATTAAGGGTAAACTAATCATGCAAAAATGTACATTGTAGAAATCAAAAATCGACCTGTCTCGGCGATTTTCCTAACAAGACCCCAGTAACGAGTTAGTTAGGGGGGTAAGACTTATGATGCTCACTGTATAGATATATGAACGCGGCCGACATTCGGCTGAGCGCGGACATGCCCTACCTATATGCCGAGTCCGGCAAGCCTCCTTTGGCCCAGTTACGGTGCTGATAAACTGTTTAATGGGTTATTTTAAATTGCGTTGGTGTCACATTTAACACTTTTAAAATCCATGTATTTATTTGCCATAGTTTAACTTAGTATTTGCAAAGTTATTATTTAGCAGGCGTACGTATGTAAAAACGATAGGTACAAAAATGCTTTGCATAATAGTCTAAAAACAGGTGCTGCTAAAATATCAAGTCTGTTGAAAGCAGTTAAAATAGCTTAACCCTTTCAGCCTCAGTCGACGTACGTCCTTAAGCTATACTTTTGGACGTACGTCACATAAAAATTAATCTAGAACTGAGCCGATGTTTGTTTACCTTTTCTTCAGTTATGGTTTACACACAAAAAAATCATCAGTGCTTTCTTGATGACTTGGTAAAAAAAACGTTTACTAAATAAATCGTTTAACACTAATGTTTATTCAACATTCTTAGATTATGGCAATAACCAAATAGGTACTTCTCGAAGAGCTTCGTAAAACTACTATAAATAAGAATGTTTATAAAAGTTTGATTTATAATGTTAACTTTAATTTTCTTTAAAAATACTACACCACAAATAAAGATCTAAAATGAACTCGAGTGATTCAAATTCCGATTTTCTGTTAGAAAATATCACTTCAGGTAGTGAATGTGAAAGTTTTGATAATAGTGATGACGGAGAATATAGACAATAATCCGGCTGGGTGGAATATGATAGGTGATCCGTTTAAAGATAGACTGCCAAATCAGAAAATTTCTTGGCATTTCTGGTCCAAACTCAGAGGTTTATCCCAAATGACCAAATGAAGATATTAATTAATTATATATTTTTTGGTTTTGTTCTTTTCTAGTATCTAAATCAGCTTCAAATTATTAAAACCTATTTTATAATATATATTTTATAATACTGACACAATATACAGTATCAAAAAAAATGTATTGTCAAAAATCTTAAATTGTAAATTTCTATTTCAATAAACATTCTGTCTCTATTTTATATATTTATTTGGATTTTATTACCTAGAGGTAGATGATTTTTAAAATATCAAACGGTCTGTGCCTAAAATGATTAACAATTAATTTTTTTTTTAAGAATTTTGATTGGTGAAAATACATTATTTGGTTTGGGCTGATTTTGTTTTATATTTAAAAAAAATATCCACTTATTTTTACGTACTTAAAATACTTTTTCAATATAGATTAAAAACAATTTATTGTTTAAATTTTCAGCTTAAACCTTTCCAATAAAATACTCTTGCTAGTTATCTCAGTGTAAATTTAAAAGTAGTGGCTGGTGTTGAAAAGGTTAATGTACTTTGTACACATTTTATAAGTTTTTTGTTTTGTTACAAATCATTTTATTTAGAGACTTACTATTAGAAATATTTCGGGAAATATTGCGACAACTCTGCTCATAATGCGGCGGAGTGGGAAACATTGCACTAGGTACGAAAATGAATTGGTGGAGACGATTGATGTGTCGCAATATATCTTAAAACTATCCTAATTAATAAGTTAGTGAATTATAGGTAAAAACTATTTTTACATATGAAAGGGATAAACTACACAGCCACAGGCAACGCATTTCGGTTCTTTTATGAAATCGCTACGTTTCTTTGCAATACATATATGACCGGATTTAAAGGTAAATACATGTTCTGTTGTTTATATAATCTAAGAATAATTCTATGTTCCACGTGACGTCACTTTCGGTCAGCTACATGCGCAGGAACATACCATTAGTCTGTGTATCGTAGGCAGAATCTATTAGAGACTGGACTGGACATATCGAATAAAGAGAGACATTACTTAAGAATCGCAGTGTGTCGAACGAAGATAGGCGTTTGTGACGTATCGAATCCCATTGTAGGTCTTGATCACATACCTTGTATTATATCAACTATCAAACTATGGATAAAACGAGAAAATGTTAATTCAACTATCTCAAATAATACAAAAAAACAAATACATGTTTTCAACTATGTTTTTAAATAATTTAACTACTTTTTATATCTACCAAGAAACTGAAATATGTACTCAATAATTATATTTTTTAAATTATTTAACTACTTTTTATATTCACCAAGGAACTAAAATAGAAACTCAATGTATCCACCAAGGAACTTCAATAAAAATTCGATACTTTTTACTTTTTAGCATTCATTTTCTTTATCTTCATCAAAACTTTATCAGCATAGGATGTATCTTCATCTTCAATAGTGGTATCACTGTCCCAATGACGTATTCTTTTCTGAGGTAGTGCAGGAGCAGCTTCTTTTGTCAGTTCCTAAAAAGCCAATTCAAAACAGAATTATATATTATCTGTAAAAGGTCTTTACAAAAACATACCACATATTCCTTAGACCAAAATAAGTCGATTTAAGTAAAATTACCTTAGTACAAAGTTGCTTCGTTTGGGCTCCAGAGGGCCTTGAAGTTACAATTTTTAAATCGTTTTTCCCATATAAATTTAAAACGGCATATGCGATTTTGCTGAAATTTGGTATATTGGTAGAGTTTTATGTGGCAAAAAAATGGTATTAAAATTGTGTCCGATAATAATACATAGGCGTAGAAATTGATTTTTTAAATAATTGCACCTTTAAAAATTCTACGCCAATGGAAGAAAAGGAGTTTGAGTATGAAATTTAGATTGCGCAACTCATTTACTTTAAAAGAGGTACTCTTGATAAGATTCGATTACTCTCATGGTTTTCGCTAAATTTCTGTTTTAATAATTTAGAGTGTATAGGTTTCACAAAAATATTTGTTTACAACATAATCAAAATGTTCACCATTTTCACGCATACAAAGATTTATACGTCGAAGAAAATTAAAATGTATCCTTATTTTCATAACTTCTTCATCACCTCTAAGATTGTTTATTGCATCTTGAATACGTTGCCAGAGTTGTTCCTCATTTTCTACAGGTTCCCTGTAAACTGTGGATTTCAGATGTCCCCATAAAAAGTAATCCATCGGTGTTAGGTCTGAGGAACGTGGTGGCCAGTTTACAGGTGCGTCATTACCTCTGCCTATCCATTTGTGTGGATATTGTTCATTCAAGTGGTTTCTAACGTTTAAAGAAAAATGTGGTGGAGCTCCATCTTGCATAAACCACATATCTCTCCGAAGTTGGAGAGGTAAATCTTCTAACAATTCTGGCAACGTATTTTGTAGAAAATCCAAATAATTTTCTCCAGTTAATCTTCGTGGAAGTATGACAGGACCAACAATGAAATTACCAATTATTCCAGCTCACACATTAATTTTGAATTCGTGCTGAAAATGGTTTACCTTTATTGCATGTGGATTTTCAACGGCATAAACATGTTCATTATGGGTATTAGTTATACCTCTTCTTGTAAAACCCGCTTCATCGGTAAAGAGAACCTTCTTGACAAAGTTTGGATCTCTTTCTCTTTGCATATTAACAAATCGTCAAAAACCCAAATGAATTTGTGGATCATGGACTAATAATTCTTGTACTGGCTTCTTATGGTATGGATATAGCAATTGTTCTCTAAGCACTTTTCGAACGACATCTTTACTTACTCCTAGTTCCCTTCCAATTCGTCTGGTGCTTAATTCTGGATCTTCTTCAACACGTTCTAAAATGTCTTCTTCAACTTCAGGAATCCTTACAAAACGTTCTCTTCCATTATCAACAGTGTTGGGAGCAAAGGAACCGGTCTCCCGAAGACGTCTCTCAACAGCAGCAAAAGTTGGGTGGCTAGGTACACGACGATTTGGAAACCTTTCAGAGTACACCCTGACACTCTCTCGAGCATTTCCTTCACAAAATCCTAATGTCAGTAACATATCGGTATATTCTGCATTGGTATATTGTACAGCCATATTAATAAACCACGCATTTGTTTTTTAATTATTGAGTCAGAACACACTCAATCGTTAACAAGAGATTAGGTATTAAAACTTGACAATATTTTTATTTAGATAAAACTATGGAAACCAACAATAAATGTTTTTGTATACGTATTGCAGGCAAATAATTAATATTCCTCAAAAAATCGTACATGGCAAGAATCGAGTATTTTTGTTAAAAGTATCGATTAGAGGTGTTGAAGAAGATGAAAAAAGTACATTTTTATGTTTTTCATCGTATAAAATTTTGTCCGATAATAATACATAGGCGCAGAACTTGATTTTTTAAATAATTGCACCTTTAAAAATTCTACGCCAATGGCAAAAAAGGGGTTTGAGTATGAAATTTGGATTGGGTACTCATTTACTATAAAAAAGTACCCTTGATAACACTCGATTTACTCTCATGGTTTTGACAAAGTTTGTATTTTAATAATTATATTGTTTATGTTCTAAAATTAGTAAAATGCAAATTGAGAGTAATAGAGTCTTATCAAGAGTACCTTTTTTAAAGTAAATGAGTTGCGCAATCTAAATTTCATACTCAAACTCCTTTTCTTCTATTGGCGTAGAATTTTTAAAGGTGCAATTATTTAAAAAATCAAGTTCTACGCCTATGTAATATCATCGGACAAAATTTTAATACCATATTTTTGCCACATAAAACTCTACCAATATACCAAATTTCAGCAAAATCGCATATGCCGTTTTAAATTTATATGGGAAAAACGATTTAAAAATTGTAACTTCAAGGCCCTCTGGAGCCCAAACGAAGCAACTTTGTACTAAGGTAATTTTACTTAAATCGACTTATTTTGGTCTAAGGAATATGTGGTATGTTTTTGTAAAGACCTTTTACAGACAGTATACAAATTGTACTGGCTGAAGGACCTAGGTCGATGGGCATTTGGTTGTAAAATTTATAATCAATAAAGTACTTTTATTATTATTATTATTATTATTATAATGTTTAATTCTCATTTTCTCTACTGATTTTACCTGTAATATTTTTTCTAAATCAAGTCTTTTCTTTTCAAGTTCTTCCTTCTCTTTCTCCATTTCTTTGATTTCATCTTCCATTATCTTAATACTAGATTCAGCTTTATTGTTATCTGTTTCAATCTTCAAAATGTCTTGTTCGATTTCTCCCTGTTTCTCAGCCAAACGCCTGGTGTATTCGGCATTCAGAGTCTCGTGCTTCAATTTTAGATTTTTTGCAATTTGTTCTTTAACTTCTAATTCATTGTTTACATCTTGTATAGGTTCTAGTTCTAATTCGTGTATAACAATTTTTAGTGATTCTACATCAGCTTTTGCAGATTTTAAATTCATCTTTAAAGTTTCCTCGTCTGTAGTCAGTTTTTCGTGTACCTCTTTTTCGGATTTTAAATGTAACTCGCTTTTCTTTAAATTTTCTTGATAATTTTCAATTTCATCATTAAATTTGCGTTCATATTCTTCATTGTTTTTGTCTAATTCTTTACACTGGGTTATTAAAGTTTCCATTTTCTTTTCTGCTTGTTCGTTTAAGATTTCCAGTTCCGTAATCTCGTCGTTCTCAGTTAAATCGTTTTGTAACTCTATTGTTTTTTCAATCAGAATATTTTCTATTTCTATTAATTTTTCGTTTGCTTCTTCAAAGGATTTTAAAACAATGCTTTCTTCTTTTTGTTTTTCCTCCTCTGTTGCTTTTAATTTTTTGGAAAGATCCAATATTTCGTTATCTGCTCTTATTATATCTTCTTTCAAGTGGCAAACGTCAACGTTATTATATTGAGCGATTTCTTTTTCTAAGGCAGATTTTTCTTTTTCAAACACACAAATTTCTGTTTCTATTTCACTTAATTCTTGTTTTAATTTAATATTTTCTACATCTATTTTGTTCCTTTCTTCTTGAGCTTTGCGATTATTTATGGCAGCCTTTTCCGACTCTTTTAATAATCTTTTTTCTTGATTGTCAAACATTGCATTTAGTATTGCTAATGTATTTTTATTTTTTTTATCAATTTCACTTAATTTTTCCAACATTTTTTCCTCATATTCAACGCCATTAAACGATTTAAGAGCGTGGTCATAGATCACGCGGGCTTCAGAAGTAAATTTAATGTAGTAATCATTCAGTGCTTTTGACACACCTTCACTATTTTCAATTTGTATAGCGTTTTCGCCAATTAAATTTTGCAAATTTTCCCTAGAAATTTTTAGGGTTTCTAGATTAGTTTTCTGAATTACAATTTCTTGTTTTAAAGTTGATACTTCTCCTTTATTTTCTATCAATTCAACGATTTCGTGTGCAGCTCCTGTAAATCATAGAAAATCATTGTTGCTTAATGCCAGTAAAACACTAGTTTTTGATAAAGTTTGTTTTTCTAATTCAAAATACATTAGATAAAAAAGTGTTTTCTTCAATTTTTAAGCAATTTCAAATATTTTTAAGTGTTAATATACCAATAAGTATATTATATAAAAAAATATCCAGGGAGGTGGGAAAATTTATCGTCGTATTAACTAAATGTCACCCCGAGTCGGATCTTACTTCAAAATGTGCAAATAAGAAAAGTAATGTATTGTCATTAAATTCCTAATCCGACCCTGTGTACGCACGCGGCCTTCACATGGCAACAGACTCGTGATCGAAACAACGCGGCTCGAATATACAAGAATACGATGGAATGCCTGCCGCTGATGCGCTAGAAACAGCTGGAACGGCGGGGAGTGCCGTTTAGTCATACAAATGAAATCTTCGAGAGCCTCTAGCATTTTCCAGTAGCGGAGTTGGACTAATATAAATACCCGACGTATCAGCGCCGAGTTTAGTTTAATATAGAACATTGTATTGAAAAGTTAAAGTGTAAGAAATAAATTAGAATTGTTAGCGTCTAAATATTATATAAATTAAATAGTACGTCTGAAATAAATTGTAAATAGTGCGTTTTTAAATAAATAAACTAAAACTAAATTAGACTTTCGTCACAGTATTTAAAAATTTTCAAGCAATTAAATAATAATATGTAAAGTAAAAATTTATTTTCATCAGGAAGAAAAAATGAAAAGAAAGCTAAGAGAAAAGTTACCTTCTTTTTCTTTCAAATAAAAATTATTTTCAAATATTTAATATCATGCCTACGTAGACGTCACTAGGTGGCAGTAAAAAATTAATTTTTGTCCAAAAAAAAAAGTGTTTCCACGCACAGTGGGTGCCTAACAAAATTCAACAAAATATCAAAAGCAGTTTCAATGAATTAAAGAAAATAATTCTTAAACATAACTCGGCTGCTCAATTTCAAAGCATATAGTAAGGGACAAATTTTTCAAAATCGATTTTTTACCATTTTTCGTTCCAATGGAATCGTGTGAACATGATTCGGTTTTGATATATTCCAGTAATTTGATTTTTGTCGTATAAATATCAAAATTGATAAGTGCATTTTTTTTAATTCGACAAATTTAAAACAAAGTACCTCTTAAAACAATTTTAAAAACCTAGTAAGTCGCATATATTTTGCTTCCGTGATAAACAAAACAGTATTTTAAAGAAGTTATGTCCATTGATGCCAGACAATAGGAAAGTGTTTTGGGAATCCCTGAAAGTGGATAATAAGCGAAAGACTTGATTGGTAATAACGAGTCAATAGAAAGTCTAGAAGAATAGATAAGGTTATTGGAAGTTTTTGTAATTGTTGATAATTTTTCATATTATTTGTTCACTTATAATATATTTTAAAAGTGCGTTAAATGACAAAGAAATTGTATCTGGTCATGTAGTAAAAAGTGATTTTATTTACTTTGTATTTATTAATTTAATTGTAAAGCAAGCAAAGTATTCGATAGTTGTATTGTTTATTAAATGTTCATAGCCGTTATTACATAAATAATTTAATATAGTGTGACATGACAGAGTGAGACGGATGTCAATAGAAAAAGTTTAATGAGAAAAACACACTCTGATATAAAATTAATTCGTTTCTTGTTCATTATTCAATTGTTATCAGGGTTACCAGGTTTTTGAAAGAGATGACGGACAGACAGACAGGGGATTTAAGGGGAAATATAGGGGGAAGTAAAAACAACTCGGTCTATTTTTACTCTTTTAATCAAAATTACTTATTTTGCAAGAAATCCTTACCTAATTTTGATAAAGATACACTGAGGTGATTTTACAAATAATAAGGTGAAAATAATAAAGTTAGAAAATCGAGAAATCGCAAATCGAAATCCAAAGTCAGAAAACATTTTCACCTTATTATTTGAAACACCTGCTCAGTCTATCTTTACCAAAAAATAGGTACGGATTTTTTACAAAATAAGTAATTTTGATTAAAAAAATGAAAATAGACAGAGTAGTTTTTACTTCCGCCTATTTCCCCTAAAATTCCCTGTCTGTCCGTCATCTCTTTCAAAAACCTGGTAACCCTGATTGTTATTAGTTATTAATAATCAGATGTTTTTAATAAATAAAATCTAAAATTATTCTAAATACCTTTTTTTTAATTCAGAAACCTTATTTTACTGATTTGGTGCACTTATACCAAATAAATAACCAAGTGCACTTATACTGTGTTTTTGAATTGGGTAAATATAACTTTTTTTTACGATCCGACAACTTTTAACCTAGTAAGTGCAATAAATATCAAAATCAAAGTAAAAATGGTATATATTTTTTTTAACATGTTATCATCGGAATCTATTACAATAATCAACGGTTAATTCCTCATTAAAAAATACCATTTAATGCGGCTAAAAGGAAATAGGTTTTATTGATTTCCTAGAAAATGTTATTTTTGTCCCTTACTGTGTTTTGAAATTGGACAGCCGAACTTTTTATAGGAACTAAAATGTATTATTATTATTAAAAATGTAGTCTTAAATATTACCACTATCCTTCAGACTTAAACTTTATTACCACTACCTCACAGACTTAAACTCTGGATGCGCCACTGGACCCTTTCTCCGTAATCAGCGCTACTGCTATAACATTTCATTTGTATTGTACAATAAGAAAATAACGTGCAATATTCATAAAAGCAGGATTATCTTCAATAAATACATTACGAATTTGCGACAAGATTGAAAATATTTGAAATGCCATTTTTAGATTAGTACCTACTCATATGTATTCTTGTCGAAAAAAAAATTAAATTCTCAATCTGTTTTTATATTGTTATGGATACAAAATATATTTACCAATAAATTGTTTTAAATTATTTTCTTTGCTTGGTCCTCCTCGTATATTATCCATTTTGAAATGGTAAAATATTGTCAAATATTTTAATTGCGTAAGAAAGATAACTTTCCAAATTCAACACACTAGATTTTTATAGGTATATTAGGTAATGGAAATTATTTTATCACCAGAATTTGAAAACTCAAACTTGCTGAACCTTTTTTAAAATCGTGTTTTTCTATATTACAAAATAATGATAAATCAGATCGACTAAGAAATCTGTTTTATAATACGCAATTAAATTTTTTTTGACGTTTCTATATTAAAAAAAGAAAAACCATGACAGCTCACCAGAGCCTACCTAGATCAAATACTAATAAGCCATAGATGATATAGCCCGGGAGCCAATGAATATTTTGGTACCTACTTATTTATGCAGGAAGTTATTAATAATATTTCGATTGCTTACACTCTTTTCAACCCACCCTAAGTCTGGATTTATTAAAAATATTAGAAGGTATTTTGACACTAATGAAATTGATGAGGCATTATGTGAAAGTTAGTAAAAAAAAGCAGCCTGGAAAGTCTTTTATTAGGGAAATTCAGATAAGTATTTATTAAAAAAATACCTGTGGCACTCGGGAACTGCCGCGGTAAAGCTATTGCATAGCATTTTTTATCAACTTATGCAATTATAATTATTTATTTATTTTATTTATGCAGTATTTTTTTTCTTTGATATTAATTCAAGTTTTTTCTTTAATATTAATTCAAGTTACACTTTTTGAGCGTGGTGACAGATAAGAAAACAAATTTTTTTTCTTTTATTGAATAAATGAGAAGTTAATATTGTTTAAAATATTTTTATTATCTTACAATACATGTAGGTTATTCAGGAATTTTTATCATTGAAACTATAGGTTTATGGTAACTGAAATAAGAAACATAAGTTTGAGACTTGATATCCTCTAAATATCTGGAAAATACCGCGTCAATGGTGGTCCCATATTTTTTTGTGGATTCTTGTGGATCATTATTCATTTTCAAATTCAATTTTTCCGAAATTGTGTCTAAAAGAGATAGAATCAGGTAGCAGCTAGTCTACACGCATACGTCTAGTCGCACGCACACAAACACCGTGCCGAAGTCTGCCGAACTGAAACGACGTTAGACGATGCAAGGCTTTCTACGCCGCACCGCTGTGCCGGTCGGAGTAGGGGGTGTTAGGTTTATTTTCGTTACGGAATTTCTGTTTCGATTTTTCTATTTTCTTTTATTGAATAAATGAGAATGAGTTAATATTGTTTAACGTCGCACCGCTGTGCCGGTCGGAGTGGGGGTGTTAGGTTTTTTTCGTTACGGTCGTTACGGAATTTCTTGATTCGGTCGCTGCACTCAAAGCCCGCGATAAAAGCTATGCAATAGCTTAAAATATTTATAAAATCTTAAATAAATCGTTTACAGTAACATATTGTTTAGCTTTAAGTCGAAATATATGTAATTTGGTTATATTTTTTGTTTATCGGTAGTTTATTAAAAATTTTGGGAGCAACTGTGGTTACAAATCGTTGACTGGCGTCACATTGACATGTTGGTGTCATCAAGCTATTATTGTGTTGTGGGGATGTGTAGCAGTAGTTCGTAGATGTGGTTTATTTATATACGAAAATACAACATAAGTATAAGTACAGTGTTCTTATGATTAGGATTTCATCATTGTACAGGAGAGCTGCCATGTAAAGTGATGGTTGTTGGTAGATAATTTTGACAATGCGATTTACTATAAATCTGAGAGGCTCTAAGGTTGTGTTATATAAACCCCCCTCAAACAATTATCCCATATCGAAGGATTGACTCTACTAGTGATTTGTAAATATTTATTAACTCTTTGTGCGGTTCATAAACTTTTTCATTTGATAAAATTTGTATATAAACCTTTGTAATTTGGTTACAGGAGATTGTATTTGTTCATATTCCATTTGAGATTTTGATCAATTATGATTCCTAAATAATTTGTTTTTCGGACATATTTATTTTGAAGTTATTGTTTATGTGTAGGTTCAAATTCGGTAGATTTACATTTGTTATTGAAAATGCTAAAAACGTAGTTTTGCTAACATTTAAGGAAAGTTTATGAAAATCTAACCAATTTTTAACTTCACCCAGTTGAGCTTTGAAATTTACATCTTTCTAAGTGTGATCATTAAAAATTATAGCAGTGTCATCTGTATATGAAGTTACTGTTCCATTATGTGTCTTCAGTGAGTAGTTTATTTATACTAAAAATCTGATGTGTCCAACACATGACTTTCCTATCTAGTTATTATAGGCTTTTTCCGGTTATTTTGTACAACCTATTGCAACACCTCTATAAATGTTTAGAGGATAAACTAAATATATATATTTTCCACATACATCTACCTCGAAACATTTTTCTATAGATATTCATTGAAAACGAAAATACTGAAAAATTTAAATTTAGTACTTTTCCTCCAATTTTTCCATTATGGTCCATTTTAGAAAAATCATGTAAAAACAAAAATTATAGAGATCGATATCGCAAACAACTTTTAGTTTAACAATTTTCTTAAAAATCAGAATTTTGCACATTTTGTCAAATTTCTCGAATACGGATCATTTGAGGAAAATTTGACATATATCAAAAATTATAGATAATAATATTAGAAGTAACTTTTATTTGAACAATTTTCTTCTCCAAACATAACTAACAGATATATTCCATAAAATATAAAAACGGTCTCCCATAGTACCCCCCAGATGTTCCGACTTTGTCCAAAATCTAATCATTTCACGTCAGGCCGAAATAAAACTTATGTTTAAAATTTAATGTTTTTTTCTTTATCCGTTTTTGAGTTTTCTTCAAAATTGGAAATTTACACATTTTCTCAAATATCTCGAATACGGTCCATTTTAGAGAAATTATGTAAATAATAAAAATTATAGAGAATTATATTACAAACAAGTTTTATTTGAACAATTTTTATAAAAACTTATTTTTTTTTACATTTTGTCAAATTTCTCGAATACGGACCATTTCAGATTTATATAGAACAAAAAATATTGATAATATTATTGTAAGTAACGTTTATTTGAAGCATTTTCTTCTCCAAACGTAAATATCAGATATATTCCATAAAATATTAAAATGATCACACATAAAGTACCCTCCCAGATGTTCCGACTCTGCCCAAAATCTAATCAATTCATTGGACGTCGGAATAAAGCTTAAGTTTAAAATTTGGTGTTTTTCTTTATATCGATTCATGAGTTATGGTGGATACAAACACACACACAGACATCATCCCGAAAATAGTCAAAACGGATTTAGGGGACCCCAAAACGTAAAAATCCGTCGAAAACTGGAGGTCGAAAAAATCATGATTCCTATACTTTCCTTATCTGTATACAGATAGGAAAGTAAAAACAGTTGGTCCAAGAACAGTTCCTTAGGGGACGCCTACTTTTACTTCTTCTGGGTCACTTTTAGCGTATATTTCATTTTAACCATTTGTTTTCTTTGAAAAAAAAGAATTCTTTAGAAGTTTTAACACAATACCTCTCACTCCATATTGTTCTAGAACATTTAAGAGTGTATCGTGAGGTACTGTTCAAAGGCTTTTGCCAGATCAAGAAATACTGCTACACATTTATTACCTTTGTCTAGGTTAATTTTAATTTGATTTACCAGTTCAAACATTGCATCGCAAGTGCTCGTGCTTTGTTTAAACCCATATTGGTTTTCACTTAATACGTCATTTTTACTTTCCTATCTGTATACAGATAAAGAAAGTATAGGAATTATGATATTTTTCGACAGTTTTTTACGTTTAGGGTTCCTATGAATCCGTTTTGACTATTTTCGTGATGATGTCTGTGTGTCTGCCCTTTTTCTTTAATTTTTCAACTTTTCAATAGCCGTATCTTATAAATTATTTGGCCTAACCAAATTATTCTCATTTCATTGCAAATTTAGTCTACTTAAAAAGTGTGCAACTTTTGCAGTAACACAGGTCGTTGGTGGTAAAATTTACAAAACCCAAAAAAAGTCCTGAAATTTAAAGAATATTTTAGTATTTAACAATGATCCGAAGGGCTTTCGAGGTGGAAAATTTGAATTTGTCATAACCATCTCATCACTACTATCATATAAAAAAATCAGAACTACCTCATTTGATGTGAGGCAAAAAGTACCAATTCCATGGACTATAATAATTTGTTTAATAAAAAAGGGAATTTTAACTAAGAATGAGTTTAATAATATGTTTCAATGATTAAGGATGACACCATTGTTTTTAATAACCAATATTTTATCGTTATCGAATATTATACCGTTTTTTGCATAACAGCAGCACTGTAAGCGGACACAGATATTTCCATAATAAAAAATTTCACATGCACAATCCAAAATATGACGAAAAAGAAACGATAAATAATTGCAAATAGCAAAAAACAAACGGTCAATGAATGCTTACTGCACATGCTTACTCCTGAGTCGTGTCTCGCAATTTACTCCATGTACTCTTCTCCGTTCTATTTGAAAGTAATAAAAATGTATGCAGGTCTCTTCGTCTCTTGACAAATATAACTTAAACAAAGCAGAATTCGATAGAAATAGCACATAATTCTTCACTCACAACGTTCGGGATCTTAACAATTCCTTCAGACAATGTAGAGACGAACGAGACATCTTCACAACATACAATAATTTAGTTAAAAACCTCAACAGCTACAAATTCAAAAACTAAATTCAACCCGACAAATAAAGACAGACTCAGAATCTGTTTTTACAATGTGAACGGGCTGTTAAATAAACGCGGTCTTGTTACAAATTTCACTTACAAGCATAAATTCGACATTATAATTTTAACAGAGACAAACCTCAAAGAAACGGACAAAATCAGAGTTAGAGATTGTAACATCATTAGACAGGATAGACCGAGACACAACAGACGATACGTACGACAACAGGCAGCGGGAGGGATCGCAATTCTTGTCAGAAATAATTTAGAGTTTGCACAAATACCTAAAGTAAATACAGAACCACATGTAGAGAACATAATCATTTAAGATCTCAATTGCAAACACCCCGAGTGGGATGCGAACTGCAATCAGGCCAACCTCGCAGGTAATTCATTGAGAGATTTCGCCGAGGACAACGAGCTCATTATCCACTATACGGACGAACCGACGTGCACTCCATTCAATGGCACAACTCCAAGCTCACTGGATATAGTAGTTACCAAAAATATACCTGATATTCAAAACATAAGGACTATTAGTACCATGAATTCAGATCATGATCCAGTGTGCTTGGAAATAAGGACTAGACAAAAAATAAATAGACAACAAAAACAATACTACGACTACAAAACGACAGACGAACGCATACAGACAAAAAATCAACCAGACGTTAACACTAAACAATAATACAGGGTGGCTCACGCTCAACGGGACGGAGCTTTATGGGAAAACGACCAAAGATATAAAAAATTCGTTTGGGAGGAATACGTAGGTTACAGACGGCTACAATTTAAAATTTGTTAGATGTATACAGGATGTCCCACATAAGAGAAAATATACAAAGTTATATTATTTTTAATGGAACACCCTGTTTTTTATTTTAGAATTAAAAACTACATCAAAAATAATGTCAGTTAACTAAAGGTTCCCTATTACTATTATTATTAGTTTTCGATTTATTTGAATTTTTAAGGAAAAAAAGTCCCAGAAATTAATTGTTCACTCTTGTTTGAATAATTTTTAATGAACTAATTTTTTTTTCTTATGTGGGACATCCTGTATACATCTAACAAATTTTAAATTGTAGCCGTCTGTAACCTACGTATTCCTCCCAAACGAATTTTTTATATCTTTGGTCGTTTTCCCATAAAGCTCCGTCCCGTTGAGCGTGAGCCACCCTGTATAACAAGCACCGAACAACTTGAACAAACCACTAGAGAATTCATAAATGTCTTACAAAAAGCTAGAAACGACACGACAACACTAAAAACAACGACACAACATAACGATAAGCTGCCATCCGAAATCTTAGAACTAATAGCCAACAAAAATCAAATACGAAAAAGGTGGCAGCTTTACAGGAGAATTGAGGACAGGGTTAGGCTCATGGATATCGCGAAACACATCAATTCAGCCATAAATGAACATCGAAACAATAATTCGCAAAAAAACCCTGTCCGAAATTAACCCGAAGGACAATTCGCTGTGGAAAGTAGTGAAGAGGTATAAAAAACCCTATTCGCCGCTTCCCACATTGATACAAGGACAAGAAACACACTACAAAGTTCAAGCCTTCGGTGAGCACTTTCAATCGAATTTCCGCAACAATTCAGTTAACAAGGAGCATCAAAACGTCATCGAAAGCATTGTCAGAGACCTGGGGGTCGATTCTCGAGTTGTAGGAATTCGATTCCGAGGAAAATGAATTCCTATGATAATATTCCTACAGTTTTAGTTGTCGGTATTCTCGAGTACAATAGGAATCCAATTTCCTGTAGGAGTTCCAATTTCAGTATGTCGTTGATAATTTCAAGATAACGCAAAAACGAGCCAATGGAATGTATTTATTTCAGTTAAATATAGTTGTTTAACAGTTGGCAACAAGGCAATTTGACAATTTGTCAAAAATATTTGATTTTCTGGATGGTTATTTATTTTTAATTTTTTTTATTAGCAGCAAAAAGAGAAAACGAAAAAGTTTCAGATGGACTACCATTGTGATTACCGTTATTCAGGGCCGACTAGAGGGGGGGGGGCAGCCGGGACTAATTTATGGGGCCCGGTAGCGGTATAAGGGGGGGCCCGGCAACTGGAATTTTTGTTTTGTATGAGAAAAGAAATTCGACAAAACACGAGAGGGGGAAGTTTTAGGTTCGGAAGCTTTTTTTTTTTAGAAAATTGAATCCAAGTAGAGGAGGAAAAGTTTTTGTTTGAAGAGCTGTTTTTTTGTCACGGGGCCCGATCTAGAGAATTGTCCTGGGGCCCGGCTTGGCTCTCGGCGGCCCTGCCGTTATTTATAAATAGAAACTAAAGAAAGTAACTATAATACTTTCAATATTTAGCAAATTATAGTAAAATTCACATCATACATCATTATAACTTGGTTTGGGCTCCGTCGAGGAATCCTGATGTGCGAATTTCGCAAAAAAATACTCAAAAGTAACTAGTTTCTTTGGTAAATTTTCATAAAAAATTTATGGATTTTGGTCTACTTTATTTATTGACTCAATAGGATAATTTTACTCGTCAAATTAAAATTAACTTTTAATAATATATGTAGTATGTTTCTTTTTTAAATGAGTTTCGAATCGCCTAAAAAGTAAGCATAAATCAATAAACCACATTAAACAAGCTACTATTGCGCAAGCGCGATTACAAAATCTTGTAGGAAAATTAAATTCCCTGTCTCATGAGCATGGGAAATCATTTCCTATAACTGCTTAGGAAAATATTCCTACAACTTGACTCCAGAATACGTAACCTACTTTCCTATAGGAAAATCAACCAAATTCCTATAGGAAAAAAGTCGAGAATCGACCCCCTCGGAGAGTCTGACCCAGTCCACGTACCCCACTCCTTTATGACCACTCCTAAAGAGGTAGGGGACACAATTAAACGTTTCAAAAATAAAAAAGCTCCGGGGCCCGATGACATTAGTAACGTTTTACTCAAAAACATCCCTAAAAAGGGGATTGTGCAACTCTATTATGTAATAAAAACGCAATATTCAGGCTACAACATTCCCAGTAGCCTGAAGATTGTAAATATCATACCAATTTTGAAAGCGGGAAAAAATCCCAATATAATTGATAGCTACCGACCCATCTCGCTGTTAAATACAATATCTAAAATAGTAGACACAATTATATTAAACAGACTTAGAAAAACAGAAGAACAATTACGACTTATCCCGCAGGAACAGTACGGTTTCAGAAGCGGACACAGCACCGTGGCCCAGGTCATCATAATCGTGCATAGCGCTAAAGAGGCATGTAATAATGACCTACAAACGGTGCTCGTGGCGCTTGACAGCGAAAAAGCTTTTGATACCGTGTGGACATGTGGGTTAATTCACAAAATGCTTGTGAATGATTTTCCCGTTCACATTGTAAATAATTCAGTCATACATTACAGACAGACAATTTAATGTAAAGATTAACAACACAACGACTGTCGCCTCACTTGTATACTGTGAGTGTTAATTGGATACAAACGGCACTGTACGCCGATGACATCTGTCTATTCAAGAGCCATAGATCCGCGGAAACAGCAGTAAGAGAACTGGATAGCCATATAAACGAGACATTAATCCCCTATTTAGCTGAAAATAAAATGAAAATTAATGCAGCCAAAACTGAAAGTATGTTGATTACTAAACGCAAGACAGGGCATTTTAACACCGCTTTCAATAGATAATCAGCAAATCACCACAGGCAAAAAATTGAAATACCTGCGTTTTCAGCTGGATAGGGGGTTAACATTTGACCTACATACTAAGGACAGAGTGAATAAAAACCACATAGCAATAAAAACGCTATACCCATTATTGAACAGAAGGAGCAGAGTCACGCTATTAATGTTTACAACCATCCTTAGACCCATCTTGACATACGGCTGTCCGGTTTTCTACTCGATGGCAAATATATAACAAATTGCAAAGCGCCCAAAACAGATGTCTAAGGCTAGCGCTGGGCTACGACCGCTATGCACGAATAGCAGACATGCACGCCCAGACAGACACCCTTTTAATCAAAGACTTCATACTCAAGACAGCAGAAAATTTCTACCTGCGATGTGTTCCCGATTATGTAAAAGATATCTTGAGCATATATCGGAAGGACAACGTGCTTAGAAAGCACGGTTGCATACATTCAAGACTCGACATTTACAGACAAAGACTATAACATCCCTCATAGCAGCGACAAACTAAATAACATCTCACTTCGACTAGGTATCTACACCATCTAGTCGGACAGCGGACTCCGCGGTGGATCAGCCGCTAGAGCACCGAGTGCGAACTCTTTACATTCGCGGTTCATGCACTGGCGGGGGATCCATCGTTCATCCTGCAAGTGAGCTGTAGTATCAAACAAAGACTATACGTGCCCAACGTACACACAAAGACAACCCTGTTTTTTCTAACTTTTTCAGGGGACTAAGCCATAACTAAGATATAAACACTTTCCCATTCCCGATCCAAAACCCAACATAATCCCTCAATGATACCGCATCGGTAAGGAGTGAGAGCCGTTATATTTCCCAATTTTAAATCGCAGATAAGTTTAATAGGCGAACATGTTCACCATGATCCAGTGGGCCCGCACGAAAAGTCTTGTAAACTCGATAGTGCCGATATATTTTATTTAACTGTGATATGTATATAATTATTTCTTAAACCTGTAAATAAATTTTTTCTAATCTAATCTTCACTCGCAACCATTTTACGTAAAATAAGTGAAACAAAATTTCTTGATTACATATACATGTTATTTATTTTTAATCATAAAACAAACTCTATATAATATGAGATAATATTTTGCAATTATCACTCATAAATCAGATATAAAAAAGACTGCAATAAAAAAACCTTAAAACCACCTATAAACCTAATTTAATACAAATATAAAATATTAGCTTAAAAAATTGGTAATATCAATAAAAAAAGATTCACAAGCCCATCATTATAGTGGTAGTGTTAACGGGAATCTGATGAGGAGCAGCCGCCTGTCTAACGCTCATTTCCCATGTATCTAAAAGTTGCGATACTGAAAAATGTTTCGGTAATTTCTTAATTCTAGCCAACAGAGCCGCTTGAACTGCCGACAAAAATTGCGTAGCGTTGTATTCGTGGGGGTTCATGTGACAAGTCGGAGACGTTATCGGATAATCTTCAGGAACCGTCAATGATACGGGCGGCACGCAAGGGAGATGCTTGTCGTCCAACCAACAAATCAGCAGAATCGATTTTGAACCTGGCTGTTGATTTTGATCTAAGGAAACTTTGAATTTCTGATCCAATCGTGCGATTTCACCCTGAAGGACGTCCGGAATGTCGCTGGATTGTTCTTCAATTTTAGCTTTTTTTAATGGTGGAACTAACCTGAAATATTAACAAAATGTAATGAGCTACAGTGGACAGAGTATCTCGTGACTTAAGACGCAAGTGAGTGCACAGCAGAGAGATAACAGGAGATATAGCTTCAGTCGATACAGTCCAGTTGTAAATCAGGAGTGAAAAGACATGTGGTGAGAGGTAAGGGAAGGTTTAACAAAACAATTTTATCATGTTACAACGTACACAATGCAAGCCCTGTGGCCACATCTAGTACAAAATACTTGATATCCAACTTAACATTAAGGCTGCCGTTTTGTAATAAAGCAAGTATGTATTCAATATGTTTGGAAAAGTATCTTTGTAAATATTAATATGTATAATTATATTTAATACAGGTTAAGTGTCAGTGCGCGAGTGTAATGTTAAGTATGAACAAAATCCGCCCATTCTATATATACGTTTAGTTACCGACCTTAGTAGATAGGCAATTTGTTATTGCTTTAAGTTTTACCCTTAAGTAGGGAGAGAGAAAATCAATATTGGGATAAATGTTCCAGTCCCGTTCTGGTTACGTACCTTAAGTACGCTCTTTTTCGGTTTAACCGTTTCGGTAGTAAGATCGCTCTCTCCTCATTTAAATTTATTAATAAGTACTCTAGTTTTTTGGTTAAGTAATTAATTGTAACAGTGATTTTCTTGTGATAGTACCTAATTTAGATTGGGGAGTAACGTTTTTGTATATAATTTCGCCGTTTAATAATAAACGAAGTCAAAACCAGAACACATGGTTTTATTCTGGAAAGTATTTTTAAATTGAATCACGCACGCCGTTCGAGTGAAAATGTTTTAAGTAGTTTAAAACACAATACATTGTACATAGATGGCGATAACTGTACCACTAGCTCAATTCATAATTTTATTTTTAAGGCTGGGAAATGCACTAAAAATGGCGGCCGTTTCTGTCATTTAACAACGTGTTAGTAAATCATGGTTTTTATAATAATAAAGAAAAATTACAAGGACATTGCAATATAATTGTCAACAGCAATGTTGTAAGAATGAATTGAACATAAACATATTCCACAATAACTAATCATAACTTGACATTATCATTAAAAACTTTAAAAATTTTATTGCAAGGATTAATGAGCAAATTATTTTCAATTTTTATTTTTTATTAACTTTCCCACAATATAAAGGCTGTATGTTTGATAATTATTACAAAAAGCATGATTTTAATTTGCAAATTTGGACACATTTTTTAAAATTGACGCGTTATCATGTCATTTTAGTATACCGTGTTCACCACTAATGCGACAGGCAAGGCTGAGTTATCTATCCATTGGATCTTCGGCGACACTAATGGTTAACCAATCTCAGAAAAGCAAACGTCACATGTCAAAATAATGGTTGACAAATTAGAAATGCAAACGGCATGTCAAATTATGTCAACGTACAATACGAACCGACGTTCAAATATACTTGCATATGATAATACGGCGTTGCCGTTCTGTATATTTTCACAATGGTTTTAAAGATATTTATAGTGTGACAAAATCGGGAAAGTGTTAAGGCACAAGCAATTTTGTTTTTTAGTTGAAAACTTTTCTGCGCAAACGATTCGTCTAAAGGTTGACAAGAATGAGAAAAAATAACAAAAATATAGTTTTGCACGTTCACAAACCTGCATTATACAGAGTTTTACAGAATATGTCTTATTCTCGACAGCACGATATTTGTTTCTAGTTACATCTCCTATTATTATCTCTGGTGCAGAGGCAAAGGCAGATAGGCTGACGAAAATATTTTCTGTGATTTTTAAAAATTGTGATAAGATTTCTGAAATTTTCAAAATAAATTATATTTTTTAGTTCGTTTTAAATCTGTTCTATTTTTTATTTGTTTTAAAGTATTGGGCAGTGAGTTATATCATAATATGCCTTTATAAAATATTGATTTTTTACAATCATATTTTATTTTGATGAAATATAAATTGTTGTAAGCATTGGTAGTTAATCAATTCAATGCCACGAACGATATACGAGGTGTGGAAGAAAAGTAATGAGACTGATTTTTTCTTTTACAAAGTTTTTATTTCTTTCAAACATCAATGTTTTCCTACCACAGGTTTTTTTTTCTAATTTTACAAATAAGAACGTTTTGCACCAAAAATTTAATTTTGCCGGTTCTCGATACGGTTTATTTCGCACTGACCTTTTCAAAGGTCTTTTCATGGTACGAATCTACAATCGTGATTCGGTCTCAAAATCCCTGTAAATATATTTGAATCTACTAATAGGCAGCTCAAATTACACGTGACTTGATAAATTGTTTAATAAATTACCCCTTGAAGTGACAAATAAAAATTTGAAATGATTAGGATTCAACAGGTCATTGGCGTGAGACTAGACATTGCAAAGAAATGGCTGCTCCATCATGACAACGTCCCATGTCACACTGCCCTCTCTATAACAGAATTTTTGACCTAAAAGGCATTCCTGTGGTTCCCCATCCCCCTGTTCCCCTGACCACAGTCCCTGTGACTTCTTTCATTTCCTAAACTGAAAAATGTCCTCAAAGGCCGTCATTTTGGGACTTAAAGACTAACAGACATGCTGAAAACCATAACGGTTGAAGACTTCCAGCGCTGCTACAAACAGTGGGAACAACATCTCCATCGGTGTGTAGCTGCCCAAGGAAACTACTTTGAAATCGATAACATTGATGTTTGAAAGAAATAAAAACTTTATAAAGTAAAAAATCAGTCACTACTTTTCTGCCACATCTCGTATATTAGAGGCCACTGACGAAATATCTCACATGACGATACTTTCATCCACAGATCACAAACGAGATATCTCGCGAGAACTAGCCACAAGTTTATATGTCATGGAGGAGAAATTTTTTAAAACAAACATCTTTGTAAAAATATGTAGCTCATTTACATGTTTATCATACTAATATACAAATCTGGTTGTTAATAAAATTACTATTAACTATGTAACTACTTATTACTTTTTTAATTCAACTGCTTGGATATTGATCTTTGTATATATCATATGCCCTGACATTTATTCCCATGTTTTAAAAAAAGTGGACAATCTGGATTTTCCATGGAAGCCAGATATCAATTTCATTACAAAAATGGAAATTTAAACTATCAAATCCTTGATAAAACTGTTAGATCATTAATATAGGTAATATTCAAATTGAAATGTTTGTGCTTACTTAATTTCCGGTCCAAAGAGAGCATCTAACGTTGGTCCAAAAGTGCGATGTAATGTGTGATTGATAACAGGACTTTGTAAATTGCTGTTCACAGCATCCAAAAGAGCATGGAAGACATGTGGCTCCTTGAATGGCAATTGAGCAGTTGAAGTTGGAACGCTGCTATCGCCTCTTCTAAAATCGATTTTTTCCAAAACTATTTCGCATTTCAACAACGTATCCAGAGGCATGCGCTGTTGTGGATTCGATAAGATCTCCAGTAGCTTCTTCATTTTGCTCAATTTTTCCACATCTACAAATTTTTATCAGTTGGGTTAACTCTAAACAACTGGATTATCTTTAATCATCTGTCAGATGCCTTAAAATCAATTAGATCAGCAACTTTATTAAGGAATATTATAAAAAGTATATTAGTTGAAAACCCATATTAAAATATACTAAATTAATTATTAATTATTACTAATTATCATTAATATTAATTACTATTAATAATTAATAAGAAAATCATCTCCTGGCAAAGTTGCCAACTACATTAAATATTTAGGTTTACGAACTAAAAAGGGCCTATCATTTTAGGAAGATGCACAATGGGCCTAATGAGGACTAAGTACCGTGTGCAACCCACCCCTCACTCATTACAGATACAGAACTTTTTACATTTTTTATATATATAAACAGAAATTGGTCGAATAAAGTTTTTAATCTATAATTGCCCTTTACACTTGTTTCGATAATTTTTAATATAATATTTAAAACAAAATTAAGAATGTGATCTATCTGATTGACAAGAACTATCTATACTACAAACCCGGTACTAGTTTGTATATCTCAAATAGTGGCTCAGCTGACTACAGACTGATAGTGTTAAAAAAAATCAACTAGATCTTGATTTTGAGATAAAAAAAAAACACTTACCATCATTCCCCATTTTAGCAATCATTTTCCTCAGCGGCTCAATGTACTTGCTTAACTGTCTAACTTTATCTCTGTACGCCTGTTCGTCGGACATTGCGCCTCCAGCCATCGGACTCTGACTCGGTTGTCCGGGAGTATTCAAAGAGCTTCCGGGACTAGGAGCTAAGCCAATAGATCTGGGAGGACCGGTGCTGCCTATCATATTCATTTGAGCTCCGGGAGACGATGCCAGCGCCGGTGACGCCACTGGAGGCTGGCTGCCTAATCCCGCAGGAGATTGGACTGACGGAGAAGGACTTTGGTTGAACATTTGATTGGGAGTTGGATTACGTGGAAAATTTGGATTAATTTGGTTTATGATCATGCCCTGAGGCTTTTGTTGAGGTAATTGAGGTATACCACCTAAAAAAGATTTATATTGTACTTTCATGGTGTTGTTAGAGTCAACGAATTAGGATACTGCCGCCACTGGGGTCGACGGTACCACATCGTGCAGCATCCGAGAAGAGGCACTTAAATTTCAATTGGGCGAAGATAAGCAAGTAGGCGTTAGTGCCTGTTAAAGACATTCTTTATTTTGTTCCTTAATTAATTGGATTTTCAACATTGTTTAACACGTTGAAAACCGCATTGAAAAATCTTATTTCTCACATAGGGATCGGCATTTTTTTATTGTTAATTACGTATATTATTTTTTAAATATGTTTTTAATGTACAAAAATTTGAGGTTGACATTTAACCTCTAGATTTATTTCAGTTAAAGTACCCATGGGTGATCACCCAGTCCCAACGTGTAAATTTACTTTTGTAAACAGCATGCCCACCGATGAGTCAGTTTGTCTTGCACATTCTAGCTTTGACGAAACTAAATAAGTTGTAGCACAAACATTGAATAATATATTAAAAGTTGTGTTCTAAATGATTTTTTATTTTTATTTCACCTTGAAAATCTTAAACTCGTTAATTTTGTTTGATTCAAAAAAAAAATCGTTTTAAAATGCGGCTATGTCAAATTAACTGGCCGCTATATGCAGTATCTCTTCGAGGGACCAGCGAATGAACTACTGTACATAAATTGAATTTAAATCATACCCACCAGTGTACAAGCGGTCCCAAGGCAGGTAAAAAATTTTGGTGTGCCCACCCGTGAGCACGCGGGCCGGTGATGTTGTTGGGGAGTGACCCACCGGTGGGAATGCGGTCTTTAACGTGTTAAGAGATATTTAATAAAACATTACAAAACCATGTTAACACGTGTTTTTTGAAGTAGCTATTCAGGGTATTATAGTATACAAGCTGATAAATCATTTAAATACAATAATTTTGAAGTTAAATTGTGTTTAAAGCAAAAAACATGTGGGATGACTGGATTGCTCCTTCTACAGACGAATACCCAGGAACTTCATATGCCGCGACTGCCAATGATGGATGGAATCTCAACTGTTCTTAAATTGCTTCGAAAAAACTTTATTAGAAGTATTTGGTCACGTGTCTTACGTCGATGACAAACTAATAAAAGTTGCCCGCGATAATAGAGTAACAATCCTTAAGCTTCCGCCCCATTTATCTCACATTTAAGTGTTTTCAATTCCTTAAAAATAAAGTGGGATCAAACACTTGTCCAATGGCAGAGACATAATAAGAGAAGAAAGTTACCCAAAAAGAAGTTTAGTTCATTAATAGGACAAATTTGGAAAGAAACGGAACCTTTAGATAATTTGCAACGGTTTTAGAAAAGGTGGCATTTATCCTTTTAACTCTAACGTAGTTACCAAAGAAAAATATGATCCTGCAGCGTATAAGAGATGGGAGGACCAACAACGTAATCCTGATCAGGTGGTGAATAACAATCAAAGTCACTCGTTGCAGCCAGGTCTCTCTGGGAGAAACGTAGATAAACCTGTAAACTTCCAAGAATTACTGTTGGCTACGGTTAAACAATCAAATCCTACTGAAAAGGTAAAAAAACGAAGAGTGGCTAAAGGTGCGGAGGTCATAACAAATGATAAAGTTCAAAGTCTCATGGAAGGAAGCAAAAGTCAAAACTTTGAAGAAGAGAAAAATGGAGAAAAAATGAAAATATATTTAATGACAGAGATGACGATATAAATGAAGAGATTAAAGAGATGGAAGAACTTGATGCATGCATGACGGAAATGGATAAACCTTTGGCACTAAAAGTGACTGAGTGTTAAAGTGCGTTGTTATGGGTCAAGTGACTTGATCAACTCACTTGAATTCAAGTGAATTGAACGTTTGAAAAGGTTTACACGTTTTCATTTCGCATGAAGGCATTTCAGTAAAAAAATGGCGCCGAGAAAGATACATCGTGTTATTGTACAAGCAGTTTTAGATATTGCTAATGAAATGAAAAAAAAAAAATATTGTCAACAAAACTGTTCGACGTAAAAGAAGATTCTGGTGTAGAGAATGGATTAAAGGAAGAAGTGAACTAGGGACACCGGCAAGGTTAATACAAGAACTAAAAGATGAAGAACCAGAAGATTATAAAAATATTTTTAAAATGCTTTTTATACGATTTTTTACATCCACCGTAGTCACGGAAACTCCATTTTCACGCATTTCGTCTATAATTTTGTTGATCGCACTTGCCCGCAAATCTCCATTTCTGTATTCAACACTTTTTGTGTTCCACGAACATGAATATTTTTGATAAACAACAACAAATTTCATCGGTCTTTCCTCGGTCCACCCAGTGCCGGCCATTTTGAATTCGTCGACTTGAACGAAAAAGTTGACGCTTGTTCAACTGGCGATTCTTTCAAGTGAAATGAATCAAGTCATATTACTTAGGGGTTTACACGTTCAAAAAGCGTTCAATTCACTTGAATTCAAGTGAGTTGATCAAGTCACTTGATCCATGTCAACGCAGCTTGACTTTGTTAGAAAAAAATTTAAAAATACTATGTTGGTCAAGTTATTAAGGCAAAGAAAGATAAAGAAGAATTGAAAATGAAATTTACCAAAAAAGTACCTTCCTTAGATCCCTTATCCTCTTCAACTTTTGCGAGGAAATATCCAGATGAATGAGCTATTATTGGTAGAGAGGATATAACATTAACCCTTCCTAAACAGACCTTTACTAAACGTGGTCTAATACGGTTTAAACTAAATTTTTCAGCATATAATATACAATAAAACTATATCATCTAAAATTAATGGTTAAAAATGTATTTTTTCTATTTTTGCATACTTAAATTTGATTTTTAGTTTAATTTAGCAATTGTAACTTTTACGTTTCTTTATTATTTTTAAATAAAAAGTTTGTAACTCATAGATCGATTTTCCTTTTTTATAAATGTTTATAGCACATTGAACATTGGGGTACGGTCGACTTTAGGTCCAGTAAAATTTTAAGGAAATTTATTTTTTATCAGAAAGAGCGTATTTTAAATAGTACATTAAAAAAAAAAATTGCTGTAAATGCATTATTTAAGCCAAAAAAAAATTATTTGATTTCTTTAAAAATCAGCATTTTGACGACTGTATACATGGAAACTGGATGGTTTCTGTCAAATTTAGTAAATTTAATTACAACGTTGCCAGATTGTGATAAAATTAGTAGTTAATGGAAATTTGTGATTGCGCATAACGATCCATAAATATGCAACAAGAAAACGAAGCAACGATAAGTTGTAGAGTGACGGCTTCGCCGCCACCACAAAACATTAACCCATACCTGGCTACGCCGACCGGCATAGACTCCAACGGCCTGGACACAGCTCAAATTGAATTGAAAACGTAAACTTTTTTACATAATTTCTTGCGATTGCGCATACCAGTCCATAAGTATGTAACAAGAAAACGAAGCAACGACTTATCGTAGAGTGGCGGCTTCGCCGCCACCAAAAAACATCAACCCATACCTGGCTACGCCGACCGGCATAGACTCCAACGGCCTGGACACAGCTCAAATTGAATAATTGAAATGAAAAGTCTTATATAAACACATTTATATTGTGATGTTTGTTTACTTCAAACAACAGTTTATTTATTAATAATTTATTTAAACACTTATTTATTTATAACACAACTATTTCTAATTTATATATACTTCGAATGTCTTTAAACTGATCACTATTTATATTCACCACTGTCTATCTACTAATTACTATTTATCTGCACTGTCCATATAACTACTGATCCTGATGGCTCTCCTCCACCAATTTATATACAAATTGGTGGTCGAGAATGCTCCCCCACCAAAATTGCCAGTATGTACCAGAAACGTTATCACGTTCTAGAAATAGTATCTCGTTGACCCTGGAATGTTCGCGAAAGTGACTCCACCATAGTCGTTGAGCCTCAAAGGCTAAATAAGACAGAGAGGGACTTGTAGGGTTAGAGCATGACTGAATAATGAAATGGCTCACATAACAATATTCTGGTTTTATCATTTGGCTTGGAGCTATTGAAAAAACAGCCACTGTCATTCCTGTTATGTACGTTCTTTTACTATGTTTGACAACTCCACATTTATAGAAATAAAAATATCAGTTGTCATATTATTCATAAAAAATAATATAGAACGGTATTGCCATGAATATAATTATTTATAACAAATAACAAAAAGCAATTGGCAACATCGCTAAAATCACGCACAGGCGCTCTTAGTATAACTGTCAAATCGAAAAAATTAAAAACAATATGGCTACGTGAGAATGTAGTGAATAAATGTATATTCTTAATTTTTTAGCTTACAAATGTGTTTTAATAATATTTGTTACTTTAATTAGGTTAGTGCACACTTATAGAATATTAAAAAGTGTAAAAATATTATGGTTTTACTTAATCTTTATGGAAAAAGTGACAAAATTACTGGACCTAATATCGACCGTAACCTGAACATTGTTCTTTTGAGACTTACACACATGCCCCTGATCTCTTTAAATGCATAAATAAGCAAAATATACACTAAGAACACACTTGCCACCACTTTAAGGGGTAAGTGTGTAGTACATACCTTGTTTTAAAAAAAATAGCACAAAATGAAAAGTTTTAACATTTTAATGATTTTGCTACTACCGCATATTAGAAAGACAACAAGTAACGTACTGATGTCAAGAAATTTAATTATTTTCTTTGGTTGGATTTTTACGAGTACATATAAATAAACTTGCATAATTTTACTAAACTCTTACCCCACCTTACCTTACCCTAAAAATACAATTTAATGAAGGGCATGTGAAAAAAAAATGGTTTAAATCGATATTTAAACAAAATACTGGGATGGCGCAATTTAAAGTGAGACACAGCAAATTACAATGGATAGAACTATTACTTATTTTTTGAATTAATCATCAGAATATAAAACTAGAAACAAAAATGCCTAAATAAGTTGTATTTTCATTTAATGGCCACATTTATATTTTACAAAAACTAATCCCGTTTTTGTAGCTAATGAAAATAAATTGTTTATTTTAAACAATATTTATTTAAAAGTACTCACCTCACTTATTAAAAAACTACTGGAATTAAACAATACTTTAACACAATAATATGCTATTAAAATATATTTTTATGGTAATAGTAATATAGGTTGACAAAGAACAATTGAAATTGGTCTATAAAATTTAGTAGCAAAAACAATAGGCGGCGCAAAAAATTCGTTCATAAAGACAAAAACGCAAAAATAGATAAGGCAGTTGAGTTTATACAGGACGTCCATTTTAGAAATTTATTTAAAATGAAAAATATGTAAAAATTATAGTGATATATTGGGTGATATCATAATTTAACTCAATTTTTAGTATGGGTTGTATGGCTGCCTTATAACACATAACAACTACTTTCAGGGCTAATTACTCATTCGGACATTGAATGATAAGCAGTGGCGGCTGATGGCCAAAAAATTGGGGGGTTTACAATGAGAGAATATAGGTCTCAGTACAGATTTACGTAAAAAGCTTTCAGTGTCTTGGAAAGGTGTATTATAAAAACTACTTAAATTTGTACTGAGATCTATATTTTGTCATTGTGAACCCCAAATTTTTTGTCCAAAAGCCGCCACTAATAATAAGCACTGACTAATGATAAGCTCGCCACCAAAATATTGGGGTTCACAATGACAGAATATAAACTTCAGTACAGATTTAGGAACAACTTACCCATCATTTGATTTTGAATTTGATTGGCCATACTGCTGGCCATTTGCATTTGCCCTTGCATCTGAGCAGGCATTTGGTTACTCATCTGATTTTGAACCGTGTTTTGTAATGGTCCGCCCAGATGATTACCCATTTGATTCATGCTATTGTTTTGCATTTGCTGTAGTCTTATTTGGTTGGCCATTTGATTTCCCATCTGCTGTGAGCTCATCTGGGCACCGTTTGGAGCCATATTTATATTTTGTCTGTCCTAAAATAACTCTGACTTAATATAATAATAATAATAATGTTTATTTACCAGAAATATATACATTCAGATACAATAGGAAATAAAATGTAAATAAATAAGAAACGTATCACTGAATCTGCTCCTTGTACAAAGTACAATGACAGATTGTGTGTGTCAAAAAATATGACAAAATAATAATAAATAAAACTTATAACTATAACAATACAATTAGGCATTCCAAACAAAATGGCTACCAGTGGGTTTTGACAGGTTATGATATAGCAAAATTATGGCAACCCTGCAGGCCTTGTGATTTGACAAGGTCAATGAAATAGATAGTTACATAGATTGATCATCCATATTTTTCAAAATAAACATAAACCTATGGAGTCATTCCATACAAAATCGTCTGAAAATAAAAAAAATTGTTGCCGATCCATTTTAGATTTTGGTGCAACTTTAAGGAACTATTCCTTAGGGTCCCAAAGAAGAAAATTTACACGAGTTCGATTTTTATAAGCACGTCTTTCCACCTATTTAAATAAAGACTTTAAAAAATCGATATTTTTAAGCCTTATCGACTTTTCCTCTAAATTTTTTTTTTTTTTTGAAGATAACTACATTATTAAAGCGGATTTCTGAGGGGGGAAAGATAGTAGTTTAAGTGTAAGCATCGATAATTTGCTCAGTCAATACCTCTGATTAACGGCAGCTTGCTGAAAATGAGTGTTTTTTGATCATTTTTTGTGAATTTCAATCGACCTAGCGTCTTAACTGCTTAGACTTAGCAGCTTATGTTCCCCAGAGATAAAATACAGCCACAAGTCAACCTGAGCAGCCCACTCTTTGCAGAAAAAACTTTGCTTGAAGTTATGAAATTTTCAAAAATTGTATTATTCAGGTTATATAATGAACGTGTCGACTGCCAGATAAAAATCTGAAACTTTCAGAATCTACTGTTCTTACCTTTAACTTTAAATGACCGTACTTGTTTTGTTATTTTTATGTTTAGTGCATGTGCGAGTCCTTTTTTTTTTTTTCAGCAAAAATCAACTCAATTTTTTATTTCTTTCCAAATAACTGTTAGATATTAAAACACCTGAAGTTCGATAAAAAGGTAGGATATACTTAATCTGTATTTGCGAAAAAACATCAAGAAAAACTGAATTTATAAGATTATAAAATAAAAAAATTGAATTGATTTTTGTTGTACTTGCACATGCACTAAACATAAAAATACTAAAACAAGTGGTACGGTCCTCTAAGGTAAGAACAGTACATTCTGAGAGTTTCAGGTTTTTATCTGGCAGTCAACACGTTCATTATACAGTGTGTCGCATTTAAGATGAAGACACCCCTATATTTTGGCTATCTAAATAATTACAGATTTGAAATTTTGCACAGTTATACATGGTGATGGTTCCCATTTTTCAAGATACTCAACTGAAATTTAAATTTTAAACGCGGCCTTCTGCGAATCCACAAACAGGATCAATTTTCGATATTTTTCTTCGCGTTAGAGATATCAGAAAAAGTTATTTGAAAAAGTTGTTCCGAATATTATTCTAACCCCACATACCAAATTTCATGACAAAATTCGCATTTTTAGTTTTTTCATTAGTTTGGTAAATACACAAAAAATTAAGTTGTTTTTTTTATTCGATAAACTAGTGTGCCATGATTGACATTAATGATTTCACAAGTGTCAAAATATTTCTATCCATACTTGTATGAATTTAAATAAGAACACTACGTAATTTGTTGAGTAAGTATTGAGTATGTTTGTCCCAGCGCAAGTTGGTATCTACTATTATTCCTAAATATTTAAGTTTATTTTCAGGGTATATATGTGTTGTTCCCGATAGTGATATTTTGAAATTGAGGAAAACCGGAGGCTAGTCTGCAAAAGCTAGGTATACTGTTTTTTAAAAATTTATAGATAGTAATCGGTAGTCACACCATGTTTTTATTTTGGAGAAATCCTCCTCTGCCAATTTTTTCAAATTATTCCAGTCAAATCAGGTTAAACAATTCTAATCAGTTGAAAACTTAAAAAAAACCATCAAGTCTCTTTTATTTATATGTTAATAAGTTTTGTTCTGTTATTGTAATGTATCTTATTTTTTATTTCTTTTTTATTTGGCATTTTATCTAATCTTGTATATTGTGTTGTCGAGTGTATATGATTTATTTACGATGTTCAAATTAATAATCAATATTTAATTTTTAAACCTTTAATATTGTTATATATACATATATTATTTTTTGTAAATGGTACTCGGTTAAGCTGAACAGCTCTGCTGGACTTCGCCGAGGATTAATAAAATAAAGACCTTTATTATTATTAGTAGTAGTTTCGTAAAGCACTACTGTGCCATCTGCAAAGCTAATAATATTTGCTTTACTTTCAACTAAAAAGAGGCTGTTCAGGTAGACTATAAAGAGTAGAGGCCCCAATACTATTCCCTGAGGTACACCACATGATCGATGTTGGTGATATTTTGTATTTTGGTTTTCTGTTTGTTAAGTAAGACTTCATTAATTTATTGGCTATACCCCTTATACCCATATATTCAAGGGAATTTAATAAATGACAATGATTGACGGTGTCGAAAGTTTTAGCCAAGTCTAAAAAGATTTCTATTGATGGTTTTTTTATTGTCAATTGAACAGTAAATTGTATTAGCTAGTTCTCTTATTGCGTCATCCATTGAACTTCCCTCCCTAAATCCATATTGTCTTTTTGATAACAATTTGTTTTTTCCAGGAAGCCACTTTTTCTAGAATTTTCCCTATTGAAGAAATCAGGGCTATTGGTCTGTAGTTAGTTATTTCTGTCTTTTCGCCATTTTTATATATAGGAATAATTAGAGACTGCTTAAAAAGTTGAGAAAAGATGCCTGTAAAGAGGCTTGTGTTGATTATATTTGTGAGTGGGGCAGCTATAAAGGCTTTTAATAATTTGCCTAAAGATATTAAACACTCTTCAAGTGCAACAATAAGAAAATTGCGTGAGTACTTGCTGATCATTTAATGTTTTTTTTTCTCTCTTCCTCTTTTATTATGTTTTGTATGTAAAGTTGACATTACCTATGTTATCATTTTACATGTACATTGACCTGTATACTTATGTCTTTTTATTTTATTTTAAATGTGAAGATATGTATTGATGTAAAAAAATTGTTTTTTTGACTAAATAAATACAAATGCAACAAAATTCTATAAATATTGATAAAATACTTGATAGTTTTAGAATTAATTTTACTTTATAAGTATATCCATTATTGCTGCTATTAGAAAAACATTAACCCTCATTTACTATAATTATTATCAATCAACAACTAAATACCATATTATTAGTAATCAAATTTAATAATTACCTAATGATTTTAACTCACATTTTTTAAATTGGAATCATTTCAATGTTTATAATCTATTTTATTTAGAAAAAAAAGCTTAAGCAAACCAAAGAAAAATTCACTTAGGGGATGTGAGGATATATTTTTCATAATTTTATAGGCGGAGTTAGAGATTATAGATACATATTTCAAAAAATTGCGTTTCAGTTTTCGGATCTCAATCATTTTCTTACTTCACTTTTCTTTGTTATTTCACTGGTACTCGAATGAAGGATCTCAAAAATTTATTATAATATATATATATATATATATATATATATATATATATATATATATATATATATATATATATATATATATATATATGTCTAGCGGTTACTTTGAGGAAGGTATATACGAGTATAAACTTCCTCAAAATGATCGGTATATATCTTATACACTGTCTATATATACCGGTATATCAATCGGCATATACCGGTCATTTTCACGAAGATTTGTATATTATATACAATTGTCCTCAAAATAACCTATATATGCAAAAAATCAAATATACTAAACAGTCACTTTGAAGAATATTATTTATATTAATAAAATCAAACACAATGTGATAATTTTCTGGATAGATGGATGGATGGATGGATTGATGGATGGATGGATGGATGGATGGATGGATGGATGGATGGATGGATGGATGGATGGATGGATGGATGGATGGATGGATGGATGGATGGATGGATGGATGGATGGATGGATGGATGGATGGATGGATGGATGGATGGATGGATGGATGGATGGATGGATGGATGGATGGATGGATGGATGGATGGATTGATTGATGGATTGATGGATTGATGGATTGATGGATTGATGGATTGATGGATTGATGGATTGATGGATTGATGGATTGATGGATTGATGGATTGATGGATTGATGGATTGATGGATTGATGGATTGATGGATTGATGGATTGATGGATTGATGGATTGATGGATTGATGGATTGATGGATTGATGGATTGATGGATTGATGGATTGATGGATTGATGGATTGATGGATGGATGGATGGATGGATGGATGGATGGATGGATGGATGGATGGATGGATGGATGGATGGATGGATGGATGGATGGATGGATGGATGGATGGATGGATGGATGGATGGATGGATGGATGGATGGAACTACATGGTTCTGTGTAATTTACCGTCAGTTGAACAATGTTTACAAGAAATACAGTTAACTCTGCCTCAAATCGACGATATTTTGGACACATTGGTTGAAAGTTAACTATTTTCTACCTTAGAGTTGAAGTCTGGATATTGGCAAGTGGAAATGGATACAGGATCTGGATTGTGGCAATTTAATGTCATGCCATTTGAACTATGTAATGCCCCAGCGGTAATTGAAAGACTTATTGAAAATGTATTAAGAGGGTTATCCTGGAAAACACGCCTGGTGTATTTGGAAGACATCATCGTATTGAGGAAGACATTTAAAGAACATCTAAAAAATTTGGAAGATGTTTTTAAAATACTTTAAGCTGCCCAAATGATGCTAAAGCTCAAGAAATGCCATGTATTTTAAAATAAAGTTAACTGGGTCATATTCAGAAAGGAAGGCATGACTGTAGACAAGTGGAAAGTCGCTTTTATGAAACAATGGCCACAATCATCTAATAAACAATAAAAAAGTTTTCTTGGAATCTGTCTTATTACTACCGAAGATTTATAAAGAAGTTCGCAGATATTGTTAAGCCATTAACACAACTTACAGAAGAAGCGAGAGAATTCTGCTGGGATGAAGACTGCCTTTTAAACATACCTTAGGTAAGAACAATAAAGCAATCCCGTTTTAAAGTAGATGCAACAATTTAAAATCAAAAATCGTCGACCTAATCTGAAAGAAATATCAAATCTCTCTCCAGTAGTTGAGACATATTTGGCTTAGTGGGACTAAAGTAGCGGAAGTGCTTTGTCAGTTACACGACAGTCCATCGTGAATGGTTTCATTGGATAAACAGTTCCGATGATGTAATGGACCCCAACGAAAAAGAAAGCCCCCCCCCCCCATAAATCAGTACAACGTCGGTTGTTGGTAGCCTTAGATATTGTTGGACCATTCCCTATGACCGAGGATGGATATAAATACATAATGGTGGTTATGGATTATTTCATGAAGTCGGTGGAAGTTTACCCCATTCCAAAACAAGAGGCCGCAAATGTTTCAGACGTGTTGATAAAATAATTAGTTTATCAGCAGAGTGCCCTTGGATATCCACAGTGACCAAGGCAGAAATTTTTAAAGCCAACTTTTCCGAGGAATATGTGACATACTAGGCATAAAAAAAAACCAGAACTACGGCATTGCGCCTTCATGGTAGAGCAAATAAATAAGACAGTTGGCAAATATCTGTCAAAAGTGGTTTCCAACCAATAGCAAGATTGGTATCAGTATCTTTCGCTCTTTGCAATTGCATATTCGCTCAGTGCGAAGTCATGGTAGGGGAAGTAAAAGAGATACTAGTACTACCTGCGGATAATTCATGCATTTTAGGGCGATATTTTGTAATTTTGACATATCAAATACGCGTATACATTTTACTTTTTTTTCAAAACAGTAGATAAAATTAATACAATAAGCAACCGGAGTTGCTGTGTTGAATATTGTAAAAATACTAGCAAAAAACAGTGAAAATTATAAAAATGTTTAGTAGCAAAGTGGAAATGAAATCAAAGAAATAAATGGATAGGTGTACAATAAGAAGAAAAATTACCTTTATTTTTGTAATAATACCAGTAATACTGGAAATAGTAGACATCAGAAACTTGAAAGGTTTTAAATTAACAATAAATTATTATTTTACGTTGTTCTTCAACATCCCTTCATTCTTAAATGTTTAGCAAGTACTAGATTTCAAGATTTCTGCTTTTGATTATTGTATGTGGCTGGAATTAAATTTTGTGACTTACTGATAGAAAACCAGTTTTAATCATTCAATGTTTTCTTTCGAACAAAAATAAAAATATAAATAATAGTCCTTCTGTTTATACATTTTAACTTTTTATTTTGACAGAATAGGTTAATTCATCAAAGACAACTTATTAGACTTTTCATACATTTTCCCGTAAATACTATTGCCTATTTATATTTTATTATTGATTTTTATTGATTATACTTATTTTTTTTTAATTTTAGCAATGAAAATATATAATAATAAAAAATTATTGTTTTACTTGTTTAACAAATCTATATACTTTTATTTAAACTAACATATATAGTTTTTAATTACGAATTCTGTTAAAAATGGTATTGTCAGTATACGCAGAAATAGTCTATTAGTACCTAAATTAATTGGCGCTGCTGTACGCACGAATATATACACTTTCAATGAATTTACATGCCAAACACCAGCAAAGGTGCTGTTAGGGCGTGAGAGGAGACTACCGTGTGACCTCGAGTTTGGATGCTGACCTAGAGAAGACAGCCGGTGAAGATTGTGTGATCCAGCTACGAAGGAAAATGGATATGGATCAGTTAGTTCGCTTACAAATGGCGACAAAATGAAGCCATACGATACCCAAGCCACAGGAGGGTGTTTCAAGGAATTCGACAGTCTGGCTCTATAACTCAATAAGACAAAACGGTTATTCTCCTAAATTTCAAAGGTCTTGTGAAGATCCGTACCTTTTGAGGGTAACCATGACGAGGTAGAAGAAGTAAAGCAGCTCCAAGAAACACCTGACCTTGTCTTTGAAGAATTTATGGGTGCATATGGAGGTACCGGAAAAGCAAGACATGGTGTTACAACCGAGCAACGACAACACGCTCACAGAAAAGTCGCTGCTCCATAGCACTTTCGTCAGAATCAACGACGCTCAAAGTCTGGTATCTGTGTTTCGAAAGAAGTTTTGTCGATTGCCAGAACGTTAAAGTCAGTTACCAGCACCTGGAAAAACATTGAAACTTCAAGATGGATCGCGTTACTTTTTTTATCTGGTAACAAAGAACACTTTCCGCGATCGATCTACTTATTATTATGATGTATGGAAAGCACTGCTCAAAGCAGTGAGAACATCGATAAAGTAAATGTGATATAAATTAATATAAGTAATGTGCTAAATAAATTAGTAATATAAATAAATATTAAATAAATTAAAAACGAATTGTAAATAAATTATACATAAAATATTTCAAACAAATAAACTACATTTAAATTAAACAATCGTTACAATATTTCGTTACCGGTGTTATATGTAGACATTTCTGATAGTATGTTGTATTGCATTAAATTAGTAATATGAAGTGTTACACTTGTATTTACGCAACAATTGTTAATCCTGCAAGAAAACGATACAAAAAAAATATTAACCCTATTAATAATTAATTTAACGAATTTTTTATTAAGTTGGCTGTTTAGTAATACAATAAATTTTACGATTAGAGTACATTATTTATTGTAGAAATACTTATGCTTCAGAAGAAATACATATCCGATAATTTTCCCTAATATTTTAGCGTACAGAAGTTATGTTCACATTATACAAGGTGTCCCATTAGTGTGTAATTGTCCAATATTTCAATTTGAGTTATAAACACGCAAACAAGTTCTAAATTTAAATTTTATGGAAGTGAAACATCCGCATTTTAAAAATGTTTTTAAATATACAGGATGTTTTGCCTGGCAAAAAAGAAAGTATATTTTATTTCACTTTTAGAATTCTTTGGTAATACTGTATTTAAACCTGGAATATTTTTAAAAAATATAGGCTTATCAAGCAATTAATTTTTTTATGAAATTAGAAAATGATGCAGACCTCAAAAATAATAAGCTAACGAATAGTTGTGATAGAACTCGTTTATTTGATACAAAGTGTTTTAAAACATGCCTTAAGTATGGCGAATTTTAAGTTCAATGTATTGATTTTTTTTTAAAGCAACACTTTGTTTATTATTTCAGTATTAAATTCGTTATAAATGTACCTCTCCAATGATACCAAAATGTTAGTCAATAACACTTATACAAGGTGTCCCATTAGTGCGTAATTGATCGATAGCTGTTTTATGATTGAAAAATAATAAAAAAAAATTATGTTGTATGACAATATTTAACAATTAGTCTTAAATGTCCATAAACAAGTAGCCAATCAAACCTATAATTTTTTAAAGCAAAACACCCTACAGGTAGTTATTATTATTTTATTGTTTTCACATCGTCAATCAATTTTAATAGACTATTCGAGATATGACGTCATCAACAGTTTTTCAAATGGCAACGCCATTATTTGACAATATCAATTAATAGGGACAAATTTTCAACTATGTGACATAATAATTTTATCAATAAAACATTCTTATTAATCGCAATTTAGTGTTCATAACACAGAATGATAAAAAAAAATTTCTCAAAAATATGATTGTTCCTAAATATCACAAATTTTGACGTCTCTACGTAATAAAATGTGTTTTTTTTTAATTGGTACTATCAAAAAAGAGTGTTGCTATTAAAAACAGTGATTGTCATAAAAATATATATGTATATAAAAAAATGCACATTTAAAAAACACGTTATCGCTATTAGAAATAACACGCTTACATCAGTTTTTTTTATGGCAACACCCATTTTGATAATACCAATTAAAAGAACACAATTTTTGCGTAAGAAGACGGCTTTAGTGATACTTACAACATATTTTCGAGATATTTTTATAATCATTATTACGAATGCTAAGTAACGTTTTGTAAGAATTTTTTTTCCTCGAAAATATTTATATGTAAAGAACACCAAATTCGGTGTCCATATGTGAAAACATGTTCTCTTGTAATTGGTACTATCAAATAATGATGAGGCCATTTGAAAAAAAAAACTGATGATTATGTCTTATCTCCAATAGTGAATCGTGTATCAAAGATGCGCATCTTAAAAACAAAATCTTACCATTTTTTAGTTATTTGTCCAATAAAGCCAGAAGTATGGTAATACGCTAATTATAGACAACCCTGTATATGCTTGCAACCCAACTCTGTACATAACTATTTTTATTAAATTAATAAAATGAACTTAAATTATGAGGCTAGAAATAACAAGACCACATTTTCATCGAAAAACAAATTTACCTAACAATAGAACTTTACACAAATTGTCCACAAATCCTTAATTAGCTGGTCACCTAAATAAAAACTTGGTGTCCTCAGGATAAGCCGAGAACAGGTAGTGAGTTCCTAAAATCTCAGTGTAAATATGAGATTTATTGCACCCTTAAATCATAAAATCGAACTGCTTAGTTTATTCTGTTACCTAATATTCTTTAATTTACATTTTTTATTTTAATATATTGTTTTACAATGATATACCGTAAAGTCGGGTGACTGACCCGCATGAAATGACTTTAGCCCAAATCAGTAAATAGTTATTTTTGTTCACAAAAAATTATATGTCCCATTTTTAAAATAAAACTCACGCTGGTAAGGTATTTAAACTTTCCAAAACACTTTATTTAAAGACAATTGTAGTATAAAAAATTTACCTTATTGCAAAATAATCGAAATTGGAAGGTGATAAAATGTGTATGAAACCAACAATACTGTTGCTTGTAATATTTTTTGTTATTATCTTTACCGTAAGCAATAAATATTTTTTAATGATAAAATGTGTTTACTATCAACTGTGATGGGTGGCTTTAAACCAGCAAGTAGTTTTATAAAGAAAACAATTTAAAATTATGAGTGAGTCAAAGTCCTGCGGGTGGCTTTGCACACACCTTCTTTATTTTTTATTTGAAAAATTAGACCATTTGAGATATTTTTGCTTAAAATATAACTGAAGACTAAATTATGGCGAAAATGCGAATTTGGATTTACTTTTATTTAACAATTGAAACTGGGTAAAAATTTTGACAGTGAGTCAAAGTCACCCGACTTTACGGTATTCAAAATTAAAAAAAAAATTGCTCACGGAGAAGTGCAAATGTTTAACATATTCGCATTAACAAAAATGTAATAAACGCTTTATATACTGGACGGTTTAGATCCTAGAGATATTTTTGTCATAAATTCGAGAACATAGTAAATCTGACGCTCTAGAGATAGGTACTCACGTTTAACAGTCAGATTTTTTTCACATTGTCAAATAATTTTAATAGACTTGAAGTACACAAAAATGTTGTGCGTTTTTATTTATTTGCTATGCTGTATTTAGGGTATGTAGTTTAAACTATTTGAAACATGACAGGATAGGATCCATGAAATAATTTAAAATAACAAAATTTTAAAATAATTTTATTATTTCTAACAAAAAAATGGTCTTATACAAATCAAATTAGCACTTTATGTTAAAACTCCTTATTTTCAAAACCCAATTGAAAAAAATTTATATGTTTAGTTATTACAGGCTTTTTCCGGTTATTTTGTACAACCTATTGTATCACCCCTGTAAATGTGTAGAGGATGAACTAAATACATACATTTTAGACACACATCTTACTCGACCATTTTATTTTCATATATATTTATTGTCAACGAAAATAATGAAAAATTAAAATTTTACACTTTTCTTCAAATTTTTCCATTATGGTCCATTCTAAAGAAATCAGGTATATAACAAGAATTATAGAAAATAATATCGCAAACAACTTTTATTTGAAGATTTTTTAATATTTTCCAATTTTTTTCCTAAAATTTTGTCAAACTTCTCGAATACGGACCATTTTAGGAAAATTATGTACAGAACAAAATAATATCAGAATCAACTTTTATTCAAATTTGCAAAAGACAGTTGTTGTACAATTGTTCCCACACAGAATAAAAAACTAGTTACAAAAACATGGATTAACTTTTGAAAATGAACTTGATAAACCTGTTGTTTTAATGTGTGAAAATCATACCTACTTGATTTTAGTTTTGCAAAAAAATGTAAATTTTTGTATATTTCAACATTATATAAATTTTTACTCTCCCTTTATGTGTACTTGTATGGGACACCCTACGATATCCAGAGTCTATTGTAAAAGAGCAACACTCACCGAATCAACTTTCTAACTCACCTAGTATACGTGTATTTTTATGATAATAAAGTGTCGTTTACACTCACTTATCCTATTGTAAATAATTCATTTATAATCATTATTTTAAGCGTCAAATGATTTTTTTTTAAATATACATTTTTTCACTTTAATTAACAAATTACTGTGTATAATTCTTTTTCCAAAAAGATTGATATTATATTTTTTCTACACCAACAAGGATATTAGCTTATTTACAAAACGAAAAAGTATGCTATTGTGTTCAACTGTACGAATATATTTCATATCCATTATAGATAGTGAGATATCTGCAAAAAAATGATATTCACCAATCACAGTTCATATGTTGGTCAACCGACTGCTATTGTTTGTTTTTAAAATTTTAAATAAGTGACAATATTGTCAAACTATTTCTTAGTATATTTTTTAGTTATTGAAATTAAAACTGGTGTGAAGTTATCCACATCCACAAATGTACACTGAGAAAAATATAACTCTATCGTAATAGTCATATAACTTGGTTCAAATTACCTGTAGAGGCTTTTCATTTGTAGATTTCAATTGAAGAGGTTTCAATACACAGCAACCATACCCGCAATTAACTTTTGCTTTGTCTCAGGGGGTGCAATTGAGGGTGAAATTTAAAAAAAAATCATAGAAGCAACAAATGGCTTTGTACACCTTTCTGCTTGGGATATGTTATGTAGTTTACTCTTTTCTTCATCCCTGATACCATGCTGGAGTTTGTCGAGCCGTCTGAGGGGGTGCAATTGGGGGTGAAATTAAACAAAAAATCATAAAAGCCACCACTGGCTTTGTATACCTTTCTGCTTGGGATATGTTATGTAGTTTGCTCTTTTCTTCATCCCTGATAGCATGCTGGAGTTTGTCGAGCCGTCTGAGGGGGTGCAATTGGGGATGAAATTAAAAAAAATCACAGAAGCCACAAATGGCTTTGTACACCTTTTTACTTGAGATATGTTATGAAGATAGCTATTTTCTTTATGCCTGATACCATGCTGGAGTTTGTCGAGCCGTCTGAGGGGGTGCAATTGGGGGTGAAATTAAACAAAAAATCATAGAAGCCACAACTGGCTTTGTACACCTTTCTGCTAGGATATGTTATGTAGTTTGCTCTTTTCTTCATACCTGATAGCATGCTGGAGTTTGTCGAGCGCTCTAAGATGTTATGAAGATAGCTATTTTCTTTATGCCTGATACCATGCTGGAGTTTGTCGAGCCGTCTGAGGGGGTGCAATTGGGGGTGAAATTAAACAAAAAATCATAGAAGCCACAACTGGCTTTGTACACCTTTCTGCTTGGGATATGTTATGTAGTTTGCTAGGTGTACAAAGCCATTTGTGGCTTCTATGATTTTTTTTTATTTCACCCCCAATTGCACCTCCTCAGACGGCTCGACAAACTCCAGCATGCTATCATGGAAGAAAAAAAGAGAAAATTAAATAACATATCCCAAGCAGAAAGGTGTACAAAGCCAGTTGTGGCTTCTATGATTTTTTGTTTTATTTCACCCCCAATTGCACCCCCTCAGACGGCTCGACAAACTCCAGCATGGTATCAGACATAAAGAAAATAGCTATCTTCATAACATATCTCAAGTAAAAAGGTGTACAAAGCCATTTGTGGCTTCTGTGATTTTTTTTAAATTTCATCCTCTATTGCACCCCCTCAGACGGCTCGACAAACTCCAGCATGGTATTAGGCATAAAGAAAATAGCTATCTTCATAACATATCTCAAGTAAAAAGGTGTACAAAGCCATTTGTGGCTTCTGTGATTTTTTAATTTCATCCCCAATTGCACCCCCTCAGATGGCTCGAAAAACTCCAGCATGCTATCGGGGATGAAGAAAAGAGCAAACTACATAACATATCCCAAGCAGAAAGGTGTACAAAGCCAGTTGTGGCTTCTATGATTTTTTGTTTAATTTCACCCCCAATTGCACCCCCTCAGACGGCTCGACAAACTCCAGCATGGTATTAGGCATAAAGAAAATAGCTATCTTCATAACATATCTCAAGTAAAAAGGTGTACAAAGCCATTTGTGGCTTCTGTGATTTTTTTTTTAATTTCATGCCCAATTGCACCCCCTCAGACGGCTTGAAAAACTCCTGCATGCTATCAGGGGATGAAGAAAAGAGCAAACTACATAACATATCCCAAGCAGAAAGGTGTACAAAGCCAGTTGTGGCTTCTATGATTTTTTGTTTTATTTCACCCCCAATTGCACCCCCTCAGACGGCTCGACAAACTCCAGCATGGTATCAGGCATAAAGAAAATAGCTATCTTCATAACATATCTCAAGTAAAAAGGTGTACAAAGCCATTTGTGGCTTCTGTGATTTTTTTTTAATTTCATCCCCAATTGCACCCCCTCAGGCGGCTCGACAAACTCCAGCATGCTATCATGGATGAAAAAAAGAGAAAATTAAATAACATATCCCAAGCAGAAAGGTGTACAAAGCAATTTGTGGTTTCTGTGATTTTTTGTTTAATTTCACCCCCAATTGCACCCCCTCAGACGACTCGACAAACTCCAGCATGGTATTAGGCATAAAGAAAATAGCTATCTTCATAACATATCTCAAGTAAAAAGGTGTACAAAGCCATTTGTGGCTTCTGTGATTTTTTTTTAATTTCATCCCCAATTGCACCCCCTCAGATGGCTCGAAAAACTCCAGCATGGTATCAGGCATAAAGAAAATAGCTATCTTCATAACATATCTCAAGTAAAAAGGTGTACAAAGCCATTTGTGGCTTCTGTGATTTTTTTTTAATTTCATCCCCAATTGCACCCCCTCAGACGGTTCGACAAACTCCAGCATGCTATCAGGGATGAAGAAAAGAGCAAACTACAAAACATATCCCAAGCAGAAAGGTGTACAAAGCCAGTTGTGGCTTCTATGATTTTTTGTTTAATTTCACCCCCAATTGCACCCCCTCAGACGGCTCGACAAACTCCAGCATGGTATCAGGCATAAAGAAAATAGCTATCTTTATAACATATCTCAAGTAAAAAGGTGTACAAAGCCATTTGTGGCTTCTGTGATTTTTTTTTAATTTCATCCCCTATTGCACCCCCTCAGACGGCTCGACAAACTCCAGCATGGTATTAGGCATAAAGAAAATAGCTATCTTCATAACATATCTCAAGTAAAAAGGTGTACAAAGCCATTTGTGGCTTCTGTGATTTTTTTTTAATTTCATCCCCAATTGCACCCCCTCAGATGGCTCGAAAAACTCCAGCATGCTATCAGGGATGAAGTAAAGAGCAAACTACATAACATATCCCAAGCAGAAAGGTGTACAAAGCCAGTTGTGGCTTCTATGATTTTTTGTTTAATTTCACCCCCAATTGCACCCCCTCAGACGGCTCGACAAACTCCAGCATGGTATTAGGCATAAAGAAAATAGCTATATCTTGATAACATATCTCAAGTAAAAAGGTGTACAAAGCCATTTGTGGCTTCTGTGATTTTTTTTTTAATTTCATCCCCAATTGCACTTCCTTAGACGGCTTGAAAAACTCCAGCATGCTATCAGGGATGAAGAAAAGAGCAAACTACATAACATATCCCAAGCAGAAAGGTGTACAAAGCCAGTTGTGGCTTCTATGATGTTTTGTTTTATTTCACCCCCAATTGCACCCCCTCAGACGGCTCGACAAACTCCAGCATGGTATCAGGCATAAAGAAAATAGCTATCTTCATAACATATCTCAAGTAAAAAGGTGTACAAAGCCATTTGTGGCTTCTGTGTTTTTTTTTAATTTCATTCCCAATTGCACCCCCTCAGACGGCTCGACAAACTCCAGCATGCTATCAGGGATGAAGAAAAGAGCAAACTACATAACATATCCCAAGCAGAAAGGTGTACAAAGCCAGTTGTGGCTTCTATGTTTTTTTGTTTAATTTCACCCCCCCTTGCACCCCCTCAGACGGCTCGACAAACTCCAGCATGGTATCAGGCATAAAGAAAATAGCTATCTTCATAACATATCTCAAGTAAAAAGGTGTACAAAGCCATTTGTGGCTTCTGTGATTTTTTTTTAATTTCATCCCCAATTGCACCCCTTCAGACGGCTTGAAAAACTCCAGCATGCTATCAGGGATGAAGAAAAGAGCAAACTACATAACATATCCCAAGCAGAAAGGTGTACAAAGCCAGTTGTGGCTTCTGTGATTTTTTTTTAATTTCATCCCCTATTGCACCCCCTCAGACGGCTCGACAAACTCCAGCATGGTATTAGGCATAAAGAAAATAGCTATCTTCATAACATATCTCAAGTAAAAAGGTGTACAAAGCCATTTGTGGCTTCTGTGATTTTTTTTTAATTTCATCCCCAATTGCACCCCCTCAGACGGCTTAAAAAACTCCAGCATGCTATCAGGGATGAAGAAAAGAGCAAACTACATAACATATCCCAAGCAGAAAGGTGTACAAAGCCAGTTGTGGCTTCTATGATTTTTTGTTTTATTTCGCCCCCAATTGCACCCCCTCAGACGGCTCGACAAACTCCAGCATGGTATCAGGCATAAAGAAAATAGCTATCTTTATAACATATCTCAAGTAAAAAGGTGTACAAAGCCATTTGTGGCTTCTGTGATTTTTTTTTAATTTCATCCCCTATTGCACCCCCTCAGACGGCTCGACAAACTCCAGCATGCTATCAGGGATGAAGAAAAGAGCAAACTACATAACATATCCCAAGCAGAAAGGTGTACAAAGCCAGTTGTGGCTTCTATGATTTTTTGTTTTATTTCACCCCCAATTGCACCCCCTCAGACGGCTCGACAAACTCCAGCATGGTATCAGGCATAAAGAAAATAGCTATCTTCATAACATATCTCAAGTAAAAAGGTGTACAAAGCCATTTGTGGCTTCTGTGATTTTTGTTAATTTCATCCCCAATTGCACCCCCTCAGACGGCTCGACAAACTCCAGCATGCTATCAGGGATGAAGAAAAGAGCAAACTACATAACATATCCCAAGCAGAAAGGTGTACCAAGCCAGTTGTGGCTTCTATGATTTTTTGTTTAATTTCACCCCCAATTGCACCCCTCAGACGGCTCGACAAACTCCAGCATGCTATCATGGATGAAAAAAAGAGAAAATTACATAACATATCCCAAGCAGAAAGGTGTACAAAGCTATTTGTGGCTTTTATGTTTTTTTTAATTTCATCCCCAATTGCACCCCCTCAGACGGCTCGACAAACTCCAGCATGGTATCAGGGATGAAGAAAAGAGTAAACTACATAACATATCTTAAGCAGAAAGGTGTACAAATCCATTTGTGGTTTCTATGATTTTTTTAAATTTCACCCCCAATTGCACCCCCTGAGACAAAGCAAAAGTTAATTGCGAGTATGGTTGCTGTGTATTGAAACCTCCCCAATTGAAATCTACAAATGAAAAGCCTCTACAGGTAATTTGAACCAAGTTATATGACTATTACGATAGAGTTATATTTTTCTCAGTGTACATTTGTGGATGTGGATAACTTCACACCCGTGAAATTAAATATACAATTAAATGAATTATTTTTGTGTAGAATCGATAAATAATAGCGCGTCTATAAGTCAATTTAATTACGAGTATTTAGCAAAAATATTAAGCGCATAGATATGGTGGTGAGATCAGTGCAGTTGCCTTTCATGTGGAAGGCCCGGGTTCAAATCTAAAATGTGGACAAATTAAATTAAATCTTTTTTCACTGTTTACTTTTTTATTTTATTTTATAAATTAGTAAAAGTGATAAATTATTTTTAAATTAGTTATTTTATCTTAATAATCAAAATAATTTATATTATTTGATGATTTTCGTTAGTGGGTCGTAGAAAAAATATACTGTACAACTCGAGTGGATTGTCCATATCCACTCTTGTTGCACAAACTACTATTGACGAACACAAATATATTAGAGATTTTTTAATAATTTTGAATATCAACAAAATAACAACGTTTGCGTAATAAAGTTTTTTGAAAATTATAAAAATTCACAAGTTCAAGTTCAACATCCTGTATCTCAAAAACTAATAATATGAGAACTTTGTGCCCATGGACAATTTTAATTAGAAGAAATATAAAAAATTATCTCACTGTCAAAATTGATCACTTCAAAATTTCACAACTTAGCTTCTTCATGAATGTGTCAAACTAAAGCTGTCAAACATTTCTGTTATTTCTATTTGTATTTAAAAAGTACCTAAACAATAATCATATGTTACTTTTTTTACTAAAATTTTTAGTTATTTCAATCACATGTTCGCAGATTTTCATTATATTTTGTGCAGGGAAGGTAGTGTAAATATTGTTTTACTATTTTATGATTTTAATTCATTTATGATCGTTTACTTCTGCTAAAGAAGCATTTTTAAACTAAAAATTTTATCAATTTTTATTACCCAATGTATCAAAAAAAATTATTATTCATAGGCGTGTTATAACACTCATCCAAGTCTATTTCTGTTATTACCTAGGTAACATTATTCTCGGAAATTCGACCCTTTCGACATCTGAAAGTACATGCACAAAAGAAATTCCAACCATAGGTTTACTTTGGAAACGGATGATATTTTTGTTTAAAATTGCAAATATATTTTTTTAAGGAATAGATTATAAATTACAATATAATTAGTATAGTCATTTATAATTATTAAAATAAAAATATATAATGTAAAAATATTTTTAAAGTTTTATTGATTCTAGATACCTATATCATATGAATCTAGAATACATTTTACAAAATAATTCAAATAAAAAATTAAGTGTGTCTATATTAAAATTAGACACAGATTGAATCACGAGGAAATCAACTTAAGAATGGGACACAAAACAGCTGAAGATTATCTGATTAAAAATAGTATGATTGAACGAAACATGCTTAGATACTAACCATTTTGGAAAACAACTGTACAGGGTGAGTAATTTTTTAAAATAAAGTAGAAAAATTGCCTGTTTAAAAACTCATTTTAGGCCTAAAATGATAATAAATGCATAATTTATATAAGTGTGCGCGCATGACACTTTATTATTAAAAAAAATGTTGAAATACAAAAATTGCAATTTTTTTTACAAAACTCCTGTAGAGAAATAATTAGTCTATCAAATCAAGTATGATTTTAATATAGTAAAACAAGAATTTAAACAAGTTTTATTTAATTTGCAATGTTTGTATATTTTTCATTGTTTTAAGAACATATTTACGAATATAGTCGTATCTTAGAGGGTTTTCAAATTGTTACTAGTAGTTTTACCAAAATAAATTTCTTATGCACGTTTTTGTTATCATTTTCATAAAACTCTTATTCATTGAAATAATGTAAATGATAATGCTTTCACTATTCAACACCACCTTTGAGGTCATAAAAATTACACATCAGTGGTTCTTCTCCAGTAGGTAGACAATCCAGTGATGACCAGTAGTATTTTTAAAAGACTTAATTATTTCAATATTCTAATATTTACATAACAAAATAAGACATTCGTTGTGAGTTTCTGTTGTAAGTTCAGACCTGTATTATCAAAATTGGTACATTTGATTTTTTTATTTTAAAAAAGATTATAATAATAAACAACATCACTGTCATCACAAGGTACATTTTTATTTAATTTTACTTCAGTTTCAGTTTACCTGTATATTGAAGTTAAGACAAATCAGTACCTATATTATATTATGTAAACTTATAAACAAAATTTAGTTTTTGTACCTATTTGCATTGCAGAATATATAAAAAGTATCAAATAATTTGACAGTATTTTGATTGTAAAATCTGCAGAAGGAAGCAATTAAAAAATGTATTCCTTACAAAAAAAAACTAGTCATAGGAACATAGATTAACTAGTAAAAATAAATTTGTTGAGATTGTTGTTTTAAAATATCAAAATCATAGTTGAATTTATCATTTTTCTACAGGGAGTTTTGTACAAAGTGGCAGTTTACGTTTATTTCAGCTTTCAACTATATATTACTTTTTACTCTCCTTGTATATGATACCCGAATTACAAATGTTTGATTATGTGATGGTGTACTTGTGTGGTACCCATCATGATATACAGGGTATATTGTCAAATAGCGACACGCACTTGGCTTTTCTCGTATATATGTATTTTTTATAATAATAAAAGTCGTTTATACTAACTTTATAACCATATATAAATAATATATAATATATAAAGCGATTTTTTAAACATGCAATTTACCCATTTTAAATTAAAAAATTACTTACCCTCTACAGTTGTTTTTTAAATTTAGTATCATATTTTGGTAGTCACAATAAAGAGCCTAACCCTAAATTTTATTATTTTTAAAGTTGGAACCATATGGAAAACTTTTTTATTATTGGTTTTGTAAAAAAAAATATTCTTGATACTTTCGTCATCTCTATACAGAAATGAAAGTAAAAATGAGCAGTTGCAGTATTTTCTTAAGCAACCCATTAGCAGTATATTTATAAACATGTTTTATTTATTAAAAAAAACTTTTATTCGTTAAATAGATGGATAAAGGTCGACCTTACTTTGGATCATGTACTAAAATAAATATCAACAAAATTACAATTGCGTCTATAAAATTTTTGAAAATTATTAGAATTCACAAGTCGTAGGGTAACTTTGCGCCCGTAGACCAATACTTGCAACATATAAAATTCAGTAGATGAAAGATGCTATAATTTGCCATAAGCAAACTGCGGGGTTCTTTTTCTGCACTGAATAGGGCATATACGATTTCGAGACGTCCATTAAAAAAAATTGTATTTTATGAACTGTATCACAGTTAACAAAAATTTATTAAAAAAAGATTAAGTTGAAAGTAATTAAAAAACAAATAAAATTCGGTTTAGTGCCAGTTCAGAAACAAAACGTAGCAGATTATAATATGGAATGATCTTTAAAAATTCACCCATTTTTGTCCACTATTTTCTACGTTTTTTTGTGGATCACACTTTATTTGACCAAAGTACAAATAAAAGAGACATGGAGTGCCAGGATATTTAACTCTTGGCTGAATGAACAACACCCATATTGGATATCTTTTTTCCTTTTAAGTGTTAGTTAAGATTTAATTCCGAACTATGGAGTGCCAGGATATTTAACTCTTGGCTGAATGGACAACAGCATATTCCAGATTGGTTTGTTTAAGGACGTACTGTGTTACTTCCAAAAAACGGTGACCTTTCACTAAAGGCCAATAACACGTCCTACAAACCATTCACACGTTTTCTATAACTCTTGAAACAGTAGATCGAGTCTACAGCCAGTTCAACGATCAAGGTGGACCTAAGAAATGCATATATGGCTGCCAAGAGAACACACTGATAGAACTAATACATAGATAGCCAGGCGGTATAAGCGAAACCTGTTTATGGCCTGGATCGACTATCGTAAGGTGTTCGACAAAATTTCATACGAGCCAATCGCATAGTTGTTGAAAAACCTCTCGATGCCAAAATCTATAAAGGGATGCATACAACAACTGATGCCGCTCTGAAAAACTCGCTTTTCCATAACATCCAGAAACGCGAATGTCGAAACAGGATTAGTTAGTGTTATTAAGAAGAAAAGTATTTCAGGGAGACTAATAAAGTCTCCTTTTATTTTGCATCTCTTCAATGCCATTATCTGTAGCACTACGAAAAACTCATGAATATGTATATGACCCACCTAGAAAATCGAAGAAATAACGTTAACTAACTGTTGGACGACTTAAATCTTTATGCATCCAACGAGAGATAACTCAAAAAATCTTTAATTATATCGTTATGAATGATATTGGTACTAAGTTCGCATCAAACAAATAATATAATATTTGATACGATAATATGTGATACAGTACCGTAGTCAATAAATTTAGTCGATATGATGTGATATGATATGATATATGATGTGATATATGATGTGATAAATGATGTGATAAATGATGTGATATATAATATGATATATATTATTATATATATATATATATATATATATATTATATATAATATAATTTAATATAATATAATATAATATAATATAATATAATATAATATAATATAATATAATATAATATAATATAATATAATATAATATAATATAATATAATATAATATAATATAATATAATATAATATAATATAATATAATATAATATAATATAATATAATATAATATAATATAATATAATATAATATAATATAATATAATATAATATAATATAATATAATATAATATAATATAATATAATATAATATAATATAATATAATATAATATAATATAATATAATATAATATAATATAATATAATATAATATAATATAATATAATATAATATAATATAATATAATATAATATAATATAATATAATATAATATAATATAATATAATATAATATAATATAATATAATATAATATAATATAATATAATATAATATAATATAATATAATATAATATAATATAATATAATATAATATAATATAATATAATATAATATAATATAATATAATATAATATAATATAATATAATATAATATAATATAATATAATATAATATAATATAATATAATATAATATAATATAATATAATATAATATAATATAATATAATATAATATAATATAATATAATATAATATAATATAATATAATATAATATAATATAATATAATATAATATAATATAATATAATATAATATAATATAATATAATATAATATAATATAATATAATATAATATAATATAATATAATATAATATAATATAATATAATATAATATAATATAATATAATATAATATAATATAATATAATATAATATAATATAATATAATATAATATAATATAATATAATATAATATAATATAATATAATATAATATAATATAATATAATATAATATAATATAATATAATATAATATAATATAATATAATATAATATAATATAATATAATATAATATAATATAATATAATATAATATAATATAATATAATATAATATAATATAATATAATATAATATAATATAATATAATATAATATAATATAATATAATATAATATAATATAATATAATATAATATAATATAATATAATATAATATAATATAATATAATATAATATAATATAATATAATATAATATAATATAATATAATATAATATAATATAATATAATATAATATAATATAATATAATATAATATAATATAATATAATATAATATAATATAATATAATATAATATAATATAATATAATATAATATAATATAATATAATATAATATAATATAATATAATATAATATAATATAATATAATATAATATAATATAATATAATATAATATAATATAATATAATATAATATAATATAATATAATATAATATAATATAATATAATATAATATAATATAATATAATATAATATAATATAATATAATATAATATAATATAATATAATATAATATAATATAATATAATATAATATAATATAATATAATATAATATAATATAATATAATATAATATAATATAATATAATATAATATAATATAATATAATATAATATAATATAATATAATATAATATAATATAATATAATATAATATAATATAATATAATATAATATAATATAATATAATATAATATAATATAATATAATATAATATAATATAATATAATATAATATAATATAATATAATATAATATAATATAATATAATATAATATAATATAATATAATATAATATAATATAATATAATATAATATAATATAATATAATATAATATAATATAATATAATATAATATAATATAATATAATATAATATAATATAATATAATATAATATAATAAAATATTTTTATTTTATACCTTCCTCAAAATGCCGAAGGCATTTTGAAGAAGGTAATTAACAAAATCTTGTTCCGGTCATTTTGAAGAACTACCTCAAAATAACCGTTTAATACTTATTCATACCTTTACCGAGCATTTTGAGGAACTTCCTTGAAATACCCGATTAACACTTATTTATATTCCTCAAACTACCCGATATATACATGTACATATATACGGCATTTTGAAGACTTCCTCAAAATGACCAAGGATTCCTCAAAGTGACCGCAAGGTACCAAAAAAGTTCCTCGAAACAACCGCTACGCATATATATATATATATATATATATATATATATATGCAAAATGCCTTATACACCTCCAAAATATATATGTTTTCAAAGAATACGCCTCAAAAATCGGAGGCGACTTCGAAAAATCGGAGGCCAAATCGAATGTATGTGTATAACAGGTTCATTTATGTTTTTACAACAATGGGAGGTGTTTGCCAAATTTTTTGTCGGAGGCCATTTCGTGACATACACATATACAGTTACACAATGAACTTGGCCGATTTTCCACTACGCGGCGCCACCCTCTAATACACATATATAGGCACATACTTGGGCAATACGAATTAGCCTTTAAGTAGTCTTCACGCCAATGTACCTCCTAAATTTGGCAACAATGAACGGAGGTGTGTTGGTGAGGTGCACTTTTATATACATAATATTTCATAGGAGGTGTGTTGGTGCGATGCACTTTTATATACCTAATATTTCATTTACTATTATTCCTACCGGCAATTTTTATTTTTGGACCTTTCGCGACATCATATATAATTATTGCATACAGTGTGTCAACTATACTTATAAAAATGTTTATTTAAAATAAAAAAGTGATTTTTCATCATTTCTTTTGCTTGTTAAATAAATATGATACACGTTAAGAAACTTCGAGTTTTTGTACAGGGTGTACAATAAAAATACAATTTTGGATTTCCAAAATGAAAATTTTGTTAATACAGTTTTTTTGAACCGCTCAAATTAAGAGCTTTTAAGGAGAACTCAAATAGCCAAATATTATTAAATATCATCCAAGTCCATCCTTGGACACAATATATATTTATTGGCCCCTTTCAAAGCTATATAACTTTTAAACTAGTTAAGATAACTAAATGCAGTTTTCACTAGTCGTCTTTTTTTCTGAGTATGTCTTTTTTTTTGCTCACTTTTTGTTAAACCGAAAATGTCGTAGACCTAGTATTTTTAAATGGAAGACCCTGTAGATTTTTATATATTTAGAATCATTCTTCTTTTTACTTTTTAAAAATGTAGATGCTGTAATAGTTTAAAAAAATTGAAACAAAAAAACTAAAAATTACACTTTGAACAATAATTGAAATAGTTATAAATCATCTCGAAAATTATTAAATTTTTAAGAGGGCCTAATAAATAATGACGGAATATCAATAAAAATAAAATACCTGTTTACAAAACATATTTATTTAAAAAAGGTACAAACATTAAAAGCTCAAATTAAAAAAGTAGATACAAATTTAATGGATTGGTCCCACCTAAGAAACAGAGCTTGGAAATATTGGGTAATACCCTAATATTACTATTTTCGCTTGAGTTGGAACGGTATAATAGGTTTTATAGTAACCGGTAAATGGAGGGGGAAAATTTTATGGCGTGAAAAGATCTGACATAGCCAGTCCTGTTTTCAAATTATTTATTAAAAACTAAAATTCTGGTTTTATTTATTGACTTGCCGAAAAATGGTACTTTTTTATACTTTAAAACTAGCTATTCAAATCGATTACACAAAATTTTCTCTATTTGAAATCAAGATTTTCTAAGGTTTTAAGAATAATGTATATCGGGAGTCCATAGCATTGGGCTGGTAATAATGATTTTAATTAATTAAAAGTTGAAATTTAAGTAATTAGTAATTTCAGGTCAGTAATTAGTTTTTTATGTACTGATTATGTAATTTTTTAAAACACAGGTAAAGTGCTTTATTCGTTACATTTCTATATACAAAATAGAATATTTGAGGATCGTATTTGAAATAATCGATGGCGAAACGAAAAATAGTATTTAAAACATTTTTCGGTATGTCAATAAATAAAATCGCTAAAGCTGAAAAACGAAAATAAAAATTTTTATTGTTCCTTAACAACATAAAAAGGTTTCTGTTTGAGGGATATTGTTCCCCTTAATAGGTAACATTTATCACATCTGACCGAATTTGTATATCAAACCATTTACGAAATCCTCATCCTCTGCATCTTTATGAGGCACATCATTTAAAAAGAATTAAAACAATAATAATTAAAATGCAACGAAATTAAGCACAGTATTGATATAAACTAATAAATTATTTATTTATTTCTGTAAATATTGTAAACAAATGTTTTTACTCTAACCCAATCTTTGTTTCCAAGAATATCTGTATGGTTTTTGATTAAATTTAGACATTCATCCTTTTTAAGGGCCTTTTTTAATGTAATATTATTTTTGAAATGGGTTTTCACCAGTTGCGCTTGTTCGGATGTCCAACGAGTCCTTCCCTGAATATATATCTTCGTTTTAATACTCTCGGTGTTATCTGCAATTAAAATTACTTTTAATAACGGCTCCCTTAACAGGTAGATACTTCATAGTTTGAACATACAAGGTGCGGAACATAAAACTAGAACATTACGATACTGATGGAAATGTGAAAATTTGAAGATAAAGGTGAATTATTTAGTGACTATATTTTACACAAAAATTTCCTTTATTCCCTTTCTACTCATATCTCCAACTTGTTTTTTGTTGTTATTTTGTGTTGTATTATAATATTATTTTGTCACTGTTGGAGAAAAATTAAAACTATCCCGTTAGAAAAGTTTAAATTCCGTAAATCTCAATTGCCATATTTCACGTCCAATTGATTCAGGATAACTCGCTTACTAAGATTTATGTATAGTTTGTATAGAAAAGTCCAGAAAGTTACCTTGAACAGGTAGTAAAATTGGTCTATTATCTATGGGTTTTTCGTCATCGTCAACTTCAGGATATTCTTCTGCAGGGTTAATATCTATCTCGTTCAAAGACTTTCCTTTATACATATCAACTCCCTTTTCCATAAGTAACAATTTAAATTCTACTGTGGCAAATATAACAAAAGTGATTTGATATTGTATTTTTTTATTTCATTAATATTGGTACCGTTTAGCGATTTAGTGCAAAATAAATGATTATAAATTAATACTTTTTTATCTAAAGAGCGCAAAACTTTTTTACTCGAATAACATTAACTAACTTACCTTCGTCAGCGAAATTTACACGGGCTAACTCAACGAGTCTGCGAGACCTAAAAATAATAGATTATAAGTGGATTGTAAAATTCTAAATAATTTTTTTACCAACCTATCCATTGCTCTGATACACTTTACATGTACAACACACAACTCATAGATCCGGAGCCCAATACAATGATACCTCTTAGTGATTACCATAGGTATATATAATCAGGAAACGAATCGACCCCCACTACCAACTGCACGTTACCTGAAATATGGCAACGGTGCTGGAGGCGTAAAGAGCAACTTCTCTTGCAAAATTTTATACAAAAGAGGCGGATCACTTAAATAATTTGTAGAGGCGTGTTACATTTATAAATATGCTCAAAATTTGTATATTTTTAAGTACTTTGTTTTTTACCCCTCAAGGGCTCCATCTATAAAAATATAGTTTTTAATTCTATTGGAATCGAATACACTCATTTGGTTTTAGTATTTAACATGGAGGCTTGGGTGCCAGTATTACGTATGGAGGCGAATAAGATAGCTGTGCATGTATATATATATATATATATATATATATATATATATATATATATAGATTCGTCCTACCGACGTTGTGACATCATGTCGCAAAAATGTTGGTATCTTTATGACATCCGTTTGCGATGTGACATCCAAATTCGGATGTCACAACGTTTTTGGGGTTCAAACATCATAAAGTAGGTTTAAAAGGGCGCCAAAAAAATTTCAGCTGGATGTCATAATGCTTAATTTTCAATTTTATGTATATATTTAGTTCCAGTGTATAGATGCGAAGGTGGCGCTCGCGTCAGTTGGTTTTGTATATTTTGTATATTAAATATTTCAGTCCCTCGACTGTATAACATCCACCATTAAGTATATTAGAATTTACTCACTCGACTGTCTGACATCCAACATTCAGTATATTAAAACTTACTCACCCGACTATCTGACATCCACCATAGAGTATATTAGAACTTTACACACTAGGTTATGTGACATCCAAAAAATGTATTTTAGATATATTTGGATTTTCATTTTAAGATCTATTTTATGTTAACACATAAGCTGCCAAAAATTTTTCTTGGGTTTCTCATGAAGCCAACAAGTTTCTTAAATGCATTCACTCTCTGTGACTATTTAATAAATATATATTATATGCATCTATATTGATACAAGGTGTATCAACAATGGGTTAGTGAACGATGACTAATTTATATTAAAAGAAATCACACGAAATTAAATTAAAATATATTAAAATAAAATAAAATAAATAAAAATAAATTAAAATAAATTAAAATGAATCAAAATAAATTAAAATAAATTAAAATAAATTAAAATAAATTAAAATAAATTAAAATAAATTAAAATAAATTAAAATAAATTAAAATAAATTAAAATAAATTAAAATAAATTAAAATAAATTAAAATAAATTAAAATAAATTAAAATAAATTAAAATAAATTAAAATAAATTAAAATAAATTAAAATAAATTAAAATAAATTAAAATAAATTAAAATAAATTAAAATAAATTAAAATAAATTAAAATAAATTAAAATAAATTAAAATAAATTAAAATAAATTAAAATAAATTAAAATAAATTAAAATAAATTAAAATAAATTAAAATAAATTAAAATAAATTAAAATAAATTAAAATGAATTAAAATAAATTAAAATAAATTAAAATAAATTAAAATAAATTAAAATAAATTAAAATAAATTAAAATAAATTAAAATAAATTAAAATAAATTAAAATAAATTAAAATAAATTAAAATAAATTAAAATAAATTAAAATAAATTAAAATAAATTAAAATAAATTAAAATAAATTAAAATAAATTAAAATAAATTAAAATAAATTAAAATAAATTAAAATAAATTAAAATAAATTAAAATAAATTAAAATAAATTAAAATAAATTAAAATAAATTAAAATAAATTAAAATAAATTAAAATAAATTAAAATAAATTAAAATAAATTAAAATAAATTAAAATAAATTAAAATAAATTAAAATAAATTAAAATAAATTAAAATAAATTAAAATAAATTAAAATAAATTAAAATAAATTAAAATAAATTAAAATAAATTAAAATAAATTAAAATAAATTAAAATAAATTAAAATAAATTAAAATAAATTAAAATAAATTAAAATAAATTAAAATAAATTAAAATAAATTAAAATAAATTAAAATAAATTAAAATAAATTAAAATAAATTAAATTAAATTAAAATAAATTAAAATAAATTAAAATAAATTAAAATAAATTAAAATAAATTAAAATAAATTAAAATAAATTAAAATAAATTAAAATAAATTAAAATAAATTAAAATAAATTAAAATAAATTAAAATAAATTAAAATAAATTAAAATAAATTTAAATTTAAATAAATTTAACATGTTGAGTACGGTTTGCCTCACTGCTTGTCCTTTTTGAGACGGCGAGACATCAATATGGTGCCACACTTGCAACAGTCAGAAAATTAGCAAGGATGGCGTGGTTTTATAATACGTCTCACTATAATGCTACAAACATAAGAACTCACTTTTAGCCATCTATAGTATTAGAAAAGTTTCACTGGCCTTGAAAGTAAGAGACAAATTCTGTGGGGAGGCATCAATGTATATCCAGAAAAAAAAATGAAATATTTGGCAAATACTTAAAAAAAATAATTGAAATATAAAATATAAAAAATAGACTTCATCCAAAGTAATATGAGGGTCAAAAAATTTCCCATCCTTTAACATGACTTTTTTTTCTTCACGTTCGTACTCAAGGTGTTAAATATATTTATTTAAAGTTATTTAAATTTAAATCAATTTAAATCAAGTTAAATCAATTTAAATCAATTTAAATCAATTTAAATCAATTTAAATCAATTTAAATCAATTTAAATCAATTTAAATCAATTTAAATCAATTTAAATCAATTTAAATCAATTTAAATCAATTTAAATCAATTTAAATCAATTTAAATCAATTTAAATCAATTTAAATCAATTTAAATCAATTTAAATCAATTTAAATCAATTTAAATCAATTTAAATCAATTTAAATCAATTTAAATCAATTTAAATCAATTTAAATCAATTTAAATCAATTTAAATCAATTTTCAATTTAAATCAATTTAAATCAATTTAAATCAATTTAAATCAATTTAAATCAATTTAAATCAATTTAAATCAATTTAAATCAATTTAAATCAATTTAAATCAATTTAAATCAATTTAAATCAATTTAAATCAATTTAAATCAATTTAAATCAATTTAAATCAATTTAAATCAATTTAAATCAATTTAAATCAATTTAAATCAATTTAAATCAATTTAAATCAATTTAAATCAATGTAAATCAATTTAAATCAATTTAAATCAATTTAAATCAATGTAAATCAATTTAAATCAATTTAAATCAATTTAAATCAATTTAAATCAATTTAAATCAATGTAAATCAATGTAAATCAATTTAAATCAATTTAAATCAAAGTAAATAAAAAAAATTAAATAAATTATAACATAGATTAAAATAAATAATTAGCACTTCTTACGGTTCGACCTAACATAAAAAATATGATGAGCTAACTTATAAAAACGACAAATTTAGATTTCCTGACACCTTAACAGCCTAGTCCTCCACTTGAACTCCAATTTCGACTGCAAACGATCGTCTTTCGTGCATCGTCGGTGCCTTGCTGTTTAGAGTTATAACCTTAATAGTATGTTCAAGTAGCGATAAATATTGATGTACGCGGATTTTATTTGTCTTTTTTTTATTTTAGTGTGAATTAATCTACGAAGTTTTACTTCACTCTTTTTTTTAATACTTAGTTTTTTTATGCTACTGATATTATTCCAAGTAACCTTACTTAATGATTCTTTCGTCATTTATAACCGAGATACAGGTAGTTTTATTAACTTTGCCTATTTCTTTTTTGTTTCATAACTTACTAACCACCCTTACATGTTATTGAAATTTGGCACATGTATTCTCTACAACTTACCATAATCTATTAACGTATTAATAAGAAACAAAATGCAGTTCCATCTTTTCAAAAAAAATTAAAAATTTGTCTATCCTTATAAGAACACACTACGAGTCGTTAAATTTGTATCCATATTTGGAAAAAGCACAAAAAAAATAATTACATGCTTTTAATTTTTACTAGATGATTTTATTACTAAAATTAACTGTTTTTATATTATTTTAAAACTAAGCATATTTTTAAAAGTTATGTTATGCGTGTACACTACAATATAATGTACTTACAAGTCCATATTTATGACCAAATATAATCATTACTTTTTAATTAATCACTGCATGCCGTACCAACATCATAATCGCTAGACTCTAGGCAAAATTGATTCAAAGCATTGTTTTTGGTAGGTACTGATAGGCACAGATATATAAAAGTACCAACATAATATATAGCTTTTAAAAATTCAGTTGGAATTAAATTATCCTCATTATAACGTATTGAAGTTACTTAAAAACCCCTTTAGTTTCATTTTTTATCTCCAAAATGCTCAAAAATAAAAATTTAAACGTTATATTTTAGCAGTAAAATCATTGTACAATAACATGACTAATTTTAGTTTTTTCTGGTCTCTTTAAAAATGGAAACGAACTTAACTAATTCAGAAATGTACTTTTTTGTGTAACTCGAAAGTAATAATTTGAAGTTAAAAATGTTTGTAGTAAAATACATTCACCGACCTAAAATTTGATCCATTCAAAATAATGATTTATATAAAAATGCTCTAACTTTCAAAGGCTTATTTATTTGAAGTTTTTAGCAACTTTTAGATAAAATACTGTAGTTTTAAGATTATTATTCGGACATCTAAAAGTAATTTAGTACTCGTCGGATATACTGGGGGGGGGGAAGAAAACAATTTTTTCCTCTACTTTTGACACACCCTGTAGGTTAATTCTAGGTTAATGCTAGTAGATCTGCATACAATTAACTTTATCAAGAAGACTGATTTGTTACCAACACTTTGTTTTTTATTTATTTTTTATTTACCCCGATAACTTAATTTTTTGTGAAATGTGACGGTTTAATGAAAATGCTACATTTTAGAAACGGTCATAATTTAAATGACGGTACAGAATAAACTACAAAATAAGTAGAGTGCTGTGGCCAACTAACAATATGACAACTGTCAAATATTCGTTACTTGGCAATTGCAGTTTAATTATTATTCATTATCAGCATAATATCATGGTTTTAACGCTTACTGATGCAACATGAGCAGTTGCTCTGGTACAAGACGGTAGGACTCAGTATTATACTTCTAGAATATTGGGTGTTACAAGGTGTAGCGTCCAGAGAGTTGTACAAGGTTTTAATGAAACTGGTAGTTTTTCGAGACGAAGAGAATCTGGCAGACGACGTTCTACAAATGTTCGAGATGATCGTTTTATGACATTAAATGTTTTGCGAGAAAGGAATACTACTGCTGTCATGGCTCGAAACCAGTAAAGGGGCTATGTTCATTCTAGAACAAAATCGCGTTTTTCTTATGGAAATTAACATGGGAATTTCTAAGGTTCATTCTAGCAATTTTTGTCTAAATCAAGGTCACGCGTCGAAGTTCAAAGTCTGGGTTATCAGTAAACATGATAACGTCGAAAATCCAAGATGGCGGTAATAGTTGACGTAAACAATGAAAAATAAGCAAAAAATTCAACCTACCCTCCTTCACCCCCACAACCCCCTCATGCTTATAAAATATGGTCGGTACATGCGATACATCGTTGGAAAGGCCTTAACGTACAGAGTAAGGGAAAAATAATGAAGAAATGTCAACTACCCCCTTTCATCCCCGTGAGCCACCCTCTCATTGAAAATCGATCAATCATAGTGTGTGATACCTCGTTGGAAAGGTCTTAACGTACAGAGTAAGGGAAAAATAAGCAAAAAATTACACCTACCCTCCTTCACCCCCACGACCCCCCCTCATGCTTATAAAATATAAAACATGTGATACGTCGGTCTTAACGTACAGAGTAAGGGAAAAATAATGAAAAAATTAATCTCCTTTGACAGAAAAATCATGCGCAATGCCACAAGGGCCTTAGTACGTATCTTCACTGCTATTGGTCCAATTCAAACGGGAAAAACGGCATTAAGTAGAGATCGTGGTATAGATTAACGTTGAAGAGAAAAATCATGCGCAGAACGAAAAGCCACAAGGGCCTTAGTACGTATCTTCACTGCTATTGGTCCAATTCAAACGGGAAAAACGGAATTATGAAAAGAACGATTAACGTTGAAGAGAAAAATCTTGTGCAATGTCAAAAGGGCCTTAGCGAATATCTCAGCTATCGTTGGTCCGATTCAAACGGGAAAAACGGCATTACGTAGAGATCGTAGTATAGATTACCGTCGAATAGAAAAATCATGCGCAGAACGAAAAGCCACAAGGGCCTTAGCAAATATCTCAGCTATCGTTGGTCTGATTTAAACAGGAAAAACGACATTACGTAAAGAATGATGAACATTGAACAGAAAACTCATGTGTAAAGCCAGAAGGGCCTTAGCGTATATCACGTGGTCCGATTTAAGCGGGAAAAACGGCATTACGTAGAGAATGATTAACGTAGAAGAGAATTTTTATGTAAAGCCAGAAAGGCCTTAGCGATTCAAACGGCTACGTGTAGAGAATGACATCTAGTTGTCATTTCGCACATACGCAGTTCATAATGCCGTTTTCATATCTTCGTTAATATCGATCAGATTTGAACGATGAAAATGGTAGATGACAATGTCATCTAGATGGCATGTGCACATGCGCAGTTCAAGGGTCAGTTCTCGCTTGTCGCTTTATATCTTCGTTAATATCCCATCAGATGTCTTGAACGATGATGGCGATCATCGTTCACGTGAACTAACCATATACAAGATGGCGGAGTCAAAAGGACCTGTCAACTGTCAAGGTTCATTGCTATTGGTCGGAAAGGAATGGGGAAACAAACAGTTGATGTATTCGTTTCGTTTCGTTACGTTTCGTTACGTTACGTTTCGTTACGTTTCGTTACGTTCCGTTACGTTTCGTTACGTTTCGTTACGTTTCGTTACGTTTCGTTACGTTTCGTTACGTTTCGTTACGTTTCGTTACGTTTCGTTACGTTTCGTTACGTTTCGTTACGTTTCGTTACGTTTCGTTACGTTTCGTTACGTTTCGTTTCGTTACGTTTCGGTTACGTTTCGTTACGTTTCGTTACGTTTCGTTACGTTTCGTTACGTTTCGTTACGTTTCGTTACGTTTCGTTACGTTTCGTTACGTTTCGTCACGTTTCGTCACGTTTCGTCACGTTTCGATACATTTCGTTACGTTTCGTGGACAAAAGGACCTAAGTCTCGGTGGCATGTCACCAGGTGCAAAATGGTCAAAAGGATCTTAGGCAGACAAACGGAAAGACAGACAAAAATACAGATAAAAGGACAGGCAGACGGAAAGAGGAGACAAATATCTCCTTAAAATTTATTGATACGAGGATCCAAAAAGACCTAAACATTGAATAATACTTAGAAATCATGTAGAGAGCAAAACACGCCTAAGAACAAAAAACTACTGAAGAAGAAGATGAAGAGTGAAACGTTGAAAGGTTGATATCCGTAGAAATTTATAGAAAAAAGAATGGAAAATCGTAGAAATCTTTAAAGAATACACGCTGCTGCATTGTCAAAGGGGCCGTAATAAATGTAATAACCAAGGAGACATTACTTTTCTGGATCTCTGAATACGGGAAGGTAGCAGTCAAAAGTTCAGTATTTTAGAATAAGTCTAAGAAGTCGTATTGTTCGTATTATAGTCATACATTATCGTCGTTTCCTTATTACTTACAAGTACAATAAAAATACTCTACGTCCATTGTCGATGGTAAAAAGGTAGCAAAATACTCCTCGTCCATTATCGTATGTAAACCTGCGCAGTACGTTATTGTCGTGTCATCGTCTTAATCTTTATTAAAAATAAATACAATTACAATATACCATCATCGTTTGTACTTGATTATCTTCACATTTAACATTTTCAATCCTAAAAATCATCTGTCACACATTTATTATTACCATCTCTTTTTTTCAAGCTATCAACCTAAAAAATATCGCAGCTATCCAACCATTAGGCATTCCAAACTGAATGCCTACCAGTGGGCTTTGACGGGTTATGATAATGCAAAATTATGGCAACCCTGTAGACCTGGTGATTTGACAAGGTCAATGAAATAGATAGTTACATAGATTGATTATCCATATTTTTCAAAATAAACATAAGCGCATGCCTTGAAGTAAAAATGTAAGCAATTATTTTTTTTTAATATCTAAAGGCTAAAAATTGGTTTTAAAACACATTTTTGCTAAACCGATTCAAATTAATAAATATTTGCCAGGCAATATGGCCGCTCGTAAACGACCAGCTTTGAGCAATCTATATAACTATATATGTATCATTGACCCTGTTAATGACAACATGACAACAGGGTTGCCATATCTAAACTGTCATTACCCACTGGTAGCCATTTGGACAGGTCGTTGGAATGCCTAATTGTCATCTCTACAGGTTTTCGTATGCCTATTCAATATTCTTTTTAACCTAAAAATATGGCATCTGTCATCTGTCACTATTAAAAAACGTTTGTACTCACTTTTTTTCGTATATTATTATTTAGTTTCAGTATTTTTGCATCATCTTCTGTCTCGTATAACTCGTTAAATCCAATAAAAAGGCCTCATTCATTTTCATAAAGTAATTATTGATTGCTTTTATATTTAGCATTTCTGTCCTAAAAATATGACATCAGGCATCCGTCATTATTAAAAACGTTTGTACTCACTTTTTCCGTATATTATTGTTTAATTTCGGTTTTACATCTTAAAAATTATGGCATCTGTCATTAAAAACCAATAAAAAGATCCCATTCTTAGACATCATCTCTATACCGAAGGTATTTCTTAATTAGAAAGCAATTATCGATTGCTTTTATATTTAGCATTTCTGCCCTAAAAATATGTAATCTGTCATCCGTCACTATTAAAAACGTTTTGTACTCACTTTTTCATATATTATTGTTTAGTTTCAGTATTTTTGCAGCATCTTGTGTCCCGTATGACACGTTAAATCCAGTAAAAATACCCCATTCATTTTCAGAAAGTAATTATTGATTGCTTTATATTTAGTATTTCTATACATTTCGACCCTAAAAAATATGACATCTGTCAGCCGTCACTATTAAAAACTTTTGTAACTCACTTTTTTCCTCATTATAGGCATTTTCTTGTTTAATTTCGATTTACATCTTCTGTCTTAAAAATATAACATCTGTTATTAAAAATCCAATAAAAAAGGGCCCATTTTTAGACAGCACCTCTGTGCCGAAGCATTTGTATATATTTTTCGTTTTTCAACCTGAAAATATAACATCTATCATTAAATCCAATAATAAAAATATGATATCTGTCATTAAATCGAATAAAAAAGTGCTACTTACATTTTTGTCCTAAAAATATGACATCTGTCATTCATCACTATTCAGTAAAGTTTTCATTTCATACATACTATTTAATAAATCCTTTTTTATCACCAAAAATTATGTTAGAAATATCCATTTAATTATTTTGTATCGGTATTTGAAGTTTAGCTGTATATTTCGGTGTTACCATAAATTCTCCTCTGTCCTAAAAATATGCCATCCATCATCAATAAATACATTACCATTTAAAAAAAGTACAATCAAAGTTTAATTTCATACATACTCTTTTAATGGAACCAGTTTTAGTTAACAAAAATTATGTTAAAAATACGTAGTCGATCTAGGTATCTGGCTATTTGAGATTTTACACTCAGTTTTTCATTATTCACTAAGTAGTTAGGTGCAAAGAGACGACTAAAATTAAAATTTTCAACTACTTAGTTACAAACAAACTTACTTACATCTGAAAATAAAGGTTCAGTTCAGAATGAATTATAAATTTTCAAGGTGTTCGGTTTGTATAAAGATAAACGATATCATCGGTTATTTCCTGTCTACAAGTATAGATAACTCAAAATATTAAAACAATATTTTAGTGCTTAATGGTAGGCAACCATTAATACAATGTAAGAGCAAAAGGACATTAATCTTATTAATAGCCCATAGTTAAATGGAACAATCTCTACAATAAAAATTTCTAAAACTGTTTAATCAGTAATTTTCATAGAAAATTCATGATGGTTGTATATACCGAGGGAACAAGAAACACCAAACTATCAATATTATTACATCAATTAAATGGACCAAAAGTAATACTGTATATGTTATTTTCACCGGTAAATGTTTAATTGGTAAAAGAACATACTTGTTAATACCTAATAGACCGAAACCGTTAATTCGGTTTCAAAGGAATATTTATATTGTCACATTAGATTAATAACGCATCCACCAATGGTGTGACAGTATGCTCGTAGAGATGTTCACTGTACATTGAACAGATTCCAATTCGAGTACCATTCTCATGAGGCAAATAATATAGATATCTCGTTACAAAGTCTAGATGAGAGACAAGTTAGATATTATTGGACGGCGTTACGAAAAACAAATGGTATTATGTAGAATACGTGACGTAGAATAATATTAAAAAGAAAAATAATACAAAAACCAAAAGAACCTAAGTATTCACTATTATCGAATAGAATTAAACGAGAAAAAATTACATTGTAACGGAAACGAGCCGTAGATTAACGCTGAAGAGAAAAATTAGGCACATTAACTTTGAAGAGAAAAGCCATGTGCAAACCCAGAAGGACCTAAGTAGTGACTATTATCGGATAGAATTAAACGGGAAAAAAATAAAATTTTAACGGAAACGTGATGTATATTAACGCTGAAGAGAAAAATTAGACTCAATAGCCGTAAGGACCTAAGTATTCGGCTATTATCGATGCAATTCATATTAATAGGCATACATCGTCATTAGTCATTGTAAGAAATCTCAGTTTAAAGCATTCTTCCTTCATTGTGGTATGTTATCGTTAGTCATTGTCGTTGGATATTAATAAAAACAAGGTAAATGAATACTCAACCAATTAACTTAACAATTACAAATCTTGAGCTGGCATAACATATACTAACTACGGTCATCGATTGTACTCGAATTATCTTCTCAGGTCCTCGTTTGTTTATTTTCTTCTATCACTTAAAAAACAATCAATGACTTAGCAAGTTACTAAGCAGAATTTTGCTACAACAGTCATCTGCATGTCATTCGTTGTTGAGCACCGCTTATCTTTATCAGTATCGATCAGATTGTGACTAAATTTAAACGAGCAGAATTTTTTGTTACAACCGTCATCTGTGGGTCATTCGTTGTTAAGCATCACATATCTTTGTTAGTATTGGTCAGATTTTAAGTAAATTTAAACGGGTATTACGTCATTCATTGTTTCTTTTCGGGATTTTTTGAAAATATTTCTCATATTTTCGCGAGTTTTGAAGTCGTAAGACCATATGACATACTAATAATAAATCTGTTACGCTAATAATGTAGGATTTGCTTCAACAAACTACAACGTATATTTTTCTACGGTCAATGCTAATGTAAGTTTAAAAAAACCTCGTTTCAGGACACCTCTGAAGACATCTGAAGACCTCTGAAGACCTCTGAAGGCTGTTTCAGAAGACACCTGAAGAGCTCTGAAGAACGTTTCTTAAGACCTCTGAAGAACGTTTCAGAAGATATCTGAAGACCTCTGAAGACATCTGAAAACGTCTAAAGAGGAGTCGAACACCGTAAAAGGACACAGTATAAATTAGTGTGTTACCTCAAAATACAATAGATTTTATAAAGATGACTGAAGACATCTGAAGACGACTGAAGAGGAGTCGAAGACCGTAAAACAGCACAGTATAAATTAGTGTGTTACCACAAAAATACAATAGATTTTATAAAGATGTCGTCGGATACAGCACGTAAACGAAAAATTGTAGATCTTAGACGTGTTATACGAAAAAAAGTATAACTCTCTGAAGAAAATGGAAGTTGATAAAAAAGAATTGAACTTTTTAAACTCTGTGATAGAACCATTAAAACAAATAGCTAAAGTATCGTAAAACATAATCCTTCGTAGAAATGCCTGCAGAATAAAATTTCAAAACATTCCATTGCCTTAAAAAGATATATTTATTGTAATAAGAAAGACATTAACGTAATGCAGCATCTTCATCGCAAACATCATCCTACATATATTAATGGTGTGATACCATTTATTTAGATTGAAACGGTTATACTGTAACATTAGTATCATTCATATCAAATCCAACGGTATAACAAGATAACTCTTAATATAATTTTTCGAACTTCATATCAAAGATGTACTACGACAGTGAAAAGTCAGCCTACCAAAATCTGTTGAAGAAGCCTCTAGAGAGACTCTATGAACAAAGAAAAGGAGACATAGAAGCAGCGTTTAAAGAATCGATGATGAAAAAGTGAAATCAATCGATAAAGGAGAACATGCGCAATAACTGTCACACCAACAAGGTACACCGAGTACCATTCTCATGATGGAATAATTTTGGTTATTTCGTGAAAACTATCCAATATTTTTTAATATTACTGTCTACTAAATGGTAAATGTTTTAGATTCTTCAATTAATAATAACAGATCCTAGATACGAGAATATTTGTAGTAAAAGTATGATAAAAGTCTTAAGATGTTTATCCACGATTAAAGCTCATGGAATCAATACCAGTATCAATATCGGTGGTAAAAGCTAATGATCTTAAAATTACTTGTAATATTCATCTGACATAGATTTGTCGTCTAGATGAGAGACAAGTTTTTGTAGACATTTCACTTAAAAACGACACTTTGAAATAAAATAAGGCATACTATTTTTTCTATCAACATTGCTAATAACATTCAACAAATCTCTATCAACAGAGATATGAAGAGTATGAAGAACTTCTTAGCGATTACTTGTAACAAAGCATGGTGAGTATATTAAATTATATGAACTACATCATTGTCAAAACGGACAAGTCTATATCTTATTTACTAGTACATTTTTCGCAGGAAGTCATTAGCGTAAAACATAATCCTTCATATCAATACAGACGGTATACCAGCATTTATATTCGAAAGTATATTTATGATGTAATGAAACTGTTAAGTTATATTTCTCGTAATAAGCTAGACAGCATCCTTTACAAATCAGTGGTGTTCTAACGTTCATTTAGAATCAAAGGATAATTTTTAATGTAAGAAATATTAGAGTAAAGGTACATTTACCAATACTGTGACAGTATCCTTCATACCAAAGCCAATGGAAAATTACCATATAAAAATTCAATAATATTCAAACTTGTTGACATATCGGCTAAATACATTTGACGAAACTCTAATAGAATATAATATTTTTCTACGACTAAATTTAAACAGATACACTGGATATTAAGTAAAGTCTTTTGTAAATCAACTATATAATTACAAACGAATTCCAATGGCTAGGTAAAAACGAGGTGATTCAGAGTTCTTAACATTTAATAAATTTTAATATTAAATAGCTACAAAAGATGATTTTGTAGCAAAATTAGGATGAATTTCTTAATTTATATAAAATGGAAGATACGTCAGAGTACTCAGCATTTATTAAAAAATAACGTTAAAAAGGTGTCGAAATTTGATACAAAAGAATAAATAATTTAAATTTAAAGGAATACTTATATTATATTGTAAGAAATATTAGAGTAAAATTGCAACCACCAATGTTGTGACGGTATCTTTCATATCAAAATGCAATGATGAATTAGGATTTTTATAACCAAACAGTGAATTAGGATATTATAATTTTTCTGCGTAGGCTGTGTTATAGCAGAGTAGGTTAATAGAGCTAGTATGATAAATTTAGGAAGGTACATTGATTTTATTAAAGAAATCTAAGAAAAGTCTAAATAGTAAAACTGGCTGATAATAGGCTAAGTGATAATTCGATAGAGTACGTCATTAAGCAAAGTTTTAGTAATCAAATAATGATAAACGAGATCCAAAGACTATATAAAATACAAAATAAATAAAATAACATTAACAAGTATGAAGATTTGATACAATAGTATGAAGGACGTCTTTGGCATTTTAAATGGCAGAACCTATATTTTTTTAACAATTAAAACAACGTTAAGTAGATATGATTCATTTTACCAGAAAGGTACGTTCTCTAAGAAAAGTCTAAATATATCAAAGCAGGTTAATTATAGGTTAGTTTCGGAATTTTCAATATAGTGTTCAGCGTATTTAAAAAAAAAAATAATAATAATATAGTCGTTGATAGCATGGCATTGTAGCTGTCAGACATTTGCAATAGCTATTAGCTTTGAAGGTATTATTATCGCCGCGAACCAAGGTTAGGTTAGAAGACATACGAACGATACGCATTTGATGGCCATATCGCACGAAGACGAAATTTGAGAACGACGCCATAGGCGAAGTGCTCAAACGTCTTCGTGCGATATGGCCATCAAATGCGTATCGTTCGTATGTCTTCTAACCTAACCTTGGTTCGCGGCGATAATAATACCTTCAAAGCTAATAGCTATTGCAAATGTCTGACAGCTACAATGCCATGCTATCAACGACTATATTATTATTATTTTTTTTTTTAAATACGCTGAACACTATATTGAAAATTCCGAAACTAACCTATAATTAACCTGCTTTGATATATTTAGACTTTTCTTAGAGAACGTACCTTTCTGGTAAAATGAATCATATCTACTTAACGTTGTTTTAATTGTTAAAAAAATATAGGTTCTGCCATTTAAAATGCCAAAGACGTCCTTCATACTATTGTATCAAATCTTCATACTTGTTAATGTTATTTTATTTATTTTGTATTTTATATAGTCTTTGGATCTCGTTTATCATTATTTGATTACTAAAACTTTGCTTAATGACGTACTCTATCGAATTATCACTTAGCCTATTATCAGCCAGTTTTACTATTTAGACTTTTCTTAGATTTCTTTAATAAAATCAATGTACCTTCCTAAATTTATCATACTAGCTCTATTAACCTACTCTGCTATAACACAGCCTACGCAGAAAAATTATAATATCCTAATTCACTGTTTGGTTATAAAAATCCTAATTCATCATTGCATTTTGATATGAAAGATACCGTCACAACATTGGTGGTTGCAATTTTACTCTAATATTTCTTACAATATAATATAAGTATTCCTTTAAATTTAAATTATTTATTCTTTTGTATCAAATTTCGACACCTTTTTAACGTTATTTTTTAATAAATGCTGAGTACTCTGACGTATCTTCCATTTTATATAAATTAAGAAATTCATCCTAATTTTGCTACAAAATCATCTTTTGTAGCTATTTAATATTAAAATTTATTAAATGTTAAGAACTCTGAATCACCTCGTTTTTACCTAGCCATTGGAATTCGTTTGTAATTATATAGTTGATTTACAAAAGACTTTACTTAATATCCAGTGTATCTGTTTAAATTTAGTCGTAGAAAAATATTATATTCTATTAGAGTTTCGTCAAATGTATTTAGCCGATATGTCAACAAGTTTGAATATTATTGAATTTTTATATGGTAATTTTCCATTGGCTTTGGTATGAAGGATACTGTCACAGTATTGGTAAATGTACCTTTACTCTAATATTTCTTACATTAAAAATTATCCTTTGATTCTAAATGAACGTTAGAACACCACTGATTTGTAAAGGATGCTGTCTAGCTTATTACGAGAAATATAACTTAACAGTTTCATTACATCATAAATATACTTTCGAATATAAATGCTGGTATACCGTCTGTATTGATATGAAGGATTATGTTTTACGCTAATGACTTCCTGCGAAAAATGTACTAGTAAATAAGATATAGACTTGTCCGTTTTGACAATGATGTAGTTCATATAATTTAATATACTCACCATGCTTTGTTACAAGTAATCGCTAAGAAGTTCTTCATACTCTTCATATCTCTGTTGATAGAGATTTGTTGAATGTTATTAGCAATGTTGATAGAAAAAATAGTATGCCTTATTTTATTTCAAAGTGTCGTTTTTAAGTGAAATGTCTACAAAAACTTGTCTCTCATCTAGACGACAAATCTATGTCAGATGAATATTACAAGTAATTTTAAGATCATTAGCTTTTACCACCGATATTGATACTGGTATTGATTCCATGAGCTTTAATCGTGGATAAACATCTTAAGACTTTTATCATACTTTTACTACAAATATTCTCGTATCTAGGATCTGTTATTATTAATTGAAGAATCTAAAACATTTACCATTTAGTAGACAGTAATATTAAAAAATATTGGATAGTTTTCACGAAATAACCAAAATTATTCCATCATGAGAATGGTACTCGGTGTACCTTGTTGGTGTGACAGTTATTGCGCATGTTCTCCTTTATCGATTGATTTCACTTTTTCATCATCGATTCTTTAAACGCTGCTTCTATGTCTCCTTTTCTTTGTTCATAGAGTCTCTCTAGAGGCTTCTTCAACAGATTTTGGTAGGCTGACTTTTCACTGTCGTAGTACATCTTTGATATGAAGTTCGAAAAATTATATTAAGAGTTATCTTGTTATACCGTTGGATTTGATATGAATGATACTAATGTTACAGTATAACCGTTTCAATCTAAATAAATGGTATCACACCATTAATATATGTAGGATGATGTTTGCGATGAAGATGCTGCATTACGTTAATGTCTTTCTTATTACAATAAATATATCTTTTTAAGGCAATGGAATGTTTTGAAATTTTATTCTGCAGGCATTTCTACGAAGGAATATGTTTTACGATACTTTAGCTATTTGTTTTAATGGTTCTATCACAGAGTTTAAAAAGTTCAATTCTTTTTTATCAACTTCCATTTTCTTCAGAGAGTTATACTTTTTTTCGTATAACACGTCTAAGATCTACAATTTTTCGTTTACGTGCTGTATCCGACGACATCTTTATAAAATCTATTGTATTTTTGTGGTAACACACTAATTTATACTGTGCTGTTTTACGGTCTTCGACTCCTCTTCAGTCGTCTTCAGATGTCTTCAGTCATCTTTATAAAATCTATTGTATTTTGAGGTAACACACTAATTTATACTGTGTCCTTTTACGGTGTTCGACTCCTCTTTAGACGTTTTCAGATGTCTTCAGAGGTCTTCAGATATCTTCTGAAACGTTCTTCAGAGGTCTTAAGAAACGTTCTTCAGAGCTCTTCAGGTGTCTTCTGAAACAGCCTTCAGAGGTCTTCAGAGGTCTTCAGATGTCTTCAGAGGTGTCCTGAAACGAGGTTTTTTTAAACTTACATTAGCATTGACCGTAGAAAAATATACGTTGTAGTTTGTTGAAGCAAATCCTACATTATTAGCGTAACAGATTTATTATTAGTATGTCATATGGTCTTACGACTTCAAAACTCGCGAAAATATGAGAAATATTTTCAAAAAATCCCGAAAAGAAACAATGAATGACGTAATACCCGTTTAAATTTACTTAAAATCTGACCAATACTAACAAAGATATGTGATGCTTAACAACGAATGACCCACAGATGACGGTTGTAACAAAAAATTCTGCTCGTTTAAATTTAGTCACAATCTGATCGATACTGATAAAGATAAGCGGTGCTCAACAACGAATGACATGCAGATGACTGTTGTAGCAAAATTCTGCTTAGTAACTTGCTAAGTCATTGATTGTTTTTTAAGTGATAGAAGAAAATAAACAAACGAGGACCTGAGAAGATAATTCGAGTACAATCGATGACCGTAGTTAGTATATGTTATGCCAGCTCAAGATTTGTAATTGTTAAGTTAATTGGTTGAGTATTCATTTACCTTGTTTTTATTAATATCCAACGACAATGACTAACGATAACATACCACAATGAAGGAAGAATGCTTTAAACTGAGATTTCTTACAATGACTAATGACGATGTATGCCTATTAATATGAATTGCATCGATAATAGCCGAATACTTAGGTCCTTACGGCTATTGAGTCTAATTTTTCTCTTCAGCGTTAATATACATCACGTTTCCGTTAAAATTTTATTTTTTTCCCGTTTAATTCTATCCGATAATAGTCACTACTTAGGTCCTTCTGGGTTTGCACATGGCTTTTCTCTTCAAAGTTAATGTGCCTAATTTTTCTCTTCAGCGTTAATCTACGGCTCGTTTCCGTTACAATGTAATTTTTTCTCGTTTAATTCTATTCGATAATAGTGAATACTTAGGTTCTTTTGGTTTTTGTATTATTTTTCTTTTTAATATTATTCTACGTCACGTATTCTACATAATACCATTTGTTTTTCGTAACGCCGTCCAATAATATCTAACTTGTCTCTCATCTAGACTTTGTAACGAGATATCTATATTATTTGCCTCATGAGAATGGTACTCGAATTGGAATCTGTTCAATGTACAGTGAACATCTCTACGAGCATACTGTCACACCATTGGTGGATGCGTTATTAATCTAATGTGACAATATAAATATTCCTTTGAAACCGAATTAACGGTTTCGGTCTATTAGGTATTAACAAGTATGTTCTTTTACCAATTAAACATTTACCGGTGAAAATAACATATACAGTATTACTTTTGGTCCATTTAATTGATGTAATAATATTGATAGTTTGGTGTTTCTTGTTCCCTCGGTATATACAACCATCATGAATTTTCTATGAAAATTACTGATTAAACAGTTTTAGAAATTTTTATTGTAGAGATTGTTCCATTTAACTATGGGCTATTAATAAGATTAATGTCCTTTTGCTCTTACATTGTATTAATGGTTGCCTACCATTAAGCACTAAAATATTGTTTTAATATTTTGAGTTATCTATACTTGTAGACAGGAAATAACCGATGATATCGTTTATCTTTATACAAACCGAACACCTTGAAAATTTATAATTCATTCTGAACTGAACCTTTATTTTCAGATGTAAGTAAGTTTGTTTGTAACTAAGTAGTTGAAAATTTTAATTTTAGTCGTCTCTTTGCACCTAACTACTTAGTGAATAATGAAAAACTGAGTGTAAAATCTCAAATAGCCAGATACCTAGATCGACTACGTATTTTTAACATAATTTTTGTTAACTAAAACTGGTTCCATTAAAAGAGTATGTATGAAATTAAACTTTGATTGTACTTTTTTTAAATGGTAATGTATTTATTGATGATGGATGGCATATTTTTAGGACAGAGGAGAATTTATGGTAACACCGAAATATACAGCTAAACTTCAAATACCGATACAAAATAATTAAATGGATATTTCTAACATAATTTTTGGTGATAAAAAAGGATTTATTAAATAGTATGTATGAAATGAAAACTTTACTGAATAGTGATGAATGACAGATGTCATATTTTTAGGACAAAAATGTAAGTAGCACTTTTTTATTCGATTTAATGACAGATATCATATTTTTATTATTGGATTTAATGATAGATGTTATATTTTCAGGTTGAAAAACGAAAAATATATACAAATGCTAAATATAAAAGCAATCGATAATAGTTTTCTAATTAAGAAATACCTTCGGCACAGAGGTGCTGTCTAAAAATGGGCCCTTTTTTATTGGATTTTTAATAACAGATGTTATATTTTTAAGACAGAAGATGTAAATCGAAATTAAACAAGAAAATGCCTATAATGAGGAAAAAAGTGAGTTACAAAAGTTTTTAATAGTGACGGCTGACAGATGTCATATTTTTTAGGGTCGAAATGTATAGAAATACTATTTAGTATTATATTAAGCAATCAATAATTACTTTCTGAAAATGAATGGGGTATTTTTACTGGATTTAACGTGTCATACGGGACACAAGATGCTGCAAAAATACTGAAACTAAACAATAATATATGAAAAAGTGAGTACAAAACGTTTTTAATAGTGACGGATGACAGATTACATATTTTTAGGGCAGAAATGCTAAATATAAAAGCAATCGATAATTGCTTTCTAATTAAGAAATACCTTCGGTATAGAGATGATGTCTAAGAATGGGATCTTTTTATTGGTTTTTAATGACAGATGCCATAATTTTTAAGATGTAAAACCGAAATTAAACAATAATATACGGAAAAAGTGAGTACAAACGTTTTTAATAATGACGGATGCCTGATGTCATATTTTTAGGACAGAAATGCTAAATATAAAAGCAATCAATAATTACTTTATGAAAATGAATGAGGCCTTTTTATTGGATTTAACGAGTTATACGAGACAGAAGATGATGCAAAAATACTGAAACTAAATAATAATATACGAAAAAAAGTGAGTACAAACGTTTTTTAATAGTGACAGATGACAGATGCCATATTTTTAGGTTAAAAAGAATATTGAATAGGCATACGAAAACCTGTAGAGATGACAATTAGGCATTCCAACGACCTGTCCAAATGGCTACCAGTGGGTAATGACAGTTTAGATATGGCAACCCTGTTGTCATGTTGTCATTAACAGGGTCAATGATACATATATAGTTATATAGATTGCTCAAAGCTGGTCGTTTACGAGCGGCCATATTGCCTGGCAAATATTTATTAATTTGAATCGGTTTAGCAAAAATGTGTTTTAAAACCAATTTTTAGCCTTTAGATATTAAAAAAAAATAATTGCTTACATTTTTACTTCAAGGCATGCGCTTATGTTTATTTTGAAAAATATGGATAATCAATCTATGTAACTATCTATTTCATTGACCTTGTCAAATCACCAGGTCTACAGGGTTGCCATAATTTTGCATTATCATAACCCGTCAAAGCCCACTGGTAGGCATTCAGTTTGGAATGCCTAATGGTTGGATAGCTGCGATATTTTTTAGGTTGATAGCTTGAAAAAAAGAGATGGTAATAATAAATGTGTGACAGATGATTTTTAGGATTGAAAATGTTAAATGTGAAGATAATCAAGTACAAACGATGATGGTATATTGTAATTGTATTTATTTTTAATAAAGATTAAGACGATGACACGACAATAACGTACTGCGCAGGTTTACATACGATAATGGACGAGGAGTATTTTGCTACCTTTTTACCATCGACAATGGACGTAGAGTATTTTTATTGTACTTGTAAGTAATAAGGAAACGACGATAATGTATGACTATAATACGAACAATACGACTTCTTAGACTTATTCTAAAATACTGAACTTTTGACTGCTACCTTCCCGTATTCAGAGATCCAGAAAAGTAATGTCTCCTTGGTTATTACATTTATTACGGCCCCTTTGACAATGCAGCAGCGTGTATTCTTTAAAGATTTCTACGATTTTCCATTCTTTTTTCTATAAATTTCTACGGATATCAACCTTTCAACGTTTCACTCTTCATCTTCTTCTTCAGTAGTTTTTTGTTCTTAGGCGTGTTTTGCTCTCTACATGATTTCTAAGTATTATTCAATGTCTTTTTGGATCCTCGTATCAATAAATTTTAAGGAGATATTTGTCTCCTCTTTCCGTCTGCCTGTCCTTTTATCTGTATTTTTGTCTGTCTTTCCGTTTGTCTGCCTAAGATCCTTTTGACCATTTTGCACCTGGTGACATGCCACCGAGACTTAGGTCCTTTTGTCCACGAAACGTAACGAAATGTATCGAAACGTGACGAAACGTGACGAAACGTGACGAAACGTAACGAAACGTAACGAAACGTAACGAAACGTAACGAAACGTAACGAAACGTAACGAAACGTAACGAAACGTAACGAAACGTAACCGAAACGTAACGAAACGAAACGTAACGAAACGTAACGAAACGTAACGAAACGTAACGAAACGTAACGAAACGTAACGAATCGTAACGAAACGTAACGAAACGTAACGAAACGTAAGGAAACGTAACGAAACGTAACGAAACGTAACGAAACGTAACGAAACGTAACGGAACGTAACGAAACGTAACGAAACGTAACGTAACGAAACGTAACGAAACGAAACGAATACATCAACTGTTTGTTTCCCCATTCCTTTCCGACCAATAGCAATGAACCTTGACAGTTGACAGGTCCTTTTGACTCCGCCATCTTGTATATGGTTAGTTCACGTGAACGATGATCGCCATCATCGTTCAAGACATCTGATGGGATATTAACGAAGATATAAAGCGACAAGCGAGAACTGACCCTTGAACTGCGCATGTGCACATGCCATCTAGATGACATTGTCATCTACCATTTTCATCGTTCAAATCTGATCGATATTAACGAAGATATGAAAACGGCATTATGAACTGCGTATGTGCGAAATGACAACTAGATGTCATTCTCTACACGTAGCCGTTTGAATCGCTAAGGCCTTTCTGGCTTTACATAAAAATTCTCTTCTACGTTAATCATTCTCTACGTAATGCCGTTTTTCCCGCTTAAATCGGACCACGTGATATACGCTAAGGCCCTTCTGGCTTTACACATGAGTTTTCTGTTCAATGTTCATCATTCTTTACGTAATGTCGTTTTTCCTGTTTAAATCAGACCAACGATAGCTGAGATATTTGCTAAGGCCCTTGTGGCTTTTCGTTCTGCGCATGATTTTTCTATTCGACGGTAATCTATACTACGATCTCTACGTAATGCCGTTTTTCCCGTTTGAATCGGACCAACGATAGCTGAGATATTCGCTAAGGCCCTTTTGACATTGCACAAGATTTTTCTCTTCAACGTTAATCGTTCTTTTCATAATTCCGTTTTTCCCGTTTGAATTGGACCAATAGCAGTGAAGATACGTACTAAGGCCCTTGTGGCTTTTCGTTCTGCGCATGATTTTTCTCTTCAACGTTAATCTATACCACGATCTCTACTTAATGCCGTTTTTCCCGTTTGAATTGGACCAATAGCAGTGAAGATACGTACTAAGGCCCTTGTGGCATTGCGCATGATTTTTCTGTCAAAGGAGATTAATTTTTTCATTATTTTTCCCTTACTCTGTACGTTAAGACCGACGTATCACATGTTTTATATTTTATAAGCATGAGGGGGGGTCGTGGGGGTGAAGGAGGGTAGGTGTAATTTTTTGCTTATTTTTCCCTTACTCTGTACGTTAAGACCTTTCCAACGAGGTATCACACACTATGATTGATCGATTTTCAATGAGAGGGTGGCTCACGGGGATGAAAGGGGGTAGTTGACATTTCTTCATTATTTTTCCCTTACTCTGTACGTTAAGGCCTTTCCAACGATGTATCGCATGTACCGACCATATTTTATAAGCATGAGGGGGTTGTGGGGGTGAAGGAGGGTAGGTTGAATTTTTTGCTTATTTTTCATTGTTTACGTCAACTATTACCGCCATCTTGGATTTTCGACGTTATCATGTTTACTGATAACCCAGACTTCGAACTTCGACGCGTGACCTTGATTTAGACAAAAATTGCTAGAATGAACCTTAGAAATTCCCATGTTAATTTCCATAAGAAAAACGCGATTTTGTTCTAGAATGAACATAGCCCCTTTACTGAAACCGTTTAGAAGAAGTACGTCAACTAGCTGTTAACGAAATAACGATTCGAAGGCGATTACAAGAACATGGATTACGCTCCAGAAGACCTGCAACTGGCCCAGAGTTACTTAGGAATCACAGAACAGCACGTCTTCGATTTGCCAGGGAGCATTAACATTGGAATATCGATGAATGGAGTAAGATTTTATTTTTTGACGAGTCAAGGTTTTGTTTAACGAATATACCGAAGAAGAGGCGAAAGGTTTGACCAAGCAAATTTTTGCACAAGACTCAGTTATGAAGGAGGATCGGTAATGGTTTGGGGCGGCATAAGCATGGAAGCTCGTACTGATTTAGTCATTGTTGGCGGCGGAGCAATGACAGCTTACCGATATATTCGTGATGTGCTAGATCCATATGTAATTCCATTTGCACCATTTATAGGAAATTAATTTATGTTTATGCATGACAACGCTCGACCACATATTGCGAGGATTGTATCTCAATATTTGGATGAAACAGAAATTCAGAGGATGAACTGGCCATCACGTAGCCCAGACCTCAATCCAATTGAGCACGTCTGGGACATGATGGGCAGACGAGTTCATAACCGAGTTCCTTCTCCAAGTATTTTAAATTTTTTGAGAGATGCTTTGATCCAAGAATGGGATCAGATTGACCAGATGAAGATTCGATATCTAATAGAGGGTATGCCATGACGCATTGAGGCAGTTATTCGCGCTCGTGGGAAAAAAACCCGTTATTAATTTGTAATAATTATTAGTTTATTTGTTGTTTGAGTTGTTTATAAAATTATGTATTACTCTGCTAAAACTGAATAAAAAAATTAAGAATGTTGCATTTTCTTTAAACCGTCACATTTCGCAAACAAATTAAGATATCGGGGTAAATAAAAAAACAAAATGTTGGAAACAAATTAGTCTTCTTGATAAAGTGTGTGCAGATCTGCTAGCAGAATTAACCTACAGGGTGTGTCAACAGTAGAGGAAAAAATTGTTTTCTTTTCCCCCCTGTATATCCGGCGAGTACTAAATTACTTTTAGATGTCCGAATAATAATGTTAAAACTACATTATTTTATCTAAATCTAAATCTGCCTCCGCATTTGAAAGTTAGAGCATTTTTAAATAAATCATTATTTTGAATGGATCGAATTTTAAGTCGGTGAGTGTAGTCTATGCGCACAAATAATAAACACCGCTGGATTTATGTTTTGGGTACTTCTCAGGTAATTTTAGGTTAGGTTTGCAAACTGGTCGTGTTAATGCACTTGAAACTGGAGAATCAACCATATAAGGTCGATAGATACTTAAAGTAGTTCCAACGAACATGTAAAAGATATTAGCAAGAGGCCGGCGATAACTTGCTCAGGTGGTGATTTTAGTGGGTAAAGGGTAAAACTATTGGGAAAGGGAGAACCTGTACCGAATCTTTATAAGGGATTTCCACATATCAAAAAAATATCAAGAAGTTACTTCATCGAAAACTATTTTTTGGGCCAGTGTATCTAAAAATATACACAATCAAAAACTAAAAAGAAAATAATTTGAAAATGGAATGAATTATTTTATCACATACAAAACAACAAAAGAAATCACATTGGAATAAAAAAGAATAAGAAATCGTAGAATTTGAGGGTCGGCTTTGGCGCTGAACGTGTTAAATGTTTAGGATGTAATAAGATGCTTAATTTAAAAATGTATCTATATACTTGCTGGATGTTATAAGAATGGTAGTTTTTCTGTAGAAATGGTATACTGTGACGTAACAACTGGATGTCACAAGATGCAAGGTTTTTCTGGATGTCACAAAGTGTTGTTAATAAAAATATATACCGTGTATACTTTGGATCTCACAACGATAGGACGTCTTATTTTTTTAAAACGTGTATGGTTGTGATATTTTTCGCTCAGCCATAATATTTTTTTAATTAAAACAAGTCATATTTTTATTTTTTTCCTAAAGTCTTTGCAAAGGGTGGATGTCACAAAGTCAAAATTTTTGCTGGATGTCACATGATACGCTGGTCGAGTATATATATATATATATATATATATATATATATATATATATATATACAGTGAGCACCATAAGTCTTGCCCCCCTATCTAACTCGTTACTGGAGTCTTGTTAGGAAAATCGCCGAGACACGTCGATTTTTGATTTCTACAATGTACATTTTTGTATGAATAGTTTACCCTTAATTTCATCCCTTACTGGAGGGGAGCAACCCTTTCGAAAAATTTAAATGGCATGGGGTGGTGAGTGATAGCTCATTTGAAAGAGGGTTTTATTCTCTATTCAACTGTGTAAAAAAATTTGAAATTTGCTTCATTAATTCTCGACTAATTGTTGTTTCAGAATAACGGAAATTAACGTAGCGCACTCATCCTTAGAATTAAAATTCGGCCCTTCATGATTTCGGTTTTGGTTCAGACGTGAAGTAAGACTTTTTGCCATTAGAAGGTCACTGTTAGTCTAGTTGCTTTCCTATTTTGTGAGGTTTTGTTATTTTTAAACATTAATAAATCAACACGTAATGAAACAAATTTCAAAACCTGCTAAATTATTATTAATTCAAGAAGGATGTGTAAGAAATGGTCATCGTCACACATCAAATCCTGCAATTAACTGAATAGGTACTAAGCCACTAGAAAAATGGGACTGTAGAACCAATTTAAACAACTCTTCTTACCTGCATATTAGGCATAGCTCCAGGCATGTTTCCAGGCATAGAATTTCCCATCATCATTTGTTGGGGTCCTCTATTTAATGTTTGTAGTAAATTTGTAGCTGGTGCTTGTTGAGGACCTCCCATTTGAGGATTTTGTGGGCCCATATTCATCATCGAATTGCGAGTACCTTGGCTAGCCAAATTCTGGAGAGCATTAATGGGATCAGGCATACCTGGGCCTCCTTGGCCCTGGCCTGGGACAGCCATTCCTCCACCCTGTTTTGGTTCTAAAATTAAATAGGATGACTATATCCTTGGATTGCTGGTAAAAGCCATTAAAATGGAGAAAAAAAAGTTAAAATTTTTAAAATTTGATTTCATTTCAAATTGAAAAATAAAATTACAGTTATTTTTTTAACTTAGATATAACTTTATTATTAAAGCACAAGGTATAATATATATACATACACATAAATACATATACCCATGCATGCACATACATAACACATACACCTACATATAAACACACATACATACATATATGCATTACATTATTTGTTTGTCTTATGCCTTTTAGCTGTACCAACAAAAATCGAAACTAAAACTAAGATTATTACACTTAATTATCACAAATATTACAATTATCACAATGAGAGATAAGAAGAAAGTAACAGAATCAACAAAAATCAAAATAAGCACAAAAAATTTTCAATATTTTCCCAACAATACCTTTAAAACAAAATATTAACCTTTTTGTACTTTTTAACATTTCTAATACTTAGAGGAATAAGATTATAAAATTTAGGAGCCAGATATGTCATAAAATGCAAGTTTAAATCACATCTTGACTGAGGGATATTCAGCTCATGAGCAGCATTTGCCCGGGTCATAAAGTTATGGGACATACAATTCGATTTTAGTTTTTCATTTGTATGCACAAAACCACACACTGCAAGGACATATAGTACTTTTATATTGTTAATTTCTAAAGAATAAAGTTGGTTAGTAGAATATACTCTAGTTTTTTTTAGAATGATCCTTACAATGTAATTCTGCACTACTTTCAGTTGAGTAAGATTTGAGCTGTACATCCCACCCCATACAACAATGCCATACCTTAAAAGGGGTTCAACAAGTGCCATGTAAATCATCAGTAGCAACTTCTTCGCCATAACGTTGCGCATATAAAATTTATGAATAAAAAATCAAAATTTTTTGTTTAAGTAAAGCACATGTTGATCCCATTTCAGGTGTTTATCCAGAACAACCCCCAAATATTTAATATGGGATACTTCTTTCAAAGGCTGTTCTACATTGTCAAGCCTAATTTGATCAAAAACTGGTATGTTAGCCATTGTTATAGAAAAGGCAATGTAATGAGATTTTTTTATATTTAAAGTTAATTTGAATGTCTCTAGATAGTTCTTAATTTTGGCAAAACCAGTCTTTACTTTTTTACCCACCAATTCCCATGTCCTCGCATGAAATACCACCACAGTGTCATCAGCATATGCAATTATTAGATTCCAAAAATTCAAGTAATCTAACCTTAATACATTTTTCAAATATCTTTGCTAAATTTGAGATGATACTTATTGGTCTATAGTTACCTATATCCTCTGCATCTCCAGCTTTATGAATTGGGGTTACTATGGAGGTTTTAAACTGTGTGGGTACTTTTCCTGTTTTAACAATCAAATTAATTATATGAACTAAGGGATTTAAGAGATGGATATATAGCTGTTTGATAATTTTGGTAGTCAATTTATCTAACACCGGAGGGCAACAGTTTTTTAAACTCATCATATGTTCAATAATTTCATTAGGGTTTGTCGGTTTTAAGTACATTGAATAGAGAAGGCTATTTACAAATTGAAATGATCTAGAGGGACTTTTAATTTTGTCAGACATTTCTCTGCCTATATTAATAAAATAGTTATTTACAAAATCAGCAATTTTATTCTTTTAAAAAATCTTGCTTTTCTTTTCATCTTTTATGCAACTAGTAGAACTTTTAGTTAGGTTTTCGTTTGTTGCCACTTTAACCAAATTATAAATTTTTTTAATATCATGAGAGTTCTGATTAAATTTATCTATGTAATAGTCATTTTTTACAGATTTAATTATTTTATTAAGGTGATTTCTATATTCTCTGTATTCCAAAACCTTTGCTGGAGATGGGTTGATCCTAAGAGTTCTTTTTAGCCTATCTCGATTTTTAATAGATGTTATTATTGCATTTGTTATTCATGGTTTAAGCTTGTTATAACTATTTAGGGTATTTTTTTTAAATTCAGACTTCTCTATAATTACACTTAACTTTCCTAAAAGATAATTTGTAGCTTCTCCTGCTTGATCAAATCTTAAAATGAAAGACCAATCCACAAGATAATTTAGTTTATTCATGTTAATACATTTAAAAACATGTTGACTATTTGATGCTGTGGAATTTAGAGTAAAATCATCTGAAATGTGAAGCATAAGAGGTAGATGGTCAGTTATGTTGTGTTCTATAATGAATGTATCTATTTTTCTAGAAAAGATATTATATTTCTCTTAAAAATATATGGTCAAGGCAGGATTTACTTACTTCTCTAGTGACATCCTGACACAATGGAACAAACCCATGCAAAAACATTGAGGAAAGATATCTATTTACCTCAACATTGTCCCTATTAAGAAGATTTATATTAATATCACCCATTAAAATATCAATGTTACTATTACTATTTGCAATAGTTTCAAAAAACACATCCAAGTAATTCAAAAAATCATTTATACTTGAGGATGGAGACCTATATAATGCAAATATCATATAGATAATATTTTTCACAGATAATGTAATTTCCGTTACAGTAACACCTGAATTTTGCAGTTTATAGTTAACAAAATTTTTGTTTAAATTTAGCTTTGAATAGATAACAATTCCATCAAAAGTGTTATAGTTACTATTGTTGAAATATGATACATACCCTGGTATATCAAACTGCAATACTGATTCTAATTTATGACATTCAGTCAAAACTATAATATCACAATAATTATTAATATTATAAGTTTCTAAATAATAATTATGTTCGATTATAGTATGTACTGTATATGTAGTCGATTTGTTTATCAACTATTTATAATTTCTGTTTTAACACATAAAAATACTATTTAAAAGAGTATACATTATTTTTTTTAAACACTAAAGTAGCTTAATGTTTTTTTGTATGTATATTCAGAAAAAAACTATTAACAAAAATCCCCTGGGAAGTGGCAGATACACAAAATAGTGTTCAACTGAGATAAAATGTTTTATATGGCTTAAAACAAAAATAAATGCTATCTAGTATTTTTATTGCAAAATTCGTTAGAAAAAGCGTACTCACAATTCAAATTATACAAATTTTCATACTTACTCATTTCTCTAACATGTAATATTAACCTGGCAACAAATCCCAGATATTCTTCCTTATTTTTTGCTTTTTGAAAGACATGATTTTCCATTTCAATGCTGTTTCGGGAGGTGTTCATTCCAGATTGACGTATGGCTTCTTCACTGTAAAATTACAACATTTTCAAACAATATTAAACTAATTAGTATTAAACAAAATCTTACATTTTCGCGATGACGCTTTGACGAAAAGTTGGCGTTCTCCAAGAATTTTCGTCAGCCATATTTGTGATTTGATACTGTTAATTATAAATGATGAATTTATAATCCAACGAATCTTTAAAATAGTTCTTACAACGTGTAAGATTGTTTTATTTCATTACAAAGTGTTCCAGACACGATAAAATACAAACAAACAATGACTCATGGGCTCAATGTCAATCAATGACTGCAAGGTCATATCATCTGTCTTTTTGATATTTATGGTCTCTTACTTTTGTTTCTCGCACTTTAATTTATTGGCCTCTTATCTAATCAACAAGGCGTGCCTGGAACTCCCGTTTAGGCGCGGATACAACGCGGATAAAACACTAATTAGGTACCCCATTGCAAAGTAAATTTTAAAAAACTATTAATAAAACCTCAGGCAAATATATAAAAAAATTTGATGTGTCCAACACATAACTTTCCTATCTAGTTATTATAGGCTTTTTCCGGTTATTTTGTACAACCTATTGCAGCACCTCTATAAATGTTTAGAGGATAAACTAAATATATACATTTTCCACATACATCTACCTCGAAACATTTTTCTATAGATATTCATTGAAAACGAAAATACTGAAAAATGTAAATTTAGCACTTTTCCTTCAATTTTTCCATTACGGTCCATTTTAGAAAAATCATGTATAAACAAAAATTATAGAGATCGATATCGCGAACAACTTTTAGTTTAACAATTTTCATAAAAATCAGAAATTTGCACATTTTGTCAAATTTCTCGAATACGGACCATTTCAGGAAAATTTTACATAAAACAAAAATTATAGATAATACTATTAGAAGTAACTTTTATTTGAACAATTTTTTTTCTCCAAACATAAATAACAGATATATTCCATAAAATATAAAAACGTCCTCCCAAAGTACCCCCCCAGATGTTCCGACTTTGTCCAAAATCTAATCAGTTCACGTCAGGCCAAAATAAAACTTAAGTTTAAAATTTAATGTTTTTCTTTATCCGTTTTTGAGTTTTCTTCAAATTTCGAAATTTACACATTTTCTCAAATATCTCGAATACGGTCCATTTTAGAGAAATTATGTGTAGGATAAAAATTATAGAGAATTACATTACAAACAACTTTGTTTGAACCATTTTTATAAAAAAATATTTTTTTTACATTTTGTCAAATTTCTCGAATACGGACCATTTTAGGAAAATTTTGTGTAGAACAAAAATTTTAAATAATAATATAAGAAGTAACTTTTATTTGAAGAATTTTCTTCCCCAAACGTAAATAACAGATATATTCCATAAAATATAAAAATGACCACCTATAAAGTATCCCTCCAGATGTTCCGACTCTGCTCAAAATCTAATCAGTTTACTGGACGCTGGAACAAAGCTTAAGTTTAAAATTTGGTGTTTTTCTGTGTATAGGTTCATGAGTTATGGTGGACACAGACGCGCACACACAGACAGAGATACAGACATCATCGCGAAAATAGTCAAAACGGATTCAGGGGACCCCAAAACGTAAAAATACGTCAAAAACTGAAGGTCGAAAAAAATCATGATTCCTATATTTTCCTTATATCTGTATACAGATAGGAAAGTAAAAAGTGTTTAAGATATTATTTTTCTTCTGCAATCACTCAGCACGATGCCACTTACCTGTCGATCAACGTGTATTTTGTTGGATGAAGAGAGAACAATTTTCTACTGGTTTCTACCAACTTCTATTTGAAGAAACAGAATTGGTTGTAAAATTTCTTGTTTTACAGAGATTTTAACAAAAACCTCAATTTTTTTATATGGCTGGTTAACCTTTAATGTTTTGTGCATATTTTTTATACAGCTTATATTGTTGAATTATTCATTATATTTATTCCTTAAAAATGATAGAGTAGAAATACTTCATCTAATGCTAAACAATTAGATGATACCTTTATATTACATAAGACAAGTTTGTCATACAAAAAATTATTTTAAAATATACCTATACGCTTCTTAACAAAAAATTACTATTCTTACAAATAATTATAAATTATTTACTTAGGTTATACTTAATTGCTAATTAACCCCAAATAGTCATCCATCAGAGTTCCAATAGCAAACTGAAACAAATAAAAACTATTATAAACATCTAATGATTCAAAGTTACATCCCCCAATCAACTTTAAACAAGAAAAATGTGAGGAGATAATTTCTTATAAATTCATATTGTGAAAAAAATAAGTAATGTAGTTTACAAATATTAAAGGAATCATATATAAAATTTGTAATGCAACAAGCAACAATAAAATTTGAGATAAATATTTAAAAATATATTTTATATGGCAAAACCCAGAATAAATAATTATCTTGATAGTCCATTAGAGTCAAAAAGCAATCATGAGAGCTCATCTAGCCCTAGATTATAATGAAAAAAACTTTAAAAAAATAAACATTCATTTTAGTATTGTAAACTATAACTAAAGACTTTTGTAGCTGTTAATGGATCAATAAAAATACAATATAAAATATAATTACAATTCCAGAGGCATCCACTCTTGTACCAACTATCTTCAATCTAATTTCTCCTTCTGCATGTATAACAACATCTTCATCTTTAGTTTTATAACATTGCGGATTGACATTAGGACAGAACTCCATTTCAGCAGGAATAGAATGATGAGATATAAAACAGGATAGGGGACCTATTTCTGCAAACATGCCAACTTTATTTACTTGTCTAACAACTGCATCCAAAACTTCTCCTTTAAATGGACGAAAAACTATTGCTTTATACTTTACTGGATATACAACAAACCCTTGACCAGGTAGAATCAGTCCTGCTCCTATGCTATCAATTGTTGTAACAGCTATTACAAACCCGTATCTACAATAATAAAAATATAGATTCTAGAACATGTAATTCAAAACAAATTAAGCTTACTTTCCTGTACATGTTCCTTCTACTTCAGTATAAAGCTTTGTTTTCACTTTTTCTAATAATTGTGGTCCGAAGTATTGAGGATGAAGCAATATTTCGTGTTCTAAGGATATCTAAAAAAAAGTAACTTTTATTAGCACATTATTTTTTCATTGAAAAATTCCACTAACATGGTAAAACATTTTCTAAAAAATGAGATTTATAGTTGGTAATAATTGCAACACAAATATTTTTTGGTTATGTTTATGTCGTTCTTCTTTTTTGTTTATAAAATAATTAACTATTACGAGAAAGAATAGTGAACTGTTTGTGCCGTTTGTGGACGTGGAGGTCGCTGAATTTCACAACAGACAAGAGGCGAACGTAGAAGTCGTAGAAGAAAAAGATGAACATCATCGATGGAGGCGGGAAATTTAGTTTATAGTTAATGCAAATAATACCATTTTTATTTTACATGAATAAACCGATTTGAAATTGTTCTAGTAATCGGTAATATTGATAGCCTGTGCGCTATTTATTTAACTATTAAATTTGTTATTCAATTTTATACTGTGAGTATACTAACAATATTTCCGTAAGTTATCATTTTATATTTTCTACATAATAAAAATAAACAATTTTTGAGCATCTTCAAATAATGTTAAAATTGTAATGTTGAAAACGTTAACAATCATTTACATAATGTTAAAACCGTATCAAAAGCAATATATTTGTTTTGGTACTTCAATTTGTTGATCTAAAAAGATTAGGTATTTCTACATAGGTAAAGGGAACTGCGACATACATTTTTACTTTCCTAATTTTCCTATCAGGGCCTCAATTCTCGACTTTTTTTCCCATGGGAAAAAGATAATTTTCCTATGGGAATTTATATTTTGTATTCTCGACACATCCACTAGGAATATTTTCTCACGAAAAGTATGGGAGCAAATACACCTGGTATTTGGCATGGGAAATCAAATTTCCAATGGGAATCTGTCACCGGTGACATTTGCTAGTTACTTCAAATAATAATATTTATATATTATTATTACTAATATAACTTTCCTAAAATGGATGAAGCTATTTTACTTTCTCAATTAAACAATATAGAAGAGGCAAAAGAAGAGCAATTAATGTCCCAAGAGATTTTTGGTCTAAGTGGAAAAATGAGGCAGGGGATCCCTTTGAATCCTTAAATGATAGTCAATTTCTCAAATATGATCAACGCAAGTTTTCTAGAATAAGCAATCCCAGAATAAATTTTGTTTCATTATTAGGAATAGGCTATTTCAGAATAAATTTTGTTTTATTACGCAAAATAAATAGCAACTGTTAATAACATAATGAGATGGTAAAAAAATTGAAGCTAAAATATTGAATACTCTTAAGCCTTGGTTTCTTTGAACACTCCGTCGCGGTGAGCGGACAGTCCGTCGACCGCTGAGTACAGCAATTTTCGCCCGAGGTGGTTTGTTAAAAAATATAGAAAAATTTCTCTAAGTCTGTACGTGCTGTTTATGTATTATGAATGTAAACGAAAGGTACTAAAATGGATGCAAATAAATTGTTTGCGTTGTTATTATTGTTGAAAGAGGAAGAACAAGAGGAACTGGCAATTGCAACCGTCAAAGTTTCCAATAAGCCAGTGGATGAGTCGTTTTTGTGTCGCGATACAGAAGGTGCCTTTAATATCACTGTGCAGCGGAGGCTTCTTGGAAATGAAACCAAATTTAGGGAGTATTTTAGACTTTCTACAGATCTTTTTGAATTCGTGTTGAGTTTTATAAAGGACATAATATCCAAGAAACCTAAAAATAAAGTCATGATGTCATCTGTATGTGTGAATTTGTCACTCATTGTTTTAAAATTAATAACAATATAGTCTCCGCACACGCCGACGATTCCGCTGATATCAAACTCAACCGATATCAACCGACTCTTCGAGACAAATCAGCGGCATGACGCCGTCCTGCTCAGCTAAGCGGATTCAAGAAAACCATTCCCATTTAAATACTCTGGTTGGATAAAATCGTCAAAACGCGACGGTTGACGGACTGTCCGCTCACCGCGACGAAGTGTTCAAAGAAACCAAGGCTTTAAGCCTTGGTTTCTTTGAACACTCCGTCGCGGTGAGCGGACAGTCCGTCGACCGCTGAGGACAGCAATTTTCGCCCGAGGTGGTTTGTTAAAAAATATAGAAAATGATACTTTCTCTAGGTCTGTACGTGCTGTTTATGTATTATGAATGTAAACGAAAGGTACTAAAATGGATGCAAATAAATTGTTTGCGTTGTTATTATTGTTGGAAGAGGAAGAACAAGAGGAACTGGCAATTGCAACCGTCAAAGTTTCCAATAAGCCAGTGGATGAGTTGTTTTTGTGTCGCGATATAGAAGGTGCCTTTAATATCATTGTGCAGCTGAGGTTTTTTGGAAATGAAACCAAATTTAGGGAGTATTTTAGACTTTCTACAGATCTTTTTGAATTCGTGTTGAGTTTTATAAAGGACATAATATCCAAGAAACCTAAAAATAAAGTCATGATGTCATCTGTATGTGTGAATTTGTCACTCATTGTTTTAAAATTAATAACAATATAGTCTCCGCACACGCCGACGATTCCGCTGATATCAAACTCAACCGATATCAACCGACTCTTCGCGACAAATCAGCGGCATGACGCCGTCCTGCTCAGCTAAGCGGATTCAAGAAAACCATTCCCATTTAAATACTCTGGTTGGATAAAATCGTCAAAACGCGACGGTTGCCGGACTGTCCGCTCACCGCGACGAAGTGTTCAAAGAAACCAAGGCTTTAAATATCCTTAAAATTCCTCTGTTTCTGCTATTTTTTCCAAGGCACAGTTGTTTGTTCTTTTGCCAAAACATTTCTCTCTAACTTGAATTTTTTGTCATAATAATTTTCTTTATTAAAGTTTTTATTTTGTAACATGCGTTCAATATTTCGGCTAGTATTCAAGGTTTTAGTTAACCTTGTAGCAGCTACTCTTCGTTTGGGCTTTATTGTGCCCCTTGTACTAGGTTTAGCACATTATATATTTTCACATTATTTTCTAAATAAGAAGGGTTGATTGTTTTCTCTGACAAGATGGCAAGTGGCAAAACAAGAGTCAAAAGTTGACGATATAATCAATGATCCCAACATTACTACTTGAAAGTATTGAAATATAATATTGATTATGATTGGTCAATTTCCAATATTTACATACTTAATACCCGACATACGTTAGACATACGAATAATCGAAATTCCCATAGGAAAAAGGTTCCTAACCTAGTCGAGAATACCATTTTATAATACCACTGGAATATAAGCATGGGAATATTTATCCATGGGAAAATTTTCCGGTGAAGTCGAGAATTGAGGCCCAGGGGGTCAATTCTCGACTTGTAGGAACCTTTTTAACCGACTTCAAAAAAGGAGGAGGTTATCAATTCGTCGCGATATTTTTTTTTTTATGTATGTTCAGCGATTATTCTTTAACACGGTGTCCGATTTCAATGATTATTTTTTTGTTAGAAAGGGGGTATTTCAGGGGTGGTCCCATATAAATTTAGTCAAAATCTAATAATTGGGTCCATGAGAAAATCCTCAAACTCTTCATTTTTTATGTATGTTCAGCGATAATTTTTTAACACGGTGTCCGATTTCAATAATTCTTTTTTGTTAGAAAGAGGCTACTGTAGGGGTGGTCCCATATAAATTTTGTCAAAATCTAATGATTGGATCCATGAGAAAATCCTCAAACTCTTCATTTTTTATGTATGTTTAGCGATAATGCTTTACCACCTTGTCCGATTTATATGATTCTTTTTCTGTTAGAAAGGGGGTACCTCCAGGGGTGGTCCCATATAAATTTGGTTAAGATGTGGCATCTGCACGTTTTTGAAGTCGGTTTTTTTAAATTTTTAATTTGTAATACTTGTCCTATAGGAATTTGTGACACTTTCCTACATGTAGACAAATGTCATAAATTTCCGATGTGTAGAAAAATGTCAAAAATTCCTACGAGTCGAGAATCGACCCCCAGGGGGTCAATTCTCGACTTGTAGGAACCTTTTCCTATAGGAATTTGTGACACTTTCCTATATGTAGGAAAACGTCATAAATTTTCGATGTATATAAAAATGTCAAAAATTCCTATAGGAAAATATTCCTGGAAAAGGTTCCTACAAGTCGAGAATCGACCCCCAGGGGGTCGATTCTCGACTCGTAGGAATAATAACTCTAGTTACTGTTAATACTATTATCAATAATTTTTGTTTAATGCCAAATGTTCCTGAAATGGTCCGTATTCGAGAAATTTGACAAAATGTGCAAAATTCGGATTTTTAAGAAAATAGTTAAACTAAAAGTTGTTTGCGATATCGATCTCTATAATTCTTTTTTTACATTTTTCTAAAATGAAAAAATTGAAGGAAAAGTGCTAAATTTACATTTTTCAGTATTTTCGTTTTCAATGAATATCTATAGAAAAATGTTTCGAGGTAGATGTATGTGGAAAATGTATATATTTAGTTTATCCTCTAAACATTTATAGAGGTGCTGCAATAGGTTGTACAAAATAACCGGAAAAAGCCTATAATAACTAGATAGGAAAGTCATGTGTTGGACACATCATATTTTTATGGTTAGATATTGATATCGATTTGAATTAATGACATTTAATATTCAAGTTCACAATATTAATTATTCTGTTTTAAAAACATTATGACCAATTTTTGAATATTTTACATACGTAATCAATAGTATGTGACTTATGATTTATTATTCAATTTAGACAAACAGTCCGAAGATCAATCAATTTTTGGCTTCGTAAAATGAGATAAGGCTATTTATTTTTATAAAATAATACACAAATATTCTGCATTAAAAATGTATTAACAAACTGGTGTTTAGTCTTCAATTTCAATATAAAATGTATTAATAAAGGATTAGAATAAAAATATATATATAATAAAAAAAATACTTTACAATGCTTACATTATGCTTAACATAATTCTCATAAACTAATACTAATGTCGAAAATAAATAAATATTTTAATCACAGATAAAATTTGTGAAACTAAATTTCACCAATGCCTTAACCAAAATTTAAAAGGAATGTACATACACATTTTCTGGTAATAAAAAACCGAAAAATAACTCCAAATCAATTTTTGGTTATTGAAAAAATCCTTATAAATATAGATAAATATTAAATACATTACATAAATCAAAAATAAAAAGAGAATATTATTGCGGAAACGGAATTAAATTTTTTATAAATTTTCCCGTTTTATATTTGATACTATGTTTAGAGAGAGAAAAAATGTTCTATTATAATCTATGATAAATTTGTAGCTGGTTGGATGGGCCTCAAAACGGGTAATACATTTAATTTTGTTGCATTCAGTCTATCCCTTGCATGTCTTTTGACGTGCTTCGCCAGATGATCTGACCTCATGAACTTCCTCTGACATACATTGCATTTAAATTTTTTTTCTCCTGTATGCGTTCTTTTGTGCCTGGAAAGCTCATCTGATCTGGAAAAGCGCCTTCCGCATTCTTCCCATTGGCAAACAAAGGGCTTCTCTCCCGTATGGATCCTGTTGTGGGCTTTCAAATGTGAGGATTTGAAGTAATTTTTTCCACAACCTTCGTACTTGCATTCATACACTCTGCGCCTGACTGGCAGCGCAGGTGCTGCTGCATGTGTGATAAAAACAATTTGAGTGGGGAGCACGTTACCGTCAGCGGAGATAAAAATTGTTCCAGGGGCGTTAGGAGTGGGTATTTTAGGTGCTAATATAGGTAGAGGTACTTTTAGAGGCGGATTTTGTTTGGGCTCTTCCCTTGAAACATCTTTTTCTGTGATTTGAATTTGTTCTTTCCTGCTCCTCATTTTAAATTTCAAACTTTTTACAATGTTTTCTTCTTGACGGAGCTCTGGCATGGGAAGTGAAGTACAAGTGCCGTCTGAGTTTGCTCTCATAATTACGGAGACTGTCCTATTTGTGTTATTTTCTACTATTTTTGGAGCTGCTTTTGGAGGTATAATCGTAGGCGGTTGAAGTATCTTCGATGGCGATTTTGGGGGAGTAATTGTAGGTGGGGGATATGCAATGTCGATGTTTGTTAAACGATATCTCTTTTTAAAAGGAACGTCTATATCTTCATTTTCTGAGTCTGATGGTTGAGGAGTTAGTAGACCGCACGTCTGGAGAGTCCTTTTTTGTCCCAAAAAATTTCTGAGTTGAAGTATAGTTGACTGTTGCGTGCTCTCATCATAGGGATTCTGTAACAAGATATAAATCATAAAATTCGGAAATTAGGTAAAAACTTTAATTAATTTGCGCATAAAAAGGCAAAATTGACTTCACATATTTGTGGAATGTACCTAAAGTCTAGCAAACAATAAATAATTAGTCATTTGCGTGAACTGCGGTGCAAATCTCAGCTGCTATGCTAAGTAAAGGAGGGGTTACGAGTTTGTTAAGGCTACGGTTATAGTGAATGAGTGTTCTGACCAACTGGCGTTCGGATGAACTCGTCAGAACAAGCATTAAAAAATCAAATACACAGCAATAAACCATTGTGGTTATATTTCGTCAGAACCCACATGAAGTCGTCAGAATAAAATAAAATTTACTTAAAATCCTTTTAAAATTTATTTAAAATTGATTTACTATAAAATTTATTAAAATCCAATTAACTTACAATTTATTTCCAATTTACTTACAATTTACAATTCATTTACAATTAGTTCAATTTACAAATCATTTAAAAATTTACAATTTACATATTTAAAATTGATTTGATTTTAAAATAATTGATTTAAAATAAAATTTATTTCCATTTTATTTATAATTTATGTACAATTTACAAATTTACAATTTACAAATTTAAAATTGATTTGATTTTAAAATAATTGATTTAAAATTTATTTAAAATTTAAATCATAAAAATTGATATTTGATTTAAAATAAAATTTATTTCCATTTTACTTACAATTTATGTACAATTTACAATTCATTTACAATTAGTTCAATTTACAAATCATTTAAAAATTTACAATTTACTAATTTAAAATTGATTAGATTTTAACATAATTGATTTAAAACATATTTAAAATTTAATTGATTAACAATTGTTATTAATTTAAAATTTACTTAAAACCCTTTTAAAATATATTTAAAATTGATTTAACATAAAATTTATTAAAATATACTTACAATTTATGTACAATTTATAATTCATTTACAATAGTTCAATTTACAAATCATTTAAAAATTTACAATTTATATATTTAAAATTGATTTGATTTAAAATTTATTTAAAATTTAATTGACTAAAAGTTGATATTTGATTTAAAATAAAATTTATTTCCATTTTATTTACAATATATGTACAATTTACAATTCATTTACAATTAGTTCAATTTACAAATCATTTACAAATTTAAAATTAATTTGATTTTAAAATAATTGATTTAAAATTTAATTGATTAAAAATTGATATTGATTTAAAATAAAATTTATTTCCATTTTACTTACAATTTATGTACAATTTACAATTCATTTACAATTAGTCCAATTTAAAAATTATTTAAAAATTTACAATTTAAAATTGATTTTAAAATAATTGATTTAAAATTTATTTAAAACATTTATAATTTATTTAAAATTTAATTGATTAAAAATTGTTATTAATTTAAAATTTACTTAAAACCCTTTTAAAATATATTTAAAATTGATTTAATATAAAATTTATCAAAATATACTTAAAATTTATTTACAATTTAGTACAATTTACAATTTATTTACAATTAGTTCAATTTACAAATCTTTTAAAAATTTACAAATTTAAAATTGATTAGATTTTAAAATTGATTTAAAAAATATTTAAAATGTAATTGATTAAAAATTGATATTGATTTAAAATTTAGTTAAAACCTTTTTAAAATTTATTTAAAATTGATATAATATAAAATTTATTTCCATAATTTACTTACAATATTTATGTACAATTTACAATTCATTTACAATTAGTTCAATTTACAAATCTTTAAAAATTTACAATTTATATATTTAAAATTGATTTGTTTTTAAAATAATTTTTTTTAAATTTATTTAAATTTGATTAAAAATTGATATTGATTTAAAATTTACTTGAAACCCTTTTAAAATTTGTTTAAAATTGATTTAATATAAAAATATACTTAAAATTTATTTACAATTTATTAAAAAATGATTTCATAGGTATGCTTTGACTGTTCTGTAGTACCTGATATCTAATACCTAATAACTCTTAATTTATTGATTGCTAGGCTTTAGTATTTTTTCTTCATTTTGAAAGAGTAAAACCAAATTTGGTAGATTTTCACACTTTGTGTGAAAATCTACCAAATTTGGTTTTACTCTTTCAAAATTAAATGGATTTTCATCAAGTAAAGGCCGAAACAATAAATAATTTTTTCTTCAATTTAATGAAAATGTCTACTATTAAAATACCTACATAAGTTTGTGTCAATGTCTCTATAAAGTTGCGCTTGTATTTAAACTAATGATCAAATATTTATTGCCATAAACTAAAGAATTATTCATTTGCAAACAGAGAAAAATAAATGTCTAATAGGTATCACTAAAAATAAGCGTGATAACAATATAGGTATATTCATTTGGATACGAGTATACCTATAAGTATATATAGGTAACTAGGTAGGTAGTAAGTAACACACTATTGCTAGAGGCTTTCAAAATGATTTATAATATAAATTTAAATAAAAATATCAGAATAGGTACCTATAGTAAATTAAATTTGTGATTTTTTTACTAAACAGGTGATATTGTAGGTATATTTTTAACAATATAATGAATATAAAAACTACCTATACCTATGTTCAATTTGTTTAACACGTATTTTTTTATTATTAAGTAATTAGGTATTTAATTTATAAAGATTATTAAATTATTGTATCTTGAGTTAAAAATATATTATACTTATCGATAATAGGTACCTATGTATATACCTAATTATCGAAATAATAATTTTGAGAAAGCAATAGACAAATAGACAGTAAATAATATAAAGCAAATCTACTTAGGCATATGAAATGTAATTAATTTTAAACAATGATTAACTTGTAATTCATTCAAACAAAGAAGATAGGTAGGTAATCATATAAAAATAACTTACCGTTTTGAGGGGTGGTGTTGAGGGCGGCGAAAGCATAATTTCAGTCATTTTGAACTGTGTGTCCATAATACAAATATCTATAAACTAAATAATTTTACAGAAAAACTAGAAACGCCTTTGTATGCACTAACAAATCTAGAGCAAAATACTATTTTGAATTGAAGCTTTCTTAAATCACTCTGGCATGGGATTGTTGGGGTGTGTTGCGCGCTGCAAACGTAAATCGGCCAATAGTGCGTGGGGGCTCGTGCTTATCGACCAATAAGAGCACCACTGATCATTCGCTCAGTGCATGGTCCCATGCATGATGTTCACGTGCACAGGGTCTGACAGCCGCGGCGGTTGACCGTGATTACGACGTCATCCAAGCGTGCTAGTTTAGGGAAACGTCACAGACAAGCCCGCGTCCCAGGCGTGCCGTACCGGTTCCTACAGCTGGTTGATTACTTTTGCCTAGTAAAAGGTAACGCGATACGTCGTGAATAAAAAATCTAAAATTTGATACCTATTTATTCAAGAAATAATGTAAGTTACAAAGTAATATAAACACATCCCCAACTAGCCATTCATAAAAGTGTATTTGTTGTGAAGTTCTCATCATCATCTATTGTATAGTCCAGGAGACAGTGACGATTTTCGGTATTTATTTTCCCAGTCAGCAAGCACGAATAGAGAATTGTAGGATTAGCAATTCTAAGCAAAATTCATATATACCTATTTAGAGGGGGGATCCGATGGGCTGAGGCCGAAAATGCGTCAAAACATACGAGAACACGGCCCTTTTTTTCCATTGATAAAAATAGTTTTAGTAAGAGATGTACCTACTGAAGTTAAGTAAAAAAATAGTCTGCTTAATCTGTATGGATAATATATTTGGCAAGTGCATAAAATACACTTTCAAACGAGTTATGTACACAATTATTTCTACGACCACAATTATTTAAAGAATGTTCCAGGTGTTTTGTATATTAAAGTGTACGCATAGGACACATAAATAAAATCTTATATCACAATGTTTCACCTAACCAGTTGGTTTATTTATAGAAATTAAACATAATAATTGAAGATATTACAGAAGAAAATAGGGAAATACATTACATTTCTTTTTACACTTTTATATAATAATTGTTTTATTTAGAATTCACGAATCACTTATTACTCTACATTTATTATAATTATTGTTAGTTTCGTTATGTCAAATCATTTATACTAGAGGTGTGAGGAAAATACAGTGAACTGTGGAACGCCAATATCGTTTTGGATGCGCGTGGTAGAAATGGTCCTATAATACTGCTAAAAACATAGCTAAATTTTCATGGAAACACTGTACTTTTGACATTTGCGATACTCCGACGCATATGCATTATTGATGTAATCTCATGATTTTACAGTAATAGTTTTTGCAATTTTAGTGTGATTTTTAGGTTATTATTTATTATTATTATTATTTATATTTGATTGCTGCTTTTAGACTAGTGCTTTATTCTTTTTGTGTTAAAATAAGCTTTATAACCATTAAGTACATGCTTCTAGTTGATATCTATCTAATCGTCATCGGGTGCTTGCAACAATGGGAAAAAGTGTATGGTTTTTTTGGTGTAAAGTTAGACGCCTTCAGTTTTCAGGTAAGTTATTTGTAGTTATTTTTTACTTAAAAGGATAGCAATACATCCTGGTTCGGGGTGTGACTTTTGGGTTTTAGCTATCTGAGCCAAATTGTCGGCTAAGTGTCCTCTTTTAGGACACCCAGAACCGAAAACTATATAGGTATATAATATGTTTTTTTTTTTAATTATTTTTTAATATGTATGCAGCTTGGATGAGGGCTTTAGGAAGAGATCCTAAGACTGAATAATAACTGCTATAAATGCCGTTTTTAGAGCACATTTCATAGTAAGTGATTTCATTCTAGCAGCAATGAGGAAACGTTTAAAAAACATGCTGTACCAGCTATTACTTTAAGACCTCGTCTCTTTAAGTTATTATTACTTCATTCTAATGCATATATTAAAATGGTTTTTAACTTATGTCCTTATGATTAAAAGATGTAGGTATTTTAGTTATGTTATAATAGAAATATATGATACTTTGTATTGACTGACCTACTGGCCACTGGTCATTCCACTTTTACTCCCTTTTTTCATAAATTATCAAATTATTTAAAAACAAATACATACCTAGCTATTTTCTGTAAATTACATTAAAATTTTAGTATTAATACTTTACTAATAAAACTTCAGTTAATTTATCTTATATATATATATACACAACGGAAGAGTTAATTGGATTTTCTCCTTGTTGAGTTTCAAAAATAGTAATTTAACATGATTTAAAAACAAATACATGAAATGGGCAAAATAGGCCTGCAAAGGCACTTTGTAAACAATCTCACTTGTATCGATGTGACGTAATGCGCGAATTCAATCTGGCTTACTTTTGTTAATAGATTGGCGTTCCATTTTAAATATACAGTTCACCGGGAATAGATTATTTAAATATACACGGACCGAGAAAACAAGTACGAAAAAATTCACTGGCTTCTGGACTAGTACTGTATCGAAGGAATTTTTATGAATGAAACAATATACGACCCTCCACAATTGCGGTCTACTCTACTTCCGCTGTTGTCAGACATTATTTTTTTTTTGGACAATTTAAAGACCTATAACAGTAATTCAAGCAAACGCAATAACATTACTACAGTTAAAAACATCGCAGACTTGGCATCAATATTTTAATTTTATCCAAATATTGCATTTCTGTCGAGGATCATCCGCGTTGACTTCAGAAATTGTGTAATCTGTATTGGTTATATATATCTATAGTTAAAAGCACGTAAACTTGGCATCAATGTTCAATCCGATTATTGAGTTTCTACCGCGGACACCACCGTTCATTCTTCAAAAATTTTGTAAATAATCCTATCTGTCTTGGTTATATATCTATGAATATAAACAACAATTTCCAATAAATAAATATTAAGATTCCATAACACTTTAGTGTCACAAGAAGTAAGTGATTTAGAAAAAAAAATAGAACCATTTTGAATGTGGTAAAGACTAATTATTTACATAAAAGTGCGAATTATTTCAAAACAACCACTTTTTTCTAACATCAATTTTCTTATTTTTGGAACATGGGCGAATTTTTCGCTGAGTTCAGGTGCGAGTTTTGCAAAAAATTTGTCAACACCTAAAAATAACTAGTTTTTGTAAATTTTCGCCAACAAATATAGAAAACCAGTATTTTTCGAGAAAAATACAATGAAAAATTGAAGTGATCTAAAACCATATAGGTATTTTGTTGTTTCGAAAAATGCAGTATGTCTACCTACAGAGAAACGGCATTAAAAAAAAAATGTTTTTCGTCATGAAATGTAGATACCACCCCAACATTTTTTTCCCATATTTTCACAAGAAAACATCACTAACAAAAAAATATATATTTGTTCTACTTGAAATATCAAAATAATTAAAAAAATTACGTAACCGAACCCACGTAAAAAATTAATTAAATGTCTCCTGAAATGAAAACATAATTTTTAAAAATTCGCTTCCCGGCCAGCTGACACAGATCAAAGAATATACATTGTTGCTTCTCAGCATATGCCGCGTTTGAATATCCACATCGGATGCATCTGAGATGTGAATTTTTTATCACGTGATAGATGCCGCGTTTGAGAATCCACATCGGATACATCTAAGATGTAGTAAATCTTTGATCACGTGATTCAGTACACGTAAATGTAATGGAACAGATGTGTCGGATGTGGATAAAAAAACGCTCTCGAGATATAAAAAATGCATCCGATGTGGATTCTCAAACGCGACAAGAGAATTAGATCTGAATGTAGATGTACTAAACAAACGTTCTGGACTTTATTGATCATGTGATAAAATATCAATGACAAGTTAGAAATTTATACTTTCAATTTGACTTTTAAGACTACAAATCAACCTAAATTAGAAAAGTCTAAACAAAAATTAAACAAACTAATCAGTTTTATATGAGTTTTATATTCATGCTAGCATAAACAAAGGATAAATTGACAAACTTGACTTCACAGAACACTTTCTGGCATGGAACGAACATCTCATTCACATCTCAGATGTAAAAAAATATAATCTAAACCACATACTTTGAAATCAAAGTATGTGATCTAAACAGATATATCTCGGATAAAGAAACGCAGATGTAGATGTAGTAGATGTGTCCGATATGGATAAATAAACGCTAGAGATGTAAAAAATGCATCGGATGTGGATTTTCAAACGCGGCATATATATCACTACTTCTACTAAACAAACCTAAGTTGCCTAAGGCCTGAAGCAGGGCCGTCGCTAGACTTTTGGCCGCCCGGTGCAACTTTTTAAATTGTCGCCCTTATGTTTGTAGGTATTAAAAAAATTACTAAATTTAAAAAATGTTTATTAAAAAATATAACATGGTTAAATATATACTATGTATATGTTACATAGTGACACATACATTATACGTAGGCATATGGAACTCTAAAAATCCGACTCAGACCAAATATATAGGCTCATAAAAACTAAATATATCTTCGAGCTTTTTTTTTTCAGAAAACAAACTTATGATTGTATAATAATTTAAATTATTGGCAATTTCATGTTCGATGATCTTAAATAATTTTCGATTATTTTTTAGTTCGAGAAACTATTACTAAATTAGGGAAAGTGTTTTCTAAATCATTTTCTGTTATACAATATACTTAAGAATATTTAAAGGATTTTTAGTTTGATGTTCGTTTAACCCAATCAAAGTCATAAGAGAGCAGTTCATCTTTAAGCTCCAAACCATTTATGTCACTATTTAATCTATTAGCATCGGATAAGTATGTTTGCAAATCCATGCAATGTTTGAGTAACACATTTTTATTAAAAATGGAAAGCAATGAAATATTGTATAGAAAAGAAAAATAATCTGCATGGACCTTTAAAAGTTCAAACCTTTCTAAAGATTGAATTATTGTGTCCAACACAACAAAAAATATATCAACCCTGAACTTTTGATCAGGGTTGTTTATCGGTTCATCTTTACCTTCATAAAAAAATTGCCTCGTTTTTTTTCTCGGTCGAGCTTTAGATTCGGACGAGAATTTCGCTTCGATTTCCAATTCACCGGTTAGTTCTCCAGCATCCTCCAATAACTGCTTAAAAAAGGCACTGTTCGACAGCTTTGAAAATTATTTTTTAAGTGATTCTAGACATTTGGCAGATTCAATAATATTAACGTTGGTTCATTGGAGCAATTTAGGATTAAATTTATTTATTTAATTTCATTTATTACTTTCTAAAATTGTTGGGGTTACATGAGTTGTTCTCAATATTTTTGTTTTTGTAATAGTTATTTTTTGCAGTTTTTATAGAATTAATTACTTTGTTTTCATATGTTTTATATTATAATTTAATTTCTAGATTATTCGGGTTTTTTAATGTTTGTTGAAAAAGTGCATTCTTCTTATTTATCTTTTTTATCAACTGGTTTGTGATCTAGCGACAGATTTTATGTGTTTTTATTCTAAATTTTATTCCTTTTGTGCTATTTTTTACAACTTAAATGTATTTTTTACAACTTGAATGTATTTTTTGCAGAATCGACTTCCCTAGTAGTAACCAATAGATCATCCCAAGATACATATTATTTGAAAGATTTTTTAGTATTTTCTGATCAACAAATTGTTTAAATCTTGTCGTTTCATTTTTTTTTCTTTTTTATTGTAGGGTTAAGAATAAATTGTGAAGCTGTTATATCTGTTAGTATAACAAAGGGCATTATTTTATCAGGAATATTGTAATTAGATTTAATAAACATATGATCAATACAAGATTTTGTTTTCTGTAACCTTTGTTGCATGGACCTCTTCATTAGTCAAGTTTCATCTAAATGAAAGATTGGCCTGTTTTCTTTTCTATATTGTTTGATTGATTTTAAATATGATAACCACCATCTACAGATACCATCATGTTCCATTAATATGTAATAAAGGTCAAAATACACAAATGACACAACGGCTTCTCTGACACCAAAAAAATGGCGGCAGATCGATATTATTTGGTCACAACCCTTTGAATCGCGATGGTCTTAAATACGAGTTACTCACGCCCTCTCTCGCAGTCGCAGACCTTTTATATATTGTTTATCTTCTCTCCTCTCTCAAGCTCTTTTTCCTAGTCTAAGGTTAATATGTATTGGCTATTAAGAATCACGCAGTGACTTCAAATAGTTGTCTGCCTTATATATTTTTAAATTTAAGGTATAATTGAAATATTTCGGCTCCAAATGAAAATGATATAGATATATTTTAAATTCAACATCATGTGAAAGAAGGATTATCTACATATTTTTTCCTAGAAAATAATCGTTGAAAATGAGCGGTACCCTAAGGAATATGTACTATTTAAATCGGTAACAAACATGTTTTTCATCAGTGAGTAATATGGTGTTGACGGTGTTGCCTACGTCTGATAGTGTTTGCGTTGCCGTTTCCAGTTGCAGTTGCCAGCATGGAGGAAGGATTAAAAGGATTGGAGTTCGAGTCATAGATGTTGGAGTGTGGTTGGTGTTTGCGGACAAAACACCGTTATCATTCAGTCATCACTCAGTCGAGTGCTGATTTGATTACCTCGATGCTATTTTTGGTAACGCTTGAATAAATATTGTTTATTGTCTTGTTTATATTTTTAACAGAGAATCTATGAAATTTAAATTTGCTTTGAGGCCAGGTAGGTATCAAAGTTCAATGTTTTACGGACTATGAATAAAAACGTATCCTTCCTACTTTTTTAGATAATTGTGAGGGTGGATCGTTCTATTATAAAAGGTGATATAAAGAAAATAAATATAGTTGATATTGCGCAAGCTATCTACCTAGAATGTACCTAATTAGAGCAATTTAAAGTTTAGTAGGTATTTTACCTAGGTACTCTATAATAAATTAATGACAAAAGATTATAGGAAGACTGCAGAAGGTACCTATTATGGGATCGTAGAAACAAAATAATTTCTCACCAAAAAATGTAATTTTACACGGTAGGCATATAATATGGATTTTAAGACACCTACAAGGAAAAAAAAGATGCTATAATGCATGGAAGGGAAGGACATTTTAGGGTAGATAGTATATTTTTTCCTAGTTAGATGTATCTTCCATTTTTTAATCTCTACACCTCTTGAATGAACCAAGCGCTGCTTCAGGCCGATTTTTCGCAGGGGACATGTTTATCAAATCTTTTAGCTAGGTATTTAGGGTTGCCACCGGTCCTTTTTTGAAAAGGACAATCTTTTTTCAAACAAAATGTCCTTACGACTTTTTAAAGCTTAAAATGTCCTTTCATACGGCATTCGTCCTGGTTTACTCTTTGATATCTTTGAAAGGGACCTGGCTTGTACAAAAATATACAAGCTCGGAAGAAAGACGAGGACTTTCTTTAACTTTTTACTTTTTTGACGTTTTTTTGACTTCTTTTTTCTTTTTTACTTTCTTTGAATTTTTTTTGCTTTTTTTTCAACTTTTTTTACTTTTTTTGACCTTTTTTTACCTTTTTTGGTTTTGACCTTTTTTGACTTTTTTTGACTTTTGGACCTTTTTTGACTTTTTGACTTTTTGACTTTTTTTACCTTTTTTTACCTTTTTTTACCTTTTTTTACCTTTTTTTACCTTTTTTTACCTTTTTTTACCTTTTTTTACCTTTTTTTACCTTTTTTACCTTTTTTTACCTTTTTTTTTTACCTTTTTTTACCTTTTTTACCTTTTTTACCTTTTTTACCTTTTTTACCTTTTTTACCTTTTTTACCTTTTTTACCTTTTTTTTTACCTTTTTTACCTTTTTTTACCTTTTTTTTTTTTATCTTTTTTTAACTTTTTTTACCTTTTTTTATCTTTTTTACCTTTTTTACCTTTTTTTACCTTTTTTACCTTTTTTTACCTTTTTTTACCTTTTTTTACCTTTTTTTACCTTTTTTTACCTTTTTTTACCTTTTTTTTCTTCCGTTTTTTCCGTTTTTTACCTTTTTTACCATTTTTTACCATTTTTTACCATTTTTTACCATTTTTTACCATTTTTTAACATTTTTTACCATTTTTACCTTTTTTTACCTTTTTTACCATTATTTACTTTTTTTACTTTTTTTTACTTTTTTTTCTTTTTTGACTTTTTTTACTTTTTTGATTTTTTTTTGACTTTTGACTTTTAGGTTAAATTGGAATAAGCAATTCCTGGGGAATTTGGTAATTACCATTATTTAATAAAAAATATATACCTACCTACATATTATGTTGGGATCAGTTTCCCTCTAAAATAAGTAGTTTTGAAATAACTTACCAATAATGTGATGTCTGAGAATATAATACATCATACATAATTATTGTTTGTTTATTTTTTTATATAGAAATAGAGAGCGATGTCTATGTATAAGTTAAATAAACTAAATTTATGGAAATTAAAACACAAAAATATACATAAACGGAATAGATAGTTTTATTGTGAATCTTTGACTCCCAATATTAAAATAATACAAATTTAAATAATTAATGATAGTATTATAGCCAAGAAGATGTCTAATGCCACATTATTTGAATTTACCTAAGTGTCTATAATAGCTTTTAAAAAATACTGCTAACTTGAGTATGTGTATGTTGGCTTGCCTACCTAGTAGTTTCATTTATCTATGTGGATACCAGATAGATATCTTTATTCTTTATAAACATACCTAAAATATTGATTCATAGATGGCAGCACGAATATAAACGTTCATTTTGCATTTTTGTAGTCCAATGAATCAAAAAGAGAATGTTCTTATAAAAACAAGGTAGTAGGGTTTGCCAGGTCCAGCCAGGTCTGAATTTGCATTTGGCGGGATTTAGGCATTAGAAAAGCGGGACAAAACAAGAAAAAGCAGGACACTTAATAAAAGAAAAAAAACATTTTTTTTTTCTATAAGTACATTGCATAAAACCCATATAAAAAGAATAAAACATTCACAATCTTAGGAACATAGAAACTCAAAAAAACAAGTACAGGTACAGTAAAACATAATCAATATTTAAAACTTTAGACTAATAGGTACAAGTATTATTTCTTACTGGTAAAAGACATACAAAAAAAATAAACCAAATTAAACCGAAAACAAGACAGACAAAAACAAACACTTTCCAGCACAAAATATAACTATAAAATAACAATTTCTAACGCTACTTTTATTTGAAAAAGAATACCTATTTTTCCTGTGATTTAACCGCCCGCAAAAGTTGTTTATTTTTTATTATCTTGCGGTAAAATTCTATACAATTTTCTGTATAGAGAAAGTAAAAGTTGAAAAGTCTTTTGGTAGGTAAAGAGGGGGTAAACGTAAAACCACGTCGGGCGGCTCCGAGAAGTTCGCAGTAATGTTTACCTGCCAGTGCCAGGTCGTTTCATAGAATAAGTAATTTTAAATTGTTATCGGCGGAACCAGACAATCGCATGTATTTATGGATTATAAATAATTATTAAACATGTATTATAATATTCAAATCGTAATTTTACAAAATTTCAACAGCTATTCACTATTTATTAAAATATTTACTCGAAATTGTTATTAACATCTATAAAATAATTTTGTACGCCAATGTATGGCGTCCACTTCGGTGAGATCCGCTGCCAACCTGTCAATTTATGTGTATAAAGTGGGAGAACTGGCAAAAGCATTTCAAACTTTTACTTCTGTTCTATAGGCGAAAAAAGCTTAGACTCCAGCGCCTCTACCGGTCACTTTTTCGTCCTCCGCTGGGCCATTTATAGTTTGTTTACATTTGTTTTCATATGACATGCCATAGGTTTTTCGTAAGATTAGGTGTTGAATTTTTCGTTTTTAAAGTGTGTAAAGGATTTTGTTAGTTTTAGTGTTGGTTATATATGTATTAATTAAACATTTTTATAGATAGTGGCAGTGTATTTATTTAGCAAAAGTATGTTTACCTTATATTACATTAACCCATAACCTAAATACATAATACTATTTTATCTTCCAAAGGTAACTTCCTAGACGGTACTGCATTAAATTTTAATATATGTAATTTAGAGCTGTCCCCTACAAACAAAAACTATTAATACGGAAACACAAAAAACGACTAAATACTAACCTCTATAAAAATAATCGTTTTCAGAGAAATGCAATGAACATACTCTCATGTACGGACTCACAGGCTTTCCAATTTTTAATTTTCTTATCCATTCCTCCCTCCGATCAACAGCTTCTCGTTTCCCTAATTTTGTTTCTACCAAAACAGGTTGTCCTTTTTTGGGAAATGTATGAAAACCAGGGCTGTTATATCTAAGGGGGTCGCGACATAGACCCAGTAAATGGATGAGGGGGTGACTGAGGCTAGGGGGGAAATAGTAGTCAGCTTAAGTTGGCAACACTTTTCTGACGTTCGTTTGAACGAGCATCGTGCATAATAATGTCAATATGGTACAAGTGGAATGAACCACTGTTTTCCTCGTAGTCCAATGTCGAATTAAAACTAAAAACATTTTTTACTTTTTTATATACCAAATTATGCAATTTGTTTCCACTTTATTTTAATGTTACATGAATAGGTACATGCGTTTGTGCTGTGGTAAATAAGTGTTCATGTGAAAATTATCTCTTAAACTACATTGTGATTGCACTCATCTCAAAACTGAATGCTGTAAATCCAGGATTTAAATCTTTCATAGTGTTGCTTGGAATAAATTGTAAAAAAGGTGTTGGACAAAACGTTTACAACCTAAAATTGCATGAAAAACATGACAGAAGAAGGAATTTTACCTTTATGACATTCTCTTTCAACATTTTTAAGTGACTTTGTGGTTTGGTGAATGGACTGTTACCACAGTCAAAAGATTCAAAGTAAAAATAAAGTGACCAAGTTCTAATAAGAATACATAAGTTGAATATGAAAATGTAATTACTTGATTTAAATGTGATTTAATTAAGAGTTAAATAGAGGTTTCATATAAACAAAGTGCTGTAAAATGTTAATAAATGCAAAACCATTATTAAAGAGAAATTAGTTATCATCAATAAGATATTTTGTAGTAGCTGGTCTCTATAAATAATAAACTTGAAAGACTGAATTAGTAGTCACTTTGAGACTAATTTATGTATTTAATAAAAACATTTAACATAAAAGCAGGTGTTATTTGAAATGTTTTATTTTAGTTTAATAATCTTTATAAATTGTGGGTACATTTGATCCGAATCTTGCAAATACTATAAAATGCATATGCTTCTATTTAGTATTGGAGTAGAAGCACAAAAGTTTTGAATAAAAATATAGATACCAGAATATTTTGCTTGATTACTAAACTTTGGATGTTTTTGTTGTAGTCTGCTGTTAACACTATTGTCCTGAAATATTAAAAAAGCTAGACAAAGGTTTGTCCAACTCTTTTGTCAGCTTTGTTAATCTATGCTACTGTTATTCTGCATGCAGACATTTTTTACTGGAGATTTTCTCTAAGAACTGTATTCAGTTTCAAATTTCGGCCAGTTTTAGGAAAATACCTCTATTGTAAAGGTATTTCAAATCCATCCTTTGTAAGATGTAGACAACAAATACATGCTAAAATGTATAGAAAACAAATCGCAAGATATTACACAAAATTATTTAAATTAACTAAAAACATACAAATGAAGTGAATAATACCTACCAACAATTTAAAGGCCTAAAATAAATAGACTTAAGGGACTGGAGCTCTAAAAAAGGGAGCAATAATTTGTTATGCATCATCTATAAGAAAATTGTCATCTCTTCAATTACCTTTTAAAATAAAATAAACTAAAACAGCACAAAATTGAAAGTGATCTACTTTTCCCGACGTATTTTATGTACATCTGAGATTAATAATTTATTAAATTGAAATATTTTTTCCTAAAAAATATGGGCATTTTATAATGGAAATGTCATTTAAGAAATGACATTGATTTTTTTTTATATTGGTAAACCTGGCGACTACAAGTTGCCACGTTGTCAGATCAATGGCGACTACTATTTCGAAAAAAATGGCGTCCAAAATGGACTCCTATGTCGCGACCCCCCTTAGATATACCAGCCCTGATGAAAACTAAGTTCTTTATTTAGTTTTACACAAGAGGAACACATGGGAACACAACAGTGATGGTTCATTTTGATAAAATAAACAATAATTTTATCAATTAAACGTCTTTAAAACACCATATACAAACAGAAACCGTAAGATTAACCTATATTATGCTTGAATCACATGAGTAAACAAAACATTAATGGCCCACTGGAAGGTTTCAAATTAAAACTGTAGGTGGCGTATCGCTTATTTTGTCAAGCCTATACTTAACTTTAATGTGAAGCTCTGTTTTGACATGATCCACTAAGAGTCTGTTACAGAGATATAACCATTAACAGGGCCGGCCCCAGGGTAGGGCGATCCGGGCGGCCGCCCTTAGCGCAATATGATCTAGGGGCGCCAAAATCATGGAAAATGAAAATAAACTGATAAAAAAATTAAGTTACAGGCTTTTATAAAATGCACTAAAAAGTAAAGAATATTTTTTTATCATTCTGATAACATATCAATAAATTATTTTTCATAATATTGCATTGTCATCGGACCCTTGTAAGTATACCAAATTTCATTGAAATCGATTCACGGGAATTTTCTCATAAACGCGTTGCAAGATTTGACTGATAGTTAACAAGATTAAGAGGCGGAATTTATCAATTTTATTTCTAAGCACATAATTCAAATAATATAATATATTCAAATATTAAGGCAAAATCTAGTTGAATTCAATTCAACATGACAAAACCATTCAACCACCGCCTTTCAAGAATTGACAAGTTTTTCGGCCCGTGGCAACACGACTGTACAGGAAACAACAATTTTGAAACCAAACGAAACAAGATCTAACAGCCCTTTTTAACTGCATATAAAAAGGAAGTAGACTTAAAAGAATGCATTATTTGCCACTAAACTTCGGCTGGTGCGAAATAAAATAGTTTGTTTAAATTGTTAGTGCAAAAAGCTTTAAAAAAGTGCTTGTGCAAATTGTCCAGTGCGTTTGGCTTCTGTGAAGGTATTTTAATTTTTGTTTTCATTTTTAAAAACTAAAAAAATCCATCAGACATAAGCCCAAAAAAGGGTGGGGGGTAGATTTAAAAAATTAGAGTTTAGATGAAAATATGGCTTGTGTGGTATCAAATGAAAGGTAATTGGGTCTGGAGTTAAATAAAATGCATTTTATTTTTTTAAGCCAGTGGCGCACAAGGGGCGATTTCAAAAATTAGAGTTTACATAAAAAAATAGCTTGTGTGGTATCAAATAAAAGTTGATTGAACCTGCAGTTGAATAAAATTTATTTTATTTTTTTAAGCCAGTGGCGCACAATTGGGGGGATTTCAAAAATTAGCGTTTACATCAAAAAATGGCTTGTGTGGTACCAAATGAAAGTTGATTGAACCTGCAGTTGAATAATTTTTGTTTTATTTTTTTAAGCCAGTGGCGCACAAGGGGGGATTTCAAAAATTAGATTTTACATCAAAAAGTGGCTTGTGTGGTATCAAATGAAAGGTAATTGTGTCTGGAGTTAAATAAAATGCATTTTATTTTTATAAGCCAGTAGCGCACGAGGGGGATTTCAAAAATTAGAGTTTATATCAAAAAATGGCTTGTGTGGTATCAAATGAAAGGTAATTGAGTCTGAAGTTGAATGAAATACATTTTTTTTAGTCAGTGACGCATAAGGGGGGATTTCGAAAATTAGAGTTTAAATCAAATCATGGCTTGTGTGGTATCAGATGAAAGGTAATTGAGTCTCAAGTTGAATAAAATACATTTTTTAAGCCAGTGGCGCACAAGGGGGATTTCAGAAATAATAATTTAAATCAAATCGTGGCTTTTTTTGATATCAGTATTATCTTTTATTTTAATTAATTTGTTCCAGAAACCAAAATGTCCGATGCTAAGAGAAAACCCTCTGAGAGCGAATTTAAAAAGCGGAGATTGAACAAGCAAACACAGCTTCAGAAACAGTCAGATGCGCTGAAGAACTTCTTGAAAGAAGGTAGTTTCAACGCTCCCACAACCGACCAACATTTGAACAACGCCCAGCACCTAGATACTGACTTTCCGGATATGGACCCCCCTTTGGACGCAACCATCAGCATTACTGAGCTGAGTAAGCCATCTCAAACGAGTTTGGCGAGTAGTGATGCAGTTCCGTGCAGTTCCAAAATTCGCAAGTTGTGCAGACCTCAGAGAAACATTTAGAAGAAAAAGGCTATCGTCCAAAGTATCTCTTCTGACCCAGGATTATGGCCCGAAATCATGCGTGCAGCAGATAGAGTTTTTTTGGTTAAACGTTGTCCAGCTGCACCTTTGTATAATTTTGATTTTCCTTTTGATGATCAGCATAGAAGATTCTTACCAAAACCTTACAAGAAAAGGCTTAGAAATGGAGAAGAGGTTTTAAGAGAATGGATAGTATATTCCGTATTTCGCACCAAACCTCAGCATAGCATTAAGAATCCTACTTACATTGCCAGTCACTCTGGGTTCAGGGAAAAGAAGCTTTTCAATACTAAAAATAATAAAAAATTATCTCAGAACGATGCAGACGCAAAATCGTCTCAATGGATTGGCAATGATAGCTATAGAACACCAAATTAGTGACAAATTAGACTTGACATTACTGGTTCGTGAGTTTGCCGAAAGAAAAGTTAGAAAAAGGGCATTTTAATTACTTTGGTTAGTTAGAATTTATTTATAATATGGGATATTAGTTTAGTTAGCATTGCTACATTTTAATTTTTGTTATTTTGCCTTAAGTGCTAAATTGCTTATCTTGTTATCTGATGATTGAATTTTTAATTTCTTTAATTTTTTTTAATTTTAATTTTTTTTTTAGTGTTTTCTTGACTTTCTGATATGGTCGCATGAGATTTACTTAAAAAAACGGGGGGGAGCGCAAAATTAAGGTTTTGTCCTCATCGTGACGTGCTGTACCCATGGTACAGAGTACCTAGACCAGATACGAATGTGCGCAGCGGCATCTTTACCGGCTCCTTCACAAAGGCGATGCCGGTTTTGGCTTAAGGTGCGCGTTTGTTGGACCATGATAATAATTTATTTATTGTGATTACGAAAAAACGTTAGTTGGACCATTGGAATAGTTAAAAAATAAAACTAATAAGAAAAATAACTTTTCTTATAAAGCAGTCAAAAATATGATGAAAAAAAAATCAATAATATTTATAAATGGGACAAAATTTTAATTTTTCTTTTGGTTTTGTCTGACTTTTTCGAGGATTTCAAATCTCTGTTTGCATATTTAAGAGAATAAAAAAGTCTTATAAATAATTTAATGGTGTACATTTTCGCAAATTGTTGACAAGGATGACCAAATTCTATTTTGCTCATCTCAAAAAAGTATGCGTTGGAAATTCCAGGCTTAGTTGACAAACTATCAAATAGAGATATAAATATTTTTTCTAATTTGAAAATATAAAAGAAATTTTTCGCTGGGAGATTTTAAATTGCCAAACACCTTTTCTTTAGAGTCGTATGCTTTAAAATGCGTTAACAAGTTAGAATTGTTAACGAAAATTGCATTCTTCTGAATAATTTACGTAAATTTCGCAAGAGTGGATATGTAATGATTTTTTGATTAAATAGCCACATACATAGTTAAATGCATTTTGAGTGGTCACGTTTAGCTCCCTGTAGTCACATTCAGAAATCGTTATTGCCCCAACTGATTGTTTTGAAATATATTTAATTTTCATTAAGCGGAGAACTTGTTTTCCTAAGGGAAAAACGAATCCCGGGATTCCTTTTCAGAGTGTGCCCCACTGCCGCTAGTACCCACGAGCCGCCACTGATATTCAGTTAAGTAGGATGGAAAAAAAGTTTAGTTAAGAAAATACCTATCGATTTTTTAAAATTGCGTTTCCGAAACGGCCTACCTAAATAACACAACAACTCACTAGTTTTACATGAACTTGAATTAAATGGCTAAGAACATGTGAATTAGTCGCCTCAAACCTTTCTAACACACTACCGACTAGTCCATGATGTCATGAAGATAACTAAACATAAAATAAAAGAAAAGCACAAACGCATGTTAATGTTTTAGATTGATAAGGAGTGACTTGTCTGATAAACGAGTAAGAAAGCGGGCGGTTAAAATGCGCGTGCGTAGCCAGAGCAACAATCGGCATGAGGCATGAATCACAAACCGCCAGTCGTCGCTAAACCGTTGAGAGGGGGTATTACATCGCCTGGCGAGCCCAAAACACACGTGAACTAAACTGACAGCTATCAAAACAATCTAGCAGATTGTTTTGCCACAATTGACTGATATAATTTCTATTCGTTATTTGTTGTTTTGTTTTGTGTTGTTAGTGTGTGTGTGTGTCTTTTTGTGCTTTGTTACGTACGTTATCATGTGACTTTTGTTGTTTTTTTTTGTCGAAAACTTTGTAAGAGTTTTTTGAGAGGAGTATCTACGATGTCTAGACGAAAGCAGAGCAACCCTAAGCCTTTAAAAAGTAGGTGTCTTTATTTGCTTATTTATGTCTGCTTTATGTTCATATTTATTTCATAACTAGAATTTTTATCTGGTTATTTATTTATTACCTGTAACTTTTAATGTCGTCCTTGAATAACAGGGGATACGAATGTTGCTTGTAAACATAATGTAATATTTTCAACTCAGATCTCTTGATTAAAATCGTCATAGCAAATATTTTTAAATTAAAAATAAATAAATGCATGTAGGTATTTTATAATATGATTAGGTCGTAGGTAAATTGCTAAATTTTATTTTTTTTAATATTATTTAATAAAAAACTGCTACCAGTCAGCTAATTATGTTGTTTTACATGCAATGAAATGAGCTTTTGTTGCTAGTTAAAATTTGAAGACCTTTGGACTATCTTTTTTTTACAATAGGTATTTATGTCCACACCAGGATGTAAATAAGACTATTTAAATTATATTTTATTTATTTAAAACCTATTTTAATAAGTACTTGTTACAATTTTCAAAAAGTCTTGCGTAATCTGCCTACTTGGTTTTTAAATCTGTCATCTGTTAATAATTTCCAATTTAAAATTATTGTCTAACATCAATGTATCGATAATTCATAGTTTTTTTGGTGTCATGCGTGGCATTATGCATTGTCATTGTTCCACCTTTGCTGATATTTTGTCTTTATTTTTTTTTTAATATGATAAAAGTTAGGTACACCTATACTGGAGGATATTGTAAACCAAATTAATTGCATGATGGTTAAAAATTGTTAAGTGGATGTTGATAATTTATTTAGGGATAATGATAATTTATGTAGGCAATATAATGCCACCAAATAATCTTGTAAATCTACAGGACACAAAACAAGAAGATTCTTTGATTAAAAAATAAGACGATTAAACGAAATATGCTTATAAAGGTAACTGCACCATTAATTGACACTATTAGACGCTGATTTGTATTAAATAATTATTTTCACCAATAACAAAAAAAATTTAAACATATAATACGATTTTTTCTTGTAGCTTATAGTTTTTTGAGTTCATTAGTTATGTATTTTTAGTTCTAATAATTTTGCTTTTCACGAAATAAATATTATAAAACAAGTGTTTTGAAGTACCAGTCATTGACACATGATTTTTTTCATGTACCAGTAATTGACACACCAATTATTGACACAAATTAAGGAACATTTTTTTATTATAATTTTGAATACACTTTAAGTAAATAATAATAAACAGCAAATTCATAACACAAAAAATAAAAACAAAAAATGAAAATTTATGGGTGCTTTAGACTTCAAAAATATCAATATTTTTTGAAAATACATATTTTATTCTGTCGCCGAAATTGTGTAGTTCCGGTTGGGATAAACCCTCTATCTTGATTGTTGAAATATCACTATCAACAAGTTTGAAGGTACCTATTCGTTTCATTTGTTGACTTAAGGGATATAACCTCAATATCGTTTCGGAAATATTTCTTCTGAACCACACATATATACCTCTAAAAAAAAGTTTTTCTCTTTTCTCCTAAGAATTTTGCTAAAATAACATCTCAATATCGTCGTATTTGATTGGTATTTCGTTCTCTTCTTCATTTTCTAAATTGATACTGACATCATCAATACTGTCTCCACTTTCTATCCATTCTTCGTTTTCGGATGAATTGTCAGAACTTTCCCTCTTTACTGTCTTAGCCTTGTTCTGTATTTTTATAATTTTTTCTTCCCTTTTTCGCTTTCTCTCTTCTGCCCGTTTCTGTTGTTCTTCTTGTTTTTTCTTTTTCTCAGAATCCTTTTTTATATAGTATTTTTGCCAAATTTCTGACGTAATAGCACAAGGAATTTGCTCTTTATTCTTTTTTTTTTGTGCTTTTTACTTCTTCCGGCCATAACAAGGCTTTTTTAAATGGAGCGGGAACTTGTTTCTTTAAAGATAATACATTGAACGGCGTTGTATTTTCCAATGAATTTAAAGGAGATCTATCACTTTGTGATACACTAGGAGGTGTAATATTGACATCAGAATGTATAACAATTTTTAATGGGGTCATATCAGAATCAACTCTTTGTTGTTGAAGGCCAGAAGGTCCTGGTCTCGAGTTGTCTAATATGTTTTTTTACAAGATCATTTTCCTTCCTGTTGCAATATTGTCTCACTTTTATTTGTTTTCTAATGGTTCAACACCTAAAGCGGATTCTATTTGAATTTTTTTTTTCATTGTGTTCCATACATTAAATAGTGACATGTCTTCCATATTACCTGTCCATGCAGTATCAAAATTTGTTCAAAAGTTTTTTAATTTTTCTGAGGGAATACATTTTTCCAAAACTAATCCTTCTATTATTTTGGTTTGATTAACTTCTGTCGACGGGTTTGAAATTTTTGAAAATTTTACATTTTCTACATTGAACGGCGAAAGTTCACATGTTCACATGCCCTAAATCCATGTTGAATTGTTTTATCTGTAACTTTGGAAAACACTTTCTCAAACACTTTTCTGAAATTTTCTTTTCCCAATATTTTTCCGTGATTTTCGATGTGCCAATCTCTTACAGATTTTTTCCAAAATTGTTTTAGCGGCTTAAATACAGCCACATCTGAGCCACATCCATAGGTTGAATTAAATGTGTAGAGTTTACATACAATGCAAAAAGTTCTATTACGTTTTTTGAACAAAACTTTGATAGGTGTAATTTCATGTGCGAGACATGACCGTCAATAAACATAATAATTGGTCTCTCAATTTTTTCTCATCTAGCCATGGTACAAACACATTTGTTATGTATTCAAAAAAAGTTGCTCCACACATCCATCTGCTTTCGGAACGGCCTATTCCTCAACTTTTATTAATACTGACAGCTACATGACTTGGAATGCGTTCATATATAAACACCACCATGGGAGGAGCTAGTGTCCCAGCGGCATTGGCGGTGACTAATACAGTTAAATTTTCTTTCTCGTCGTTGGTTCCAGCATTGTACACGCTTTTATCCCCTTTTCGTGCAAGGACTTTATCACCTTTTGGTTGAAGAAAAAAAGCACCCTCATCAGAGTTGGATACTCTGGAAGGATCCTCCGTAGCCGCAAATAAATTTTTTGACTGCAAGTATTCTTTCACTTCCCGAAACCATTGTCGCAATTATTGTTGTTCAGTAACTTTTTCGCGGGCTGGTGTTAAATTTTGTGCAACTCTTTAATTTGGATGCCTTTTCAAAAACGACTCGTACCATTTTCGAACTTGTCTCGAATCAGTGAAAGGGTTTGGTCGTTTACTTTCTTTAACGATAAACTGGACACTGTCTAGTAATTGCTTTTTGTCTACTGGATGGTGCACTAGATTGATAGGTACTTTAAATAGAAATAAAATCTAAAAGGTCGAGGGTATGACTATGAGAAGGCCGCAGTGCCACCGCATTTGACTCCTAGGGATACTGAAGAAGGACTAAAGATTATCTAAGAAAATGTTAATTGTTTATTGTTTCGGCCTTTACTTGATGAAAATCCATTTTATCTTGAATGAGTAAAACCAAATTTGGTAGATTTTCACAAAACTTTTATTTTGTTAATTGGTCTCTACGTTTTAGTAAAGTATACTAGTGTACTTAAAGTACTTGATCGTATTTGGTAAAATACCCATTGGAACGCAAATAGAATATAGTTGGTGCAGATTTACTTCAGAGGAAAGAGAGCGGCTTCTGAAATTACCTCTTGTCAAGCACGAAAAGGACTATCGCAGCAGAGACTTTCCAAATGTCTAAATATTATTTCGAGCACTTAACATGAACAGTGTTTACAAACCATTAATCAAATTGTTTAGAATTGTTTTTAGCTAAACTCTGTTATGTCTGTTCTCAGCATTTTGAGGAAAATGCTTATTGCTCTTATGTAAGAAGGTATGTGATCCTTCATGAAACAATTCTTTGTAGAAGGCAAATACCAAGAAAATTGAAGCATTTACTTCAATATATAGGAAATTTCTGAGAAACAAAAGTACCAGTAATCCAGGTACATTGGTTTTGTACTTTAGACATACATAGGAATCATAAAAGTAACAAAAACGTATTTTAGAGCCACCATATATGTCGACAGCCTTTTTACAAGAAAAGCATAGCTAGACCATCGATTGCTATAGAAGCAGAAAGAAGGGAGATATGCAAGAGTTTTGAAAATGTACACTGGCAATATAATGTTTATATAATTAACAGGCTTGTGTAATATTTGAAAACGAGAATATTGGTGAAAGTGGTGGCAGTAATAGCCATAGGGGTATTTTTTTGAAAGAAGACTTATTTGTGGATGAACAATACATCTGTTCTAGTTAAAAATTTAACAACTACACATAATTAATTTAAAAAAAAATAACAGTTATACAAATTCAATATGTCTGTCTGTTTTGTTTTGACTATACAATTTCTTGTACAAGATTTGATACAATTTCTTATAGAATTTAAATTGTATAGGATCATATAGTAAATTGTTTGAAAAATGATTATCCAATCTAATTTTTCAGACAGTTTACTGCAGGTTTGATAATATACAATTTAAATTGTATAAGAAATTGTATTAAAAACTTGAGTAGTCTAAAAGAGTCTTAAAACAGTTTTTAAAGTGATATTCTTTTTATAAATTAGTAAATTATTCTTATACCAATAAATAATTATTGAATAGTGGCAAAGAAAATTTATCGTTAAATGTAGAATACCTTAAAAATGATTTACCTATTAGGCACCTATACATATTTTTTAATATTCTATTTAGGTTTCCGCAAGATCCTGAGAAAAGAAAACATTGGTTTTCTCTAGTAGGGATCCTTGAAAATCAGCCCCTTCATAAAAACCCAGAGTTGTGTTCAGAACATTTTTTCCTGAAGATGTTTTGGTACGTGCAAATAGTGCTAAATATATCAGAAAAGATGCAAACCCTAGACGGTGTATTTTTGGATGACTTATCCAACAGGTAAAAATAAAAAAAACATTAATTTTTTGTTTACCTCTAAACATTATTTATTACCTATATGTATGTATATCTAATGTATGGGTTTTTAGTTCTGATTCAACTGTTTTTGGAACACCACCTGCTGCAAAAAAAACATTGCAGTAAGTAATAACACTAATAACTAAGCATAAAAAAATTTAATGAAATTTTAGTTAATAAAATTAAGGTAATTAATATATTTAGAACGTTATTTTAAAAATTTTTACAGTTTTTTTACGATATTTTTTGCCATACCATGTTTTTTTGTAATTATTAATTAAAAAATTATATATTTTTAGGACAGTGTTTTATTTAGATACCCATACCTACTTAATGTTAATTTAAAATTTTAAATAATTTTGGTTAATATCATACCAGGCAAATATATAGTAAATGCTAATAAACTATAAACCAATAAATATTAAAAATCGGAAGGTAACTTGAATTCTCTTGTATTTGAATTTACTTGTACTTGAATTTACCTACATGAAAAAATCATCATAATTATTATATTACTAAAAAAATATACCTACTTATTTACGTATTTTTTTAACATACTACTCTGACAATACTGGTAAGTTTAAAACTCTACGCCACTGACGGGCATATTATGGACACTATTTACAACGTTGCCAGCCGGTCTTAAGAGATCTGCCTTTCTCTCTTCCACTCACTAACAATTGTAAAACAATAACAGTCCGCAATTGTATGGGATTTATGAATTAAACACTTTGTCTCTATGTTGTAATGTCTTTGGTAATAAATAATGACCTGCGCCACCTGTGGGCACATGTTCAAATTAAAAAAGGAAAATTTTAACTCTATAGTTAGGCAAAATTTTCTTTCAAACCGAGTTTTCTCTGTATGGAACAATTTACCTGATAACGTTGTATGCGCACCTTCAGTTATTTCGTTTAAAAACAAATTTGATTCCTTAGGCTAAATATGTATATATCTGTATAGAGACAATAAATTATAATCACAACAAATTAGTAATGTAACTAAAATTGTTTATTTTTGACTACATTTTTTTGAATAATATGAGCTTTATAGGACTTCACTCATGTCAGTGAATAATAATAATAATAATAATATGTATTATTGATCCTATCAATGACAACAGGCCCACAGTTTTGCCATATCTAAACTGTCAGTTCCCACTGGCAGCATTTTGACAGGTCGTTAGAATGTCTAATTTATTCTGAACTGTTGCTCTTTTAACAATAACAAATGACAAATTTTTATAAAGTAGTATATTATGTTACATTTCAATAGCGAGATCTAGTAGTCATTCGTAAAAGTTTAAACAAAAATCCCATTCTCCTGATATTAACATAGCACACCTTACAAAGAGTAGCGTGTAAATAATATCCGAAGTAAAACAAATCCTACAATGTTAATTTTTTTCAGTTCATATTTACTTTTACTAAACAGATACGTATACAATATTATTAAAGGTTCGCTTGCAACTCGGTTCTCATGCAATCCTACCTATTGTTTAATTGTTCATGATATTATCTAAAGTACGATATTTATTAATGCTTTATTATTGTTGTTTGCAAATTATTACCAGGCATCCATCCTAACTCTTTATTATCTTCCTTGTTAAGAACAGATAAATTTTCGCATTAGTTATTGCATGACCCAGATCTGAGCTGCGATATTTGCATTTTATAGTGCACTTAACTAAAAAGAGATAAAATTAATATTTGTATAATGGAATACACCCAATAATGAAACTACGAGGGCGGGTATTCAGAACATTAAATCAGCGGATTTATTTAACCTCTGATTTTAAAGCCTTTTTTAGAATTGAATAATTAGTAATGTAACATAGACATTAATTTGAAAAATTATTTCTAGAAACTGAATTAACGAACAAAATTGTTTATTCGATATTTTTTTGGGTAATTTATTTGCTTATTTATCAAATTCGAGTTATCTATATCTATCTTCGGTAAGGTTATCTTTTCTTTTGCCCGGAGATAACCGGTATGTATAGTTGTTAATAAGGTTTAGACTTTGAATGTAATATAAAAAAGGTGAAGTATTATCAAGAGATACCAGAAAATATTTCCATTTTGAGATTACATTTTTGAAATTTTAATCACGTAGTTTGGTGTGATATAATTTATTGTCTGTTCTCAAAAATATTTAAACAGCGCATGTATGGTTTTTCTAATATCAGGTAATCAAATATGTGTGTGCCATTTGTTTTAATGGTAAATGTATATAGTTATTACAAACCAATAATATACCATTATTCATAATAATAATAAATATTATTTACGAAATAATACAAATATGATTAATGCTGATTATCTGAGAGGTAAAACCTTGCACTGCCATCTTCTTTTAAAATATATTTTTAATTATTATATGCTATTGAACCATCTTGTATTTAGTATAACTTATATTGTTAAAAATCATGTTTACCAGCTTTTAAATGATGTATTACAAATTCTGTATTTTGATATTTATTAATATTATTTAAGCATAAAAAATATATCTTCTGTAATAATTGCCTACAATAATAATAATAATAAAAAAATACTTGAACATTTTTTCTTCTGTATTTGAATCGGTCATTTCAAAAACCACGTACGTCAACATTTGGCAAAACAAGGTTTATGATATGAAAAGTCCTGTCAGAGATATTTACACACTGTGTGTAAAAATTACAAGATCAACTTATAGTCGATTTTATTTGTTGCACTAGGTGCAAGTTTTCTGCACTAATCGCATTCAAATCGCTTCAAATATTTGACACAAACTTGAGTGTAGCATATACTTTTGACAAGTGTGACAGTTCGAATACAGTGTCAAGTGTGACACTAGTGCAACAAATAAAATCCACTATTAGGCATTCCAAACTGAATGGCTACCAGTGGGTTTTGACAGGTTATGATATGGCAAAATTATGGCAACCCTGTAGGCCTGGTGATTTGACAAGGTCAATGAAATAGATAGTTACATAGATTGATCATCCATATTTTTCAAAATAAACATAAGCTTATGCCTTGATGTAAAAATGTAAGCAGTTATTATTTTTTAAATATCTAAAGGCTGACAATTGGTTTTAAAACACATTTTTGCTAAACCGATTCAAATTAATAAATATTTGCCAGGCAATATGGCCTCACGCAAACGACCAGCTTTGAGCAATCTATATAACTATATATGTATCATTGACCCTATTAATGTCAACATGACAACATGTTTGCCATATCTAAACTGTCATTACCCACTGGTAGCCATTTGGACAGGTCGTTGGAATGCCTAATTAGTAAGAATAACAATTAGGCATTCCAAACAAATGAATTACCAGTGGGCAGGTTTGGTATATCTAAGGGTGGCGACATATGGTGTATTCTATCTACTTTACGTAAAATCATGAATAATGGATTACATTTAAATATTTTATGTCAAACACAATAAAAATAATATTTAAAAAACCCACCTATACATTTCTTCATAAATTGGCAGGCTTGGCGAGTACTACTTCGAATAAAAATAGCGTCCAAGTTGCAAGACTATGTCGTTACCCCCTTAAATATACAAGAATTTCCCACTGGTACCTATTGTTTGACAGGTCGTTGGAATGCCTAATAGTTGACAGTGCTCCAAAAGTCGATACCTCAATTTTATACTACCACAAACAAGGAAAGTCTGCAAATCTAAAACAAAATATATCACTTGGCATCATTGTTAGTGCCTACCAGTGTCCCATTGACTGTTGCATATCCCAGTCTTATTTTATTAATGACACAGAGAAGTAACATTGAAAGTGAGTGCATCAGGTGTCATTTTGTGCAAAGTTGTTGTGTAACTTAGTAAGAAGTAAGTATTATCAAATGATGTTAAAAAGTTTTGCTTTAAAAATTTTCAATACTTTTAAATTATGACTGTACTAGTAATAGCAATGGTAAACAGAATATATTTGTTAAAATAGTTAGGACATGTTTGTAACAAGAAAAAACCGGATTGTCGACTTTTGGAACAGAAAAAAGATCTAGTTCTAGTAGTCGACAGGCATGTCGGCTTAAGGAAATTTAAATAATATTAAATGGGTTGGTAGGTATGTCAAATATTTATGCACCTTCTTGTTTTACTAGCACTGAACTGCACCATCTCAAAACTACCCCTTTAGTGAAGGGATTTACTGATCATAAAAAAACATTCTTTCCTCTTTTAAAAGAGTTTTGTTTTGGAAAGAATAGTTAAGAAAAAAAGAAAAGAAAAATTACCAACCATTGTTACTTCTCCACAAATATTGGAATATTTTAATACAAAGTTGAATACTAAAAAGGAGATGGAAAGACAAAAGGAAGAACAGAAATTAGCTAGAGAATAGAGAAAAGGAATATAAAAGGCAGAATCTAAGCAAAAGACCAAAAAGGCTACAACTACAAAGAAAAGATGTCTCTCGTCTTCTTCAAGTTCTTCAAATGATTCTTCTACTTGGTTTTCTCTTCAAGAATCTGACATGTCAGAAACATTAGAAAGTGAAGATGAAGAGGACGTATTAATTGCCAATAACATGAGTTATAGTGAATTAAAGGAAGGCGATTATATTCTTACCCAATTTAAGGGTGGCAAATGAAGTTCGTCGGAGTTTAAATTTGTGTATGTTGTTCAAACATTAATTTCATTTGAAAATATTATCATGGGTTGTAATTGCATTGATAACACTCACGAAGAATTTATAGCAGTTGAAAAGGACATCACAGAAATAAACTTTTGTCAAGTGTTAAAAAAATGGGGGCAGCCTAAATTAGTGTTGAAGGATTAGCTATAGGTTTAAGGAATCCATTGGTGTAACTTCTTAATTAATGAATAAATTAATTAATACGAAATTGTTTGTTTTATTAATCTCACTAAGTAGGATGTCAACTACTGGAGCAAATCATGTCAGCTACTAGAACTACCTAATCTGCACCTGTCAACATTTGGAGCAAATGCTTGAAGTAAAAAAAAAAAAAAAAATTAAAATAATATTTTAATATGAATGTTTACCTAGACCACACTTAAGGTGTTTTATCTGAAGTTGATAACAAAATATAAAGGCAAATTTATGAAATTAATTGTAAATTTACCATTATATTTTTCTTAAGGTGTCGACTACTAGTATCTTTACCTTATATCTAATTTATTTTTAATCAAAACAACATTAATTTATGTATGTACTTTAACAATTTATCTTAATTCTAAACTGAACTTAAACGGTGAAATAATCCATTTATATACAAACATGTTAGGATATAGACAAATCCAGTCCTGGGGAAAATTTTATGAGGCTTGAAGTTTCGTTTGCTCACACGATGTAGGAAATTAATTTTAATTAAGAGGTCAGAAATAGCGACCAGGCGACGGCTTTATTTAATAAATAGTTTAGCCACCTTTTGAATTTTATATTTAAAAGCATTATCCAAACTAAATCAAAAAATATAATCTGCATAGTTGAATTGAGATAAAATTTCGAGTGGCAAACAAAGTACTTTGTGATATAGGTAATTTTGTCTCAATTGACTTATTTTGATCTTACCAACATACAGTAGCTCTATGTACACGGAATTTTGGGACAGCCTGTATAACATATACATATCGACACGTTTTTTGAACCGCTAATTTTTTTGCGGTCGTTACAATCATTCATCACAATATATTTGTAAACTTGAATTTTCTTTAATATTTTTGCTGCTAAATATCATGATCTTAAATTTTGAGAAATTGAGTTTTCAATTATATCCATAAATTTTGTCGTAGCTCCTGATTTAAGCTTTTTTGAGCATTTCCTGATATAATTATTAGTTTAAGAAATATAGCCACTGTAAGTTTTGAAATTGGTACCCGCCGTATATAAAATTAATATTTAACACAAATACCATTTGAGAGGTTGAAACAACTCTTATACTAGTATGATTAGTTTAGGTTTTTAATTAATTTGGACGATAAAATCTTCTGGAGCTGCCATCCCATGGGATCTTTTGTTAATAATAATAATTTATTCAGAAAAGAGAAATTAATACTTACAAAAAATAGATATAAAAAAATATAAATAACAATATTATTATTAATAATAATAATAATAATAATAAAAGTTTTATTACTTACAAAACCAATTTTTAGTCAGATACTTGTTTATAAAGACAAAATTAAAGACTTAAAAGTTGAATTGTGTGTTGAAAAATATAATTACATAAATTATTTATTTAAATAACGTTGAGTTTTTCAACAAATGATTTTTTTTTAAAACATACTTGATATTTAATGTTGATTAGTTATATTCAAACATGCCTGACCTTTTCTAGATTAATAAACATGTGATTAATCACTGAAATTGATAGAATCAGTTAATGCGTGATCTTTCGTATCCGGTTATGTAGTATTCATTCAGTTAATTTATAATTAGGGTTAGGTACTTGTATAACGGAGCTGCCAATGAATATCCATGTTCTGACAATAAATGAGAGAAAAATATTCGTTCTTTCTTTATTCAAAGGGGCATAGGCGTTTTTGTAATTACCAGGTTCAATAAACGACGATGGTGAACATACTACCTCTATCCAAAGTTGTTGCTGAACACTAGGTTTTTAATTTTTTTTTAATTTTGTAACCGATTTGCCAAAGCTATTGTACTGAGTGTTTTAAATGCTTGAAGTAAATAATTAAGTACAAAAAGATACTAACACAAACGTTAGTACTTGTAATTTTAAGTTTTTAAAATTTTACTTGTACTTAATACTTAAAATATTATTCAAGTACTTTATAGTTTCCACACTGTGTAATCTAATAGTCTAGCCTAAGTAATTTCGTTTTTTAAAAGGTCTAGAGATACAAATCCTATTAGAGAGATTGATCTATTTTTAAAATATTGGAATTATGAAGATACCACTTCTTCTCTCCATATTAAAAGTTATTTACGACGATTACGAAATATCTCGTTCGATTTAGAAATCTAAGAAATCCGGTTTATGTATGTATACGAAACCATATTGAAATAAGCTTAAAACAAAATATTTCACATAATCTAGATGATATATTAAACATCGACGAACGATATATCTCTTATTTACTAGTTAGTATAAAAATATAACGTTATCTTATCGACTACAGATAATAAACTCGGCGATAAAGTCAAAATGGACTTGTTAGTTACAAGTCTGCATTGTAAAGAAGATTTGTTCGTATAGTTTAAATACATTATTTTATATTTAAACAGACATGTTTAGATTTTTAAATTCTGGAATCTTTCGTGATTTAGGTGAATGTGTTAATTTTATAAGTCTTTTCTTTTTTTATAATGTGGGTAACGTTTTTAGATATGATTTTTTAATAAAAATATATATTAGTTAGTCTTTTAAAAGTACCAAAGGAACTATGTTCTAAACGCTGTACTTCGAAAATACTAATTTACGAAGTTAATAATTTTCTACATTTATACTCCTGACAATTTTTATAAATTTGGAAACAAATCAGACTAATAGCATCAATCATTATCTGATATGGCGGGTGGCCAAATTATTTTTGCTTTTCTTGGGTAATGGTAAATAATTCAAGCAGATTAAAATTTTAAATCCATTTCTGTTGATGAAATAACAGTCCCCAAGAAATGCATCTGAACTATTTAGTCTCATTTTAATGTATTGAAAGAATTTTTGGAAATAGACTGAAAAAAGTTGATAAATAATTTTCTTTCAATAGCGAAAGACGCAATATTGGTATAATAGATACAATTTCAAAGTCTACGATAAAGTGAATTTTCTTCCCGTTTACTTCTATATATTGTTTCCAACCAATATATCAATATATATTTTTTTAAATGTTTTGATACCAATTACATTTTGTAACGTTTATATTTGACCTTATAGCGGTTTTTCATTAAAATAGGGATGCGCTTATTTTGTCCAGCAATTTCCGTGTTCAGTATTTCTAAACGGGTCCTTGTATACACGCATTTAAACCACTGTGCTTACCTAGTTTGTTGGATCGACAGTCGAACGGCTGATTTGTCAACTCACTGTCGAAGGCGTTTGTACGCCGCGAGCCTTTTCCCATAGATGTAGGGGTTTTTAATGTTTTTATGCGACACTATTAGCGAGTAGGTGGCTGCCCTGTATTCAAGATGTCTGTCTAGCGTTTCCGCCACGACGGTAATTGTGGGTATGTGTTCAGTTTGGTTTTAGAGGTTCGTTTAGTTATTTTAGCCCTTTCTGTCAAGAATTTATTTCGTAATAGAGGGCGCTGAGGGGACATCTATTTGCCACTAAGGTATGTTGGTATTATTGGTTTTTGGAAAGTGACGTCGCTTCTTCCTTCTTGTAATTTGGTAATTAGTAATTAGTAATTTTTATTAACCATAAAAAATACAATATTTAAAATACATAGGTATACATTAATTAATAATTTGTTTTGTTGGTAAATAAAAATGAAACCCCACAAAAGGAAAATCCTGAGCGTGGGTGAGAAATTTCATTTTTTATTCCATGCTTCAACAATAATAATTTTGTAAAATATTTAAAATAAAAAACATATTTAGTTATTCTTGGGGATAAGCGCTGAGAGTTTCACGTAATTTCGCGAGTGAAAGAATGTCAGTAATCTTTCAGACTATAACAAAATATACTTGAATGAAGAAATTGTTTTAACTTTGTAAATGGTAAACTTAGAATCCATTCTGTAATTTTCTTTTTATATAAATTATATGAGTTGATTTTTTTAATATCAGAGGGGAGTTCATTATATAATTTAGGGCTCAGATAAGTAAAGCATTTCTGGCCGATTGTTTTTGCTGTTCTTGGTACAGTAATTGAATCGATTTTGTGTCTAGTATTGTATGGATGGATAACAGGTTCGGAGTATTTTTTATCTTTATATTGTCTTAACAATAGAATTTTGGCATACAATTGGTACACATTAAAAAATTGTGTATGCGTATAGAGCATTTCAGTCGGGTAAATTCTTGGTAATTTATACATGTTTTTTAGGATACATTTCTGGATTTTTTGTAAGTTTTCTATAAGTGTTATTCCTGCGGAGCCCCATACAATTATTCCATAGGATAAATGAGATTCCACGAGAGCATAATATAATATTTTAAGATATTTAATATTTAATAAATTCGAAAGATTTTTAAATTTGTACACAATTGATCGAAGTTTTTTTATTACATAATTTATTTGAAAATCCCATTTTAAATGAGAATCTATGTATATTCCTAGGTATTTGGTGTTATTTGTAGACCTAATTTTTATTTGTTGATTTCCTTTCTGAATTATTTGAAGGTACTTATGTTGGTAAATTATTATTATATGAGGTAAAAGGTATGAATGATGTCTTCTCATAGTTTATAGTAAGGGCCATATAATTAAAAAAGTTAGAAATATTTTGAAAATCTTGTTCAGCGGTATTTTTAAGTGTTTCCCAGTTATTATGTTGATAAAAAATTGAGGTGTCATCGGCAAAACTGATACGTTTCCGCCACGACGGTAATTGTGGGTATATGTTCAGTTTGGTTTTAGAGGTTCGTTTAGTTATTTTAGCCCTTTCTGTCAAGAATTTATTTCGTAATAGAGGGCGCTGAGGGGACATCTATTTGCCACTAAGGTATGTTGGTATTATTGGTTTTTGGAAAGTGACGTCGCTTCTTCCTTCTTGGAATTTGGTAAAAGGTAGTTTTAAATTTAGTGGAATTCTTTTCATCCATAATTGGGATATTGCGAAACAACCTTCGTTTAAAACTACAACAGTATGTTATTTGGTTGTAATTTTGTTGGACCACATGTTGTAAGAGCTTTTAGAAGGATATATTTAGCCACGTTTTGGATCTCGTATAGGTAAGTTCCTTCTGCGCAGTATTTAAATTACGACGTAGTAGTTCTTTTTGTAAGGCCTTCATCTTTTATTTTAGTGCCCACATATATATGTATTTTTTTCTGGATAAGCTGTTCACGAATTTGCAGTTCGATCTGATTTGGCGCTTCGTCTTCCCCCTATTGCTGTTAAAGGGGTAAATATAGTTTGATTTTAGTCAGCATGCTTACCTAGACGATTATTAACCCTAATTTATGTTTTTTTTCATTGTATATATTTTCAGTATATGGGATTGACTATTAAGGGGTATTTTGAAACCTAAGGGTGTAATTTGCATATTAAATGTAATTGTTCGCTTCACGAGCCGTCTATCTTGTTGATTGATGAAACTGAAGATTATCTACATAAATTGATAAGCCGAACTTTAATTTAACTAGTAAACGTTGAGTAGTTACTACCTACTTTTAGACCTCGCTTCACGAGAAGGCTATGTAGGTACCTGGTTATTTAATTTTAACTTCTTTATTAATCAGGGATAAATAGTTATCGCTGTGTTTTATCTTATACGTTTTCTTTGGGGTTCTTGTGACGGGCCTATACTTCTTGTGTCGGGCCAATATTTCTTGTGACTGGCTAGTATTCCTGTGACGGACTAGCACTTCTTGTGATGGGCCAGTAGTTCTTGTGACAGGCCAGCAAATCTTGTGAGGAGCTAGAGTTTCTTGTGACCAGCTAGTACTCATTGTGACTGGCTAGTAGGCTTTTGGCGGACCAGCACTTCTTTTGGCGGACTAACACTTTTTGCTTCTTGCTAGAAGAAACCTTTATGACAGGCAGTTCGATTTGTATGCCGCTAATGAAGCAGAGATAGTAGGTCATCAACGGTCTACTAGAGTTTTCCCAGTCAGAAAGAAGTCTTGGTTTACCGCAAGTTTTTGCTCACTTATTTTTATAATACTATTTTTAATCTATTTTATTGGGGGGGCATTAGTACATAACTTTATCTAAACCTAATTTAAACGAGGTTTAGAGGTGTATAAATTACAGTAGATTTTAATAAGCTCGAAAACGCCACCAAGAGCTCTTCGTGGGGTATATTACTTATGGGTAACTATTGATTTTAAATAAGTAACATAGTTTTACTCGTTTTCACCGCTAGCGACCGTAAATAGATCACTATTATTTATTTTGATAAATACAGTACACACCTCATGTGTCTCAGTTTTAAGATTATCCCTAGTCTCATTTAAATATTTTTAAGTCTAATATAGCGTTTTAGTTGTGAATAATACTCCCAGTGATACTTGATTTATCGTTAATAGTTGGGGAATCTAATCGTTAATGTAGTAAATGATTTAGTTGATAAATATTGTATATTTCGAAATGTGAACGAGGTTGACCCTCCCATGTCAACACACAACAATTTATATTATTAAAACTTGGGTATTTATATATTGAAGTTTTCTTGTTATTTAACCCCACTTGCTAATTGTCTGTTCGATTTCATAATCAGGTTGGGCAATAAGACCTATGGTAAGGTAACGTTATATAATAGTAGGAGCATACTCAATTTGTAGCCGCTTGAAGGCCTTCGTAGAGGAGATGCATTTGGTTTGGCTATTTGGAGTTTTATAGTGGACCGTCACTTGGGTTTGTTGGATGCGAGTAAAATCCTGGCGCCCACTCACATACATAACTTTTGCTACGATTCACCCCTTCTTCACTGTAGTTAGTCGGCATCCAACACTTGGATTAATATAAATCCCACCTCAAGTGCTTAGGCACTAAAAGTAGGTAGCATTTATTTTTGGCGCCCAACGTGGGGCTACTTTTCAATATGAACATTTTTATTTAATTAGCTCGCAAACTCTGAAAATACACTCACGTTTCTTCTATGGACTAATTTAGTGAAATGTAAAGTTGAACCCTTAATATAAACATCTGTAACTGGTGCGATACGCCCCTGAAAACGTAGTTTCTGTTCATTGAAATCCCGAAGGTCTGATAAGAAACAAACAGAGAGGCTACAGTGTTGGCTACCCAGTCGAGAAAAATATCTAAGTAGAACTCGGAGAACTTTGATTTCTGCGATAAAATGCACCCATTTCTTTTGCTTCTTTCTCTTTTTAAAAGCACGAAATAACACAAGTACGTGTTTCTACTTAATTTCTTTTTATTTTTTGTTGTCGAGATAAATCAGAGATACGGTCGGGTAGTATACCTACTTTTCAGAATAACAATTATAAAAATGATGTAATTTATATGCTAATGTTTATCTGAAAGCGATTACGACTGGGAGATAAGTTATTGGCAAATTTTAGATTGCTGTATTCGAGCGTGTTGATTAGATTAGAGATTTTTGTTATTCCATCTCTGCGTGATATAAACTAAATAACAATACAAAAACATTGCTATGCTTGGTTTTAGTTTGGTACGTGGGCGGCGGTTAATATTTTTTAGGTAAGGTAAGTAACCCTATTTTCGTTAGACAAAACGGTATACAGTTAGGTGTATTTTGTGTTGCAGTATTCACGAAAACTATTTCTGTATTTGTCGAGCGCTATGTGAAAACAGCCTTATTTGTCAATAGACATTGTCGATGGTAGCTGTCAATGGGGATTGTCAAAAACTCTGGTAGGTAAAGAGCGTCTTGAACTGAAAGAATTTGAATTTGCTGTGAAACCGTAAAGGGATTGTACAGTAAATTGATATAATTAACTTGGAGAATTTGTATTTGGGCCGTTGAGCCGTGTATTTTGGTAAATTTCTCCATATTTGAATCTGTAAAGGGATGTATTTTCGCTATCACACCTAATCGTATTTAATATAAGAAAGGTCTTAGTGTTATTCGATTGATTGCAATATGAATTAGTGAGTATGTACATTAGGTTGGAGCGAAAAAAAAAATTATTTTTTACTGTATAAGAAAAGTTGCCTCTACATAAATTAAGCTATTTTCTGAAATTTAAATTTAAAAAAAAAGTCTTCAGGGCTCTACCTCCCATCAACAATTTAAAAAAACAAAAAAAGAAACGAAAAAATCCGCCAACGGTCGAACGGGCTATTTTTTTTAAACGATTTTAGACCTTCTGAAACACATTTCAAAATACTTTTTTTCTACACCCGTATTATAATAATGCACTTATATGCCCATAATCCGTTTCATAATGATACCCATTATGATACAGATTTTTCATTACGATACAGATTTTTCATTACGATACAGATTTTTCATTACGATACAGATTTTTCATTAAGATACAGATTTTTAATCAATAGAAACCTACAATTTTTCAATCAAGCATGCTGTTTGACGTTTGTCCTAGGTTCCTATGTATTTGTTTTAGTTGTCAAAACGTATTAAATTTTGGTAGATAACTAAACTTCGTTAATTATAATATTAAAATGTCTGATATCAGCGATATAGAAGACTCCTCCACACATATCGGAGAAAGCAGAAAATACAGTACAAAATATTTTGCCGCAAAAATCTAGGGAAATACCAATACCCGAAGTAATACCATTAATTACAATTTTGTAGAATTTTTTATAGAAATACACGAGTAATTATTGTTATTGTGTTCAATACCAATATGAATATAATATTTATAGTTCTTGATTATTTATCGGGTGTAGAAAAAATAGCGTATGCAACTCTCATGTAATGGTTATTAATACACTCGCATAAACCATACGAAACTCGCCTTTGGCTCGTTTCGTATCCCGGTTAATGCTCGTGTATTAATAACCATCATTACATGATCGTTGCATAATATACTATTTTGCCCTGCAAACGCTATAAAATATATTTTTCTTACCTTAAAACTATTAAAATGTGTCCTCCAATTTCGATGTTGAAAAAATTTGAACTACATCATTTTGATTAATTTCTTGTTATAGAAACTGCTAAATAATAATACTAGACCATCCATAATGCAATAAACCATCCAAATTTTTTCGTAAACAGTTTATTTTCTTAATTTAAGCCCATGTTTAGGTTCGTCGGAATTTTTTAATTTTCGTAAACACTATGACAATTGACATTTGCACTGTGACATGTGTCTAAAAGAAATACAATGTTGCCATATCAATTACACAGGTTTACAAAAAAAAAAGTCCGGACTATTTGACCAGACCATGGTATTCCTAGGTAATCCCGGGTCAGTTTTTCCCCATCACGTCAGAAAAACAAATGTTGTCAGTCATGATCGTTGTATCTCGCGAATTTCGATCTGCCTGCCAAGGTGTTCAATTTCGGCGATCCATTTGCTGTGAGATAATGCCAGTGGATCCAGCACTGACTCAAATGGCCCTAGAACCTTGCCAGAACATTGGAGTTATGCTCAAGTGGTTCGAGGTATTGAAGGTCGTGAATTTTGCTTCCCTTGCCAACACGTAGAATTTTGGCGATTGAGTTATCGTCAGTTAATGCCAGCACTTCTCAAAGTGCTCCTAGAACATCGTCCAAAAATTGGGTGAAGCTGAGTATACTGTCCGGGGCAAACTAAGGTTGCAGATAATAGCCCGAGGATCCCAACCCGCAACTTCAGAGTTATTAACCCCCTAAGCCAGTTCTCCACATTGGGCCAGACCTGAGAGGGATACGAAGCATAACTCCAATGTTCTGACAAGGTTCTAGGGCCATTTGGGTCAGTGCTGGATCCACTGGCATTATCTCACAGCAAATGGATCGCCAAAATTGAACATCTTAGCAGGGAGATCGAAATTCGCATGGTAACATTGCTGATTGCGCTGATCCTGGGCGATATTCATGGGCCCCTGTACAATGTTTGGAAGGTATTCATGACCTAGATAGTTACCCCTCAATAAATCGCTTGAGAAATTATCCCGGGGCCGGTTCCGAAAAAGCACCATTTTAACCTCTAAATGACCTTGAAATCTGGGTTTTCTGACGTGATGGAGCAAAACTGATCCCAGGATCGGATTCAGGACGCCAAAATACCTAGGAATACCATGGTCCGGTCAAATAGTCCGTACTTTTTTTTTATTTTGTAAACCTGTGTTATCTATTACATAGCAATGGTAATTTTTACCTATACCCTGCGTTGTACCAGGCCAACCAATTGACTTCAGTATCAGAAAAATTATATAAAACTAACCATTTAAAAAATACCCATATCAAGATCTTCTTCCTCGCCCTCATCGGCAGAGTACTCTTCGACGACCTAACCTAACCTAAACTAACAATTTAAAATAAGAAGATGAAGCAACGACTTCTTGTAGAAAATTTTTAAACCATACCTGGCTACGCCGACCGGCATAGACTCCAACGGCCTGGATACAGCTCAAATTGAAAAAAAAAATAAATCGTGCGTAGCGCCATCTACATATTCACCTATTTAAAATCAATTTATATCTAAAACTGAAGCTCTCTTAGCGCTCTATGAACTGGCTTTTACAGAATTAAAATATCTCTATTACTTACCAAAATATCCGGCCTGGGAGTTTTTATTGGTATAGCTTAACGAAAGTTAAAAATTCACTTAGATACTAGATTTATTCTACATTTTAGAGATACTGGACTCAATTAGAATGAGCCTCATATGTGATGACTATACACTGATATTTCTGAAATATTTAGACTTTTTGTTTATACACTTGATGCAGAAATAATTATTAATGTATATACGGATAACTGTTTTAAAAAATAATAAATAATTCAATATTTGGTATAGTGGTTTTACTTATTTTATTGTTTTAGTTACAATAAACATTTATGGCTGTCATAAAACATGAAATACGTATATGTATGGTTATAGTTTGATTGGTAGATAACAATATTGATAGGGATTTATTTACAAAGTTAAATTAGTTTTAAACGTAATATCGGGGATATATTAATCTCTCAATAAGTAATTTCATTGTAGGGAGATTTATTCTATAATCTAAAAGAAAATAATTGATATATCTTACAAAATCTGAATTCAGTATTAAATAGATAGAATGGTTTTAATGCAATATTCTATAAATGGACTATTTGCAACAAAAATGACAGTTAATTCAAATAATAGTCGTTAATTTTTATTGCTTTTTTTAAAGTTACTTTCTTGATGCTCGTAAGTTTCGAGGAACCCTTAAGCGACCTTAATAGAGTCACAGGGTTCCACTGAACACAGTTTAAGAAACGCTGCTTTACTTATAAGATATCTGTATATATCTGAAATTGTATATTATGTATTATTGAAGTTTAACGTCATTGTAAGGTTATACGGGTATTGATACTTTTTTTTTGGGTCATCGGCATCAACTGCTATGGTTATTAGCCTCGTGTTCTGTGTAGGCTTTGTTACTGTTTCCCAGCGCCACTTTAGGAACAACACTGTTAATTAGTACCCAACAGTGAATGGTCGAGTGGGGAATCCTACCAAGGCATCAGAATTAATTTTAAATAATTAAATTAAATGAAAAAATCCCGGCCAACGGTGGGATTCGATCCTGAGACCTTCCGATCTCAAAGTCATGACTCTAACCTTTGAGCCAACCCACCCCCAGGTATTGATACTTATCACCCATTTTCATTCTTAAACTTTTTTTCGTTTTTTATTGACAAAAAATAAGATGGAATTAAGGGTACTTTTAGATAGTGGTACAAGGGTTGATTTCAGAAGAATTTTAGTACTGAAAAAAGCCTAAATACTTTTTAGAATTATTTAAAATAACAAATCAAATTTAGAATAATAAAATTATTCTAAATAGTATTCTAAATACTGCTGGTTACTTGAAATACCTTCTACAAGGTCTGACAACATTATCGATGTAATAATGTAACGTTTATTTATTTTAAACAGTTTATTATTCTAATTTATTTACACTAAATACACTAATTTATTTATACTCAAATACTGTTCTAATTTGTATGGACATTTAACTGAACTAAAAATATCGATAACAAAAATTTAAATCAATATAATTTTAATTAATAATGTTTAATTATAAACATTTTTTTACAAAGTAAACTAAAATTTGATTTCTTAGTATTAAAAACATCTTTGTTTCAAAAGGTAATAAATGAGGAAAAAAATTGCAGGACGGAAATCAAATGTTAATTTTGCGGTTGAGTATATATCGATCTGCTCACAGTGACGTCTCAACTTGAACTGAATTAAACGGTAAAAAAATCTATTTATATACCCAAATGTTATTCTCCAGATCTGTTTTGAAATTTCTTATACTAACCAATGTAGTGTATTTGCTATTTTCTACAATCTAGCAGAATCTCTAGATTCTATAAAGTCTATTTTTATGTATGAGAGAGTAATAAAACAGCATTTCTAATGCAAAACTTAGTATGGTCATTTTAAATATTTTTACAGAATAATCTAAATATTTCCTAAAATTGTAATAAGTGTATCTGAGCTATAACAAGTTTTTGGTCTTTTATTGGTCCTTTATAAACATAAGATGTACAGAACAATAGAAAAAGGTTTGGACAGGCCAAAAGCCCTGTCTGTGTATTAAAGATTACATAGCCGTATCTTAAGATTATTTTCAATAAGTACCTATTTGCCAATTTTGTTTTATTTTAATTCCAAGAATGTCTTACAGTAATCGAATTATAAGTAGATAAATACCTTCCCAACAAATTTCACCGAAAATGCGATTATAGGTTTTCCATTTAGTAAGGGGGCCCAAGTTGTGTATTCTTGACAGTTTACTAAATGTCGTTTAGTTGCAACTTGCAAGGTGCAGTGTGAATTCTAGTGTGATCATGGAAAATTTGGAAGGGCCGCGTAAACGACAAAAAATCGGTCCTTTAACAGTTAATGAAAAAACATTAATATTTAATTGTTTTAAATCATTTACAGACAAACATTTATGTAAAAGTGTTGATGACACAGTGGAATTAGTTAGTAGTACGCTTGGTGTTGGGAAATCTACGATTTACAGAGTTGTTAAAGAAGAGAAATGTGGCGAGTTTCAAACAGCACGTAAAGCTCCAGGAAAACCAAAATTTCAATTAGAAAATCTTTTGAAAGAAAGACTTCGAAGGAAAGTGCATGCGTTCTTCTTTAGAAAAGAATTTCCGACAGTAGACAAAGTTCTTGCCACGGTTCGAGATGATAAGGATTACCCTGAAATGAGTCGAAGAACACTATGGAACCTTTTAAAAGAAATAGGTTTTCTATGGAAAAAGCATTCCAGAATGTCTATTTTAATAGAAAGAAGCGATATTGTAGTATGGAGAAGAAATTACCTAAGGACTATAAAAGAAATGAGAAACCAAAGAAGAAATATATTTTATTTAGATTAAACATGGATCAACGAGGGACATAAACCAAATAAATGTTGGCAAGATGAAACTGTTACAAGTCGAAGACAGGCTTTTTTAAATAATTTATCTACTGGTTTAAATCCACCATCAGGAAAGGGGCGCAGACTAATAATAGTACACATAGGTAGTTCAAACGGTTTTGTTAAAGGTGATTTATTGACTTTTGAATCTACTCGTACCGGTGACTACCATGAGGACATGAATGCTGATGTCTTTAAAGAGTGGTTCGAACAAATTATAGATCTTCTTCCTCAGAACTGTATAATAGTAATGGATAATGCAAGTTATCACTCGAGACTTATAGAAAAAATGCCCACAACCAAGTGGTTAAAAAAAGATTTACAGAATTGGCTAAATTCAAAGAATATTAAGTTCCATCCCGGTTCTGTGAGAAAAGAACTGTATCATTTGTGTTCCCTTCATAAAGAGAAATTCAAAAAATATGAAATTGATGAAATTGCCAAAAATCGTGGGATGACGATGGTTAGATCACCACCATATCATTGCGAAGTAAACTCGATTGAACTGATATGGGCACAGATAAAGGGAGAAGTTTCAAGAAAAAATAATTCTTTTAAAATGAGTGATGTTAAACAGTTGTTTTTGGAGGCTGTAAATAATGTGAAGCCTGAAAACTGAAAAAAGGCAGTAAATCATACGAGTAAAGAAGAAGAGAAAATGTGGAAGTTGGACAATATTACTGATGAAATGATCGAGCCACTCATTGTAAATATTGGTTGCGACAGTTCATCTTCTGATTTCGATTCTGATTTGGATTTGTAGGTAAGAAGTAGTTTTTATATTAAAATTATTATTTATGAACGTAACGTTGTTTAAAAGTCAAAGTTTAAACCCTTATACCTACATAACCCGTTTGACACAATGTTCTTAACATACCTTGTGGAAAAATAAAACATTTTAGAAAAAATTGCACTTTTTTACCTTCAGCTGTTTAGAAGTTATAAACAGGTTAATTAGGTGAAAATATAAGTGTATACTCGAGGAATAACTTCCAAAAATATTTTAACTGTCTACTAAATAAATGGTACGCCTATGGATTACGAACGCTTTATTATTTTAATACTCTCTCATACATAAAAATAGACTATAGTATATTTAAAAGTGATTCTCGGCCATAGTCGTTTTATTAAGGGGGGTTTGGAAAATTGACTTATTTCATCGAATATTTTTTGTTAATCGTAAAAGTGAAGGCCGAAATAAGACAAAGAAGGATTAGAACATTTAAATATAATAATGTTTTTTTTTTAAATAAATAATTATTCCATTCTAATTCAAACAAAAACATAAATTACTATTACTATTGTTATTTACTCGATATTTTTCTGTACTAATTATTTTTCGAGAAGTCCATTAAACGTTCTCAATATCAAAATAAAAATAATTTATTTTTGTGTCGTTACTTAAAATTCCAATTTAGAGATAGATATTGCGATACGGCTTTACCAGAACTACACTAATAATCACGAACCGATTTATATTTAGTTATTTAAAGTTGTTAAATTGTTTCATGCGAACGGTTTTCCATTAAGATAAAAGAATATTTTAATCTTTTTGAGAGATTACGCTGGCTTTAGAATTGACGTTTCTGGGCGACTTTTTAACTTTTATATATTTTATTATCGATGTCTAGTCACGTAGGAGGAGCTAAATAGAAAAACTATCGTGAAAATGCTATTTAGATAACTAAAGCAGTGCAATTAGTTGTTGACACGGATAAAATGTGGAAAATTATTAGAACGTCAGTGCCGTAACTAGACAAATGCATGAAAAATATAAATGTTTTTGTTTAACAACACATCCACCAATTTTTTATCAATAAAGATAACATTAAGTTATTCTTAAAGAATTTTATAAGTATAAGATAAATAATTTAAGTACTAACATTCCTTTTCGAAAGGAAGTTTAACATATATTATTAATCTACTTTATCTTTGCACTCCAAACGTCATGAAACAGAAAATAAACACTATAAGTATGAAATAAATGAGTCGAGTACTAACTTTCAGTTTTGAAAAGAAGCCCTACATATATTATTATTAGAAAATACACAGCCATTTATTGAAAGTCAATCTGCTGCTCTTCCAGATACTGCTATACTACCTTGCAAATCCTAAAGTTGTTAGACCTTGATGAGAGCCAACTACTTCAAACTTATCTTCAAAATGTTTATGATGTACTACATAGGTGAAATAGAATAAATAAATAAATAAAAAAAAAATAAATAAAAGTTTTCCTGAACGAACTTTTTCTCATTTTCTTAAAACAAGTGTTGTGGTTCCATTATATAATGGAGATGACTTGACTGATCCATCTAATTTTAGGCTCATATTTCTAATTCCGACATTGGAAAAACTTGTCTATTCGGAATACCTTTACACCATGTAAAACAAAAAGACGGGGTTTCTGTTATTTTAAAATGTTTGTAATCTTCTTCATATTTTATTAAATATTGACTGGCACCAGAAGATGGAAAATTGTTTCCGAAACATGTAGTGTCTGTACTGAAATTTTATAAAAACAATAAATACGACCGAATAAACCAGTGAACTTTTTATTTATATAAAACTCTACTATAGAAATAGAAATAACAATTTCAGATAAATAAATATTAATACTCAATAAATGCCAATAAGGCACTGGTTTTGAGAACAAATATAAATATAAACAAATATATAGATATAAAATAAAATTAATTCATTATATATAACTGTTTCAAACTCACAAACAAGCGACATACTACTATCTTGTATCATAATAAAGATGTTAATACTCTTCATGCAAATATTAGTAATGATATTATGGTCGATTTCAAATTCTACCCCAGTCTGCGCCATAGGAGTTTCCCTCTCCCCTTGTACTGCAAACTTAGACTGGCGACTCAAGGTTGCCGTTGCGTCGCTGCTAGACCCAAATATTATCGTGTATGCGTATTTGGCAGTTTCAGTGAACATCAATTTAGTAAAATTTCAAGTCCGAATCACAAATTATTAAATAAATGTAGAATAAATGTTTGAATTATTTTTGGAGGGGCCAATTTGGTTTTTGGGTCTCAGCTCCCCCAAGACCCCCATAACTTCGCCCATGAATGCAAAGTGTTGAATAATATGAACTTTTCGATATTCAATAAAACACTCTTGAATATGTGATACTTGTTACGAAGATGTCTGAAAAATGATACAAATGTTGTTATTTTTTAAATTTTTAATGGGGAGTACCCTGTATATTGTCACTGAAAACATTTTTGGGTATGTATATAAACTAAACACGTAACTAGTTGTGAAGAAGTAACTAAATTAGTTTGTACTTGAATATAATAGTTGTTATAAAATTTTGTTTTCCAAATGCGCTAGTTTAGTGTGATGTCATTTTGGTTTCACTGACATTTAATTATAACCAAACTTTTAACAAAAACAACAATAAATTTGACATATACGTTTTTACTGTTTTTAGTTTATTTCTAAATATTGTTTATAGGTCATGAAAAATGGGAATGGGACGTTTCGGCGTGGCCATTTCGGCGTGGCCGTTTTGGCGTGGCCGTTTGGACGTCGGCCATTTCGGCGTTGGAAGTTTTGGCAAACTTAACAATATAATTTTTATAAATTTTAAATAATTGTTATATTTATTTTAATTAGGTTTATTATAATTAAATAATAAAACTGTTTTCGTGTCGAAAGGAAGACTACAATAAAATGTCTATATACTATTGCTGTTCGGCAGGTAGGTCTTCCGCTAGAACATCAAAGGCATAATCTAAATGATCGTAGGATCAAATGCCAAAGATATCACCGTTCTGCCATTTAGAGAGAATTGTACATCAGCATTGTACTCTCTCGTATGTCCCATAGAAGCTACTTGTTTCCTTATATTTTGGGCCAAGTAAAAAAAAAACAACCATTTATAGTAACGCCTGTTCAAATTCGCAATATATTACTATGGGTTGCAAATTTGGAACAATTTCTTTACTTCACTATTATTATACTAATGTTCATATAAAATATTAATTACACTAATATTAATTACACTACTATTGTAATTCTGATAGGTACTTGAAAAACAGATTAAAACATTTATCCCATTCCTATGCAATATCTCACTTATTTCAATACTTTACTTATTTCATAATAAAACTTACAGCGGTTTTAACATACATACTAAAAAATTACTAAAAAAATTACATTACTATGTTTAAAAACTCTAATAATCTGCAAAGTTGCCGCCATATTTGCAGATCTGCAAAGTTGCAGACGTTCTGTAATCTCACCCTAAATATTTTTTGCACACTGAAAACAAATTTAAATTAAACCTTTCTGTTACACTAAAGTGCTTAACTATCTACCTTCTATTTTTTAATTTTGCAATAGTTTATGTTTATAATAAAATAATTTTACTGGAATAGGCTTGTAGGCATATTTGTTTTATTGAATATTTCGTAGATAAGTCTTCTATTCTAACATACTACGCGACACAGCAAGCTAATGACATTAATATCAAAAGGAATATTTTCATTATCTGTTCTTTTATCAGTGTTAGTATCAATATTATTAATTATAATCAGTTCAATGAACTATATTATGTCGAGATCACTGTCGCACCATGCGATGATACAACTGATCAGTTAGTGATTTTATTTGTTTTTCATTATAAAGCTGTTAATCCTGGTAAACACAAAGTATCAAAAGTTAAATAAAAATGTCGCTTATCACTTTAATTATCAGTTTAATATTTGAAAATCGGTTTAATATAGGGAGGTGGCAAGATCAAACGCAATTGCAAATGGCGCCCGCGTATGCACCACAAGTATAATCTACATTAGTATCTAACCACTCAATTAATACTCGAAACCATCAAAATTATGGCCTGTACTAGCTATGTTATTATAAATTATTTTAAAATTTGAGGATGTATTATTTATATCTAAAATTGTTTTTACCTCACTTGATAAATTTAGTTTAAATGTTACTAGTTTTTCTATAAAAAACTCATCAATGTATGGATCCATTTTAAATAAACTTTATTAGTCGGTTCGCTTAGGTCAAAAATGTTTTTTAAATGAAATACAGACTATCAGCTAACATATTAAAAATATAAAATAATATAAAAGTTTAGGAAGTTTAGGAAAATGTTTAACTACAATTTTTATTTTTTTATTATAGTTTTTTTATATATAAAAAAGAAACCTAGAAAACTTAGTTTTTTTCAGTCACGGATCTCTTCTGGTTTCTTGTCAGTCTCTGATTGTTTTCTTTCACCTTTGCGTTTGCGTTTTCTCTGCTGACTATGTGCTTGTTATTTTTGAAAACCGGTATTAATTTGGGAGTTCTATTTTTTACTCTAACAGATGATTCGTTTTTTCCTCTGGGTCTGGGTGATCGTTTTCAGAGTTTTCTCTTTCATAAGATAAATTATTTTATTCGATTGTTGGAGTACTATTTGCTTTGGGGGAAAGTACGATATTTAATTCATTTTTTTGTTCAGCAGCGTATCTCGTTTCCAACTCTCCTGTGTCCTGGGGTATGTCATTCACATACAAGATAAAGTTTTTAATATAAGCCTGCTGTTTTTCTGATTTGGCTTTTTTTAAGAAATATACCAATAATTTTTGTTTTTCTTGGTCCGTTGGACTTAAATCATTAGTAATGGATATTCCAGTTCCTTTATACTTGTGGAGACCTTCAAACAGTTTTTTCTTTTGTAAGTAAGAGATGAATTGTAAAATAATGTGTCTCGAGTCTCCTACTTGATAAATATTATTTATGTCCTTGTCTATGTAATTGTCCCCCAAGACTTGGTTTAATGCATTTAAAGTTGTTTCAAGCAATTTACTTTTTTCGGCCTTAATTCCAATAATAACGATGTTGTTTTTTTTTATTAGCTCTTTCTAAATCATTTAACTGCTTTTCAAGATATTCGTTATGATTTTCTAATTTCTCTACTTTGCAGTTTACTGACGCACTTATTTTTTTTTATTTCTTGTTTTATATATTTTTTTTAAAGAACCAATTTTTTTATCAAACATTAATTCAATTTTTTCCAATAATTCATCATTTTTTGTCATATTGCTCATTTTTGCTTTTGGTGTCCTGACTATTTTTATAATACTGATATCGAACCATAGACAAGTAGTTACTAGTTTTTGTTGATTTATTAAAGATCTCATAAAAGAATTTTGCGTAAATGTATAAATAAATGCTGTGTTCAGTAATTATTAGGAATTTTTTTCTACTCACAGTAATGTTCTTTTTTTGGTATATTTCAAATTTTTACTTGCATATATCTTATATTGGGGTCTATTCTGTAACAATTCCTTTATATTTAACGGCCTTTAAAAATATTGGCGGTCTTTAAAAATATGTTCATATTCGTTAATTTACTTCTGTCATTATTTAAATAGATTTCTTTAAGATAGTCCTCTAATGTATTTTAAAGATCCGTTTAAATAATGACAGAAGTAAAGAAGAAAATATTTTTAAAGGCCGTTAAATATAAAGGAATTGTTACAGAATAGACCCCTGTATCTATTATATTTTGACCAAAGCAGGTTTGGCTATCTGGGTTTTGCTCTATGAGTTCTTGTATAAATTTATTCGGTTCATATCCTTTCTCGATACCTGTAATTAATAACATGGGATCAGGATTTTGTTCTTCTTTCAACAAAAAATTTCCTTCTTTAGCAAGTACTTTTCTTATATTATTTTGTTGTTCTACATTATGACATTCCATGACAACGGTTCCACTTTGTAACTGAGCAACTCTCTTAACATGTTCATTTTAACCAGTGGTGCACACCTATCAAGGTTAGTGGCAATTTTTACCCGATATTTATTACGCCAACAGCCATTTAATAATATACAGGGTACCCATTAAAAAAATATTTTTGTTGCACCCCGTGAAATCTACAAGCCACTGTATATTTGCATTTTTACAAAATTAAATCATATTCACACAACTTTCATTTAAAACATTCTTTTGCGATTTATAAATAGGAAGAGTATTATTATAATGAATAACTCTGTACATTAATCCCATCGTTTATACACGAGAAGAAAATATAAAATATGTTTTTTGTTACTTAAGGTAGTTCACTCGCGACAGTCGTACATAAAAATATCGCGTAATGGTAAATACCAAAAGTTCGAGATTCCCAGTGCTAATCAATTTTAATTTTGTAAGAGACTGTGCAAAACACATGTATATAAACACATATGGACATGTTATTGTTTTAATCATTTTCATCCGGCAATTTCGCAAATATATTAACGATATGGTATAGAAATTTGTGACTTCCTCATACTATTTTTAAGGGTTTGTTTTGGTTCAAACAGAACCGCTGATTCCAGTTCTTAAACACAGTGGACGAGTTAATTTTTCAAGAACACGTCGTGAGTTTATAACAACCTCTTAGCTGATCGAGTGTTACTTTGTTACGTGAAGTGGTTACAATGCTGCCAAGTTGTAATAATTTTACTAAACTACTCGTCAACTGCTTTAAAAATATTTTTATTTTAAAAATCTATATATTTTTACTAAGACGGTCAAAAAATTCAGCGATTATTTATAAAATTTTATAAGTTTTTGATTTATTTAACATTAGTTTTTAAAAAATATGGTAAGAACCGTTTTCGAGATATCTTGAAATAAATGCATTGCTTGTGTACATGATAGGCTTCAAGAGTATTAATTATGCATATTTTGATTGTTAATATCTCGTTTTACAGACGGTCAAAAAATCTAATTTTTTTAGTTACGTAAACGATCATTTCATAAACCTTATATTTCAATTTCATTGAATTCTTAAGAAAAGCCGTTTTACGAGTGAACTACCTTAATTAAAAACCATAAATGAAAATGCAAAAAAATTAGCTCAAAAATTATTAATACACACAATTTATTTATTAATTTTACTTTTTATTAAAATACCAGTTGCAATAGGTATACAATTCTGCTATTAAACACAAATCGATATTTGCATTACGTTATCGTTTAGCCCTCATATTTTTCCGTTTGCATAAAATTGGATAAAACACCTGTATCAATATCAGACATACAAGTCGAACCAGCTACCAACAACTAGTAAACACAATATTTCATGTAATGACGGAGAGTAAGTACAATTCACTTCACTTGTCCCCTTTGTTTTGAATGATGCTTATTATGCACCGTGCTTGGTTTGGTTATCATCAGGAAGGCTGATATCTAGAGTATACAGGGTGGTCAAAAACCATACTATATTTTGAAACAAATTTTCAAATCATTCTGATGCCGTTTAAATAACAGCCATGAAATTTATTTTACTCATATTTTATAATGTTTGTAATAATTTCTATAAAATGTAGATTAGATACTTGCATTTTGACAGTTCTGCAGATCTACAGCGCTGTGTCAAAAATAAGTTCATTAGGTTTAATAATGTATCTGAATTATTTCGGTATTTACTTGATTTTATTTTAGAGATTAAATTATAAAAAAAAAACTAAATAAAATAATCTCTTTTGTTAAACCGGGGTATGTTTAGAGATGACCTACGGACTTGAGATAAGATTAGATACAGCTAGAACTATAAATTCATTAAAACAATATAACAAATGAAAAATCAAAACATTCTATAAATTTATCTATAAGATAATTTATTAAAATCTAAAATTTATCCAGTAGCGGTCTAAGGTTTTTTCACACGATGTTAAACAACTATGGTGCACCACATTATTTTTTTAACAAAGCACCATAAATGAAATGAACGAGTGGGACACGCCTTGGCGCCATTTTAATTATTATAAAAGATATTGGTACCTGAGTGTTAAGCAACGCATACAAGTACTGAGTTAAAATAAATATGCATTTTAAAATATAAACCAAAAATATTTGCAATAGCAATCTCTGGCATTTTCAACGAACTCACAAACTTTCTAGTCATGCTCAAACACCAACTTAAACACCAAAATAAAGTGATATACCTTTTTCCTTTATAAGCATTTAAACCACTGAATAAAACCGCCTCATTATGCTCTATGAAATAATTTATATTATTGAAATAGCCAGAATAAAAAAAAAGAGCTACAAGTTACAAAGTGTATACGCCCCATTACATTTTTTTATGTCCTATTCGATTGCTCTAAAGTAAAAATATCTACCTCTAATGCTGAGCTATCGAGCACACCATATTTGTATGTCCATCATTCGATTTCATGAAAGCCTACCAAGCCTTTGTGACTGCTATTCGTTGTTTTAGATTGCTAAATTTAAAAAACCTCTTATAAAATAAATAATTGAAGCTAAATTTTTGGTTTACGAATATTCAGTCTCTACAGATTAATTTACAAAATGTTTCCGTGTACGGGAAATGTACGTAATGTGTAAATTTCTTTTCTAATCAAAACAAAATAAAGCAAAACAATTTTATCGATCTATCATACATTGTTATACGGTTATTTTATATTTTTAGAGAAATAGTGTTATATATAAGATATGATCTATATTCCTCTAAAGACATTTTTTTGAATCTGATGTGACATTTTTTTATATATAAATAAGTTGAAAAAATCGTTTAGAATTGGATGCAAAAATTTAAAACTAACTGTGGAAAAGTGGTTTAAAAACACAGATTACTTCCAAAAAATAAAAAATAATCCTTACAAATGGGGTAGAAGGAAAAGTTATGAAAGCCCAATAATTTAATAAAACCTTGCCTTTTTACAAATCATACGGTTAGTTCTGGTTATTGCAGATACTGCGTGTTTTTAATGTTTTTATCTTTAGTACCTCATATTAATGTTTGCCCTGCTAGCTCTTGATCGATAATGCATCCTCTATTAATTACTTTCATATATTTTAAAGTATTTTTTTACAATTAAAATAAATGTGTTTCCCTACATCTATAATATGAATAAACAATTGAAAGTAATTATTAAAAATGCATACATAAAGGGGAATGATGATTAGATATATTTTATTCAAAACACACTTCTTGGTTGTGTGAATTAAAGAATAAATTAAATATACTTAAATCCTTAAAAATACTCTATGATTCATGCGTGGGATTTCAGTAATTATTATGGTAATGAAAACGTTGTCAACATGATTTATGTAGTTTATAATGCCAAGAAATATTTTATGCATGTTAATATTTTATTTAATGACTAATAATTTATAAGATCGCACTATAAAAACAATGCAAATGCTAAAGGTATCAAAGTAACTAGATGTCGTTCAAACCCAAAAATAGATGTTTATAAGTCTGTAAGGGGTTTTCTCGCCACAGAGAAAACGGCTCCTTTCTAATGGCGCTGGTTACGGGCGGTTCTCGAGCGCCAGATTTTTGGTTATGGTTTACTCCACAAACTCTCGAAACGGCGTCGAAAGTACTCGGGTAGCTACAGATGGAGATGAAAAATTCCAGGAATCAAAGGTCACTTGGACACAGGTAATTGTATACCACAAGTTACGGGCTTTAATCGTTGATTGGGCTGGTACAGAATTTATCACTAGCTGAAATACAAGGGGAAAATAAAGCATGGAATTAGTAACGAGTAATAAGGCAAGTTAACATTGACACATATATTGTTTTAAACTATTTACAACATAAAAAAAAGAAATTATATATTTCAACGCCCACCCTAGTTGCGATGATAGTCAATATAACCCTGAACAAAAAATAAACAAACAAAACGGACGGTATTGAATCCCGACCAGTCTCAATTAGATGTCAAAATTGAATTAAAATAAAATGAGTGTTTCAGTCGCAGAAAAAATTATTAACTTAACTATTTAGTCGGTAATTAAACTAAAACATAATTTTCTATTTCGGTAAGGAAAAATTCTAAGAGCGGTCGTAGCAAAAATTAACTACTTAACGGTCGTATCGGGAATTAAACTAAAATGTAGGTACTTTACTATTTCGGTAAGGAAGAATTGTCAAAACGGTCGCAGAGAGTACGAGGAGACAGGATCACGAAAGAATCACTTATAGTAAATATACGGAAAGGGAAAAAAATAAATTTATATCCGGGGTAGCCTATTATCCCAAAATGAGCTAATCGTCATCACGAGTCCGCTCAGACAGAGACAGGATACTATTTAAGGTTATTTAAATTGAAGGTGAAAGAGAAAACAAAACTATTATCAGAGGGAAGAAAACTACTAACGCGGATAGTACCTACTCCGCGAATGAGCTGATCGTCATTACGAGCCCGCTCAGACAGGGACAGGATACTATTTAAGATTATTTAAATTTGCGGTTTGTACATTAAATAAAAAAAAAATAACGCGGATAGCACCTAATCCAAGAATGAACTGATCGTCATCACGAGCCCGTTCAGACAGGGACAGGACACTATTTAAGATTATTTAAATTTGCGGTAAAAAAATAAACAAACTATTAAAAGAGGGAAAACGTCTCCTCGAAAACTCCGTTTCTAAATATTCCCAACTTAGTTATAACGCGGCACTTACTAAACAAAGTATTTATGAATGAAATCAAATTCCCGATTTAACCTATCAAAAAGAAAAATTTAATTTCTTAGGACAGACTAACTATCAAAAGTCTAAATCAACGGTATTACAATGTTAAAGAACTAAACCCTATCATTTATTATTTAAATAATATTCAAGGGAGGGTGTCGAAAGAGGTAAATATTTCGATAGAATTAGTAGAGGAAGTGAAGAGTTAGAGAAGTAGTAAGACGACTGTTACTTCCTCTTGAAAAGAAGAGGTAAAGGGAAATATTTCGATAGAATTAGTAGAAGACGCGGATAGGATGAAAATATATAAATAATGATTATATATTGTGCAGCGACCCCTTCGGGGGGATGTTACGTCCGGAAATCTCTTATACGTAATTTGGCCGAAAAAAACTGGCGCCCGACGAATTTTCTGGTGAGTTAGAGAGGGACAAAGGGTGTTTGAGAAAAATATTAAAAAAATTATTTGTAATAAATCGTCGAAAAACCAAAAAGAAATTTTCAAAACGTCATAAAAAAGTGACAGTTGACGGGAGACCAAAAAGAACTTCATTCGAGCCGACTACGATATCTTGAGCGTCTACCGTTTAAGCATACTAACTTCTATAATGCACCCAAATCCCGGAAAAGGGACGTTTGGACGATTTCCGTGCGATTTTTCGAGGTTTTTCGCGGTTTCCATGGAAACTGTCACACATATTTTGACGCCGATTTGTTTTAAAAAGCGTCTCGTGGGTCCGCACCTTCGGTGCAAGTTTCGTTAAATTTTGCTTATCCGTTCTTAAGATATGATTTTTTAAGTGATTTTGGAAACCCTATTTTAAAAATTTTCTCAATAAAAAGAAATATTTCTATCGAAATATTTAACAAGGTTTTTTACCTGACGGATTTATAAACACTATACGAAAAATTTATCGACGGTGGATTTAATTGGGAATGCGGCTTTTACTTTTAACTGGCTGAAATCAAGTCTATTAGGAACTAAAATTTTTAATTCAATCTCGGACCTGGTTCAACCGTCGATTCCCTTTCCATCGGCAGTGCGCACCTGTTTTAGCCCAGGACCAACATTTCAAGCGCGTTTAATATTTATTGAAAATAAAAAATTAAAATAAACTGATTGAGGAAAAATTGACTTCATTACAAGTCCTTCACTGTTGCCCAGATAATTCTTTAATAGAAAATTAACTGTTGTGTATGTCTGAAAGAATATGACTAGACTGAGATTGGTACCAGGGAATTAATTATTTAACGCGTTCAAAGAGTGTGAGTTGTCACACTTGACATAGAGCATGGAACCAAACCCACAACCTATGTATGTTTTTGTTTTATCGTTGTTATTATGATAGTTGTCTTTTTATGAATTAAAAGGATCTGTCAAAAGAGAATAAAGTTTCACATAAATTTTGTTGCTTTATTGATACACAAATACAAAATTAACCTTCCAGTTTGTGATTGTTTGGGTGTTTTATAGATAATTAATAAAACATAACTATCTTTAGATATTTTCTAGATGTGAGAGGGGCCCTCCTGTATATAAAATTATATCAGCGATACAAAATGCTCACGTCGCTGTGTAGAAATGGGACACTATTTACCTCTTTGATTCGATTCCTATAGCATTGCTCTAAAACACACAAATATCCGACCAACTGCGCTTTGAGGCACTTTCAAAGAATAGAACCGTTGAAAGATAACAGATAACTTGCAACAGAGTAATAGTTCAATGTTACATGTTGCATATACCTACACGCCGCAACAATGAAGCCGATGGAATACCTATTCATTTTGGAAATAATATTTGGCTTGATAGTCATCTATACGTTCACTTTACCGGTATTCTGATTTCAAACAAAACCATTCAGTTTTTCTTTGGAGAAAATTATTTTGAGGCTTTCAGTGTGCATTTAAAGCGATTTTTAGTCTAGAGTGGTTTGAAAATCCGGAAAAATTATATAGGATAATCCATAAGGAATGAGTAATATTTTACTTGCTCATAATAAATATAGTTTAAAAAAACTAAAAAACACGCTTTTAGAGATATCAAAATAAAAAGTTAAAAATAATTTTTCAAATAAGCTTAAAACAATAATAAATGGAAAATACTAGTATTATTGTGAAAAAAGCGTCGGGCGCTCGATGTACGAGAAATATGGACAAAGGCCCCACGCTTTTTTCACAATAATACTAGTATTTTCCATTTATTATTGTTTTAAGCTTATTTGAAAAATTATTTTTAACTTTTTAATTTGATATGCTCTAAAAGCGTGTTTTTTAGTTTTTTAACTATATTTATTTTTCACTTTTTAGTTCGATGTATTATAAAAGCGTGTTTTTTAGTTTTTTTATACTATATTTATTTTTGGCTTTTTAGTTCGATTAATTATTAAAAAAAAAATTGTATTACTTTTTTTTTCAGCCGTGGATGGGATTAGAACCCACGATCGGTGAGTCTGGCGATCGAAAACCCGCGCTTTAGACCGCTCGGCCAACGAACGAACTTGAGGTAGTGGGATATACTGACAGTAATAAGCCACTGGCTTTTATAGTCCAAAGGAGAGTTACAAACATACATACATACATATATACATACATACATACATACATACATACATACATACATACATACATACATACATACATACATACATACATACATACATACATACATACATACATACATACATACATACATACATACATACATACATACATACATACATACATACATACATACATACATACATACATACATACATACATACATACATACATACATACATACATACATACATACATACATACATACATACATACATACATACATACATACATACATACATACATACATACATACATACATACATACATACATACATACATACATACATACATACATACATACATACATACATACATACATACATACATACATACATACATACATACATACATACATACATACATACATACATACATACATACATACATACATACATACATACATACATACATACATACATACATACATACATACATACATACATACATACATACATACATACATACATACATACATACATACAGGTGAAGCTAATAAATGCGTTTTAAAAATAGACATTTTTGTAATTTTATTTTGGATATCCCTGTACGGTCGTATATATGTACATTTTATTTGTAATAAAAATAAATATTTTAATGTGTAATTTTAAAATTAGTTCATTTGCACAATTATCAGTATTTAAAAATGTAAAAATTCATTTAAAACTAATTTGAATAATTGTAAACAATGGCATATATAGTAGTCTCATACCCACAAAGATTATTCTTTGTGGTTATAATAAATATTATGTTTTTCTAATGTTGGCAAACAACAGCATTAAATATACGCATGTGAAGTTTAATGTAGTACCTATAAAAGACAGCACCAAGGTGTCCTTTTAAAAATTAAAAAATATAGGCATATTAGGTACAGTTTTCTTTTAGAAATTAACGATTTTATTTTTAAGCTCTTATGTATATCTTATGTATATTTTTTATTTGATCATTTGGTAATGTTATACAGAGTGAGTTTTAAGTATGGAACGCCTCAATCATCTCAGAAACGACTTGCACAATTTTTATAAACTTGTATGTAAAGGTTTTGTAATACGGCCGATATTATGGTTGTATTTACATTGTTGTCATATCTTTTGGTTTTCTGGAAATATAATGAACTCTGTTATTTCAAATGGATCATCTTATATATTTTTTGTTTATTGAAATCCTTGAGAAATACTGATTATTTTTCATGTAATACTATAATTTCGGAGTTATATTATCTCCGCGGAAGTTAAAATATTACAAATAGGTGGCTATGATTGATATAATAACAATATACCAACATTTGACGTCACATACAAAAATTAGTGTACCTAATAATACATAGATTTCAATAAATTATAAACAGACTTACCATTAAAACTGATTATTTAAAAAATCATTAACAGTATAGTGTTCTAAGTTTAACAGTAATTTTTTAATTTCTTTTTTGAACTTGTTAATACTTGTACAATTTTTTGTTAAACAATTTTATTGCCATATAATAAGAGGACCTCTCAGTAGAGCTTAATCTATGAGATGAATAATTTAAATTTCTTGTTTAGTAGCGATGATTAACCACATTGGAATCAAAAATTTCTCTATTCTTAAATAAGTACATTAGGCATTCAAATAATGTGAACTGCATAAAATGTCACAATTTTATAAAGTGCAACGTCTGGCAACCCTAGCTGAGTATCTAGATATGAACGCATTTGTTTTTTTGTAAATGAAAATACAATTAATTTTAAAGATAGCCAAGGTTTATAGATGAACATGTCAAAATGTTTAATAAAATTTCAGTGGCTACAGCAACTACAACACCAATTTTCTCTTCATCCATGATCAGAACACAAAACAAATATTTTTTATCCTTACAAATTTAAAACCAAATCCTAACTACAATTAGGCATTCCAACGACCTGCCCAAATGGCTACCTAGTGGGGACTGACAGTTTAGATATGGCAACCCTGATGTCATGTTGTCATTAACAGGGTTAATGATACATATATAGTTATATAGATTGCTCAACGCTGGTCTTTTGCGAGCGGCCATATTGCCTGGCAAATATTTATTAATTTAAATCGGTTTAGCAAAAATGTGTTTTAAAACCAATTTTCAGCCTTTAGATGTTTAAAAAAGAATAATTGCTTACATTTTTACTTCAAGGCATAAGCTTATGTTTATTTTAAAAAATATGGATGATCAATCTATGTAACTATCTATTTCATTGACCATATCAAATCACCAGGCCTACAGGGTTGCCATAATTTTACCATATCATAACCTGTCAGAACCCACTGGCAGCCATTCAGTTTGGAATGCCTAATACATAATTCACAAACAAAAATTCGCGATATCTGACAATGTCATGCGCATTGTCTAGTTAGTCTCAATATAAACCAAACATTTTTAAATCACATTAATAAAACGTCATTATAATGACGTAAGAACCTTAACCACACTTGACTTGGTCCATGAAGGTCTTATAACTTCATGACTTGGTCACTTCTAGTAACTGATTTAAAATCGCCTATAATAATAGCTATATACGTTCGTTTGATCTGTCTACAGGCACAGCCTAATTTTGTAAATAACCATAAAAATAGAAGAAGGAAATATGAGACACGAGAAACTGGTTTAACAGTAGTTTTTTTGGTTTTAATAGGTTGACAACGTTTTTCGTTAGGAATTTGTCAGTTCTATGAACGATGTCATTTGTTGTTTTTTAAGATAACTTGGTTTTTTTGGCCCTTTTTCGATTTGATTTTTGGATAATGTTAAATAAGTGTTAAATAATAATTATTAGTTTTCGAGTTTTTTTATCCAAGAGGCCCTATGCCAATGTTTTTAGTACTTTTATCCAGGATGCACTGGATGTTTGACCAAAATCCGTGGCAAGTAAGACGCCCAGAAATATTTTCTACCACGTGGTGCTGGGTCCTGCCAGCAGAAAAAACCCTCGAAAGAGATAAGTCTTTTCCTTTGCTGCTCCTGCTTTTTCTTCGTCTAACAAAACACTCATATTTTAATATATATATATATATATATATATATATATGTAGGGTTTTTCTGGTGGATGGACAAGAGAGCCATATCAGCTGTGGGTGGTTATTCATAAAAAGCTGCTGAAGAATGGAGTTCTGTCTTGCCATTATGCTGGTATCTATATTCCTTTTTCTTTACCTTGCGAAGAAGATTTTCAGTTTCTCTCAGATGTTTTTACGATAGTCCCGGACCCCAAGCTGTTCTGCAACATGACGAGCTTCGGTGTGCAGTGTGTAGTTTAACATAGAGCTTTTCCTAGTGCCACTGTCAGACGTAGGATTTTTTGGTATTTATTATGTTTTCTTTAATTTTAGCAATATGTTCGCAATGTCTATTTAGATACTTTATTTGTATTTTGAAACGGGTGTTTCATTATTTTTTATATAATTTTATTTACAACCAGTTTGTAAATATTATTTTGACTACTCAAAACCATATATTTTCATTTTAACAAGACGTCTCGGATAGGTTTAAATAAACCTCCTTGTTTTATTACTCATATATTTCTCCAACTACTGGCAAATTAATTGAGATAATATTCTCAATTACACCGTTTCTTTTGATTATAAATTTAACTGTTTAAAAATGAATTGAGTATATCATTATTTCTCTTTTGAGCGAAGTACGTTTGTATAATTTAATGCTCATCGAACAAATTGAGAAAATATTGTTAATATATCATTCTAATTTCTTTTTCTAGTAAATTCAATTAAAATTAAGTATGACTTTTATTTCACAGAATATCTTGATCTTCTCTACAAGTATCTATTTTGCAGGTTCATATATGTTTTATTTACTATGGTTTCCGAATTTACCTTTAGATTCTGAAAACTTTTTTATCAAATAACACCAAACTTTTAATTTATAAAAAAATCTGTGGCGCCAATCTATGGTTTAAATACTTTCTTTTGTATTTAATTTAAGTGTACTTAATGTCAATTTTAAACATTTCAATTTAATGATAACAAATCCTTACCCACACCTTTATGCCACCGACGGTAGGGCTGCTGTGCTGAATATAACCTAAACCCTTGGTCAAAAGAAAAAAAAATAGGTTACAGAAGCTCTTACTAGGTGGCGTCTTATCCTTTTCGGCCTAGAACCGGAAAGAACGCCCCAGGAACTAGGGAACTTTTTAAAAGAACTAAAGACACAGGAGTATTCTAATGATAGTACGTGAAAACGGGGAAAGCAGGGGAATACAATAGACCCAAGAGGCTGCGCTGCTCTGGGTCAAACCTAACCCTACCTGCTTATAACTGACAAAGATAAAAATCCTACACACTTTTTATATATTTTGTGATGTCAAAACTAGTAAAGTATCGAAACAGGTGTAGTTCCGATATAGGTAAAGTATCGAAAGTAAAGTATCGGGCAATAAATTGCCCGGTATCGAAGCAATGGCAGTACTACACCAACATTGTATTTTGAGATTAGCTGATAGTAAAATAAACTGTTTAAAAAGTAGTTTAGACCTTTTATTAGGGATTAATCATCCCTTTTGTTAACATTTTTAATTTCTAAGTAAATGACTTCGATATATCTATTTAAATTATTATTAATAAGCACCGTTTTGTTTAATACATTTATAAATTCCTTCAAACCACACACCACAAATCAAAAATGTTGACCCATTCCTCATTGTTGAACCCCACTCATGTACGTTTCCAATCTGTAATTAAAGCACTATCAATGTCAAATCGTTGTCGTTGGCATATTGTGACCAGTGGCGGCTCGTAACCAAAAGATTGGGGATTCACAATGACAGAATATAGATCTCGGTACGGATTTAATTGAAAAACTTTCAGTATTTACAAAATACTTTTCTAAAACACTAAAAGTTTTTTCCTAAATATCTTCTAAGATATATTTTGTCATTGTGAACCCCCAATATTTTGGCCAACAGCCGCCACTGGTTGTGACTGGGATGTTTTGCTGTTCTAGAGGCTTCACGTGATTGAGGAATTATTGAAAGCTCCTTTGATATCTATAAAAGTAGGTATTAGGAGTGTTTATCTTCTATTGACTTTGAAAGCAGCATATCGTCCAGCGCTAGGTCAATTGACATTCCTGGCTGGTATGCATATTGGGCATTCCAAACTGAATGGCTACCAGTGGGTTCTGATGGGTTATGATATGGCAAAATTATGGCAACCCTGTAGGCCTGGTGATTTGACAAGGTCAATGAAATAGATAGTTACATAGATTGATCATCCATATTTTTCAAAATAAACATAATCTTATGCCTTGAAGTAAAAATGTAAGCAATTATTTTTTTTAAATCTCTAAAGGCTAAAAATTGGTTTTAAAACACATTTTTGCTAAACAAATTCAAATTAATAAATATTTGTCAGGCAATATGGCCGTTCGTAAACGACCAACTTTAAACAATCTATATAACTAGATATGTATCATTGACCCTGTTAATGACAACATGACAACAGGGTTGCCATATCTAAACTGTCATTACCCACTGGTAGCCATTTGGACAGGTCGTTGGAATGCCTAATTGGTTGGGATGGAGCTGATTTATGTCTCATACTTCGTCCCTGATATACCTGTCTGTCAATTTTTCTAGCATTTTTTCGTAAACATGAGGATAGGCTTATAGGGCGATATAACTTTGACGTTTGGTCTGCAACCTTACCTATTTTGGTAAAGTATACTCCTTTCGCCTTTTTCTCAAACACCAGTTATGTTTGACGTCCATGAAATTGTTTCCAAATCTCGCCTCTTGTGCAACAGAAACAATGAATGGCCATAATGATTTAACTACCTTCGAAAGATGCAATCAAAATTATGTGAACCCCACCTATGCCCAGTCAGGTAAAACGAACACCGTGGTGTTTTACTGTTTTGCATCCTATAGAAACATTCATTGTACCAAAGAGATAAATGCCGATATACTCATGTAAAGGAAGCACATTTTCTTCAATATCATGTTTTACAGTTGAAACATGGTAAACGTTGAAAATAGCCTGTGTCAAAAAGTTACAAATATTTGTATTTTTAATCGACTTCAAAAAAGAAGGAGGTTCTCAATTCGTCGTAATATTTTTTTTATGATCAGCGATAATTCTTTAACACAATGTCCGATTTTAATGATTCTTTTTTTGTTAGAAAGGGGGTACTTCAGGGGTAATCCCGTATAAATTTGGTCACAATCTAATAATTTGATCCATTAGACAATCCTCAAACTCTTCATTTTTTATGTATGTTTAGCGGTAATTCTTTACCATCTTATCCAATTTCTATGATTCTCTTTTTTGTTGGTAACAGGGCGCCTCAGGGGTGGTCCCCTATAAATTTGGCAAAGATGTGGTGATGGCACTTTTTTAAAAATTACTTTTATAACTTGTAAGGGTTAAAAATTAAGATTTCAATAATTAATGAATATACGATCAATGATCTTTTAAACTATTTAAACTCATGTCAATTACAATTCATTTTTACACCAGTAAAAGCCAATTTGGTGTAATACGAAACACCTGGTAGGTAGGTATAAAATGGAACATGTGCAAGTAAGCAACCTCCCGTTTGAAAGAATATGTGATGGGAAACAATTAGTTTTGCGTTGACAAGAGAGACCGTCGAGGAATAAGTTAGTTTTGTCTCGAGATTAACAGCCTATAGAATTTGTAACGTAGCAAGCCGTAAAAAGGCAAGAAATACGCGAGACCGTGTCGTTTGCGGACGTTTCATTAGCCGACGCTAATCGGCTGTTGGTTAACTGCCAACGACTCCAATACAACATTCATTTTCCTTCAATTAATTACGTCTGAAATATTTAACGTAAATTGGGTAAACATGTGGAATGGTCGGCGCACGTGAACCTGCACTCTCTGTATAATTTATCACGGCTATAATGTGCATCTGTTATGACATCAAGCGTGTAAGAAATTAGTATTGGAAAATTAAACAGAACTACCTGCAGTGATTTGGCATGTTTGCATAAATGAGGCCGGTATACCTACCAGAGAGGTTTAGATATATATAAATAAACTCATTAAAAAAAGCTGGTAAAAATTTAATTGTTAAAATTATTTATTTATTTCTCCAAAAGGTTTAGACATAACTTAACTATAGATTCTTAAACTATTGTGATGTTTGTTTATTTTAAACAACAGTTTGGTTGTTAACAATTTATTTGAACACTTATTTATTTTAAAACAATATTATTCCAATTTATATATATTTTGAATGTCTTTGAATTGTTTACTATTTATCTTCACAACTGTCTATATACAACTAACTGACTGACTCCGTGTTCCTCCACTAATATTTATATACATATTGAAAATTTTGGTGGATTCCATAATGCTCCCCCGACAGAACTAAAAACATATGTTTGGTCTTAAGGGGTTTAATTATGTATGATAATCGGACAAGTTGAGCCTCAAAGGCCAAATAAGACAGAGAGGGACTTGTAGGATTAGAGCATGACTGAATAATGAAATGGCTCGCATTACACTATTCATTTGCTCTGGCAGTCTGGCAGCTGTTTCGTACTGTTTAAGAGAAGTATTTACTTGACTTTAGAGCAGAGCAAGGGTTTGTAGAACCCCATTTTATTTTTGACTTTTTCTTGAAGAAAGATTGTGTAGGTAAAGGTTAAGTCTGTGCTCCTCTGAAGGCACTTTTTCAAAATTTGATTTTGTTTTTTTTTTCTAAAAAAAAAAATGTAAAATGACTTTTAATAACCATTTTCTCATTTTTTTTTTTCAAAAAAAAAAACTAAATTGAATTTTGAAAAAGTTGTTCTAGAGCAGTGGTCGCCAACCTGTCGATCGCGAGCTACCGGTAGCTCGCGGAGGAAATTCTGGTAGCTCTCACGATTTTAATTTAAAAAATACAAACTGCAAAAATCAGAGAAGCTTCCGAAAATTCCACAAAAAAATCTAATTGTCATAATATTAAACATAAACAGCGGCAACGTTGCGGTGAGCGATCTGCCGCTGACACCATCAAGCTAGAATCGGCTAGAACCAACCAGCCGGACCAGCGCCTTAGTGTTCGAGAACGATCAGGATTGCTTTGAACGGGATGAATACGCACGGCGCGGCGATATTGCGCTTGGTTTAAAACTGAATGCGTAAGCAACGTCCAGCGGTTGGGTTAGTAGAGAACAACAAAAAATAATATGGCAAGCAGTTGTAAGAAGGTAAAGACATACCACTTTCATTCGGAATGGGAAGAACAATACTTTTTTACAGAAGTTAAAGATAAAAATGTGTGTTTGTTATGTATTACTTCGGTCTCCGTTGCTAAAAAAGGAAATATTGAGAGACATCATAAAACTGTACATTCTAATTTTGAAAAATCATTCCCACTACATTCTGCCGCCAGAAAGGAGAAACTGAAACAGTTAAAAAAGCAGTTAATTGGACAACAATCAATATTTTTAAGAACAGTCGACAAAAATAAGGCTGCAACTAAAGCATCGTACCGTGTGTCCCAGGTAATTGCACAAAAAAAGAAACCTTATGAAGACGGGGAAATGATAAAACAGGCGTTTTTAGAAGCTGCTGATTCGTTATTTGCCAACTTTAGAAATAAAGACGAGATAGTTTCAGCTACAAAATCTATGCAACTTTCTGCTAATACAGTGATGAGACGTGTAGAAGTAATGAGCAATGATATTTTTTTACAGTTAAGAACTGACTTAGATAACTGTGTTTATTTTTCACTTCAACTGAATGAATCAACAGATGTTGTTGACACTGCCCAGATGGCCGTGCTCGTCAGGATGGTTTTTAGTGATTTTACGATTAAAGAAGATATTTTGAAGTTTATTCCACTGAAAGGACACACTACTAGACAGGAGTTGTTTTCTCATTTAAAAAATATTATTTCTTCCGAGAAAATTCCAATATCGAAAATGGTAGGCTTGACAACCGATGGCGCTCCAGCTATGGTGGATTGTGATAAGGGTCTGGTGGCGTTATGTCGTAAAGATGAAACTTTTCCGCAATTTCTCTGTTACCACTGCATTATCCATCAGCAAGCATTATGTGGAAATTTCCTGAAACTAAACAACGTTATGAAACTGATGGTAAAAATTGTGAACAAGATTAGAGCTCAAGCGTTACAAAGAAGATTATTCAAAATATTGGCCGATGAAGTTGACTGTCAATACGGGGACCTACTCCTTCACTCTGAAGTCCGATGGTTAAGTAGAGGACGGGTGCTGAAACGTTTTAATGATGTCCTATCTGGCATAGTTCAATTTTTCAAACAACGCGATGAACCGACTCCGGAACTAGAAAATTCAATTTGGCTTAGAGATTTTGGTTTTCTCGTGGACATTACAGAGAAATTAAACGAACTTAATTTGCAGCTTCAGGGGAGAGACAAAGAACTAGCGGAAATGATTTCTGATATAAAAGCATTTATCAAAAAGCTGGAGTTTTGGGAACAAAACCTAATTAACAGCGATGCCAAGCATTTTCCTATTCTTTCAGAAAATATATTTCAAAATCCATTAGAACCCTATGACAGCAAATATCATGTAGAAATAGTTTCTACCCTGAAGATTAACTTCAAAAATCGTTTTAAGGATTTCAACTGTCAACGACCTCAAAAACCCAAACTCTCAATGTGAAAAGAGGATATTTACTTTTATATTCCTCGTTGCCCGTGAATTGACAGCTGTCAACGGTCAATTTGTCCAATCTGACATGAGGGTTAAATCCAGTGACCTCAAAAACATTACCCTATATATTAGAATAATCAAAATATGCTTTTGACATCTGTAAATAGTATTGAAAATGAATAGTTTTGCAACGGGTCAGGGGAGCTTTAGCAGCTCCGTAGCTGCCAAAATGATCATTTTAGCACTTTGTGCCCATGGAGACTTTTGTTCATGATGACAAAATTTACTACATATCAAAAATTCAGACAATTTGACAGAAACCCAATTTCCATAAGATTATTGCGGGGTCCTTTCTCAAAATTGTTACGTCATTTACGGCACAAGCCGCAAATTAGTAGAAGACGCTGTCACATAAGCAATACCTCGCCGATTGATTATTAGCGTGGCGTCGTTCAGAATTATTTTTTTCTCACCGCAATAAACAAGTTGTTCAACAACTTCAAATCAACAGCTTGCCCAGCAATGTTAAAAATTATTGTATTTTTTACTTCTAAAGTTTACTTCTAACGTTTGTTTGATTGATTTTATTTTAAAAATCATAGAAAAAAGTGCAATAATTCAGTGATAGTTAAGTTTTTACACGATCTTCAAAATTAAACGAGTTCGTTGAGCGAAAACGGTAATTTTATTCTGTACACATTTAAATAAAAGCTGGTTCATACGTTCACCAGTCGAAGATATTTTTAAATATGTGGGAGAATAAGCCAACAAACTCTATCAGCCACGATGTTTGTATAAAATGATACCACTTCTTATCAACTGTACAAAATTAAGGATCTTCCAAATATCTCTTTTTATACTTTTGCAAAAAATTAACTTTAAGTTAGTTCATCTGGAGATGAAGAGCAAAATAAAATACACAGTCGCCCTTTTTTTATTTAACCAACAATAACACAAAGTTTATAAAAAAGTGAAAATAATTCACATCATTAAATGTTAGTGTGAACGTGAACAATACCACGAAGTTCATTTGGATAAAATCTTATAATTAAACTATCCAGAAGTGGGACTCTCTCAGGTAGATGAAGTCAAAACTATTAAGGTATCATATTATCATATCTTTTATCCTGCCATTACTAAATTAGACTGCTCGCCGTTGGCGTGGTATCAATCTGACTATAAATCTGAAAGTTAACAAGACGAACATTCAATCTGAGTTCATGAAGTGCGAGCCCCGCCTCCGGAGCACGAATTGTCCGGTTCCCGCCCAGCTGGCATCATATGGTATGATAGCCTGACTCTCTTTCGATTCCAAACAGATACAGGCATGCATTGTTGCAGCAAAAATATTTACCCAGCAATTATTAGTATGCTATCTGCACATCCTCCGTATCCTCTCTTCTAAACGATATTAAATGAACCATTTCCGAGAATTTATTTTCGCCAATGATAAAATTTGACCTCTCGCGGCTATTTTAATACGAATCATACTAAATTTGTTACATCTCGAAGAAAATAGAATTCCACGAGTTCGTTTTTCACATTCTATTTGGTCCGTTTACCATCAGTGGAAAAACTGCGCTTGCTGTACACGTACTATCATTAGTTTTAGTTGGATTAGTTGGACGTAATAGCACAGAATGTATTTGGCTTAAGCCGATGATGTAAAGATTGGGGAATGAAAATAAATAATAAAAAGAAACTGTACCGATACAAACTTTTAAATAATAATGGATGATGATATAGAAGTTTACAGATGCAAGATAAATGTATCAATTTTACAAGAAGTTTTCATAAGAGTATATATATAAAGTGTTCTAAGAACATTTTGCGGATTTGAAAGAAAACTATTATAAAACTGCAATTTTGAAAATATGAAAATGAATAATCCCCGATTTTTCCCTACGAAATTATGAAAAATACACCCCCATACTCCCAAAGTGAAAATAAACCAAAGAAAAACTGAAAAACCTGAAATTTAAAGAAAGAAAAGAGGAGTGCATCGACCAGAATTTGGAACCTTTGGACTGTAGTCGTCCATGCTCTTACCATCCTCTTACTATTGAGACATGGTTTTGATATTCGAACTCGTAAATTTGAAGTCTGTCAGATTCCGACTTCGTCGACACGCACAAATTCTAATCCCATCCCAGCTCTCTCAATTCTTCTTAAAGCCTCCCTCGTGACATCGACAATCTAATTGTACTAAGATAAATTTCTAAGATCCTTCATTTGTTCACCAGTTTGAAGTTTTCGAGTACGTAAACGTTAAACGAAACAGCAAAACTTAACACAGGTAAACGAATGAAGGATCTTAGTAATTTATTCTAGTACAATTAAATGGTCGTCCTTCTACACGATGTCACAATCAGGGGCGGTTTCTTCATTGGTTCATTTGTGCAGTGAACACCCAGTTACAATTCATAAAAACACAATATTTTAAAATAAATAACATAAAAATATTAATACAATTTTAATAATTTTATTGTGTTCATACGTGTTAATATCTATTTTTGGGTACGTCACTGCGCTCTGGATAATCGCGTTTCCGTGGCGCTGTTTCATAAGTGAACCCGAAGGAGTGAGAGGCGTTCTTGAAAGTCTTTAGCTAAAAAGTGATGTCACACGTTAACAGATCCCTGAAACGTAGTGAAACAATCATAAAATCATTTAAATCAGCTTAATTTGAGCAACGCACACAGTGACGTCACAAAGTAGGGCGAGGCATACGAACTTTTCAATCATTGATATAAAATAAAGAGGAGATGCTATGTCGATACTAAAAGTGTCCGTACAGTTTTACGTCATATATCAAACTCGAGCAAGTGGAGTTAGTGACTTAAATTATATAAAAACATTTTCATACAGTCAGTCTTCAAATATAAAATTATTAACGCCAAATTAATCAAAATACGACTCAAAGTGCGTTCACTTGTCATATCGCAAAATGTTTACATCCTCTCTACATTATTTTATCTTGATGTTTCAAATCAAGTTGTCAAATTTAAAATTCACCATAAGACAATTTTAATTGGGTTCATTTAAAGAATTCAATATTTTTCAATAGTTGTATGTATACCTACATTTAAAATTAATTTTTCCTAGTAACATATCAAACAAACCTTACAATTTCAAAACTTTCTAAATTCTTCAACTATTCTGACTATTAGACAACACTGCAAGGTCGTTACGTCATAAATGATCTGACGTGCGGGATTTTGAAAGATAAAACAATTAGTTTCTTTTAAATTATAGAATAAAGCAGGTAAAACACCTTTCCAAGAAAGGATCCTATAACGTAATAATGATTCTATGAGTGCAAAATAGATTATTTTTAAATGTACATTCAACGCATTATTTGTATTCTTAGCCCAGTTATGATGAGAGTTAATTTGTACTCTAAGGTATTTGATATCATTTGTAATACTTATATGAAACTACTGAACGTTACCTTTCATTGTTTCTATAGGAAGAGGTCATCTTTTTGTAACTGTATAATGGAACAACATAAGTTTTATCAAAGGTTTGTAAGTTTTTATAATTAAACCATTCGAAAATTTTTATAGGATCTGTTTCTATTAATAATTTTAATCAATTTCAGTTCTCTGCATTTTACAGAAAAACTGTGTCGTCTGAAAAACTTACAATATTTCCATCTGCATTTAAACGACAAATTATTTAAAATAAAATTAAACAAGATAGGACCTAAGACAGTATCTTGAGGCATGCGATATGCTACTTATTTCCTCACTTGAGATATTATTAATTCTATTTGTGTTCGTTTTTGTAAATAACTTTGTAATACATTATATAGGGTGCATCACATTCATACAATAAACTTCTATTATACGAAAAAAACGGTACATGATATAGTTGGTAATGGTAATGAATTTATTTACTTATATACTTCAACCGGACCACTTTTATTGTTGGAACAGCTGTTGGTAAAAGTCTTATTCTTGGTTTTGAGGCTCGATCAAAACAATCTGCTTTAAAATGGCGTGAACACAAAAAATTCAGATATTTTGGCTCACAATTTGTTTGTTGCATGAACTCAAGCCATAACTTTGTTTTTTGAGAATCTTTAGGAAATCTGAAAATTGTCTACCTGGGATTAATTTAAATAATTTGTAAATCCAGAATCTTTAAGAAATCTGAAAATTGTTTACTTACAATCAATTTATAAATCTAAATTGAACAATAATTTATTCATTTTAACAACCACATAAATATCTTATAATTGCATAAAAGAATTGTTTAAATAAAAGTATGTATACCCTATAAACCATGAGCACAGTTGATCGCAGACGCACTTACCATGTTTGTTTACAAATTTAAAACATTAAAAATTTTAAAAATCTTTAGTGTGGTTGAAAATTGAGAGAACAAAATACTTGCTTATGAAATGTAGATTATTTTAGCTGTGCTGCTATATCCCCAAGACGAACAACTGACCATATTGTCTTGTTTGTCTTTTAACGCGGAAAATTTAAAATTACCAGTAATACTAAATAAATACTAAAACACCAAACACTTTTTAAAAATGTCTAAGTTTAAATTAATACATAAAACATCCAAATTAAGAACAAAAGGACCCCGCACTTTTTACATTGATTTTGGGTACTGACAGAATTGGTTAAAATTTTAGTATGTTACTTTTCAGGTTATAATGGGCAACTTTCTTATGGACATCAAGTTTGCAGCTCTACAGGGTGAGCTGTCAGAATGAGTCAAAAGTAAGGAGTGCCTAATTAAAATTTTCATATATATCTTTACCACTCTTAAATAATTCATCTTTTTTTCATGAAACTTACGGCATGAGTTAGAATTGTATATGGCTTGTTAATTCCTACTTTCACTTTGTAAAATAAATCATACAGAGTGTTCAAAAAATAGGAATATTAATTACTGAAATAAAGTATATTTTCATGTATTACCATAATTAGAACATGACTTCTGATCACTTATTTGTTATATAAATTACTGAATACTATTAATTTATAATACAGGGTGTGACAGAAAGACAAATAATATTTAATACAAAAATATTACAGTTACTTTACATAGATTTTTAGACTTCCACTAAATTATAAATCCATATAAAAGAAACTACATTTCTAAAAACATGTTTTATTAAATACATTAAATATTTACACACCTTCAAAATCTTACTCATTTTTCAGCAGCATCTAAAATAGTCATTTATAAAACACTTATAGCTTACGTTATACAATTTTCGAATCGTACATGTAGGTACAGTAATATCTAGTAATGGGGATTCCCTTGAATTTTTTTTGGACTCTATAAATAAAGTGTGCTTCACATTATTCGCAAATCTTAAATATATTGCAAAAAAATGAAGGCACGCCACATAGAAAGTTGCCTAACAATAATAAACTACCTACTATCAAAAAATTCATAATAACAAACTTTTGAAATTGTTCTTAATGATAGCCCAAAAAAGAAGAAGAAAAAATACAGTGTAAAATAGAATTGCTATGTTTAAATATCCACATTTCAGACATATCTTCAATATTTACGGCCGAAGCTTTAGCAGTACAAAAAGCACTAGAATGGGTTAAAAACAATTCAATTCAGAAAGCTATAATATTATCTGACTCTAAATCGGTACTACAAGCTCTACAAGGATGCCCATTGAAATATTATAACAATGAAATCATATTTAGAATTAAAGAACTAATTAAAGATGCCAAAATAAAAAACATAAAAATACAGTTCATTTGGGTTAAAGGCCACTCAGGTATTGTAGGAAATGAAATAGTAGATGAGGCTGCCAAACAAGCATGTAGTATTGAAAATATCACAAAATCTCCTACTAATAATAATGATATCTTGTGTAAACTAAAGAAGGACATTAGGGACAAATGGTCGGCTTTATATAATGAGTTTGTTAGCAGATCAAAAAACCATTACTTTTTAATACATCCTACCCTCCCAAAAGATATTCCAAACCTCTATTTCTCTACTTCTAGAACATATTCTACCATTATAACGCGACTTAAACTAAATCACGGACGTTTTCCTCATCATCTGAACAAAATAGGAATTTTAGAGAATCCCTACTGTCCTTGCGACAATTCAAGTATTGCAGACTTGAACCACCTATTCTTCAACTGTTCCAATAATAATAATGCTATAATACAATTAATATCTGAGCTAAAAAACTTTAATATATTCCCCCCACTTAATATTACCACTCTTCTTAATAGTTTTGACAAGAACATATATGACCTATTAGTACAATTTATATATAAAACCAAAATAGTTATATAATATATTGTAATAATACCACAAACAATCTGTGGCAAATGGACTTCGAATCCGATGCCAGCCCCCACCCAACACACACACACACACACACACACACACACACACACACACACACACACACACACACACACACACACACACACACAATATCCACATCCAATTTTTTACCTGTCGAACGTTTGTTTATCCACATCAAACGCATCTGCTCCAACTAATTTACGTACCTTGAATCACTTGATCAAAGATTCACAACATCTCAGATGCATCCTATATGGATAAACAAACGCAGGAGATGTGGTCTGAAATTGCAAAGATAGCAACGTGTTAACCCTATCATGATAATTTAGCTGTTATTTAATCTAACACTCGCCAACCTTTTATCTTGTAGAATCATTTTGTAATTATTCTGATTAATAAATAAAGAAATACAAATAAGTTATATAGGCTTAGAAAATAATTTAAAGCAAGATAAAAGTATATAGTGGTGTGGAATAGATAAACAATAATAATTGGTTAGGATTAAATATCACGAGTATTTATAACAAGAAGTTTTTAAATAAATTACTACTAAAAAAACTGAAGTTTTTTTCTGTTTTAATTTAACTATAATTAACCTATCAAATTCTCAAAAATAGAATTATATTTAGAAATGATAAGCTGACATCTGTACTGTAATCAGAAAGGGCTTTTCAATTAGAATATGTCTTCTAAGTCATTCATTCAAGTCAGAGTTAGTAGAATTATTTCTACGTTTAAGTAGTTTAGTTTATGTAGTAAAACGGGATTTGCTTAGATAAACAGAGCTGTGATTATAATACGAGCAAAACTAAATTCGTTTCAAGACTTTCTACAATATTTTAGGTATACCAATTTTTCGTTAACTGCATTTTTGTAATTCTTAGTTGTTTATGTAGTTCTATCACACCCTGTATTACTTATAAAAATTATCTGATATGAAATGAAACTAAAAAACAGTCAGAAGTCATATTCTTACTATGGTAATACATGTAAAATGCACCATATTTCAGAAACTGATATTCTTAATTTTTTGAATACGCTGTATAATTTATTTTGCAAAGTGTAAGTAAGCATGAACAAACTATATACAAGTGTAACACATGACAAGTTTCATGGAAAAAACAAGAATTACTAAAAAGTGGTAGATATATATTTGAAAATATTAATTCTGCACTCCTTACTTTTGAATCCTTCTAGCAGCTCACCCTATAGAGCTGCCTACTTGAGGTCCATAAGAAACTTGCCCCTAATGACCTAAAATTTGAACAAATTCTGTCAGTACCCAAAATCAAAAAAGTGCGGGGTCCTTTTAATCACTAAAATTATAAACCAATTTTAGAAACCATTTATCGTATGATGATGAGTCATCCATAGTATAACATGGCTACCACTTTCGTCAGATCGATTAAATTAACGCGGACATGGCATGCTCCTTCCTGATTATAAATGTTCTAAGGTTTGCGGAGCGTTTGACGCAGACATTTCTCATTCATTTCTTGTTGCAAATATCAGTACCTTCACGATAGGCGAGTTCGACTATTTGATGATTTGCTGTACAGCCTTTCTATTGATTTTTTTTTTTTTCATATTATGAATTATCAGTACTGTTTCTTTTATACATAGATATAATTTTGTTGACTTCTTGGTATTTGTTAACTTAGTGTCTCGTATGGTCCCTAAGGCATTTTGGTAAATGATTGGTTAAGTAAGGATGCTTTTCCGAACACACTTGGCCTTGTCAAGTCAAAGGTGGCCAACTACGAAGAACAACGTAGCAGTTTTTTCAGTGTTGCTTTTCTGTAGTTGAAAAAATAAGTTATTTTCGTCAGAGGAAGTATCTTAAATTTATGTGACCATCTAGTCTTCCCATGTAGGGGGTTTTCAAGATTATCTGATTTACAGGGGATGAATGTGTATTTGTTGTTTAAATTTCTATGCATAATGATGGATTGTAATCATCTTCATTTAATAAATACTATTTCATCAGCTCTGTAAACCTTGCATTCATTATTAAAGTAAACTAAATCCAATAAGCGTTGAAACTTATTCTTGACTAAATTGAACTATTGTAAATTAAAAAAATTTGCAAAAGTTTTGACAACATTTAGTTAGGCAAACATACTAGGACCATTTATCTGGGAAGCAAGCGTACTCTGGTATATTAAAATCACCGATTACAAGATTTTTATCATATAAAGTTGTAAATAGTGATAGTGTTTCCAGAACTACCTCATAATCATTAACTGAACTAGAGGGGGTATGTAAATAAGCAAAATGTATAAACATTGGGAGGCTGATTTTATTTTAATCAGTAGAAAATCAATATTGGTATTTGCGGGAATTGAAACACAGAGATTACTTATATTAATCATACTGGAATTTAGCTCCTTTTTCAGAGCATAGATAACTCCACCACCCCTTGAAAAATTCGTTACTTCATATTTCCGATCAACCCTATAAAACATCGAAAGTTAAGAGATCAAATAGTTCTCTGTCGTGAATTGTATCGTTACACCAGCTTTCTGTAAAAAGATAACCTGCATATTGTGTAATAGCTGAAACACTGTCAAATAATTGGGTAGTTTTTGTTCTAAGGCCTCTGACATTTTGATAGTATAATATAAATTTAGAAGTTGAATTAATACAGACACGATTTTTAGATGAATTAGTTAGTTGCTATTGAGATGGCACTATGCTATCTCTAAATAATGAACGTCAAAGCGTATTATTTTGTCGGCTCATGAGGCAGATGGTAATATGTGATTCGCTTAACATTATAACCAGACGCTCAAACACTAAAAAAACCTATACACATGTTTTCTATCTATCCACTGCCCAAACAAAAAAGGAACTACTTACAAGAAAAATTCACGTCTGGATTGACAAAAAATCAATAAATTATTGTGTCCTCAAAACAATACCCTGTATATCAAAATGTTTAAAATTCGTTTACAATATTTAAAAAGTACATATGTGAGTGGTTATAACGTTTTACCTTACTGCTTATATTTAATGTCAGGGGGTTAAATAATGTTACCCTAATCAAATACAAAAAATAAATACTAAAATTTATTATACTAGTTTGTAGTTGTTTGAAAAATATTTGAACAAAAGTTGTAAACGTTCATAAAAAAAGAATGGGCCCGTTCACTTTCATTTTTGAATGTGAATTATTTATGTATTTATAAAGATATTAAACTCTTTTGTCTGGTGGTACTTTTCCCGTTAAGATATTTTTGCTAGAAGTAAGGGAATTCCCATAAAATTCTTTCAGTGACTCATTGCGTCAGAAAACCCCTAATTCCCTTCAGGTCTGGTATCGGTTAATAGTTAAAAGGGCGCGGTTGTCGGATGTATCATTGCACCACCATTCCTCTTCTGCATTTATTAAAGAAATTTACATGATAAAAATATATTATTTTTTTAAAAATAATGTGTTTATATTTTCAGATAAAGCTGGAAGCCTTACCTTTTTTAAATTTTAATACAAACAATTAGTATTACCATTGTATTTAGAGAAGATAGTAGAACAACCTTATGGACGTTTCATTGGAGGCAATTCTGTCGCGACATCTGTTAGAAATTCATCAAAGTAGCCCGAACGCTAGCGCTTCCTCGATCATTGAGTACAGAATTCTATATACATAAAATTTTCTTAATTTTTAAATTCATATGTGTAGAGTGCTAAATTTAAATTACTATTGTTTATATTCTCTAAAATGATAATAAATCGTAAATAAATGTTCAACAAGCATAATTAAACTCGTATATTCCATTTTTAAAACAAATATTCTGAATCGATTATGGGCCCATCTATTAGTAAATAGAGAAATTACGTTCGTTTCAAAGACGACAAAATTATCAAAGACATGACTTGGACACCACGGAGCTTGCTGCCATCTATTGATACTGTCCATTGTCCTCTAAGATAATTTGCATTGGTATTGTTTTACTAGTTGATCTAAATACAATGGTATTACTCAAGCTGAATATTACCAGATCGAAATTTTATTTGAGAAAATGTATCTGGTAAACGTGACAACGTTGTAAGTACTTCTAACTAGTGTTGTCTACACACACTTCTAGAAATAAATGCAACGTTGCCACGTTTACCAGATAAATATTGCAAATCAAATTTCTACTTTTTGATTATGGTCTGGTTAATTTTCAGCCTGAGTAATAATAATTGTTTTAATTAAAAAGTAAAAAATAAGCTCCCAGCTTTAAATCTGAAAATATAAGTTCATGATTTTTAGAAAAATAATGGAATTTTATTATTTAAATTACATATATAAATGCAGAAATGCTATATTAGGGATACTTCCGACAACCTCGCCGTCTTTAAGCATAACCGATACGAGACGTGAACGGAATTAGGGATTTTCTGACGCAATGAGTCACTGAAAGAATTTTATGGGAATTCCCTTACTTCTAGCAAATATATCTTAACGGGAAAAGTACCACCAGACAAAAGAGTTTAATATCTTTATAAATATATAATTAATTCACATTCAAAAATGAAAGTGAACGGGCCCATTAAACTTTAAAACGTCCTACTTAAAATTTATCGGATGTGACCTATTGCTTTCTAACCATCATAATGTATATTTAAAAATAATTAAAGCACATATCTTTTATTTTTTTAAACTTACATGTAAGAAAGTAAATCCGGTCCATGGCGCGGAGATTTCTCCCCCATGACGTCAGTTTCGCTGATGAGGCCCGATACCGCTTAAGAATTATTGAAGAGTCCTCCGCGTGGAGAGAGAAAGAGAATAGCGACAGCCGGTTCGTGTCAGATAACAAGTTGTCTTGGCAGAAACAACACGAAACAAGAATCCAGACATGCCCGTTTACACGACGTACTACAACATCACTATATAAGTGATTTCGATTCATTTATACTTTTGCTCAGAAAAAAAGAAATACAGTGATAGGAATGTGACGAACGTGACAGGAAATGGAAACGGTGAGGACCACGAAAGAGTTTGGCCTTGAACTTGGTAGCAAGCTTTTGGAATATTAAAGCGATATTTACATTAAAATCATTAATGCATTTTTTTTGTTAGTAGCATAGTTGGATGAAATGCTTATATTGACTATTTATAAGTAATATTAATAATTATCATTTAATTGCCAGTTACGCAGGGGCGTGCGGTCCATGGAAGCGGGGGAAGCACCGCTTCCCTACACTTTGAAATTTAAAAATAAATGTTTTTAAGTTTACAATGCATAGAAATTAATATTAAATTAGGTACTATATTTTCTCTAAAACATTACGTAAACTTGGTAAATGTACTAACAATTCATTGATGTGTAAACGCACGCACCACCCATGAGAAAATTAATTGTGTAAACGTACACACGAGTCCGTCGGCAGAAGCGCGTCTTAAAATAACCAGTTCATCTTGCAAGTGATTTCGCTAAGTGTTATTGATCCTGTTTTGCAGCGACAGTGTCAGTCTGTTTTTGCACGTAAAATACGGTCGAGAGGCAGCGATTATTACGTCGCCTTACGCATATTGCAATTCGCACCGCGAATCGACGTGTGAGGAAAATCTTAGATTTGAGGTAGATTTCGGTTTGTTTTTCGTAGCTGTTTTTCTTTTTGTAAAATGGAGGAACTATGCACTGTGCTTGTGAACAATAATAATGTGGTAAATTGTGTCTGTATTGTGTGCTCTTTATTGAAAAAATTATTTTCAAGTAGACATTTTGAAGAGAAAACGGACATTATTAATTCTAATAGACTAAAGGATCCTATCAATTTAGAGACGAAAGTAGAAAAATCAACAAAGAAATTTACCAGGCATTTTCACGTAGGGTTCAATGAAAAGTATGAATGGTTAACCGGCTGCAAAACTTTGAAGAAATTGTTTTGCTGGCCTTGCCTACTTTTTAATATAGTCGAAAAAACACATTGGAACTCAGTCGGTATTACAGACTTGAATAATTTTCACAAAAGTGTAAAACGACATGTAAATAGCAAATCTCATATAAGTGCTACAATTAAAGAAAAAAAAATTCGGGACCTATCGCATTTAACATAGTTTGGACAATCATTTAAAAATAAGCAACAAAATTCACAATGAAAGGGTAAAAAAAATAGGGACGTCTTACAACGATTAATAGATGTAACTTGTTTCCTGGGAGAGCATGAACTAAGTTTTAGGGGTCACAATGAAGCAAGTGGATCAGCCAATCGAGGAAATTACATGGACCTTCTAAGTTTTTTAGCAAAATACGATGATACCCTAAAAAATCATTTTATTGATTCGACGATTTTCCGAGGTACCTCAAACAGAATCCAAAATGATTTAATTAAATGCACTGCCGACATTGTGATGGATCACATTAAAAGTGAAATTAAAAAAAGCACCTTTCGTATCAATTGCGCTTGATGAGACCACAGATGTAGCAAACTTAAGTCAATTATTCATTGTTGTGCGATATGTATTGGATGACATTCCTCAAAAGTGATTCTTAGGATTTTTGGACGTCACTAGCGAACGAACTGCAGATGCATTGTTTAAAATTGTTTGTGACATTATTTCAAGTTTAGAATGTGGTTCTAACCTTGTTGCCCAAAGCTACGATGGTGCTGCCGTAATGGCTGGCCATTTAGGAGGTCTTCAAGCTAAAGTGAAAGAAAAGTTTAAACATGCAATTTTCGTTCACTGTATAGCACATAGACTTAATTTGGTTTTATCGCGAAGCATGGATAATATTAAAGATTGCAAAGTTTTTTTTCCGACACTTAGTGGTTTGGCTTCCTTCTTTTCAAAGTCATCGAAAAGAACTCGCGATTTGGACGTTCACGTTCAAAGAAGGTTTCCAAAAGTTGCTCCGACGCGATGGAACTACAATGGACGTTTAGTGCAAACAGTGTTTCAATGCCGTGATTTTTTGATAAACTTTTTTCAAGACTTTTGGGATAATAAAGAAATATGGGATGCTGAAACTGTTACTGCTGTTAAAGGGTATTTGCATTGGCTCAAACAAAACTTTGATTTCAATTTTTTGCTCAACATTTTTGCAGAGATTTTCCCTTTTACTGACATTTTATTCGACATTTTACAGACAAAGTCAAATGACATTGGCTTTTGCATTAAACAAATTGATGATTTTAAAAATAAAATAAACAAGATGTTTGAACACTTTTGGAATTAGACTCAAAATATTGTCTTAGAACCTGAAAGAAAGAGAATTAGAATTGATAATGTCGGCGACAGAGAGACCTCCTATCGTCGATTATACGTCGCAATTTTTGATAATATTCTACAACAAATGAACTCTCGATTTCAAAAGTTTAACGAATTAAAATTTGTTGAATTGTGTAATTTTAATATTAGTATCTACGATTCATCAAAATTTCCATCGGAAGCTTTTAATTCACTAAAATTAAATTATGGAAATTTTTTCGAATATCCAGCATTAAAGTCCCAATTAGTGATAAAAAGACGCCTATCAATGTGTTAAATAAGTCCCTCTGTGAAGTCGTCAAGTTGTGTGAATTAGTACTAACCATCCCAGCCACAAGTGCGTCAGTTAAGCGAAGTTTTTCAGCTTTAAAGCGCATTAAAAGTTTTATACGAAATTCAACAAGTGAAGACAGACTCTTTAATTTAGCCCTAATATCCATTAAAAACAGCTTCTTAAACAGTTATCAGAAAATCCAAAATTTTACGACGATGTTATAGACAAATTTGCAGCCATTGAGGATAGGCGAATAGATCTTAAGTATAAATAAATGTCAACTGTGCGAAAAATGCTGATTGACAATGCTTTTATTTTTAAAATTCTTTATTCTCTTTACCAAAACGTATTTTTCGAATTTTTTAACTTTCGTATCATTATTTTAAAGATGTAAGTTATAATCAGCACAATCAACTCAAATTTTGTTTAAAAAAAAAATACAAGATTCATGCGATCAAAAGAAGCATTATTTCGTTTGGTTGAACAGTTACCCGGGCCATGATTTGTGGCGATAGTGTCGATAAAGGGTAACGTTTTATGGATGACGGTTTTCAATTTTTTATCTTCTCATATCTCACATTCGATAGTTGAGCGTCCGCCCACACGGGCTATCGCGTATATATCTCCATGTATTTATAGAGCGTCCGTGATGTTGGAGGTAAAGGGGGTCAGGTTCTGCAAACTGCAGATAGAACGAATATGATATATCTTGTCGTAACTCAAGGCGATTTATGAAAGAATTCAAGTGCTCAATAAGCTGGAACTAAATGGATTTATGGAAGTTATCAACTTTTATGTCAAATGTCTTATCATTTTTGCCTCAAATTTCGAGTGTAGCTGTATTATACGTTATGGGATATATATTGTTTTATCTTTTAGTAAGATATACACATGAATGGTAAATGTCGAACGGGAAGGTTTGTTAAGATTTCATAAAAATATTTATCTGGTAACACAATGGGGCCAACGGGAAAATAAAGAGAGTCTTGTATGATTGTAGAAAATAATAAATGATTACCTACCTACTCAAAATATTGATTTCAGCACTTATTAATTAATTTAACACGTAAAAATTTAAATAATAGATACTGATGGGCATATCGAATTAAATATAAAAAAATTCTACGACTATAATACAAAACTATACTTTTTTAACTATTATAAAAAGATCTGATGTATCGAACACATGACATTCCTATCTAGTTATTGATATTACAGGCTTTTTCCGGTTATTTTGTACAAACTATTGTAGCACTTCTGTAAATGTTTAGGGGATAAACTAAATATATTATAATGATATTTGTCCACCCATATATAAAATAAATTTAATCATAACAGTAGAGCACAAATACTCTTTCGAAATCAGTCGAACAACAAAAATAATAGCTAATATTGCAAATTAATAACAATAAGAGTTAGAATTTATTAAAGACTATATAATAATCACCATTAAAATTAATATTTAATTTGTTTTATCTAAATTTCTTTAAATAAAAATATTACATGTAAATTCGCATAAGAATTTTCATCAGCAGATTTCATGAAAGTCTAAAGTTTTGAATATAAAAATTGTTCAGGAAATTAAACCATAGGAATACCAGACTAGGTTTAGAACACAAAAGAGTCAAAAACTAGATTAATTAAAACAGGAGAATAAAAAGAAGAGATAACCTCAAACTCCCAAGTTAAAATAATGTGAATAAAACACTTGTAATTGCAAAAGATAATAACAATCAGCAAATTTGCCATATGTAGAATAATTATATGAAATTTTAACTTTCAAAATTAAATTATAAAGAAATTAGAAGTGTTTTAAATCAACCAAAAATGTGAATAATTTATTCAAAAAATCTCAAGAAATTCCCAAATTTAAGTGCTGAAATTTCACCAGGACACTAAATGAACTATTAGTAAATAGAATTTTCCCCCATTTATAAACTTAACTTCGACTTTCCCTGTATTAAATTCGTGGAATTTAATACAAAAATTCAGTCAAGTTGGCGTTGAAATGGCTTTTCAATAAAAGCAAAAACGCCGGCCAGGACTGAGCTAAAGAATCAGTTCGCTCACTCTGCGTCGGCACTTTTGATCTCAATGTTCCAGTTTATACACTGCGCAACTCGAATTTGTATCCCTGGCGCATACAGAATCAAATCATAACCAATACAATATATGACAACCACCTATATTCAAACAGCAGTCTTCTGCGCATCCTGAATTTGTATCCCTGGAGTGCATATTATTTTGGAACATTTAACTGGTCTAAGTGAATTAACTGATTCTTTAGCAATAAACTGTGACTGGGATTCTGATTTTAGCTCTTGCCCAAGTAACTATGGCTCTTTCTTCAAAAAACAAATGAAACTGTTGCCAAGCAACGAAGATAACGGATCAAGAACGGTCAAAAATATAATGAAAATTCGACTTACCGCTAAGTTATGTAAAACATAGTGAAATAGTGTGTATTTCCTTAACATATCGAGCTTTCCTGCACAGATAAACAGAAAAATCCATCACATCGGGGATCCAACAGACAGCCGACATTAGGCGAACAAACTCCTAGTGCGCGATCGCCATTCGTTAACAAGATACCTATAAAAACTTTACTATAAAATATGATCATATTTGCGTGAATTTAGTAAATATAACGATGATTTAATTTCACAATTTTTCAAAAATATTTGTTTATATTTACCTTTTTCTTCTTCAAACGTAAATAACAGATATATTCCATAAAATATAATAACGACCCCTATAAAGTACCCCCCAGATGTTCCGACTTTGCCCAAAATCTAATCTATTCACCGCAGGCCGGAATAAAGCTTAAGTTTAAAATATGGTGTTTTTATTTGTATCCGTTCATGAGTTATCGAGAATACAAACACACACACATACAGACATCATCGCGAAAATAGTCATAATGGATTCAGATAGGAAAGTAAAAAATGAGGTACATTTACTTATTAGGCCAGGATCAATAATTTTGAAAATGGTAAAAAGTGAAAACAAATTATAGTAGGATGAAACCCGTTAAAAAAGGACGAGAATATAACAAAAATGAAAGGAAAAATAATTTACGGGCGATCTGAGGTCGGGAAGTGGAAGGGGTGAGTTTTTAAGGGTAAAAAACGGCGTATCTCGATTTCCGGCAAAACTACAAGTCCTATGAAAAAAAAAAATAAAAGTTGTAGGTAATAAAGAGACCTACAACTTTTGTATTTACACTTTTTTCACATGACCTCAAAATTTATGTGAAAAATTTAAATAAAGTTTTTGGTTTTTTATTTTTATCTTATGCAAAAAAAAATTTTTTTTCACGAAATTTGGTGAAAACTTACCTTGTTATGTACTAAAGACACTGTAATTTTTTTGATTTGAAATATTTATTTTTTCACCTTATTTTGACTTAATATCGAAAAAACGCCCTAATTTTCAATCGAAAATTTTCTCGTCAAAATATTAGCTTTTTAAAAAAAGTCGGGCAGTTTTTAATTAGTTGAAATCTCTTCTTTCTGATAATGTAAAAAAATATATACATTACTATGGTAAATGTTTTCAGAAAATGCAAAGAAAAGAAAATAACTCGAATCCCAATTTTTTTTTAATCACTATTTACAATTTTGAGCTATTTAGTAAAATTTACACTTTAATTACTTGAAAAACGTAAGATTCTATGTTACATTGATAAACGAAAAAATAATTATAGTAGTATATTTCGATTTGTATTTTTTCGTTTATCAATGTAACATAGAATCTGACGTTTTTCAAGTAATTAAAGTGTAAATTTTACTAAATAGCTCAAAATTGTACATAGTGATTAAAAAAAAATTTCGGATTCGAGTTTTTTCTTTTCTTTGCATTTTCTGAGAACATTTACCATAGTTATGTATATATTTTTTTACATTATCAGATAAAAGAGATTTCAACGAACAAAAAACTTCCCGACTTTTTTTAAAAAGCTGATATTTTGACGTGAGAATTTTCGATTGAAAATTAGGGTGTTTTTTCGATATTAAGTCAAAATAAGGTGAAAAAAATTAATATTTCAAATCAAAAAAATTACAGTGTCTTTAGGACATAAAAAGGTAAGTTTTCACCAAATTGCGAGAAAAAAAATTTGTGGCATAAGATAAAAATAAAAAACCAAAACCTTGATTATTTGAATTTTTCACATAAATTTTGAGGTTATGTGAAAAAAGTGTAATTACAAAAGTTGTAGGTCTCTTTATTACCTACAATTTTGTCATTTAATTTTTTTCCATAGGACTTGTAGTTTTGCCGGAAATCAAGATACACCGTTTTTTACCCTTTAAAACTCACCCTCTTCCACTTCCCGACCTCAGATCGCCCGTAAATTATTTTTCTTTTCATTTTTGTTATATTCTCGTTCTTTTTTAACGGGTTTCATCCTATTATTTTTTTTGGTTTCAAAAATTATCGACCCTAGTCTATATTTGATAATTGTTCCCATAGGTCTCAGAAAGTCTAGATACTGCTATTAGTCTATACGCTAGGTAACATCCTGTGTTTTTGAGAGGTCCCCGATATATTTTTGTGGCATCATGTTGTCGAAGGTGTATATATTGAAGATCTTCTGGTTACCAGGCCCAAAAATGGCCAGTTTAGTTTTTATACATGGTGGTAATATGGTAAGGACTAAACTCATATGACATTAGAGTGTTCCACATACACTTTTTTATCTACTTAATATATCAGTTTTTTTTTCATTTTGTCTTTGTTCAATAAAGCTCAGAATATATCTGTATAAAAACTGTTGTTTAGATTATACAGGGTGGTCCAAAATATCAGCATGCAGCAGAAAAGAATATATTTTGAATCTCTTAAAAATTTTACATATTAAGGTCAACTCAGGGAAGTGCGTATGCGGGGGAAGTGCATTTTCCTGCTCTTAACAAAACGGATTTTCAAAAATTATTAAGAGACAAAATATTTTTAGAATAGTCCAAGGAACAACCCTTTGAATTTTTGCCATGTTTAAAAAACACCCTGTATAGGTGTATTACCCTATTATGTGTACTTTTTCATTTAGATTTCAAAATTGCCTATTCGGTTGTTCATTAATTTTTTTTTAATTGCAATAAATATTTAATATTTGCCATGTTATAATTATAATGTATTATAATTGCAACCGATCCACGTTAGGTTATGAAATCAGTTAAGCATGTCCATCCAAAAATTAATCAGAAATGTCATACTTTCTCTTTAATAAAATTCAATTTTTCTATAGATTTTGATTAAGATATTTTCCGAAAGCCAGTCAAACCTTAACAAAATCACCGACACACCCAATAATAATAGTTCTCCGATATTATATTTTTTTATCTAATTTTTATTTTCAATAATCAAGAAAGTCAAAGTTGTTGAATTATGTAGGTACTAGTAAAAACAAGTTGGAATAATTTAGTCTTGTATCGAATTTCTTTGCAACATCGCTTACATCTGATAATATCTATATTCAAATACAGAAACGATATAGGCGTGACGACTTCTCTACTATACAGCCATTATGAATAAACATCTATTTGCTTGCTTATTATATTCATGTAATTTCTAATTGTATTTAAGTACGAGTAATAACTATTATACAGTGTGGTTATATAACTTCGGAATATTTTGTCTTGAAAAGTAATAGGAATAAATGAAGAAGGCATTAACCACTGAGCCACCCACCTCCTTTTTCACAGAATTTAATCACTTGTGAAAAATGGAAATTTCGAATCGTGGTTTTCCAGTGATGACTTTTTTTAGAAATTTAAATACGATTTAGTACTGCAGCAATCTTTGGAAAAGCAGGTTATGTTGAAAATATTTTTTGTACTAGAGTAGTTACATGAAAATGAAAATTAAAAAAAATGTGGATTATCCACGTTTAATATTCAAATATCCAAAAATTGATGTCTAGGAAATTTTGAGTTGTAATTTATGCCATATTTTTGGATTATTTTTATACCCTATTAAAAAATTTTTTGCTCTTCGTTTTTTACACAAAACAAGGTGCTTTGCTAAATTAAGCCAGCAGAGGGTTCCGTACCCGAAAGGTAACCAACGCGACCGTATTACTAAGCCTCCGCTGTCCGTCCGTCTGTATGTCAGCGGGCTGTATCTCATGATACGTAATGGGCAGACAGTTGAAATTTTCACAGAATGTGTATTCCTGTTATCGCTATAACAAAAAATAATAAAAATAAATTAAAAATTAAAGGTGACTTCCCTACTAGAAACGTGTTTTTTTACCTTTTTTGCCCGATCTTAATAAAGCATTTAAAAAGTACCTACATAGTATTAAAGTTTGTACGATGGTACGGAACAATTCATGTACGAGTCCGACTCGTACTTGGCCGTTTTTATTTTTTTTTTTTTATTTTTTTTTTGAACAAGCATACCGAATTTTTAAACACACGAATTTTTAGGCTCTTTCAATATTATAAAACTTTTCGAAATAAATTGGTGTTTTAACCAATTTTAAGATATTTTTAGGCTCTTAAAATATAAAATCTTCTGAAAAAATTTGCTATTTTTAAAAAAATATGGACACCTCGTTTGTTTTAAAGTTTTTTTAGTTTTTTTTTTAATTTTTTATTTTCTTTTGAAAACAACCGTGCATGGCACATTTTGAGGCTTTTAAAAAATGCGGGATGCTTTGATGGCCACAATTTTTTTTGTAAAAATTACTACATCACATGTTTAGGCTCTTTCTAGGCTATTGAAAAATTATAAAATATTCCAAAAAATGTAAAGAGCCAATAAAAAGAAAGTAAGAACCTAAAAAACCGTGGTGCTCTGCTGACTACGTTCTAGCAAAGCTTCCTATATTGTTTTTTTTTTAGAAAAGTTTTAAAATATGTCAAGATTCTAAAAATTGCCTAAACATATTTTATTGGTGTTTTTAAAAAAGAAAAAAAAATTGAAAAACTAAAAAACTATAAAACCAAGGTGTTTTGCTAGCTTCGTTCGAAAAATTTTTTTAAGAATAAAGGAGACATATTTTAATTTGGTGCTTGCCACATATTGTTTTATTAAAACATCCTCAATAATTTATCTCTCTATACTATCGACTAAACGGGTGGGGTTGCTGTAGAAGAGTTGTTAAATAAATACGTAATTTTTAAGTATGATAGTATGGTATAACGCAAAGGTATTACGAAAAAGAAATACCATTGATTACCTCTTTACGAGTGTCTGCAATCTTCACAATTTTTACCTTTACATGGATTTGAAAAAAAAACAAAATGAAAAAGTCAATTTATTAAGGGGTTGGGCTGAGAAACTTTTGTTTTCTAACCGACCCCAATAATTTTTATTAAAAAACCTCCTACTGATTTTTATCGTCATTATGATTAATTCTCAAAAAATATATATTTACTAGGGTGGCGCAAAAACACCGGCTATTTTTTTTTTGAGTCTCGCACGAAAATATGTTAATTTATCATGTTTTACGACCCCCTCCAAAAGGATAGCCCAAAAAAAATTTTTTAGGTGTGGCTCAAGATTTTTAAAATTTTTGATTCTGCCTCGTGATGAATTATGATCTATTATCTTGCTACTTAAAAGCAAACATTGAAATTAATTCCTAATATTAAGATTTAAAGGACGCTCGAAAACATCAAAACCAATAATGTATCTAAAAAATTATGAGCGACTGACCATAATTTGAGCTAAAAATTTGAGACATTTTTTCTTTTTTGGGGTACAAATTCTACCGTTACGAGCAAAAAAATAAAAATAAAAATATGATGTGTCCAACACATGACTTTCCTATTTAGTTATTATAGGCTTTTTCCGGTTATTTTGTACAACTTATTGCAGCACCTCTATAAATATTTAGAGGATAAACTAAATATATACATTTTCCCTCGAAACATTTTTCTATAGATATTCATTGAAAACGAAAATACTGAAAAATTTAAATTTCCTACAATCTTTTCATTACGGTCCATTTTAGAAAAATCATGTATAAACAGAATTTTGCACATTTTGTAATATTTCTCGAATACGGACCATTTCAGAAAAATTTGACATATAATAAAAATTATAGATAATAATATTAGAAGTAACTTTTATTTGAACAATTTTCTTCTCCACACATAAATAACAGATATATTTCCTAAAATATAAAAACGGCCTCCCATAAAGTACCTACCCACCCAGATGTTCCGACTTTGTCTAAAATCTAATCCTTTCACGTTAGGCCAAAATGAAACTTTAAAAAGTTTGATATTTAATGTTTTTTCTTTATCCGTTTTTGAGTTTTCTTCAAAATTCGAAATTTACACTTTTTCTCAAATATATCGAATAAGGTCCATTTTAGAGAAATTATGTATAGGATAAAAATTATAGAGAATTATATCGCAAACAACTTTTATTTGAACAATTTTTATAAAAAATTATTTTTTTTACATGTTGTCAAATTTTTCGAATACGGACCATTTTAGGAAAATTTTGAATAGAACAAAAAATATTGATAATATTATAAGTAACTTTTATTTGAAGAATTTTCTTCTCCAAACGTAAATAACATATATTCCACAAAATATAAAAATGACCACCAATAAAGTACTCCCCCAGATGTTCCGACTCTGCCCAAAATCTAATATGTTCATTGGACGCCGCAATAAAGCTTAAGTTTAAAAGGACCCCGCAATAATCTTATGGAAATTGGGTTTCTGTCAAATTGTCTGAATTTTTGATATGTTATAGATTTTGTCATCCTGAACAAAAGTCTCCATGGGCATAAAGTGCCAAAGTGAATATTTTGGCATCTACGGAGCTGCCAAAGCTCCCCTGACTCGTTGCAAAACTATTCATTTTTAATACTATTTACAGATGTCAAAAGCATATTTTAATTGTTCTAATATATAGGGTAATGTTTTTGAAGTCACTGGATTCAACCCTCATGTCAGATTGGACAAATTGACAGTTGACAGCGAAAAGAGGATATTTACTTTTATATTCCTCGTTGACCGTGAATTGACAGCTGTCAATGGTCAATTTGTCCAATCTGAGATGAGAATTGAATTCAGCGACCTCAAAAACCCAAACTCTCAATGTGAAAAGGGGATATTTACTTTTATATTCCTAGTTGACAGTCAATTGACAGCTGTCAACTGTCAATTTGTCCAATCTGACATGAGAATTGAATTCAGCGACCTCAAAAGCCCAAACTCTCAATGTGAAAAGAGGATATTAACTTTTATATTCCTCGTTTGACAGTGAATTGACAGCTGTCAACGGTCAATTTGTCCAATCTGACATGAGGGTTGAATCCAGTGACCTCAAAAACATTACCCTATATATTAGAATAATTAAAATATGCTTTTGACATCTGTAAATAGTATTGAAAATGAATAGTTTTGCAATGAGTCAGGGGAGCTTTGGCAGCTCCGTAGCTGCCAAAATATTCATTTTGGCACTTTGTGCCCATGGAGACTTTTGTTCAGGATGACAAAATCTACAACATATCAAAAATTCAGACAATTTGACAGAAACCCAATTTCCATAAGATTATTGCGGGGTCCTTCGGTGTTTTTCTTTGTATCGGTTCATGAGTTATGGTGGATACAGACACAAACACACACACACAGACATCATCCCGAAAATAGTCAAAACGGATTCAGAGGACCCCAAAACGTAAAAATCCGTCAAACATTAGAGGTCGAAAAAAATCATGATTCCTATAGTTTCCTTATCTGTATACAGATAGGAAAGTAAAAAATCGAATTTTGACTAAATAGTCGGTTTTTTGTGCCACCCTAATATTTACCTATACAATTTTTATTAATATTTTTGTTCTCTAATAGTTAACTTTTTAACAATCTAATATATGATTTAACGTTCAATTATTTAATTTTCGATCATTTGTTTTTTCAATCAAATCTGTTTTCGATGAATATTCTTTTCGATCTCTTTGTTTTTGATCAATTATTCGATTAGGTGTTTTCAATCAGATGTATTCGATCAATTTTGTGCCACTTAAAAAAAATACCAGTAACTTTAAAAATACACCATAAGAATATAAAATCACAAGAAATTTACAAACAAAACTGACAATTCCGAAGTGTTTATTGACAGTTTTGATTAAATTTCCCGTTGCAAATTAAAATGAATAAATCACATCAAAGAGAGAGGAAGTAATAGAAGGGAGGGTATATCTTGGCTTCAAAAAAACACTTAGTTACTTATCTATATTTTATTTATCTCGGGGATACTTGGGAGGATTCATATGATTAATTTTTTTTTCTCACGATAGTTTTGTGCGTAATTTCCTATTTGTCTTTTCCCGATTGAAGCATGAAGCGCTTGGGGCTAAAAAATCTCAACGCCACAATATAATCGGATAAGATTACCTAGGAAGTAATTAGCCATCGTTTTGCCGTAATTTTTGAGGGATTATCAATCGCTGCCATAAAAGTCCGATCGGAGTATTGTTCGAACGAAGTGTATGATTGTTATTTTCTGAGTGGAGAGCGTCTGGGTACGGCGCACCTTCTCACTATCGGCCCGCGATCTCGTTCAAACAGCCCGGGGCCGGCATCGTCAGAACCGACGCATTTGCCGGTATTTTTTATCAGATTCGCGAAGTCTCACGTTTTCCTAGCGAGGATACGCGATAACTCTATGGCTTCGGTGGTTGTCTATCGCTGTTTGTTTGCTAAAATTAATTCCAGACACTGTCGAGCGATCGCTCATTAATCAAAGTGGGCATGTGTTGACGGGACCCGACAGAATGGGGAGATATATTCTCTCGATATGGGGATGCTAGTCAGATCTAGCGGACAACAGCGACTTATCCACTCCAGTTATTGTTCCTACGCTGTAAATCGTGTTACCGAGAAATAGTTGAGCTCGTGATACTTTTTTGATTCTAAAGTTTCCCCCAGACTAACTTGATTGTTCGATGCGAATCCGTGACCCAAAATTCATAACGAAATCTGCTTATAACTATTATTTAACAACTATATAACAATTTTTAAAATAACTGTTATATAGCATTTATAAACAAAACAAAAATTTATATTTTTAACCTCATACCATCGTAATTGCATAAAATAGAAGTGGACTTTTCATGAAAAGTAAATTTTGGACTAGTCCGACGGACATGTCCGGAAAAGTAGTGAAAAGTAATGAAAAGTAGTCGATCTTGAACATTAAATCTCCATCCTGGATGTTTTTTCAAAAACACTTTGGGAACAATATTTGCATTTTTTTTTTCGGTTTTTAGACAAATCATTTGTAAAAATACTTCCAACCGTTGGGTTTTTTGGTCATATTTTAATAAGATATGAAATGAAAATTCGAAAACATCGTTGAAACATAAAAGTCAGTAATCCTTTGCCGTTGCTTCTTTTTTAAACTATATTTTGCGTTTGTTTGTAAGTAATTCAGATAAAATAGGTAATTTAATTTCGCGCATGCTCAATACACTTCCACGTATGGCAATGTACATCAATTTTATAAAGATTTTAGTCAGTGAACTGGATTTTCTTTTGCAATAAATCAGTGTTACTTAAAACTGTTTTGAAATAATTAATTTTTTTTCTTATTTGACATGCAAAATCTTCATTGCCAAAGTAGGTAGGGTCACAGACCAAACGCCAAAGTCATATCGCCCCATAAGCCTATCCTCCTTCCTACTTAAAACTCTAGAAATATTGATAGATAGGTATATTAGGGACGAGATACTAAAAATAAATCCGCTCCAGCCCAACCAATATGCATACCAGCCAGAAAAGTCAACGGACCTAGCGCTGGACGATCTAAACAGGCTGCTTTCAAAGTCAATAGATGACAAAGAAATCGCAATAGCCACTTTCTTAGATATCGAAGGAGCTTTCAACAATGCCTCAACCAGGTCAATAACCAAAGCTCTAGAAGAGAGAAACGTGCCAGTTACAATATTCCAATGGATCACTGCCTGTCTAGAGAACATGATTATTTTATCCACTCTAGGGAAGGCAACCATACAGGCAAAAGTTACACGGGGCTGCCCACAAGGAGGAATATTATCTCCAATGCTGTGGTCAGTTCTAGTGGACGACTTACTCAAAACATTGTCCAAAGAAGGCTACCAGTGCCTAGAATATGCAGACGACCTAGCAATTATCGTCAGGGGACGATTTGCAGGCACAGTCTCATAGCGATCTCAAACAGCTCTAAATATAGTGAACAACTGGTGCAAAAAGGAACAATTGTCCATCAACGCACAAAAAACAATAGTTGTACCTTTCACAAAAAAACGGGTACTAACAGGACTAAGACCACTAGTACTAAACAACATAGTTATTCCATTCGTCACAGAAGCCAAATACCTCGGAGTCATATTTGACCAAAGGCTGACGTGGAATCAACATCTCAAACAACTCACATACAAAGCTACAATAGCTCTCGTAAGCTGTTGAAGCATATGTGGGAAAAACTGGGGTCTAAACCCCAAAATGACCATATGGTTATACACAAGGGTAATAAGACCCATAATAACTTATGGTGCAGTGGCATGGGTAACCAAAACTGCACAGGCAAGTGCAATAGGCCAACTCACTAGCATTCAGCGGCTTGCCTGTCTAAGTGCTACTGGGGCTATGCGCACTACGCCGACTGCAGTAATGGAGGTATTACTAAATCTCACGACACTGCACATCTTCATACAAGGAGAAACCAAGTGAGCTATTCACAGACTAATGCAGGGACAAAACCCAATAAGCCAACTACATAGCGCCGACCACATATCAGCAAGTAAAAAGGGATAATATTCTAGCAATGCCTACTGATAGAGCCATAACCAGATACAAATTGAAAATAAATTTTCAATTTTAAATACCAGCCCGAGAATCTTAGAAACAGGGACCTCCCGTACAGGGTGAACTCGTCTGGTACACAGACGGTTCAAAAACCAAGGAAGGAGCCGGTGTTGGAATCTATGGACCTAAGTCGAAAACGACTATTTCACTAAGTTTAGGAAAATATGCAACAGTGTTCTAGGCTGAACTAATAGCCATACAACACTCTGCACATACTAAATCAGCAATTATCAGGCAAAACTATTGCCATATACTCTGATAGCCAAGCAGCTCTAAAGGCACTTCTCTTACCAGAAATCAAATCACGACTGGTGAAAGACTGTCTAGAAAACCTGGCAGAGCTAAGTAGTCAAAATAAGGTGACCCTAGCCTGGGTTCCAGGTCATGAAGGAAAGATTTTTCAAACTGTGGAGGATGATTTATTCTCAATTGGCTTTTCTGACATAATAGCTGTGTTTCCAGATCCAGAAATGAAACATTTCGACGGCGAAGAAGCATATTTTTTCAAGAATATAGTGGACATTAATTAAATGTAGTTACCTATCTGCTTCTATTTTTTCTGTAACTATATGTGTTTTCTGTATTCTATTTGATCATAGTTTTGTTCCTTTATTTTATATTTGCCAATAAAACTTTATTATCACACAAAAATCAAATTTAGAGATTGATCAATTTCACCCACATCATAAAATTATATTATAACTTTTTTCCGATCAAATAAAATTTCGTCAGGATTAAATTGATCATATTCCTAGTGTTTGTAAGTTATTTCTATGCATTTAAATACATGTGATCAATTTGACCCCACGAAAGGTATAAAATTGATATTTTCATTATAAAGGCAAAATTTTTAAATATTTTTGAATTTTATTATATATAAATGTTTTATATACACTTTCTTGTGTAAAATTCGTTGCGTTTATTGAGTTTAGAATGAAAGTACACTTTAAAACAAAAAAAAATTGATCAATTTCGCCCCATTTTACGGTAGTGTATGTTTTCTAATGAGGCAGTTAAAAAACACTGTAAATCCCGATGTTTTAAAATTGAAATATTTTGGTTTAGTTAAATCAATTGTCTCATTAGGTCTAGTTTTTTGTGGCTGCTCAGCCCATCTGGAGCGAGCCTTCTGTGTACAAAAAAAGTTATAAGATGCATGGCTGGTGTTTCAAGAACAACTAGCTGCAAACAACTTTTTCATGACTTTAAAATCCTAACACTTCCTTCCATCTTTGTATATATACTTACTAATACTTAATATAAAAAAACAGGAATCCCAACTATCAGATTATAGACACTCACATAATAATGATAACACACGCAATCACAAATATCTACAGCAGTCTTTCTCTAGACTCTCAGTTGGACAGAATTCTGAAATCTACAGAGGTATTGCATGTTTTAATAGATATACTCAAGTCAATGATAATGAAAAAATCTTTAATGTATTTAAAAATAAGCTTTATCTTTCGTCGAAAACATATTATCTATGCAGAATTTGCTACATTATAACCAATATTTCTAATTTCAAACCTATATTATCGATAACTATCAATAAATAAAGAATAAGTAAGTTGTTGAGTATAAAAAAGATTTCCTATATTTCTATAATATAAAAACGCCACTAAACCCCCAGTATGCAGCGATAGCCAATGATAACCTAGCAGTGTTCTTCTTAATGTAATCGAACATAATTATTATATAATTTTCATTGGAATTCATTTATTTCTAATTGGAAGGGGTAGGTATAACCAGTATACTATAATTGTTGCAATATGAAACCTATTGTAATGTATTCAATAGCATTTTAAAAACGAGAAACTTTAAAAAACCGGTCCTGATATTGCTTTTTCCTGGATATTGGTTTTTCCTAGATATTGATTTTTCCTGGCTATTGGTTTTTCCTAGATATTGATTTTTCCTGGCTATTGGTTTTTTTTTGAATATTGATTTTTCCTGTATATTGTTTTTTCCTGGATATAGGTTTTTCCTGAATATTGGCTTTTCCTGGAGAGTGGTTTGTCGAGAACATTGATATTTCCGGACGTTGCCTGTTATCGCCACGTTCTCTTTGGAGTTTTAATTTACCTAAACGCTGGTTTTCCTGGAAGAAGTATTAACTCTTCACACTGCACTGGAACATTCTGCGGATTTTACACAAATAGAACCATTAAGGTGAAGGATATCGTTTTTTTTTTGTTAGAAGAGACTCTTGTACATTACTGTAAATAAAATTGTAAATAGTTTTTTGTTTTCTCTTTTATATATCCACCAAGTTACTGTTGAGGGTTTTTTTTCTCCTGGGCTCGTCTGACTATATCTCCGAATAACACTGAAGCCTATTGGCTTATTGTGTTTTACCCCATGTTAGTTCAAGCACCCACTTTGTCATCTTTGTACCTTGTACAAATTTGTACAGATCCTTGGATGAGTGGGTTCTACACATTGTTGGATCAACCTGGGGTTGTCCAAAAAGTGCCTGTCTTTTGCGATCTAGAGCTTCGCATTCGCACAGTATGTGTTTGGTCGTTTCTGGTTTCTTGTGACATAGTCGGCACATGAGTTACCCATTGTACATGCCAATTTTGTTCAAGTGTCCCTTTACTGGGGCGTGCCCAGTCATGAACCCAGTTATCGCTATCAACTGGTTCCTATTCAGAAAGAATAGTTCTCCAGTTCTTTTGGGACATGGTCTGTCTATGAAGACTTTTCCGTGTCTGTTTTGGGGTGCTTCCCCAATAGTTAATATGTTGTTCCCAAATCCAGTCTTTTATGAAACCCCTGACTGTACTTTTTGGTACTCCTGGATTTGTGTCTGGCTCCGGTGTTTCTTCTGACCCTCTTTTTTGCAAGTTCGTCAGCCTTTTCGTTGCCTTCGTTCACTTGGTGACCTGGCACCTAAAATAGTTTTACTCTATTTTGGTCTGCCAGTGTTCTTAATTCTTCGATGCATTCCCATACCAGTTTCGACGTAACTTTCTGACTCGATATGGCCTTAAGTGCCGCTTGGCTGTCTGACATTATTTGAATATGCTGATTTTCGACAGCTCTTTCATTGTTTGTTTTTGCACATTGCAAAATTGCGTATACCTCCGCCTGAAACACCGAGGAATGTATTCCTATAGCATAGCTATATGTATGTATCAGGATTTTTGGAGAATACTCACGCCCCAGTGCCTTCCGCAGTCTTAGACCCGTCTGTATACCAGGTTTGTTCCTGTCGAGGGTTAGAGCAACAATCTATCGTAGATTTCACTGTTCCCCTTTTTAATTAATTAAATTAAATAAAGGTGGCCCATAATTTGACGTTGGTACATCTTGCTCTAAGTATTTTTTAAAAGGTAAAAAATTAAGTTACAGTATCTAGACTTTGTGACCTATGGTCTGTTATTTAGTAATTAATAACCTAAAACGTTTTTTATTTTTTTCGTCAAGTTTTAAATTATAGTGTTCATGTAACAAATCAATAAAACAGTTACCTCTTTAAAAAAATCCAGCAAGCCTTTGTTTGTCCGGTTGTTCTTTTCTATCTTAGCAGAATCTGTAAACATACGTTCATTATTTTTTACAAGGTGTACAACTCGGTGGTACTTGTAAATTTTATTGTAAATCCGCTTGGTGCGATTTATTGGTGATTAATTCCGTGAAATAATGGTTCTTTTGTGTTTTATTTAGATTACATTTCCCATGAGGTATTGATATAACTGAGCAGAAGGTAATGCAACTTTATTAAACATCTCACGGGTTTTTCTTCTAAATAATTACATACATTATCTCAATTAATTATTGATTCTACAATATTCTCTGTTTATGATTAACAGTTTTAAATAAGTTTTTAATTATTATGTAATATTGAATCACCTTGTATCTTAGAAACGGTTTCAAGCATTTTCTGATATTAACTTTAGTCCATGCGATAAAGCCATTGTATGTTTTTAAATCGTTACCCCGTATATTAACTACTAAATGAAACAAAAATTTATAAGTAGATAGATTTGCGGTCTAAGAAACAATTACCCCTAATAGTAAAAAATATCAGGGTAATTAGGTCAACTGTAAATGGTTTACCATTATCTGAATTATGTAATTACATTTAGTGCAACGTGAAGCGAAGCAATATACGAAATAGATTTCTTATCAGTATCACAATAAAGTAATCAAAAATAGACGTTGGTGTTTCCACCCACTAAGCTATAAAGTCACAGATAAAAGCTGAAATGTTCATGATGCGGTAATGGCGGAGTGATCTTGATTAAAACTCGTTAAAACAGAAAAGTTTGGTTTTTTAAATCTGATAACTCTTCTGCAGTGAATGAGAAATAACAACAGTACTCTTCAAGATTAGGGACCTCCCACTCGTTGTAGAAAAAAAATGTCATTCTTTATCTGATTGAGGAGGTATTGCACTGCTTGTATTCGAACCTTAAATAACACGTGGTTATGCAATTATTATATACGTTTACGAGTTTCTATATCACATAATCCTAAAACAAAACACAATGATAATTATTTTACATAATGTTGAAGCCTTCCACGCTTTATATTGTTAGCATCCGGATGATACTTATTTTTTCGTACGCCTCTAAATTCACTTTAATAATAATTATTGTACCCTTGTGCTCAAATAAAAAAAGACGCTGGCTGTCGGCGCTTGTTTCTCAGATACTATGCATTGCAGAATTTTGTGAAAACATTTTAAATAAAAAAATGGTCAATAGGATATGCTTAAAATTATTTCGACATTAGAAAGTGTAATGCTTTTGACCAATGATAAACAGATGTACAAGTGCGTAGTCAAAATGGGGCATGTTCAAAAATTTTGAAATTATTTTATGACTAATACAATTCAAAATAAAGCTCTCTTGCTCAAATTAGAGATTGGCCCTTGTTGCTTCAAGGTACAGATATATCCTCCCAATTTCTAGTGTTATATTTGTGGATATCAGTGTACGCTAATATATTATAAATGAGATAAAATGTTGATTTTTGAAAAACTGTTAATGTTTGAAAACCCTAATGACCTGAAATTATTAAGTTTTTACTATAAGGTGTATTGCCCCATATAACCTGTACCTACTACTAAAACAAATAAAGTGTTACATACCTTTATGTCTTAACATGCTTAACTTTGGCACTTACAAACTGAGTATTGTTAAAAAAATGCAGTAATCATATCTTGGTTTACAATGGGTAAAACACTTGAATCAGCTTTTATAAATCCAGTTGACAAACTTATATTAATAATAAAATTAAACCAATTAGCAAAGAGAAAAAGAAAAATAAATCGAGGTTAGGTGGTGTTAATTTTTAATGTCACTAAGATGTGTGTTCACTTCAACATTCTATGTGTCGGTTTGTTCATTGGCTTGGTTCTGTATGACAAAACTTCGACACAAGCTGATTGGTCTATTCCCGATGACGTACACATTTCAAATTTTAAATTATAAATGGTTTTACTTTAAAAACTTTTGGCTTTTTTAACAAACTGATTTTTTAGAACAACTTGTATAGTGACTAACTATTACAATATAATTTATAAAACAGCATATCTCACATGTGAACATGGCCCATTAAATAAAATTTCGCACATATTACGATTATCATATTTTTAACATAATTTTATTTGGATTTTTTTAAACCATTGGACATGAGCATTACGCCCGCCTAAAGACGAAGTGGTGAACGTGAAAATGATTTTAAGGAATTTCTAGGGACCACTTTTGTAAAAAATAATCTCAGCTCTGTAGAATGAATGGTTTAATAGAAATGAAATGAAATGAAAAATAATGTACAACTTTTCAATTAAATAATAATGGAGAATCTTTTATATAATTGAGAGCAGAATTAAACTTCTTCATTAATGGAGTCTAATGTGGCTATTATAAACCTAATAATAATTTTATATTACACTTCACACAGAAAATATGGTCTATGTATAATAAGAAGGTAATTTAGCTCAAATAAATAAATAAATTTTCTAACATAAAAATTTGTTCCATGTAGAAAATTTCAAATGAAAAATAAAAAAATTAAACTTGCCAACAAAAATGAAAATCAGTCATTATCATCCAAAATATCATAATCGTATCATCATCACTGTCATCACCATTAATTGTTATTATGATTAGACTTATTTCATTTATTTTATTTTCACGAGTCCACCAATCTTCTATTAGTTTCTCGCACTTGGATATACAGTTCCGCCACACTTCTGGAGTTGCAATTGAAAGTGCTTTTTGCCAAGTTTCCCGAACTGCGTCGTCACTATAACCATTAGGCCCAATATGGTTGTCATAATATTGTTTTGCTATTCCCCATATACATATATTCGATGGGGTTAAACTGGCAATGATACGGTGGCAGACGTAAAACTTTATGACCGTTACTTTCAATAATCTGATCCACAACAAAGCTTTTTGGTTTTGCGTGTATATTTGCCAAGCGTAATTATTCTGATTTTAATATATATTGAGGAAATGGTATATGTTCCTTTGTCAACCATTCTTTAATTTTACCAACAGTCCAAGAATTCGTTGGACTTTTGTTTAATTCTTCAGAATGGTAAGATGCATTGTCTAAAATAATTACGCTGGGCTCACTTAAACCTGGGAGAAGTTTTTCATACAACCATTTTACAAACATTTTTGTGTTCATATTATCGTGATAGTCACTGGATTTTGATTTAGATGAAAATATTAAATCAGCACCTTCTATAAAACCCGATTTTCCTCCTGCTTGTAAAATTATGTGTCGCTTCCTTCTCCATCGGTATGTTTGATGGACTTTACGTTATCATCTTGCCATATTCTCTTGGTTGCACCCCTAGAAAATATCTATGTTTCGTCCAAATATATAAAATTCGCCCCTTCTTCCTTAAATTTAGAATATTTTCTTAGAAAGTTAATTCTCTTGTGCACGACAGAACTTCTTTCACAAAGGGCCTTTCTGTTATCCTCCTTTTGAAATTTGAAACCCAAGTTATGTATCACTTGCCATAGACTTGTTCTGCCAATGTCGTCAAATTTTCTATCTATTAATTCCGAGAGAATTGTATTTAAGGTCACATGTTCCTTGTTGGCCCTCATTCGATAAATGGTATCACGAATTTCAAATTTCTTTCCATCTGGAATATCTTTCGTTTTCAATGATGGACGAGTTTTACGGTGATCTCCTTTCGGCAGTTCACTATTGTGATTTTGTAATAATCCTCTTAATTTGGTTTCACTAATTCCTAGAGCATCGTATACGCGTTGTTGTACAGACATTACTGATTTTAAAGGACCGCCATTTTCTTTTTCATCCGTACACTACAAATTAGACTATCTACATCTAAAAGACGTCTAGGCATTTTTAAAATTTCCACTAAATTTACAATATACATACAATGTCAACACTTGCAAAGAATCAATAATTCAACTGCAATATTTGTATCAAATTTAGTACCTACCCTAATGTTATTTTAATTTAAATCTGACCATTAGGGCAATTTTACCTAATTTCTTGGAAAGATGCTTATTGGAAATGGTTGTCAATGACTAATTTGCATAAATTTGTTAATCCGAAACCCGCGTAAGTATAGCGAACAGACTGTAAGTATAACATGTTCATATTGTTACCTGTCCTTATTAATTTTTATTATAGGCTTGATGATGGCCGTTAGCTAAAACCAACACATTCTAACCTAATAATACAATTTATCTGAAGTTGTTTTAGTATTTTTTTTTATTCATTTAAACCCTATATCAAGATATACGATATGTTTTTCCCGAGGGGGTAATTTATGTACTTAAAAAAGACTGAAAACACCGAATAAAAATATATTATCAAAAAACTAGAACATAAAGGTTCCTAAGATCTTTTGTGGTCTACAAAAAAGTTATTGAAGATGTTATTTGACATACGGGCGAGGAAAACTTGGAAAACTAACCTACAACCTCGAAGTCTACGGGGAGCCAGCCTATCAACATCATTTGCCAAATTATTATAAAATGCACATGGTTCGCTTGGGATTCGAACCACTGCGTCGTTTTCACTAAATGCCAGTAACTGAAAACTTGTGGTTTGAAACTTTTTAACGACAAATGTCTTAATTAATTTAATCCATTATATTTTCCAAAATTTATCCATTAAGCTTAAATGATTTATATATTTTGTTTTTTCTTATTTTACAATTATTTACAGATTTTGAGATATTCTTGGGTTCTAAGAATGTTCTTATCTTGACGATCTGAAGATAATAATCTAAAAATTCAATCTCACTATCCCACAATGAATCCCCTCTCATAAATATAAATGTTAAGTTACAAATACGAGTAGAAACGAGCAGACATATGTTTCAGCCACATACGTAATTTGTTTCTTTTATCTACGCATCTGAAGTTGTATCTTAAATAACAGAGATAAAGGAATGGATCCGAAAGCTGACTCCATAATTCCGTCATCTTGAATATGAACGGTTATGTGTGGCATCGGTAGATATCTTTGGAGATTGTACTTGCGAAATGATAAGTTGAGATTGTATTAATGCGATTGCTTTCTCTAATGTTAGTGTGTACATCATATATTGTCTATATCTTTATATTACTTTATATTTCTAATTTCATAATTAGAGCCCTATAGACAAGGCTTTCAGATTTCATAGAAAGGTATATTGAACTTTTCGTTCCTATTGAGAATCATCTTCAAGACATAAACGTTCATGCTTCCAATCTCTAATGGAAACTGTAGGGGCGCAAAAAACTTTTTTATGTTGATTGCATTAAGGAGGTCCTTTCTTCACCCCTTTCGCCACCAATGTTAAATAAAAAATATTAGATTATGACTAAAATTTATTTTTTTTCTAATAGTTGAAGTCCTTATTTATCTAATAGTGAACTTTTAACTATACCTTACCGTGAAAATTTTTGAGAATTTTTTTTTTAAAAATGTGAGTTTTTTTACAGTGTCTTACGAGAAAGTAAGACCTCAACAACAATTCTCGAATTATACTATTATTTATTGATTAGATGGAGTAGAAAAAAACTAACAATAAGGTTTTTGAAATATTTAGGTTTTGTTTTTTACAATAAAATATATAGGTTACCGTGGAATTTATTGAGAAATTAATATTAAAAAAAAAATTCAAGTAACCTAGTTGAAAATGTTTTGTTATTTTTTAATATTAATTTCTCAATAAATTCCACGGTAACCTATATATTTTATTGTAAAAAACAAAACCTAAATATTTCAAAAACCTTATTTTTAGTTTTTTTTTACTCTGTCTAATCAATAAATAATAGTATACTTAATTATAATTCGAAAATTGTTGTTGAAGTCTTACTTTCTCGTAAGACACTGTACAAATACATTTAAAAAAAAAATTCTCAAAAATTTGCACGGTAAGGTATAGTTAAAAGTTCACTATTAGATAAATAAGGACTTCAACTATTAGAAAAAAATAATTTAATCTAATAATATTTTTTATTTAACATTGGTGGCGAAAGGACCTCCTTAAAAAAGCGAGCTTTCTGTCTTATTTTCACGCAACTAATATCAAGGTATACAAGTGAATTTACGCCTCTACAGCCTCCATTAGAATATAAAAAAATAATTTATATAATATCTATTGTTTTTCTTTTGATATAATTCAATGCCTGTTGTGATATTAGTTGTTACTTGAAAGGAAACGATTGCTCGTTTTATTTTATGATATGCCTTTAAAATTTTATTAATTTTCTTTACTTTAAATCATTATTACATAAGTTTTCTAACGGTAGATATATACTCGGTGTACAAATTAAAAGAACAGGTCAAACTTTTGGGTACTTACCTGGAAATACTCATAAAATTTTTTATCCGAAACCCGCGTAAGTATAGCGAACAGACTGTATCTTAGTATGTCTAGTAAAAAATATGTTTGAATTATTTTAGGTGAAAAAGAACAAAAAATTATAATCATGAACTTAATATTGGTTTCCCAAGTAACATTTTTAAGAGAATTAAGTTTTATTTATGTTTTATTAGGATTTTGTAAAAGCATAAAAATTGATAATTATTTTATTACAGATATTTTTTTGCTAATAGGACTGCATGATAAATTGATCTTATTACTTGGTTTTATAGATTCCTTTAAATCTGTTTAAGAAAGTTAGTTTATCCTAAAGTAAACTATGCTTTATCGCTGTCTTGTAAGGGTTAATTAATAAGTAATTTTAGAACTATTTAGTTTGAAGATACTCCTAAGGTGTATTTTGTGTTAAAGAGGCATACTTTTTAGCAGTTATCTTAAGTAGGGTTTAAAACTTAGTTTTAAAAAGTGTTTTAGGATTATACTTTAAATTAAATTGTTCCCAGAACCTTTTAGGTACATTTTTTACAATTTTACAACATAACATTTATTTAATCTAGTAAACAATAGGGATCTTTTAAAACTTCATAGTTTTAATAAGAACTAAAGTTTGTTTTAGAGCTAACCTAGCTTTTCAACCCAATCAGATTATGTTGACGTTGAAAGTTAAATTGTTCAAAATAAAGAAAAAAGATAATTTCCATAGAGAATGAAAAAAATGTATATGTTTCTCCTTCTCATCAGTGTTTAATAAGTTCATTGTGTTCAATTGTTTAATAAATATCAAAACATTCCTAGGCTCCTAATATTTTGGAAATGATCAGTAAAAGAGAAAAATGGTTAATAAGTATATTATTACTAATTTTTATATTTTGAATGACTTTTTTGTAGAGTAAATAAGAAGCTCAAGAGTGAGGTTAGGTTATGCCCATCTGATTGAACTTACAAATGTTTTATTGAGGTTTTTGTATTTACTATTGTTTTATGAAACGCTTTAAAAAGTGTAGCAGGATCTTTTTGAAACTGGAAAGTCCTAAAAAGTATTTTTTTTTACTTTATTAGTTTTATAAGCTAATGTCCATCTTTAGGTACAGATAGAACACAATGAGGAAATCCTCCATTTCAAATATGGCAGTGGCTGTTTAACCACATATCATGTAAAATAGTACCTGTCTACCAGACCTGTACCTAAAGGATATTTAAATAAATTATGGTCAAAGTGCAAATAATTCTAAAATATTTCGATTTTAGTAATGACGTATAGTGTGTCAATGACAACAGTGTGTCAATAACAACAGTGTGCCAATAACAACATTGTGCCAATGACAGTAGATTTATTATTTATGATTGCGTTTACTAGGTTTAACCACATAATGACAAATTTGTCAAATATATCTACAGCTAAATCCGTTTAGGGTATATAAATGTAATTTATATTGGAATATACTATGATATAATGTTATACAACTTGCCTCGCCTAAAGTAATTTATGATTAAACACAAAGTTTTTTTCTGATAGTCCAGTAGGTAGTACGCGCAATTGAAAATGGTTTTCTGACGATGACAAGTATCCATGCAAAGACAAATCTACAATAGGATTTATTTTGGCGGTTAAATAGTCACTTCCATAAAATAATTTGAAGAATACAAAATGTTATATTTTATATGAAAAACATATCGAAGACAAATGTAATCATTTTATAGTGCTATATACCAGGTGTTCTAAATTAAAGCGTTACAGCTATATACCGCTTTTTATAAAAAAAAAAAACGTTTTAAACGAAAGTTTTATAGTTTTGTAGGGAAAAACTTTTGGCTAAAATCGTTTTTTATAGCTAACCATAATATGGCCAACTTTTTTTTCGCGCAGCAACATTTTCAAGTAACTGTTACTCAAAAAGTAAAAGTCCAATAAAAAAAATATTTCCCTCAAAAGTTTCTTATTTTTTTATGTACTTTAAGAATATGTAAGAAAAAATGGGATTCCCATTTAAAAAAACAAAGTTCACCTCAGCTATAAAAAAATGAATTTAGCCAAAATATTTCCCCCAAAAAACTATAAAACTTTTGTCTGAAACTTTTTTTCTAAAATGCATATTTTCGGCGGTATTTAACTGTAACACTTTAATTTGAACACCCGGTATATATATTCGATATTTACAATGTTATTTTCTATTAAATAACTTTCGGTAAATAGATTAGAATCCATATAATAATCCTTTTTCACGTATATTTCATATATTGTAAGGCCCATCATTTATTACGACCCACCTTGCCCACTTTTAACAGTACTTTGGTGTGTGTTTGAAAATTAAAGAAATAACAAGTGTAACTAAACAAATTAAACATACACTATATAATAATTTATAATATGGCAGTCTTCCCAACATGTTTGCAAAATCATTCTGTCATAGAGTATGATAAAACAGAATAAAGCTAAAACAGTTTAAAATTTAATTCTCTTAAAACTGATTAGTTTTGTAAAGTGTTTGTGCCTATCCCACTTATTATCATAATCTTAAAAAAGATTTAAAAATGGTTTAATAAAATTCTTAATATACTCTTACGGACTTTGTCTTAAGTCTAATTAGTTTTAAGATATTGTTTTAAAAATACTCCTATGAACCGTTATAGGATTCTCCCTTTTACTCTTAAAGCAGATTTATAGCAGCCCTAAGGCTATCTCGCGGATTCAAAAGTTTTATCAGTGTCTTAAAAAAGGGTTTTATGGTTACCTTGTATACTTTGATAAATCTATAAATGTTTACTTGGGTTGTTGCAGAGGCTGATTTTGAAAAACCCGCGCTCATTAACACTTAACGCCACCTATATATAAATCATCAAAAGAGTTACTCTTCTGTTTTTTAACTATGTGCAACAACTAAAATTGTCACTGGAAGATGGATACAATTTTTCACTGTTGTGGTCAGGGTTGCCACCTTTTCATTTCTCAATACCCAGACCTTTGTTTGTAAAATTTCTCCTTATTATGTTATAACCAGGTCCTTCTGTCGAGCTTCAAAAAAAAAGAAAGTCCTCAGCCTGTATTGTTAATAAAGCAAATCCTTCTGCAAAATAGTATTTTCTAAAGTTTCTCTAGTTGTGACCCACCTTTTATGGTCTGTGTGTAAATCTATCGTTAGTTTAAACCACTTAAATATTTTATACCGATTTCTCAATTATCAGATGAGAAGACCATTACTTCATTACCTTCCCATGGATGATGAAGTTTTCCATTAATGGATACGTTTCAAAATCACTAGGCTATTAGGAAAAGCATCAAGTATCGAATTTTATCGAAGGAAAGCGAAAAATCTAGCACGAAGATAGATAGATATATTATAGGGGTAGCAGTAAAACTGTAAATGATTCACGTATTTCCATTGGACGATAATTTCCTGTATAGTTGGTGTAGCAGCGGCAGCGATGAGCGGCATACTGAATTTGTAAAATGTTGTCATCGCTTCCATCATTAATCAGCTAGAGTAGAGACAGGCGGGATATTACGTCTCTTGTAGACGTCGTCGACTGACTTCCGCTAAATAGATCCCAAAGAAAATGGCAACGAAATCTGCATATTTATACAAAATCATAAAGCGCCGGAATTAAGCGACGAGTGGTTGTTCGTATTGTTCGTTTAATTTCAACGCGCCGGATGAATGATAACATAGAAAGGCGTTTATTAAAATTATTATAGTATCATAAACTCCTATATACACGGTATGTGCCGTTTCCTTGCAAAATACTGTAAATGTGCCAAAATGTATCTTTAGACGAGAGTAACTTTGTACATTTTGAAATATTTCTTTATTAATAAACATGTTTCAAAAATTGTACTAAAAATGTTCTACATACCTAATTCCTAACATAAATACACCTTGTTACACTTCAAAAAAACATTATTTTAAAATAATTAACATAAAAATATTAATTCAATTTTTTAATAATTTTATTGTTTTCATACGAGTTAATTTCTCTATTTTTTGGTACGCCACTGCGCTCTAGCTAATCACGTCTCTGTGGTGTACTATTCTGAGTGAGCGCAAAAGGAGCGAAAGGTTTTCGCGAAAGCCTATAGCTAAAAAGAGAGATCAACACGTTAACAGATCCATGAAACAAACAATATGCACATGCTTAAAATAAAAAGTGCATTTTAATTTAAATAGAGAACAAAATGTAACTTAAAATAAAAGAATAAAATAAAAATATTAATTTATGCTGAATAGTCCTCAGAACTGGAATCATCTGAGATATTAAATTCTATCACCATCTTTTCGATTACATTGTCCACCTTCACGTCCAATTTTCACATTTTGTCTTCTTCCTTGATGACGTGGATTACGGAATTTGTCCAATCTTCTTTCCGTATTCGTGCCATTCCGATTTCCAGTAAACGTTGGACGTCGCAAATTTTAAATGTCACTTTTTCACGAGCTACATAACCCTTTACTCAGAGATTAGGGACATAAAGATTGGAAACGCAACGACCCCAGCAACGATGTCGTCATCTAGCGTCTCAGATGTTAACTACAGATCTACGTCGTTTGTAGAGAGACCAGTGTTGTCAAATATTTTTTTTGAGAGATCGTACGAGTAGAAAAATGGTATTTCGACAAAAAATTGTACAATAAATACATGCATAGCATAATATAATAAAAACATACTGGCATGATAATTTATTTATGTTTACAACGCAAAAAAAAAATTAAAGAAAATACATGAAACTTTAAATTAACATAAGTAATCAATGACAATCACTTGAAACTGATTAAAATTTTGAATGCAAGCTTTTCTTATGCCGTGATAGTCGGTGTACAAAATTACCATGGTCAAAATCACGATAAGAAATTACGAACGACCTATGAATCTTTGCAAGTAGTTTCTGATTTTTATTGTTTTATGTTCTGAAGTTGTTGCAGATATTTAAATAAACCATGGAGGTAGTATTCAACCATGATTCAACCTCATTGAAATAAACCTACTAAAAAAGTGAATATCGTATTTTTACATACGATCTCACTGATGCAATCGTACATCGCCATCCACATACTTTGAATCGTACAGTTAAAAAATCGTATAAATAAGATTTAAATCGTACGGTTGGCAACACTGAGACAGACAGTAGACGTGGACAGTTTGTAAAAATAAATGTCAGTTTGATGTATATCGAAGAATCCTGAATTTAAATTTAAAATTTTGAGTTCATGATTGTGTTATCCTCTAGATGAACTAAGCGAAATAGTTGTGGCTGTTTTTGTGTGAAATTTAAGGACAGTAATCAATAACGTAGAACGCATTGCATTAGTAACACATGCCACATGAATAAATTTAACAACCCCAATATGGCTTGAAAACGTTAGAAAGAAGATTTGATATAGGAAGAAAAATATCTGAATTCCCATTATTGAATTTGCACTCAACCTTTTTAATAAGAACAAAAATGCAGTGTTACAAATAACAATCAAAAATTTAAAATGTCATGAATATAGATTTACAATAATTAATCGATGATAAGTGTAGTATTCTTTTTAATAAATAATTTAGCATAAATACATTGTTTAAGTTTATTTACAAGAACATGAGAGTGCAGTCGATATTTATGCAACCTTTATTATCAGTTTTTTGAATTTCCCGCTGTGTCGTTTGATATCGATGAAAGCGCCACATAGTGGGTCAGATGTTAACTGCAATAAAGCTGGTCGTTGTTTAGCATTGGCTTCTTATGGGCGTTTCCTATCTTTATCTCCCTTATCTCTGCCTTTACTTGAGCCCAAATAAGTTCTATCGGATTCAATTAGCAATCGTACGGAGGAAGTCTTAATACGGTTATACCTCGAGCAAAGCCAAAGTATCTACAATTATAAGTTCCCCTTTAACCATGTCCTCAGAAAAGGGAATTACCTTTTGTCGCAACCATCACCGCTTTTTTAGTGGCCATAGTGGGTAGTCGTTGCACTCAGCGGCTGTGATAAGAAGCGTTATCAAGCACTATCACTGAATTTGGCTCGATCCGTGAAAGTAGGAATTCAAACCAACCTTCAAAGCGTTAAGCGTCCATGTCTTCGTGCACAGAAAAAATGGTGTACTATATTCAAGATGAATGGTCTTATTTCAATGCTTTGTTGTGTTTGTATATGTATATCCGCAAATAAAACTTGTCTCGATTTGAAACTCTAGTAATACTTGTTCAACAATAGAGGTGAACTGATCCCTTTTTGTACCCTATTCGGTTTTTTTGTTCGGAAAACGAAATTTCAAAGCAAAAACCATAAAGGAAAATAAATTCTTTGCAAATAAAACAAAACTATAAAATAATTCAGAAAAATGAATTTTTATAAGAAATAAATGAATACGAACTAATAAAATGTTAACAATGAATTAATTTGATGACTCTCGGATTACCAATAATGAAAAATAAGAAAGTTAATTCGAATCTAAATCTGAACCATCTGTCGAGGAATCGAGGTTTGGATCTATAGAAGGTAAAATATGATATGCTTTTTAGGACGTGACTAATGCAAATTTTCCAAACGTCAGTCAAAGACGGATCTTTAAAAACGCCATTAATATTTTCCAAATCACATTTATTAAGGTAGGTGCAATATTATTACGTCTCAGTTGGCTTCTTGTGAATTTGCCGGGAATGATATGGCGTATTGTCCATTACAATGACTGAATTAGTTGGAATATTCGGTAAAAGTTGTTCAGCAAACCAGTTCTTAAAAACTGCTGCATTCATATCCTCATAATAAACCAGCAGAGCTTTATTGACATATCTTGCTGAAAGTAGCGAAGCATTTGCTACAAAGCCATTTTTATTTCCGACATGTAAAATTATGACTCTAGCATCTACATCTACCTTAAAAGGTCTCCAGAAAGCATCTCGTATAAGACAAATCAAAATTTAACAGAAACACCGAAAAATGAAAACAAGTTTATAACAAACGCTTTGGGAAAATTTTTCAAACCGTGCACGCTACTGATCAAAGATAAAACAACTTAGAGGAAAAGCCCACTCATGCGACACGTCGCGCGCGGCAATACTTTAGATGTTTTTAAATGACTCAAAGCCCATTAACGCGGTTCTGTCGCGTTGTCGCACGCGGCTGAAAATTAGAAATGACAAGCCCGCGATTTTCCTGCCGCACGCGGCCAGTGTAATCATGGATTCATATGGAGCATCACTCATACAAATGTTTAGTCGCGTGCGAAACGCCAGTTGAGAGTTGGAGTTTCCTGTTAACTTTTCGACAGTTCCAGTGACAAAATGTCCGACAGTTGTATTGATATAGAAGTTAATTGAAATAAAATAGCGAAAAAAATATTTGTTCGGGAATCTGCGCTAGCAGTTCGTCAAATGACACTACTCTCATTCTGAAATATTTTAGGAACTTATCTTCGTGTTGACGTAAATCTTTATGTAATAAATTAAATGCGCCTTTTACATAAGGGTCTATAAATAATGGATGAACCCAGTACCTACGTCGTTTCAATATTTTCCGCCGAAGAACAGAATAAAACAACACTGTTACTACTTCTTCCACCTCTATTTTGATACTGAACGTCTGTGTCGCTGCTTGTGGTCTGTAAAAAATCGCATGCGGCAGGCAGGTCGCGCGCGACATGTCGCGTGAGTGGGCTTTTCCTCTAAAGCAGCCAGACGAGCCAGCAATTCTGGCCGCTCACTTGTGGACTTAACATCAACTGTAGGTGCGTAGATGTTTAAAACTTAAATGTGCCACATCAGAGGCTATACCAAGACGGTTCACGCTTATTTGCAATGTGAGGGTATAGAATTTGTAGCATTCGCATGGCATGTAACGCGAATTATTACGCTTTTCCGGTACAAACGCCTGTATTGGATTGACTCTGGAAACACTATACAAAAAATTGAAAAGTAAAAAATTTTTTAATTTCATAAAACAAATGAAAAATCCAATTAAAAAAAACAATAACGCGTAATACCTCCTCGAGCTCTTACATTCGTCTGTTTTCCCATTCTAACAGAACAGCCATGCTCCACTTCTTGCAGGTTGATTGGGGCAGGCATATGACGTCGAACTGATATTTTAAGAACATCCGAAAAGTGCTCAATTGGATTCAAATCTGGACTTCGTGGTGACCACTCTAAGCTTTGAATATTAATCTCATTTAGGTAATCTAACACAGGTTTTGCGATGTGAGGCCTTGCATTATCTTGCATAAAAATGAATGTATCCCCTATAAATGACGCAAATGGCATAATATGGTCTTGAATAATATTTTCTAGATAGAATTCTGCATTCATAAACCATTCATAATTCTGTGCGTGCGTCAAAACAAATTCCTCCCCAGAACATTTTTGATCCACCATCAAATGGTTCCCTTGAAGAGATAGTGCAATCACAAAACCTTTCTCCAGGTCTTCGCCATACTCTATCACGACCGTCTGGAGATTTTAGACTTACTCTGGTTTCATCTGTAAACAAAACTCTCTTCCACTCATCGACAGTCCAATGTGCATGATCTCTGGCGAACCTTAATCTGTGTGATCTGTGATCTACGGTAAGCAATGGTACAGTGACAGGTCTTCTGCTAGCTAATCCGGCTTCTTTTAGTCTTCTTCTGACGGTTAAAACAGAATTTCTGACATGTCTAACATTTACGAGTTGATTACTTAGCTCTTTTCTTGTACATTTTTGTTTTCTTCAGACCTATTATCGGAGAAAGCGCTCATCAATTTGACATTGTGTCATTCTTTCAGCCCTGGCCACGTTTTCTATCGTGAGATCCAGTTTCCCTAAATCTTCTAACCATTCGACTAACTGTTGAATGATGAACACCTAACAAATTGTCCACATAACGAATACTTTTTCCCACTTCTAGCAAAGTTGCAGCTCTTACACATTCATCATTGCTTAAATGGAGTGCTCGATTCATGTTTTTTTAGCAAATAGGTAAAATATTGATCTTACAAACTAAACTTTTTGATAAAAATTAAGAAAATCATTTAAACAGTAAGTTTAAACATTACACGCACAAAATTGGAATGAATTAAGCAAAGTAATTGTTTTTCTATTTGACAAATTAATGCAGTATAGTAGGAACAATTCAAAACTGACAAGAATACCTATTTGACATGAGCCACCTATGATATTTTACAATAAACGTCAATATTGTCATAAATAATCAAAATTAATCGGAAATTGTAAGTGATGCGTTAATTTTGAACAGGAGTTTATTATTTGAAGCAAACTCTGCTTTATTTCAAACAAATGCAATCTTCCAAGTGTAAAACTTTTCTTGAATGTAGATGATCATTTTTTTCTGTGTGATAAACCCCCGTTTTTTTAGATAAGCAAACTAAATGACACTTTTTCGAAACACTACAGCAACTGCGCATGTGCACGATTCTCTTAAAATGCAAACATAGCGACCTAGATGGTATGCTTATTTTGAAACACCGGGAAAAATAGCCTTTTCCTATCTCTATCCCATATTTGTGAGAAAAAATAATACACCTTCGTTAAATACCTTAAAAATATACATTTCCGGAATTACTCTCCTCTCATACTATTACGATATTTTTATTGATTTATTTGAGAGCACACTCTGTAAATTCTATACCATTGCTACACCTACTGACTTACCTTCAAGCAATGATAATACGACTGATATCCATCCAGGGTCCACTCGTAATCAATCATTTTTTTTTATGTAGTTCGGACTAAACTGTTTATCTAGAACAGCAGCAGCAACCGATTTAAATTTAATGAATTTGTTGGTGCGCTAACGTGTAGACAAGTTTAGAGACAAATGCGCTGGTGACAGCGAATGGAATACGTCATAAACTGCACAAAGTGCGGCTAGGTGTGCGTCCATTAATCTTTTCTAATGGTGGAACTGATTCATAAGCAGCGGGGAGTTCGTAATAGATGCAGACTTTAATCAGTTTGTTTGAAGGTAATGTCATTCCTTTTGTTGTATCGGTACCGGCATATGGAAATTGATATTATTGATTGTTTATTACATACTGGATGAATACAATTGGTTAAATAATAGACAGTAAGAATATCATTATTATTCTTTAATTCACTGTTTCACATAATAATATTTCTTAGGTTAAGGGTTGTTCAATTATAAAAATGTTATTGAAATCGGAGATTTATTTAGTTTAAGTTCTCTCGGAATTAGCATTTTTCTCAGTGTAATAAAAAACATATATTTGTAATAATTTAGATCATAACTGAAACTAGAACTGTTTTCGAAAAATTCGTGTCCAAAAAGGGCAGAAGAAGCATTTTTATGTCAAATAATTATGATAAAAGTTATTAGTTCGAAAATGTTCTAGGTTTGATTTGACGTACATTAAAAGTTCTAAAATATAAATACAAGTAAGTGGCAAAATTCGGAATTCCTTAAATTTTTCTCTATATGGGTATCTATACCTTAACGATGCTACATTTCTTACAGCTTTTTTTTGAAGTCTAAAAACCCTCAGTACATGAGTAGATGATTCCCAAAAAATTAAACCAAATCTGATAAGTGAATAACAATGTGCGTAATAATATGCTAACAAAACAGATTTATTAGTAATATTTCTAAGTCTAAAAAGTGCAAAACATGCAGACAAAAGTTTTTTACACAGTATATGAATATGAATTTCCCAACTTAATGAATTGTTAATGTGAACGCCTAATAATTTTGTAGACTGAGTAAAATAAATAAACACGGTTTTTTCTTTATTTATAATGAGTTTATTTTCCTCGACCATCGTACCAACTTGTCTATTCTAAATTGAAATTCAACAGCTAATTGCAATATATCATTATTGCAATATAGATAGCAAGTATCATCTGCAAATAATACAATATTACCATCATTAACCGACAATCATAAGTCGTTAATAAAAAGTAAAAATTAAAGTGGCCCAAGGACAGAGCCCTGAGGAACTCCAAATTTAATTAAACGTGTTTCTGATAGACGAGAGTTAACAACTGTTAGCTGATTTTTCTCAGATAAATTGGAACTTAACCACTCTCCAACTCTTCCTCTAAAACCATACTTACCAAGTTTAACATTAAGTATAGCATGATCTACTAGATCAAAGGCTTTGCTTAAGTCCATAAAAAATACCTACACTTCTTTTGTTTTTATTTAAATTATCATAAAGGTAATTAAGGAAGCTGATAACGGCAGTTTGAGTAGATCGACCTTCCCTGAACCCATACGGACTATCATGAAATACATTATATTTTACAGCGAAGTACACCATTTTCCTAAACACTGTACAAACACACACATTTTTAAGAAAAAATTTTCTCAAAAATTTGCACGGTAAGGTATAGTTAAAAGTTCACTATTAGATAAATAAGGACTTCTACTATTAGAAAAAAATTAATTTTAGTCATAATCTATTATTTTTTATTTAACATTGGTGGCGAAAGGACCTCCTTAATAGTATATTATTAAACGAGCAATTTATGGTAGCCATTATTCACGCAGGGTGACGTTTGCGTCCCGAGCCGTAAGCGAGGGGCGCAAGTCATCCGAGTCTAATACTATACTTTGTCCACGACCATTATGGTTTCTTTATTAAATAAAAGTTAAGTGTAGAATGGAAAGTTTTTATTCGACTTTTCGATTTTTCGTTTTTATCGATTTTCGATTTTTCGATTTTTTTCGATTTTTTTTCAATTTTTTTCGATTTTTTTCGATTTTTCGATTTTTTTTCGATTTTTCGATTTTTTTTTCGATTTTTTCGATTTTTTTCGATTTTTTTTCGATTTTTTTCGATTTTTCGATTACCTATAAAGAATATTTTCATATCAGTTTAGACATACGTGCTGTCGTGACGTCTTACCGTGACTAATGGATCATTATTCACTAGTGAATAATAGGTATTATTATTATTCTTAAGGAAGTACAAGTATAATGAATGTTTTATAGAACAGTCGTGGACAAACTGGATTTATACATAATTAGTACACCTCCATTTTTTATATTGGTTCTACAGAATAGACCTTTTCATCATGTGATGAGCGCAAGCGCAGCCACCATGTTGAAAGAGCGGTAATTCAAAAGTTTCGTACTGTTTTGATCGACAATGGCTGGGAAAGCAATGTTATCTCTACAGAAAAATTAATCATTAGAAAAAATCGTTGATAGTGAATAACTTTTTTATAACTCTGTGGAAGCGCATAGTTGTGAGCAGTTGAAAAGGAGGTTGAAGTGTCTTGGATGTTTGTTACAAAGGAACAAAGTGGACTAATTGAGAGGTTAGGTGTATCAATACTTTTTAACTCTGTAAAAAATTAATGAAAACAAATAATAATTATAACTTTATTCTAATTAATTATGCCAACCAACTATTAGTACTTGCAAAAATACCTTAATAAACATGAAAATTAATCACGACTATAATTAATAAAATATATTATTTTGAGGATCAACATGACATTTTTAATCATTTAATGTGTATACCGAAGTAGTATTTAATATTAAAAAAATATTGTTTAATACCACATGAGAATTTTCTTCTGTTGGACCACTTTCTCCATGAAAATGCAGTGAAATATAAGTATCTTTAGTAACATCATTAATCCATCGAAAACCGTTGTCACTTTGACAATATTTTTTCACACTTAATGCACATTTCGAATATCTTTTAATATGGATTTTGCCTGATAATTGTTTACGATATTGCAGTTAAGGCTTTGGAAAATTTATAAAATAATATATATTGCCTTTGAATGATTTATACCGTGTGTCACTTTTACATAACAACACTGTTTCGTTGTTCCTTTCCGTACAGATAACATAATTATAATTGATTGTGAAAATGTATTTTTCAATTAAGACACTAAACTTATTATTACTTTACTTTTTTCTTCCTTTTTTTAAATGAATATAGACTTAAATTAATATTTATCAATTATAATTTTTTTCATGTAAGCATTTTAACATACTTGTTTACAAAAACAGTACGAAAAAGATGGCTGAAACTGACGCATGCGCACAAAAAAAAATGTGATGAAAAGGTCTATGATACAAATATCATAATTTCTAATCTTTACCATCTGCAATTCGGAATCTTTCAACCAGTGTTCAGTAATGCATCAATTTTATGCATCTTCAACTCAATTTCAAATAAATCAAATTTATTTCTCAAACATTGAGCATTTTCATGAAAAACCCTAAGCTGAGAAATATTTGATGTACTGGGTTTCTTTAATTGTTACTTTGTAATTGAATAATTAATTTTTTGTTTTTGAATATCAATTTTCATCTGAAGGATAGGACAAATATGGTCGAAAATACTATGATAAAAATTAAAGTTAGTTTTCATATTTGAATTTGTTTCTATACAATTGTTACATTTAGACACGGTATTTGTACATTACTCTGTGAGATGATCTGAATCACAACACTTTAGGCACTTTTGCACACTATCACATTTATCTCTATGATGTCCAAAGCCACCACAATTAAAACATCTATAGACACGACATCTTGCCCAATTAACATACAGGAAACCTTTTAGTATATGTTCATATGATTGTGGATCATAAACAATTATAGCCATGAAATTATACTTCATTTTTTAAACACTTTAATAGATATATTAGAATCACCATCATTTAAGAAACCATTCTGCTTTTTAATACAATTTATTAAATCTTCAGGAGACATTTCATTTTCTATATCCACAACTTTTATGGAGGTATTTTTTAAATCTGGTGACACAATGTTATAACTCTTTTCGACAGCAGATTTAACCTTTTCAATTTCATTGTTAGAATTACATTTAATAACTACATCATCATCTTTTACATTTCTTATTTCATTTATCCCTAATTGTAACAAAGTTGGATTTAAATACTTTTGAACAGCTTCGAATGTTTTTTTGCTACAAGCTTGATCAGTATTTTTAGTCTTAATACTACTTCTTCTGTAGCTTGAGCATAGCTCTTGAAGTTTTTAGAATGATTTAGGTTTTGAGAATTGTTTTCGTATTGAGTTTGAAACATTTTTTTTAACTCACCAATTTCTTCTGAAACTGACTGTTTTAGTGACTCAATTTCGTTACGAATACCTCCATTATTATATACTTCATCTAAACATACATCACAGAACCATAGCAAACACTTATCTTTTGCATAACTTGAATGTCTGAAGTTGAAAAATTTAGACATTTGTAGTGGAACTTATTTTTGTACTTGCGTGCACATGTTATTATAGAATCGTTTTTAAATTTTGTATCACACTTACAACATTTCTTCATGGCGACACGACACGGCACTAAGTAAAAACTAGCTAGCCACTGGTGCACGGGCACTTCAACCTATACTATTTTGGACCTCAAGATACGTTCCATAACAAAATATTGTAATTACACCAGGAACAAATTTCCAAAAACAACCTTACTTATAATGTTATTATTTTTATATTTTAGTAAGAAGATTCGTAAAATCTGGAACGTCACAAAAGTGAATCAAACATTTTTTAAACGTTAATCTTCTTTTCTTCAATTAATTAACTTTACATTTTTAAATTAAAATCAATAAATATTTTAAAAATGAATCTTTTCTAAAAACCCTGTATATCATTTAAATAAGTTACCTTAAACTTTGTATTCCCTAAGCACAACCTTGAAGAGTTTGAAAAAAATTTAGTTATCTCAACTCTGCTCTTTTTAAAAAGTAATGGTATTAGTAGGAATGACAGATGAAAGATAAACCTTTAGCAATGTAGGTGTCTTAAGGATATCTGATTTCTCCATTGGCGTTCAGCTGCATACCAAATACTTTTTTATTTTCTTTTCTTTTTACAAAAATTTAACCAGTGATGTAAATGAATAGACCTCACAATACTTCTAGAATTCAAAACTTGTAATGGGCAAATAATTATGATTAATAATAACGAACAATATTTTACTTATGAAAACTTGTACTTTCCACACTCTTAATGTTAATAAAGTTGGATCCATATGGAATTTTTTTTACGTTGTAGGGTATTATTAAAAACTTAAAACAACCCTAGGTACTGCATTAGTTATCTGTCAAATTCGGTATTTTTAAAAAATCTTTCAAAAATTATTAGTTTAAAATGCGAATTTGACAGAAATCTAATGTCAGTAGCTAACTATAACATGGGCTATTTTAATTAAGCAGAGGTGATTGCCCTACGACGCGACGTTTTCTTCAATCGTTACTATTAAAAAATTTCCTATGGATCCAACTTCACGGCACACACTGCATACTATTATAATTTAAATACATCAAAAAGTATTATGGCTACTTACACTTACTAAATTTTTAAATTTTAATTCATTTAAAAAAAATTGACAAAGTAAGGACGTTAACAAATTAACAAATTTATTAATAATATTTAATTAAAGGATTTTTCATTTTGTTTCTTCAACTTTTTATCAGATATTTATTTGTTACTGAAAACACTCTCTATATGGTTTAAAAATTCTGGGTCTAGATAAAGCGCCTTGATCTGACACCATAGAAAGAGGATTCATATTTTGCAGTCGTAGTGGTCATTGGGCTTTTTTTATACATATATATTTTTATATCACCAGTTTTTCGAACTGTACTACCTCATAAATGTAATTTTTCATGATATAGGGTTTGACTTAAATTTTTATGACAGTTTTTATGAAAATTTTCATCTTTGTCTATCTGACAAGGCCACATCCGGATTCAAAACATTAAAATTTGATTATAATATATCCTATTAAAGATAGAATCAAATAATACAAAAATTACCTTCATACCTGTAAATATGGAGCACCCTTTCTAGTCGAAATTAATTTATACAGGGTGTTCGATAAGTACGTTACATAACTTCAGGATCATATTCTGGAGCTAAAATAAAGGTATTTTTGTCATTACACTATGTCTCAAAAATGCTTCGTTACGAAAATACAGGGTGTGAAAGTTTCATAAAAAAATACATCTTTTTAAATATTTCCAAAACCACTTAAGATATTTTAATCAAACTAATCGCTGAAAAATATGGAAGGAAAAACGTCTTACGTCACTGTTCTATTTGTAATGTTCGATTTGGAAGAAAAAGCTGCAAAGACAGTACATTTTTTCATTCTTTTTTATTATATTTAATCTCTTTGAACTATGTACAACAAAAAAGTTATTTTCAATTTTTCCCAGGTACGTTTTACTAGTAGCCAATTGTTTATTTATTTGTATGTCAGACATTAAAATGAATAACTTTACTAACTCTGAAATGGCTCAAATGCCCTTCATTTATGGTTTAGAAAATGGGAATTCAGCGGAGGCTAGAAGAATTTATCAGCAACGTTATCCGAACAGGGTAACGCCATGTACTAAAACATTTAAAAAGATACATGCTAGATTGAGTGAAACCGGTAGTTTTGAGCATAATCGGGTAGTTCCTGGTAGACCACGGACAGTAACAACGCCTGAGCTAGAAGAAGCTATACTACAGGAGAAAGAAAATCCTTCAACTAGTACCAGGAAGATTGCACCAACAGCTTCAAGTAAGTGCAAATACTGTCTGGACAGTTTTGAAAGTTTCTCTGCTTTACCCATACCACATACATCGAGTACAAGCTCTACTGCCCCGCTACTTTCAGCCAAGGCTAAATTTTAGTAGGTGGTTACTCCATAAAGTTGCTCATATCTCTAATTTTTTGACCCTAATTTTATTTACTGATGAAGCAACTTTTTCGCGAAAAGCAATTATTAATTTTCATAATGAACATTTTTGGGCTTCCAGCAAACATTTTCACTGAACGTATGGATAGGGATTATTGATAACCATCTTATTGGACCATACTTTTTACCCTCCCGACTGAATGGTGATTCGTATACTCAATTTTTACACGAAGAACTAAATGGTCTGTTAGAAGAAGTGCCTCTGCAAGTAAGAGGATATTTATGGTTTATGTACGATGGTACACTAGCCTATTTTAGTCTTCTTGCTCGCCAATACCTCGACAACACTTTTCCATATCTTAAAGTGGTCCAAAGTAGATTAAGAATGAGAAAACCATAGGTCTTATTGGTTAATTTCGGTAGGATTCCTTGTTAAAAAGAATATAATTTAATAGATTTTTTATATTTGGACAACTAATCACACAGGCTGTTTAAAAATAAGGTTTAAAATAAGATTGAAAAAACTGTAAAAATCTTTTTTTTATGGAAATCTCCATTTTTCTCATTTTGTAGTATTTAGTATCAAAAATAAAGGTAACTTTATGTAAGGTTGTACAAGATGGTCCGTTAACAATGTGGGACACAGAACATTTATAAATTCGTTGCATAAAAATCTTGCGATATAAAAATTTACCTTTGTTCAATTCTGGATATTAAAGAAGATATTATAAGGTACTTAATAAAATTAAGTGTCCACTGTTATTATTTGGCGTCAAATATTTCAATCAAAAATACTAACTAAGGTAAATTGTGTTATATCGCAATACTTTTATAGAGTAGCTCTGTATTCTATTATTAACGGACCACCTTGTAGACAACTTTATACAAGGTTACCTTTATTTTAGATGCTAAATACTACAAAATAAGAAAAATGGGTGGTTTCATTTGAAAAATCGATTTTTGGCAGTATTCTTAATCTAATTTTAAACCTTAAACCCAAGGAATCCAACCCGAAGTAAGATATAAGGGCTTCTTTATAGGTTTAATTGATAATTATATCATTATATTGGCAAGCCCTAATATAATTATCAATTAGTCCTTGCAAACGTCATTTTTGATATAAAAACTGAAATATGTAAAATCGCTTTGACTTAGGCATGATATGATACATAAAACCTGTCCAGAATATGAAGTAAAATTCAAAATTGTAATGATAATAGGATGCCGTATTTAAAATAAGCGACTTAAGGTCTATTTCCGGTCAACCGGAATTGTTTAATAGGCCCCAAGACATCATGTAAGTTTCCAGATTTGAATTTTTTCCTACGTCCAGTTTCTGAGTATCGATCGATGCAGTGCCTGGTGATTCACCCTGTATATTCTAGTCCAATAGTATAAAATAAATTGTTTTTATTAGTTTTTACTTTTCTGAATATATCATCTTTAGTTCATGAGATATAGCCATTGTAAGTTTTTAAATTATCAGCCATATGTGGTATGATTCCAAAGAAAATTTTGAATATCAGAATGAATGGCAACAAACAACTTTAGATTATTTATAAAAATCGTCACAGAGGAGATAAAACTCTTATTTTTGGTACATTTGTAATATACATAATTCATAACTTTTTTTTTATAAAAATGTACCCCTACCATTTTGAGCAAATTTTGGATAGAATAGAAAAAATCTAGATTCAAACTGTTTTATTTAAAAAGTTTTAACCTACTATTTTGGGAATGCCACCCCCATTCTCCCTTTATGGGATGGTGGGGGGTAAGATTTTTATACAAAAGCGTTGTAAATCTGGTTTATTGTAAAATGTCAAAAATTAAATTTTTATCTCACCTGTTAATTTTTTTTAATTGCAAAGATAAGGAAAAATCGTAGATTTTAAGTGTTTTATTTAAAAAGTTTTTTTATCGGATTTCCTATTTATAAGAAAATACATCCATAAGTTTGCTCTCAATATCTCGACCCAAACTACCCTAGCCACAAGAGTGATTTTAATGTGTTTACATAGTCAAACTTAAATGATTTTAAATTTGAATTCAGTGTTTAGAGTTAAATAAACAGTTGTATTTTATGATTATTCTCATACCACTAAATCGTAGATTTCATACTTAATTTACATTTGGCAACTAAGCGAAGATTCAGAATTGTCCGATTAGTGTAAACAAAACTGTATAAAATGGTTCAAGATTATATCAATCTTCTAATGGTTCAGGATTGCACTGATCCAGTAAATTCTTTAGAATAATTACATTTTTTTAATGAAATATTCAGAGTATACATTTCACATTACATGTAAAGGGACCCTCTGTTTCTAATATACATTAAATATACTTATCCAACTTTATTATTTTTGGGTGGTTCAGGTTTGATAGAATCTCCAATTGGCTTGGGATTGATAGAAAGATGTAAATGTATATATCACTTTTCTGAATATTTTTTGTCTTTTCCAGAAAATTGTAACTTATTTTTTAACAGTACGAGGAAGTACCTAATTAAAATAAACAATTTTAAAAATCAGACATTACTGACCTGAATAGGTGGATCGATCAAAAAGGGGCAGTTGCATGGCCACCTAGGTTACCAGACCTAAATTCTTATGATTGTTCTGTTTTTGCTTATCTTGGTTTTGAATTCTTTTGGAAAAAACTATTTTAAAATGTTTATTTAATGATTTATATGTTAATGACACAGTTAAAAAATAAGTATTAACTTAGAAATCACCCAGTATATATTGTTTCTATTTCTTAAAATATGAGAAAAGTTGCTTGATAGTGGCTGGTACTAATTTTAAAGTTTGATTCTATGAAACATTTCTAATGAAATGTTTCTAATCGTGGATATCGTCCTGTAAACATTCTTTTTCAAAACCTTTTTTTTTACTTGCGCGCAGGTATAAATCAGATTGTATTTTCAAGGTTTCCTAGATGCTTATCTCGGAATGCATCAGTCTGTGTCATTATGACCCATTGTTTAGAAATGCAAAGTTTATCACTAAAAATGTGTTTTTGTGTCGGGAATCATTGATTTACCGATAAGTCGCGATCTTGGCAACTGTCTAGAAGTTGCTCAAACTTGAGAAAATGGCATAAGACAAAAAATCCTTTTGTTTTCGATTAATAGAAGAGTTACGTCATATATGTAATAACACTTCTCTTATTTGTGTGACTTGCTTTATAAATCCTACCAAATAGATATATTTTTTACTTTTTCTTATTTAAAAATAATAATATACAATAGTAATTTGCTCAAATATGTATAAAACAAAAATGTCTACCAGATTTGTATAATTTGAAAGGTAAAACGAATGCTTTGTTCTTCTTTTTCTAAAATATTCGTACCGCACGTGACCAAATGGGACCAAAGGGAAAATGAACTTTTATCAAATTTGAATCACGAACTAAAATTAAATAATGAACTTCAAGAAAATGTTAAAGATTTGTCCGACAAATTATCGTCAAAACCTATCTCAAATAGTGGCAGTGTGCCCTCTTTTTACAGTGATATGCTAAAGAAATCAGTGGCTAACAAAATGCCATCGTCAAGTCTCCTAATACAAAAATAAAGGGAACAATTCTAATGTTTTAAAAGATATTCAAAAATGTGTAAATTCTGCAGATTAAAAAGTATGCATTAATGGTACAAAAAAACTAAGAATGGTTTAATTATAAATTGTGATAATCAAAAATCTCTGGATAAACTTAAAACTTCGATAAATCATCAACTTGGTAAGAATATATTGTCAATGAAGCTAAAAAGTTTAACCCGCAACTTATTATAAAAAATGTTGATATAGATTGAAGGTATGTCCTACGAAGAAATAGCTAACACTATTTTCTCTCTCAACCAAATGGATGCCTTTAGTTCCTGTGATCTTAAAATTGTTACTGTGCTAAGATATTCTCAAAAGACATATTGTGATATTGTTTTGGAAGTTACCCCTTTGTTAAGAAACCAAAAATCTTTTGTGTATACAGGCTGGAAGGGATGTCCGGTAAATGACTATTTTAGGGTTGTTCGATGTTATAAGTGTTCGGGTCTAGGTCATGAAGAAAAAAAAATGTGAAGATAAAAGGATTTGTCCTATTTGTGCAAAATATTGTAAAGCAAATCATAAGATATGTAGTAATTGTTTTATACCAGCTTAGATTGTAACCACGCTGCCAAAGATACAAGTAAATGTCAAATTATTCAAAATTATATATCTAATTTAAAAGTTAATATAAAGTATGAATAAACAGAATATCTATAAGCATAACACTTTAAAAATTGGACATGTTAACGTTCGATCGATCTTAGCTGGTTTTAATGACTTTTCGACTATTGTCCGTGATAAAGATTTTGATATTGTAGCTATGTCAGAGACATGGCTTAAAACTGATATACCATCTTCTCTTACCAAAATATATCTTTCATAAGCTATATAAAGTTATTATAGAACAAATAGAAAAGCCAGAAGTGGCAGGTACGATTCATATCTACACCGACGGTTCTAAAACAAAACAAGGCTCAGTATGTCAGATTCTTAAACCTAAACATAAAATGGGTTGTGAGCACAAAGCAATAGTGCCAGTGTAGTTCAAACAGAGCTAACGGGAATTATCATAGCAGCAAAAGAAATAACCAGAAACAATATCACGTGAAGGAACATGCTCATCTATACAGATAGCAGACAAGCACTACTCACCCTGAACAGACCACGAATTTATTCAGGGTTAGTACTAGAATGTCACGAAGCTTTGGCCGAAGTATCCATCAACAATGTGGTTACCTTAAGATGGATCAAAGGTTACGCCACATCGTAAGGTAACCGTCTTGCCGATTCACGAGCCAAGAAAGCAGCCAACCAAATACTTTTTGGACCTGGCCCTTCTATTGGCCTGACAAAATCGGTAGTGACAGACCTAATTTCCCTTATGAAATTCAAGGAAAGATGGGATAAAACAAGAAACTGCAGAATTACCAGGTGGCTCTTAAGTTATCCTGACAACACTGCAGCAAACAAATACTTGACTATGACTAGACAGAATCTGCGCCTAGTCACAGGCATTCTGACTGGTCATTGCCAAGTACGCATGGCTCCAGATTCCTGGACGGTCATGACGTTGCCCGCAAGTATAACTCAGAACAAGTTTCTAGGGAATAGCAAAAATAAGTCCCAGCTCATTAAATTTCTCCAGGAGGAATTGAAACGGGCTAATATAATGTCTCAGCAGAGTGTAACTGATGCGGATGTTGATATTGTGCTCAAGGCCATTGAGACTGCTTCTGGATGCCGCAACAATAAAGTGGTTATTATTTCGGAAGACACTGACGTCTTAACAATGCTTGATGCCGGACTTCACCGAATCTAGAAGTGTTCTTGTTGAAGCCGCCTTTCGCTAGAGTACGTGATGTTGTATATTCTTCCGAGAGCTTAGCGTCCAAAAGCGCATACATCAGGTTTCATATATTATTTCTGAATGCTTTCACGGGATGCGACACAACCTCAGCATTTTTCTATCGAGGGAAAGTAAAATTCTGCGATTTGTTTAAGAAAACCGATGATTTACATGGGTTTGCAGAAATATTTAAGCAAATACATGTATCCATAGATAATTTAATAGATCATGGACTTCGTCTAGCTTTGGCTCTTTACAGGACATCCAAAGATGTGCGCACGAGCGATAAACCTGCGATTGAGCTCGTCCAAAGCTGTCGAGCAAAAATGTAAGCTGAACCACCAATTCTAAAAAATTCGATCTTGCATGCATAATCACGACTGCCAATGCGTTAACCGAGCCCATAAAGCGTGTCTATTTCCAAGTACAGGCTTGGTATGGCTCACAAGGTCAAGACGAGACCTTAGATCCGTTGGAAAGGGGGTGGGAATTTGTGGATAGAGAGCTCAGTCCTGTCACCATGACCCAGGAAGCCGGTTCCGAGGAAATGTTAAGCAACATTTCTTGTTCTTGTGAAACCGACTGTGCCAGAATTGACTTCGGCATCCCCGAAAACCCCCGAGTAACGATTTTGAAGTGATTTTCATGGACGCTGCCATCCCCCTCCGAATCACCCCCAGACAACCCCACAGAGCTACCCCCGAGCGCCCCCGGGGAAATATAATGCTGGAATTGAATTCGGCATCCTCGAAAACCCGCGAGTAACGAGTTTGGAGCGCTTCCCATGGAATATGCAATTTTCCTCCAGAATGAACCCCCGGATACACCCGCAGAGCCGCCCCGGGTAATTCCAATACCAGAATTGAATTCGGTATCCCTGAAAACCCGCCGAGTAACAAGTTTGGTGCGATTTTCATGCACGCTGCCACTTCTCCCCCAATTCACCCCCCGCGCACCCCCACAGAGGCACCTTTGTGTAATTCTAATGCCAGAATTGAGTTCGGCAGCCCCGAAAACCCCCCGAGTTACGATTTCCGAGCAATTTTTCCGAGTTTCCAGTCGTTCCTATAATGGTGCAAGTAATGAAGCAATTGGAAAATGCATTTTCCGGCCCAGAAGGCATTTTTCAAAATATGGCTAAACCAGACGATATAGACTTTTTTCCTGGGACCTTCCTGAATACAATGCAGAAAACCGCATCTCGATATCTGCTGTCCTCATTCATTTCAAATTGTTTATTTACATATTTACAAATAAATTTTATTAACAAAGGTATTTGATCTTCAAACGCAGTAGCATTCTTCAGTAACTGAAGTACCTTCTCCTGCTGTCCTCAAACGAGTCCCTGGCCGATGTAACAGCCGTCAATCACACCGTTGTCAATTTATAAATTGTGGTTTTATTTATGTCGCCTCCTTGCTTAAGCAGCATTATACAACACTTATGGTTTGCTTTCTAGATCAGTAGTTGAAAAATTGTTTATAGTTTTGTCTGAATTTATTTATGTCTGTCGTTCCCTGAAAAACTAGTGAAAAACAGGGTTGTCCTTTGATGTTTGTGTGTCATGTGGTAGTTTTTGTGTGTATGTGTCCAAGTTAAGCCTTGGTTTCTTTGAACACTTCGTCGCGGTGAGCGGACAGTCCGTCAATCGTCGCGTTTTGACGATTTTATCCAACCAGAGTATTTAAATGGGAATGGTTTTCTTGAATCCACTTAGCTGAGCAGGACGGCGTCATGCCGCTGATTTTTCGCGAAGGGTCGGTTGATATCTGTTGAGTTTGATATCAGCGGAATCGTCGGCGTGTGCGGAGATTATATTGTTATTAATTTTAAAACAATGAGTGACAAATTCACACATACAGATGACATCATGACTTTATTTTTAGGTTTCTTGGAAAGTATGTCCTTTATAAAACTCAACACGAATTCTAAAAGATCTGTAGAAAGTCCCTAAATTTGGTTTCATTTCCAAAAAGCCTCCGCTGCACAGTGATATTAAAGGCACCTTCTGTATCGCGACACAAAAACAACTCATCCACTGGCTTATTGGAAACTTTGACGGTTGCAATTGCCAGTTCCTCTTGTTTTTCCTCTTCCAACAATAATAACAATGCAAACAATTTATTTGCATCTATTTTAGTACCTTTCGTTTACATTCATAATACATAAACAGCACGTACAGACATAGAGAAAGTATCATTTTCTATATTTTTTAACAAACCACCTCGGGCGAAAATTGCTGTCCTCAGCGGTCGACGGACTGTCCGCTTACCGCGACGGAGTGTTCAAAGAAACCAAGGCTTTACTAGCCTAGTCAACTTCGCCCATGTCTAGACCGCAAATCTCAGCAAGCTGCTATTTGCCATCCGGCCAGTGACGTTATCGATTAGTCTTCCGTCGAACCAGTAAGCTTAAGTACTGGTCAGTGTGACTTGGTTGTTTAGTGGTCAATTGTCCCGTCTGTAAATTTTGAGGTTGCTGTGCAAACATCCATGTCGCCTTGTTTCCCCATCATTTTTATGAATACTCAATATGTCTTCCTTGACGTTGTTTGGCAAACTATGTTTGTAATAATTTTCCGAAATACGTAGGTATATGGTCCTTTATAAGCTCGATGGATGTTTGCTCATGAATGTCGGTGATTCTTGCGTAACGATTATACCCCAGTGCAAGCCGAATACACTTGTTCTGCATTGTTTGAAGTTTAAGCTCTCTGCCCACTACAGCGTACCATATCATGACCATAACGGGAACGTGACAGGCACGAAAGAAAGCACTCCGGTCACTACTGGGCCCACTGCAGCGAACCAACAGCGTTTTTTCCTCATATACAACATAGCTTCTAATGGACGGTGCGTGTCGGTACCTGCAAAATATTCTCGCCGTGAAACCTGCAAAATATTCTCGCCGTGAAATTGTTGACGGTCCTGTCATGGCACGCTACGATTTTGGCCGGTGACGGAACGGTCTAGTGGGCGTTGTTGCATATCAAAACATGCAAAGAATATTTGTTTGTATGTGTCTATACGGTTACGGTCCTTATGTTGGGCAAAGACCTTTATTGAAATGTCCGTTGGCCATCGAACAGAAGACTGGAGCTCCATATGTCAAGATGGGCCTGATGATTTGTTTGTACAGGATTTATTTTGCGTTGTGACTCCACTGCGCCTATGAAGTAGCGGATATAAGGTCTTAAATGCACCCATAGCCTCTAACTCTGTATTTTACATGCTGGTAGAACGTCAGTTTTCCATCCAGTACGAATCCCAGATATTTTAATTTATTTTTGGTTTCTACTGTTTGTCCCTGTATTTTTAAATTAGTGATGATTCCATCTGTCCACCTGTGTGTCAATATCATACTCTCTATTTTATTAGAATTGATTTTTATTTTGTTTCGTTCCAGATAAGGAACCAACGTTCGATTGACGTGGATATCCAGCCTTCTGTTTGCGATTTCAGCAGAATGCGATGTTTTGTAGACACAAGTGTCGTCGGCGTATAGCGCTGTCTTTATAGCATTTTGACACGAGGCAAGAGAGAGGTCCGACACGCCCAACATAGGGCGCGGCCATTTTGAACCCTGTGACACAGTTTACAGCTAAAGAATCAGATCGCTCACTCTGCGTCGGCACTTTGGATCTCAATGTTTCAGTTTATACACTGTGCAACTCAAATAATACAATATATGACAACCGCCTATAATAAAAGAGCAGTTTTCTGCGTATCCTGAATTTGTATCCCTGGAGTGGATATTATTTTGGAACTTTCAACTGGTCCGAGTGAGCTAACTGATTCTTTAGCAATAAACTGTGACTTCAAAAATAATATTCACTGACACTGACAGCAGCAAGCAAAATATCAGGTTCGATTTAATCATCCGCTTCTGCTTCCGGAATTGTCGGTTTAGTCGTTTTAACCTGTCAGATTAAAACAAGAAAACCGACAATTCCGAAGCAGAGGCGGATAATTAAAACGCACCTATTAAAAATATTGCGCCAAGATGTAGGCAACACGTAATAAGGGTTCAAAATGGCGGAGTTTTCTATCTCCTTTTAAAAGGCACTCAGAAAGCTGCGCAGTGCGGCCATTCTCCGTATAGTAAAAGAAAATCAAAGTATGTGATTTTGACCCATGGGTATGTCATGAGTCATAATGGTATACAAATATGGCGCCAGTACAGAACCCTGGGGTACCCCCGCTCGCAATGTATGTGATCCTTTTTTAGTATTGTTTATTTTAATAAAAAATTGTCGGTTATGTTTGTATTGTTTTTACAATGAAAACCGGATAGTCATTCACAAACATTTTGTAGATCAATCCGTCGATTCAGACGGTGTCAAACGCCTTTGCAGCATCAAGCGCAACTAGCACTGTTTTGAATTATTAAGCGCTTCTTTTGCGTGGTGAGCAATGCATATCACCTGCGCTATTGTGCTGTGTCCGGCTCTGAAACCATACTGTTCCGACGGAATAATGGGTTTGTCAGTTTCGTGTGTATGTAGTCTGGTGAGTAGTATTCGATCTATGATTTTCGCAATGCCATTTAATAATGAAATAGGGCGGTAGCTTTCAATTTTGGATTTGTCTTTCCCGGCTTTATGTATTGGAATTACATTTGCAATTTTCAGATATTCAGGGTAATAATTATGAAACATTATTGCGTTGATAATATGGTGAAATTGAACATACGCCTTTCTTGATATATTTTTTAGGAGTTTATTGTGTATTTCATCAGGTCCAGGAGCTCTCTTATTGGGTGTTCTTTTAATAACTTCTGCTACTTTTTTAGGAGAAGTGAGAAGGTTCTTAGGTACATTTTGAGTGGGCATATTTCTGATTTCGGTGCATATTTCTTCGATTTCTATCTGTGTAGCATTATTACATTGATCATTAACGAAGTTATCCTGGAACGCCGCCCCCTTCTGGTGGTCCGTCGAGCACGTCATGTCATTGTATTTTAGTGTGGGATTTGTCGATTTTGATCCAAATGCCCTGGACTATAAATAGAAACTTTGTACATTATTAAGTTTTATAATCCCTTCAACGATGCATCATACCAGGCTAATTCTTATAAATTAATCCCCTTAGTCACAACGGTACATAACATTATTGCGTAAGTACTTGCACTGACGAGTTTGTTTTAATTCATTGCGTACCTATACAAAACTGCTGTTATTTTATTCCATTTCAATGTTAAATTTTTTACGGCACTTAATTCCATGAAATTTTAAACATCCTCTGCGAAATTAAAAAATTATCTTATTGCTTATAATAAAAAAAAAAATGAAAATTCATGTTGTATAAATTTGATTTCATATCAGTAGATAAAAGTATTGTTCAACGATAAAAGTGGTATTAAAATTTAAACATTAAGGTACGATTAATTTCCTGCTTTTTTTTAATCTTTAAATGGTCTTAATAAAGGAACAACTAATTCAAAGCACTTGGATTATCATTATCGAGGAGTTCGATAGTGAAAAATTAGATAAACATAAAGTAATCTGTAATTATGCCGGATGTTGATAGTTCTGGATATGATATTGTCGAGATGATAAGAGCTTCCTTTGAAGATGGAGATAATAATTGTGGAATATAAGAGGATTTTTTTAGTAATTGAGTGTTTCCAAATAATATATTATAATATATTCAAGTGTTTGCAACTAAACAATATTGTGGTATTTTGCTTAAATATGAAATATACGGTGGGTACGTATATTATTGATTATAATAGGCACTTAAGAGCTATTCTGTCGTGAAAAGGTAAAATGCAGTATGTGCTGAAACAAATAAATAAAATTATGAAGGTTTAAAGAAATTCATTGATACTCTATTCAAATTTTAATTAATTATTCGTATTATATTTGAAAAATGATTAAAAAAAATATTTTCTCTTAAAAACAGTATACTAGAGTTCCTGATATGTATTTTTAATCGAGAAAAATCCCTTATTGTCCTTTGTCATTTTTTTTGGTTTGTAAAATATGATAGAATGTATGACACTATGAGCAGTAGACGAGAATAAACATATTAACCATTTATATACTGCTATTTGCCTAATAATCGTGATAATTTTACATCAGCTGCTGTCATTGCAAAAAGTAATTTCTTATTACCTTCTCACTTACTGCCTTTTGTCAAAATATTGTACTTATTTTTTTATTAATTACCAATTTATCGAAGAGTAGTATCTTAAATAAAAGTTAGATATTGACTAATGCCTCGCCATGATAGGCAATTTTATCACTTACTGCTACTTTCCTTGGATATTTTCTAGCATTTTAAAGCAGGCTAGTTAAACTAAACACAGTACAAAAATAAAGCGCTTACTGCTAATAGTGTTTATACAAAAACCTATGTTTTTCAAAAAGTGTCACTTACTGCCCTTTACCTTCTCACGGCAGTATTGCACTGCTCACAAATGCAATTGAAATGTGTGAAATTCGAGTATTTGGTTCTCATTCTAGACAGCACAATAATTAATATATTTTATAGATTTTTTTACCAAAACTGTTCAGTCAGAAAGAAATCCAAAGTTCAATAAAATTTTTAAAAATAACCTGACTTTACCTCACAAATTATTATATTAAAAATGCATTATTTTATATCCTATCTGAATTTGTTACTTTTGTTATACAGGGTGTTTCAGATTTAAACGGACACAGCTTAATGGGAGGTAGAGTACACTTAACTGAGTTCAAAACACTCCCATACTTAGTAATCTCACTCGTTTCTGAGATATAGGGTGTTTTATGATTTTTTGTCAAAACTGAAGTCGGCCATTTTGTTTCAACGGCTAGAGATATTTTGATAAAATTTTGTATAAAAGTTACACTCTCTTAGGTTAATCAAAGCCATAATTTAATTTTAAAAAATTCCAGGACATGACTCTCTTTTTTTTATATTGCTCTTCTTAGCTTCAAACAAAATGGCTGATTTTAGTTTTGACAAAAAATCATAAAACACCCTATATCTCAGAAACGAGTAAGATTAAAGGCTAAGTATGGGGGTGTTTTGAACTCAGCTAAGTGTACTCTACCTCCGTTTAAATCTGAAACACCCTGTATAAAGATGTCTACCTATATTGCCGTCTTTGTAACTGACAAAGTCTCATATTTTTGGGACCTATATTTTTTTTCTTAACAAAGGAACTCTCTTTTTTAACTTATTCATATTTTATTTTAGAAAAAAAAAATTAAATCGTTTTTATTAACAATACCAAGGAAAGAGATTTATAAATTTTTTGATTTGTTTTCTTTGTGTGTTATCGGCTACAACTACTAAGGCTATTTCGCCTCGTATTATGTGTAGGCTTAATTACTGTTTCCCAGTACCACTTTAGGAACAGCACTGTTAATTAGAACTCAACAGTCAATGCTAAAAACATAATTAGGGTTCGTGACATTTTCGAAATTTTCTGAGCGTTAATTTGGAGATAAGTTAGGAAAACAGCATTTTTTAGCAATTTTTTGAAATATTAAATTTTAAAAACTGAGTGCAAACGAACTTATACATTTTTGAAATCATGCTTTAAAGAGCTTTCATTGAATGCCCCACGCGATTGCATCAGAAAAAAATTTAACTTTCCATTCAAACCCCCCAAGATAATAAATCTACTTTTTTAGTTAACGCCTGTATTTGGGCTACTACTTACTACAACCGTTTCAAATTTTAATCTGTTTGTTTTTGTCCCCCTTGTTTTTTTAAAAATAAATTGACTGCACCAGAAAACATATGTTGTGCTTAATAACTTATTAAAAAATTTTACCGAATAAACCAATGAAAATTTTTTATTTATATAAAATAAAAAAATTCTGTTTCTCCTTTAATAATATTAATAAAAATATGGAAAATTCGTTCCTAATATAAAACACTGGTTATTTGAATCAGCAGTATATAAACCTCTGGACAAAATTAAGAATTTAAATTGTTAATTTTGACCAGTGACAAATTCTGTATTGGGGTAGATTCTTCGCGGAACGTTTGCATTACTATTTTAATTTTTTAATTATTACATTTACTTCAGTATTCCTCATGCTCTTGAACATAAAATAAATCCGGTACTAGCTGATGAACATCCTCGTAGTTTGAATGATACTGTTATAGTTCAGTTCGAACCGCAAACAGGGGTAGTCGGAATTATGAGACCAGTGATAAAGAAATAAAATGTTCCTTTGGAGCAACAGACAATCTCCTGCTGTATCTTTATTTATGGAAAGCCTTCATTGAGATACACTACACATTATTTGCAATAAATATCAAAACAAGCATACAATTTTAAATAATTTGACATTTAAGAGCCATTCACACATCACAGTTGACATCTTGATACTTGACAGGCACAGCTAAGCATTATTCTAATTTTTGCCAATTAAAATGGCTGGTTAATTGGGCATTCCAAACAAAATGGTTACCAGTGGGTTTTGACAAGTTATGATATGGAGAAATGATGGCAACTCTGTAGGGCTGGTGATTTGGCAAGGTCAATGAAATAGATAGTTACGTAGATTGATCATCCATATTTTTTAAAATAAACATAAGCTTATGCCTTAAAGTAAACATTTAGGTAATTATTTTTTTTACTATATTTAAAGGCTAAACATTGATTTGTAAACACATTTTTGCAAAATTGATTCTGATTAATGAGCACTTGCGAGTCAATATGGCCGCTTGTAAACGACCCGCTTCGGCAATCTATATAACTATATGTGTATCATTGACCCTGTTAATGACAACAAACGCACAGGGTTGCTATTAGGCATTCCAAACTGAATGGCTACCAGTGGGTTCTGACAGGTTATGATATGACAAAATTATGGCAACCCTGTAGGCCTGGTGATTTGACAAGGTCAATGAAATAGATAGTTACATAGATTGATCATCCATATTTTTCAAAATAAACATAAGCTTATGCCTTGAAGTAAAAATGTAAGCAATTATTTTTTTTTAAATATCTAAAGGCTAAAAATTGGTTTTAAAACACATTTTTGCTAAACCGATTCAAATTAATAAATATTTGCCAGGCAATCTATATAACTATATATGTATCATTGACCCTGTTAATGACAACATGATTGTCATATCTAAACTGTCATTACCCACTGGTAGCCATTTGGACAGGTCGTTGGAATGCCTAATTATAGGCATTCCAACGACCTGTCAAACAATACCTGCCAGTGGGAAGGTCTCGTATATCTAAGGGGGTAGCGACATAGTCTTGCATCTTGGACGCTATTTTTATTCGAAATATCAGTTGCCAATCCTGCCAGCAGTTTTTTTAATTAATATTTTTATAGTGTTCGATATAATATATTTAAATGTAATCCATTATTCATGATTTTACGTATTTTAGATAGAATACATCGTATGTCGCAACCGTCAGATCTACCAAACCTGCCCACTGGCAATTCATTTGTTTGGAATGCCTAATATCTAAATGTCAGTTCCCACTTGTCAGCAGTTTGACAGGTCGTTGGAATGCGTAATTATTCTAGGGGGTTGTCACAGAGAGCCAGTAAATTTAATGAAGGTGTTTTTGTGGCTAGGGGCGAAATAGTAGTAAGCTTAAATTAGCACCATCATAAAAAAGTCATTTTTAAGAAACTGTTTATATATTTTTCATAAATTGGCGACTAATTTCGACTAAAAATAGCCTCCAAAATGGCTATGGTTGCCTTAGAAATTTCATCTTTACAATCAACAGCTGTTGTTTGACAGGTTGTTGGAGAATATTTGCAATATATGGAATGTTAGGAATGTTATACGTTAAGAATGATTGGAATTCGTAAAATTAATCACATTTTAAAAAAATTGATATTAAAGTAGTTAGGATGAACCGAAAATTTTGAAAATCAATAGGGTTCTAACTTAGAAGTAATTATTCAAGAAAATCAAAACAATCAGAACTTTCGTCCTAGAGTTATCGCGCCGGCATATATACACACAGACGACTAGACGAAATTTTTTTTTGCATTTTCGGACTCAGAATGATTGGAAACATGAAAAAACTTATAAAAAAATGGGGACAAGAAATTTTTTCATCTGCACGAATGCAATACTGAGGCCCCATAGGAAGGGCCTCAGTAATTGGGGTACGTCAAATAGTCTCCTGTGACATACGGATAGTCAAATAAACACCGTGTGATTTTATAATTATTATTCCTTTTTACAAATTGGGGACGGAACGGAACACAAAAAAAAAATTAAAAACTATTTTCATATAACCACGAAACCATTATTTTTTAATTTCACTATCCGAATTCGAATCGCTCCCAGGTGGGTGTGTAAATCTAGATAAGCGAACCGTTTGGTTTCAACGATTCCTGTGGTGTAAAATAGTTCTCAAAGCGTGACTGCTGCTTTCACAAACAACCAAGTGACTCTTATACGGAACATGCATCTCGGACGTTTGTCTCTACATCTCTCAACAAATTCCACGAATCATGTAACTGGAAGTGTTCGTAACGAGAAAACGATATCGAAATTAAAAATGTTACTCGCTAGCTTACATGATACTTTCCCGATGTTTAATCATTTTCATGAGGAACTTCATTTTGATAAGCTTATTATTATTGTTAAGAACAGGCAAGGTACGTATTCGATGAAACTGCTCTTTTAGTTAGTGACAATAATTATTGTTATGTGAGCCATTTCATTATTCAGTCATGTTCTAATCCTACAAGTCCCTCTCTGTCTTATTTGGCCTTTGAGGCTCAACTTGTCAACGTGATAATGTTTCTGGTATATTCCAGATATGAGATGTTCTATTTTGGTGGAGGAGCATTCTGGAATCCACCAATTTGTATATAAATATTGGTAGAGAAACACAGGCAATCAATTAGTAGATAGACAGTGGTGAATATAAATAGTGAACGATTCAAAGACATTCGAAATATATTTAAATTAGAATAGTATTGTTTAAAATAAATAAGTGTTTAAATAAATTATTAATAAATAAACTGTTGTTTTAAAATAAACAAACATCACATTATTCTAAATTACCACATGACAGTTAAAACTTAATATACTATAAACTGTAATGAATAAAATTATTTCTTCTTTCTTCGAGTTCTTTATTTACTCTCGCCTTGAACTGGTTTATGTTCTGGGCCGAGACCGTATGTTCTGGAGATCATTCCACAGATATATGGTTCTGTTTGTAATGAAAATAAGATTTTTGATGTGCTGGCCTGGAAGATGTTATCACAGGTGTAATGTCCGCTGATCCACTTGTAAATTTCTATCAAGTCTTCTGTAGTTCTTCCATCCTTTAAACTTGAAAGTTGTAGTTTGGTTAGCCGATCACAATACTCATTGTTTTGTACGGTTGGTGGTATTTTGGTGAATCTCCTTTGTACTCTTTTCAGCAGTTCAATGTCTTTAACAAAGTATTTTCTTTTTTTATTAATTATAAAATTTTTGGAAATTTTTAATGTTTCTGCCCCAATGTATAATAAATTTAAAATTTTTTAACGGTCTTTATTTTTTAAAAAAGTAAATACTTTTTAAATGGGATTAAAATTGCGCTTTTTAATTAAAATTGGCCGCCACATGCTGCTATCACTCTGCTATAACGGGCGAGTCTCGATGTGGCAACGCTGCACCGAGCGATATCGATTATTTCGCTCTGCATGATTTGGTATATTACTTTCACTCGTAGAATTTTTTATATTTTTGAAATACTAGTAACATAATATTTTCTATTTAATTATTATTTTGAATTACGTATTTTTTTGGAAATAACTAGTAATTTTTATAATAAACATTGCATCTCATTTTTCGAGTTGTGATAATTTTTCAAGGAAAAAATATTAAGGGAAGAATAAAAGGTGATATGGATGGACATGCGATATAAAAAAATTATCTATTTTTATATGAGTGAAATATTTATTTGTTTTTTTATAAATTTACATTTGTTAATTCTTTTCTACAGTTTTCTCTTATGTTCAAGTTCCTTGTTGCCCTTGGATCAACTAGCTCCGGAAGAAGACAATTGAAAAAAAATATTTTTAATTTCGGAACCATTTCGTTTAACCAGAATGTCTCATCTTTATAAATCTAAAAAAAGGACATTAATAAAGTTAAAAAAAAGTTAATTAATACCTAGTTACCTCTTCAATTAAGCAACCTTTTGGGCTCCATATAACGAAGTAGCATTTATCTTTTTTTGTTATTGCTAATTGCCCTTGGACCTGGAAGTAATATTCATGTCTTCTATTGAGTGCGAAGGAATCATTTTCAAGTTTGGCATATTTTATTTTTTTTGTTCGTATGCCCTTTTCTGGACTCATGTCCCTAATATTCAAAGGACACTTTATTTATAAAATGGCGTTGTCATCCACCAATCCATCTGGACTAGTACCCAAAAAACTATATTCTTTATCGATGAATAGCCCACATTTTTTTACTCTGTGTTTGGAGATTGCCTCAAAATCTTCGACTGCAAACGGCTCGTTTAATTTCCCATATTGTGTCGCGTTGTTGCCTTTAAATTTGTTGTATAATAATACTTTAATTGAGTTGATGCTGCTAGTGTTTGCTTTTAGTTTACAAATTTTTCCAAAATTTGATGCCATTATCCTTTTTTGTCTCTCTTCCAACCATAAAATGGAAGAGGTCTGTTCCTTGGTAAGATCCTCTATTGTATCAATCTCTTCTTGCGTTTTATTTAACATATTTAGGAATTCCAGTTCTCTCAAATTATACTCATTTTCATCCATACCAGGAATAAGTTCATGGATATTACCATAATACCTATCTGGAAGAGCTTATTTTTTTTCAATCGCATCTCTTGTCAACGCTCCTTTCTTTTTTTCGTTAGTTTCGCAAATCTTAGTTTCCTTTTTCCAATTATTTTTAAATATTTCTTTGTGTATGTATTGGGCTCATTTCCTGTTATTGCCTTATGGAGTATATCATAATATTCTGCTTCCTTGTTGAATGATACTACCGCAGCTTCACATCTGGTCTGATAGAAATTCCTTTTCGAAAAGATGATTCTTTTTCCTCCAACGAATTTGCAAACTATTGAATTATAATGTTCAGCAAGATTATTATTCATATTGTGAATCAAACTTTCGATATTCAAAATAAGTCGATTCAATCAAAGCAGGATGTCTCTGTATAACTTACATTATTTCATAAGTGCTACGAAATTGGTGCCTTTTCTGTCACATTTAAAATAATTGATTGCTTCACATTCCGCGTGTTCACCAAACACATGGGAAGAGGCATTGAGGATATCTCTTTTCAACAGTTCTACTTTCTTTTTAAAATCGGTGTTTTCTTCAATTCGATATTTCGTTGCCTTACTGATAGCAAATTTTAAACGTTTTGAATTTTTTTCCACCTCTTTTCTCAGGTAGACTGGTACAGAAGAATTTGTAGAAACACTCCGGGGTTTCTCTAAAAATATAAAATATTATAATGTTAGGAAGTCATTAAATAATTTACTCATGTTAGGTATAAGTCATTAAAGAATTTACTCACCAACGAAGAAAAATATCTAAGCAGATGGTTTCTACATTCAATTTTCGAAATTGCTGTTTGAGGACCATACGGTTTCGTTTCCATCAGTTTCTTATACACAGAACCGTCACCTTCAATAATAACTATTTCCATTGATGTAGACGTACCGGTCCAGTTTTTAAAACATTTATGTTGCGGTATTTCTGTTTTCGGTTGTAAAAATCACAAATACTGCAGAATTTGTTTCTAACTTTCACATATAATAATTTTCCAGTCCGGTAACCTACAATACATCCCTAAAAAGAATAATGTTAAAAATATAATTTTCTACTTGTATAAAATTTGGACTTACCACGCCAGAAGAAGCATTATAGTTGACGTTATATGATCGTTTTGACCATGCTCCATCTGCTACCACAGTTATAAATGGAATCCCATTTCCATCTACTTCTCCTAAGCGTTTGGCCAACTCTGCTTCCTCTCTTCCAGCTTCTTCCATTACTTGCGTGGCTGTTGAGTAAATTGCATCAGCCACTTTTTCGTGATAGTGGACGTAAGTTTTCTCCGCAATCATTGGCATATTTATTGCAGCTGCTATTTTGGCAAAGGTTGAGTAACCGATACCAGTCGAAACTGCTCCCAAAGTCAGTGCCGAATTGATATCTATTGAATCAGTGGTTCCTGAGAAATTTTTCGGATCTTCCGAATAAATTTGTTTAGTTATGCCACACATTTTACATTTAAAAGTAAATGTTGACATAAACCCCTTTCTCACTTCATTGATAACCTCCATATCTGTGATATCACATCCAAACAGTCCGGTGCTTTTTTCATCAACAATTTGTTTGAAAAGGAAAAGGATGTCTACTATCCTTCTTCCAGTGAGAACAAAATCATCGGAGATTGTCTTCTGCTCCAAAGGAAATTTTTTTTCTTTATCACTGGTCTCATAATTCCGACTACACCCGGTTTGCGGTTCGAACTGAACTATAACAGTATCATTCAAACTACGAAGATGTTCATCAGCTAGTACCGGATTTATTTTATGTTCAAGAGCATGAGGAATACTGAAATAAATGTAATAATTAAAAAATTAAAATAGTAATGCAAACGTTCCGCGAAAAATCTACCCGAATACAGAATATTTGTCCCTGGTCAAAATTAACAATTTAAATCCTTAATTTTGTCCAGAGGTTTATATACTGCGGATTCCAATAATCAGTGTTTTAGATTAGGTACGAATTTTCCATATTTTTTATTAATATTATTTTATATAAATAAAAAATTGTTATTGGTATTTTTTATTAAGTTATTAAGCACAACATATGTTTCGTGTTAAATTAAATCAATATTTTATTTTAAATACACCAAAACATGGAAAAAAATTTATATATATATATATAAAATTCTACTAAAGTCAGGAAATTATCTTCATTTAAAGATTTTTTTTTTATAAAAACTGTCTTGATTAAAGTAAAAATTTGACTTAACCTAAGTTGTCTCTAAGTAAAAAAACGTTAATAGAAACTACTGCTGAAACCTAATAATAAAACCAAAAATAGATGTTTCCGGCATTCGTATTGTCGAGATCAAAACCGACTGCATTTGGCGGTTTCGGCAAATCAGCGTATGTGAAAAACTAACCTTCTAGCGGTGATTCCGGAACACATAATTTTTTTCTCACAATGATTATTTAATTACATTTTATTTCAAGCGATCATCTTAATCCGCTAAGAAATAAATATATAAGTTCATTCATGTATTCCGTTTCTCTTCTTCTCGTCCGTTCTTCTTTGTTATGCAGCAGACGCTAATTGGATACTGGTGGTATAATGGTATAAAACACCTCGTTTATTATGTTAAAATCAGGTTTCTGGTAACGCCGCAGCACTAACAGTGAGAACATAATTTACTGTTTAAGAGGTAATACAGCCTTTGCTGCTTTAATAATTATTATTGATGGGTAATGGGTAATTAAATAAACAATGGGAGATGATGCATTAGGTATACAGTATGTGTTTTAGAAATGGAGGGTAATTCCTTTAGTTTTATATGATTTTACTGAAGACATAACCGTACCTTCATGGCAATAGATTATATAAAATTAGGAAAGGTAATTATTGTATAGGTACCCATTCGGGTACCTATAATGTTATAAAATAAACCTTGGAATCAAATCAAGTCAAGTTAGAAAAAAAACATAAGTTACTTGACTTTATGATCCCCAAGAATATAGAAATCAGATCAATTAATTTAAATGTATTAGCTATATCTAGAAAAAAAGTCTCCTATGTCAAAGAATACTGAATACAAAAGCACTCATATCACGCTGAGAAATCCAATAACAAATTTAGCAATCACAGAACCAGCCGATATAGCAGAAAGATTTGCAGAACAGTTCAGTGCATCTTATACAACAAAACCTGATATAGAATCACCGCAAATAACTGCAACGAAAAGAGTTGAGAGTAGCATTGTGAATATAGAATTTACCCCAGAAAAAGTAAAATTTGCAATAGATATTTAAGTCTTGGAATAAATGAAATCCCATCCATTTTTTCTTAAAAAATGTTCTAATAGCCTTCTTGATCTCCTCGTGACGGTTATGAACAACTCTATGCAAAAACAAGAACTGCAAATGGATGGAAACAGGCTATGGTCACTCTTATATAGAAAGAAATAGTGGGAACTTTTGGTCAAACGTAAATTCTAAAAGGAAAGATGGTGGAATACCTGAATTTATGACTATCATGCAGGATATTATAAATGGATTTGCTACTTACTTTAAAAATTCCTACAGTGATTCATCAACTCTTGATGTTGTCTTAGAGTGATTCATCAAATAATTTACATGTGCATATAGCTGAATTTAAAGAATCTGATGTGTCAAAGGCAATATTAAAGTTAAAAATCTAAATTTATATACTAAGGGACCAGATAATATACCTTCATGTTTTGCAATTATTCCTATGCATGGCAGAGGTTAAGAATATGTCCTGTTTTTTTAAAAATGTATAAAAATTGTATTGAGAACTATCGACCCATCACTATTATATGTAATTTTGCCAAGGTTTTTGAAATTATAAAAAATATTGTATGTTACACGGTACGAATTCGCTTATGTTGCGGGACCTCGCTCTGCTCGTCCCACAACTATTCACTCGTTACATAAAATAAGACATGTCGTAACTGGTTTCAAAAATAGCTATTTTATTTTCGATATACATTGTATATTTCTCCTGAAATCCAACAAAACTTCTGTAGCAACCTCTTTTTTAATTTTTGTTCTTTTAGTAAAGCCCTTTAACTTTTTTTTTTGTTGTGTTTATGCTTGTAAGAAACCATCTCATCTTTTATTGAATACAAGATCTACAAAGCTGCAATTGATTTAATAATTATGATTAATAATTGCAGAATAATATTCTAAAATCTTACGATTAGCCTTTAATTTCAGTTTAGGGATCACCCCTTTCTTGTGCTAATTTTTGTTTTTAAAAATTGTGTTTGCAAACAGCAACACTGCAGCTAGCTCCAGGCATGCTAAAATTTTAAATTATTTCAGGATATAAACAAAATGTGGTCCGAGTTTGGCTCGGAGGCCGTAACCTAATCCCGAATGTTTAAAATATACCAGTAATTCATTTGAAATTTTATGGAAATCATTACATGATTTTCCTTTGCTGTTTTGTAGCTCATAAAAAAATAAAACTACCGATATCATAAAAACTCTAACACTAAAAAAAAAATAAAAATATAAACAACGTTATATAACAATAAAATATTAGATTTTTTAACAAATCAAATCAAAATAAACTAGATAAAAGATTCATTTATAAATCATAAATGACATGGCCCAGAATATAAATATTTTTGATTAAACTTCACCTCTTTAAGTTATATTTACAAAATTATTTATAAAATGTGAGGTACCTACATATCGAAACTAGAATCACTTCCTATTATTTTTAATTTAACGTTTAGATTGCTCATTAAAAATTATAATTAATTATGTTCAATATGCGATCAAATGGGCGATCAAAAGCTTATCAAAAACAGAGTTCGTTAATATATTTCTTCCTGTTTTTATAATCGACTTAAATGTTTTAATTCAAGGGTAAATTAAAGTAAATTTATCAGCAGTATACGTTGTATTGCCATTATTATAAACTGATTACAGAAAGCTACAAAAAACACGGTGAAATTGAAAATTTGTTTCAACAATTAATGTAAGGGAAATTTTGTTTGTCTTCTCTCACAATAATTTTTCTGTATAGCACTTTTAAAATATTCTTTTTTATCTTCAATATATTGTTTTTGGTTAATTTGTTGCATTCATTTTACAATGCAGCACTAGGTTCTGGATTTCTTGATGGGTAAAAAAAAATAAATTTAAGTCCTCTCTCCCAGCATAAGTTTGTTATTTAAAATAATGGTGAAAAATGTTCAGGCTTTTTAACTGATCCTAAAAACAGTATTTTTTAGACTTGTTATACTTTAATTACTATTACAGTAGCTCATATTAAAGTACAGTATGGCCCAAAATAAACAATCATACCAAATCTTTCCAGATATATATGACCAAAGAAGCAGTCTTCAAAAATACACCATAAACTATCAATAAATTGCAGGGGATCTTTCGAACTCTCAAAGAGCAGGTCTACGCGATATTTCTTAAATAAATAAAGAAATTATAAGTTCAGTAGTGTTTATTTTGGGCCATACTGTATACAGAAAAGTTCTTATTCCGATTGTTTTCTGTCCGAAAAACGACGGTTTTTGAGACATTCAAATAAAAATATAGTTTTATATAAATTCCAGTTATAAATCACCTATAGGCTCTTTAACACTCTTCGCATTACAAATAAGCAATACGAGTTGTAATAAATCAGCTCGACGAGGCCCAATGGGCTTTTGCATTTACATAAAGTGTTTATGCCGAAGGATGTTGAAACGGTGAAATTTTGCACCTGACGCCTACTTATTTTTCATGCATAAGAATTTATATGCTGTAATTTAGCAAGATGCTGCTGAAATATCATCACAAATATATGGTTTGGGTATAATTATATGTCCCAAGTGTTTGATCAAAAGCATTAAATAAAAATTAATAACATAATATACTCGTATGTTTTAAGTACAGAAAAAATTGTGAAATATACTGGAACGGGTAAAATATTTTTCCTACGACCACATACGAAAATGATAGCACACTTATTTGTTCTTAAGAAAGTAGCTTATATCACACGAGTACTGAAATATATATCACACACGTATTGAAAAATTAGGCATTCCAACGACCTGTCCAAATGGCTACCAGTGGGGACTGACAGTTTAGATATGGCAACCCTGTTGTTATGTTGTCATTAACAGGGTCAATGATACATACATAGTTATATAGGTTGCTCACAGCTGGTCGTTTGCGAGCGGCCATATTGCCTGATAAATATTTATTAATTTGAATCGTTTTAGCAAAAATGTGTTTTAAAACCAATTTTCAGCCTTTAGATATTTAAAAAATAATAATTGCTTACATTTTTACTTCAAGGCATAAGCTTATGTTTATTTTGAAGAATATGGATGATCAATCTATGTAACTATCTATTTCATTGACCTTGTTAAATCACCGTGCCTACAGGGTTGCCATAATTTTGCCATATCATAACCTGTCAAAACCCACTGGTAGCCATTCAGTTTGGAATGCCTAATAGCAAAAGACACATGTATTGAAAAGTAAAAAAATATCGTCCTATGACCTGTGACATGTACGTCAAAGTTATCATTATAATTGTCATTACAAATTTTTATATAATATCAAATGAGCAATAAAGTTTTTTATATAGGTTTTTAAAATTATAAAATAATAATAAAACACGTTTACTCACTAATATTTATCGAATATTGAAACAAAATTTTCTGGAAAGAAAATAATTTTCTTCTTCTTTTCTATGGTGTTATTTTCGGTTTCAAATACGACAATGTGAATTTTTGAGGTTATGTTTATATTAGTGTTTACAATACACCATTCTGTAGGTGTCTATTAGTTTGAAAATATTTAACGTTTATTGTGATTTGTGTTCAAATACATACTAGTGTCTACAAGATAATTCAAACTTTAAAATTAAGTGTTATAAAGATTACTGGTTAATGCATTTAAAAGAAAGTGAAGGAAAACTTATTCTTCATGGCTATTGTGATTATACTAAACCCAACAGGTAGGTTTAAAGTTTAAAAATTTGACAAATTACATTAAGTAGGTTGTGGTATTAATTGTCAAACACACAAGCAGTCATTTTGTAAAATTTTACTGAGCTCGCAAAAAAAATTGATTCTAGTGATTCCGAATGTACGCCTCCATAAATTATTATTATTATTATTATACATTGATAAAGGCTGATGACACAAGTCCTATGATAGCCTAAAAACAAAATAGAAAAATTCTAACAAAGTAAACACACTGAAACAAAGAGATAAGAACACTAAAAATTAAATAAAAATGTTAATTAAACAAACACTCGTCTAACTTATTTTTAAAAACGTTAACTGTTATGGCACCAACAACTTCGTCGCTGAGGTCGTTCCATACATTAAATACCCGGTTGGAAAGGAATGATTGTCTGTGCTTCGTTTTTAGGTTTTCCTTTTTTAATTTTAGTTCATGACCACGTAGACGAGAGTCAGTATTTAACAAAAAAATGTCACTAAGATTTCCGTAATTATATTTAAGTATTCTAAAAGTGAGAATTAGGTCCCCTCGTAGTCGACGATTCGCAAAAGTTGGTAAATTTGACAATTGTAGTCTTTCTGCATATGATGGTCGAACTGCTCCAAAGGTCATTCTGGTAGCCCGGCGTTGAACATTTTCTAAAAGGTTCTGGTCTCGCACAAGAAGCGGACACCAAACTACACCTGCATATTCTAATAAAGGTCGTACATAAGTCTTAAATAATTTGATGGATGTATGAAAGGATACCTTTGCAAAAGTCTTTGGAAACAAGTATAACATCGAATTTGCACGTTTACATGTTTTTAGAATATGTTCAGACCATGTCAGTTCTGACGTCACTAAAACACCTAAATCTACATACGAAGACACTTGCGCCAAATTATGGCTACCGAGCGAGTAACGAAGACGTGGATTATTTTTGCCGATATGTAACACCACGCACTTGTTTATATTTAACGGAAGAAGCCAGTCTGAGCACCAATCACTTATTGAATTTAAGTCAGCTTGAATATTATCATAGTCTACTAAGGGGTTTCAGTAAAATTTTGTGTCATCTGCATAAAATGCTCTTTGAGACTGGATTTGGTAAGGTAGATCACTCGAATAAGTTATGAAAAGAAGCGAACCCAGTATCGAGCCTTGGGGGACATCACTTGTCACTAATCTATCTGATGAGTAGGACTGACCAACTTTGACTCGAAAGCTCCTATTTTCTAGATAATTGTGAATCCATGATAATAATGTTCCTCGCATACCAAATGACTCGAGTTTGTGCTGCAGTCTGATGAAAGGGACCCTATCAAAAGCCTTTGCAAAATCGAGATAAATTACATCAGTTGGTTGTTTACATTCGAGTGAGCGAGACCAATCGTTAATACAGCATAAAAGATTTGTTGTGGTAGATTTGCCTTTAACAAAACCATGTTGTTCCTTTGGTATTACGTTATGCTCTTTGAAAAAGTTAGTCATGACATCAACTACGATGCTTTCCATGTTTTTTGATGGGATAGACAGAAGGATTATAGGTCTGTAATTTGAAGCATCCATTTTGGCACCCTTCTTAAATATAGCTGTGACTGACGCAATTTTCCATAAGTCGGGTAGAGTAGATGTTTTAAAAGACATTGTCATGATTGTGGAAAGCGGGCAGGATAGTGTGGAAATAGAAGAAGCTGCTAAAAACACGTCGCTCAAATTGTTGCCTACTAAATCCAGAGTAAGGTATCAATATGCTTATGATCAATTCATTAAATGGAGACAAAGGAGACAAATAGAGTTCGTTTTCTGAAAATGTTCTACTGGCCTATATTAATGAATTATCAAAAGTACAAAGTTCGACTTTGTGGACACAGTACTCAATGTTGAGAACTACTCTGTCTATTGAACACAATGTTGATATTTCTAAGTACCTAAAATTAAAGGCATACTTAAAGAGAAAAAGTGAAGGCTATAAACCAAAAAAAGCCAAAGTCCTATCGCAACAAGAAATAAATAATTTCATAGAAACAGCTCCAGATGAATTATATTTATTTACAAAGGTGAGCAAGTTTAATATCTATTATTTTGTTCAATGTGTGAGTATTTTTTATTATTTAAGGTTGCACTTATCCTTGGAATATCAGGAGCATGCCGAAAGCAGGAGCTCACACAATTGACTGTAAACGATATAGAGGATTGGGTACAGCAGCTGTGATAAAAATAGATAACACAAAAAACAAAGTATCCAGAAAATTCACGATTACTGGACCGTTTTATACCATATTTAAAAAATATGCCAATCTTAGGCCACCAACCACTCAACTAAGGTAAAAAATGCACCCAACAAGTAGTGAGTATAAACAAAATAGGCACTGTGCCAAAGGTACTGGCAAAGTTTTTAAATCTTCCGAATCCAGAATAATATACTGGCCACACCTTTAGGCATTCTTCTGCAACAATTTTGGTAGATGCAGGAGCATATCTTAAAAGCTTCACGGTGGATGGAAATCCTCTACCGTGGCCGAGCAGTACATAGATGACTCTGCAACTAATAGATTAATGACTGCTAATAAAATAATGAACACCATTCGCAGCACAAGCACATTCAACGAAGAAGTTGCATGTAAAAATATTGAACAATACTCTGAACAAAATGCTGATACTACACAACCCAGATACAGTGCAAGTTTGTGTACTTCATCTATACAGCAACAAATTAATGTAGATCCACAAGAGACAATAAACACATATATTAGGAGAACCACTGAGAATAATAATAATGCAACATTACAAAATCCACTGCAATTTAGTAAATGTTATAATAACAATTTTACTTTCAACTTTTATAACGTCCTAGAAAAAAAGTAAAACAAAATTATTAATAATTATTCAGTTCATACAGTTTAGTTACAAACATTTCCTAATTATTATGTTAGTTATCTCTAGTTTAGTTACAAATATTTTTTATCCATTATCAACTTTAGATGTAAATTTTTATAAATTATTCTGTTAGTATCTCTGCTTTAGTTATAAATGTATCTTATTGTTATATTAGTTCTTATTCTGCTTTAGTTATAAATATTTTTTAAACATTGTATTAGCTCTTGTCATTTCTACTGTTACAAAATGAAAAATATTTTGGAGGATTTTTTTACTTTTCAACACATGTGTTGATATTCTTTTCGACACATGTGTGATGTACTTTTCAGTACATGGGTGATATGGTTTAATTGACTTTCTGATTTAAAAAAAGACGTTTTTTTAAGGATTTTGTGTGTGGTCGTAGGAAAAATAGTGTACACAACTCGTTGGAAAGTGTATTTCTTTCCACACTTGTTATGTAATATACTATTTTCTACACCCACATTAATATTAGCAGAGCTGGACAGAGTACTGCATTAAGAGCCACGCATACCGCAAATATTTCGTTTAGCAAGAGCCATCGGTTTATTTTGATTTTCATTTAACTACTAACAACGTTGCAAAAAAATATACATGTACATCTTAACAGCGCTTTTAACCAAGCACCTAGGGACTAGAATGGTGCCCCACTGATGATTCTAAGCACAAAGCTTTGAGAATGTGGAATGTATTCCTTAAAGGTAAAATAGCTGAGAAAAAAATATAAATTAAACTGTTAACTAGTAAAAATATTACTGGCAAAAATGTACCTATATTCAGTAAATACTACTAGCCCTAGGAAGGTCCCTAGAAAAAAATAATATTACAATATCACCGAGCCATAGTAAAAGCATCAAATTAGAATGAACTCTGAATGAGGTGCAGCAATGGGCGTAGTAAGACGCTAAGTTGATTTTTTTTGACCCAGCATAGATCTGACAATACCAGTAGTAATATAATTGATCAAGCAATAACAGTGTGCTTTTAATGAGGTGTACCAAAAGGACAACAACAAAAGAAAGCTCAACCAGATTGCTGATTCACTTGCTGCAAAAATTAAGTGAATCTTTTTTGGTGTCAATATATGTCTAAATAACAGTAATAATATAATTGAGCTGTTTATTTTGAAAGTGGCCTAAGTCCATTTATACTTAAATCAAGATATTCATTATCGATAATGTCCGAAGGCAGTGATGAAGGTAATTTTAATTAATTAGTTTTTAACATGCTAACCTTAATTTTTGGGACAATTAGTTGTATAATCAGTACGTTTAATAAATGCAGTTAAACAAAATTTACTCAAACTCTTAGATATCTCAATTTAAGTGTAAATGGACTTAGGCCACTTTCAAAATAAACGGCTCAATTGTTTAAGCGACACTTCCATAAGTATTGGTTGTAATGAGTTGTAGCAAAAGCCAGAAGAAGGCAAAAACGCAACCATCATTCTGATTCGTTTGCTAGAAAAACTAGGCTGATTTTTTTGTCTCTACATAGGTCTAACAATAACAGTAGTAACACAATTGATTGGGTAACAGTTCCAATAATAATGTGGTCTTAATAAAATGTAACAAAACGCAAACACATTGCTGATTTGTTCGCTAGTAAAACTAACTTATTTTTTTTTGGTCTAGTTGGTCCTAACATAAGTCTGAGAAATAGCAAAAGAAACAAAACTGGTTAAGAATAAGAATGTGGTATTAACAAGGTGTGTAATATAAAACGGCATATTGTTGCTTCATTTGTCATCGAAGCAGCTAAAATTTGGTACCCAATATTTATCTATGCGCTGAACCAAATGGGCAGTAGGCATTTTAACTAGTTACCAAAGCTGTAACTTTATAAATACCGTCAGATAATGAGGGTAGTTGACATATTTCTTTTTAGAGGACAAAGGGTGTCAACAAAAAGAAGAAATTAAGGTTTGCTACCGTCCATCAAGTAATGTAACATCAATGCATCTAACGCCCAACTTTTCATACCAAATGTAACAAACATTATTGAATGTCAGAATTTATCATACTCTTTTCGAAACTAAACCCCCTCGTAAGTATAAAATCTAATAGAAAGATGTGTACTCGTTTACTACATTTAATCGCTTTGAGCCAGAGACGATTTATTACTGGTTATTAAACGGTTATTTGTTGTATATGTTGAACACCCTGTAGTAGATTTATCACTGGAAGTGATTATGGAATGAGTTTTACCTATTTACTTATCAAAATGAATAATTTATACCATTAAAGCGAAAGATTAAATACCGGACTGTCCTTGCCACTATCGCTTCATATCTCTAAAGCCAGACTCGTCGTCCATTTTGCTTTTACGTTTCGAAAAAGTTACCTACCTAGAGATACTTATTCCAGATTGCGATACACTTATAGACTTTATCACATATCGCTTATCAAATTTATGTTAATACTCAGAACTGACACGCAACTTTTCATTTTTTTAAAGCCATTTACTACTTTTATTCAAACGCTGGTAACTGGGTATTTGTTGAAAATATTTTAACGTTGGAATCTAAGCTCGCCTATCAAAGATTTCACGGTGGCGATTTTTTAAATTGGCTTCACATTTTCTTTATAAAGTAATAAATCAGGGAAAGCAGTTTTTAAAAAGAAATGTTTTATTGCAGAATTCAATTTTAAGTCCAGTTCTTTTCTTTATTTGAAAATTTATTTATACAGTGTAATTCAAAATTTGTAATACGAATAGCTGATTATTTTATCTACTTTGATTTTGTAGATCTTTAAGACTTCAATTAGCCAAGAGTGTGGGACACAGTCGGAGGCCTTTTTGTAATCTACAAAAGCAGTTTATATATATTTCGCTGTTCCTTTTGTGCCTGCTTTAGAGTGATAGTATATATAGACAGTTGTTCTTTACATCCCTAATGTTTCCGCCTACATCCTTTTTGCTCTTCTGCCCGAACGTTGTTTTGATCGACGTATCGGTAAATACGATTAGTTATGCACCCTGTTAGTATTTTGTAAAGAGTCTGTAGACAGGTATTTGGTCTATATTGGGTGGGGTCTTCTGTTTGGGCACTTTTTGGCAGCATATATGTGGAACCTAGTGTAAGGAACGTTGGTGTGTCATCTGGATGCAGTAAAATATGTGAAAATTGTTTTGCCATAAACTTATGCAGGCAGTGAAATTTCTTATACCAGAAGTTTTGGATATTATCAACTTAATTATCTGTCCCTTTTATGACTTCACTAACTTCTTAACTGGTTATCTCTTCACGGGGCATTGGCTGGATATTAACCTTTTCCCGTTCTGTTCTTATCCAATGAGCGTTTGGTTTGTGCTCTGTTGGGCTAGACCATAGCGAGGACCAGTACTTTGCCAGATCTTTTTTTCTCGACAGGTTATCGCATTTGTGAGTTGCTGATGCTTCTAGTTACCTGTAAAATAGCTTCTGGCTGTTGTTAAATAGATTGTTGTTACTTTTTTTTTTTCGTACATTTTGATAATCGCTTCGCTTTTGTCTTTAACTTTTGCTTAAGTAAGTCAGTATATTCACGTACGTCTTGATGATAATGAGGGTTACCCCTATGGATGTCTATTTTTCGAAAGATTTTTTTTACTTTGTTACTCAAGCGCTTAGAAGGGTTCGAATTTTGTTGAAATGCGTTAAGTTGTGCAAGTTCCCTTCTGATATCCTCTATCGCATTCTCCAGCCTTCGCTGCCACCATAGCTTTACATTACTGTGGTCAGTATTTCGTAAGTTTTTGAGGTACTGTACTTGCTGATTGTGGCTACGGAGCACTGCTACAGCTCCACAGTATATAAGAGAATGTAGCCGTTCTAATATATCAGAATCTTTGACAAAATGTTGCAAAACTATGTTAATGGATGCGATTATGTTATTCGTGTTCTTATTTATCCTTAGTTTGGGGAGTTTTAGCCTGCATATTGGATTCGTGCCGTCGAACTTCAGTTATAGCACTTTCAACAATACTTGGTGGAGTGTTATAGTCCTGCTCGGTAATATTGTCTTGTTCAGTAACTTCTCCGTCTTCGCCATCGTTTTCTCCATTGCATTGTTCTTCGGCACTTCTCTTATCAGTCGTACCTTCCTACCTGCTGCAGAGCTGGTAAAGGAATTAATGTATTTTTAATTATTGTTCTACGTTGATCAGCTATGCGTTGTTCTGTTAGATGCTGCAGATCGGGGTATTTCTCAGTAAATGCTCGGTGGAGGGCGTACCTGTATACAGTTAGATCATTTTCCAGTTTGGTTATTTCATAATAGGAGCGCATAATAAAAGAATTAATTTCATTTGTCCATTTCATACGCTTCCTTGGCTTTCCGACTTTTGTGATCATAGGCAGTTTATTATTATTATTAATTATTATTATTATTATTTTCGTGTTCTCAGCACATGCTGGTATAAATTTTCGCTATACAATATGTATGGGCTCGGACAACCTAGCAGGGAAACAATTCAGTTTGTCCCACTTAGGTTCCGTTTAAGAACCTGCGAACGATGTGACAGGTTTGCAAAATGACTGCTTTCTGTGCATATGTCACTATGTTTTTTGATAATCCTATATCTTAGAGATTTTCAGTAAAGTGTTTCGATACAATTCCCTCCGCTGACATTACCAGTGGAACTATGGAGGCTTCATCTAGTTTCCAGATGTTCTTTAATTCATATGACAGATTTTCATATTTCCTGATCTTCTCGGTCTCGGTTTTAGTGACGTTGTATGACAGTGGTACAGCTGTATCGATGATCAATCCTGTTTTCTTTTTTTTATCAATAATGACGATGTCTGGTCTATTGTGGTCGACTGTCCTGTCCGTTGTTATCGGCCTATATCACATACTTTGATTACTATACGAGGCAAGAGAGAGGTCCGACACGCCCAACATAGGGCGCGGCCATTTTGAACCCTGTGACACAGTTTACAGCTAAAGAATCAGATCGCTCACTCTGCGTCGGCACTTTTGATCTCAATGTTTCAGTTTATACACTGTGTAACTCGGATAATACAATATATGACAACCGCCTATAATAAAACAGCAGTCTTCTGCGTATCCTGAATTTGTATCCCTGGAGTGGATGTTATTTTAGAACTTTCAACTGGTCCGAGTGAGCTAACTGATTCTTTAGCAATAAACTGTGACTTCAAAAATAATATTCACTGACACTGACAGCAGCAAGCAAAATATGAGGTGCGTTTTAATCATCCGCTTCTGCTTCCGGAATTATCGGTTTAGTCGTTTTAACCTGTCAGATTAAAACAAGAAAACCGACAATTCTGAAGCAGAAGCGGATGATTAAAACGCACCTATTAAAAATATTGCGCCAAGATGAAGGCAACACGTAATAAGGGTTCAAAATGGCGGAGTTTTCTATCTCCTTTTAAAAGGCACTCAGAAAGCTGCGCAGTGTGACCATTCTCCGTATAGTAAAAGAAAATCAAAGTATGTGGCCTATCCCAATACAGCACCTTTTGATTCCAGAACAGCTGCGGGCTGATATTTATAGTAAGGTGGGCATGAGCTCAGAAGACCGTTGTTTAAAGCAAGTTGTTGGTGGATGATCTTGGCAACTTGGTTGTGACGTCCTAGGTATACGTTGTCTGCTAGGTACCGACATCCTGCTATTATGTGTTCAATAGTTTCACCCACTGAACCGGATTTTCTGCATCTGTCTTCGACCTCTAGTTTTAAGCAGTGTTTCTCATAATTTCGTGTTCTCATAACTCTGTCCTGAATAGCCATTATGAATCCTTCTGTTTCCGGATATAGATAACAAGCGTCAAGCCAAGCCAGTGATGGTGTCTTATCGATGTTCTCTAACTCCAGACTCTTTGGAAATTTTCCGTGCAAGGCTCGTTCCGTCCATGTTTCTTGTTCTTCTTGTCTTGTGCTTATATCAAACAAAAGTTGATGGTGCTGTAAGTTTAGAGGTGTATACCCTCGGTCTTCTTGGGTAGCTAACCTCATTAGACTATCTTCCGACTCAAGCATCGCTGTCTTAGTTTTACCTCCTGTGTAGTTTATAAATGTTCATTATTCCTCGGTCACTGTTCCTTCGGGGGAGATATATTCTCTTGACTGATGCATTAGGGTGTAGACATCGGAATTTGGTCATTAGACGTCGAGTTAGGCGATCAAGCTCATTTAGATCAGCATCGGACCATTTCAGGATGCCAAATGTGTAAGTCAGGACAGGTACTGCCCATGAATTTATGGCAACAATCTGATTCTTCGCAGCCAGCTTTGTATTTAAAATTTTCAGTACTCTTTTTGTATTTTTCCGTGAATACTTTTTTAAGTTGCATGTGATCTATACGCTGGTTTTGTGGTGTTCCCAAGTACTTATAAGTTTCACCTGGTGGCAGATTTTCAATATTATTGAATGACGCTTCTTGGTTTTCTACTTTGCCCTTTTTAATGTTAATGATGGCACATTTATCAAGCCCAAAGGGCATGCCTATATGTATAAGTTGTCTGCTAGGTACCGACATCCTGCTATTATGTGTTCAATGGTTTCACCCACTGATCCGCATTTTCTGCATCTGTCTTCGACCTCTAGTTTTAAGCAGTGTTTTTCATAATTTTGTGTTCTTATATCTCAACCAACTTACTTTCTTAATGATTTTCTTTGACCGATTATTCTTTAAGTATTCACCTATAATATCTTCTTTTGCTCAAAGTTTGTCAATGTCTTGTTCCAGATGTCTTCTCCAAGCAGGGCTCTGGTTCTTGATGACCTGTTATTTAAATCCTGGCATATAAGTTTTCTGACCATTCAGTTCTATTATTATTATTATTATTGTTGTTGTTGTTATTAATATTATTATAAAATAATTTTTTATAGAAACGAAATCCCTATTGTGACATTATTTGATCATAAAAATTAACTTACCTGTTATCGTCGATACTCTTATGTATGTCTAATGTATGAGCATATTCGTATATCACTTACAAGGTGTAAGTCAGCGCACTTACAGCTTCTGTGATTATAAATTGTTTGTTCATTGTTTTTTTTATTATTGTATTTTATTGTATTTTTATTATTATTATTATTATTATTATTATTATTATTATTATTATTATTATTATTATTATTATTATTATTATTATTATTATTATTATTATTATTATTATTATTATTATTATTATTATTATTATTATTATTATTATTATTATTATTATTACTATTAGTATAAGTAAATAAAAATGCTTAGGCCACCATTCCTCCCCTTTCCCCTAATATTGTAATAGGTCACAGAAAATAATCTTTTAGTATTTACTGTTTTTATTAGTAAAAAGAAAGTTTTCAATAAAGGATACCATGAAATTTATTTTCAAATATTTCCATTATCGCGAACCGCGAAAAGATTCAAATCGTAAACAAACGGAACCAAAACAAAGACCGTATCATTTTCCATTAGTCGCAGCAGGTAAATAAACTATCTGAAGTGTAGAAAATGCTCGTATTCACTTTACGAAGCTGGAGCCGCCGATGGGATCACTACACCGAAATACCATCAACGGCCGCCTCTCATACCACCCCAATAGCTTATCAGGTTGTGCTTGGATTGGCTGATGCGCTGATGTATTTCCTCAGATTTATTAAAATAAATTGAAAGCAGAAGCAGCGGCCCGGTTATATTCTATGCAGATAAGTAAAAGCGATTGCGTCCAGAGTCTCATTTCCTGCCCGAAGGCCGTCGCCGTCGTTCTGGAATCCCTACAGCTGAATCTGGTTAGCCTGGTAAATAGAGAGACGACGCCGTATCTTCGACTGTGTATCGGCGGGACATTACTCAACACTGGATTCGCATTAAATCAACCCCGTGTGCACCATGTTTACAACGCCTGTTTTCCAACAGATACGCCACTCTCCAGACACAGTTTATACAAATTGACCACCGATCTGCGTTCTTTCCATTTCTCTGCTTGGACGTTTGATTTGATACCGGAAGCTCGTACTGCACTGTTATTGATATTCACGACGGTTTCGTGTTAAAATTTAAATTGTAATTGAATAACTACTGTTGTTTATCTTTTTTACTTAAAGTCTGTCCAGAATTATAACATTCTAATTTAATTCGAGAATAGCTCAAATTTCATAGCAAGAGAAACCGAAAACTTAAAATGAATCGTATTATAGCACAGTTCTAGAAGCTAGATCTGTATATTAGAGCATCATGTAACGGTAATCGAGCATTAAGACTATAGTATAGGTTTTGTTCGTCCATAAAGTATTTCTTTACCTTATTTGCTTAAAATGAAACTTATCCGACTAGTCAAAAGTTTTCATGCATTCGGCTTCCACCCTGTATCACTGTACACATTCACACAACACACGTTTATATTATCCCGTTCTCAGAGTTTGAAATTATAAGGATTTTATACTTAATATAATATTTTTACAAGAATTAAAATACAAATAGGCATAGGCAAATTGTAATATTTATCCTAAAATGTACCTTTAATAATTTTTCGCTCTTGATAAACATACAAAAAATAGTAAAAAGAAAACAAAAATGTAAAAATATTTCTGAACAAGCAGAATATATAAATCAAAATCGTAATAATCGTAACAGGACAGACATTGTGGTTTTGAAACCACTTAATGGATAACATAATGTTGATAATGAACTCATTATGTGATAACCATCATTTTATTCGTAATTTTATCTTTAATGCTACATTTCAAGAACTCTTAAAACCAACTTGTTGGTTAGTTTTATTTTGATTGTGTTTAAAATAAGAGTTTTTTTGGGATTCGACGTCAGGTGAGAAGAGGTGAAGCGCGTCCTGAAGAGGACACTTTTGCTATAGAAATATCTTGCGTCAAAACTGAAAAATTCTATGAATTAGGCATTCCAAACTGAATGGCTACCAGTGGGTTTTGACGGATTATGATATGGCAAAATTATGGCAACCCTGTAGGCCTGGTGATTTGACAAGGTCAATGAAATAGATAGTTACATAGATTGATCATCCATTTTTTTCAAAATAAACATAAGCTTATGCCTTGAAGTAAAAATGTAAGCAATTATTTTTTTTAAATGTCTAAAGGCTAATAATTGGTTTTAAAACACGTTTTTGCTAAACCGATTCAAATTAATAAATATTTGCCAGGCAATATGGCCGCTCGAAAACGACCAGCTTTGAGCAATCTATATAACTATATATGTATCATTGACCCTGTTAATGACAACTTGACAACAGGGTTGCCATATCTAAACTGTCATTACCCACTGGTAGCCATTTGGACAGGTCGTTGGAATGCCTAATTAATTGTCAGAATATTATATTTTGAGGTTGCAAAGCTGTCTGACTGTCATGTTTTTTTCTTGTTTTTAATGACATATATAATTGTCAATTGTTAATTTGTTTACTGGTGTTGTCTCTAGTAATAACGTTTATATATATTTAAAACATTCTTGTTCGCTTTACATTTACTAAATAAGTTAATACAACCTTTGCTCATATTCCACATCCTTAAGGACGCCACAGCACTTCCGGTTTTTGATTCAATAATTTAAATGTGAATTTTAGTTAATCCTTTCCTACGTAGATGTAGCTACACTCTTTAACCTCCATATTTTGTCCATTATATCGCAAAAATCGGCCAGCTAAATAATATACGCAACATACTCCTATTTTATGTTTTCAAATAAGTTGGTCTGGTGAAAAAGATTTGTCAACACCGCATATTTATTGAAATATATTATTAGGCAGTCTACCAATTCTTTAGCGAGGTTTTTCTCGTTTACGGTGAATTAAATATTTAGCTGTCTAATTAGGGTAGCAGCAGGTACTTGGGATAATCCGATTAAATAATAATCAAGAATTTGTTAGTAGCACTGACCTTCCCTAATCTATTATAAATAGGTAGGTATATTTACCCCTATTTCCAAATAATGATTGAAATAAATAAGTATATATATGGGCTATTTGTTTTATTTATTTTAGTTATGTGTATTTTTGATTTGTGTTCGTAAGTTTAATTTGAGTGTTTATTATATTTCCAGTATATTTTTATTATTTTTCGTTAATTTTACATTAACTGTGTAATTTTTTTGTGTACTAAATTTGGGTGGTAAGTACCTATTACTATTATTAAACTATAATTTAAATTCATTATTTAAAAAAATATGGTTTGTGGATTGAAGTCTCCAAAAAAATCTATCGAAATCAAGTGTTAGGTCATTTTAACTTTATACCGAGTTCACCTGAAAATTTTGGATGGTTTTATTTTTGGTAAAATTTAAATTGGAATCTTGAATTTTTGGGGGTGAGGCAGTGCATCGAGGCAAGAAATTTCACATTCTTTTCATACATAGCTCCCTTGATTTTTCCTAGCAAATAAAATATTTTGACAAAATTTTAAATTAAAATATTCTAAAAAGTATTCTTTGTAATTTTTTAATATGGATGTACTTAAAAGTGTGCTCTTTCATAATACTTTACAATAAATGCAGGGTACCATTGAAAATTTTGAGATAAGGGTAGGTTGATGCAAAGGGTGATAAAAGAATATGTGGAAGTACGATCCCTATGCACTGCTTCATATCTTAATAATTTAAAATTTAAGTTTAAACAAAAATAAACTAAACCGAAGGGCGGTAGGGGTAAATATTTTTGTTGAATAAACACATGTCCGAAATACAAGGAATTTTAACCAAAAGTTATAGCGTCTATTATATATTTACAATGTTAATACTTGTTTTGAATAAAGCAACTAAAAATACTACATTATTGTCTCTTTATATTTTTGAGAATTTCTTTTCGCTTTCTGATAAACAATATCTAAACTTTTGCATGCACGTCTCTGAAGCAACTAAAAATACATCTCAAAACGAAAGGCGCTATACAACAAAAAAAAAATAAAAGACAAAGAGTTGTATTTTATAACGTTTTATCAAAACCATTATAAAAATTTAAAAATATACATGGTGATATTCTTTTTCAGCAGAAATCTAATAAAATTATATACACGCTAAAAGGTCCAAAAGATAATTTATTAAAATAGGTAACAACAAACTTTAAAAATTTCATTGAAATTAATTAAAATGTTTCGAGATATTCATTAAAATTTGAATTTTATTTAAAACTTTTATCTTGGAAACGAAGAGTTTTGGGACATATATTTTTAGAACAAAAATTGTGTATTTTAGCGTCTCCTACCATTCTAAAAGATTGTCGGCATATATATGTATTTAGGGTGTTCCATTTAAAACGAACATTTTTTTTTGATTCGCTGAAACATGAAAATTTTGTTCCTTTTATCAAAAAACACTTCCCTTAAAATTTGATTCCGTAATTTTGATTTTAAGTGGTTTCTTTCGATCGATGTATGTTTCCCATTTAAATAACAAATAGACCATGTTTTTTAAAATTTAAATTAATATAGCTTTGAAAGTGCCCACTAACATTTTTTTGTACTTGAACCCGTCTCATCGGTGTCGGCTTCAAAAGCCCAATTTTTTCAAAAATTATTATATTTTCGTTCTTATCAACAAAACAGTTAAAGTTATAAAAAAATTGTCAAAGAACAATTTGTAGGAAATTAAATTTTCTACAAAAATACCCCTGTATGGATTTTCTGAGGTGCGTAGTCCAAAAGGTATAAAAATCTAAAAAAGAAAAATATGAAATTTTAATTTTTATTGTATGATTTTGAACTTACGCTTTTTTTAACAAAATTAACCTCATTTAACTTTTTTTTTTTAGAAAAAAAGATCGGTAATATCGGGGAGAGATAATGAAAAAATTTTTTCAATTCAAGAGTAAAATGTCTTATATGAAATTCTGATATTTATTGAGTGTAAAATATTTTTTTTTGTTCTTAGTTTAAAAATATACCAAAATTATCTTTAAAAATATGTAAAATTAGAAAAATCCTTTTTTGCACCTGCAACTTTTCTATCATTCTTTTTACTTGCGTACATTTAAAAACTCCACGATAGTAAAATCAGTGTTATAAATAATTTTTTATTCAACAATTACATTTCAATATTTAGTTCTACTTTATTTACTACTTCAATCAAATTCATGTATTTTTTGTTTTAAAAAATAATTGAATAAAGTTTATTTTGTTAAAAAAACGTATACTGATTCGATAACCAGGTAAAGTTAAAAAATCATACAATAAAAATTAAATTTTTTTTTTTTTTAGATTTTAATACATTAAACTGTTTATACCTTTTGGACTACGCACCTCAGAAAATCCATACAGGGGTATTTTTGTAGAAAATTTAATTTCCTACAAATTGTTTTATGACAATTTTTTTATAACTTCAACTGTTTTGTTGATAAGAACGAAAATATAACAATTTTTGAGAAAATTGAGCTTTCGAGGCCAGCACCGATGAAACGGGTTCAAGTACAAAAAAATGTTAGTGGGCACTTTCAAAGAGTCACTAATATACTACAAATTCTGACTAATCGCAATGGAATACCTTGAAATCAAAGGGAGCTATATTAATTTAAATTAAAAAAATCATGTTTTACATGTTATTCAAATGGGAAATATAAATAAATCGAAAGTAAGCACTTAAAATTAAAATTAAGGGCTCAAATTTTCAAATAAAAAAAACACTTAGCCAAGCAGTAGAAAAAAAATCTACAATGTGCTTGGAAATAAAAAATAATATGCTGTCGTTAAAGCGAAATCATAACTACTATTACCAAGTGAGAATTTGAAATCATTTGCCTGAATATTTTTTCATCTTTCAATATTTTTATATTTGCACGAAAATAAAATTATTTAAATGTGTTTTTAGCGTTAAATAAAAATAATAGTAGCATTTTTTTTTTTCAATTCATAATTTTTTTTTTAGATTCAAGGACAGCTCAATATTTGTAGAAAAGATATGTGTTTTTTTATAGTTTACATAAACGACGAACAACCCCTACATATAGAAGTCATTCTAAGAAACCAACATTTTTGGCAGAATAATGTTTTACCCAAATTACTAAATTTTTATAATCAGTATGTAATGCCAGAAATTGTGTACAGGAATATTCCAAAACGACTGAAAGCCAGAGAGGCCATTTGAAAAAAATATTTTGTTATTTATTTACATACCTATTTATTGAATTAAGTAAAGCTTTTACTGGATACTTAAAAATTTTTCATTTTATCCTTCCTAATAAAAAACATTTTTGAAGAGTAAATGAAAGAGTCATGAGTATTATTTTAACTGATTTTTTTTGAAACCATGAACTGGAGCCAAAAGATATCGGTGTCACTAATAGCCTAATAAATATATTATTACATTACCTACTAACCTTCAAAGTAGCATCACTTTATGGCATTGATGAATATTTCTCTCATGATAGTTAACATATTGAATAACCAACTCATGCCCATTTTGCCGAATTCACACTTTATTTATAAAAAAAAACTCAGCATACATTAAAAAAATTACATCTTTAATACAAACTTTTGTTTTTCCTCGTATAAAGACATTTATTTTAAGTATTGGTTAATTTAGATTTTAATTTTAGACAAAGCACCAAATTTTATTAAAAATTCGTCTTAATATGAAAACGTTAAAAAATGAGTCTCCCTGTATATATAATTTATATTTGTGTAAATTGTAAATAACCATAATAATATAGTTTTGTCTAAATTCAAGACAATTTTAAAATCTGGCAACACGGCGCCGAAGCTTTCGCTACTTTTGCTTCATCGGACATCTATAATTTAGGTCTTGAACTAAAAAACAACATGGACGTAGTGAAATTATCAATTTTAGATGAAATCGTATTTTGTACAGAACTTAAAAAGTACGCAACATTGATTATTAAAATTTGGCAAGAATATTCAGAAAAATATGTAGAATGCTATAAAGTTTTTTGAACTACATCTGTGACTATCACTTTTTTATATTTTTTAATAGTATTTAATAAATAGCAGGACAAATGAAAATGTCTCATTTCAATCATTAAACATTTTTCTATAATCTGCCAAAGTTTCATTAAAATCCATCCAGTGAAAAATAAGTTCTGTAAAAAATCGTAAACCTATGTTTTGACCACGTAAAATACACTGAAATGGCGCCCTTAAATTAATGAAATTGGAGGAATATTTAAAATAATTTAGAACATAAAATAAAACACTCTTTAACGAGGTAATAATGGTTTATTGCTTTTGCTAAACACCGGAAGCGTAGGTAGATAATATTTAAGCCATTACAATCTGGAGATCAGGTGATTTTGACAGATGGTGAGAATTTACAAATCAATACTTGAAAAGTTGAAACAATGGAATAACAGGGGTGGTTCAGTTAGCAACAAATATATGAGAATTTATCAAAATGACTAGAAACTTTTGGATAATATGGTATGTAGTCCGCAAAGAGGTTAGAAAGGGTAGAGGTAACATAGGAAGCATTTTTTGTCGCTGCGCGAATTTTGCCACAAACCGAAAAACTGGGTGGAAGGAGTAGGGAGATGTTCTGGGCCGGACTTAAATATTTGTATTGTAGTACCTAATTTTGGTGGGTAACTAAAAGATGAAAAATTATGGGACGTTTTTTTGACTTTATTTGTTAGTACGATTCATGTATGATGAGGGCAATAACACTTTATCAATATATAACTAGCTAAGGGCCGATTCCACCGTTGTGTCAAACGAAGATTAAAATGACATTGTTAATGTAAAAATGTCATTTTAAACTCCATTTAGTAATTTAAACTTCGTTTTTGTTAATATAAAAATGTCATTTTAATCTTCGTTTAGTATTTTAAATTTCGTTTAACAAAACGGTGAAATCGACCCTAAGTAAAAGTTTATAAAATTATTGCAACAAAATAGCTGTTGAGACAAAAAGTTATCGAAACAGCCAAAGTACTTTTTGCTTGAATTAGACACAAGATTTTTTCTACGATCACACCAAAATAGAATAAATAATTAAATTTTATTAGAAATGGGTTACCTTTTCGTTCGTTATAATATTTTAAGTTTATTTGAGATAGGCCTACTCTTCGAAGAGAAAAAAATAAAAAAAAAATTCACCATCATTCTTCTGTAGGTACTTCCAAACAAATATTTTAGAAAATGGTTGTATTTGATTGCCCTACGACGTTTTTTTTTTTTCAATAGTAATAATAAAAATAAGGGACATGTGCAGTGTTGCCAGTCTAATTTTTGACATTAGCCGCGAGAAATTTGAAAAAAAAAAACATTTTTACCCATTATCCTTAAAGGAGTACGTCAAAATTTTATCCCCAACATTTCTGGGCAGTTTTCAATAACGGTGTTATTTTAAATATAAAACGCAATTTACCTACAGCTTTTCTTTTTTGTTGTTGAACGTAATGTCATATTTTCATATGTGAAATGTCACTATTCATTGCCTTTTTTTCGATATTTGGTTTTTTCGATTTTTCGTTTTTTATTTTTCGATTTTTCGATTTTTCGATTTTTAGATTTTTCGATTTCTCGATTTCTTGACTTGTGGATTTCTCATTTTCTCGATTTCTAGATTTAACGATTTTTCGATTTTTCAACTTAAAAACCAAAAAGAGGCAGTTTTATTTATTTTCATTTCGCAACTGGTGACATAATCAACTTTTCGTAATCAGTTGCATAATGTTCTACTTTATGCAACTGGTTGCATAAAGTAGATCGTTTTGACACTTGCTGCGATTACAAAATATATTACTTTATATGTCAAAATTAGAGAAAACAATGTAAATTAAATGGATAGATCCTATATTGTTATAGAGCAGTGTTTCTCAAACTTTTTTGACGACGGAACCTTTTTGAAAAGCGAAATATTTGACGGAGCCCTAAACACATAAAACACTTAATTTAAAAAATTTATTTCAAATTTTTCTTTACTTTGACTCTCTCATTTTGACTTTCAATAGGTAAACATGATAAAAAATCGGCTTTATATTATGCTCCGATTTTATCTTTTCGAAAGATTTAAATCTTTTCGAAATATCTAAATCTTTTTAAACGAAATAAATATTTTCAAAAGATTTAAATCTTTTTATAGATTTGGGTGACTCTTCAAAAAATGCTTTCGGTAGGCCAAAGATAATGAATACTTAAGTAATGTGATTTTCTCATAAATAAAACGCAAAACTCGATCAACTTTTCTCGTATTTATTTTTTATCGTTATTAGCTCAATGCAATTCTTACGGAAATATTAATTTTAAATAATCAAGATAATATTTTTAAGGATGTATGCAGCATTGATATCTATAGTTATGAAAATTGTTATTTAAAAATGTCATGTCAATTGGTAAATAGGAATTTTTCAACCCTTTAAAAGATACTTTTGATATGCCTTAAATCCGTCAACTCTTCCTTAAGTTAACGTGCTTAATGTCATACATACATAAACACCCCACATAGATGCACATACCTACAATCAGACTCTTTAAAAATATTGTTTTTTTTGTACTTAAGAGACTCTCCCGGAAAAATGCATTTTATTTTCAAAATCTCCCGCCTATGAATAATGAAATTGACTGGGTTGAATTAAAAGAGTTCTTCTCTCAAAATGAAGTTATTGCGAGTAAATAAATAACCAAAGTGAGCGCGTTTGGGTTAATTTTTTTGAAAAATGTGTGGATGAATCAACCAAAGAAATAAAAAATTTAATTAATTCGCTCTATCTATGCCAAGCGTGTTTATTGAACTGGTCAAAAAGTCATAATCGTCTTAATGCATCTCATGTCAAATCTGAAATAAAAGGTGCATAAATTTAAAATACATATGTTAAGAGTTTCAGGATATTGTAAAATTTCATACTTAAAAATAATCTTTAGTCATTGCAATTATTTGTTACACTTTACTATTTTTTGTTTTTCCTTTCTCTCGGATTTCGGATTCAACCCTACTGACATGCTGACTAGATTATTATTCAGAAATAGACAGGTTGATAACGATTTTAACGAATCAGGTGATGTAAATCGTTTTAAAAAGATTTAATTCTTAAAAAAGATTTAAATCTTTAAGAAAATGTAAATCATTTTAAAAAGATCGCATCATTTTACAGATTTAAATCATTTCAGAAAGATTTAAATCAATAAAAAGATTTAAGGTAGTTCACTCGTAAAACGGCTTTTCTTAAGAATTCAATAAAATTGAAATATAAGGTCAATGAAAGTGTCTTTTATGTAAATAAAAAAAATTAAATTTTTTGACCATCTGTGAAACGAGATATTAACAATCAAAATGTGCATAATTAACACTCTTGAAACCGCTCATGTACACAAGTAATGCATTTATTTCCAGATATCTCGAAAACTGTTCTTACCATATTTTTTAAAAACTAATGTAATGTAAATCAAGAAGTTATAAAATTTTCTAAAGAAACGCTGAATTTTTTGATCTTCTTAGTAAAAAAGATATAGATTTTTATAATAAAAATATTTTTAAAGCAATCGACGCGTACTTGCGTAAAATTATTACAACTTGGCAACGTTGTATACGTTGCAATCAACGGCGTTGTACCAAACTAACACTCGATCATCTAAGAGGATGTTATAACCTCGCGACGTTTCCTTGGAAAATTAATTCGTCCACTGTATTTGAGAACTGGAATCAGCGGTTCTGTTTGAACCAAAACAAACCCTTAAAATTAATATGAGGAAGTCACAAATTTCTATAGCAAACCATTCATGTATTTATGAGGTTGCCGGATGGATTTTAATAAAATCCATATATATAAGATGATATAAGCTTACATGTGTTTTGTACAGTCTCTTACAAAAATAAAATTGATTAGCATTGAGAATCTCGAACTATTGGTATTCACCATTAAGCGATATTTTTATGTACGACTGTTGCGAGTGAACTACCTTAAATCGTTTTAAAAAGATTTAAATCGTTTTAAAAAGATTTAAATCGTTTTAAAAAGATTTAAATCGTTTTAAAAATATTTAAATAGTTTTAAAAAGATTTAAATCGTTTTAAAAAGATTTAAATCGTTTTAAAAAGATTTAAATCGTTTTAAAAAGATTTAAAAATCGTTTTAAAAAGATTTAAATCGTTTTAAAAAGAATTAAATCTAATTTTTAAATAAAAAATCAAAGATACTTTTCAAAAAGATTTAAATCAAAAATCATTTTTTTAAAAAAGATTTAAAATCAAAGTATTTAAATCAAAAAATGTATTTAAATCAAAAAATGATTTAAATCTCACTGATAGGTGACAGCTCTGCACATATTCAATTTTATAATTGTAATTTGACAATATTACTGCCCATCTGAGTAGTCTGTTGGCTGAAAATTGGAGTATACATTTAGCTGGGTTAAAAATAGTTACCAGAGGTAAGTGATCTGTAACTAGGATAAAGAAATGTCCATATAAATATTCATTAAATTTATTTAAGCCAAAAATTATTGCAAGGACCTCTCTTTTAATTTGGGAATATTTTTGTTCGGACTTTGATAATGTACGCGAAGCAGAAGCTATAGATTTCTCAATATTTTTTTCAAAAACCATGATATATCATAGCCCTTATTCCCACATTTGATGCATCTACGAATAATTTGATCAGCAACTCAGGCTGAAAATACACAAGAACATTATTTGTTGTTAATTTATTTTTGATTTATTCCAAAGATTCCTTGCAAGAATTATCCCAAATCCATTTCACCCATAAAAAATAAAATAAAAAAAAACTCCTAAAGAAAAATCATATCCTCCTTCCTCTTAGTGACTTAAAAAAATTACTTCTCGAAAAAAGGTCCTCTAGCCAGGTCCCTCCATTTTGTGGCGCTAGTACTGTTTTTTTTATTGTAATTATTTTCTTAGCGGAGCCCTCACAAAGGCTTTGCGGAGCCCCAGGGCTCCGTGGAGCACACTTTGAGTAACACTGTTATAGAGAATTACTAAATAAATAGTTTTAAGAAAACTATTGAAACCAGTTGTGAAGTTTGAAACGAATAAATTGGCAATAAAATTGATATTTTTGTATTTGATTGTATGTTTCTCTTTTCACTTCCTAAAAAAAGATTCCCCATGAAACAAGAAATAGTAAACAGTTTATAATAATAACCTTTATTTGCTACTTATAACATGTACCAATGACCAAGATCGATTCTGTTTATTTTCAAATCAACAAATATGGACGTCGACAGAATCCTTAAAAATTAAATATCTCACCGAAATAAATGTAAGTTTCTTATATCTTGGCATTTTCAACGTTAATTTCCAAAATTTAAGTCACTAAAATACCAAATGAATTCTCGTTGACACATTAAATTTGGATGGACAACGCTCTGACATGTGATGTTCTCAACTGTGATTGGTGGGTGTGAATAATTTTGAAATGGGATTATGCGCAGTGTCTTATGTTCCATCTAAGGTTTGTATAATCTAAGGTAGTCCTCAACTGATGTGCAACTTAATTAAATTGCAAGACCATTATGGGTGTAATAATGATTATTTAGATCAAAGCTATATTGCATGAAGTTGTATAAATGTGTGTATTACATTATGTATGTATGTTTTAGGTGTCGTTAGGGTACATAACTAAAACAAGTGTTATTTATTACGTTAACAGCTGCTAACTTAGATAAAAAAAATCAGAGGACCAAGAGAGTGCCCTATGACAAGTTTTAAAACTTTGACATACCTTTATCATTTTGATATTCAGATACAACCTATATAAATCTGAGTTTCGCCTAACAATCATTGGGCCTTTAAAAGTTAAAATGTAAATAATTTTTCTCTTCTAATTCTTCTACTGTCACTCTGTCCCGTCTCCAGGATCCTTAGTGCTCAAGCGTGGTTGCACTATAACCTTTAAAGCTTATTAGGTCACCATTTTGGAAATCTTCTATAATATTCACGTACTCCACATGTAAATAGTTTGACACTTATAACTCGAGAACCACTGATCTGTAAAATAATACAGATCAGTGTCGAGAACGCAAAAATATATGGACATGCAATTTTCAGTTGACATTGTTGCCACATGAAATTTTTTTTTGAAAAGTGCCGAAAAAAAAATTAACCTTTTTGAACTTTGCCAGAGTATCGTAAGTTTTATTTGAACAAATGTCGCTTACGTTAGCCTACAAAAAGGTATCGATATGCCACCGAAATGTGATCTTAATCAAACACCGTTAACATTGATGTAATTAAAACTCCTAGAAAGCATTAAAAATATTACGAGTATAACAACTTCACAATTTTAGAAAGAAGAAAAATCGAACGTAAGCCCTTAATCGAAAAAGTCTTTTTTTACGAAAATTTTAGACGTTTGAGACTTGACAACCATGTTATAAATAAATTTAAACCTTTCCTAGAATTTTAGTGAAAACGGCTTATCAATACATTTATTCTTGAATTATAAGCTATTAAATTGTGATACTTTACGTTAATAAGTTTTTAATATGGGTTCATAAAAAAGTAAATGTTTTCCTAAAAACTTGAGTAAATGCTTGCAATGTATACATTTTTTGAAAGGGAAAGAAATGATGTTAAAAATTATTGGATATTCTATTTAAAGTAAACTCATGAGTTTGGTTCAATAAAGTTCTATTTTTTTGACATTTTTCAGAAAAAAAAAAAAAATACATGTGGCAACAATGTCACCGAAAACATGTCGATATCTATTTCCGTTCTCAAGTTGTTAAAATGTGTCAATTAACATTAATTTCTATTTATTTTTGTAGAAAATGAGCTGTGGAATTCGTATTTAGTAATGAAAAATAAGCATAATCATAATACTTTCACTAATTCACCCCCTTACGAGTGAATTTCAACCCCTGAGGGGAAAGGCACGACTATTATTATTAGCCGTGGCGCTCCGGGGCGACTTCAAGATGATTGAAGGAGCCATTTGACTTACAGGTGAGGAAAACCACACCCACCATCACTGTGATTATTTTAATTATTTAATTAATTGATGGGTATTATGAAAATTTTTTTGAAAATTCCAAATATTTAAAGAAGATTAACATACTGCAGTAACAGCAAAATAATTATATTGAAAGAGGCTTTAAATGCTTGTTTTTAGCCTATCATTGTTACTTGATAGACTCAAGTTCAGATGATTATTCTAGAAAATTAGATAAAATAAATGACCACTTGGATTTTACAAACAGATTAATTTTGTTTTTAACAGGTTATATTCCCAATTAACAGAAAATGAAAAAGGTAATAAATATCGCATTATGATAGCTGATAGTAGACAGTAAGTGATAAATTTAAATAATAGGATCGAATCATTGTTTTGGCAAAAATGTAATATTCTTTCAAATAATTATTATTTACTTTTATTTTAATCAATATGTAAACATGCAACTGCAAACATTTCGTTTAGTATGATACTATCTGAAGCGTAATAATGGTTTATATAAAATATTCATAGAAATATACAGTTGTTTTATTCGAATTATTTCGAATTCCTTACCTACTTATTTTATATAATATTTTAAGAAAAGTCTATATTATTTCATCAACGACATAAGTGCGTACATAATGAATAAAAAGTTGTTAACTTTAAATGCATTATTTAAAAACCATCAAATTATGTCCAGCATAAATTAAGTTAATAACTTCATAATATATATCATTATAATAAATTCAGGAACATGTTTAATATCATCTACTTACAAAGTGATCAACGTATAGATAGACACGCATGACAAACCAGATCAATTTCGATTAACTTTAATGGTATAAATATAAATATGAACATGGGTATGTTAAAAAGTTATTTTAAATAGAATGTGTATACGAGGGCGTGTTTAAAAATTCTCAACCTAATATAAAAATATTAATATTTTTTTTAACGAATAATTATTTGTTTGTTATAAAATTGTATACTTTCTATTGTTCTGGCTGATATTATAAATAAGTAAATACATTTTTGGAAATTAAATCCACCCTAAGTTGAGATTTTTTATCTCAGAATCGGAGTTTACCATATCAACACTAGGGTTGTCAGTTTAGGTTGGTAACACTTTTCTGATATTAGTATGTCAAAATCCATGATTATCGTTTGTCCTGCATTAATAGTATTATAAAAAGAGAGACAGATCTACTTTCAACGTGTACATGTCAATATGGTACAAGTGGAATCAACCGATATTTTCCGATTTTCTCCATGTAGTGGAATTAAAATTAAAAACATTTTGTACTCTTTTATATATATATCAAATTATGCAATTTATTTCCAGTTTAGCTTTATGTTACATTATACATGAGTAGATATATGCGTTTGTGCTGGAGTAAATAAGGTACTGTTAAATGTGAAATTTATCTCTGAAACTGCATTGTGACTGCTTTCCTCTTATCAATCTTAAAACTAGATTATGCTGTAAATCTAGGATTAAAATCTTTTATAGATTGTGAAAAAGGTGTTAGGCAATACGTTTAGAACCTAAAATTGCATTGACAACATCTAGGAAGAAGGAATTTTATTTTTATGACATTCATTTTCAACATTTTTAAGTGATTAAGAACTAATAAGAATATTAAGAATATATAAGTAGAATTTGAAAGTGTAATTAGTTGATTTAAATGTAAATATGTGTGATTTAATTAAAGGTAAATAAAATAAAAAAATACTTTATTATATCTGATTTCTTAGAAACAACATAAGAAACATTTAAAATGACCTGCTGAACTTGTTCATGTAAGTCCTGATTTTTGAATTTCCAAGATTGTGTTTCACCTTAATTGCCATTAGTATGAATTGCATTATTAATACATATTTCATCAATAATTTGTACTGCATTTAACTGTACTTCATCATTATTCTAAATTTTATTATTTATTGGAATTTAATTAATAATGTGAATACCATCATTAACCTGCAATTCATTAGTATCTATATTTATAAAATAAAAACATGTTAAACAAACGTTTTGAGAAAAATTTTCAGACCGTGCATGCTACTGAACAAAGATAGAACAACTAAAGCAGCCAGACGCGCCAGCAATTCTGACCGCTCACTTGTGGACTTTACATCAACTATAGGTGCGTTGATATTAAAAACTTAAATGTGCCACATCAGTGGCTATACCAAGACTGTTCGCGCTTGTTTCTATTATGAAGGTATAGAATTTGTAGCATTATCAGCGCTTATAACGTGAATTATTATGCACCACCGGTACAAACGCCTGTTTTGGATTGACTATATCTACCTATTATGTTGGTAATATTAAAATAAACAGCTAGAACCTGTACATAATAATACCGTTTTTACAATAAATGCTTCAAAAGTAAACATTCTTGTATTCTGTATTTTGCCAAATCTGGTTATGGTACATATTTAAGAATATTTGGCTTATCCATAGGACGATTTGTGGAAAACTTATGTCATTTAAATCTACAAATCATAAACTACCATTTCCCCTACCTATAAAATGCCAACGAAAATCTAAACTAAGTGATTTTATCTCTCCGCCGCTTAATAATGTTAAACTTGAACAGTAACTATGTGTGTATATATTTGGTAACAGAGTATATTGTTCCGCCTCTGCAATATCTATATAAATTGTTGTCCTCTTTTGTTTCATGTATCAACCCTAATTAGCAATATTTGTAGTTATAGAAAACTATATTGGTTTCCACTAGTTTTAGACCATAATCTGTACTATTGTAACTCCATCTTGCGTTAGCGAATCGTACCTTTTGTAGAGAGTTAAAGCAACGCTACAAATGTATACGCATCTCACTGTCGTAAACGTAGGAATTGACGATATGTCTAACATGTAATCTGAAAGAAAAAGATGGTTAAAGCAAAAACATTGACCTTAACGTATCTACAACTTTATAACCGTAGAAACTTTTTGAGAAAAGTATTGTTAGTTATAGAGAAATTTTTTCAATGACGATGATGATATTTAGATTATGCTGTACGGTTACAAATTCTACAGGATGTAAAAAATTTGAAAAATAAAAGTGTTTTTATTAGTGATTCAATCTGATTAGCCTGTTTGAAATTGAATGAAAAAGTTTCTTTCGATGTTAAATATGATTACAATAAATGATTCTATCCATTGTTTTCTGAAATATTTTATGTGCATATATAAATTTATAAATTACAAATGAATCTCATTTCATGTTATAAGTTACAATCTGTCATTAGTTTTATTAATCGGATGCGATCGGATGTTCCCGAAGTATTTGCTCGGCTCGATACGAATGCGTATTAAGCATACATAAGAACACGTACGGTTACGTCAAACGTAAATAGATACGTATGGAAAATAGCTGTTGCGCATTAGATATGTTTACGTATATGCTGCTGGCATTGCTAATACAAAAATAAACAAACAGTGGAACCCACTTAACTCTTAATAAATAAATATCATAATCAAAAACTTGTTAAATAATTAAAAACAACTTACATTTAATATATTTAAAAAAGAAAAGAAATATCTTGTATTACCCACCGAGATTTTCATAGGCACTTATCAAATGATCATGGATTAATCACCAGCTGCAGAATAACTTGACTTAATTATAAACACTGTTAAAAAAAGAAGATTTCGTTAAGATGGTTCTTTCCGATATGCATACTAATCGCTAAGAATTGCAAGAAATCGTCCGCCCTTTTCGATCTCTCTCAACTTCATAATCAATTCATTCTTCTACAGTTGTAAGTCATGATTCGATGTGACTAGGCCGATGTTATTCGTCCGATAAGACGGCTAAAAGGTACCAAAACAAGGTGGGAAGTCACAGCGGGAACAAAAATCGTCGACTCGAATTCAATTTGATATCGTTGGCGAAGAAAAGGGCGACCGCTGTGATTCAATCACGCTTACCACTTACCAATTGCCTCTATCGATGATCTAAGAAATTTAACTGAACCGTTTGAGAAGTCGCAGTGGTGGATATAGCAATTAATGGAAATTAATAGACGCTATTGAAAAGTACTAGATATTTAGATTCTGCGTTTCTCATGTTAGGATAATCTATATCAAGGAGCAGAATTGTAAATATTAATGCGCTAAATTGGTTATTTTATGTTTCATATTTACTCGAATATATTTATATAAATAAACATTTATTTCCATGAAAATGACCGCGTTGTAACGTTGACGGGGCTATATAAAGTGGTATCGTTAATATTATTCGTTTCCTACTCGCTCTAATGCTAACTATCTGTAGTTTATACACGCACTTATGTAAAGCGTATTGGAAAGTGTTCGATAGCTGATACAATATGTATTATTTGAATAACAAAGCGATTCATTCTATCTTTCGCTTTTTAAATATTATTTTTACTATTATATCTGGAAAATTCAAAAAGGTATTCGAGGTAACTATTTTGCGATATACGACAATAAATACTCTTTAGAAGAGTTAAAATCTTTTGAAGAGGAAGAAAAAGGATCTAGTAGTGTACCAAATACTCCAAATCCATCAACGCCGCTTGAAGAAGAAAGCTTTCAGAATCCTACTTCAAAAAAGTTGAAACCGAGAACAAGACCCAATTCAAACAAAAATAAACAAGTAG